>OZ024890.1:24483700-25921200 GCA_964017195.1 Siderastrea radians
TGAATGGGAGGGAAAGTCCTAGATAACAACTACTGTAGCCGCTAAGTACCTCATGTAACATAACTCAAAGTATAACCCAAATATTCAAACAGCGCTATAAAACCTTAAAAGTAGACCCTATACAATCATATAAATACAGCCCTGTAAACCCCTATAAACCCCTGTAAACCCCTTAAAAACAATGTAGACCCCATACAACCCTGTTAACCCTATACAACCATGTAAACCCTATACAACCATGTAAACCCTATACAACCATGTAAACCCCTATATAACCCTATTAAACGCTATACAGCCCTGTCAACTTATGCCATCATGAAGACCTCCTATACAAACCTGTTAACCCCTAACAACCCTCTTAGCCCCTATACTACCCTATAAAACCCTATAAAACCATGTAGACCCCTGGGATACAACCCTGTAAACCCTGCACAACCATGTACACCCCTATACAACCATGTAAACCAGAATAGAACCATGTAGACCCCTATACAGCCATGTAGACCCCTTTGGAGCCCTCTCAAGTCCTATACAACCATGTAGAACCCTATACAGCCCGGCAAACCCTATTCAACTCTGTACACCCCTATACAACAATGTATAAGAGGTCTACAACCCTGTAAACCCCTCTACAACCCTGTACACCCCTCTACAACCTTGTACACCCTATACAGCCCTGTACACCCCTATACAACTCTGTACACCCCTATACAACCCTGTTCACTCCTATACAACTCTGTACACCCCTATACAAATCTGTAGACCCCTCTACAACCTTGTACACCCCTATAGAACTCTGTACACCCCTATGAAACTCTGTACACCCCTATATAACCCTGTAAACCCCTATACAACCCTGTACACCCCTATACCACTCTGTACACCCTATACAACCCTGTACACCCGTATACAACAATGTACACCCCTATACAACCCTGTAAACCCCTATACAACCCTGTAAACCCCTATACAACTCTGTAAACCACTATACAACCCTGTACACCCCTATATAACAATGTAAACCCCAATACAACCCTGTACACCCCTAAACAACTCTCTACACCCCTATACAACCATGTAAACCCCTATACAACTCTAAACATCCCAATACAACCCTGTACACACTATACAACTCTGTACACCCGTATACAACCCTGTACACCCCTATACAACCCTGTAAACCCCTATACAACCCTGTAAACCCCTATACAACTCTGTACACCCTATACAACACTGTACACCCCTATACAACTCTGTACACCCCTATGCAACCCTGTAAATCCCTATACAACTCTGTACACCCCTATACAACTCTGTACACTCCTATAGAACTCTGTACACCCTATACAACTTGTACAACCATATACAACCCTGTAAACCCTATACAACCCTGTACACCCCCAAATAACCCTGTAAACCCCTACACAACCCTGTACACCCCTATACAACTCTGTACACCCCTAAAAGACTCTGTACACCCCTGTACAACTCTGTACACCCAATACAACCCTGTACACCCCTATACAACTCTGTACACCCCTATACAACACTGTACACCCGTATACCACAATGTACACCCCTATACAACCCTGAAAACCCCTATACAACCCTGTAAACCCTATACAACTCTCTAAAATCCTATACAACCCTATACACCCCTATACAGCTCTGTACATTCCTATACAACCCTGTACACCCTTATACAAATCTGTAAACCAATATACAAACCCATAGACCCCTATACAACTCTGTACACCAATCTACAACCCTAATCACCCCTATACAACTCTGTAAGCCCCTATACAACCCTGTTCACCCCTATACAACTCTGTACACCCCTATACAACTCTGTACACCCCTATACAACTCTGTACACCCGTATACAACCCTGTACACCCGTATACAACCCTGTACACCCCTATACAACCCTGTACACCCCTATACAACCTTGTAAACCCCTATACAACTCTGTACACCCCTATACAAACCTGTACACCCCTCTACAACTCTGTACACCCCTATGCAACCCTGTAAACCCCTATACAACTCTGTACACCCCTATACAACTCTGTACACCCCTATACAACTCTGTACACCCTATACAACTTGTACAACCCTAAACAACCCTGTTAACCCTATACAACCCTGTACACCCCTATATAACCCTGTAAACCCCTATACAACCCTGTACACCCCTATACAACTCTGTACACCCCTAAAAGACTTTGTACACCCCTATACAACTCTGTACACCCCAATACAACCCTGTACACCCCTATACAACTCTGTAAGCCCCTATACAACCCTGTACACCCCTATATAACCCTGTAAACCCCTATACAACCCTGTACACCCCTATACAACTCTGTACACCCCAATACACCCTGTACACCCCTATACAACTCTGTACACCCCTATACAACCCTGTACACCCGTATACAACAATGTACACCCCTATACAACCCTGTAAACCCCTATGCAACCCTGTAAACCCTATACAACTCTCTAAAATCCTATACAACCCTATACACCCCTATAGCAGCTCTGTACATTCCTATACAACGCTGTACACCTCTATACAAATCTGTAAACCAATATACAACCCTATACACCCCTATACAACTCTGTACACCCCTCTACAACCCTAATCACCCCTATACAACTCTGTAAACCCCTATACAACCCTGTTCACCCCTATACAACTCTGTACACCCCTATACAACTATGTACACCCCTATACAACTCTGTACACCTGTATACAACCCTGTACACCGTATACAACCCTGTACACCCCTATACAACCCTGTAAACCCCTATACAACTCTGTACACCCCTATACAACCCTGTACACCCCTATACAACTCTGTACACCCCATGCAACCCTGTAAACCCCTACACAACTCTGTACACCCCTATACAACTCTGTACACCCCTATACAACTCTGTACACCCTATACAACTTGTACAACCCTATACAACCCTGTAGACCCTATACAACCCTGTACACCCCTATATAACCCTGTAAACCCCTATACAACCCTGTACACCCCTATACAACTCTGTACACCCCTAAAAGACTCTGTACACCCCTATACAACTCTGTACACCCCAATACAACCCTGTACACCCCTATACAACTCTGTACACCCCTATACAACCCTGTACACCCGTATACAACAATGTACACCCCTATACAACCCTGTAAACCCCTATACAACCCTGCAAACCCTATAAAACTCTCTAAAATCCTATACAACCCTACACACCCCTATACAGCTCTGTACATTCCTCTACAACCCTGTACACCCTATACAAATCTGTAAACCAATATACAACCCTATACACCCCTATACAACTCTTTACACCCCTCTACAACCCTAATCACCCCTATACAACTCTGTAAACCCCTATACAACCCTGTTCTCCCCTATACAACTCTGTACACCCCTATACAACTTTGTACACCCCTATACAACTCTGTAAACCCCTGTACAAATCTGTAAACCACTATACAACTCTGTACACCCCTCTACAACCCTGTACACCCCTATACAACTCTGTACACTCCTATACAACTCTGTAGACTCCTATAGAACTCTGTACACCCCTATACAGCTCTTCTCACCCCTATACAACTCTGTAACCCTTATACAACCCTGTACACCCCTATACAACCCTGTACACCCCTATACAACTCTGTACACCCCTAAAAGACTCTGTACACCACTATACAACTCTGTACACCCCAATACAACCCTGTACACTCCTATACAACTCTGTACACCTCTATACAACCCCATACACCCGTATACAACAATGTACACTCCTATACAACCCTTTAAACCCCTATACAACCCTGTAAACCCTATACAACTCTCTAAAATCCTATACAACCCTATACACCCCTATACAGCTCTGTACATTCCTCTACAACCCTGTACACCCCTATACAAATCTGTAAACCAATATACAACCCTATACACCCCTATACATCTCTGTACACCCCTCTACAACCCTAAGCACCCCTATACAACTCTGTAAACCCCTATACAAATCTGTAAACCACTATACAACTCTGTACACCCCTCTACAACCCTATACACCCCTATACAACTCTGTACACCCCTATACAACTCTGTAGACCCCTATAGAACTCTGTACACCCCTATACAGCTCTTTACACCCCTATACAACTCTGTAACCCTTATACAACCCTGTACACCCCTATACAACCCTGTACACCCCTATACAACCCTATACAACCCTGTACACCCCTATACAACTCTGTAACCCTTATACAACCCTGTACACCCCTATACAACCCTGTACACCCCTATACAACTCTGTACACCCCTAAAAGACTCTGTACACCACTATACAACTCTGTACACCCCAATACAACCCTGTACACTCCTATACAACTCTGTACACCTCTATACAACCCCATACACCCGTATACAACAATGTACACTCCTATACAACCCTTTAAACCCCTATACAACCCTGTAAACCCTATACAACTCTCTAAAATCCTATACAACCCTATACACCCCTATACAGCTCTGTACATTCCTCTACAACCCTGTACACCCCTATACAAATCTGTAAACCAATATACAACCCTATACACCCCTATACATCTCTGTACACCCCTCTACAACCCTAAGCACCCCTATACAACTCTGTAAACCCCTATACAAATCTGTAAACCACTATACAACTCTGTACACCCCTCTACAACCCTATACACCCCTATACAACTCTGTACACCCCTATACAACTCTGTACACCCCTATACAACTCTGTACACCCCTATACAGCTCTTTACACCCCTATACAACTCTGTAACCCTTATACAACCCTGTACACCCCTATACAACCCTGTACACCCCTATACAACCCTATACAACCCTGTACACCCCTATACAACTCTGTAACCCCTATACAACCCTGTACACCCCTATACAACTCTGTAAACCCCTATACAACCCTGTAAAGCCCTATACAACTCTGTAAACCCCTATACAACTCTGTACACCCCTTTACACCCCTCTACACCCCTATACAACTCTGTACACCCCTATACAACTCTGTAGACACCTATACAACTCTGTACACCCCTATACAACTCTTTACACCCCTATACAACTCTGTAAACCCCTATACAACCCTGTACACCCCTATACAACTCTTTACACCCCTATACAAATCTGTAAACCCCTATACAACTCTGTACACCCCTATACAACTCTGCACACCCCTATACAACTCTGTAAACCCCTATACAACCCTGTTCACCCCTATACAACTCTTTACACCCTATACAAATCTGTAAACCCATATACAACTCTGTACCCTCCTCTACAACCCTGTACACCCCTATACAACTCTGTACACCCCTATGCAACTCTTTACACCCCTATACAACTCTGTAAACCCCTATACAACCCTGTACACCCCTATACAACCCTGTACACCCCTATACAACTCTGTACACCCCCATACAACTCTGTAAACCCTATACAACTCTGTAAACCCCTATACAACCCTGGACACCCCTATACAAATCTGTAAACCCCTATACAACTCTTTACACCCCTATACCACCCTGTAAACCCCTATACAACTCTGTACACCCCTATACCACCCTGTAAACCCCTTTACAACTCTGTAAACCCCTATACAACCCAGTAAACCCCTATACAATCATGTAGACCCCTATACTGCCGTGTTGACCCCTATACAACCATGTGGACCCCTATACGACCCTGTTAACCCCTATACAACCATGTAGACCCCTATATAACCATTTTGACCCCTATCAACCATGTAGACCCTATACAACCCTGTAAACCCATATACAACCATGTAAACCTCTATACAACCCTGTACACCCCTATACAGCACTATACACCCCTATACAGCACTATTCACCCCCTATACAGCACTATACATCCTTATAAGGCTCTATACAGCCCTTACAGCAGTATACACCCTATACAGCTCCATACACCCCTATACAGCACTGTACACCCCCTGAGCAGCAGTATACATCCATACACAGCACTTTACACCCTTATACAGCCTTATATCCCCTATACAACACTATAAACCCCTATACAGCACATACACCCCTGTACACACTATACACCCCTATACAGCACTATACATCCCTATACAGCAGTATACAGCCCTATACAGCTCTATGCGCCCTTATACAGCACTATACATCCCCTGAGCAGCAGTATACAACCCTACACAGCACTATACACCCCTATACAGCAATATACACCCCTATACAGCATTATACACCCTTATACAGCTGTATACACCCTTTTACAGCGATATACACCCCTATATAGCATTATACACCCCTATTCTGCACTATACACCCCCTGAGCAGCCGTATACACCTCTATACAGCACTATACACCCTTTTACAGCACTATACACCCCCTGAGCAGCAGTATATACCCCTTTACAGCACTATACACCCCTATACAGCACTATACACCCTTATACAGCACTATACACCCCCTGAGCAGTAATAGACACCCCTATACAGCACTATACACCCCTATTCTGCACTATACACCCCCGAGCAGCAGTATACACCCCTATACAGCACTATACACCCCTATTCCGCACTATACACCCCCTGAGCAGCAGTATATACCCCTATACAGCACTATACACCTCTATGTAGCACTATACAGACCTATACAGCACTCTACACCCCTTTTGCAGCCGTATACACCCCTATACAACACTAACCAACTCTATACACCCATATGCAGCACTATACATCTCCTATCACAGGCAACACTACACACCCTTATACAGCCTTATACACCCCCATACAGCACTATACACCCCTATACAGCAATGTATTTTGTTGATATTGAAGAATACAAATAGAAAGGTGCATTGCTTTTTACTTTTATTTAGTAGAAAATTGTGTTCTACTGGAAATCTTCCAATCTGATTATTAGCCCTCAAAGCTTTTCTTCTCTGTGAAATAACTTTTTGTTTAAATTAGAGAATAAATTTTGTGCGACAACTATTAACTCTGTTGTTAAAATAGAAAATTCTCTGACATGCATTGCACTTTATTTTTTTCATTGGTGGTTTTGGAAACCCTTTAAGTTTCAGCTAAAACAATAATACTACTCACCCTCAATTTCTATGAGCGATAGTCAAATCGGCTGCATCACGTTGACTAAACCCTCATAGAAAACAGTTTGTTTTGCAAAAACATGGCTACCAGAAACTGCGGTACCCCAAAGAATTTCCGTCCATTTATAAATTTACGATGCACTTGAGAAGATTATGTTACATTGGAAAATTTGCACCTTTTCATTTGTTCAAGCTAATATCGACACTGATTGCCCTAGTACAGTAAAACAACTTTCCCTTTTTGTTTCTCTTTAGAGATGGGTGTGGCTCTACAGAAAAGATCGCATAAATGTGAAGGTGAATACCAACAATGGCATAGAGCGTCAAAACAAATCTTTCAAGTACGAATTCCTTGAGGGGAACAGAGACATGAAGTTAAGCGGTCTTCTTGCCATTCTTGTGACACAGTTCCTTCCACAGTCCTTTAAAAAGTAGGTTAATGACCAAGATAACAAATGCCATATTATATTTACCCTAAAAGTAGATATGCTATTTGAAAATAGCATATAAAGCCTCCTACTACTATGAATAAACGTAGTTGTATAAAGGTAACCCATTAAGAAGTCGTCATGAACGATATGGTTGTGAAAAAAGCTCATCCCTTCAAGGATGATGATGATGATGATAATGATGATGATGATGTCAACAGGTGTTATGACATTAGTTAACAATCAGTTTATTAGTTTTTGCTGACAATGTTCTTTAAAATCCCATAGGTATGAGGAACTGAACATTACATCTTCGAGTTCATATCGCCTATACAACACAAATGTGCCTGTGTGGTTAAGAGACAGACCGCGAGAGTTTGTTGCACATTGTATGGGTAGACTTTCCAGTGCTATGGAAACACCTGTTGAAGATATACAGGTGGTAGGCGGTGGCAAGTTTAAAGTTAAAAGCCAGACCGATCCGAAGGAGTATACCCTCAGCTTCTCAAATGAAGTTTTTCCATCTTGTGAATGCGAGGACTGGAAGAAAAATCATTGGCCCTGCAAACACTTTATGGCAGTCTTCACAAATTTTGAAGAATGGGGGTGGTACTCGTTGCCAGCTGTATCCCTCGATCCAAGCATCGTTGAACCAGGGCAAGTTCAAGAAGGTTACACGTTTGCAGAATTTGAAGAGTCGGCTTCGTTAAACGTTAGTTTCAACCAAAATATGGAAGATGAAACCTTAGAAGAGGAGCAACTTTCTCTGAGCAAAAATTTTAAAGAGTCGGCGATGACGTGTCGAGAATATTTGACCCAAATTAAAGACTTGACCTATCTGTGTGAAAATCATCAAATACTTGAAGAAACAGGTCAACTACTTAATAACATTCTTATTGATTTCCGGAAAAAACTTGAGACTGAGGATGGGCTTCTACTGGGAAAAAGAGTAGCTAAACGAGGACAAAGCTTAACCCAACCATCCACTCCAACAACCAGATGCTATTCCGAGATTCCCTGCAGAAACAAACGCAAACGAAAAACAAACCCAAACGGTAAATCTCAGAAAAAGGCATAAAAGAAAGACAAAGCGTAACAGAAGCTTGGTACTAACAAGAACTTATTTACGAACGCGTTTCGAGCTATTTAGTTAGATATGCGCGGGTTAACTTTCGCACAATGAAATTGTGGACCAAGATTTAAACACATTATTATTCTTTTGAGCTCACGATCGCCACTTTGAACGCTACTTAGACCTGGCGATCCGCGATTCTCCTCTTTAAACTTGGAATTGCCATTTTGAGCTGGTGATTGCCATTTTGAACTGGCAATTTGCTACTTTGGACTGGCGATCGCTTCTTGGAACTGGCGAAAATGGTCTGAGGCGTGAGCAGGCCTTGAGATCACAGTTTTTTTTACAACAGACCTGAGTTGCAGTGCCGTAGTAGGGTTAAAGTTATTGGGGTGGGGGGCACATGACGAGCGCCGCAGGCACGAGCTTCTACGGGGGTCCAGGGGAATGCTCCCCCGAGATATTTTCAAATATGAGGTCTCTGGAATAGCATTTCTCTCCTTCTGAGAGCAGTTTCCACCAAGCAATTTTTCTAACTGACTTTAATCATTGGAATACGTTACAGAAATAGCAATAGGAAAGCAAAATTAGGCTAACCAGAGCGCTAATCAGGCTAAACAAATCCAACGATATGGTAACATTGTTACTGTTCTACTTTTGAATATTAAAGCGGCACAGGCATATTATCACAGGGGAACGATTGACGTTGAAAGCGAATGTCACCGAAATTTTATGGTGAGCGTTTAACTTCAATAAAGGTTTGCTAAAGGTCAGAATATTGGTGATGTCACTTTTTTTGGCACTATTTCAAGTTAATTGATGTATAGATATCTTGTTTTTTTAAATTTCAGAATACAAATTGTACATCGGGAAATAATAAAGGTTGACTTTTACATTGAGTATCTATAGTGTGTATAAGGCTGTATAGGGGTGTACAGTGCTGTTTAGGGGTGTATAGTGCTGTATAGGGGTGTATAGATAGTGCTGTATAGGGGTATATAGTGCTGTATAGGAGTGTATAGTGCTGTATAGGGATGTATAGTGCTGTATAGGGGAGTATGGTGCTGTATAGGGGTGTGCAGTGCTGTATAGGGGTGTGCAGGGTTCTATAGGGGTGTGCAGCGCAGTATAGGGGTGTACAGTGCTGTATACGGATGTATAGTGCTGTTTAGGGGTGTATAGTACTGTGTAGGGGTGTATAGTGCTGTATAGGGATGTATAGTGCTGTTTAGGGATGTATAGTGCTGTATAGGGTGTATAGTGCTGTATAGGGGTGTGCAGTGCTGTATAGGGGTGTGCAGTGCAGAATAGGGGTGTATAGTGCTGTATAGGGATGTATAGTGCTATATAGGAGTGTATGGTGCTGTATAGAGGTGTATAGTGCTGTATAGGGATGTAGAGTGCTGAATAGGGATGAATAGTGCTCTATAGGGGTGTATAGTGCTGTTTAAGGGTGTATAGTGCTGTATAGGGGTGTATAGTGCTGTATAGGGGTGTATAGTGCTGTATAGGGGTGTGCAGTGCTGTATAGGGGTGTGCAGTGCAGTATAGAGGTGTATAGTGCTGTATAGGGGTGTATAGTGCTGTATAGGGATGAATAGGGCTCTAAAGGGGTGTATGGTGCTGTTTAGGGGTGTATAGTGCTGTTTAGGGGTGTATAGTGCTGTATAGGGGGTATAGTGCTGTATAGGGGTGTGCAGTGCTGTATAGGGGTGTATAGTGCTGTATAGGGGTGTATAGTGCTGTATAGGGATGTATAGTGCTGTATAGGGATGAATAGTGCTCTATAGGGGTGTATGGTGCTGTTTAGGGGTGTATAGTGCTGTATAGGGGTGTATAGTGCTGTATAGGGGTGTGCAGTGCTGTATAGGGGTGTGCAGTGCAGTATAGGGGTGTATAGTGCGGTATAGGGGTGTATGGTGCTGTATAGGGGTGTATAGGGCTGTACAGGGTTGTATAGTACTGTATAGGGGTTTATAGTACTGTATTGGGGTGTACAGTGCTGTATAGGGATATATAGAGCTTTATAGGGGTGTACAGTGCTGTATAGGGGTGAATAATGCTATATAGGGGTGTACAGTGCAGTATAGGGGTGTGCAGTGCAGTATAGGATGTATAGTGCTGTATAGGTTATATACTGCTGTATAGGGGTTTGTAGTGCTGTATAGGAGTGTATAGTGCTGTATAGGGATGTACAGTGCTCTAAAGGGGTGTACAGGGTTGTATAGAGGTTTACAGGGTTGTATAGGGGTCTACATGGTTGTATAGGGGTATACAGGGTTGTATAGGGGATTACAGGATTGTATAGGCGTCTACATGGTTGTATAGGGGTTTACAGCGCTGTATAGGGGTTTACAGGGTTGTATAGGGTTTACAGCGCTGTATAGAGGTTTACAGGGTTGTATAGGGGTCTACATGGTTCTATAGGGGTTTACAGGGTTGTATGGGGATCTACATGGTTGTATAGGGGTTTATAGGGTTGTATAGGGGTTTTACAGGACATGACAGGGCTGTATAGGGGTCTACATGGTTGTATAGGGGTTTACAGGGTCGTATAGGGGTTTACAGGGTTGTTATAGGAGGTTTACAGGGTTGTATAGAGTTTTACAGCGCTGTATAGAGGGTTACAGGGTTGTATAGGGGTCTACATGGTTCTATAAGGGTTTACAGGGTAGTATGGGGGTGTACATGGTTGTATAGGGTTTATAGGGTTGTATAGGGTTTTACAGGACATGACAGGGCTGTATCGGAGTCTACGTGGTTGTATAGGGGTTTACAGGTTTGTATAGGGTTTACAGGGTTGTATAGGGGGTTTACAGGGTTGCATAGGGGTCTACTAAATGGATGTATAGGGTTTTACAGGGTTGTATGGGGGTCTACATGGTTGTATAGGGGTTTATAGGGTTGTATAGGGGTTTTACAGGACATGACAGGGCTGAATAGGGGTCTACATGGTTGTAGAGGGGCTTACAGGGTTATATAGGGGATTACAGGGTTGTATAGGGGTCTACATGGTTTTATAGGGGTTTACAGCGCTGTATAGGGGTTTACAGGGTTGTATAGGAATTTACAGCGCTGTATAAAGGTTTACAGGGTTGTATAGGGGTTTACAGCGCTGTATAAAGGTTTACAGGGTTGTATATGGGTTTACAGTGCTGTATAGGCGTTTACAGGGTTGTATAGGGTTTACAGGGTGTATAGGGGGTCTACATGGTTCTATAGGGGTTTACATGGTTGTTTAGGGGTCTACATGGTTCTATAGGGGTTTGCAGGGCTATATAGGGGTCTACATGGTTGTATAGAGGTTAATAGGGTTGTATAGGGGTCTACATGGTTGTTTAGGGGTTTACAGCGTTGTATAGGGGACTACATGGTTCTATAGGGGTTTACATGGTTGTTTAGGGGTCTACATGGTTCTATAGGGGTTTGCAGGGCTATATAGGGGTCTACATGGTTGTATAGGGGTTAACAGGGTTGTTTAGGGGTCTACATGGTTGTATAGGGGTTTACAGGGTTGTATAGGGAGGGGTTTACCGGGTTGTATAGGGGTCTACATGGTTCTATAGGATTTGCAGGGCTATATAGGGTTTTACAGGGTTTATAGGGGTCGACATGGTTGTATAGGGGTGTACAGGGTGTATCCGTAGGGGTCTACTTGGTTGTATAGGGGTTTACAGCGCTGTATAGGGGTTTACAGGGTTGTATAGGAGTTTACAGGGCTATATAGGGGTCTACATGGTTCTATAGGGGTTACCAGGATTGTATAGGGGTCTACATGGTTCTATAGGGGTTAACAGGGTTTTATAGGACTCTACTTGGTTGTATAGGGGTTTACAGCACTGTATAGGGGTTTACAGGGTTTTATAGGGGTTTACAAGGCTATATAGGGGTCTATATGGTTCTATAGGGGTTACCAGGGTTGTACAGAGGTCTACATGGTTCTATATTGGTTAACAGGGTTGTATAGGTGTCTACATGGTTGTATAGGGGTTTACAGCGCTGTATAGGGGTTTACAGGGTTGTATAGGGCTTACAGGGCCAATGCCATGCACAATTTTTAAGAAAAACCTTACAAGATTCTTGATGGATAAACATTTTCAGACGATAAATAAATATTATTTTAGATGTACGACGCATTGTTAATAGATAATTATTTGTAATTAGTTTTTTTTTTAGGACAGTAGTTAGTTTTAGTAGTTTTAAGCATTGTATATTTTATATTTTAGATCTGTGACATTTGTATTTCTTATTTTAGATTTTAATACTTTTTATTTTATGGAGGACCTCCCTGAAAACCACGTACTTACGTGACGGGCGCTTCCTCGTTAAAGATTGTTTTTATTTTTTTATTTATTAGGGCTATATAGGGGTCTACATGGTTCTATAGTGGTCTACATGGTTGTATACGGGTGTACAGGTTTGTGTAGGGGTTAACTGGGTTGTAATAGTGAATTATAGGGCTGTATACTGATGTATAGGGAATTAAAGTCCTTTATATTGTAATCAATTGTAAGTATAATTTTTGGTTATACCTTGTGTAGCGTTATATAACGTACGAATGTTTGGCTACGGTAGTTGTTATCTAGAATTTTCCAAATGGGAGGACTCAAAGTTATTTTAACATAACTTATCCGGTGGAGTTTCAAATTAATTCAGCTGATAGTTAGCCAAGAAACTTATTTTCGTCGCCAAGAAAAAAAACGTGGAATCGCTACGTCGTTAAGGAAATGTTTGACCGCCGACGGTGTTTGTTTTGGGAACTATGATACGGTAGAGTCAAAACCACCAGCCACAGGTCTTCACTACGAACAAGGAACTATTGACATCACGGCAAAGCAAAACGCTTCAGGTAATCTACAGGCCTGCTGCTTTGCCAGAAGCCAGACGCTTTAAAGGCTAAACAACAACCATTGTTAGTAACAAGGATCAGCTTGACTACAGTATAATTTGTCACGCAATTCTTCAAACGTGACGTTGGGTTTGCACTTGGATTCGAATTTATAAACTGTATAAAAATGGAGAATTCACGAACAATATATCAAGGTACTTTAATCGTTGGTTTTGTGTACGTTCTCAAACAGTTTATGAGTGGAAATTGAAGTAATACGATCGAAAGCGTAAAGAAAGCTATGTCGGTACGGGAGTTGCCGAGGCAGTTGAGAATCAGCAGTGCGGTAAAAACAGCGAACCCTTAGAAAACTTTGATTCGTTGGCCCAATTTTATAGTCAAAATACTCAGCGCCTTCCGCTTATTATTTGGGAATGACTTTCATTAATCGGGAACGGATTGCATTATTGGAATCTAAATTCCACTTTCAAATTGAATATGTTACAACGGTAGCCTTGTTCAAATAAGGAATGCTGATTGGCTTATGTTTGACATGAGGCGAATGTTCACGTGCAAGTAGCAGACTATTGGCGGCTTTACCTTTCTGACTTGATTTGTGTTCGCTCAACAAAATATTAGTTGCAAATACTTTTAAAAGTGAAGAAGCAGTCTGTTGCATAAAACCATGAAGAATAATTTCTTAAAAACAAGTCGGCTGTAAGTGCACAAGAACTGTTCCTGAAAATTGAGAAAAATTCCCTGTAATGTCAAACCGATTGAAACCAACAGCCGCCAACGGTTTCGTATTTCGCGTGTGAACTTCTGGTTTACGTAAGTAACATCCCAATCAACATTCGTTATTTCGAATGAGTCTACCGTTGGAAGATTTCAATCTTCAATTTGGGTGCGTTTCTTTGGGAATATCCGAAAACGGATTTGTGATGCCAGATCATATGGATTCTTCGACACCAAAGAAACGCAAAATCCGAAAAAGGATTATTTTGTCATGACAAGACAGGCTGGAGGCACGCAATGTATATGTCAGCACGATATTTCTCTCGTACTGCCCAAGAATTCAACCAGAATGGAATACAAATAATTTATAAACAAGGACAGTATCTGCAGTAGTTCAAGTGAACTCGCTATTTGCGTTCACAGTTAGCAAAATCTGGTCCCTGAATTACAGAAATGGTACACAAATGAAGTTATCCTGACGTGTCAATGCTTCTGTCTGTACTTTTGGAGAAAACTTTTCAAATATACGGAACGGAATAATCACCTGAATTTTCTTTTTCACGATCGAATGTTTTGTCACGCAAGATCGAGAGAAAAATATGGCGAGACCAGTAAATTTGCATGGAAGACCGCTTGACAGATCTACTATTTTCGGATCCGTCCCCCAAAGAAACGCACGGATCATGAATCCTAAAAATCCGGATTTAGATTTGATCTGATGTATCCACTCGGAGTGTGGATTCTTCAGATCACTAATCCGTGATTAATCCATTTTCGGATTTAGGTAAAGAAACGCAAAATCCGTTTTTGGATACAAGAATCCGGATTTGGATTTTCCCAAACGCACCCTTTTGAAAATGGAATTTTGATTCCAATAATGCAATCCGTTCCCGAGTAATGAAAATCATTCCTAAATAATGAGCGGAACGCGCTGAGTATTTTGACTGCAACTTTAGCACACCTTCCTATGTTTGATGAGTAATCTGCAATTAGTGTTTTATTTGTATCCTCCCGGACATCTGAGAAACAGCCCTGCGAAAAAGGCTTATTTTGTGCCTTTTAAAAATGTCACGGGGTGTGTATAATTAGTTTCCTTGTAGATGGTGAATTAAGGATAGTTAACGTTTGAGCTAACATTTATTTTAATGAACTAAGTTCAAATATTGCGTGTCTGTAAAATTAGGTTCGTAGTGGTTTTGCTTCAAAAGATATTCAAAGCTGAATTTCACTCAAAATCACTACTTCACCACCCCAGAGGGGCAGTTTTTGGGGGGTGGTCTGTTCTCAGAAGCAATGAAGCCAACGGGAAAAACATATTACCATGGGTACGACTTGTGTAAGGACAGTAACTAACAGAAATATGGTTCAGATCAGCTGATCCCCTTCTTCCAAGATTTTTCAATTTTGCCTGGTTATCTCAGACAGAGACTCTTAATGAGATGGTCCTGAGGATGCAGTGCTCGGGGTACAGCAAGAAGTTCAGATATGAGGTTGTCGACTCGGCCCTCAAGGCGTATAAAACGAGGAATGAAGCTGATCAAGAAGGAGAACGACCGCTACATCGACCCAAAGAGTGGAGGAAAGACGAACGAGAACAAGAAAAGGCGAGGAAGAAAAACGATTGGTACAAGCGGGGCAGAAACGAGGCAGTCATCTTTGTACCAGCTACACCGAATTCACAGCTACAGAGGAAATATCAGAAAGAGTAAAACGACAAGGTTTCAAGATCAAAGTAGTAGAAAAGGCTGGTATTGCAATTAAGAGATTGCTCCAGAGATCTGATCGGTGTAAACCGCGACAATGTGAAAGAGAAGACTGCCTGGTATGTAGAACGGATGGAAAAGGACCGTGTGATAGACAGAGCGTAACATATGAAATCAAATGTACCGAGTGTAACAACATCTACGTGGGAGAAACATCAAGAAGCGCGTATACCAGAGGGAAGGAGCGCGAGAAGTCACTTAGCAATTAGGAAGAGCGATCGGCCCTATGGAAACATTGTAAGAAGAAATCTAACAATGAAGTGCAGAGATTTCAAATGAGTGTTACCTGTCTTTACCCTAACGACACTATGCTGAGGCAGATATCTGAGGGTGTGAGGACAGAGAAAGTACCCGGAGACTCCTTAATTAACTCTAAAAACGAGTGGAACTTTTTCCAAATTCCGCGCGCGGTAATCCCGCATGGCCGCGCGCTACCATCAAAGTAGGACATCCCGTGACGACTAACATGGAGTCAAAGAAGATGTGGGCTATTCCAATGGTTTTTACACGAACATTTTTACATTTTAGTAGTTCTTACATGACTAATTTGACAATTTTATTTAGCGGCTGACGAGGCTCGAAGAGCGAAATATATTCCGCAATTTTAACAGTGCTTTTACCGTTTTAAAGTTTTTAAGTGCGTCAAATGTGGATCAAAGACGTGATGTCTTATTATTCTTCTCGTTGTTCGAACACATTCTTGGCCTCGGTGGTCAAAATTTCTCCGAAGTAAAAGAGCGAACGTTGTTCCAGGCTCTCAGATAGTGATGAATAAGAAAAAATAAAGATCGAAGTAAAAGATAGTCTCCTACGCTGCCTACTCAGCAGTTCATAGGGTCGTCACGCAACGCTCCTCCCCACAAACGTTTGCTTTAATCCGAACAACATTCCTGTCCCTTTTTAGGCCAATCACAGCTTAGCTCACATAACCGGGAGCCAGTCGCGCCAAAACCACTTGAGTCACATGCACGTGACAAACGCAAATCAAGATGGCGGCGACAGATGTAGCTTTTCATCTAGTGTCGTCAACATTCAAAATGCCTGAATTAAATTTGCATGAGAACACGCGATTCGAAAAATCATTGTAGGTAAGAAGGATCTCTTTGTTAACCTGCCGACGGGCTTTGGGAAGTCTTTGATTTATCAAGTCCTTCCGCTCGTGCTAGACCATGTTTTAAACCAAACAACCGGAACATATAGCAAGCGCTTATACACGTTTGCAAATAAACAACTCGGAGTCATCGTAGCAGTTTATGTTCACATTTAACGAAGAATGGATGATTTCTGCAAAATTTGTAGCACTTGTTCATTCATCGTACAAAGCGACGAACACGTAAAACACTTTGAAACGCTCTCGACAAATTTCTTCTGTGTTTCAGCCATCCGAAACGGATCACAAGCTAAGATGTCTAACACATCACCCGAAAACCACGGTCGCTTTTTTGCGCGAAAATTTACTTCATTGTCAACTTGTCGAAACGTGATTGGATGTTTCCATTTACCGTAAACACAAGGGCAAAAGAATGTGGTTCGGATCGAAGCAGCCGTTTGTTGTTTTCCCCGCCGGTCGAGCTCCCGGGGAAGCCTGTTCAAAGACATGGTTGCGTGCCAATATTCCACACGTTCCAGCAGATTGACTTATCGATTTATTAAAATTGATGTTTCACAATCTCCTGGCCGAAAACTTCAGGCAGCAATCACTAAACTAAGATATAAAAGGAAATCCTTGTTCCAGACGAAGTGTAATCCTTTCAAGCAAAAGCAATTAACTGTGTGATTGCATTTAAGATCCAACAGGTCAAAAGGCAAATACCGTAAAATTTATTTCAATACATGGTTTTCACTTAGAAATAATAAAATAACCTTACGCATCTCCCCTGCAAAATTGTCAAAATAATGCAATACTTATTTGCAACGAGTTGAAAATCTCTGACGTTTATCATAAGCGTTTCACTTACTACTTCCGGTTTTGTTCCGTCTTCTGAAAGCGAAACTAGAAATGTACTTCGTAAACAAGTCGAAAATGAAGTAAGGGTGTGACTGATTTTGATAAAAGTTTCCCTCGGAAAGTCACTGAAATATGATTTTGTTTTACTGAAAGGTTTTCACTTTATTTGGCTATTTTATATTTTTTTTACTTTCTTTTCTTCGGACCAAAACGATCAATACGTTGACCGCATGCTTAAATAGCAAGTTATGGGACGGTACACAATCTACAGTCGGCAAATCAAATCTTGCAAATTCAAAATATTTTGAAAACAAAACATATATAGACACAGGCACTATGGAACAATAAATCCTAGTCTATTAGCTTAATAAGATTGTACTCACTCTCGTATTGCGTTGATGAAACTGGATTTTCCAACTCCCGAGTTGCCAGTGATTGCGATGTTCACCTCGACTTCTCGCCATCTATCCAGTCTCTTCTTGAAGAACTCTTTAACATTCGAAACGCCTTTTTCATCAAGCTCTTCTTGAAGTTCTTCAATTTGGTTTAATTCCCAAATCTCCAGACTCTCGTGTCCAATATTTCCAACAACATCCATGACGAATTCAGGGATAAATGAGAAGTTTATTGTCCTCAAGGCAGATGCGTCGTGGCCTCCGTGCCGATAGCAAAAATTGGATATCGCAATCTCGTTCCTAGAGGCTGCGTTCCTTATGGTCAGCAGAAAGGAAATACCAAGGGATTAATGTCCTTTTCATGTACTTCAAAAGGGGCGACTACTCAGAGGAAGTGATTTATCCGAGGCAAATTTTACGGTGTTTCGGAAACAATTATTTTAAAACGTTGTTCCGCAGAAAGAGAGGGGAGAGACAGAATTATGCGAGAGAGGCACAGACCATCGGTGCCAATGCTGCTGACGACGGTGTAACGAAAGAGATCTGGCCCAATTTCAATTCAGCTGTGCTCTTATGTACTCTTACGTGGGTTCCTCACTAGACCCGGCTATTTTCTCTATGTGCTTTTCTACGGAAGTAGTTTACCTGGTGCAACGAGAAATAGCTCTTAGCTAAGCACGCTGCATGTGTCACGTTTAACTACTACGTGTGTGCGCGCTCAAGATTTATTCACATTTGGAAAGTTTGAAACAAACCTTCCTCAAAACGCAATATTGAAAACTTTATTTTGTAAGAACTATCGATTCGTTGTTGGTACACGCGCGTGGTTAAAATCTGTTCCTGTTTTTCATTATAAAATTAGGTCATTTTATGTCGAATCCGAACCGGCGCGTACTCCGCCAAACGTGGTGACTTTTCCTAAAATTTATCTGGGAACAATTTAGTGTAGTAAGTTCTTGTCTATTAAGTTTGACGTTACCATGGCAACCACTTTTTGACAAGCGGTTTTTTCATAATTTTGAATTTCTCTCTTTTTAATCAAAAAATCATTGCTCTTTTGAAGTAAATTTTATATTTTTGGATCATTTCCTTGTTAATTTATTGATTTTGACCACTTCTTGATCAATTTTGGCGGGTTTTGAAGGTTTTTGGAAAATTTAAGAAATCCAAGATGGCGGATCCACGATGGCCGCCGTTTGAGAACAAAACGTTATTGTGACGTCGTATGACGTCATCAAATGAGGTTGCGGACCACAGTGGAAACATTTTTGGACGTACTATCTGTCCCTCTAGTTTCGTTGTCATAGCTTTAATATTCTCGGAGTTAAGAGGTGGGGGCGGAATCAGCCGCCCCCGGTCCCACAAGACCAAAAAAAGCCCGGTCTGAATAGGATTAAGACATAAAGAAGAAACGTCAGCATTTTGATAGCCTATACAATAAGTTGAAGATTCTCTTCCTTTTCAAAAATGATGATCCTTTTATCTTTAGTCTTACGGCTGCTAATATTCTTGCGGGGAGTATAGACAGAGGTATGTCACTTAAACATTGAAACTTCTATAAGATGTGACCACAATCAAGATCCTGCTGTTTATAAAGTTACTGAAATAAACTACAATGAAAAAACAGCAAAGAAAAAACGACGAGCGAGTTGGTTTTCCCGATATTTCGGACACTATTTCGCTCGTCGTTGTTTCTTTGCTTTTTTTTCACTATAGTATGTCACTTAATTTGAGCAAATTAGATTATATTTTATTCAGTGTTCTTTTTCGTATTGTCGACTTTTATCTTTATGTTGTAATTGTATTTTGTGTAATACGGCCATATACTCGTTTGGGAAAACCGAAATGAATTGTTGTTGTTGTTGTTGTTGCTTTCTCACACAACATTAAAATGTAATCTTGTTTTGCAGATGTGAAAGCTTGGTGGGAACGGTTGCCGAGAATTAGTTATTAACAAAAGGAACCGTTCATCAGTAGGCACTACTTTTGAAGGAGAAAGTCGTTCAATACACCATCCATCAAAGAAAACAAAAAGAGAGTTCATGAAACTAAGGGACTGATACATGCAACTTTTAAGGATATATTGCATGTCACTAAATCAAATCAGAGAGATGAACATTTTTGGGATATTTTCCAAGTTATTTATTCCACGTGATATTTTTGAAAGATTTATCTTTTAATAAGAGGTTTGCTGAAAAACTTCAGTAGGAAATTAAAACTAACGCTGTCCGACGTTTCGATGGTTGTACCATCATTATCAAGGCAAAGTGACTGTTTCATCACGGTTTGAATATAAATGAGTGAAAACAATAGTAGACATGTTGTTTCTTTGTGCAAACTGACTCTATCAGCGCTAAGTTATTTACATGATCACAAAGAAACAAAATGTCTACTGTTGTTTTCACTCATATTCAAACCATGATGAAACGGTCACTTTGCCTTGATAATGATGGTAGAACCATCAAACCGTCGGACAACATTAGTTTTAATTTTATTTCTCTTTCAGCTATAAATATTATTAGCAGTACTAGTAGGTAGGAAGGTAAAGTCACACACGCGCCAAGGAGGCCCACACGGCCGGAATTTGTCCCGGTTCCTGTAGCATGAAGCAACTGAGAGTTTTGCTACTCCCCCCTGGATGAGATACTAGTCAATTGCAGGGTAACCCCCAGCAGTATGTCGCCGGTACCCATTCATACACCTGGATGGAGAGAGACAATGTGGGGCAAAGTTTCGTATCTAAGGAAACAACACGATGGCAGGGGCTGGGCGTCAAACCACCGACCCTGAGATCTGAAGTTAAACGCACCAACCACTACATCACCGCGTCCCCGTTAGTACTAGTTGTTACTAACATTAGAACAATACCCTATTTTGATTACTTTGTTGGCGTGCTACAGACCTTAGTTACAATCTAAGTTACAATCAGACCCTTCAGCGTCCCCACGCGCATATAAAAGCGCAGTTTGGCGTCCTTTTTGCCAGTGTTTCATAAGATTTGTGCGGTGTTGGTATCTTCGTTTTTTTTTGTGCTTCTAACCTATTGCTCAAGCGGGACAGATATGTAAGTAATCTTTATTATTTTTGTTTAGGTTAGTTTTAAGTAATGGGCAAATAAATGCGCAGATAATCATTTTGTACAATCGTACAATTCAAGATTTAATTGATTTAGAATCGTCTTAGTAATGAAATGAATTAAAACGATTTACTCGAAGTGAACGCTCACCTTTAAGTCTAGAGAGCACTAGGCTCTAAATCAGTTTATGGTGTATTTATGGAATCATCGGTATTATTTATTGAAATTCGCGTAGTTTAAGGTAGTTTTTACTGGTTTGTTTTTGTAATGATGTTAAGAGTTGCAATTTGTTGCCGTAAAGGTTTTATTTACATGCCATTTTGATCTTATTATTTCGCGATTGATCATTTCGTTGTATTATTTATTTCAGTCTACGATCGCTTCAACTTGATCAATGTTATAAACCACCCTTATAATTAACTGTCGACGTTTGGTTTCCGTGGTTTCTCTGCTACCCTCGTACAACGACCCAAGGAATCTTGAAGATCTCTTTTCTCGCGCTTTATTTGATGAAGTTGTCGCAAGCGCAACACTAGTAGCATTATTATAAATATTTGACCTCACTGAGCTATCTTCGTCCACGTTTTGCTTATTACTGAGACGGTGAAAACTAATCCCGTACTGGGAGGCTTCTGAACTCAGAATTGCTCCTTTAGTTTGAGTTAAAACACATGTTGGCTCAGAAGCTCTAAAAATTAAGTTTGGAATTGTTTGTGTTCATTCTACAAGGCAGTTTGGTTGTCGTTGTCTAGGTGGTTCTAGTTGTAGTAGGCGCACTGTTATGGTACTCTTTTTAGCTGTCGATTCATCCAAGCCGAGTAAAAAACTTTTATGGGTCCATTCTATATCAGTTTTTCAGATTTTATCTGGAGAATTCTCGTATCCGTTTTGGAATTCTTAGATTCGTTTTGCTGACATTGTATTTTAAAAAAAATAGTTGATAAAGTGAAGCTTTATAGCGGAGCACCATTGCGAGGCAATTTTGGTATCCTATCGATCCAAGAAATTTTGGTTATGACGTCAGCCTACACGCTCGCCCTCCCGCCCGTACAGACTCTAGGGGAGGGGCAGGGGAGTCCCAACACAACCCGACGGGTGGGGGGGTGGGAATGCCATTTTTTCTTGGCGGGAAATCGCACGGTGCTTTAGGGCAACCGGCGTTCTTCTTGGCGATCCAATAAGCATCGGTAAACTGCATCTCATTAATAGTGAAATCAACTGAGAGAGAGCTGGATCAGTTTATCCCTTGATACAAGTGGTAAAAGAAGTAGACGATTTGTTAACCATTGATACAAATGGTAAAAAGAGTAGTCGATCCGGTGAACACGCGAGCCGAAAGAAAATGATAAAAAATGCATGTAGGATGATTCGTTTTTTAAACGTGAGGCGAGGATGAAAATCGCAATATGTCGATTACAGTTTCGCTCTTCAACGGAAAACACGCTACCCGAAGCAGGGAACGCAAATGAACATAGTCGTAGTTGGAAATGTCAGCAAAAACATTGATATTTCAGACTACCAAAGACCGCACTTTTCGTCTTAGCGTCTAAAAACTTTTAGCTGACTGAAACGTATTAGGATAAGTACTAGCCTACCACTAACCATGTTCTTAAGTGTAATAGTCCCTGCTACTGCTGTGCGGAAAACGTTTCAATGTAATGACACTGATAGTGTAATTAGTTAGTAATATGTGTTGTAGTGCTAGTCGTACGTAAGTGAAATTGCATAAGAAACCTTGTATAAATGAAGGTGAATTGTTGTAATAAAATTGTCTTGAATCTGAACGAGTTGTGTGTTCTTTACTGCACGTTACACAGTTTGGTGGCAGCGGTGAACAAACCAGCGAGCGAAACAATTATGACAGGAGAAACTCCCACCCAAGCTACCAGTAATACGTAGGCGCCACCTACAGCAACTACCTCTACGATCACCTCGAATTCAAGCACCATTTTACCTGAAAAGTTTGAAAGTGGTAACATCGTTCTATGGCTTCGCCAGTTCGAAACTTGCGCGACAGCGAACGGCTGGCAGGCGCGGGACAAAACAAACTTTCAGCCTTCCTGCGCGGTAGAGCGGCCACCTATTTCCACGCCTTGCGCGATGAACAGAAAGTCACCGCTACTGCTGTGCGGAAAACGTTTCAAGACAAACATTAATGACCCACATTTGTGTCGTGTTCGGTAACTACAAATTGAACAAAAGCTAATTATATATTTGAGTAAATATTTTGTGAAACTAATAGGTAATAGAAACTTAAGGATTTACAGGCACCTCAACCAAAGTAATTATACTTTCATAAATCTACGTATACGGCTCAATACATCTTTAATTAAAAAGTAAATATTTTTGAAACACGTTACCTAATGAAATCTTAAGGTTACACAGCTCTTACTGGCAACACAGCCCAGGTACCTACTTTACAAAACCTTTATGACGAGTAGATATCTTTTTAATTCAGTAAAGAGTAAATATTCTTGTAACACGTTACCTAACAAAATCTCAACGTTTGACAGTTCTTACTGACAACACAACCAAAGTACTTACTGAAAAAACGCTGAATTGAGGAGTAAATACCTTTTTAAATTCAAGAGTAAATATTCTTGCAACAAGTTACCGTTCACAGTTCTTCGTGGCAACACAGCCATGGTTCTTACTACAAAGAGTCTATTTGATGAGTAAATATCTTTTCCTGTCTTTTTGTAGCATGCTCACTAAAGGATTCTCAATGTTTTACGGTTCTTACTGGGAACACCTACCAAAGTTAGTGTAATTACCTATACGAGTAAATATCATTTTCTTGACGATTAACGGCAGTAACTGTTGTTGTTGGCTATATATGGCCAAAATAATTACGTCATAAAGTCTACTTTTAGGAGCAAATCTCCTCATTAATTTTTTCTTAAAGAAATACCGTATTTACCCGCAGGAAATTAATCTTGAAAATCAGTACTATGAACTTACATCGCGCTGGTAAACTAAAGCACAGAGAAAAAGATACGCACATTCTATCGACAGAACAAGTCTTTTTCATTAACTAAACAGTTGTGAAACAGCAGTAGCGAAATCTACTGAACACAAACAATTCCAAACCAAAAGCCAGGCCTTGATGATCACGTAGAAACTGATTTGGAACCTAACTTCTGTGAAATAATTTAACATGTGCCATAATTCTAAATGGTCTCAATCCTCATTCAATAAACAGTATAAACATTGAATTAAACCATACCTTGAAACTGGCTTGGGTTATCCATGCTGCTTTGTTTGGGACCAATTCAAGCGTTTTGTCAAATAGCCATTTTGAGAATTATCGCAACAATTTCCGTAACATTAAAAAATTAAAGTGGATAATTTACCCTATGAGGAAAGGAACAGGGAATTCTAAATACATGTGTATCATTTGTCATTATTTGATCGCTCAAAACGGCGACGCTTGCACCTCATTTTTCGACACACTTGTTGGATCTGTAAATACGGTACGCAGTTCTTGCCAGCTAACTGGCAAATGCTGAAGTACTCGTGTGAGTAATTATCCCTTTCTGGCAACATAGCAAAGTAATTACTTTATTATGTTTACTTATGGTTACATGACCAAGGTAATTACGTTATATAGTCTACCTATAAAAGTGTATACCCGGGTTTTCTTAACAAGTAAATATTTTATCCCAAATTTAGTCAGTCTCCTCGATTGCGTTTTGGGCAGCTACCCTTAGGACTAACAATGCCACTTCTTCCACATCTTTCAGAAGCTTTGTTAGAGCGACATATATGGTCAAAAACGACATACCACTGGCTATGAACGAACCTACAAACGGAACAGCATGGATGCCTAGCTCTACGCCTTTTTCAGTAGCATAGGCCGCCAAAAGCCAGTTACTGAGTTGCGTGATGGTCGTCAGGCTGACTTTGCTAATTTTCTCTTGGATGGAAAAAGGAAGCGCGGCAAATTTGTCCGAACCTGTTTCTGGAAGACCAAGCTGGGACCTGTAAAATCTGAGTTCCGTCAGTATTAGCACGGCGTCAACAGCAATGGATAATCCGGGTATTGGAACAAGCGCAGCGGCAGCAGATGCTGAAGCAACCATCCATATGCGCCCTTTGAGAACCTCAACTTTTCTTTGAATAAGATCAGGTGATGATCTTGTCAGTGACAATATGAGACTCTCTCGCTGGTATGTCGTCAATGCATCTACAATGGCCTGGGTTAGTCGTGCGAAATCCCATTTTTCGAGGTGATGGTTGCTTATCAAAAATACACTTTAGCCATCCCTCAGCAGGTCATCTAGATTTTTCAAACAGTCGCGTCGGATTTTCTCCAACACGGAATCTTCATTGAATGATCGCTTTCTCATCTCGTTTGCGACATCTATATCAACTTTCGTGCGAATGAAGAAGAATTTCTTATTGAACGATTTACTGATTTTCCTGGCCAACGCCAGGTCGTTCTCAGTGAATCGGCCAGCTGTGAAGATAAGGAACGCGTCGTACGTCTCCAACTCCACTTTCTGACAGTATGTCTCCAGGTCAGGATAGTTTGGAGTCCCTATTCCTGGTAAATCCCAAAACTTTCATTTTCGGATTGGTCGGGTGGTCGGTCATACGCGGTCGGATGTGTAGTGGCCTCTTCCTCTGTGACACCAACCTTGGCTGCCCCTTCATCATCTTCATGAACTCTTAAAAGAAAAATTTATTGATATCAGAACATTGTATTTCAGTTTCCAAACAAACATATCAGAGACACCGAGCCATGAATTTTGCTCGTATAGATGGATCAGCGAAGAACATTTTTCAAAGATTTGTGGAAAATAGTTCCCAGACCCTTGGCGCATTTTTTGTTTTTGTTTGTTTGTTTGTTTGTTTGGTCTTTTGGAGCTCTTGATGGCGTTTGGCTTTAGAAGCATTCTTACACTAGGGACCCTCATTGTCCAAGACCAGGCGAAACAATGTTATTTCAGTTTTCTCTTTTCAGCCACCTTCCGCAAAAGTGCACAATGAAATAAGTAAACTTGGGTTACTTGATGCAAGAGCCATTTTTTATAGGATGAATTTTACCGCTCCGCCTTTCCCTTCTTACTAGGAAGGAAAGGCGTACCGTAAATGAACTAATAAACAGGGTGTTATATAGAGAGAGACGTTTTTCTAGTTTTCCAAACAAGTGTTAGAGTTCAACTTTTGTTAAATTCAAAGGCTGCTATACAATGAAAGTGAAACATCTCTACATTACAACGTAGTTCTCGATATCCATGGGTCCAAATCATCGTTCATTGTGTTTAATTTGACTGTCTTAGTCAATATTAGGATGAATATTAGTAGCCAGAGGGGGACCGAATTAGCATTTTTTTCCAGCAGGTATCTGATTAAAGTGAGCAGGAATAAATTATATTTAGATGGCTCCATGACACAAGTTGTTCTCCACAATAAGATCATCTGATCTTCATAACACCAGCAAAAATAGTTTTTACTCTAATGTTATGAGGATGTCTGAATATTATAATTTGCCTGATTTTGACCCTACTTTCTTAACTGATGCTGAGATTAAACACTATGTAAGTCTTATGCAACAAAAGTATATTTCACACTGGCAACATACTATTCGAAACTCTCAGAAATTAGAATTCTATAACACTTTTAAGGACGAATATACGCCTTCCTGCTATTTAGATCTTACAAGAAAACTAAATAACAGGAAAGAATTAGTGAAACTTAGAATAGGTAATCATAAATTATTGATCGAAACTGGCAGATATGATCAAATCCCAAGGGATAATAGACTTTGCCCTACGTGTAAATCAAACCAAATTGAAGATGAAATTCATTTACTTTTCCATTGTACTAAATACTGTAGTTTTAGAGATGACTTTTACAAAAAAATAGAGAACCAAATACCAAACATAACACAATTACCTCCTATGCAAGCCACCAAAAAATTAATGAATTCTGATAATTATTATTTAAATACTCAACTGATGAAGTTCATTTTGAGATGCTTATCTTTACGAAATAATCTTCTAATCGAATGAAAGTAATGTAACGCATACATAATTGCTTTTTTTCCTATGTAAGGGTTAGACAATGAACGCGAGTGTTCTATGGGATATAGTGTCCCGAGCAAAGATAGAATGCCACGAGGCCGCAGGCCGAGTGGCATTCTATCTTGCGTCTTAGACCATGGTCACACCCACGAAGAATTTCGTTTTTGCGTGCAGATTGTATTTTTGCATTTTAATTTTTTAGTTCTCACCTTGAAATTACGTTGCTATTTTGTTTACGATATTTTCGCCATTGTACACACGCCGTTGAGTTGCAAATGAATGTTTTACTGAGAGTGCTTCGCCGCGCGGTTTATCGCAGTTGATGCGTAAACAGCCATGAGCCAATACATGGAAATTGAGGAACTCGAGGCAGTGATTGCCCCACAAGAAATCAGTCTTCGACGCGCTACAACCACCGGCACTAGCAAGTGGGGGACACGCAGGGAAAGCCAAGAGACCAAAGACAAGTTCAAGTACAACACTCGTAGTCCGACAAATGCAGAGAAACAAGTCTGTCCTTCTACTTCAATTAAGGTCTGAACATGTCTTACTTAATGTAAAGTTGTAACGTAATGGTTTTTCTTTCGATTTGGTTTTTGCTTTGCTATTACAAGATTCCATTTTTTGTTGTTTTTTGACACCACCAATGAAGTTGTTGTTTTTATCGATTTAGTTATAAATATTCACAGGCATTTGTGCATTCATTAGTAGTTTCTACTTAGTCATTAGTATGCTCTATATAGAGCATACTAATGAGGCTTCCAAACAAAGGAAAACAATGCCTCATTAGTATGCTCTATATCACGGAACCACTAATGAATGCAGAGTTTTACCCCGCAATTTCCCTGTGCTTCAAAAGCCCCCCGCCACTTTACATAATTTAAGACAGTTTATGGAATATAGAGCATCGAAATGCTGGACACTGATTGGCTGAGTGGGTGTGACCATGTTCTAATACATGACTATGATTGTTATAAGTTTCGCTTTAGTTAAGTTTTACGCTTTTGCAATACTGTATGTACTTATAGTCATGCAAATAAAGCTTGTTGTTGTTGTTGTGAATAAAATTCAGTGTGGTATATCATTAACTTATTGAGCGGGCAATACGTGATGAGATAGAGATTGCTAAAATGTCAGCATGTCAAAAGTTAAACATAGGCCCGCAATGCGTGCAGAACCGACGAAGTGTTGGTTCGTCTCGAAAACAAAGCAAGCGAGGCGTGCGTAACTGCACGTCCCATGACAAGAACAAGTAGCCCTGAGGGCTGCATAATTGTGCTGTCTGGCACGCAGGCTGGTGTGGCAGTCGTGAACAAAGTCTTCTCAAACTCATTAATTATTCATATTGTTATCAGCCTACCAGAACGGCCCATTCTGGTCAGGTGGATGAGTTTAGAAACCCAATGAAAAACGAGTTGAAAACCACACGCGTTTAGAAACGATTTCAAACCCGTGTGTAAATTGTTTCTTAATCTGCATATTCAAAAGGCAAGACGAAAACATGGACATCAACAAATTTATTTATTCACACATTTCAAAGTTCATACATTAAATAAAGCTTATTTGCTATTAACGTTGAATGTGACGTTGCAGTTATTAAAGTCACCAAAACAAAAAGCTGTATCCTTCTCTAAATTAAATTCCTTCTCAATAGGCATGACCTTGTCATTTGGTTCATTTTTATCCTGGCTCGCACACTTCGGCCCTAAAATAGCGCTTACTTTAGAAATAACTTTCTCCTCTGGTTTTTCGTACTTAAGAAGAGAATCTGACTTGTGCCCAGTTCTATCGCGGATTAGTTTACTATCAACCCCTGCATTAAACAGAGTAGAGGCACATGTAACCCGTAGGGAGTGGGAGGTCTTCCGTTTCAGCCCTGCGGCTTTGCACATATCTGGCAAAATTTGATTTAACGTATTAACACCCACAGGCGATTTATCGAATGAAAATTTTTTTGCATTCGGCCTAAAACAGAAGGCTTCCATATCTTTACCAATGCATTCAACTAGACCGACATACAAACGATACATGTCAACTAGACAGGGGTCGTGCTTTTCACCAACTTCGTGACAAATATGTCTTACAACACGTGGCTCATACTTGAGATCCAGTAAGCCCCCATGGAACGTCTTCGAGACGTTCTCCTCAAACCGAATATAGTTATCGCCAATTTCAAAATTATTTAAACTAATACTCCTATGCTCGCTAGCACGGAGGCCAAATAACTTCCATAACTTGGAACCCCTTCCAAATAAACGGTATTCAATAACGACTTAGCTTGGTGATTTCCTAACAACCCTAATGTCCAAAATTTCCTTTCGTCCTCTTCATTGACAGGTTGCTTTTCTTCTTTCTTGTTCGCAATTCCAATCCCAAGTCTTGTCCCTTCCTTCATTTCCGCGTCAAGAACACGACGCAAGATAGAGAACCTACAAGAAAATAAACATAACCTTGAATTCAGCTGGACTATAACAATATGAGAGCAAATTATGACAATGAAAGCAACACTACTGCACCTTTTGTCTGATGCATCGAGGAGATTGAAATCCAAGTTTGCATTCTTTTCCTCCATGAATCGACGTATTCCGCACACAATCTGATATATGGTTCTGGGTGGGTATCTTTCCTTTGATGGTTTAGCAACTTCTTGGATAAACTTTGCCAGCCAATAATTGAGGCTTAAAGCATCCATTTCAAGCAACGGAAATTCCAAGGACTGAACTTTGTGCAGATCGTAATTTTTAAATAGACCGCCTGGTTCCAACGTTGCTACTTTAGGAACTCGGACTTTTTGCCATTGTTCAAAAATTCCAACCGCCCATTTGTTTTTATATTGGGTAGACTTCGGAATAGCGCTGGCCACACACTTTTCTTCTTGTTCAAAAGTTTTGGCAGCTCTAAATCTGTACTCTGCCATTTCTGCCATTTGGCTTGTGAATTCAAAGCAACGTGTTTGCTTCGAACTGACAAACAACAAGACTGAAAAACGTTGCATTAAATGCAAGAATAATTTCACACACTAGCACGTCGGCGGCGAGATCTCAATCAACGCCTCAAAGCGTTGATTACGATCCACAAATAGAATATTTGAATCGAGAAAACTCATTAAAATGATAAGTGCTTCTAACTTTTTTTGTTGGAGAAGTAATTTCAAAAACTCGTGCTTCGGGTTTCATCAGGTTTCCAAACACTCGAAAACAATAAAACCACTCGGCCTGCGGCCTCGTGGTTTCAAATGTTTTCTCGTGTTTGGAAACCTGCTGAAACCCTCGCACTCGTTTTTGAAATAGTACTTCTCTTGTGAATGGACATAGACTTAAACAATTGCAGAGACTAACGCTGAAATTTGACCGACTGAAAAGGCGACCAAAACCCTGGAAAGGAGGGCTACCGAATTATTCACCTTCTCCTCACCAAACATAGCTCCACAGACTACGACCACAACCTCATTCTTCACTCATGATCATTGCTTGCTGTCTTTTAGACTTTCTACCGCAAAACTGTGGACAAAAAAGCCGTCACAACTCTTAAACCAGACTCATCTCAATAAATAGGCGATAAAATTTTCCAATAAATTGACCACATCCTTGCGATTGATAAGTATGGGCATCTTAACAGCCGCAAACAACCCAACAGAATTTAACTCCTCCCCATGCCTTGGAACCACGCGTTGCGCTCAGTTCCCTTAAATCATAACCTGCGTAGCAGGTGCGGAAAGGGGAGGGAAAAGGAGAGAAATTATTCGCGAGCGAGAAGCGACCGCAATACGAAATAAATCATCGCTTTGTGATCAGGTGCTTTTTTCACGAAACAAAGGCTTCATACTGAAATTATAGGCTCCCTTTAATGTAGTTTCGCCTCTCCCGTTCAGGAACAAGAGAGTGCATTGTGGTCATTTAAACCAGTCGTTTTGACCCCCTCCCCTCCCCCTCCAATAAACAAATGTTAGCGTGACTCAACATATGGATCCTTGCGGGTCCTACCCCCATATTTTTACTTGGCTCAACCTACTAACCGGCGTGACGAAAACTGTGACAATATTTTGACTTTTGCTTTACTGAATGACGTAACGTTTCAAATCTGATTACTCAGCTTACATGGAAAACACTCAACCCAGCTAGCTGGGATCCCACCATCGCCATACCGATACCATCGCGTAGACGGGCTGAAAATTTACCGTGTAATCGCGATTGCCGAGCTAGCCCGGTTATTCAGGCCAACACTTTCCGTCACTAAATTTCGTTTCAGAATGAAATGGCTCACCAGAATATCGATATTTCTCTTTCTGTATAACACAAAGGTTTTAACAGACCACAAAGCTACATAAAACTGAAAATAATGCACTAAAATAATGGATTAGCGAACGTAAAATCACTCAATTCATTCTCTTCAAGGTAGCCATCATTTCACACGATTTAGCCGTAGCCGGGTGGCTCGCCTCATGTAATGACCGAGCGTGTACGCCTATTAAACCGAGCCAGCCTGGCTCATGTAATCGGCCCCTAAACAACAACAAGTTGTCTTGAACTCTAAAATCGAACAAATCGGTTGAAAAGTCAACGAGTAAAGCAGAAAAATTAACGGCTATATCCTTCTGTGCCGCTTATGCTATCCAAGAGGATCAATGCATCGATCGAGTAACATGTTCAGCGTTACGATTGTCTGTTCCTAAGGATAAGTTATCTTCTTTTCCTTCAGTAGAATTCGACCCTATAAACTTTAAAACTTCTAACACAGAATTCGACACATACTCAGCAAGATGCAGGCAGTTCTATTCGTTGCTGATTTCCACTAAAGCTAAACATCCTAACGGTTTTAAGACTCTGTCGGCCGATCTGGAGCTTTCAAACTCATTGCAGGAGGTATTCTTGATTCCGTATACAGCTGCAAGCGAGTCGTATGTTTGGTCTTTTAAATATAAAATTTTAAATAATGTTGTGTTACTTTACAAATACCAAATTGTTCAAAATTGGATTTATCGAGTCTGAGAAGTGCTCCTTTTGTAAAGTTTATAAAGAAGACCTTTATCACCTCTTTTATGACTGCTCCTATGCGCGGTCCTTTTGGAACATGTTTAATATTTGGTGGTCTGACCTCCGCGGAGAAAATTTAAGATTATCACTAACAGATTTTATAGTAGGCTTTTTTGATAGAAATGATCTCCTCAATTATCTGATAATTCTGGGTAAATTAAGTATATGGGAGTGCCGAAGAAATGAATCACTTCCAAAATTTCACTTGTTTCTACACAAGGTAGAAGCTAAGAAAGGGACTGAAAAGTTAATTGCTTTAAGAAACAAGAAGCTTCTAGATCAGTTTTAAAAAAAGATGGGAACCCCTACTATAAACCTTAGAGACTGTTCGGAGGAAAAATGCGGTTGACCCCAAAAAGATAATCTCAGTTTTTGTCTTTAAATTATTATTAATTAACGTTGTTTAGAAATGTAGTTGAGGTATCTGCATTGTGTCTGTGTTTGGTGTTTGTGTGTGTGCGTGTGTGTTTTTGTTAATGTAATTGGAGTGCTCCTAAATAGTGTTTTTAATCTGTAATAATCTTGTAGCCTGTTACAACTGAACTCCATGATAATAAAAAATAATAAAAAAATAAATAAAATCGAACAGATCGGTTCAAAAATAAAAAGTAAAGCAAAAAAATTAACGGGTATATCCTTCTGTGCCGCTTATGCTATCCAAGAGGATCGATGCGTCGATCGAGTAACAGAATTACAGCTAACAACATGAACCCGATCATTTCGCTTCGTGTACAGTCACTGACATCCACCAGTAAGGTGCTGAGGAGTAAGGAAATATAGCCTTCCTAGTCGAGTAAAAGGAGCATGGTAGACCCTTCCCAAGGTCCTTTGTGCCAATGCTAAACCTTCCCATGTTCCACTGTGTGAGCTACTCATCGGCCTCTTCTTTCTGCTTTTTCCGACATATTTAAAACGCCTGGGTGCAAGGCAGTTGTTACACCAGGGCCAACTGAACGGTAAATGTAAACGGTCCGTATGTTTCGTACGGTCCGTCATCCTTGCTTACGGACCGTCATTTGCTGATTGACGGTCCGCGTTTGTAGAGGTACAAATAACCAATACAAGTACGATTATGCCTCGTTATTTAAGCGCACATACGAAGGGAGTAGTCTGCGAACGCAGATGCATTTCCAGCTGTCGTTTCTCTCCGCCGAAATTTGGCTAGTAGAGGTGTTACACTAGGCAACGTTGCGTGCAACTTGTGTCGTAACGGTGCAACAAAAAAGGCATCCTCTAGCAGAGTTGCTTACGTGCTACGAAAGGACAAGGAAATTTGAACCAAGACGACTAGCTGCGGTGAGGAAATGGACGCGAACTCGTCAAATCCAAGATGGCGGCTACATCTTCTGTAGTTACTATGGTTCCCAACATACGATCGTGACCAAAATTTCGTGACAGAAAGAACAATAGGTATAGTCCATACTTCGACCGTAAAAATGTATTTTCTGCATATTTTTGGCCTATTTATCACTATTTTTCTTATTTCAGCCAATCACGAAGCCGTATCTTAATTACTTAATTGGAAACAGACACGGACTTCCTCCTGCTGCGTTGCCAAATTTTCTATAGTTCTCACGCGAACCACTATTCGCGCGGTATACGCGGATTGGTTAAAACCTGACAGTTGACAAGCAAATCCGTCAGCGCATGACGAGACGCTACGGGGTCTAACTGGAAGTACATTAAGGAATGCGGGGTTGTGGACCCCGCATTCCTTTCATATTTGAGTTTTGATCAAGGCGCCGCGAAAGCAATAGGTGTTAAAATCCGCCGCTTTCGCTGTCAACAAAGCTTTTCTGTTACCGGAAACACACTGTTGTTGAATAAATATCACAGACTTTTTTGCAAGTTGATCGCAGCGGGAAACTTATTTTTGTGGCTGTTAACAAACAATAAGATAATAGGCCATGAATAGCCTCTTATTTCTCTAGAGGATCGTAGCGCTCGCGAGCGGTTTTACCGCCTCTCCTTTCTCCGGAGAGGTCATTTGTTGGTATGCGATCGGACGTTCTGAGAGAAATACTTGAAGAGAATCTATAAATACAACATGGTCTTTCTCCCGTTTTTAACAAAATCGCGAATATATCGAGAATTATTCACAGAAACTCGATACGCTTTCTCTACGAAAGAAAGAAACAGTAACAGTAACAAAAAAGATAAAACTTTCGTTCACATAATCTGTTAGACTGCAAGCAGTCTCAAATCGTGCTCGCTCGCGTTCGCTATTTGCGCTTCGTTCTGCACGGATTTTAGAGCAAAAGAGAGACTGCTCGCAGTCTAATAATCTGTCTTCTGAACAGGCCATTCGCTTTGCCGACTGAGCAAACTATTGCTTCCTACGCTTGCGGTCGTTTAGTCTCCCAGACGTCTGCGCGCAGGCTAGCGGTCGTTTCGCCTAAGAGTCTTTTCGCCCAAGGCCAGTTGGTTAACCTTTAGGCGAAACGACCGGTTTCCCCTTGCTGACATCGTGATTTCATCCTCAGCGTTCTAATTGTTGGCCATGCTACTGGTTGCATGTTTCACTTCACAGCACTTAATTCGATTGTCCAAGAAAAGCAGTGGTTTCCGGGCGCTTAACAGGAACATCTAAAAGTCGCCTAAGAATAACGTCCCAACGAAGAAATGTCACTTTGCGGGCTTGCCTTTGGCATTTGTCCAATTCGGGAGTTTGACGGTTCTCTTTCCTTCACCATCACTCTGGCCTCGTGCATGATGCCGAAGTCACAGTATTAAAACTGGTATTAAATCTGCAGCATTTCAACCTTGTTCTAAAACAATGTTGAACTCAAATATTATAGTATATGGCAATTTAAAATTGTACCGAATGGACTAAACTGCAGTACGAACTGTTATTGTTATCACCGTTATGGAAAAACATCCAGGGACTTCTAATAATTGTGACACATGGGAAAGTGACGTGAGCCCCCCACCAACCCCCCCCCCCCGGCAAAAAAATAATAATAAAACAAAATATAACATAACACAACAAAAATGCAAACTTTAAAATACCTGCTACAGCTAGTAACAATTTATTTTTAATCTTTCCTCACTCAACTGTACATATCATTGTTTGCCCCAATTCTCTAGACCTACACTAGCATAAGTACAGATCCAGGAATAGGATTTATAGGAACAGGTCATGAAATGACATCATTTTTTAACTAGCATGTTCTTTGTAAATAGTGATATAAGGAATGCTAAACCTAAAAACTATGTTTAGAACAAATAAACTTTATTATCATTTGCCAATAAATTATTAACATGCTGTGTGCAAATATGAACCGAGAGTTAATTCCAATCAAAATCAATATTAATCAATGATAGTCAATAACAATCAATAGTCACTCAACTTTTAAGCTTTGAATTGTATTGATTTCCATAACCAGTCAATTAATTGGAATTGATTATTATTGATTATATTGACTATATTTGGTTTTCATTGTTTGATACTGCCAGGCAGAAGGCAACAGCCACACACTGTGATGACAGATTTGGATGCTACTGCTCCCCTCATTAGTAGCTAACTTTTAATTGAAAGGGATTGTTTAAGGTAACAGTCACACACACCGACGATACATCTGAATGCTACTGTTCCCCTCATTAGTAACTGAGACTTAAAATAGATAGGGATTGTTAAAGGTAACAGCCGCACACTCCGACGATACATCTGGATGCTACTGTTCCCCTCATTAGTAACTGAGACTTAAAATAGAAAGGGATTGTTAAAGGTAACAGCCGCACACCCCGACGATACGTCTGGATGCTACTGTTCCCCTCATTAGTAACTGAGACTTAAAATAGAAAGGAATTGTTAAAGGCAACAATCGCACACTCCGACGATACATCTGGATGCCACTGTTCCCTTCATTAGTAAATAAGACGTCAAATAAAAAGGGATTGTTAAAGGCAACAGTCGCACACTCCGACGATACATCTGGATGCTACTGTTCCCCTCATTAGTAACTGAGACTTAAAATAGAAAGGAATTGTTAAAGGCAACAATCGCACACTCCGACGATACATCTGGATGCCACTGTTCCCCTCATTAGTAAATAAGACTTCAAATAGAAAGGGATTGTTATAGGCAACAGTCGCACACTCCGACGATACATCTGGATGCTACTGTTCCCCTCACTAGTAACTGAGACTTAAAATAGAAAGGCATCATTAAAGGCAACAGTCGCACACTCTGACAATACATTTGGATGCTACTGTTCCCCTCCTTAGTAACTGAGACTTAAAATAGAAAGGAATTGTTAAAGGTAACAGTTGCACACTCCGACGATACATCTGGATGCTACTGTTCCCTTTATTGGTAACTGAGACTTAAAATAGAAAAGAATTGTTAAAGGTAACGGTCGCACACTCCGACGATACATCTGGGTGCTACTGTTCCCCTTGTTAGTAACTCAGACTTAAAATAGAAAGGAATTGTTAAAGGTAACAGTTGCACACTCCGACGATACATCTGGATGCTACTGTTCCCCTAATTAGTAACTGAGACTTAAAATAAGAAAGAATTGTTAAAGGTAACAGTTGCACACTCCGACGATACATCTGGATGCTACTGTTCCCTTTATTGGTAACTGAGACTTAAAATAGAAAAGAATTGTTAAAGGTAACAGTCCCACACTCCGACGATACATCTGGGTGCTACTGTTCCCCTTGTTAGTAACTCAGACTTAAAATAGAAAGGAATTGTTAAAGGTAACAGTTGCACACTCCGACGATACATCTGGATGCTACTGTTCCCCTAATTAGTAACTGAGACTTAAAATAAGAAAGAATTGTTAAAGGTAACAGTTGCACACTCCGACGATACATCTGGATGCTACTGTTCCCCTCATTAATAACTGAGACTTAAAATAAGAAAGAATTGTTAAAGGTAACAGTTGCACACTCCGACGATACATCTGGATGCTACTGTTCCCCTCATTAGTAACTGAAACTTAAAATAGAATGGAATTGTTAAAGGTAACAGTCGCACACTCCGACGATACATCTGGATGCTACTGTTCCCCTTATTAGTAACTGAGACTTAAAATAGTTTAATGGCTTGTTAAAGGTAACAGTTGTCGACAGGTGACTTATCTCAGGGACACTAATGTTCACTTTAATTACTAACTGTAGTTTTCAAGTTGGAAGGGACTGTTAAAATAAGGCAAAATACAGTACACTCTGGCATTACATCAACACCCCTAAGGCAAAATGTAGTGCGTGAGTCATATTCTTGGCAGGATTCAAATCTCAGTAGGCATTCTTCATATATTTAATTGGTAGAGCATGTTCCACGGTATCTTTTTAATTTCCTAAGGTTTCTTTCCATGGGACCTGAAAAATGAGAGTGCATGCATTAAGCAATGATATATATTAAGTTACTATCAGTGATAAAGTATCACCATAATGGAAGGTATGAATTACATGCAGAACATTTTGACTTGATATTTCTTAATTGGTCTAAAATGGTGACACTGAAAACCACAATTCAGTGATGGGATTTTAGCAAACTTTGTCTATGATGGTAAACTCATTTGGCTGGCAACTTCGCCAACAATGTGCCTTAGGCCTTAAATCTACTCTTGCAGGCTTAAGCTTATGTCCCAAAAATGGTACAGACAATAAAACAAATCCTGAAAAGGCAGTGTCATGTTAATTATTTGTCAAAAAAAAAATCATTATCAGTTTTACACACCTGACATTGAGTTCACACAGATACTGTGTTTTGCATCTGCTGTTTGATGTCCTTCCTTCTTTTGCACAGTTAGACTGACGCCAAGGTTAACTGCCTGTGGGCCTTAACTTCTCAGTGCATCGTTTGCATCTTGTGGTGAATCAGCTTTGTAGGCAGCCACCCCAGTAGAATCCAGAAGTTGTTTGAGTATTTTGCAGTTACATATACAATGCACAAAGCTGGATACTATTAAGTTCCTCATTGAGTAAAAACTCCAAATAATCTTAAATTCCAGTTGACCTAGAGGAAAAAAGTAACATTTTTATTTTAACAGTTCTTAATAAACCTCTCTTACAGCTGTAATCAAACTCTCAGGTGAGGTCTAATATGAACACCAATGTTAACTTTTCAGGGGCTTAGTTCTTTGCTGTTTCTTGTGTTGCTATAGCTAGATGTTATGTAAGTCAAATGATCAAGTAGCTATAAACCTAAACAGGAGGAAAATGTTATATTCAGCAGGATAAAAAACATGATAATGAGAAGAAAAAATAAAAATTGCTTGAAAAAAAAGACATGTTCAAGAATCCCATTACGACCAAAAAGTCCAATTTTATATAAAAGAATGCATGACTACAACAACCAAAACTGCAGATGTAGGCATGCATGTCAACTCTACATGTATCTGGGAGACCCCTAGATAAAAATAAGTGAATTGGAAATTATACAACTTTTCGATATCATCTTGATATCATTTTCAAGGAAGAAAAATCATAATATGTTAATAAATACCTGAAACAGTGTCAAATAGTTCTACACTGATTAGACTCCTGGATACCCAAAAATTAAAAAATTAAATCACCCAGTCTATTGTTTCGGTCACAAATCTCCTAGACAACAGCAATCTTGGATCTTTCTTCCAAAAAAAATTATAAATAAAAAAGAAAAGAAAATTAGATCACAGAAATCGTTTCCACACAGCAAATATATCGTTTCTTTCTAAATGGGAAAGAAATTGGAAACGCCCAGGAGTACACTAAGTATTAACTCCTCAGGAAAGGTTGTAATTGAGAATTGAGGTTGAACTTTCAGGCTCCCAATTTCAGCACGGTCCGAATAAGCTGGACATATTTCATCAACAATTATATTTCTACGTCTTCGCCATTCAATTGCCTTTCATTGAGGTCTGTCTCGGCCTTTGAATAGCGGAAATTTAACGCCAAAATAAAATCTCCCAGTAGTAATTTTCTTGTTTTGGGCAATGTACGCCATTTTGAATTCTCATTGGAAAACCGCTGTTCAAAGTGTTTCGGTTCTCACAAAGCCTACTGTATGACAATGGCGCAAAAGCGCGGGTCGATGAACAACTCATTATTTTTTATTCCTTGCAACGCAAGGATCGTATCAAAGAACAGTTTTGCTACAAAAGACGCGACCTAATAAAACGATCGCAAATCGCTTTCAAAAACACAACATCTAGAATTTTTTTCCAAATTCCTTTCATTTTGTGTTGTGATTACATAAGACAGCAAGTCAGAATTGATTGTAGAGAACACAACACTGACTCAAAGCTAGGACTTACCTTTTTTGTTGAGCTGCTTGGTGAGATCGGAAAAAAAAATACAATAGAAGATGGCAGTGGCTTCACCAAACGGCAACTGCAGGGATCGAATTCACGGCCATGTGAGTGCAAGCCGACAGCTTCAACCGCCAAGGCTGAAAACCCTCCAAACGTCTCTTCCTGAAATAACCGCAAATTCGGCGCATGACGAAGAAATATCGCAAACAAACCAAACGAAGAAGGCACGATTTCGTACTTTCCTTGGTACGGCGCACTTTGCGCGCTTCACTTTGCTCTCCATGTGGGAATATCGAAATAAATTGTTGTTGTTGTTATAATATCATCCGGAAAGCGGGCGGGGAACTTCTTTCTGTTTGTTACAATCTAACAATTCCTGGATTTTATCCGAGAAGTGGACGAACAGCACTTTCCTCGGAGCCATCGACCGGCAGTTCCATTTTAACCTCGAAGAGACCGTATTCTCAAATGACCTAAGCATGTGATTCATGAAATTCGTCACTCGTCAAGCCTTAATTTGAGCCTGACATGTATCCTATTTGATCCCCATTTACCTCGCTTTGTTGACTGAAATTTAATTACCGAGTAAACCGCAACTTAATTAATTCGGAAATCGGGTACTTCCAGTTCAGACCCACTTGCGTCTTGTCATGTACCATAAGGGCGGCATTCGCGATTCTCAGACATAGTGGGAGGCTTCCCTTCATGTTTTTCCCCGCCGACTGAGCTGCCCAAAAAGCCCCGGGCGGAAAGCCTGTTAGCGGAAGAAGCTGCGTGTATATTCTCCGGGTATATTCCACGCTGTGTTCAAGGAAAGCAATTTATCGGTTTATTACAATTGATATTTCACAATTTACTGGGCAAAAACTTAAAGCAGCAAGCACTACTAGAAATAAAAAAATCCTTGTTTCAGGCGAAGTGTAATCCTTTCAAGCAACAGCAATTGACTGTGTTATTTGTTATTGCATAAGATCCAGGGACAAAAGGCAAATTCTGTAAAATGTATTTCAATAACGGTTTTCATTTAGAAATAATAAAATTACCTTACGCATCCGCCCTGCAAAATTCTCAAAATAATGCAATACGTATTTGCCCCGAGTTGAAAATTGCAGAGGTTTACCATAAGCGTTTCACTTAGTACTTCCGCTTTTGTTCCGTCTTCTGAAAGCGAAACTAGCAATGTACTTCAATCGTAAACAAGTCAAAAATGAAGTAAGGGTGTGATTTTAATAAAAGTTTCCCTCGGAAAGTCACTGAAAAATGATTTTGATTTACTGAAAGGTTTTCACTTTATTTGGCTATTTTATATTTTTTTACTTTATTTTCTTCAGTCCAAAACGGTGACTGCGTGCTTAAATAGCGAGTTATGGGACGGTACACAATCTACAGTAGGCAAATCAAATCTTGCAAATTCAAAGTATTTTGAAAACAAAACATATATAGTTACAGGCACTATGAAACAATAAATCCTACTGTATTATTTTAAGAAGAATGTACTCACTCTCTTATTGCGTTGATAAAACTGGATTTTCCAGCTCCTGAGTTGCCAGTGACTGCGATGTTCACCTCGACTTCTCGCCACTCCGTAAAAACTAAAATCTTAAATTAAGACGTTTTTTCGTCTTACAGACTGGTGCCTAGATAAGATGCGCATTTGTCTTAAATTAAGATTCCGTCGTCTTACTTTAAGATGATAAATCGTCTTAGAACAAGATGTCAACCTCTTAATTTTAGTTGCCTGACATCTTAAACACGAGGTGCCTAGATAAGATGGGTTTTCGTCTTAATTTAATATTTCAACTCGTCTTATTTTTCCGGAGACCGTTACATTTCAAAAATTGATTGCGCGTATTCTTTTCTCGCGTCGCGGCACAGGCAGACCACCCTATGTGTTCGTAGTTAATAATTGTTGACAAAGGTCATGTTGAAATCAATGGCGCGTATAAGAAGATATATGGAGAAACAGTAGGTCGGCTTCGATTTACTACAAAATATAGAGTTTACTCTAAATTATTCAATAAAAGTTAAGATGAAATGTCAAATGAGTCTTGTGTCATGTTTTTTTGCCGCCGCGAGCCTTTTGAGGCGTTATTTTGCGAGATTATTTAGCGACCGGTGGTAGAGAGAGAAGAGAGAACAAGGCTTGCAAGTCGGCCGCCGCCAGCAGCGACCGACTCCACTTCAAACCGGAATTAACGCCAAACTACTGAATCAAATTCACCAATCAGCGCTTGGCATCCCGTGGCAGCTCGCCGCGGTTCAAAGTACACTATATACTGATTGGTGAATTTGAAACGACCGGCGTGATCGGAATTTCTCTGGTCGCTGAGTCGAGCACTGATCATATTGAGAAAGCCGTATGCACGAATTCAGCATGGATTTTCTCGGAAACTGTTGGAGGGATGAAGTTCAAATTTGGCGAAGAGATAGAGCAACAACTCAGCGATCGATAGCCGTCGTCAGATAGGTGAGATTTTCAGTAGTTTGGCGTTAATTCCGGTTTGAAGTGTAGTCGGTCGCTGCTGGCGGCGGCCGACTTGCAAGCCTTGTTCTCTCTTCTCTCTCTCTACCACCGGTCGCTAAATAATCTCGCAAAATAACGCCTCAAAAGGCTCGCGGCGGCAAAAAAACATGACACAAGACTCATTTGACATTTCATCTTAACTTTTATTGAATAATTTAGAGTAAACTCTATATTTTGTAGTAAATCGAAGCCGACCTACTGTTTCTCCATATAGCTTCTTATACGCGCCATTGATTTCAACATGACCTTTGTCAACAATTATTAACTACGAACACATAGGGTGGTCTGCCTGTGGTCGCGGCTTGCCCGCTCAGTAAAACGAGAATGAACAAATAACCACAAAACATATTTTAACCAAAAACGCTTTATTACACCCCTAAATTAAAAAAATTCAGCTCAAACACAAAAGGAAAGATAGAACATTAACAACAAGCTCATCACCGTATCTTTGCTTTTTTTGCGGCCCTTTGCCAGTCTTCTTTGCATGCACTCACGCTGAGCTTTTCAGTGGCGAAGAAAGGAAAAAGCGTCAAATATGGTTGAATACGTCTTCCGGAAGATTTTCTTTTGACGGTACAGATCCGTTGCTTGTGTATATTTTTCCCAACAGTTGCCATTACATCTTCTTCTCAATAAACTTAACTTTATGCAGTTGCTTTGGACAAACTGTCTTGAACTTCACAGACATTCTTTCCGTTTTATCGACCCAAGTCTTCAGCATTAAATAATGTATGAATTCCCAACACCAGTTGAAAAATATGTCACTGTCACAACAATCTACAGGCATAAAAATGTCAACTTGAACCGAAGAAGTCATATGGAATGCATGCCGTGTTGGTCTGTTCAACGAATTGAGTCAAGCACAAAAACGTGGCTGTTTCCTCTGCAGAACGCATTTTGGATCGAAACTAACCAATCACGGGAGGGCAGCAGAACTTTCGATCCTTTTCAGTTGAAAGCTTTGAAAGAAATCTGGAGCGCTTATCATTTGAATGGAATTTTCGGTGGATTTTTTTGGACAAATGGAACTGCACCTTTTCTCACGAAGAAAACGGAACGGATTGAGCCGTATGATTTGATTCGAAGTTTCGGATGCAAGTGTTTTCCCGCGCCATTAAGCTCAAAAGCTCGAATCATGAAAGCAAAAGTAAAACACAAGAACCGACGGCCAAAACTTCAATCTTTCTCACCTTGAGTGCTACAATTGTGTTGCAAGAAGTCTGTTGACAGTAGCCGCGAGAAGAAAACAACTGTCACGTCACGAACGGTTTGGAACAGTAAAGATTCATCACTTAAATCCGCCGTCCTGGGCATTGCTGTCCTCTCGGAAATAGCCTGGCACTGGTAATTGTGGACAAATGGTACAGAAATTTCCGGGAATTCCGGAAAAAGCGAGAAAAAGGAATACCTCGAAAGGTATTACCTTTTTTCCGAAAACATTCCACCGGAATGAACCGTACGGTGGCCCACAGGGGACATGCTGCAATTTTAAAAGTTGCTGCAATTTTAAACAATTTCTGCTGCAAATTTAAGAATTGCTGCAATTTTAAATGAGTTTCTGCAAACAAATTCAAGTTGCTGTATAATAAAGAAACTTACTGCAATTTTCTTTAACTTGCCGCAAATAAATAAAAGTTGCTGCAAAGAAAAAAGTTGCTGCAAAGATAAAGTTGCTGCAAAAATAGAAAAGTTGCCGCAAAAATAAAAAGTTGCTCCAAATAAACAAAGATTGCTACATAAATAAAAATAAAATAAAATGCGCACGCATGGTGGCTGGGAAGGCCTGGACCCATTCTCTTCCCCTGAGGCCGCGATCCTTTTGGTCAGCAGCAAGAACCGATACACGAGGAGGAAGCCATTTTGTTTTCACGAGTTGTTCGAGTCCCGTTTCGATATCGAAAATGTTCTGCTCTTCTTGCGGGGAAAACTGTCCGCTTGAGGCCAAATATTGTCACAAGTGCGGAGATCGTCTACAGCATAACGCCACTGAGGGCGCAGCTATTGTCGATGAGGGTTCAAAGAAAGATGAAAGTGACGGAAGTGCTAGTGCCACTGGTAGTGGCAGCAAAGCCTCAGGGTTGTTAACCTTCGCCCAGTTTCGAGCCCGAAAGGAAGAGGACAGATCGAAGCACTTTAAGAGCAAACCAGTAAAGAAAATGAAGCTTCATCATAAAGGTAACGTAGATTGTCAAGTAAAGATAAACATTGGTGTCATGATTATGAAGGATGGTCGCCTTTCGATTAAGAGGGGTTATTCACTTCCTTTAAACGTCACGCCGAATATAACTTCCGAAGACCTTTTAGAAAAAGCTGTTGAGAAGCATAGCCGTTTCCATAAAGATGTTGTCCACAGCAACAAGAAGGCATTTTATCAGTTACTGTATGCTGATAAAAATAAAGTAAGCACCCTACCTGGTTCCGATGAGCCTTTCACCCTCAAGAGATACAAGGAAGAAATAGACAAACCTTATTCAAGGATCACTTTCTATTTGTGTTCATCTTCTGACTACTTTGATAGTGTTATGGGCGCGTCTGACTTGGATTCTGACAGTGATGAACCCAGTGAGGAAACACTAGGGCTTACAACTTTTCCAGGTGCTAACAACACAAACAGCATCATTCAAGACCAAGCCCAAACATCTTCACCAAATCAAAAGCAAGATGAAAAGGGAAAGGCACAGTCTGTAGAGCAGGAAGAGTCAGATTTGTTTGAGAAAGATTTGGAGTGTTCAGTTTTTCAAACAGATGCAGCTGTTCAAAATGAAGAAGTGGAGCAAAAAAGACTGATGAGCTGTCCTATTTGCCATTCACTACATCCTGTTGACCAAATTGAGGAACATGCTGATAGTTGCTCAATGTGGTTATTAGATGACACCAGTGAAGAATTTGACATCCCTGATCCTTTGCCTGCATCAAGTTTTAATACCGAGCCTGCAAAAGCAGAAGAGTTAACAAGTGAGCATCTAAAGGAAGTCCTAAAGGAACAAATTGCAACCTTGTCAGCGCAATTGTTATCAACAGATAAAAAACGCCTTACCATAAGAAGGAAGTTTATGTGGCAAGATTTCAAATCAGCGATGTTCACCAGGATCCAACCTAAATCAACACTAAAAGTTGTTTTCTCAGGAGAGCCAGCTATAGATGATGGGGGTCCGAAGAGAGAATTATTTTCAGGTAAATTACTCCACTTTGCTTGGGCCCCTAGTACTCATTGTTTTAAAAGTCATACACCATTCTAACCTCATTCAGCAGCATTAATTTGCCAACTTAAAAATCACTGCATTGTCTTATTGACTGACAGAGAAAAAAGAGATGTATTCATTAGCAATATAAGTATGCTATAATAAGTTGGACTTCTGGGCTTCTCAAACTATTTATTGGATTGCGGGTTGCCTTTGATTTGTAGTTTATAATAATATTATTAGACAAGCTATTACATTTGGGTAGAAACTAATATTCCTATCATTGCTTGGGGATAAAACCAACGTTAGCATGGAGCATAGTAAAGCACTGCTAGAGAGTGGTATCAATTTCAATTTTTCTTTTTTACATTGTACTTTAACCTGACTTCCTTGTTGATATGGGTTATGTTAATGGTTTGATTGACAGAGCTGTTGACAAGTGTAAATGACAAGTTTTTTAAGAGTGGCAAACCTGTCACCTCTCCTGTGGCAATGAATGCAGGCGATTTCAAGACTTGTGGGGCAGTCATGGGAATGTCTATTTTGCAAGGTGGCCCAGCTCCTAACTTTTTGGCAGCAGATATAGCCTCCTATTTGGTTGGAGATCCACTCTGCCCTTCTGAAAACCAAGACCCTGTGCTTAGAAGAGCCGCTGAAGCAGTAAGTAATAATTTGAACTCTCATGATCTATGATGTAAGTAGTATATAGTGAGCAGAATTATCCTTAAATCGGGAGTTGTTCCTCCTCCAAAATGGCGTCCAAGATGGCGTCGAAAATCTAAGATCGAGAGGGCCCTGGGGTCTAAGGACCGGAAGTGACGTCATGATGAACCGGAAGTGACTGGAAAGACGGAGGTCATGTGATTTGGGGTGGGAAACCGCTGACCCGTACGGAAAAAGGATGGCGGGCTCAACATGATAGGTCAAATGGACTTGAGGAGTAGTATTTGATCTAGGCATTTGGTAGGGAAAAAAGACCCACCCTTCCAGTTTGATATAGGCATTTGGTAGGGAAAAAAAGACCCACCCTTCCAGTTTTGAAACCAGCCCATCAGAAACGAGGGTCACGATCACGTGATCACACGGCAGCGGCGGCGGCGGCGGGCGGGCGCGCGCGGGGAATCGGCGGCGACACGCGGGGGATGGGGCGCGCGCTAAAAGTGCGCTGACCCTTTTTTAAAAATATACATGACAGCAGGCTCATTTTTTGAAAAATTTTTTTAATCCCAAAAGTGAAGATTTCCCAACGTAGGGTTGAGGTCGTCTTGTTGTTTCGCCCATTCTAACCATTGTCTAAAGGTGTTGCATTTCACCGCGGCACAGTAGCCTCTTTCATGATGTCCGCAATCTTCTTCGGGTGGTTCTGTGTCTGGATCGAGCAACGATTGAATTTTCTTACATCCCCAATGTTCCAAATTAATGGCCTCAATGCCCAATTTTTTCAACGTGTCCTTAACGGCTTGTCCCCCTTTGTAAGCGACCAAGGGTCGATCGTCTGTCTTGTATTTGTGATACAAGTCTTGGACATCTTGTTCAAAACAAGCGTATGGTTTGGCTTCTTCGGTGGGATCATCGTCAAAAGCTAATCCGTGCACGCGTGCCGTGACGTAGGCCACGTTCAGTCGATCTCGACCTTTGATTTGTTTCAGGGTCATAGGCATTCGGTATTTGATGTTACCGCACACCCCTTCTTTGACAGCACTCCAGCCTAGTTCGCGACAATAGTATTGGTTTTGAATGTAAAATCCTTCAAAACCAAGGAGGAGACATACTTTGTGAAGTGGCTCGGTGGACGGCATCTTGCGGAATGAAGGGCGAGGCGAGGGGAGGGACGGGTTTTTATACTTTTTTTTCTAGGGTGGGGAGTAGAGACACACAACAACCAAACCATTTTTTTCTAACAACAAAAAACACTTTTTTCTATTCTTCAACCCAACCCCGGGGTTTATACCAAACAATGGGTGCAGCAGAACCTTGCCCTCGTTGGGTGGGCTTAATACGGGGTGGAGGAAATAACTTTTTTAACTGATGGTACAATTTATCACGACGATTGTGTAAACTCTCTAGCGTTTCTTGGCGTCGCTGAGTGGCATCTTCTTCCCCATAGGTCATTCGATCTTGTTTCTTGGCTCGAGGGAGGAAGAGTTGATCGATTTGTTCGTCTTGATCTTTGATGGCTTCAATGTTACGTTCGACAATGGCCCGTTTTTGCTGGGCTTTTTTGATGGCTTGAGGGTCGCCTTGCTTTTGTGCTTTGGTCAAAGCCTCTTGAGCTCTAGCTCGAAACTCTTCGAATTCACGTGCCATGGTCTCGTCACGTTCCACCGCTTCTTGAAATGATGTTGCTAGAGGAGGCCGGGTGGTCGACACAGGGTCCTTGCTTGGTGGCGACAAGGGAGGTGGGGGTGGCATGCCTGGTTGAGGAAACATTCGTTCCAGTTGATGATAGCGTTGGATTTGACGTTGTTGTAAGGCGGCACGTCGATCTTGTCGCCACAAACTCTCGTCGTCATCTCCATAGGTGTTTTGTTTGTCTTTGTCGGGACGGTCCCATTCCAAGTCATCTAATTCACTATCTTGGGCCTTGATTTCATCAATGTTGCGATCGACGATAGCCATTCTTTGCCGTGCTTTTTCGATCCGGGTGGTGTTGCCGGATTTCATGGCCGCTGTTAGATCGGCTTCGGCTTGCTTTCGAAACGTCTCCAAATCTTGATCCATGGTTTCCTGTCGTTTGAAGGCCTCTTGAAAGGAACCGGGTAGGGTATTCCTAAAAGGAACTTGAGGTGGTGTACGCGACGTTTTGGTCGAACGTGGGGTGTCCTTAAACACGGACTGGATGGTGCGCGGTTGTACGTTCTGTAACTGACGTTGCGAGCGAAAGTAGTCACTGCTCCCTAACCCATAATCAGGGACCGAGGGCGGTAGAGCGCGCCCTTCACTTTCTTTCATGTCCTCCATAAGTTTCATCATCTTATCCACGTGTGGGGCATGTGCTAGCTCATCCACCAACAACCGACGTTTCCAAAATTGGGTCATCCCCTCGTCCGCGGCTTGTCCCCCTGTTTGTCCCTCTTCGGGGGGTTTGGGTACCAGGATCATCTCTTTGGCATATTTTTCACTCATCTTGTCAAGGCGTTCAAACCAGCACGCACAAAAGGGAGAAGTCGTTTCCCCAACGACAGAAGGAGGGCACGACGTTCGTACAAGGGGGTTGTCAGGCCACTGAGTCGTCGAATCTCTTTTATATGCTTTTTCAAAGGCACCTTGACCTCCGTGGGGATGGGGATCACCCCGTCGTACACGTTACGGATCAGATCTGTCAAAGCGCGTAATTCCTCGGTACTGGCTTGTTGTATTTGTCTTCCCCATCCACCTGATGTTAAAGTCTTCCACTTGTTCTTCCATGTACTTCACAATGCTTTCTCTGGGAACGCGGTAAAACACACGGATGAAACATTGAGAGACCAGCACTTCAAACGACACTTTGTTACTCGAGGTGGCGACTTGTCCATTTCCATCATCTTTGTATTTCCGGGCCATCAAAGCAAATGCAGGGGTATTGAATTCAATATCAAATTCCACTTTGGTGTTGGGTGGCACATTCTGTTCAATCTGGGTGAAATTACTGGGAATGGGTGTCACGTTGAATTCGTATTCGCCTGTGCTATTCACCAAGTTCTGTTGGCGAGCAATGCCGGAAGCATTTTGGGTAGCAGCATCGTCCAACTTGCCACCCCATTTCTCCATTTGTCCTGCTACATCTCGGTACCATCCTTGACGTTTCAGTTTAGACATTTCGTCCCATGGGTCGGTTTCCAACAGAGTTTCAAAATATTGGCGGTACGCCAAATTCACCCCTGAAGCAGATTCGGTCTCGGCATTGTTGACTTTACAACGCACTTGACGGATGCAACTGTACCCAAAGTTATTGACGGGTCCAATGATGAATTGAGTGGTGGTGTTGTGATAAGCTGGTGCTTTGGCATCGGCTAGTTTAAACTTGACTTTCAAATGCAGTTCCATTTCCCGCGGGCAAAAAGGGTAAGGCCGATCATCGATTCGAAATTGCAAGGGGGTGGACGATGTCGTCAAAGGCTTGATGTCTTCAAACTGCCATTTGTATTCGGTGGCATCAATAGGGCGTTGAGGACGATAGTTGTAAGGTCCTCGGTCCTCCTTTAAACTCAAGGTGGTGGTGGTGTCCATGGTGCTTGACGTGTGGGCGTCGTCTGTGAAAAACATAGCACGTGTCACTCCTTTATATGCTTTTTCTTAGGGTAACCCCTGAAAACAGTGACTTCGACGTGGACGGCGACGACGACGTCCCATGCCGACTTGGGGTCCTGAAATCACGTCGGGTAACACTCCAATGGGACGTTGACCCGCTCGACGAAACAAGCGATTCAAGGTGGTTTGAGGATCCAAGACCGACGAGCCTGTGATGTACTTGGATCGTTTCTTCTTCTTCTTCTGTGAACCCGCTCCACGGCCACGTTGGGCTGCTTTCTTTTGAAATCCCATCTTGATCAAATCCCCAATGGGTTCAATGATGGGGCCTAAAAATCCTCCTGTCTGTTTGCCCATGCCCCTCTGTGAGGAGAACAAAGAAGCTAACAAAGGGAGGATGCCTCCTGTCTGTTTACCCATGCCCCTCTGTGAGGAGAACAAAGAAGCTAACAAAGGGAGGATGCCTCCTTCTTGATACGGATCGGTGCCTGCTCGGTACGTGTTTCCACCAGCGCCGAGTTGGTCAAGCCAGGATACCAACGGTTGCACACCCCCTTGCTGCGTTGTCTTCTTCTTCTTCTTTTTCCTAGGGGGTGCTTCGTCTTCATCTTTCTGACAAAAGGATTGACGAAATCGTTTCGCAGCTTGACACATGACGTCTTTACCCACCGAGGTAGCGCCTTGGCCGGCTAGAGCCCACAGGGGCGACCAACCTCCTTCTTGGTAAGGCGGGGTGCCTTCCTTGTAGGTCTGACCCCCGGCTTGAAAGGGGGGACTGACGTCCACCCAGTCGTGGAAAGCAAATCGTTTCTTCATCACCATGGTTCTCAATCACGGCAGGGCACGTCGACGAAAATACAACGTGGCCGTCACTTCACCGCCTTGGAATGGAATGGGACGTCCTAAGTTGTCCCTTATATCGATTTTGATGTCGCGAAATTGCAGTTGAATCAGGGGGTAAAAAATCAAGTGAGGGATGGTCACATCTTCCAGGCGTTGTTTCTTGGTGTTGACCCCATGGGTTAAGATGACTTTGGCCATTTGGGATCCTATGTACACCGGTTCGATGATGTCACAATGCACGTAGATGTTTTGAAACGAGTTTTTCGAGATGGTGGCCCAGACACGGGTCTGACTGTGTTTGGCCATGGTATGACTGCGGGTCAATTCCACTTCCGTGGGTCGACCGTCCGCATCGCGTTGCGTGATTTCTACCGTCGGATGGCGTTGATCGGAGCGGTAGTAAAAGGGCACGTTCCACGTCTCCCACTCCAAGTAACCCAAGACGCGGGCCAACCAGGCCGGGATGTACACGGAGAATTCCGCATCGGGAAACGTCCACGTGTAAAATCCTTTCCCATCCAATTCCACTTTGAGAGAAGCAAAGGACGCTCTGTCGTTCGAAGGGATGTTGGCTTCCATGACCCCCATCCAACCTTCCACCACATCTTGGACGGTCACATACGCACCCGCTGGGAGATACATCGTCACATTAAACGTGCTATTGTAATGCACCCGAAACGGTACTTGCCGATCTAGGATGTTGTGCCACGTGTGGGGTAACAACAATTGCACTAAACCCACTTCCCACGAAGAATCCAACTTCCACATTTCGGGGAGACGTAGCCGAAACTCGGCGGGGTGGTTGTTAGGGAACACCTCTTTTTGGGCGTTGCTCTCCAAGGTCACACGACGTCCTCCTTGAAAACTCATGCCGAGGGAGGTTAAAGACGTGGGCGTAGGACCGCGATGAAAATACAGCGATAAACCAACCAGCCCGGTGTAGAATGGAATGCCCCGATTGTCGGCGTTTCTTAAATGCACTCGTAGTTGATTCAAACGACGGGTGGGAGCCGCCAAGGCACGAAAATCCAGATGTTGGGGATAGTACCCACACGTTTGACCATAGGTCTGACTGGGTAAAGGCACGGTCCCCAAGACGTGACGTTGTCGACCTCCTGTGACACTTAATTCCACAATATCCAGTTCCGCATAACATTTACTGAAATCCACGTTCGACAAGACAATGTCGTTGCCCAAGGGGGTCTGCAAGTTGGGTAAGACTTGCAGCCGTCCCGTCACCGACGCGGCCCCCACCACTTTGTCTAAACCGTGCGCAAAGCGCGCGCTCTTGAGAGGGGCTGCTTGCAATCCCCACCGGCCCGGTTCCAGGCTCACCAACACGAGGGGCGATGCCCCTCGCATGTGAGGAGTAAAGGGGCTGGGGTCTTGAATCCAGGCCCCCATGTCAAAGACGGCTTTTCTTTCAAACATGTGCTGAAGTCGTTCGATGGCAATGTTGAGATGAATACGAACACCTCCTAACTGAAAATCTTGCTGGATGATCCCCACATGATCCAAATCTAAACGCGAGACCACCCAATTGCCTCGCGTCCCAGCCCCCGTGTCAGCATAGACGGTGTTGTGAGCCACGATGCGGGTTTGACCAGGACGGGTGGGATCGGGTTCGAGAAATCCCATGAACAGAGCCAACGATTCCCCCAAGTCGTAATACCCTTGGGACCACATTTCGATGGCATAATGGGTGGTAGGCCGAGTGGGGCTATCCAGGAGTGTCCAGATATACTTGACTTTATCGGCCCCCATCAGTGTCAACGTGGCGTCGTTGATGTATTGTTTGATTCGTGGAAACGTGGTTGGTAAACTCCCAAAACCATGGGTGGCGAGATACGTATCGACAAGGTCGCGGCGAAAATAATCCAGTTTCGGGTTGGTGGGAAAGTTCATGTCGGTGGTGCCAGGCGAATCCAAATGTAGTTGTCCATAATGATACTTGCCTCCGGACAACGTGGGAATGACGGGCACCTTGAGTTGTTCCACCAAATCTTCCAAGACGTGACCGACAGGCGTAAAGTGTTTGTGAGGAGACAATTGTAAGGTGCGTAGAGGGGGACCCACTTCAGACAAATCCTTGACATCGTAGTGAAAATCTTGTGGTGATTTAAGAACGGCATTGCCATAGGAATGGGTGTAAACGAGACTCAAGAGAGCCACTTTCCAATCTTCACTTAACGTCAGAGGTCTTTCGAGTTCTTGACGAAACGCAGCTCGTACAGTGGTCACCCCTGGTTCCAAAGGATGCGTCCCTTGGTCGGCACTGTTCAAGTACAAGACAAAATCACGTGGGTGACTCTCACTCATACTGTTTCAACGCGCGGGTGGGAATCCACGAACGATAACTGGGAGCCACTCCTTGCCAATTCACCAACACTTGACGTGAGGGACCCCGTCCCTTGTATTTAAGCTTTTTCTTGACACGCCAATGGTTGGGCCAAGGTTGCACTTTTTGCAGTTGCGGTTCGTAAAAACGACCGGGCACTTTTTCCTCTTGCCATGTTTTTAACTTGTAATAATTCACCCCGTCGTACAGGGAACGATGACGCGCGCTCACCACGTACACGTCTTGACTAAACGTCCCGCGATAACTCTGAGGTCCAAAGGCACCGCGCTTGACCCGTTTGGAAGTACGTACAAAATCTCCCACTTGAAATTGATAAGGGGTCAGAGGGGCCGTGGGTTTGTACAGACGACGCCAAATCACCGACGCGTTGTCTGGCGTGACATCCGCCGGCACCATCTGAGTGGACGAATGAAGGCGAGTGTTGTAGCGTTGCACCAGCTCTGGCAAAGCTTCCAGGTACTTGGGGGTGTTGTGAGCCGTCATGTACTTGTAAGTGAGTTCTTTCAACGTGCGATTAAAGCGTTCGACCACCGCTGCTTTGGGTTCCCCTCGAGTGGAATAATGCTGAATATCATAGTCGTCTAACAATTGTTGCACATGTTTATTGTAAAACTCTTTCCCTTGATCGGTTTGTAGGTAGGTCGGACGACGATCTGGGTGGGTTTCTAACACGTACTGCAAGGCATCCCGGACGGCTGTCCCTCGTTTACTTTTTAAGGCGACCACCCAAGCGTACTTCGACAACACATCGATCACTGTTAACAAATAACGGGTACGTTTGTTGGCGGCAATCAATTGGCGATCTTGCATTTCCACCAAATCCGCTTGCCAGGTACTATCCAAATGGGGATCGACCACCGTTTTGGAACGAGGAAACCGGACGCGGCGCGGGCGATGTAATGTGTAAGTCGGTTCGCCTTGCAAATAACGTAACGTGGTTTTTTGGGGAATACCCAGGGAACGACCGGCCTCCAAGAGAGATTGGGTGTTCCCACTCAGGGCATAGGGACTGTCGTCCCCTAGATACAAGTATTCCAACGACGAGGGTAATGAGGACGCTTTCATGACACTGATTTTTCAAGTGTTTTTTAATGCAAAATCAGGGTTTTTTATAAGCTTGTTTCTTCTCTAACAACGATACACGGGTGGCGTTCAAACGGGCTGGGGCACGAAGATCCACACTGTCACCGGTCACTGGCACGTGCTTGTAACGCGCGCGATACTTTTGAGTATAGGCATCGGGTACAGGGGGTGCAAAGTCGGTGATGGTGTCGTCCAAGGTTTGCATCTTGACCAAAAAGGTATCTTCGTCAAACGGAAGACCTCGTACGTAATTGCGTAGTTCAGTCAAGGTCTTGGCATAGGTGGTGAAAGCAAAATGACACATGTCCATTTTGATGGGATATTTTTTAAAATCGTTCCATCCTTTGAGAGCCACACCCAAGGCGGCCAAACAAGTCACCCATAAACTGTCCTCCATGAGGGAACCGACCACCATCCCGACGGCAGTCACCACCAGGGCCAAGGCGTTCAAGGAAGCGTGAAGCCACTTGAAATGAAAATATCTTTGACGGTAACACCACCATTGACAATGATAGAAGGCGTACAAGGCATCTAATTCGTCCAAGAGGCCAGGTTCCACCGCGGCGGTGTCCAAATGGGTCCCCTCTAACAGGGACACAGAGGTCCGAGAGGCCATGGTGCTTCTTTTGGGAAAGCTGGGTAGCATCTTGCTTAAATGTCTTTTTTGGATTCCGTCAAGGGTTCCGTCGAGGGGTCTAGAGCGGAGGGGGGTGGTACCACCGTGTCTCCGGTGTGTTTTCGTTTGGTTTTCTTGGGTTTGGGTTCCTTCCCCCCTCCTTTTTTTGGGTCGTCTTCTTCAGCCTGTTTCTTGGGAAAAGCCACATCAAAATCATGCGGCCAAGAGATCCCAGTGCTCTTGTAAGCGTATTCAAATTGATCCCAGGCTTGACACAATTCCATGGTTTTCATCGATAAGAGGCCTAGGGACGTCATCAACTGAGTTCGTGCGATCAGACTTAATTCAGGGGAACCGGCCACGATCAGGTCGGTCATGCGATTACTAAACTGTAACAAACTGTACCCCAAATTATTCAACAACTGTTGGAACTGAAGCTCTTCCTTGCCACGGAGCGCCATCGTACACGTCTGGTCTCCACTACGTCTAAGGGGAAATGAACGAAAGGGACTGGAGACGGATTTTTATAGGTATGGGCTACCCCAAAGAGAAGACAGAAATTTTTTTTCAAACAATTTTTTTTTTAATTGCACAGAAGTGTGGTGGATAGCATAGGTCGCTCTGTGGATCTGTTGTTGTATGCATATGTACACAAATGTTCGTAGCAGGAGGGGGAACACCCCTCAGTTCGTTAACTCCCTCAAATGTCTAGAGGAATCGTTGAAATCCCGTCTGACAAGACTTGACGTTTCGGGTAAAAGTATGAGAACCCCAGTCTAAACTGAGAATACGTCAGCACTTTATTGTCCAGTACGCGAAAACCTCGGTTTTCCCCCGATTCCGGCTCTCCCGTCATTAAGACTTTGAGATACTTGTCCTTGTTGATGGTGTTGTTCTTCTTGCTGATTCCTTTACACGAGTACTTGTCTTTTTCACCCCAACAATAGGTAGGTTTTGGAATTCAGTCCAACAAATCCGTCACCACACCACTCCACCTTGAAGAGGCCAGGGGTTCGCTTGTCTTACGCCGCATGCTCAGGGGAGTCTGTTCTGGGAAACCAGCTTGACTTGACCGTCTCAAACTCTTCACGTAACTCCGCCTTGACCAATTCCTCCACACTTTCCCCGGCTAGAGTCATATATAACGAGTCTGTGTCCATCTCAAGAAGTTCAAAGTCTGATCGATCGAGAAAACGATCGACGCAATGGTAATAAAACTCCAGCATTCTGAGCTTGGCATATTGATACACGAAAAAACCGATTTGAATCGGTAAATTCATTTTCAGTTTCTTTTTCGAGCTCTTCAGTTCATAGACACCCTCGTCAACTTCTTGTAGGTCTCTAAAAAATAGACTGTTGATGGCACGACAAACTTTACTCTCATCTTCTTCGTAGTTGATGTTTTCATGGCGTGATACATCCATAATAAATCGTCCATACCCAGCGTTCCCGACTGTTTTCGCTGTTTCGGCCACGACGGTACTGCCCCCTTGATCTCCCTCCCTCCGTGCATTCGACACGAATTCCCCAAAGGGGGCAAAACACGGCTTAGCTATCCACTCGATCGCTTGATGGACTTTGGTGACCACCAACCCCTGCTCTAAATAAAACTGGAGCAGAGGGGTGGCCAGCAAGATCTTGTCCCCACGGTAGCTGCCGATAAGGCTACGACGAGGGCGAGGCATGCACTCATGTTCTTCCGCAAACCGCTTCATGTCTTCCCCAATGTCATCAATACTAATATTAGTATTCTTAAAGATGGGTGTCATTTCTGAAAACTTCGGTTTCAGTTGTTCGGGGACGTGGATATCGACCTCCACGGCCCCGAACAACGTTCCGTTTCTCACTTCGTCTAGGAGCTGTGTTTCCGATTTCAACTTGCCCTTGTGTTGTCTCCCAGGGAAGACTTGGTTGAGGTATGCTTCAACCTCGGGATTCTGTCTTTTCTCCTTGAGCCATTGGCACCCCCATTGAATCACGGGTGAATATCCGATCTTTTCCAGGTAGGCCACGTTTTCCATAGTACGCTGGTACCAGTACCCGTACGTTTCGCCACGGGTGGGGTGGGGATCCTCTGGGTCGAAGCAGGATGGGCATCCATGCCAATAGCACCCCATGTATTAGTAGGGGGTGTTACTGGCGGGATCAAAGCCGTCCACCGGCAGCTGTCGGTCTCCCAGTCTCTTCTCGCCCTCGTTCATTCTGCTTCTCAGAGTGGTACCACTCTTGTGGCTGGCCCAGGCCAGCCACTCGTCGGCTTCTTTCCAGGGGTAGGTGGGTTGTAACTTGGGTCCGGCGTATTGCCAGTGGGTGTACAATCCCACGGGCATCGGTTGAGAGAGCGCCCACAAATACAATGCGTTCGCATCATAGCCGATGATGTTTTGGCACATCTTCTCGTTCCTGATCAGCGTTTTATCAGCCTCGGCATACCTCTTAAAAATAATCGCCGGTCCCCCGACCATGTTCTCCCGAAAGAGGTTGTACAACTTAGCGGAGTCGAAGACTGAGAGGAACACCCCCTGTTCTTTCAAAAAGCGCATCTCGAATTTCATGGCTATCCCCGGCAGGGAAATACAGTCCTTGAACATGTCAATTCCGTACGGTTGCCAAAAGGCTTTCATTTTGTCAAGAGCCTCGATGAACGGTCCAACATCCAGGTTGTTGTACCACGTGAGAAAATCACGCATGGTCTGCATACCCTCCTTTTCCCAGATTTCTTGACAATAGCTGTACTCCTCCTCGGAGATGTTGCTATTCTTCAGTGAAGAATAAAAGGCACTGTGAGGTGGCAGTTTTGGGTCTTCCAGTTTCTCAAGACAGTCCACCCACTCGTAGGGGAAGAACCCCTTGTTTGCGCTGGAGTTATACGCTTTTAAAAAGCCAGCATAATTTGATCCAGCTGCTAAAAAGTTACTCACATCGAGAAACTTCAGTTTCTCTGTTCGTAGGGCCAGGTAACTTTGATTCCTTTTCACGCAAAATTTTATACCACCATGTTGTACGAGGTACGGAATGAGAAATTTCTTTAGCACGTTTAAATCATAGGTTCCGGAGTGGAACCCAATGACAGTCAGTTCTCTTAACTGTTCATCCAACTCGTCCAAGAGTTTTTGAGTCAATGTTTTTCGCTTTGACCTCTGGTCAGTGGTGGCGGTGGTGGTAGGAAGAGCGTGGGTCGTAGAATGTTCAAGATCAAATCTTCTGTAAAAAGAGGTGTCTTCTTCTATATCCTCGTCATTAATAAATTCTTCATCACATTCTGTCTCCTCATCCGATTCCTCCTCCTCGCTATCATTGTCGTACCCCACATGACAATCTTCCTCCTCCTCTTCACTTACGGAGGCTTCTTCAGAAGGGTCGGACTTGATAGTCTCGCCAATAAGTTGCTTCAATGGTTCATATCTAGCCTGCTCAAGTTCATACGCGGTGTCGCTTATTTCATTCAGGTAGCTGATTAGTTGATTAACCGTTTCGCATGCATCTTCTTCGCTAGGGCCGCCAACGATCAAACATTTAGGGTCGAGATATCCAGGAATGTTACTTGCTACACTCACTGAGAGCAGTTGGTGTTGCGCGGTATACTCTAATTTCGGTTTCTTCACGGGTAGTGTTGTCGAACGAGGGTAGAACACTTCAATATCGAAGGTGGCGAAATATTTAGAATATTTCCAGTCTTCACCCACTTCAACCCCCTCTTCCTCTAGCTTGTCGTAGATGGATTTGGGTGGGGTATACACCCCGCCGGGGTAGACAAACTTGACGCGAGCATCACAGGTGGGTTCGTGCCTCTGAAGGTTGAAGCAACGCTTGAAAATCTTTGCACATCGGGCGCACTGGTAACATTTGGAAAACTTTTCCATATTCTTGATGTAGGAGAAATGGTTCCCATATAGGTTTAACTTGAGAGCCTTCTCAGTTTCTGCCTTTGTCAGAATTTTTCTTGGACGATGGATCAGTCTGGCCACCGGGTGTTTACAACCCGGCGTTGGTAGCTCTAGGGCGTAGACGTAGGTGTGGATAAAAAAGATTTGATCAAGGCGATGTAAATCATTCAACGTGACACCTTCGAATCCCTTGACTTCATTTTCTGTCAATGTTTGAAAGTACTGGGCTTTCAGGGTCTTGGTCTTCTTTTCTAAATTCTTGAGGTCAAACCCCTTGTGTCTGGCCAGACACCGAAAATAACAGAGATGGTCTTGATATGGTTTTCCTGTCTGGTGGTTCTTCTCTAAGCCATCTACTCCACGATTCTCCACGATAAACGAAGGTAGCAAGAAACCACCACGTCCAATGGGCATCTCTGGGAGTTTGTAAATATAAATCCCCACACAGCATGTCAAAGAGACGCGCCATTTGCTGTTTGGTTTTTGCTTTCTGACGTATTCTAGCCAGTCGGTATCCGCCACTTTCTTTAATAAATTTTCCAAATCTTCATGATTCGCAATAAGCAGAGGCTCTTGGAACACAAAGCCGTTTTGGGATGGGTAATAGTAGCGTACCTCCCCCGTCTCGGAATTTCTTAGAAGAAAGCCGAAGGACAAATTCAACTTAAACGCAGCGGTTTGCTGCTTAAAGATCTTTTCAATAATCTCCTTCAAATCGGTCAAATCGGTGATCCTTTCGTTGTAGATGTCCGTCAACTTTTGATGAATGGTGTGGGTACGTATACTTCCCCAGTGTTGACGTAGACACTCCAGTTCATCCTCTTCGCAGTCATACAGACATCCCACGTCCGTCGGACATTCTAAGGGATCCTCTCTATTGACATCTGCCGGGTTCGACGGACCGGGTGGATTTGCATTGTGGAAGCGCTTCTCGTGTTCAAACAGTTGCTCTTTACTATCGGCACTCACCCCACAAATACCACAGCTCCATCTTGAGGTTGAATGAATCTTTTGATGCTTTTTTAAATTCCCTTGATATTTAAACGACTTCCCGCACACATCACAGGAATATCGAGGTGTTTCTTGAACAAGATCTGGATGTTTTTGTTTCAAGTGTCGTTTAAGATTATCTTTACGACTAAACCCTTTGTTACAAACAGCACATGTATACACAGCCATCCTCTCGCTTGAAATGATGAGTTTTGAAATCGGTGACAGCTTTTATACTCTTTTCCTATCATCTTCCTATTGGTTCTCAGAGTAATTTGATTGACAGGTTGGATAGATTCATGGCTGAGTAGACAATGATTGACAGCTGAGGAAGCGATGATTTTTTTTGATTGACAGCATCGATTTCATCGACAACTTCTTAATAGACAGTTTATACCACTGCTGATTGATTTGTATTGAAGTGGGAGATTTTATTTTTTAACATACATTTTTAATTCAAGGAATTTTTTCCTAAGAAAAGAAAGAAAGAAAGAAAAAGACACACACACACACACACACACACACACACACACACACACACACACACACACACACACACACCTGGACGGGGACTCGAACCCCAAACCTTTCGATTCAAATGGCGCGCGCTCTACCACTATACTACCAAGACATCTCCCACGAGAACGAGACAAAATTAATCTAGTCAACCCGCGTTTTTTCCCGCGTCATCGGAAAATTACTGACGAAGCATTTTTTTGGTTCGCGCATTGACACTTCGGTTTGGTAGCGTGAACAACTTATTTTTTTCACAGCTTTATTCATCGCTTTACCCCCAACAACCCTCGGCTCTACATACAAAACGATGACAGCTAAGATTTCAGCAAAAAAAGTGAGCGATTTTTATCTGTAAAAGCGGCCGAATGGATGTTTTGAAAACAGCGAAAGCTTCACACGAGGTAAGTGTTGTTTTTTGGCTGTCGGCTAAAAAATAAGTTGTTGAAGTGTTTTTGCGACCAACCTTTAGAGGAAAAAAACCGCTGTGTTTTATAATACTCGTTTACTAGTTTTTGAAATGAATCAATTTTTTTTTTTTATCGCCTCGAAAGAAAATTGGAACACCGACGCGGTTCTGTTTAGTTCGTAATGTTTTTCCCATGCCCCGCGTGAAACTTTTCTACCCGAAAGACTATTTGATTTATTTTTTTACTCACTCTCTGTATTTCTTTTTTCCCACAGTCCAAGGATGTCCTGCCTGTCACGCGGTGAGACGAGCAAGAACAAAAGTATTCCGAGAAGAAAGCGAGCGGCTTTTTGAAAACATCAACAACAACAAGCAAACCTTCACACCAAGTAAGCATCTACTGTCCGCTAAAAATATTTTTTAAGTGTTGAGCATTTTTCACACAAAAAACAAACCACCGTTCAAAACACATTGATGTTTTTTAGTCCTCCTTTTGTTCTTTCCAATGGCTCTATTTTTTATCGCCTCAAAAAACCTTGGCGAACCACCGCGGTTCTGTTTAGCTCGCATATCATTAGCTCGCATTTCCATTGCCCGCGTTGTTGTTGTTGTTGTGAAAATTTTCTCTACACCAGAAAATATTTCTTCTTCCTTTTGTTTTGCTCTATATTTTAGAGTCCAACGATGTCCTGCCTGCAACGTGGTGAGACGAGCAAGAAGAAAGTATTCCGAGAAGCGATCGGCGCCATGTCGAATTTTTTTTCCTGAAACACAGAACTCCTGGGAAGAAAAGAATGACCATCATGACAGAGTCCACAAGCTACCTTGACATGAATAAAAAAAAAAAAAAACCTTTGTCATCCAAATACAACCAATCAACTCTCTTTTGATTTTGTGGAGATTTCAAGCCCAGCTCGATCGCTTGCTTCTTCGATGTACCCGCAGCGTTCCAACCCCCAAAAAATCAACCACTCTCCAATAAATTTTTCTCCTACTCTCCTCGACCCGGAAAAAAAAAAAATTTTTCCATGCTTGTTCCAACAAAAAAATTTTTTTCCACCCCGACCAGGATTCGAACTCACACTTTTATTTTCCTCACAGCACGCTAAAAGCGCGCTAAATATCCCCGCGCGCCCTGGCCCCGCGCCGCCGATTCCCCGCCCGCCGCCGCCGCCGCCGCTGCCGTGTGATCACGTGATCGTGACCCTCGTTTCTGATGGGCTGGTTTCAAAACTGGAAGGGTGGGTCTTTTTTTCCCTACCAAATGCCTATATCAAACTGGAAGGGTGGGTCTTTTTTCCCTACCAAATGCCTAGATCAAATACTACTCCTCAAGTCCATTTGACCTATCATGTTGAGCCCGCCATCCTTTTTCCGTACGGGTCAGCGGTTTCCCACCCCAAATCACATGACCTCCGTCTTTCCAGTCACTTCCGGTTCATCATGACGTCACTTCCGGTCCTTAGACCCCAGGGCCCTCTCGATCTTAGATTTTCGACGCCATTTTGGAGGAGGAACAATTCTGCTCACTATATATGACTTTGATTTGCATGAAAAGGATGTGCAGGTGAAACTCATTTTCATATGGATGGTTTCGCACGAAGACTCGTTTTGAAACGGAGGTAAAGGGTAAATCGGAAATGGCCTATTCACAAAGCATGGCCTGAATTCGACTGCTACAGCTTACAACTTAATAACAATTTATGTTCAGAAAGCTGATATGAAATGTGAAGTAAAAAAAAATGACTGCAAGTCACTTGTTTCTCTCTTGTTTTGCAGTTGTCCAGTGCAGCAACAGATGAGCAAGTGAGAGCCATATTGACCAGTGATGATGTGCTCGATGTTTTGGAATCAATTGGCTACACAGGCATCCCACAGAAGGAGACGCTTACTGGAATAGCACCCATTATCCAGTAAGACACGGTTATGTCATTCTTGCGGGTATTGTTTTTATGCATGCAGTCTGTATTTACATGTATGACTTGCTATTGAAACCTGGAAAAGTTTATGAAAAGTCTTTTTTCTGTTTTGTTGTTCTTTCACTAATTTCTTGATAAAAAAAGTTTGTTGTGTCATCTTAATGATAAATGGCTTTTATCCAGGCTTCTTTCACACTTAAGTGAAATGCCTGTAATGTACATTGCACTGGTATTATTTATTGTACATGTACTTCCTTTCTTGTAGATCGATTTGTATGAAAGATCAGTTATGGCAATATCTTCCCCAATTGGTGCAAATCGAAAGTGGGCTGGATGAGTGTGGTATTCGTAGTCATATAAGAAGAAATACACAAATCTGGAAACCTGTCTTTACAATTACAAGTGGGAATTATTTCACTATGACTGCAGATGAGTTTCAAGACAATATGTCAGTGAACTTCAGTGAATCACAGATTCGCAAAGATGCAGAGATAAACACATTCAAGTTTTTCAGTGATGTGCTAACATCCATTGATGCAGGAGGTATGTTTGATTATTTTGAAGAAGGTATGGTGGGATAAGAAGTCATGTAACACTTCTTTAATGAGAGTCATCATTTCACACCATACCTGTGTCCTTGGGTCTGTTATGAATTTTTGGTTTCATCAGGTACCTGTTGCAATATAAAAAGGTATCCATCCCTTGTTCTTCCCACATGAACATTATGAAAACTTCAACATCGCAAGGTGGGTTGGGTGGAGGGGCATAGACTAAGTATGGAAGTAGGTTGACGAGCTTCCCCTCTCCAATACAGAAATATGCCTACATATTGACTCCAGCTTTTATTGCACATTAAATTGTTTGTCGTGTACAGGTATTCCTGAGCAATAATCTTTTTTAACTTCAGGTATTGCTGGTGTCTGCCTTATGGACTTCATCAAGTGGATGACTGGGTCCCCTCAAGTTCCACCTTTAGGATTTCCTAAGAGGTTCACTGTAGAATTTGTTCATGGTTGTCGTACCGGTTGTTGCTGTCGACCTACAGCATCAACATGTGATATAACTATAAAGTTACCTGTCCATATTAACAATGAGAAAAACATGGAGGAAATGATTGCTTCAGCTGTGCAAGAGTCTTATGGATTTGGTTTAATTTAAGAGTCATTTCATGCTCAAGAACTTGTGAAATTGTATTTAGAACATTTGGGCCATGATAACAGACAATCAGGGTCATCTACGTTGTTGTGTTTCAAACGTTTACCTCATTTTAATGCAGGCAGTGCTATTTAGCTTGAGCTGAGTTGCAGTCAGGCTCACAGAAGCAAATTATAACCAATATTAGGGCTGCACAATTTATTACTAAGTGATGGAGGGGGTGGTGGTGGGGGGGGGGATTTAAAAAACAAAAAACTCCTGGAAGGAAAAACATCACGGAAACAAGAATTGAAGAAAAAAATTCCTGCATAGTGAGTATAGAAATGATGTATGCATATTAAAAAAAATACATACAGAGGATTAATCCCAAAAAATTCCTGCTTAAACAATGGCTGTAAAAAACATTCTTGCAAACTAAAAATTGCCCCCCCCCCCACCCATATAATCCATATAATCAAATCTTGTCACTTTTTGATAAAGTATTGCCATAACATACACTGTTCCATTTATGTTCGAAAATTGTAGCTTATTAGAGACAAAACAGTTCATTTTTTAGTCAAATGTTAGTTAACATTTACAATTCTGATATCAATTTTTTTAGCTACATTTAAAATTTAGTAAGCACTTAACTTTGTAGAAGCCACAAAAAGGGAGTGTAAGGGAAACTTATTGTCAGTTTCACCTAAGAACTCCTTGTCGTTCAAAATTTGACAATTTATGTATTGGCTATTGTAATAAAGTTACCATTAGGTTGTATTGTCATCAATGTAATTCATTTAAAAAATTAAACTAAGGTGCACTGTTAAGTCAACCAACAAGCTGCAGTTGGTTGAAACTTTGAAAGAGGTCAAAGGCATCTCTCTCATTAAGAGGATAATTCCAGCCTTTTATTGCCATTATGTATTCAAAATACTCCTTGTGGTCATCCTCTCTGTCTTCCATATGACACTGTGGCTCCACTTCTTTTATTTTGGCTTGAGAAACAGGAACAAGGCAATCAACAGCACCCGAATCTTCAGGTAGGTAATAAAGGATATCTGGAACCCCTGCAACTGTATCATGACGTGACCTCCTGATGTAATGACTGTTCCAGTGATCTCTTACTTTATCAAGTTCATTTTGAATTAATTGTGAAAAACAAAACCACAGGCATTCCATGTGAAAAACATTTCCTAGCTCAACTACTCCGGATTCACACATACTTTTGAAGAAATTGATCCACCAATTTGACCTGCTTTGTGCAAAAGAAGACCACCACCCTTCAATCCGCTGGTTTGAGGGTGAAGATCCATACTGATGAGCCTTTGCAGCTGCAAATTCATCACTCCCATTATTTCTGAAATAGCATTGTATTGCAGCTAAAAGTACATTTTCAGTGCCACAATCAGATCGCACAATTCTTGGGCAACCTCCCACATTCTGGACAGCATCTAAAAAAAATTTGGCAGGCACCTTTGGGTTATTGTTAGATTTGTCAACTTCCAACCAGATTATACGTCTACTGTATCCACAGATGCAGCCGTGGATTGGGAACCCATAAGATTTCAATTTATCATAGCCTAGGAGGCAAAAATATGCATCATTAAAATAGAACTTCATTTCAAGGTCCTAATGGACAGAAAATTGTATACATGTACCATGTGTTGGGATCACAAAAGATAAGTGTTGATAATATAGCCTCATTCCCAACCAGACTTTATTGCTAATATAACCGAATAACCTACCATCTATGTGCCAACAGAAGTTTGGTCCATAGGAAACATAAGCCCTTCTCCTCAGCCGCCGTGACTTTCTCTTTTGTACTCCCTCTGGGTCAATATCTTTCATAATACTTGCAACCTGGCTGCGAGGAACATTCACATGATGCCTTAATCGAAGAGCATGCCAAATATAGCGATATCCAGCTAGTGAGCCAGCTCCTTGCATCTCTTGCTTTACGAGATCTCGCACAATATTTTCGTCATGGTTAGCTTCTTTTCTCTTTAATCCTAAATCTCTCAATTTCCTCTTTAGTGTTCTGACATGCATTTGTACACCATCTTGTTTATCCAACAAACCCACAATCGCTTGGTAAGGATAACCACGATGAAAGTACCCCTTAATTAGCTCATCGACAATAGCTGCGCCCTCAGTGGCGTTATGCTGTAGACGATCTCCGCACTTGTGACAATATTTGGCCTCAAGCGGACAGTTTTCCCCGCAAGAAGAGCAGAACATTTTCGATATCGAAACGGGACTCGAACAACTCGTGAAAACAAAATGGCTTCCTCCTCGTGTATCGGTTCTTGCTGCTGACCAAAAGGATCGCGGCCTCAGGGGAAGAGAATGGGTCCAGGCCTTCCCAGCCACCATGCGTGCGCATTTTATTTTATTTTTATTTATGTAGCAATCTTTGTTTATTTGGAGCAACTTTTTATTTTTGCGGCAACTTTTCTATTTTTGCAGCAACTTTATCTTTGCAGCAACTTTTTTCTTTGCAGCAACTTTTATTTATTTGCGGCAAGTTAAAGAAAATTGCAGTAAGTTTCTTTATTATACAGCAACTTGAATTTGTTTGCAGAAACTCATTTAAAATTGCAGCAATTCTTAAATTTGCAGCAGAAATTGTTTAAAATTGCAGCAACTTTTAAAATTGCAGCATGTCCCCTGTGGGCCACCGTAGAACCGTTCCATTTGAATTCTCCCCGGAATTACCGGGTTTTCCGTACAAATGGTAAGCGCTCCTGTTCCTGTCCATTTAAGACGCATTGCATCTTATTTAAGATGAATTGCTCTTAACTATTTTCAAATCATCTTAAAATTTATTTAAGATCACGAACAATCTTATTTTAAGATGCTCCTAACTTAAAATAAGAAGTGTGATTCTTCAATTAAGATATGATAAAATAATGCGTCTTAATTTAAGAATCAAGATATCTTAGTTTAAGACGTTTCAAAACCTTAAATTAAGACGGTAAGAATCTTACAAAGAAATAAGAGTGTGGTCATCTTAATTTAAGACGTTTTTGACTCACTTAAGGGTATATCGTCTTAAAATAAGATGATTTCGGTCTTAATTTGAGTTATTATCTATCTTATGTAAGATGCCTAACATCTTAATTTAAGATTTCAGTTTTTACGGAGCATCTATCCATTCTCCTCTTCAAGAACTCTTTAACATTCGAAACGCCTTTTTCATCAACCTCTTCTTGAAGTTCTTCAATTTGGTTTAATTCCCAACTCTCCAGGCTCTCGGGTCCAATATTTCCAACAACATCCATGACGAATTCAGGGATAAATGAGAAGTTTACTGTCCTCAAGGCAGATGCGTCGTGGCCTCTGGACCGATAGCAAAAATTGGATATCGCAATCTCGTTCCTAGAGGCTGCGTTCCTTATGGTCAGCAGAAAGGAAATACCAAGGGATTATTATCCTTTTGGTGCACTTCAAAAGGGGCGACTATTCAGAGGAAGTGATTTATCCGAGGCAAATTTTACGGTGTTTCGGAAACAATTATTTTAAACGTTGTTCCATAAAAAGAGAGTAAGAGGATCGGGGAGAGAGAATTACGAGAGAGAGGCAGGAGAGAGGCGATTATTCGAGGAAACAGACCATCCGTGCCAACGCTGTTGTCGACGCTGCAACACAAGAGATCTGGCCCAATTTCAGCCTGGTTTTTATGCATCTGTTACTGGAAACTTCCACCCCGGGGAAACATGGGGCATTAGCCACGGAGCAAAGCCAAACGAGGATAATGCCCCACATACAGGGGACGTATTTTCTGGTCAAGTCCTTACCAAATAAGGATAATGCCCCACATACAGGGGATAGACTCCTTGTCTACAAGAGAAACCCAGTAAAATTTTCAGATGTGTGATTGAAATTTTTATTTTTTAATGGTAGTATGTAAACTGACAGGCCAAACACGACTCCCGCTAGTGGGGCATGGGTGGGGATTTGTGGTTGCTTTGAATCTTTGCCTTGCCCGAGTGGGTGGGAATTGATTTATTTTAGTCCTTTGCTTTGCCCACGGGGGTGGGGGATTAACACATTTATGGAATACAGTGTTGACAGGCCAAACGCGGCTCATATGCTCGTGCTGTGTTTCCGCGACCGTATAGTTTAGCTCTCATGAGTATAACGCCTAGAGATTTTCCTTTTTTGTTTGAGATTATGGGATGTTTTTTGTGTATTTCTCTTAGTAATGGTTGATTTTGAATTAAGTGCCGTTTGCTCATTAGGAGGTTCTTAAGATTAGGCACAGCCAAGTGGCACGTTGTTACGAAAGGAAGAATTTTTTTTCCGGACTCTGCATGTCTAGAAGTTCGGATTGTGGATTCCGTCACTAATTTTCGGTCGGCCTTGGTCGGTATATTGTCGACTAATTTTTTCAGTTTCACAACCCGATTAATGTCTGTTTCCTCAACACTGGCAACAGACAGACGGACAGACAGACAGACGGACAGACAGACAGACAGACAGAATCTTTATTTAAACAAAGTTTCGTCAATTACAAATGAATTGGTTTCCAAGAAAGTCGTGTTTTGAAGATGGCCAAAAGAAAAAAAGGCTCATTACGGGCTGACCAATGCATTCCACAATTTCTGTATAGCATGAAGTGACAAGGGGAGTTATCTTAATACTTGAATCAGTTTTGCCACATTGGGAGGAGGGGGGGGGGGTGACAGTAAGCGTCACTATATTTCTATGAGTCTGGAAAAATTTTCGAAATATCCTTCTAATGGTGAAAACGAAACAGTAAATACGCGACTTTCCTTTTTGTGACAGAAATAAACCGCTAAATACAAAAAAATCAATGTCCAGTGTCACCAAATTTCGTACAACAAGGCTAACGTACCCTAATGCCTTTTGTCACATGGCAAGCAATTCTCCAGGCTAATTGGAGTATTCTGATTGGCTATTTCCCATTCGGGATTTTACAGTACAGACCGCTACTATGGAAACGGTCCGTTTACATATTTTTCGCTCGCTACCACTCGCTCCCGGGAAATCAGTTAAATTGTCAAACACAAATCTGAAAACTTTAGGACTCTTGTTAAAAGCGAAATAAAAAATCTCGAAAAATATTGCCTTCCAAAGCTTTAGTCTAGGTGACAAGCACGGAATACGAACATTTACCCGGCGAGTTAGACATTCCCGAAGGGAGAAAAACTTTCAATTGTGACTTTTGCAGTTAGCGAGAGCCAGAAGAAACAAATTCGGAGTTTTATTTTAGGATTCCTGACCAAAGAAGGGTCAACAATACTTAGAAAACAATGACTGACATGAACATTCTTCTCCGTTGTATGAGGCGATTGAAATGAAAAAATTTCCTTGAGAGCATGCCTAACAAAAAAAATAACTTTTTACCGATGATTAATTAGTAATATTGTACCAGTCCTTTTAGCATATAATGATCAAAGGCGCATTACAGCATGAGAACTAAGTGAAATAAATCTAAACTAAATTGAACACGAATCGCAATTTCTTCTCTCGTGTCCCCTCTAAGATGATCGCCGTTTAAACTTTTACAAAGACGTAAAGAAGAAATATCAGCATTTTGATAGCCCAGACAATTCTGAACTTAGAATTGCACCTTAAGTTTGAGTTAAAACACATATTGACTTAGAGGCCCTAACAACCAAAACTATAACAAAATTCTCGAAACTGATTGGCTATCGCCAGTCAGATTTTTTGGGAATTGTTTGTGTTCATTTTACAAGGTGGTTTGGTTGTCGTTGTCTAAGTGGCTCCAGTTGTAGCAGGCGCACAGTAAAGGTACTCTTTTCAGCCACCGATTCATTAAAGCCGAAAAAAAAAACTTCTATGTGGTCCATTTTAAATCCGTATTTGAGATGTTATCAGGACAACTCTCATATCCGTTTTGGCATTCTTGGAACCGTTTGCTGACCTCGTATTAAAAAGAAAAAAATTACTAATAAAGTGAAGCTTTATAGGACCATTTTCACGATCACTGACGTCCTGGCTCACAGAGCCTCGAGGACTGCGGTGCGTATATTTTATCTGTTCCTTTCACAGTTATTACGGTGACGTGATTATCACCTGGAAAAGACGTTTTCTTGCTAATAGTCTCTTTTTAAGATGGTTGAATGTCCTCGGAAAACTGCTTTGGAAAATGGTAAATCTAAAAATGTTTTCTGAAGTGTTATTACCTGTCTATAATTATCATCCCTCCTTTTTCACTGAAGGTACTCTGCCAGGAATCCTAGTTCATACAGGTTTTGATTTGTTCTGGCTTCGGAACATAACACGAACAAGCATCTTCTACCTTTCCACCAGACATTGATATCGCTTCCAAATTTTTGCGATTTTACTGCTAAGAAAGGACAGATAAAAGCTTTGCTAGTAACGCAAAGATGCTTTTGTCACAACTTGAAGGTGGTTTTAAGGGGACTGTCCACAGGAAAGTACGTAATATGTCTGATAAGATAGTGTATAGCGACCAGCCCAAGCTCGGGGTCGGCAACGTTTATTGTAGTAAAAAAGCAGTACTTATCAATACCATGCGAGCTCATGAAGCATTACCGCTAAAGAGTTGTGCGTGTTTGGCTAAAACTGACATGCATTAAATTTTGGTAACTCCTGAAAAAGCGGCGTATATGAAGACCAAACACGTACTTAGTTGGAAATATCAGGAAAAGAGGCCAACGGAATTTCAGACTACCAAAGACCTCGCTTTTTGTGGCAGCCTCTAAAAACCTTTAACTAACTGAAAAGCATAAGGATGTCTAGCCTACCATGTTCTTTGGTGTAACCGTCACCGCTATTGCTGCGCAGAAAACGTTTCAAGATAAACGTTAATGTCCCTCAGTTGTGTCGTATTCTTTAACAACAAATGGAACAAAAGCTGATTTTTTATGTTAGTAAATATTTCAGTTGTAATAATAATTTTTTAAAAGGTGCTCATTTTACAAAACCTACCTGACGAGGTAGATATTTTTAATAAAAGAGTAAATATTCTTGAAACACGTTACCTAATAAAATCTCAAGGTTGGACAGCTTTTCCTGGCAACACAGCCAAAGTACTTAATAAGAAAAACCTTCTTAACAAATCAATAACCCCTTTTAATTAAAGAGTAAATTTTCTTGTAACAAGTTACCTTTCACGGTTCTTCCTGGCAACACAGCCATGGTTTTTAGTATAAAATGTCTACTAGGCGATTAAATATCTTTTTTGTGAGGTAGTAAATGTCTTTCTCCAACAACTCACTAATGGTTTCTTAATGTTTTACAGTTTTTACTAGCAACAAAGCGAAAATAATTATTTGTACGAGAAAATGTCACTTTTTTGACAATTTATACTTCGATCTTGCTGGCTAAAATGCCAACTGAGCAATACTTTTTTGAAGAATAATTAACTTTTCTTCGACGAGTTCCCCAGTCGCTTGTTGGCTACGTCGCCAAAATACTTACGCCGTAAGTCTACTTTTAAGAGTAAAAATGCGAATTTTCTTAACGAGATACTCCGTACTTGCTGGCTACATGGCAAAAGTAATGACTTGCTGAAATCTACTAGTGTGAGTAAATATCCTTTGCTGGCTACATGGCCAAGTAAATACTTCATAAAGTCGACTTTCTTATCCCTTACGTTTCGTTACGAGTTCCACAGTTCTTGTTGGTTACATGACCAAACTAGTTACGTTATAGTGTCTACCTGTAAGAGTACATATCCGGGTAAATATCTTATCCCAAATTTAATCAATCTTGTTGATTGCCTTTTGGGCGGCTTCCCTCAGGACTAGCTCTGCCACTTCTTCCACATGTTTTAAAAGCTTATTTAGAGCAAAATATGTGGTCGTAAACGACATACCACTGGCTATGGCCAAGCTTACAAGCGGAATATAACGGATCTTATTCTCAACAGCTGCGTCTGCGGTATAGCTAGCTGCCAGATACGCAACAAGTTGCGGAATAGTCGTCAGGCTAACTTTACTAACTTTTTCTTGGGTAGAAAAAGGAAGCGCGGCAAATTTGTCCGAACCTGTTTCTGGAAGACCAAGCTGGGACCTGTAAAAGCTGAGTTCCTTCAGAATTAGCAGGGCGTCAACAGCAATGGATAATCCGGGTATTGGAACAAGCGCAGCGGCAGCAGATGCTGAAGCAACCATCCATATGCGCCCTTTGAGAACCTCAACTTTTCTTTGAATAAGATCACGTGATGATCTTGTCAGTGACAATATGAGACTCTCTCGCTGGAACGTCGTCAATGCATCTAGAATGGCCTGGGTTAGAAGTGTGAAATCCCATTTTTCGAGGTGATGGTTGCTTATCAAAAACACACTTTGGTCATCCCGTAGCAGGTTACCCAGATTTTCCAAACAGTGGCGTCGGATTTTCTCCAGCACGGCATCCTCATTGAATGATTGCTTTCTCATCTCGTTTGTGACATCTATATCAATCTTTGTGCGAATGAAGAAGAATTTCTTATTGAACGATATACTGATTTTCCTGGCCAACGCCAGGTCGTTCTCAGTGAATCGGCCAGCTGTGAAGATAAGGAACGCGTCGTACTTCTCCAACTCCACTTTCTGGCAGTATGTCTCCGGGTCAGGATAGTCTGGAGTCCCTATTCCTGGCAAATCCCAAAACTTTATATAAGGATTGGTCGGGTGGTCATAAACAGACGGGTAGGACTCTAAAGCATCAATCTCAGCTGCCCCTTCATCATCTTCATGAAGTCTAATTAAGAAAAAACAGCGACTGGTATTTAAATATTGGCAAACAAACTATGTACTTTATCATTGAATCCCTTTTGTGAGCCCTAGCTTGTGATGAATCGCATTGTATTTTCCAGACAATTATATCAGGGAAACCGAGATAAAAATTTTGCTCGCAGTGGGTCAGCCGAGAAAATTTGGCAAAGATTTGTGGGAAATAGTTTCCACGCCCTTCGTTCGCACGTTGCTTTTTATGGCACTACGAACACTACGAGCCTTCGGGCTTCATTATCAAGGAGCCAGGCGAAACAACACTTTTTCAGTTTTTCCTTTTCAGCTGCCTTTCGCAAAAACACAGTTCTACCAAGCCAAATGCAATAATTAAACTTCTGTTGGGTTAAATTGTACCGCTTACGCCAAATGCAATAATTCAGTAAACTTCTGTTGGGTCATATTGTACCGCTTACGCCTTTCCCTCCTTACCAGGAGGGCAGATAGGAAGTAAAGTTGTGGAAAAGTAATATAACGGGAGAAAGAAAGGATCGTGTTTGAAAGGGAAATTCCCAAGTTTTCCGTGTTTAGAGCAGAAGTCAAGCAAGTTTTACCGGTATAAGTAGGGAAATAAAAGGCATAAGTGCATCTGAAATCGCAGTCGCTGTAGTAATAGGCCGGTTCTCACTAGGGCTCTCAAGTGCACTTGAAGTGTACTTGATACGTACCTGTAGTGGAACTCCTTTCTGAGGAGTCTGCCTTACGTTTCAATAGAAGCACTGATCTGATTTATTTACACGTTAACATCTCTTTGTAAAATGTATCGAAGAGGTAAAAATTAATATCTGCAACTGAACCTAATTAAAAAGTTGAATAATTCGCAGTAGGTTTGTTTCTTTAAGCTTCATATGTTTCTTCTTTTTTTATCAAAAACGTCTTTTTGAATGGCACGTGCTGTTGGTTTGTGCGGACTCACTCAAGTGCCGTGAGCTCGCGTACTTGGAGTTGAACGTTTAAATGACAGAACTTTTTGATTCTGTTTCCCTGGCGATAAGCGTAAAAAAAATGATTCAAGTGCATTTGAAAGTAAGGTCTACCCCTTGCTTGAGGGAAGCACTTGTCCAATGACAGTACAGCCTCGCAGCTAAAAGCACGCCGGCGAGCAACTTTGAATTCCACAGGGAGCGAGCTCTCTGCGTTTTGGTTTTCGATTCTCAGGCGCGTTTCTCGAAAGCCCCGAAAAGCCATTCGTAAAAATATGAACCACTCATTCTACAAAGCTGTCATTTTAACACGTCTTTAAGAAAAGAAATGTTTAACTAATAGCAAAGAAACTTTTTGTTTACGAAATTTCAGACCTGACGCAAAATTCAATACGCGCTAATTAGATCTGATAACATTCAAGAGGCACTTTTAAGGGTGCCTTCTAAAACATCCTAAAGCCTATACCTAATGTTAGATCTGAACGCGCAAACGTTTTCAGACCAAAATAGTCAAAATCGCGGTGTATTTTCAAGGTATTTTCATTGAAACCAGTACCTGAGGAAAAATGCGACAGCACTGGGAACGAAGTCTATCTGCTTGGAGTCGCCTGCGCCCCGAGCACCCACTGTTCACTACTTTCCGAACTGCTTCCCCCGCCCTTTCTCCGTCCAATCTTCGCGATTCGCCGCGATTTTGAAGATTACAGTCTTTTGAAGTACTCCTTAAAGCTCTTGTTACACTTTAATAACGCACAAACCATCTCACCTTTCCCTCAAAGTAAGGCACCCAACGCTTTCTCTCATGTCATTATCGCTCCTTCCAGAGCACATGCACTAAAAAGAGTTTCTACATTTCAATACTGTACCATTTCTCACGCTACATTTCTAGGACTAGTTTTCACGATAGCTCCTACATTCCTTTAAAACTCATAACTTCCGTACAACATAAACCTATTAATTACGGTGGCCCCTAATCAGCGGTATGGGGTCTATTTGTTACTCGTACCTAGGGCTGCTAAAATGCAAAAAGAAAATGGGATGGGGGGGGGGGGGTTTACCGTGCATTTTTCAGAGATAATTAAGCCCAAATATGGTTAATAAGTGCTGATGGAGCATTTTTTAAAAATTAGGAAAAAAACTTTTTTTAAATAAAAGATAGCCATTATTTGATTTAAGTAGGAGATGAAATGTCTAAACTGATAGAAGCTTTGTAATGAATAACAACAGATACAATTCTCAACATGCTGCGGAATTCTGTACGCGAATTTCCTCTTCTTGGGGCCATTATTTGACCTAGTAGATTGGAACGTTTTGTAAAACAACTTTTGACAGACTGTTTTTCTTCTGAAAAAAAGTTTTTTCACAATACCTAACAGCCTGCTTCTGATTGATTACATAAAAACTAGGGGTAACCGTCCATTTTTGAAAGTTAACTTCACTTTTTCCTAACTCACCCACGACATGTTTTCCATCGGTAACGATTTTTTTGACGCTCTCCTCCCCGGTGGGGAATAAAATGTAAGTCGAAGTGATGCATGCTGGGAATCGAACATGGCGGAGGGGACGCGTGGTGAAAGGATGCAGCAAAGCACAACGTCCATTGATTTTATCGCTGCCAACTGTATGGGGATTTTACAATTGCCTTATCAAAGAACATACTATAACGGCAGAGTGCCGTTAGGAGTTTTCATTGTTCAATGAATGTTATGCAGCCGAGAATCTTGATTGTTGTTTACATGCTTGGAAGTTCAAGAGGGCTACTGCAAATTGTCAGTGGGGTCAGACCAATCCTGTCTATATATATAGATAGGAGCTCCCATAAATAAGCTGGTGTTCGTTTCTCAAAAAACCCGAACACTCTTCGGGCCCAAAACTTTTGCGGGGCTATTTTCGGGCACGATGTTCTTTCGAAAGTGTTTGCACAGCGCCATTCGTAGCAGACCCTACTGAGCATACCTTTAAGAAGCTAATAACAACGCCCAACACTTTCTTCACCAAAGTCTAACCCCCCTACCGGACAAGCTCCAACCAGATACCTGCTAGCCGTCATCGGACCTGCACGCACAGCGTGCCTATGTTTGAATGATCGCGATCAACAGGTTGATGCTGTCGCACACGGCTAGTCGACATCAATCGATAACAATCAATCGGTTGATAATGAAAAACAATGGATAATCTAATTATCACAAAAACATGCGATATCGATTGTTCGTCGATTTCTAATATCAATCGATTGTTATCGATTGATATCGATTGTCATCGATTATCGATTTATTAATTTAACACGCCGGGAACATAGAGGTTAAACTTTTCGCGAAGTAAAAACCTCGATTTCACGTTTAACGAAAGGGGGATCACTGAGTGAAACTAAGAAAGAAAGGATTTGAACCCTTTTGTTTTCATCTTGTAGTATGATGACGTGTTTCATGCCGCGAGAGATTTTTGCCATGATGGCTTCAGCTTTAGAAATTTGTGTCCTTCGTAGCGAGTATGCGGGTGAATTAATAAATTTCATATGCGTAGCAGTTTTAGATCCATTTTTAGCCAATTCAGAAGACCCAAATATAAAAAATTTCACAGGGGAGCATGCCCCGGACCCCCCTAAACGGTTTGATCAAGATCTTGTCTTCGCTCCTCTCTTTTGGCTGCTACAGTCCCTTGTCTTGGTGCCCTTCTGGCTTTCCGGGATTTTTTTGCCGCAATTTTGCTCAAATGGAGCAGACAGTTTGTGTTCATTTCAATATCCAACGTTTAGCCAGATATGAATTCTGTATTGTATTTGATAGTTTTGAACTTGATTGAGTTGTTTTAGTTTTCTATCCGTTTGTGTCTAAATCTTCTTTGAGAAAATCATTCGATTTCTGTCTCTCCTCAGGTAAATTAAGGACTGGATCTGCTAGTATCTCATCCAGAAAGTAACGGGGGATGGGGTGGTCTATCTTCGAAAGAGAACACGTGATAAGTATGAGACTTGGCCATGGCCTTAATCCTGTTAATATCAGTACCACGCAGCTGTTGATATAGTATTTTTGGCATTGAAGTTTCCATAGCAACACATTGCATGACCACTTAAGGTTTTAGTTCTGCTTTTGTCCTTTTGGGCTTCTGCACACTGGCAAAAGTAAACATAGGCACGCATCGCGTGCTTGACCTATGTTGAAATGACAAGTCTTATCCTTGCTTATTTGCGATTTTTAAGACATACTCTGAGGACAAAACAACACACGCGATTATTCTTGCAAATACTTCCCCCTCCACTATAGCACCTGAGTGCATAAAGCCCAGTTCAGACGCCGCACCTCCCATGTGCCGTACCAAGTAGTACGTAGTTTTTTGGCAGTTGTACGGTATCCAAATGAGTTTTTTCGACAGATTTCAATTAGGCAAGCCAAAATCTCAGGGTACGGCAAAGTTTGCCACTTAAATACGACCTAGGAGCGAAAATGCATTTGGTACGGCTCATAAGAGGTACGGCGTCTCAGTGAACTGGGCCTAAAACAGCTTTTTCGTTTACTCAGCAATACCCTTGGAATGCAAAACAACATCCCGCTAAAAACCCAGTTGGACCAAAATTGGAGATAGAGCAGCCATCGTGCTAGTAGGCTACAGGCTAAAACGGTCAAACTGACACTAGAACAAAACGACTACATAAGAATTTCAAATTAAATCTAAAACTGAAACCTCAGTTAAGGTCAACTAATGATTGTCTGAATAGTACTGAAGAATATAAAGCGAGGTCACAACAAGATGTGAAAGAAACAAGTGTAGTAGATAATAATTTGAGGAGAGGACAGTCATTGCGGTCATGTTAAAACGCAGACTGCAGACTGTGCAGACTGTGCAGACTGCAGACCATGCAGACTACGCAGACTATGCAGACTGGTATTTTGTTTTCTTTAAGTAAACTGTGATTTGTTGTACTTTTTAGGACTTTTCACTTTTTGTCGTGTTAAGATGACATGGCCAGGAGCTTGGCACCGAGTTCTCCAAAAAATGCCCCGCAGTAAGGAATTCTCGAACAATTTCGACGGAAAGATTCGCACCTTCTTGGAGTATTTCATATTCCTTTGCCAGACGATTCAAAGGTACATTTTGGGCAGTTAACGAAGTTTCCGAGCTTGAGCGTACCGTGAACTCGCTATGTTACCGTATACATTACAGGTTTAAAAACCTGCAGACACGCTTGAACAAGCTAATCTATGCAAATTGCTATCTTAAACACGTCGCTAAAAATTCTAAAAAACCATGTGTTCCCGTATATGATAAAACCAAGAAAGAAATCATTTCTATGTCGGCTGGAAAATCTGTGGATATGACTGATACAAATCATGGACACAACATCGTAAACTAAAACCGCATTTTGGGAAGAGAAAACAGGTTTAAAAACCTACTGACACGCTTGAATAAACGAGCTAATTTATGCAAATTGCAATCTTAAAAACACGTCGCTATAAATTTCAAATTACCAAACAAAGCTGTTTCAAAAACCTTGCAAAGTACTGTCAAAATTATCCATATCATATCAAGCACAGATACAATCTTTTCAACCAACATCTTGCTCAAAGATACATAACCAAAACAGCTGTTTCATAACACAAATCATAAAAGAACAAATTAAATTACAGTTTCTCGTCAACAAGTCTATTTTTGGAACGATGTAAATTGTTTTTGTCACGTACTCACGTTCCACTGTTGGCCACGACAAAGTTCAATTTTACCTGCCCTTGCAATAGCTTTAGGAAATTACCATCAATTCCACCACATCAAGCCTTTACTGAAATATAACATTCGAGAGGAAAAAGTAGAAAAGCACATGTGCGCTGATCGTTTCCGTCTCCATATGTACATTCAACATGGCCGGTAAGCTTAACCTTGTCTGACCTTCAGCTTCAGTAAGTGGATTCTAACCAGCTCTTTCATTGGTAGAATGTACTCTTAGCTTAGTAGCCTCAATCTTTTTGTTGTAATTATTGTTCAAAGCGGTTTGAAATTGTAGGCCGAAGCTGTAGATCTCACCGTTATAGCTGCGGAAGTTCAAATGAACGAGTTTGTGATCGATCCGTTCGCACAACGCTGACAACGGAGCCATCATGTGTTTGTTTGATCGAACTGAAGACAGAATTAATATTTTAGCTTGAACGATAACTTCTATGCAGCTCACTGAAACAAGACTACGGAGGTGAGGAACATTAGAATTGCCATCTTACTTTTTTAAATGCAAACCACAAAACGCAGTTGTTCTCAGTTTAGAGCCCGCGGACGAAATAGTAAAAGCGACACTCAACTTTGAAAGCGATTCAACGTGTTTTACATGGCGTTCAATTTTTATCTGAACATTTGGAGCTGCTGGAACACAGATAGAGACACAACGAGTACAGGTAAACCAGTATCAATTTTGCGTGGTATAGCCAAAAAATGTCGCCCTTTCTGCTGCATGATTTTTGTGCTCACTCGCTATAAGAGTTTGACAATTTTTCTTAACTGCTTCTCTCCCACTTTACTGTGCTTTATTTTGTCCTGTCTCGTTATTTCGGAGTCAAAGCCTTCCGTATAAAACCTACTGTTTGTGAAATTTTAAGAACAAGTGATTGACTTGACGGTGAAAGAAATTGTAAACACAGCGCTAAATGCTTAAATTTCTGTTTCTATAGTTTTTTTTTCGTCCTAAGAAATCAAGCACTCTGCAACAACTTAGATTTGTGTCTCAGTGACACTTCGATACAAAGTGATTTTTCTCGTCGGGTTGCTGGCGGAGAAATAAAAATTAAGTTCACTCTGTCGTTGAAACCCTTGCCACGTCCACTGCGCTATGTATCCCTTCTAGGTTCCTAAATTGCCCAGTAAGTAATATTCAGTACTAGGGCATCACGAAGTTTCACTTCAACTTTCTCCTTCTCAGCGATGGAAGTATTTTTTTTTCTTGGTGTTTTTCCAGTTCTCTATTTTGTCGACGATTGATAACGCACCACGAGAGCATTTGATTGAAAATATAAAAGCGCGCTCTTCGGCGCTATCTTTTGTCTTCATTTCGGCCACTTCGGTAAAGGCGGACATTGTTTCAGAAAACATACGCTGAGAAATCTCGGCAAACGTTTTCTTTCCTGTTTCGGTAGTTTGAATCTATGTTACTATTTTCTTTTGCAGTGGAAAAAGAGAAACTGATTGATCAGTGCGTGAGTTTTCTTCACACCGTGCTTAGACATTCATTTTACAGTCTTTGCGGCTGCCCTTCAATCTCTGTACGTCCTCAGAGGAAATATAGTTTCGGGATGTCTTTTCCCTTTTCCTGCCTGATTCGTCTTCGACTGTTTTATCGTGGTTCGACGCCTTTTTTGCCCGCAAAACGTTTCATCCGTCTAACGGGGAAATCCTCGTCCGACATGTCCGACACATCTTCGCCACAGGATTTGTCTGAAATATTCTCACTGCCATCATCGGAATCACTTGTACAATCCTAATATCAAGAGTCACTATCCAGAAAGTTCTCCCCAAGGGCTTGCCTCAAATTTGGAAGTGACACCTACGACAGAAACTGAATTTTTTCATCTCCAATGAAGGCAATTTTTGACGCCATTTTGTTTGTTTTCTTTGCGCGGAGTCCTCGCAAAATACACGCGCGTGAGTAACGCGCGATGGCGCAATTTTTTCTAAAAATAGCACATTTGTCTTTTTCGATGGGGCCAACGCCACCAGTGAAAATGGTATTTAGTTACGGTCTCCGTCCCCGATTATGGCTCCTGGTACACATGAACACTTAGTCTTGCAAAAACAGTTACAAACTGATTATGTTTTGTTCTCCTTTCAAGAATTCATTTGGAGTTCTAAGACCATTTTTCGCCCCATGTAAGGGAATCCGGAATCCGGAATCCAACATTTTTTTGCCTTTGCAATCCGGAATCCAGGCCCTGAAATCCGGAATCTAACCCGTGGAATCCGGAATCCAACCTCATCCATAACTCTGGAATCCCGGTCTGGAATGTACTGCACTGTTAGTAACAAATCACCACCTGGCCCCTCCCCTCGGCGTCCCTACCAGCGCCATCACCAAAAAGTGTTTGGTCACCTAACATGTACACAAAATATGTCAACACTGCGGCTGGGTGGTTTTTGATTCCTTATTGGGCACATGTTTCATATGTTTAAGATCAGTCATTTTTTATTTATTTTTCTGATATGCCGTCTTTCTAAATTTTCCGACGTTGACTCACACTGTCTCCTAAATGCTGAACACCATTCACAGTTGTTTTCTTTCATGCAGGGTTTCACATCGAGCTACATGTAGTGGTATCCAACGTTTACCGTTTTATTCTGCTGTTTTGATAATCTGTTAATCAAACGCGGAAACACCGAAAGAAGTACACTAAAGCTTGGAAAGATAATTGATGAATACATAGCTACTTGGTAGTCATACATATCGGTCTAGTGTTCATTGAGACAATTTTTATGTGTTAGGTCTGCACATCATGAAATCAAAAAACCTTCGCGCAGCATTACTCAGTTTGGAATTATTTTGCTTCGAACTGGTACTTGAAACTTCAATTTTTACGAAGTACTGTCTGTGTCTCCGCTAATGGGCTTAAGACTGTGATGGATGGCCGTTGGCTCATAAAGAGCTCATTCGCTCTTTAACTAGCCTCCGATCCTACGCAAAGCTAAGGTTCTTTTGGTTGGTCACGAAACGATCCTCCCAGCAAACGATCGGATAAAGGGTGGGTGGATGCTCAGCGAGAATAAAAACAAGACCCGTTGGGGACGGACCATTAAGAAAAGTATGGAAGAGGGTGGGGGCGAATCAAGGAGAATGACAAAAAAATCGTGAAAGGGAAAATTTTGCGAAAAAAATTCGTTCACACCGAGCAGCCTAAAAAAAATTCTTGTATCGACCTTCCGAAATCTTAGTAATGCGCACCAGAGAGCAGTTGGAGTAAAAAAACTTCTGTAGTTAAAATCATGCCTTCTTTCCTGGCTTCTGTTCAGAGCGGATGTTTATTCAAAACGACATTTTAACCAATTAATTGTTTTATTTATTTAATTCTTTCGCCACGGGAATCAACACAGTGAGAGGATAAAACAGGACTGGGTCCCAGTTGTCGTCAACCCCTTAAAAATTACCCACACAATTCATCAAAGGCTCAGCACGCCAGCGGGGTGTACGTCCCCACCTCTTTTCGAACAGCAGTCAGTGGGTTCTTATACGTCCCACACTGACGGTCAGATCAGTGAAAACAGTGAAAGTGCTGTGAGACGGGGCATACAGTTTTTCGTCCTTATCCGAGAAGACTAGAAAGTCTAGCCATTTGCAGATGCGAAACAAAGGCAGCACATTTTACTCAGTTATTTTAAGACCCTGAGTGTTGGCCCGGCCGGTAATCGAACCCAGGCCCAATGCTCCGAAGTCTGGTACCCAACCAATTGAGCCAACCAGTCGGCAGTTAATTTTGGAAGACGCCGGCTCTTTAGTGGTGGTGTCTGGTGTATGTCGGTTACCGGAGGTCCACCGCCATCTATAGGGCCTAACAAGTACCGCTTTCTATATAAAATGCTTTGTGTTAATGTTTTCGCGAGGGCTCCTGCTGAGAGTTTATTGAGAGTTTATGAAAGAAGGAAACAACAACAACTTACAGCGACTGTAAGTCGTTTTTACTATCTTCACAGAAAAAAGTCGCAACTCTATTTGATGCCCAGAATGCTGGAAATTGCATTTCCGAGGATCTAGATTTCAAAATTTTATGGGGGATCATGCCCCCAGCCCCCCTAGATTAAAGGGACTCTTACGTCGCCCTTTTTCTAAGCAAGCTGCCGCTTATGTCGCTTATTGGAAATTTTCTGAAATCCCTATGTCTTAACATTTAAAGTCACAAGTATTGTATGTAAAAAAAAACTTTAACAGCATGTAAACTGTGATTTTTAACATTTTCAACTTTTACTGAAGGGGCTAAAATAAAAAATTCTTGGAGGTGTCCACTATTATGACCGGTATTAAACAAACAAATAGTGGTCGTCAAAAAGTCGTATAATTAGATTAGAAAATTATCCATTATAGAGATGCATCAGCATTAACACATGCTTTAGAAATTACAATAAATTTTGATCTTTTGGAGAGCAAATGAACTTTCCTGTTTAGATAGACGACTTCAGATACAGTATAAAAAGTATTGGCCTTTGAAATACGAATGAAAACCAGAGTTAAGAACGTTGAAATCCGGAATCACAGAAAGTTTGGAATCCGGAATCCATAGGCTTGGAATCCGGAATCCAACCGTCGGAATCCGGAATCCGGAATCCACGGTGTGGAATCCAGAATCCACGGTGTGGAATCCAGAATCCACGACTAGGTAGGTAGGTAGGTAAAACTTTATTTATACACGGAATCCATTCATGTTACATGCTCTTCCATCGAGCCGTGTCTAAATTAATCAATTAACTAATTAAAATATCCAACTAAATTACCTATCTGTACAAGATTATCTTTATTAACTATTATTTAATGACATAGAGACGATTTAAAAGAGCCGAGAGTGGGCTGTGTCTTAGCGCTCAAAGGCAAGCTGTTCCAGAGAACAGAACCACGATATTGGAAGCTTCGTTTTCCTGCTTCAGTGCTCGGTCTAGGGACAAAGAGGTTATATTTTGAATTTCGTAGGTTATGTGAGTGAACACTGGATGTAGTTTTAAAGATGCTTGTTAAACGAATCGGAGAAAGATTGTGGAGAGCCTTAAACATATTGATCGCTAGTTGCTTTGAACGCCTTCGCTCCAGACAGCCCCAACCGAGGTCACCGAGTAAAATTGAAGATCTAACATTTAGGTTTGAGGTGATTAAACGTGCAGCCCTATTTTGGAGTTTTTGGAGCCTCTCAGACTGGCACACACCTATGCTGCCCCATACGGAGCTACAATAATCAAAGTACGGTTGGACGAGAGCTTTATAGATAGTTATTAGGGTTTCACGGGGAACTAAGTTCCTGACGCGTTTGATAGCCCCGAGGCCGGCAGACGCTTTTTTGACAACACTGTCAATATGGGAGTCCCACGATAAGCTCTCATCCAAATCAATGCCAAGATATTTGTAGGTTTTAGCTCTTTCTAGATAGTGTTCATTGATTTTTACATCAAACTGATGGTTTAAATTAGCCAACTTGTTATGGCTACCAATAATAGAAAATTTGTTTTTTTTTTGACATTAAGACTAAGTTTATTAGCTTGTAGCCAGGTCTGAATCTGAGCTAAGTCATGATTTAATTTGGATTGTAAATCGACTGGATCACTCGAGCTTAGAGTAAGACTTGTGTCGTCGGCGTACATTCTTGGCACAGAGTGTAGGTGGCACGCGGGGAGATCATTTATGTAGATTAAGAACAACAGAGGTCCCAGGATCGATCCCTGTGGGACACCACAGATAATCGCTTGGATTCCCTTAACATGGGGCGACATTTTGTACATAAGAAAATGCTGTTAGATTCATTTAACTAGAATTTTGACCTCAAGACATAAAATAAAGGTGACATTTGTCATAGCCTCTTTAAATAACAAACTCTGAAAGCCTTTTACAAAATTATCACAGAGCTTGTGAGCGAGATTCAGCTGCGCTGTTTTATTCGAAGGATTCTTTGTTTGTACTGTTTACCAGCTGAACTCGTTGCTTTGCTCAGTTTTACGTCTTTCGAAAGTTTTGAATGACAGTTAGTCTGGGTTTACAATGCTTCATGTAAGCCAAGTTTGAAAGTCTCACACACAGTCGTTTTTACTTAGCCTGCGCCTTTCCCTCGATGATCACTTTTCGGCGACTGCCACGCAGGCTAGTTTTTAGGGTACTCGTGTTCCTTTCCTTCTTGTGGGGAGCAAAAACGACTGCGTAGGAGGCTACATTACATTGGATTTCACTTCCGGTCTACGCTGATTGGTTAAAATCTCAGTTGACAAACAAAGTAGGTTCATAGGGGCGGCATTCGCAATTCTGAGCTTCCCTTTGTGTTTTCCCCGCCGAATGAGCTCCCCAGAAAGCCCGTTCACATCACAGAGGGAGTTGCGTGTACATTTCACACGTTCCAGGAAATTGAGTTATCCATTTATTACAATTTATTTCTCACAATTTACTGGCCGGCATAAAGGTGGAATCACTAAACTAAGAAATAGAAGGTAATCCCTGTTCCAGACGAAGCATAATCCTTTCAAGCGACAGTAATTGACTGTGTCATTGCACAAGATCCAGGGTCAAAAGGCAATACTGTAAAAATTCATTTCAACAATGGTTTTCACTTAAAAATAATAAAATTACACTCTTTTTTTTATATAAGAATGTATATTTTTCATGCCCAGGCTGGATATTCTTATTTGTCTGCCGAATAAAGGCTAAAAATATTTTTGTGTACATTCTTAGATTACAGAGTATTGTATTTCTGTTAGATAAAACGGATGTGACCAGTAATTGAACTATCAAATAGAACTGTATGGTGTCTGTATCGTGCTACATTGCGACTGACGTGCTTCATCGCTTAATACCTTACAGCTAATTTTGTTAGAAAAAGGAAAGAATTCACCATACTTTTTAACGGTAAAATAAACGGTTAATTTAAAAACACTTTATGATTTTATTCTCTTCTATTTTCCATCAATGAGCAAAAAGGTTCATCACAAGAACTCAGCCTTGGGTATATTCTTAACATATTCTTGAAATGTAGCCAATTCCAGCCTGAATATTCTTGTAAAAAAGATTCTTATATTTAAAAAAGATTGTATCTTAAGCATCTCCTCTCCAAAATTCTCAAAATAATGCAATAGCCATTTGCATCGAGTTCAAAATATCTGAAGTTTACCATAAACGTTTCACTAGTACTTCCGGTTTTGTTCCGTCTTCTGAAAGCGAAACTAGAAATGTACTTCGTAAACAAGTAGAAAATGAAGCAAGGGCGTGATTTTGATAAAAAAATTTCCCTCGGAAAGTCACTGAAAAATGCTTTTGTGTTACTGAAAGGCTTTTACTTTATTTGGCCATTTTATATATTCTTTTACTCTCTTTATTTCGGTCCAAAACAATCAATATGTATGTTGACTGCATGCAAGTTATGGGACGGTACACAATCTCCATTCTGCAAATCAAATCTTGCAATTTCACAATATTTTTAAAACAAAACAGACATCGGTGCATGTACTGTGGAACCATGAATCCTATTTTGTAAGTACTTACTCTCGTATTGCGTTGATAAAACTGGATTTTCCAGCTCTAGAGTTGCCAGTGACTGCGATGTTCACCTCGACTTCTCGCCATCTCTCCAGTCTCTTCTTAAAGAACTCTTCAACTTTTGAAACGCCATTTTTATCAACCTCTGCTTGAAGCTCTTCAATTTCGATTGATTTCCATCCCTCGGAACCAAAATCCATGACGAATTCAGGGACGAATAAGAAGTTTATTGTCCTCACGGCAGTTGTGCGCGGCCTCTGTACCGAAAGCAAAAATTCGAAAGCAGGATAACGCTTCTCGTTCCTAGAGGCCGCGTTCCTTATGGTCAGCTGAAAGGAAAGGGTGAGCGATGATTTTTCTTTAATTATGACATGTATTACTAATGATTAACTAATAATTATAATATTGTTTTCCGGTCTCACTTGTAATAATAATAATAATAATAATAATAATAATAATAATGATAATAATAAATCCATTCCCCTGGAATCTCTCCCGGCGACCACCCGCTGGCCAAGAAGCTAAGGGCTCTGGGTATGAGATCCTCTCATCAAATTAGAACCAGTGTTTCATAAATTTTAAATAAGCCTCTGTTGTAGGTAATATAAACTTAAATATCCAAGCAATTTAAATGCTTTATTCAATATTTGAAACCGGGACACTATAGTGCAATACGTTTTCTACAGTGTAAGACGCTCTCATACTCATATTTGTCTCCTTATATGGTAAAATGACGCTGTAGTTGAATGATGATGATGATGATGATGTACCTTATTTACTTGTATTAACATTTAATTAATAGTAGGAAGTAGTGAACCCTAAAACATCCCAGGGCATTGCTTTCTTTCTTGACTGTCAATAGTGGTAGTTACTCAGAAGGAGTAGCTTACTGGGGTTAATATGAAATAAAATTTAAATTACTGTAAAAGCTCTAATAGTCCTGCTCTCTAATACGCCTTCTTACCTACTACTTGCTAATTACAAATAAATTATTTGCTTACAATTATGTCATGACATTGGGGCTTGAAAATTATTTTATGTTTCGGCTGATGCCGGGTATTATTTTACTGCCAGAGGAAGATGCGAAGAAGTGCAGCATTATGCATGTAATTACTTACATGTAATTCAGGTGAATCAATTCATTCATCTATTTTAAGTACCAATCAGTCAATCAATCAACCACTCAACCAACTGGCTGATAAATCAGTCAATCAGCCAATTAAAAAATCAATCAATCAATCAATCAATCAATCAATTAATCAGTCAATCAATAAATCAATAAATCAATCAATCTGTGACTTCAGTGTTGCCAACGCGAATAACAAGTGGTCCGTAATGACTAGTGACTTTATTTGATGCACAGATTATGACTCACTCTCTTACTACCCCAGACCGCGATGGCAGTAGATCTCGAGACTTTAGTTCTTTTTGGTTTGATAATTTGTCACCAATAAGCACTGTTACTGATTGCCATAATCTGGTGCCAAAGAAAAACAAAAGGAATAGCCTCTTCCTAAATCATTTCAGAATAGTCTGAAACCTAATCAATGAACTGACAAAAAGGGATCAGACTGTGGTGAATCAGTCAATCGATATAGTTTTCCCCATAAAGAGAATTCAATCAAATAGGTCTGACTCTTCATTCCTGGGATAGTAGTTGGGGGGATACTCCCCCCAAAAAAGATATGGGGCAGGGTGTGCTCATCAGATATTTTGAAGTAGAGCCTTAAAAGGTACTCCAGGATTCATTCCATTTTCATACATCATCCACTTAGTAGTACTGAGGGGTCAGTCAAACTAATCAATGACATCAAAATGTTAAGCAGAAAAAGACAAAAAATATAAAACCTTATTTCAAAACTGCTCTTCAAATTTTTTATTTGAATTGATAAAGTGTGTCTGGGAATATAGCTAAAAGTACAAATTTCTTAACCAAACCCTTACAATAAACTGCCATATTTTCCTGACATCAGGTTGATGGAATAAAAGCCTGTAAGAAAAACAAAGCAGATTTTAATTATCGCAATTACCAATAGTAGAACAGTTAGTGTGCACGCGCCAGAGAAAAATGAGAGACTGCTCGTAGTCTATGAGAATGGTACCAACTTGGGCCGGTACGACTTCAGATCGACTCCAAATGCTTACCTCTGTTTACACGAAATGTACGAAACATGAAGCTAGTATAAAATAATTATCATCTTAGGCTGTGTTTACACGAGTGATTTCATCCCGAGATGACTTTCATATCGGTGTCTGGTCATTTACCTGTAAGTTAACACATTTCAGCTCCAAATCATGTAAACATTTACAGGTAAATGACCAGACAGCACGATGAAAGTCACCCCGGGAGGGGATAAAAGTCATCCCGGGATAAAGTCACTCATGTAAACAGGGCCTTAGGCTGGTTTAACTCATCACTGCTGCTGAACCAATATGAATGACTCAGAATGGTTTGAAATCAGACTGTGGAGCCACTTAAGCATGAACAGGGTTTCAATTGGTCTGAGATATTTGCTTTGGGTATGCACATTTAATAAGTGGCGTTGGAGCATTCCAAGCTGTTGGATAATAGATAAAGTGGATTTTTAAGGATGGGATGGTTGCAGACCACATTAACACAAACAGAGTTTAGATTGGTCTTAGGTAAACACTTCATGCCAGTCTGACTTTCAGATCAGTCTCATGTAAACAAAATCGTACCAGTCTGAGTTTGCACCGGTCTCATGAAATCAGGGCGTTACTGCCCCTGGGTCTCTGAGGATGTTGTTAAACATTCTTGAGAGCTGCTCGACTTTAGGCTAAGGGGGTGTTTACTTAATACCAGCATGATTTTCATTCTGGTACAAGTTCCTCCCGATTTCCTCTTGTTTCTCTGTATTTGTTTAATGATTACAGCACAATATCTCATAACTGCACAAGTCATACCTGTGTGAGCTTGCCCCAGTAGTGGTACTGGGTCACAATAATCACTGTGGTACGGAAACCCATACATGGTATAACTGTTTGATCCATTCTGCATTAAGCTTTAACCCTTTAACCATCAAGAATAAATCTTACATCACCGTGAAAAATGGATTTGTAACTTAAGTGGGTATAAGGTTTTCATCACCTACCCCAATGGAAGTCTTGATGGAACACTCATGTAAATGTTATGATTTAATTTTTTCTTTGGTTCAACTTTTATTTGCCTGTGTGAGTATTAGGATTGCCAAATTTTCTTTTTCCGAAAAGGCTGTTTTAGCCACCCAGTCTCCTATATGTTTACACGACAATATAAAACAGATCATGTTCAAATTCCACACTACAGAAATTTGTGCTTGTTCTCACACACTTAAAGGCAGATGGTTTAAATCTCTGGTATATTTGAGTGATTTTAAAACTGTTTAACTGTGCTTAATTATGTTTGACTGGGTTCAGAAATTGGAATCAAACACTGCTGTATGCATATTATTGGTTTAATTGTGTTCAACTACCGAACCCAAATTAAACCGATCATTGCATTTGACCCAGTTCATTTTACTGAACAGTAAGATAGTACGTAAGCTGGGATAATTATGTGATTGATATCTTCCATGTGCATACCTTCACTGTAAGAAAAGCTGCATCACTAGTGGATCACTGCTGACATATACATGCCTAGTATAGATAAAAAAGGACCAGTGAAAACAACAACTTCAGGGCTAAAAATTGACAGTCTCCTGGTTGCCAGTAGCAATTTAAAACTGACCAGGGCCACTAAAAGTTGAGGTTTGTCTTTATTGACATGTGACTCCAGTCTTACTTAGAGTTCTACAGTATGTGGTACTTTTTCCACATGATTATTGGCGAAATCCCTGGATAAAAGACTTACTTCTCACCCAGGTTGGGAGGGGTCTATTCAAGTAAATATGGTTTTAAATTTTTTGATTTAGACTAGAGGATTTTGAAAGCCACTTTATCTAAATGGCCTGGTCCACTATACTAAGCGAGCAAGTGAAAAGACCCTGGGGACGAGGTTGGAATTCAAGGATACTGGCCCAAGTTGCAATTCAATGATTCAAGCACTGAAGTTAATTTTCACCCTGCAAATTATGGAATAACTTAATCAGTAAAAGTAGAGAATGAGATGTACAAAACAATTGCATTCACCTGCTTTGAACTCGATTATCTTAAGCATATTTTCCCAAAAGTGATCAACACATAACTTTTAATAAAAGTTTTACACCTAATTCGAAATTTAAATTTGTTGTTTGTCATCAAATCATGCCAACTATAGCTTTGAACCTTACTTGATCTAAGAAACATTCGTGAGTCATTAGATGTATATAAATAATTTGCAAGCAGTGAAGAAAAGCCCAGCTAATAAAAAAATGGAGATGGAGATAAAATAATGTATGTTATGTGTTATGTTATGTTGTTATGAGATGTTTACAACACGTAAGCTTAAATGATGCTACACAAAAGAATTTAAGCTTATCTGCCAGTATCAACATTAAGAGAATAGCCTGACCTTCTTGCTTTAAGCAATAGCTGTTTGAAACATTAATTTTAACAGCAACGCTGTAATTAAAGTTACTGAAAACATAAAGGATGCGATGCTACACTTTTACTGGGCCAACAAATAACATACATGTACGATTCACTGACGAGTGTACAAAAACTACATCACTTCATATAACGTTTATTTTAAGACTTAAGAAACTTAATAAACTTTAGATACCAACCTACGTGTCTATCTTTCGGCTTTTTGCTACCGGAACGAAAATGGCAAATTATTTTAGCACTGGACTAACGAAAAAATCATAAATATGAAACATTAAACTATAATGATCGATTGGTAAAGCCCTGCTAATATATTAAGCTGTTTACCGAAGACAATAAAAAGCTATAATTACACGTACCTGACATGAGCAATGCAGCGAGAAATGAAGTGCTGTCCTCTTTCGCAGAAACCATTAACAATTCTTTAGCAGAAATGGACCGACAGAAAGCTAGCAAAACACCTTTTCACCCCATTTTTCAGCTTTTGTCGCTAGCTATGCCGCCGCGCCTAAAAAGTGCACCAGTCTTCCTGAGCAATCCGTGACATTGGTGCCCAGTACTCCGCGTGCCTGCAAATTCACATCTCTAAGCTCTATGAAAACGAATTTTTAAAAAAAAACTGTTAACGTAGTTAGAAAGAGCATAGATTGAAACCAAATACGCTGATTCGTTTTTACATTTATACTAGAAATACGGGATTCGCATAACCTCGCGAAGCTCGGGTAATGGTGCACCACAAAATGGAGTGATGGGGGTGGGGAGGGGATAGAATTTCAGTTTAACTGGATTTGTGGCTGGGTGGCCACAATGTTCCTGAATTGGGACTTCAGATGGACATTCTGGTTCCCAGTCGACCATACAACTTGCATCCAATACCCCGTCATCCTAAAATCTAATGCATAGGAACTGGGTACGAGTTTGCAGGTTTAATTTGAGCTAACTGCTGTATGTGACTGGACACGAAGATACATTTAGCCCCCCCCCCCCCCCACCTCTCTTCATTGTGACATTGCTCTCTAGAGAGGATGCATAGTATTGTTGTGGACCTGTTGTCCAAGACAGTGGTGTTTCTGTTTATTTTGGGTGGGCGAGAATAGTTTAATCAGAAATGTAGCTCAAATTCCAATGTTATCTCCAACATTAACCCGGCCGTTTCATTTAAATGCTGTTGTACAGTTTTTGTTTTATTTACTGGGTAAGTGTTGATAGATGTAGCTAAAACAATTCTTTATTTCCCTTGAATGGTTGAGATAGCAGGAGTCTATTACTGTTGAAGAGTGATGCAGCCCAGAGAATACAATGTTGGTACAGCTGGATTAAGAAAATTATTCGTTTTTACCCAAAAATTGAAATGAGACTAATAAAGAATAATGGCAAGCAAAGCACATTTGATGTGGTAACATGTTTATTCATTCCGGGGGGGGGGGGGGGGGGCACTCCCTATAATGGCGAGGCTCCGCCCGAAAGGGGTACCTTTTTCAGGTTTCAGGTATAAAAAAGGGTAGGGATTTCATGAGCTGAAGTATATGAAAGGGTAGGGAAATATGTCATTTAGGTATTTAAAAGGACCTTTAATTAAAATATTTTGAGTAGATAATAACTTCTGGTTAGCATCTGTTCTCTCACAATGTCGTTCATTAACTGCATTCCGAGGGTTTAGGAAAGGGATGCAGTGGTTTTGATTAGGTATGTGAAAGGGGTACCATTTTTCAATGAAGGGTATATGAAAGGGGTACCTTTCGGTCAAAAATGGTATATAAAAGGGTAGGGGGTTGGACTCTGGGGCGGAGCCTCCAAGTATAAAACTTTGTTGAGTACCTCCCCCCCCCCTCGGGATTCATTCCCCCCAACACACAAAAAAATTGGATTAGATAATTGTCACAAAATGATACATGTACACTAACCCTTGAAGCCCCAGTGACCAGCATCTCCCTACAATAGCAATGCTTTAATCAGGTTATCAGAATTAAGGAATTGATCACCAAACATGAATAGTGTAGATGTCAGTAGAAAGAAGTTCTCTGCACAAGTACTACAAGAACTGTATGAAGACCAGTAAGGAGAATTTGTAGGTTTACACTGGGGCTTAAAAGGTCAATTGGTATGGAAAGCAAGAGTACATGTAGCTAACAAAGGGAAAGGGTGAATGCAGATTATAGCACATGAAACCTTCAGAAGTAAGTAAACTTTCACATAGACAACTCATGTTGAAGGTGATCAGGATCTCAATTCCCATGATCTTGGTGCTTGATTGTGCATTGCAAGGAGAGCTGTGATGCTGGTCACTATATGTAGCATAAAATTATTATCAATAATTAATGTTAAGCAATAATTTTTGTTTCACACCAAATACGTACATGAATGTACCTATCCCCGCTACACATAAAGTGGTAATTACTAGGAGCAGAGCAATACTTGTAAGTGCATTTCTATCCAAATTGTGAAAAGAAATTGTCCTTTCTTATCCATCTGAATATTTTTTAAAACTATTAACAGGGTCAAGAACTGAAACGGGAAACATAAACTCTTATAAATTCTTACTGATCCGATATGAATTATTTCGTTCCAATATTTTTTGGGAACGTCCTAAACTTAAAATTTAAATTCTTTTTACTGCTCATACACAAATATGCACTGTTTGGGGAACTGAAACCTATTTTATGAAATAATTTAATTTCTCTTGTGTAATCTGTGGTTTTAGTCATACTTGGAAAAATAATTATATGTTGATAATTAGTGGTACATCAAGAGTAAAGATGTTTATGGTAGAGAGAGGAAATAATTTTGAGCCAATCTGTTCAGTCACCATCCGTTGGAAAGGTATTCTACTCATTCTAACAAAAGCATTTTGATGATCGTGTATTTCTTGTCGTCTCTCGTTGCTTCTAACAAATCAGTTTGTCGAAGCACTTCTTGTCGGTGTCGCCGGTTCTGATCGGTTTCAGCACGTATTTTCTCAAAGAGTTTGTAGCCGCTGAGTTCATAATTCTTACTATTCAGTCGGTGTGATTCGAAGACCTTGTATCGATTCTCCTGTTGTTGGGGAATCTCGTTTTGTAGTAGCGCTGTGCTATTAAGCTAAATTTAAACTATGTTGCCTAAGATTTCTCGCCTGTGATATCTGTGTCCTGCTGACAGCTTTAGTCTTCACTAGGCTAGTACCGGTAAACGATGTTCTCTACCCATGCTTTCTTGTCGTTGACATCTTTCGCCTTCCTCGTTTGCGCTGAATTTCAAGTCGGCGTTCATGCTGAGTTTCAGTGGTAAAACTCCCCCGCAATGGATTTCCAGCCACTTGCTAAATCAGGCGTTGCTGTCTTTGCTCCTGCCCTCATTTGCATCAGAAATTGGTCCAGATATTATAACCTTGTTCACAAAACAGAACAAAACACAGCACTCAAATGTACGTAGCGAAGAAACATGTTTCTTTTTCTTTCTGTGCACAACTGTCAGCGGTCGCGATTTGGTTTTGTTGCTAGGCAACTGTGCGGACACCATCGCGATATCTATATATAGGCAGATCGAGATTCGACCGCCCTAAACGATCCTCGCGCGATCCCCACGCGACAAATTTATAAACCTCGCTACGCTCGGAGGGCCTTCGGCTCTCCTTGCTCCGCGAGGAATTAAAACCCACAAAACAGGGGATTATCAAAAGTTTAAGGTTCATTTTTCATCGTGCTTTTTTCAAAAGGAAAAATAATAATGGACGTTTTTGAATAACTTGCAATTTTTTCTGCAATATTACTGTGAGAAATTACGAATTTATTGAGCTTAAAGCAGTTTTAAAGTGATTTGAATTTTCGGTGCGCTCTGGTCACGTGAACAATGACGTCACAACAGTGAGCATATCATGGTCGTTACTTTCATGCGAAGTACTATTAACCAGCCAAGCTTTGTTTCTCTCCGCCTTAAACTACCATAGTTACTGACTCCTTACCAGTCCCCTGGGAAATGCTCCTGTACAGAGCCACCTTAACTTTCAAATGCTAGATGTCAACTGGCAATTTCCATATTGCCCATTCCAATGACTATCAGGGCACGTTATCTGCTTTTGAATTGATGGAGGCCTGTTCTTGCAGTGAGCTAAAACATATTTTTTGCCATAGTCACGTGAATAATGACGTCATCACCCTAACGTTAATATGGGGGATAACTTTCACGAAGTTGTAAATAACACATGGTACAGCATTCTCTTCGACCACAAATTAACTAAGTTATTTTGCATTGAAATTTTTCTGGTGCAAAGCATTCTGGGAAGGTTCTTATTATAATTATAATATTGTTTTTAATTATTATTATTATTCGGCACGGCAGTAGTACGACGTTTGAATTGATCATGTCGATAAACAGCCACGGCCCCAATTTTGTACGTTGAGGAACCCCCGCCGGGACCGCTCCCCATTCCGAGAAGCAGTCGTGGCGAAGCGTAACTCGCTGTAGAGCACCAAAGCATTCTCCGATCCTCTGCTTACTGATAAACGCCGTGAAACATTTCAGAAGTATTATACTTCTGAGCGAGTCAGACATCGACTTTGTGAAACCGTTCACGCGAGATTCAAATCAACAAAACTAACAGAGAGCAACAAAGTACCAAATCGTGTTAATTTTGTCAGCTGATCAGTTTTTTAGACAGTCGTGTTAATCTAGTCATTTTGGAAAAACTATGATAACCAAAACAGCTAATGAAAAAGAACTCTTCACCCTGGAAACAGAGGGTGGTGAACCTGTGGCAGAGGTTTAAAAGGGTGTCCTACTGGATACGCCGCTAGCTGGGATAATCGCAAACTTAATCATGTTCCTTGATTGTCGTTTCGCCAGCTTCCTCCAGGACTAGAAATGCTGCTTCTTCCTCATCTTTTAAAAGCTTTTTTAGAGCTACATATGTGGTCACAAAAGACATACTACTGGCTATGGCTAAACCTACGAACGGAATAAAACGAGTAGCTTCCTCAAGGGCTGCTTCCACAGTATAGGCTGCCAGAAAACCGCCACGTTGCACAGCAGTCCGTGTCTGGCAAACTTTACGAAGTTTCTCTTGGGTGGACAAAGGAAGCGAGGCAAATTCATTCGAACCTTCTTCAGGAAGACCAAGCTGAGACCTATATAAGCTGAGTTCCTTCAGTATTAGTGCGGCATCAAAAGCAAAGGAAATTCCCGGCACAGGAACAAGAGCAGCGGCAGCAGATGCTGCAGCAACCATCCATATACGCCCTTTGAGAACCTCAACTTTTCTTTTCAAAATGTTAGTTGACAAACTCGTCAGAATTCCCAGAGACAAAGTCAGACTCTCTCGCTGATGTGTAGGCAGTACATCAAGAATTGCTGCAGTTAGTCGCGCGAAATCCCATTTGGCAGAATAATGGTTGCTTATCAAAAAAATATCTTGCTCATTCCTCAGCAGGTCACCCAGATTTTGCAAGCAGTTGCGTCGAATTTTCTTTAGCATGGCATTTTCATTAAACGATTTCTTTCGTAACTCCGCTTGAACATTTTCATCCGTTTTTGTGCGAACAAAGAAGAATTTCTTGCCAATCGATCTTACCTTCTGGGCTAATTTCAAGTCGTTCTCGGTAAATCGGTTGGCTGTGAAGAGAAGAAACGCATGGAACTTCTCCAGCTTCACTTTCTTACAGTATGTCTCCAGGTCAGGATACTTTGGAGTTCCCAGTCCTGGTAAATCCCAAAACTTTGTTTTACGACAGTTTTGAAGATTATAGGCAGCTGGCTCTGAAGTGCACTCAATGACATCAACTTTGGCTGCGTTGACGTCGCTGTCAGGAAGCCTGAAAGAAAAGTCACTATGTTGACTTTGCTATCTTTGTAATTTGTAATTTAACTGTCGACTCGGGGTAGGGGTACTGCCTATAGTGGCTATATATGGATGCTACGCACAAAACGAGTACCTTTTTTGTGCTTGCAGGGTACGGACATTTTCTGTTTAAGTATGTTGAAGGGTCACCAAAATACACTTTAAACTGAAAGAGATAGCAGATAAGTTTAAGTCCTAGAAATATTCGCAACATTTTGGCAGAAATCACAAAACAGAAATATGCGAAAACTTGGACCCTTTGAGCGACTAAAATCCAGCGATGATCTACGCATTTGGCTTATTCTTAAGGTGTAAACGGGCAATTTTTGTTCTAGGTATTTGGAAGGGGTACCATTTCGATAAGAACGAAATAAAGGGTAAGGGTTTGAACTTGAGGGCGGTCCCTCCCCGTGCAAAACTTTATTGAGTGCCTCCCCCCTGGACTGTCAATTGTGTGAGATGGTTATAGGAATTCGCTAGATGTATTTGAGTTGAACTGAGAGTACGTGCGAGAATTGAGAAGATAAGCTTGATTCGAGTAGATTCTGTGACATCTTGTGACTTCTTGAGAGATCCTTAAATTCTTGAGTACAGTCCAAGTTCTAAAAGCGGTCTCCTTCCCAGCTGAAGCGATGCGTGACTACCAAGGAAACTTATGCGACGATGAACAACGGCCAACCTTTCTGACAGCTTAACGTACCGACGCAAAAAATTCTCCGTGCGAACAGAAAAGGCCCAAAAGTGTAACATACGGCCGCAAATCTTTACAGAAGATTAGAGTTATCGCTCCTAGTTATTGACTTCAGCTTCGGATCGATTCCCCGTTTGCGTTCACACTGCATGCCCCAGGAAAACCTATCCCCTACATGACGATTCACGCAGCGTCACTCCAGTACAACAATCGTGCCGAATGCCTGTCTAAGATGGTGTTCGTTCCAGACAAATCCGGTATGATGTAGGCATAGCGTGCCTAAAACTACACTTCCGGCCTTCTTCCGACTTTCGGCTTTGAAAGTGAAACAAAGAGATGTACTCTTCACACCCACGGGTGAGTCGAAAGTAACAGAATATGAGGAGAATCACGAGAAAACTGTCCTCGAATTGTCACTGAAAAAGCCTTTGGTTTTAACTAGTCGGTTTCAATATCATTTCTGATTCATTGTCAGCAAAGTGCCGCCGGACGTCCAAATCTTACTTCATATCTGCAAAATTAGCTGTATTACTGAGACTGATCAAAATATTTCATAAAAACAGTTTAGTACATACAATGGAGCTTTGCAATTTCTTTTTCACAAGTGGTAAAAGAAAGCACTTACCCTCGTATTGAGTTGATAAAACTTGACTTTCCAGTTCCCGAGTCGCCAATGATCGCGATGTTTATCTCGACTTCTTGCCAACTCTCCAATTTGTCCTTCAATACCTGAAATACCATACTGATCGGTATATTCGTTTAAATTCATCGGCATCGATTAACCCAAAGTCAAAAGAATCCACGGCGAAACTGTAACTACAGGAGTACCCAACGAATTTTTTTCTAAAATTGACTGTTTGTTGCTCTAAGATGTTATTTAGTAAACACCGAGTTATTTTTGGCCCATAAAAAACTTTGCTGGCAAAAACTTATCCGTTCTTCAGAGCCAGCAAGCTAAAGACTGAGAGTTTAATTTGCCAGCAAGCATCGCTCGAAGGATTCCGTTTTCCCAGCCAGCGGCACATTTGATAGCAATGCTAGCCAGGAAATTATTGCCTTCAAAATTTGCCAGCCAGGACAGTTATTTGAAAACCTTGTGATCTCCCAGCAAACAACAGAAGGCCTTTAGAGATTCATTTGCTATTTTTTCAAGTTCCAAGTCTTTTTTCCTTTATTATATATCACATCACTTGCATCACTTACCTTATCGAGGCGCCGAACTTGCCATTTACTGAGGAATTGCACAGATACTGTTACCTAGTGATAACCTTTAAAGACGCTATGAGATTTGTATATATTTGCAGAAATTAAAATGTTGCTAAATTAAAGGTGTCAAACAGCAAGCTTTCAGTGATATATTTATACTTGCCAACTTTTTGTGATTCAAAGGCGTGACATTTTTATCCTGAGAGTGTCAAGATTTTTCGTAGAGACCGATAATATCCGAAGATGTCCGACGATTTCCGAAGACGTCCGAAGATTTAATAACAACAGTTGGTCACGCCAACCGGAAGAGTTAATTTTTCCAACCATAGAATAATTTGGTAAACACAGACCCAGCAAGCTTTCGGTAACAGCAAATTGCCAGCAAGATTTCTATGCCAGTTGACAAGTTGCCAGCCAGCTCATGATGACCCTGCAGAACGGTTATTTTGCAGAACGGCTCCGTCGAGTACTCCTGTAACTACAGTTTGCATGTCGCTGACGGAAGCTGCCGTGACAGCCTAAGCATTCCTCGTTCCATGAGCCTACGATCTGTTCGGTCAGCGGTGGGATCTACACGAGAAGTAAATTTGAAAAAGCCGCGTAGCTCTGGGGACGAGAATACATGCAAAGGGAACGTCACTTCCGGTTTTGAAAGCCTTACTGAATCAGTTCTGAAAGGAAAGGGGGATATGCAAGAAATGCCTCGACAAACCGAATTCGCCCCGATAAAACTTGTAGTTGAAAAAACTCAATGGAAAGCCGACACTCAACAGAAAAAAAACTTAATTTTTCGGATTCGGTGTTAATGTTAATCGCTGTCAAAGTGAGAAGTCTTTTTCTGTAAATGTCTGGCGAGAACTGTGCACGTCCCGTACGTTTGACCGCTGCTCTAATGTAAAACAGACCGCAAAGAGACGGTTCCGAGAGTACTACTTCATTTAAACCTCCCTTGAATGTTCCAGCCCACTACCAAGCTTTGAGACAGAATCAAATATTCACACATATGAAATCACAGGCAGCCCAGGCTCACAACAGGACTGCTCAAAGGAAAAATGTAAGGATTTGTTCGGGAATTTATCGTGAGTTCGATAAAATAGCAAAAATGTACATGAACAGCCACTTAAAAGCCTTATGAAGTGATGCCTGTGTGTTGTTTTCTGACTGTTTCCTGCCCTACAAACGCCATTTTAGTAAGTTTTCGTCTGTTACCAAAACTTGCTAAAATGGCGCAGTCAAGTGCAAATACAGTAATACCTTCGATAGATCAACCTGTAATCCATCTTCCATTCTTTAATCTTTTCTATCCTCGCTGAGAACTCTTTTATAAATTTCATAAGTTCAAGAAATCGAAAGGATAACGGCGCTTGCTTCAGAAACGTTTATATTCACTTGTCACTAAAAGTGGTTATATCTTTAGTAACTGTAGTCACTTCGTAGTAACACTGACAGTTGATGGACAGCGTTACATCAGTGAATCCTTCCATAAAACGGCTTTCCAGTGTTGTGTTAAATGATGGAGTGACTCAGTTTACTATACCTGCTTGTGGTAGTCCACTGTCAATAGTCAGGCTGTTTTCAGCCATCATTTCAAAATTTAAGAAAACTTTCTCGAAGTGGCCCATTATGAAGCCGTTATTCCGTTGTTCCCCAATTAGCTTGCAAAGAAGGAACACTCTATAGGACCTCTTTTTACGATGATGTGAAAGCAAGGACTCACAGGGCTATGACAGCTCTGGTGAATAATATATCTACATTGCTAACGGTGAAGCGATAGCTATCTGAAAAAAAGGTTTTTCAGTTATGTCTCCTGCCAAATTGATTGAAAGTCTAAAAATAACCCGCAATACAGAAGAATGTTCATGCAGCTATCTTGGGTTAGGACAACCGATGGAAGTTTGGCATCGCAAGTACAACTGTGAGTGACCAAGGAAGTCCCTTCTCTTACAATCTTCTCTCTATCCCAAGCCAAGATGGCGATTAAACAAATGCGTGAACTGACCTAGCGCTCGTCCGCCAAAAACCGTCTTCCGACGCAGGCTTTCAGAGCGGCGAACATGATAAATGGTTTTGGATTAGGATGGTGAACCATAAATGTTATTTGAGGTGGTATTTTTTCATGATAATTCCAACACTCCTTCCTTAGTAAAGGAGGATTCGATCCCGCACTTCGCTGTCTGCTAGAAGCGCCAGCAGGCATCAGTTCTCGATTGCTGGTTAAGAAAGAAACACGAACCACATCTACTCTACTGGCTTGTTGTAAGCCAGCATTAATGGAAAAAGAAACTGGGCGAGGGCTGGCTGGAAAATCGTCAAAAGGCTCTCCTACCAAGGCAGCACAGATAAAAACTGTCCCAGTGACCCATCGTTGCTTTTGTCAAAAACGTCATTTCTGGGGACTTTTAAACAACAGGGAAACTTAAAAACGAGTGTGGAAAAGGTAAGGGAAAGTTCAGGATCGTTGAAAGTCCGGAAAAGAACAATGCTTACTAGTACCGTATAAGCTCTATAGAGAGCGTTCCCACTGACAGCGGCGAGTGGCTAAAACATACATTCATTGAAATTCTGGTAACTCCTCAGGCCAATAACGTCTGAGAAGGCTCGGACCTAATCACCCACTTTTAGTTTCAACAATAACAGGATAAACCATATAAACCGAAACGTATTGATTATTTATCGACATTATATCTTCACGAAAACGTGACAAGAAAAACGAACATGACCCATTACATTTTTGTAACAATTAAAAACTGAAAAGCAACTGATAGGTGAGGGAAATATTTTGTAAAACTAGTTTCAATGTTTAGTAATGGAATCTCAAGGATCTTATTGGCAACGCGGCCAAAGTATAAACTCAAAAGGTCAACTTTTACAAGTAAACATCCTCTCTTTATGTGGTTATCTAGTGCAATTTTACCCGCTGACAGACGTAAGAAAATATAACATAACAAATCTGGAAAACATCTTACTATCTTAACTGAATATACGTACAAGCAAGAGCAACAAAAACAGAGAAGTAAACGTAAAATTTCGGCACTAATTCCAAGAGTGAAATTTTCATCTTAGCGAGCATCTATATGTTTTTACTGCCATCATGGTTAGCTAACGAAATTTCAAGGTCCCACAGTTCTTCAGTACTGCCAACGAGGCCAAATAAACAAAGTTTTCCTTTACGAATGAAATAATTTTCTTAACGAGTAAATAAGCAAGGTTTCACAGTTCTATGTGGCAACATTGCAACCTAGGCTGACAAAAAGAAATATTTAATATGAAAAAAAAGTAAATCGAAAACTTAATCGAGCTCCTCGAATGCCTTTTGGGCGGCTTCCGTCAGGACTAACTTCGCTGCTTCTTCCACATCTTTTAAAAGCTTCTTTAGCACAAAATATGTGGTCGTAAACGACATACCACTGGCTATGGCTAAACCTATGAACGGAATAAAACGAGTGGCATCCTCAACGGCTGCTTCCGCGGTATAGACTGCCAGGAAACCGCTAAGTTGCGCAACAGTGGTCAGGCAAACCTTACGAACTTTCTCTTGGGTGGTAAAGGGAAGCGTCGCAAACTCATCCGACCCTTCTTCAGGAAGACCAAGCTGGGACCTGTAAAAGTTGAGTTCCCATAGTATTAGCGCGGCATCAACGCCAAAGGACAATCCGGGAATCGGGACAAGCGCAGCGGCAGCAGATGCTGAAGCAACCATCCATATGCGCCCTCTGAGAACCTCAACTTTCCTTTGAAAAAGATCGTTTGACGATCTTGTCAGCACATTGCCAAGGGACAAAATAAGACTTTCTTGCTGGTATTTCGTCAGGGCGTCTAGAATGGCCTTGGTTAGTCGAGCAAAATCCCATTTGGCAGGAAAATGGTTGCTTATCAAAAACATATCTTCCCCATTGCTCAGCAGGTCACCCAGATTTTCCACACAGTTGCGTCGGATTTTCCGTAGCATGGCATCTTCATTGAATGATCGCTTTCGCATCTCAGCTCGAACATTTTCATCGATCTTTGTGCGAATAAAGAAAAATTTCTTTTTAATCGATCTCACTTTCTTGGCCAATTTTAAGTCGTTCTCGGTAAATCGACTGGCTGTGAAGATAAGGAACGCATGGAACTTCTCCAACTCAACTTTCTGGCAGTATGTTTCCAGGTCAGGGTAATTTGGTGTTCCTATTCCTGGTAAGTCCCAGAACTTTATTTTAGGATTGGTCGGGTGGTCATAAGCAGTTGGCACATCAGTGCACTCAACTACACTGACCTCAGCTGCCCCTTCATCATCGTCGCAAAGTCTACAAAAAAAAATTATATTAAAAAATCAGAAAAATAACTCTGAAGATTATTGCTTTACTTCTTTTATGAGCTGAAGCTAGTGATATTCGTATTCCACTTTCCAGACCAATGTGTGGAGAAATCAATTTTGTGGAGATAATTTTCGCTAGATTCACCAACGCGGTTTGTCTAACCAGGACTGGTGGCCGTAGACAACCTCGGAAAACTGCTCTAGTTAACGAGTCCCCTGGATTCGGAGTTATCGCTACAGGTTCTTAAAGCATATGCGATAAACAGATCAACGATGTGTTTCCGTCCTCTTGTTTTATCAAATTCTTCGGTTCAAAGATTATTCCGCAATCAAACAAGTGAAGCAAGTTCTAGACAAAGATGACCCAACAATGTCCTATTTCACTACAGTTTCAAGCAAGGAAGGGAAGGGTGACTTTTCTATTGACTTTCAGAGATTGGTAAAACCTTTTTCAGATATATTAAATTCATGTTTTGAGGAAAGACGTCTTCTTTTATTACTAAACAAAACAACACAAAATTACTAGTTTTTGAAAGAACAATGGTTGACCGCAAGCTATTGATATAAAAAAGTTTACATGTATTCAGCTAGGAATTTTTTTTTTTATTTAACTCGATCGGACTTTTTTCCGAGTCGCCTGAGTCAGGCACTGACTGAACAAACATCTTTCTCATATATTCACCAGGCCTAAAATTCACCGTCACATTTATATCACTGCGAATATGCTATCTATGGACATTCTAGTCCTAACAGTATGCAGGATGTTTGTCACATGAACCTAGCTTAATGGCCACGAATCTCCTGTAGCTTAGTGGTAGAGCGTCTGGACTAGTATCACGAGCCGGTCACAGCCGGTTCATTCAGATCACATATCAAAGTCAAAGCTGGCAAATACATAAACAGTTCTTTTTATAAAATATTGTTGTTATTTGCAAAAACTCTAAAAAAAAACTTTAATATGCGTTTCTGGTAAAAATTCTCAAAATAATGCAATAATCATTTACAGCGAGTTCATAAAATAATATCTAACGTTTCACTAGTCACTTCCGGTTTCGTTCCGGCTTCTGAAAGCGAAACTAGGATTATACTTCCTAAACAAGTCGAAAATGAAACAAGGACGTGACAGAATCTTGATTAAAATTTCGCTCGGAAACTCACTGGAAAATGCATTCATTTCATTGAAAAGCATTTAGTTTTTTCGGTGTTTTCACTTTTTTCTCGTTTTATAACAAGAACAAAACGACAATGCGCGCACGCCATGGTTTACTAAGTGTTGACCGCTTCCCTCGCTAACTAGAGTTCACAATCTGCAACGAAATGATTTCACAATAGTTTAAAACTATCACACCTATACATCGGTACACGCATTCTAACTCAGTAAGTCTCATTTCATGAGCCGTAGAAGAATCAGTTTTAATACTCACTCTCGTATTGTGTTGATAAAACTGGATTTTCCAGTTCCCGAGTCGCCAGTGATTGCGATGTTCACCTCGACTTCTCGCCATCTCTCTAGTCTCTTCTTGAAGAACTCTTCGACGTTCGAAACGCCATTTTCGTCAACCTCTTCTTGAAGCTCTTCCATTTGGATCATTTCCCAATCATCCATGAATGCCATGACGAATACAGAGGATGAATATAGTTTACAAAGCAGAAGTTGTTCTCACTGGCGTCGTGGTCTGTAACCTCGTTCCCAGGGCCAATGGGCGCTGGGAAAGTAACCTGCGATCAGGCTCAATTTTAGTTTCGCTCGGTGAAACATTCAGGCGGGAAGGACGAAACGAAAAATAGAGCCTGATACAATTCTTCAACGGAACGTCTGCCGTCCACTTTTTTGATTGATTGACATTCAACAAAACAGCCAATCAAAATTTGTTCTGCTTGCACGTACGCTCCTCCGTATACAAATTTCCCATAACCGCATTCGCAAAAAGTCCGCAAATGTCGGCAAAAATAAGAAAATCACACTGCTACGATAAATCTTGACACTAGCGCTCAAATTTACAACTTGAAGGTACGCGCTCCGGTATTTTACATAGCATCCTCGGAGACCCAGGGGCAGCTAGTCGGGACGACGGGATTTTCATGGGCGAAAGTTTACAACAAGAGCAGGAGAGCCCCTGGGCACTTACTCTTTCCGAAAGAGTTCCAGAAGCGTTTGAAATCCCGCCTTCTGATTGGCCAGAAAATTTTTTTCTGGCCAATCAGCGAAGAGGAACAGCCAGGCGACTCTCATGTCTTCTTACACGAGGTTGTTTTCCTCATCAATCGCCGTAGTAGCGTGGCCTGTTCAACGGGAACATTTTTGAGGAGAACTTCAGAAAAAAAAAAAACTAAATAAATAAATGAAGTCGAAGAAATCGCAAACTATAACGTGGCCGCAAGAAAACAAACACTCACGGGGAATTTTTCACGGCGGACTTATCGAAGGTAACGCAAATTTTTAGAGCTAGCGACTTCCCCTTTCTCCAATGTAACTAATTATTTCTCCTTCTTCGTTGATCTTCGTCTGAAACTTTCCATCTCTGATGCACGGGCCACGCAACTATGTTGATCGAGCGTGTCATGTCACGTACTAGAGAGACTACTAGTTCTCTCTAGTACGTGACATGACCTCGCATCGACCGTTAAGCAGAAATCGCCCAGATCGGCCTCCAGAAGCTCGGAAAAGCAATAAAAACACAGCAAACACACAGCAGGTAATGTTTTTGAAAATTTATTTCCATTTTAATGCATTTTCAGCGGAAAATCGCCGATTATTTTCGATCGAATTTCAGCTCCATACAAACACTCATATTACGCTTTGGTTAGCTGTGGTTCCCACGCTCGATCGACATAGTTGCGTGGCCCGTGCATCGGAGATTCCCGTGGAAAGTTTCAGACGTAGTTCAACGAACAAGGAGAAATAATTAGTAACATCGTTTACTCGAGTAGCTGTTAGCCTCATGCAACACTTGAGAAAGGGGAGTCGTTAGCTCTAAAAATTTACGATACCTTCGATAAGTCCTTCGTGAAAAATCCCGCTGAGTGTTTGTTTTCTTCCGGCCACGTTATAGTTTGCGGTTTCTTCGACTTCATTTATTTATTTAGTTTTTTTTTCTGAAGTTCTCCTCAAATAATGTTCCCGTTGAACAGGGCACGCTACTACGGCGATTGATGAGGAAAACAACCTCGTGTAAGAAGACATGAGAGTCGCCTGGCTGTTCCTCTTCGTTGATTGGCCAGAAAAAATTTTTTCTGGCCAATCAGAAGGCGGGATTTCAAACGCTTCTGGAACTCGTTCGGAAAGAGTAAGTGCCCAGGGGCACTCCCGCTCTTGTTGTAATCTTTCGCCCGTGAAAATCCCGTCGTCCCGACTAGCTGCCCCTGGGTCTCCGAGGATGTTTACATAGTTGCTCTGTCTGAGCTGAAACTGAATGAAAATTCAGAACTCGACGAGGTTGTCATGTACCAAAATATGCTGCATGTTTGAATCCTTTCTCATTTCAGGTGGTATCCAGAAATATTCTCTACGCATTTGTCACCGATTTTCTGCGTAAATACCTTAAGAAATTAAGAGAAATACCTTCAGTTTCACTCTTTAGAATAAAGATATCAATAAAACCGTTTATCAAAACAAACGAGTGTTTTGTAATTTAATTTAGTTCCAGAAGTGATAAATATTTGAGATTACCAGCGAATTTTAAAACGAAGAACATTTATTATTAACCTAGTCAGATCCTTTGATATCAATGTCAGAGATCAATAAAACGACATTAGTAACACTGAATGAATACACTGAAAGTCTTTATTACTTAGGTAAAACGGGATACGTACTTCACTGTTGCTGTACTTCTCTGCTCCGAGTGAGAGACAGCTTGCGTCAAACCGGACGCCATTCTCAGGAGAGAAAGAAATGATGACAATTCTCCTAGAACGACGAGAATATCTTGGCGGGGTGTTTACAAAACCTGGGCTAGGCCATGGCCCGGGCCATGGCCCACACTATGGCCCACCCAAAATTTTACAGTTTTACAAAAATAACCAGAAAAAAAGCCAAACAAGAGTAAAGGCATACAAAGTAAAACAACATGGAAACTAACACACGTACAAAGAAACAGATATATAGAAAGATAAGAAAAGAACTGTAAACTTCGTTTCCAAGAAATTCTGCTACTTCTCAATAGCAGTAGCTGAAGGGGCGTCGGTATAGCGTTTTGTATCGAAAATACCCACCCTCGAATGATGACGTCATCAGAATGGAATGTGGTTTGGGACGGGCGAGCCGCTGACCGGTGGGTGTGGGATCGCTGGCACGGGCGGTGGTCGGGTGCACGGCGGGGGGGGCATCGCGTGGGGAGGTCCAGTGTTGTGTTGTTTTGGAGTGAGCGAGTTCGAATCCAGCCGAGGTCGCGGGGAAAATTTTTTTTTTCTTTTTTCTTTTTTTTTTGGCCAAGGTTAATTTTTTTCTCAAGGAGGAATTGGGAAAAAAAGGATTTTTCCGTCTAATCTTATAGCGCTTTTGGTGGTGGCCACGCGGATGGAGCGCAGATATTAAGACGATTTCCGCTCAACGTTCGAGCAATAAGTGCAAAAATAAAGTTACCAAGTAAAGTTAAAAAAGGAATAAGTTATCAATACTCAAGCTCCCAAGCTGACCCCGCGCGAGAAAATTGAATTTGAAGTTATCCATATTTCAATTGAAAAGACGCTTCATGTCAGTTCAAAACAAAATGGCGCCTATTCTTAGCATATTTTTAAGAGATTTGACATAAATTTTCTCGAGAATGCTTGAGAATTTAATCGTGGGGCCACTTGGAGAAGTGAATTAAAGTGAGATGTTTCAAATAGTATTCAAAATGTTACCGTGCTATGAGTAGTTTCTTGTAAATAATTTTTGCACTTATTGCTCGAATGTTGAGCGGAATCTGTCTTAAGTTTTTTTTTCGAAGGGGGGAAAAATCCCCGGTGGGAACTCTGTGGAGGAATTCCTCTGCCTTTGAATGATATGAACTCAGACACGTGGTGTTGGTGTGGGGGCGAAAGCGTTGGGGTGAGAAATCGAAGCGTGTTTGGAATGACTTTTGAAGAAGCGGGCACCCTCTTGAAAAATGGTGACGTCACGCGCGAAGGGGTTCACTAGATTCAATTTGCATGGGTTAAGGTGGCTCCCTATAGTTTTATGACCGTGCGCGCGCTGATGATGCGGGCTGTAGTAATCTGTGCATGCTCACATAAAATCGTAGGTGTTTCCTGATTTTTATGACGTCAGCATAGCCAAAAAAAAGCAAAGTTAGCAGTAAATTTTCTCGCGTTTCCTTCGGTGATTTTTTTTTTTTAATTTTGCACATTTTGAGATACTAACGCTACCTTTCACTTATTATTTTTTGGAAAAATTCTGTCAGAGCAATGCAGTTTAATGGTTAAAAATAAGAAATCACGTGATATCGGTGAATCCGTCTGAACGACCCCACATTTTTTCCCCTGCAAAATGTTAGTCAAAATCATTTTCACAAAATAGGAAAGTTTCACCGAGGAAAAATTCACCGAGGAAAAATCAAAATATTTAAGAAAAAAGACGAATTAATGGCAAATATCTCTCATCTTTTAGCTGCTTTGTTGCCATGACAACGGCCTATGCCTAAGAAGCAAAACCTGAAAAATAAAGGTAATAATATTGGTAACCTTACTGGTAAAATTCAGGAACAAAGATTGGAAAACAACAGAACTAGGGCTTCTTTTGCAAGTCTTGCCAGTTAGCCACCTTAAGGAGAGATGCCCTGATAGCGCGCGCCCATCAAGACGTAAGGTACGTGGTTCGAGCCCCCTTGACGGTGTGTGCTTTCCTTCGGAAAAAATTTATTTCATTTTAAAAACATTACGGGGTAATGAATTTAAAAAAGTTGTCGGCTCATCAAATTACTAAAAAAATTGTTTTAATTTCTTTTATCTACTTTTTTACAGTTTTTTCTTAATGCCACCGGATCGTTGTTCCCCAAGGTCGGGTAGAGGTAATCTTGTTTTTTTGCCCATTGCAACCATTGTCGAAAGGCATCACATTTCACGGTAGCACAGTATCCTGTTTCGTGATGTCCGCAATCTTCCGCCGGCTCCATATCGCGCTTGACTAAATGATTACTAAATTTTCCTGACCGTGCTATTTTTGTAAAAACTGCAAAATTTTGGGTGGGCCATAGGGTAGGCCATAGGGTGGGCCATGGCCTAGCCCAGGTTTTGTATACACCCTCCTTGGCGATGGTGGTCGGATCGAAAATTGTGAGCGAGTCTTATGACACAACGAAACGTCGAAACGACGAAACAAGACGAAATTGCAAAAGGGACGACGAAACGGAGCAAGGAAGTGACACAACGAAACGACGAAACGACGAAACGAAAACACGAAACGACGACTCAAACATTTTGTCCAGGATTTGACTTCATACAGTCTCGCAAACAATTTACTTCCGTTGACAGCTCTATTGTTAAAGGGCCAATCAGATTGCGAGATTCCCGCGGCCAAAATTTGGCCGCCGTGTACGAACTCTTGTGAGAGTTGTATCAGGCCCTATTTTAGCGAGCGACCCATGTAAGTGAATATGAGAGCGATGCTAAAATTCAGCCTGATCGCAGGTTACTGGGAAAGGCGCTCGGGGGGGAGGGGACTCCCATATGAAAGTGACGGGGATGCTCGTCGTCTCGCTTAGGGTTGTAAATTGCAGATTTTGGTCTCGCTTAGGGTTTTTAGGAAGGAAAGCCAATATTTTTACCCATTCAGGTATCGCTTAGGGTTGTGCGTAAAGAAATATCTCTATGAAAAAATCAAACGACGTCAATCTTTAGCGTCAATCTTTAGCGCATTTAAAATCACTGAAGCTCTTATTTGGTTGTCTGTTTTAGCATGGTCTCGTTTAGGGGTCAAATAACGCCTGAACCACGCCCAGATTGGTCTCCTTTAGGGTTTTAATTCTAATTTTCCGACGAGCATCCCCGTCATTTTCATTGGAAGTCCCCCCCCCCCCCGGGAAAGGGGCTGCACGACTCACAGATAACATGTTAAAACCAACTTCGAGTCAGGATTTTAAGTCAGGATTTCGAGTCAGGATCCCGAGTCGGGATATATAGTCAGGATTTTGAGTCAGGATTTCGAGTCGGGATCTCGACCTAGGATTCCGACTCAGGATATTGAGTTTGGATATTGAGAGAGGATTGGATACACGATTGATACAAAATTCCGAAAGTCCACGCAATTCTACTTTCGGTTTAAGTTTGTATTCCAAGACGTTCCTGTCTTGAAACATATTTTTACGGCTCGACCATTCGATATCTCGCCTATAAGGGAATGCGCAATAATTATCGGGAGGGTGGGGGGTGAAAATGGGCTTCATGTAACGTAAGTAATAGCTAATACCCTCCCCTCCTAAGGGAAAGTGAATTTACTTATTACCCCCTTCCTGAACTGCTAGAAATTACATACGACCCCCCTCTTCACATCCCTATAATTCTGTGTACTCCTCTAGATGCGCCCGTGTTTAAAAACTTATCAGTGGAAGAAGCACTCCTATTGCATGTTTACTTTACCCCGTTTTGCTTATTATTGGACAGTCCCTAGCCTGCGTAGCTGGCGGGATTAGCGTAGCTGGCGGGATAGTCCTGCTGGCAGGATTAGCGTAGCTGGCGGGATTAGTGGCGGGAGCTGGCGGGATTAGCGCGGGGCGAGAAAAAAAGCGGGCGAAGCCCGCGTGCGTGAGCGGCGAAGCCGCGATCCGCGAGCGGCGCAGCCGCGAGTGAAATTCCCAACTCGACTCCTCCCCAGTTCCCTCGCGGCTCGCTCCAATTCCCTCGCGGCTCCGCGGTTCTCTCTCTCTGCCATTCGCCATAAACAAAGCACGCGCACTCGGTCGCGAATCCCGCCAGCTACGCAGGCTAGACAGTCCCTAAGTGGCAATATGAAGAGTCTCCGAAGAATTAGGACCGCGCTTTCAAATTCGATCGAAAAAACTGAAAAGTAACAAGGACATGTAGCCTAATATTTCTTTTGGTTTGACCCCTCAGTATACTGCAAGTTTAAAAAAAGGTACCCCCTCCGGGCGGAGCCTCCCTGTATAGTCTACTATAGGGAGTACCCCCCGGGTTAAGCGGGTCTCCCTCGCCCCACCCCTCCATCGAAGAAACATCGTCGCAGGGAACACTGTTTCTCTAAAAGTTACCCTATTTACACGCCAGCGCGAAAGGAGAAGCAAACAATTGTTTCGATTTTTACCGAAATATTTTGCTTCCGCAGCAATTGTTGCATGCGTGCGGGCGCAAACAGGGAAGTGTTTTGGAAACAATGCTTCCACTGCAATGTTCTGCTCGTCCGCGGATGCCTTTACAAGAGAACGGAAAGATAAACGAGCGTGACTCACAGTACTGGTTAGTCCTTTATTTTAACAAGCTCTAAAGCTAGAAGCTGAGTATATAATTGAGTACATTGTTTGTGTAAGTTCAGTAGTAGAAAATAATTCAAGTTCCTCAATTCTCACCAAACACAGTGCTAGTGCTGACAACACAGTTAAGTACCTTTTTACGAGAAAGGAACTTTTTACCTTTTTATTTTTAAGGAACATTTACACCTACAATCACCGGCAATATCAATCAAATAAACTTAAAATGGCAGTAACGTATGTTTACTTCATATCTCTTAAAACAATTCATCAAATTCATCAAAATCATGTATTCAGAAAAAATCATCAAATCGTGTAATTAAAATTAAGTAAAAAAATAAGATAAAAGTATGGTGCAAGATTTTTAAAATGCGTCGTTGCAGCTGGCTGACATCGGTTCTGTCTGCTCTGCGGCCGAATAAGTAACAGCATCAAAACTCATGAAAGATAGGATGACCCTCTTTTATCCAATCGGACGTTCAAATTCCGCTCGAATAGAGCCGCCATCGTTCCCGGCCTCTAGCAGACGCCTGTGAGCTATAAGAGGCGGCTTTCAGACTAATTCCGTACAAACAAGTTTACCTAGTTTCTAAGAATCGCATGCAAGTAATGAATTACACAAATTACGAAACAGCATTCTACTTGGTCTGCTCCTTTATTGTTTACCACTGTTGCACTTAACACAATTAAGCGGTGTTGATGCAGCAAGCAAACTCAATCGACCTCCATTTCATCGGCTGATCTTTGGGCAGCTTCTCTCAGGACTGACAGTGCCGACTCCTCTACCTTTTCCAAACAGTGGTTAAGGCCACAATATGTGGTAGCAAACGACAAACCACCGGCTATGGCCAAACCTACAAACGGAATAAAACGACTGAATTCCTCGATGGCTGATTCTGAAGCGTAGGCTGCGAGAAACCCGCTAACTTGGGCGGCGGTCGTCAGGCACATCTTCCGAACTTTCTCTTGAGTGGTGACGTTAAGCCTTGCAAATTCAGCCGAACCTTCCTCAGGAAGACCAAGCTGGGACCTGTAAAAGCTGATTTCGTTCATTATTAGCACGATATCAACTGCCACAGACAATCCGGGAATTGGTACAACCGCGGCGGCAGCGGATGCTGCAGCAACCATCCATATACGCCCTTTGAGAACCTCAACTTTTCTTTTCAAAATTTCAGATGACAAACTCGTTAGAATGCCCAGAGACAAGGTCAGACTCTCTCGTTGATATGTCGGCAATACATCGAGAATGGCTTCAGTTAGTCGAGCGAAATCCCATTTGGCAGGATGATGATTGCTTATCAAGAATATTTCTTGCTCACTGGTCAGCAAGTCACCCAGATGTTCCGAAATGTTGCATCGGATTGACTCTAGCATGGCATATTCATTGAAAGTTCCCCGCTTTCTCTTCTCAGCTCGAACATTTTCATCAATTTTTGTGCGAATGAAGAAGAACTTCTTATCAATCGATCTAATTTTCTTGGCCAATTTCAAGTCGTTCTCGGTGAATCGGCCGGCTGTGAAAATAAGAAACGTATGGTACTTCTCCAGCTCCACTTTCTGACAGTATGTCTCCAGGTCAGGGTAATTTGGAGTCCCTATTCCTGGCAAATCCCAAAACTTTATGTTAGAGTTGGTCGGGTGGTAATATGCAGTCGGCTGTGCAGTGCACTCAGTGACGCCAACTTTGGCTGCCTCGTCGTCATCGTCATAAAGTCTGAAAGAAACGCAACATAATTTTCCCCGAAATATCTGTAAAATAATTGCTTTGTTTATCACTGTCGTTTGTGTGATGTCGAACAGCCGGGGAATTTCAGTGCTAGCGAATTCTAATAGAGAACCTAAAAAAAGGCTGAAACTCGTCAAACATGAATCCCGAATCCATTAACGAACAGCTATTTCTTCGCCTCAAATTCTCTCTCCATTATCCGGTCTGACGAAAACACGGTTTAGACGACTAAATTTTGGACAAAATGCATGTGTGAATTTTTGGGTGGGAGGCTGCCACTGGGACTCTGTAAACCCGCACCTTATAAGAGGCACTTAATTAGAAAATTGGTGATCCCGCTACACTAAACACAAGACACCCTATTCCTGACTAGACACCAGAAATCCCTTCCCCTATCCTAGACTTGCCAAGTGTCAATTCCTATGTACACTACTTTCTTCATGCCACTGATTAGCTTGGCCCATGGCCAATACATGACACCCGGGGGGGGGGGGGGTACTCCCTTATATAGCCTATACGGGGATGTGCCACTGAACATGGTATGGTTTTTGGCCTCTCTGTCCTAAACAGGGTACGCGATTTCGTGCGAGTCTGTCCTAAACAGGGTATATAATTTCGCGCGAGTCTGTCCTAGTTGTAAATGGGGTATTGCATGTCCTAAACAGGGTAATAAAATTCAGGTTGTTGTCCTAAACAGGTTATGTATTTTAGGATTTTTTTGTCCTAAACAGGGTCAGGGTTTCGAACCCTCAGCGGCTCACCTATACCCAAATATGGGTCGAGTACCCCCCCCCCCCCCCGGGCATGACACGGACACCTTATGCTCTAGACCGCTCTCTGGGTTCTATACTCTATCCCAGACTAGACGGCTTGAAGACCATACCGTACACAGCGGCACATACCCACTGGCATTTAGGTTATATGTGGGAGTACTCCCCCGGAGGGTCACTCCTACTCTTTCCTTCTGGAAGTGGAGATGTGCGGTGCTTTCCCCATCGGAAGTTAGTGGTTCGAGTCCTAGACCCTGTATATAAGGGTTTGAGCTGGTGCAGGAAAACCTGTGATGGAATAGCATACCATACAGGGGGGAGTAGTGATGCTCATAATTTCTTTATGCCAGTGGAACGAGGAGATGTTAAGCACCAACCCTGATGATTCGTTTGGCTTTTCAGTCAGACTGGTTTAAAAACTTTTCTTACAACGTTCGTATTGTTACTATATTCTACGAGAAACTGCTATCTAAGTACAAAGTTTATAAGAGTTTAAAATGAAAATCGCCATAATATACTTCGGTCAAAACATTTTATTTCCTTTCTAAGTTGTACTTCTGAACTTCCGGTTTGAAAGTGAAACTAAAATGTATACCTCGTATTTAATAACAAAACTCAGAAACAATAAAGGAACATGACGGAAAATCCCGGAGAAATTGCCTTAATTTGGATTGTTATTGAAAACAAGTTTTACTTTTCTGAGCTGTTTTTACCTCATTATTAAAAATCTTGGTCAACACGCCATGTTCCCAAAGACATCTGTGTCTGGCGGAATAAACAATCTGCAGTATGCGAATGTTTAGGAACATTGCCCGCCATTAAAAAAAAATTATGACGAAGAATCCCAAATAAATGAATAAATGGAAAACTGTCCCTAATATAAAGTCCCCAAAAAATTTCCATAAGAAGCTTGTATATTAACTTCATCACACGCCACAATTCGCTTCCGAATTGATGGATGTAAGACTTACATGTAAGACACATGCATAATATATTTTTAATGCCGAAAAGCTTAATTATCTTATAGAGCTAATCTCGCAATATTTCATTTAGGCTGCTTGGCACATGCAATGGAACTTCACCTCAGGTCAGAAGAATGCACTTACCCTCGTATTGCGTTGATAAAACTGGATTTCCCAGTTCCCGAGTCGCCAGTGATTCCGATGTGCACCTCGACTTCTTTCCAGCTGTCCAATTTGTTCTTCATGAATTCTTCAATACCTGAAACACCATTCTGATCAACGTGTTGTCTTATTTCGTCGGCATAGATAAACTCCCAGTCGAAAGGATCCATCGCAATCTCTGTTCTTTATGCAAAATGTAGTTAAAACCGGAAGTTGTCTGCGTTCTTTGGAAGAGAAATACTTCATTTAAACCTACGCAGAATGTCCCACCCTAATGTAACCTGCGATCAGAGACATATTCATGAGGATAGGGAGAGGGCTAGACTGTGAGCAGTCTCTCTTTTGCTCTAAAATCCCCGCCGGACGAGCGGCGAAGAAGCGAGTGCGATATTCGAGCGGCGAGCGGCGAAGCCGCGAGCCGCGAGTAGCGTGGGCGGGAGAGCGGGCGAAAATAGAAAAGAGAGACTGCCCTGCTTTCATACTGCATTTCTGAAGCCGTTTGGCAGTTCGCATCAATGACAGGCACGCCCATTTTCGAACATGATACGCCGGTGTCAAATTTTTCCCGCGAATTTTAGAGCAAAAGATAGACTGCTCGCAGTCTAGCGAATCGATCGAAGCGTTCAAGTTCAAAGCTGGGAAGATGTGATGAGCAGTTCCACGCGAAAGAAGCCTGTATTGAATCCGTCTGGGTCGGATTTTGTCGTTTGTGTAAGTGTTCGCTAAGTTTGAAGGAATTTTTAATTGGTGACTGAATGGAGCCGTTAAAGATTGTTACTGTATAAAGGTCATACCGTATTTCCTCGAATAAGCGCCCACGCTCTAATAAGCGCCCTCCCCCGAATAAGCGCCCACCCCCTTGGCCATAATATCGAACAAGCGCCCCCTCTCGAATAAGCGCCCCCCTCCCCTCCCCCCTCACTTTCATAAATAGTGGGGATACAAGGAAAACCTGTTCTATTGCCACTTTATTTGTGTGTAGGTATATAATGGGACTACGGTATGCTTGATAACCAACCACTGTTTTAACGTTACGTTTACGTGGATAACGTTATAGTTTTTATTTTTCTATTTAAGATTTAGCCAAAATAAAGTTACAGTTCGTTGAAAGGAAGGCTTAATAAGTGCCCCCCTCGAACAAGCGCCCTTCTTCCAATAAGCGCCCCTCCTTTTACCCGAAATTTTAAATAAGCGCCCGGGCGCTTATTCGAGGAAATAAGGTATCTGATTTTTGTATGATGGACTCCTGTGGCTTTACGCCTGTTCATTTGTAATTGGCAGTAAAATTTGATCTTTGATCGTCTGTAAAGCGACTTTTTAATGCCGCGATCGTTGAATTTGGCTCGTTTACGGACTTGATAGGTTTTACAGCCTCTCATGTTTAAATTTCTGACAATAAAGGATCTGAAATATTATCCGCAACGTGACGAGTTTCTTTGTCTGTAACGCCGGGCCCGGCTTATTGTCTTAAAAAGTCTGTTGCAGGATGTTGTGTTTCGCATCACGGAGTGTGATCTATAGAACCATATCGTCAAGAAATTGAAGTTGTAGCTTCTTTAGAGCTATGCAACGTGTAATAGATGGCTGAACTCGGCTTCAGTCAAATGTGTGAATAACTCATAGTCCCATGAGAACCCTCAGGCCTTAGCAACTGAATCTCATCGTCGGCCATGGGTACATTCAAGTGACCCAATTGCGCAACATAATACAATGCAGGTGTTGATGGATCACGCTATACGATGCCAAAGAGACCATAACAAACGAATGTTACTTATCATTCACAAGTCATCGCCTATCAGATTTTGTCAAATAAATAGGAAATGTTATACGCATCTCGTGTTAAAAATAACAATCTCAATTCCCTTAGGATACCATCATGCCATGGCCAGTCAGTCAGCTGTCAATGCCGTGATATTTTTTAAAAAAGTCTGTCGAGCTTGTGCCGCGCGTCTGGCTCCGCATTGCCAATACCACCAGCTACACATCAGACGCTCGTACGTATTCCGCGGTAGAAGTTGCGGCCGGTTCTGTTGAGTTTTGCTCGATTGTGGCAGTCAGGCTTCCACTTTCCTCTAAAAGCAAAATCTCGATTGTGTTCAATAAGTTCCTAGTCGTCGATTACGGCAAGCAAAAATTATCTGCTTTTATCTGGTAGATTAAAAAAATATATATGAGGCTGGGTTGTGACTTTTTTCTGATACCAGACCAGCCAGCGGCGCTAGGAAAATTAGGAGTGCATGCGGGTTAAATGTACCAGGCTGAAGTTGTCTGCCAATTCACTGCCAATTCGCCGGCTGCCAATTCGACTACACTCTTTTTTTTTTATAAGAACCTTTTTTTTATAAGAACGTCGAGGCTGAGATTTGCCGAAATTTTAAGAACATACTAAGAACATACCCAGGCAGAGAATTTGTTAAGAACGTCTTTATCTTGACTTCATATTTGTAGAATAAGCTATGTGAAAATAAAATTAAGTGTAATAATTTGGTCAGAGTAAGTTACCGCCTTTTTGAGCCCCAAATGCTAGAATTTTTGTGATGTCGCAAAACAAGAAAACACGTATAACTTTTAAGAAATTGGTAGAAATTTAACTTATTTGTTCTTTCTTTCATTCTGAACTATGAGTTATGAAATGCTGTTCAATTAATCTTAAGAACATTGTTAAGAACGTCTGAGGCTCAAATCGCCAAAAAATAAGAACATTCAGTTCCGGTTCAGCCTCAGCTTAAAAATTAGACGTTCTTATTAAAAGAAAAGAGTGTAGCTGAAGTTGTCTGCCAATTCGATTTAAGCGAGAAATAGTAAAATTAGAGCTGAGAATCACTTGAAGAAGTATAAAATACGTCTACAAATACTTCCAAAATACTTTTAAAAGGTTTTTCAAACGCAATCAGCCGTTCCGAAGGAAGTATATTTGTTGTGTGACATTGCAATAGTGGATTTTGCGTTTCTTTACCTAAATCCGAAAATGGATTAATCACGGATTAGTGATCTGAAAAATCCACACTCCGAGTGGATACATCAGATCAAATCTAAATCCAGAGTTTTAGGATTCATGATCCGTGCGTTTCTTTGGGGGACGGATCCGAAAATAGTACATCTGTCAAGCGGTCTTCCATGCAAATTTACTGGTCTCGCCATATTTTCTCTCGATCTTGCGTGACAAAACATTCGATCGTGAAAAAGAAAATTCAGGTGATTATTCCGTTCCGTATATTTGAAAAGTTTTCTCCAAAAGTACAGACAGAAGCATTGAGACGTCAGGATAACTTCACTTGTGTACCATTTCTGTAATTCAGGGACCAGATTTTGCTAACTGTGAACGCAAATAGCGAGTTCACTCGAACTACTGCAGATACTGTCCTTGTTTATAGATTATTTGTATTCCATTCTAGTTGAATTCTTGGGCAGTACGAGAGAAATATCGTTCTGACATATATATTGCGTGCCTCCAGCCTGTCTTGTCATGACAAAATAATCCTTTTTCGGATTTTGCGCTTCTTTGGTGTCGAAGAATCCATATGATCTGGGATCACAAATCCGTTTTCGGATTTTCCCAAAGAAACGCACCCTTAGTTTGATGCAGGTTTAGGTACGGAATAACTCGTAACGCAACACACCACCTGTTAGTAATATAATTTTATTGTCATTCTTACCGCACGTTTAGCTCATCTCAATGCCCTTTACATCCATCTCAACACTTTTACTGCGAGAAAGACCTTCACAAACATCGCACATTTATTAAGACTTGAAGCTTGTATGCACGTTTCTGGTAATGAATAACTTTTCACATGACGTTTAAGTTATCAGTAAAATGGCTTTATTGTAAACCTTACCGTATATTTAGCTTATCTCCATCACTTTTACACCCAAATCAATAACTTTTCTACCTGAAATGCCGGCACAAACATCGTACATTTTCTAAGACTTACTGACCTCGTATGGTTATTTCCGGTAGGGAATAACTTTTCACGTGACATTTCACTTATCAGTAAGACAATTTTGCTGTAAACCTTATCGTATATTTAGCTCATCTCAATCCTCTTTGCACCCATCTCAACACTTCTACTACGAGAAATAGCGACTCAAACATCGTATTTACTAAGGCTACAGCTCGTATGAGTGTTTCCGGTGTGGAATAACTTTTCACGTGACATTTCAATCATTAGTAAAATAGTTTAACTGTAAACCTTACCGTATATTTAGCTCATCTCAATGGCCTTTACACCCATCTCAACACTTGTACAATTACTGAGACTTGAAGCTCGTATGAGCATTTCCGGTATGGAATAACATTCCACGTGACATTTCAGTTATTTGTAAAATCGTTGTAGGGTAAACCTTACGTATATTTAGTTCATTTCAATGTCCTTTGCACCCATCTCAAACATTTTTTTACCAGAAATGAGGACACAAACATCGTACATTTACTAAGACTTAAAGCTTGTATGAGCGTTTCCGGTATGGAAGAACTTGGCACGTGACACTTCCTTTGATGCAACGGTGAAATAATTGGAATGCTTAGCGGCTTTTGTACTGTTCGATTCACCAGGCTGAAGTTGTCTGCCAATTCACTGCCAATTCGCCGGCTGCCAATTCCACTGGCTGAAGTTGTCTGCCAATTCGATTTAAGCGAGAAATAGTAAAATTAGGGCTGCGAAACAGTAGAAGAACTATAAAATACGTGTATAAATACTTCCAAAATACTTCAAAAAGGTTTTTCAAACGCAGTCAGCCGTTCCGAAGGAAGTACATTTGTTATGCTGAAGTTGTCTGCCAATTCACTGCCAATTCACCGGCTGCCAATTCACTCCTCAGAAGTATACTGCCAATTCGTTTCTTGTAAGAAATGGACAAATTTCTTTCAGCCATTTGAAAGCTTACCACTCAACATTGCTAAAACTGTGAATTGCGCACATGCGCAATGTCACGGAGCAAATGCGCAAAGCGCTGTTGATTTAGTTTAGGACAGGAGAGGCAACTAAGTGGAATGTGTGACCAAATAACTGCTGAACGGTGCAATCACTGAATATCAATTTTCTTTAGATTTAATGATCTTTTGAAAGGGATATCATTTCTTGATACTTTAGTGCCCTGTATTTATCTTTTGATCTGATCTAGGACCATAGAAATCTCACACATTGCCTATTTCGTTCGCGTGATACAACATTTGAAATTGAATAACTATTTTTCCTTTCTTTTCCCGGTAACAAATCACGCATCCTGTAAGTAATTTGGCTCAGTATTCCATCTCTCGATGTCTGAGTATCGTCTCTTTACCTTTTCTTATGATAACATGCTCTGAACTTCACCTAGATTTCCTTAAGTGGCCGCCATCTTGTCAGGTTATACCGATTTTGAAAGTGAATAACTATTTTGTTGCAGTTTTCCCGGTAACAAATGACACATTCTGTTAAACTAATTTGGTTCAGTATTCCATCTCTTGATGTCTGAGTTTCGTCTCTTTACCTTTTCTTATGATAACATGCTCTGAACTTCTCATATAGATTTCCCGCCATGTTGTCACGTAATACCACTTCTGAAAGTGAATACCTATTTTTTGGGAGTTTTGCCGGTAACAAATGACAAATCGTATTAAACTAATTTAGCTCAGTGCTCCATCTCTCGATGTCTGAGTTCCGCCTCTTTAACTTTTCTTATGATTACATGCTCTGAACTCCACATAGATTTCCTTACGTGGCCGCCATCATGTCTCGTTATACCACTTCTAAAAGTGAACTATGCCTAAAAGTGAATAACTGTTTTGTGGGAGTTTTCCCGGTAACAAATGACAATTCCTGTTAAACTACTTTGGTTCAGTATTGCATCTCTCGATGTCTCGGTTCCGTTTCTTAACCTTTTCTTGTGATGACATGCTCCGAACTTCACATAGATTTCTTTACGTGGCCGCCATCTTGTCACGTAATACAACATTAGAAATTGAATAACTATGTTTTGGGAGTTTTCTCGGTAACAAATGACACATCCCGTTAATTTATTTTGTTTCAGTATTCGATCTCTCGATATCTCAGTTCCGTCTTTGTGCCTTTTCGTGTGATAACATGATCTAAACTTCAGTTAGATTTCATTAAGTGGCCCCCATGTTTTTACGTAATACCGCTTTTGAAAGTTTATAACTATTGTTGTTTTTGTTTGCTCGTTTTTTCTTTGCTTTTTTTCTACCGGTAACAAATGACACATCCTGTTAAACTAATTTGGCTCAGTATTCCATCTCTTGATATCTCAATGCCGACACATTAACTTTTTACACGGCTGTATGCCCCTGAAAATTGGACAAGTAAGTTGCGGGTTACCCCCATCTTGTCACATAAAACAGCTTTTGAAATTGAATAAAACTTTTTTTCACTAAGTTCACCATAAAAAAGGACACGTGCTCTGAAACTACTTTATTGTACTATTCCATCTCTCAATATCTCAGGTTTGCCATGAATGAAGTAAGTGGCCACAAGACGTGCAGAAATGTGTCTAGTCACATGTGACAACCTTAAAGTTTCGTGATATTTTTCATGTATGGTCGGATCAGGTATTAATTAGATTTTTTGTCACCCAGCACGGTTTTTCTAAGAAAACATTATAATTAGAAAGCGGTTTTCTGGTCACGTTTTCTCAAAAAACGTGCTACAAATGTTCCAAAATGTAATAAGAGTGTAGAAACCACAGCGAAACTATCTACCAGTGCTAACGCAAGATTTATCGTTCATCTGATGGAAGGACATCATCAGGGCGTACAGCCTGAAGCCCCCGTATTTTGCCTAAAATTTTGTTTTGACACTTTGCTCCGTGAGGTAACTAGTCGCGCTCATCCCATGTCCGCCTACATGCGTACCGTTTATTATTATATAGCAGGCAAACGTGATGATGTCATGATGACTCCAAAACGTCACTTTTTATCGTTTGTTTTTGCCTGTCTATGCTTAAGTAAACCTTTATCGATAAGAAATTGGACTTAATTTTTAAATTTTCAACTCATCCTTTCTTCCGTTCTTCATTTATAAACAAATTATATAAACTAAATTCGATTTTGAGACGACATTACAGCTTTATAATGATGGCTAGTCGGGAGAAAATATAGTCCGTATTGGGCGGAGTTTTTTCCGAAAAAAATAATAAGTCCGAAAAATAATTTTTGTTGATCAAAATAGAAATTCTTACTCGCCGTGAAGATTTGCACGCGCGATTCTTGCGCACGAAAACAATTTTGCTTTTACAGCAAAATGTTTGAATTTGCCGCTTTTTCAACCAAAAATTACCTAATGAAACAAAATAAACTCTTTCAGGGCATCAACATGCACAATTTTTTTTCCAATAACGTGGATCGACAAAATAATAAAATAACGTGAAAATCAACTTGCAACTTCAAGTGCAGTGTTTTCCAGGCTAAAAGTGGAACACAAATGATAACGCAATACAGTGCGCGCGTCGCGACTGAAATAAAAACTGAAAAACAAACTGTTTGAAAGAAAATATACACAGTTTTAAAGTTTTAGTACTCACATTTTGGGCAATCTGTCAAAGTAAGTTGCTGTCAGGGATGAATCACATTGTAATATAGGTTTTTCCAACCATATTACTGAGCAAAAACTAAAATTTTGTCGGCGGTTTTGCGAAGAAAAGTTTTGAAGTTTGACCTTGGCCGCGTTGTCATGACAGTTTTTAAACCAATCACAAAACAGTATTTTGAGACGACATTATCGCAAAATAACGTCGTCTCAAACGCAATCAAAAGAGACCACTGGATCGCGATAAACTGTAGTATATTCTTCTGCCACTAATTTGACGGCTGATAAAGCCAACCAATATACATCAACAACAGTAATTAATAGAGTTAGGCTATGGATCGTTGTGGTTGAGTGGGTGCCTTAATTGAAAATTGTTCCCAAATGAAAACCGAAAGTACTAGGGGGTATTTCTTTACTATTTATGGCACAAAAGAGAGCGACAAATAAATAACCTTTCTAGGGTAGATTGAAACTATTGTTTATTGTTTTTCACTTCTCAAACTTTTAGGGTACTGAGATTCCTGAATGAAAATTCATTAACGACAGAGCTTAATTTAGAGAGAGCCGGTTGTGGGTCATAGATCAACTTGCTCTAAGCCCCAATATCAGCATGCTTATTCTTCACATTGGACTCCATGCATTTATTATGGTACAAGATTCGGGAATTTATTCCAGCATCAATTCGTTTTATTTTTGTTGATCACTTCTTTCGTTATCATGTCCTGCATGTTTGATCAAGTAGTGATGTTGTAAGGAGAATTTAGAAACTGGTCGGTATTGGACTAATAGTGACCCATTTATCGACCAGGCTGGTTTCCTGGGAGGCCCTGTAGTTTGGCTGCCCAAACAAAGAAAAATATCAGTTTAAAAATTAAAGCACTCCATGGTACGTAAAGATAACAAAGAATAGCTCTTAGAAGGCAGCCACAAAAAAACTCGTTACCGAATGAAAAAAGGCCAATTTTGGCGCCTTTATGTTCTGGACAAATTCACTGGCTTCATTGGAGAAAGAACCATTTGTGAGGTCTCTGTCTCTCACTATCGATAGAGCCGTGAAGCTACAACGACGATCTTGAAATTCAAACGACTCAACTTTTATTCAACTCGAAGTTTAAATTCAGATCACAGACGGTTATTTTTTGGCGCCACGATTTTTGTTACATGCAAACCCAGCCATAAAAAGGCCCTTTGCAAAAATACTGGTATGAGTACGGTTGTATTGAGCAAAGTCGTACGACACGTACATGTACGAGTTGAATCTCCACTTTCGCGACTTGAACAAGTGGTGAGTATTGGACATGGATGTTTAGTCCGGGTTTGAAAAGTTCTACATTACACGCAAAGCAGTCGAACTAATAATAATAATAATAATAATAATAATAATAATAAGAAGAAGAAGAAGAAGAAGAAGAAGAAGAAGAAGAAGGTTCTTATAGGCGCATTTAACATTCGCAACGCGCTTACAGTATAAACTAAGAATAAAAACGTAACATAACTAGCCTACCTTGGATGTAGCTATAAGTACACTATGTGACTAACTAAGATATAAACCTAAAGTTTGAAATGGTCACAAAAAAGAAACGTTTTAAGTTTCTTTTTAAAAATGGCTACAGTTTCAGCTTGTTTTACAGTTTGAGGTATAGAGTGTTCCAAAGTTTTGGGGCGCAGAAAGAGAAAGTCCTTTGACCATAGATGGCTGTTGAGACATTAGGAACTTGTAAAAGTAGGCGATCAGATCGAGGAGCGAAGCGAACGAACTGGTTTATAGCAGTTCAGCCGGTTTTTCGTAACTACTCTTGTAGTGAGGAGCATCCTAGCGTCTGTAGTTGTGCACTGAATCACTGAGCCAAACTTAGCTGGGACAACTTTCGAACCTTCGAACTGCGTAATTCGTTGAATTTGGTTTGGCTAATAAAATTGTGGCATCTGCGTACTCAGACCGTACTACTTAACTGTCTATTTTACGGGTAAGTAAAATCACTTGCTCTAAACCTGTTGTAGAGACAATATTCCGCTTTAACGCAGGTCTTTGTTCTGTTGACTGTCTTGGCGGCAAAACTTCATGCTGATAATTTATTCCAGTAGGGGAAAATTATACATATTCTCGTCCTCTTTGGTGGCTGGGTGAATTTGTTTATATGTCAAAAAAGTGAGGAATTTGTAAGAAGTTGGGGAGGGGAAAATAAGGCATGTATCAGATTATATTGATAAAAACACCACAGTAAAAGATCGTACAAAACCTTTCACCGAAATGGTCCCTCTTAGGATTTTATTTGTAAACTCACATGCCAAAATATGAAATAAAGTAATAAGAACGCCTCACTTTGGGAGTAATCAGTTCAAAGTTTGAGCCCAAAAAGATTTTCTTTTTCTGAGTAAGAAATCTTGCGCATATTCAAAGCTAAAAGGCAACAGAATTGAAAACTCACCTTTGCTTCGATCACAGATTAGTCCTGAACCGCTGACGTCTGATGACTTACTGCAGTTAAATGAACATATGTTGAGTACTTTATTGACATGCCCTAATTTACGTGAGAACAAAAAGTCATACTTTATTGATGGCATTCAGTGTTTATTAGGTCCCTAAATTTTTTCTTTATCATTCTTATGCATGTCTATAATTGGGTCAGGAGACATTGAATGCGTACCAGAGCAATATCCGTTTGGTGAGCAGGTTCTTCTGTCTTTGAAAGGTTACCAACAGGACTATCTTTAAAGTTTTGGATGAAAGTGGATGGAAGTTTAAGTGTGACTATCCAGCAAAGGCGAATACAAAATAATTCGGCGTGGTAACTAAACCTTCTACTTTCAAAGATACAAGTGCGACAAAAATAGCTGTTCAAAAAACAATTTAATTTTGTGGGTGTGAATGGTAACCCGTCGTCAGCTGGATAATTGGCTACATGGGTTCAGTGATTTGCTAAGAAATCTCCGTTGTGGGTCAGAAATTTTTAATTTAAGACGTTCTCAGTAAAGGAAGCCCTTTTATATGTGGCAGACAGTTAGGCGCCAACATCTAATAATATCTCGAAGGCATACTAAATGTTATCGAAGACACTTTGACAAGGCCTGTACAGACCGGTGAGGGTAAGAGGGGCAACTGACGAGTTTGCGGACAATGGCATTATGGAATGATTTGCGGAATGGCCCAAAATTGTGACTAAAGAATCCAGTTTATACGGAATGACAACAAATTATACCGTGGCTGAAATTTTCCAAGAATTTCAACGGAACGTTTGTTTAAACGCCCTGGAAACGTTCGTTATTTGTTTAGTATTGTAAAGCGATTCAGAAAAAAGCTTGTGCATACTACAAACGTTGGTATGTCCTCGACAGTAGTGAGAAACTCACAGAATTAGTGCAGAAATTAACTCTTATTCAAAATAAACCTCCCTGGAATATTCGATGTTTGTTGGGAAGTACCACGCGATTCAAAACTTTTTGTAGTTGACGAACTTTCCGAGCTTTAGTACACCATACAATCCATAAGGGGGCAGGTATTGGGATTAGAAGGTTCTATAGCATTCTAGAATTGTTCTAGATAGAAAAGGTCATTGAGAATATGAAACGAGTGTAAGATCGGTCTTATGAGACGTCTAAAATTCTGACTTCTAAAGTTCTAGAATTGCTCATGTCTGTTGTTATCGTTCTCAAACCTCTAAAGCTCAAGAATTTATCGTGTCTGTTATCAACTTTCAAATCCTTCTAAAACTTCTAAAGCTCTAAAGTTGCTCATATATCTGTAATAGTTCTAATGTTGTATTACGTTAGAAGATGGCGGCCACTTAAGGAAATCTATGTGGAGTTCGGAGCATGTCATCACAAGAAAAGGTAAAGAGACAGAACCGAGACATCGAGAGATGGAATACTCAACCAAAGTAGTTTAACAGGATGTGTTATTTGTTACCGGGAAAACTCCCCAAAAATAGTTATTCAATTTCTAATGTTGTATTACGTGACAAGATGGCGGCCACTTAAGGAAATCCATATAAAGTTCGGAGCATGTTATCATAAGAAAAGGTAAAGAGACTAAACTCAGACATCGAGAGACGGAATACGGAACCAAAGTAGATTAACAGGATGTGCCATTTGCCACCGGGAAATCTCCCAAAAAATAGTTATTCACTTTCAAAAGTTGCATTACATGACAAGATGGCGGCCACTTAAGGAAATGTATGTGAAGTTCAGAACATGTTATCATAAGAAAAGGTAACTTTAGACGAAACTGAGACATCGAGAGATGGAACACTGAGCCAAAGTAGTTTAACGGGATGTGTCATTTGTTACCGGGAAATTAGAACCAAAAGATAGTTATTCAATTTCTAATGTTGCATTACGTAACAAGCCTGGCAACCACTTAAGGAGAGACGGAACTGAGACATCGAGAGATGGAATATTCAACCAAAGTAGTTTAACATGTCGTGTCATTTGTGACCGGGAAAACTCCCAAAACATAGTTATTCAATTTCTAATGTTGTATTACGTGTCAACATGGCGAACAAACAAGGAAACCTATGTGAAGTTTGGAGTATGTCACCACACAAAAACGTAAAGAGACGGAACTCAGACATCGCGTGATGGAATACTGAACCAAAGAAGTTTAACAGGAATTGTCAATTGTTACCGGGAAAACTCCGACAAAACAGTTATTCACTTTGAAAAGCGGTATAACGAGACATGATGGCGACCACGTAAGGAAATCCATGTGGAGTTCAGAGCAACTCAGACATCGAGAGATGGAATACTGTGCTAAATTAGTTTAACACGATTTGTCATTTGTTACCTGCAAAATTCCCCCAAAATAGGTATTCTCTTTCAAAAGTGGTATTACGTGACAACATGGCGAGCAAACAAGGAAATCTATGTGAAGTTCATAGCATGTTATCACACGGAAAGGTAAAGAGACGAAACTCAGACATCAAGAGATGGCAAACTGAACCAAATTTGTTCAACAGAATGTGTCATTTGCTACCGGGAAAACTGCAACAAAATAGTTATTTACTTTCAAAATTGGTATAACGTGACAAGATGTTTATATGTCAAAAAAGTGAGGAATTTGTAGGAAGTTGGGGAGGGAAAGATAAGGCATGTATCAGATTATATTGATAACAACACCACAGTAAAAGATCGTACAAAACCTTTCATAGAAATGGTCCCTCTTAGGATTTTATTTGTAAACTCACATGCCAAAATATGACATAAAGTAATAAGAACGCCTCACTTTAGAAGTAATCAGTTCAAAGTTTGAGCCCAGAAAGATTTTCTTTTTCTGAGTAAGAAATCTTGCGCATATTCAAAGCTAAAAGGCAACAGAATTGAAAACTCACCTTTGCTTCGATCACAGATTAGTCCTGAACCGACTGACGTCTGATGACAATGAGTACTTCATTGACATGCCCTAATTTACGTGACAAACAAAAAGTCATACTTTATTGATGGCATTGCATGTGGTCCCTAATTGTTTTTCTTTATCATAATTGGGTCAGAAGACATTGAATGCGTACCAGAGCAATATCCGTTTGGTGAGCAGGTTCTTCTGTCTTTGAAAGGTTACCAACAGGACTATCTTTAAAGTTTTGGATGAAAGTGGATGGAAGTTTAAGTGTGACTATCCAGCAAAGGCGAATACAAAATAATTCGGCGTGGTAACTAAACCTTCTACTTTCAAAGATACAAGTGCGACAAAAATAGCTGTTCAAAAAACAATTTAATTTTGTGGGTGTGAATGGTAACCCGTCGTCAGCTGGATAATTGGCTACATGGGTTCAGTGATTTGCTAAGAAATCTCCGTTGTGGGTCAGAAATTTTTAATTTAAGACGTTCTCAGTAAAGGAAACCTTTTATATGTGGTAGACAGTTAGGCGCCAACATCTAATAATATCTCGAAGGCATACTAATTGTTATCGAAGGAACTTTGACGCCAGCACTTCAACGCAAACTCAACAGCAAACTACTTGACCTCAAGAAAACTGACGCTATTGACATTCAACGCTACAACAGACTGAGGTGCCGTGTACCACAACCACCGAAACTTTACGGACTACCGAAACTGCACAAACCTAACATACCCATGCGACCCATAGTCTCATTCTGTGGGTCCCTGACTTACCAACTGTGCAAATACTTGACTACCGTACTGAAACCTTTGACGGAACCGACGAATCACGACACAAACTACAGTCGACTGATGAAAGCTTTATCTCTCGCTTTTTTAGAGAAACCTATTGTAGCTTCTGTCACTATAAAAGAATGGTTAATGAGGTTATAAAAGAGGTCGCTGAAACAACGATAGAAATCCATCGAAATGGTTTTTAGGACGTTGAAGTATGTGTAACAGAAGCCTCTGGGGAGAAGTAGGATAATATGAGTAGGATTCCAAATAAAATCGGGCTTTGTTAAAAAAAAAAAGTCTTGTCGTGTGTGTCCGTTTCTCAAATAGGGGCGTTGAGATGGATGTAGAAAGCATTGAAACGAACAGCACCAAAGCCGCTAAGTATTCCAATTAATTCACCGTTGCGTCAAAGGTAGTGTCACGTGCCAAGTTCTTCCATACCGGAAACGCTCATACAAGCTTTAAGTCCACCTGCTTTAACTCTTAGTAAATGTACGATGTTTGTGTCCCCATTTCTGTTAAAAATATGTTTGAGATAGGTGCAAAGGACATTGAAATGAACTAAATATACGTAAGGTTTACAACACAACGATTTTACAAATAACTGAAATGTCACGTGGAATATTATTCCATACCGGAAATTCTCATACGAGCTTCAAGTCTTAGTAAATGTTCACTGTTTGTGTCGCCATCTCTCATAGTAAAAGTGTTGAGATGGGTGTAAAGGCCATTGAGATGAGCTAAATATACGGTAAGGTTTACAGTTAAACTATTTCACTGATGATTAAAATGTCACGTGAAAAGTTATTCCACACCGGAAACACTCATACGAGCTTTAGCCTTAGGAAATACGATGTTTGCGTCGCTATTTCTCGTAGCAGAAGTGTTGAGATGGGTGCAAAGAGGATTGAGATTAGCTAAATATACGATAAGGTTTACAGTAAAATTGTCTTACTGATAAGTGAAATGTCACGTGAAAAGTTATTCTCTACCGGAAATAACCATACAAGGTCAGTAAGTGTTAGAAAATGTACGATGTTTGTGCCGTCATTTCTTATAGAAAAGTTATCGATTTGGGTGTAAAAGTGATTGAGATAATAATAATAATAATAATAATAATAAACTTTATTAACGTGTTTTAAAATATCTAGCTTACACTAAAGTAAGCTAATTGGGGACACCTATCTATACCTATCTAAAGTAGTAAAAATATATAAAATATTACAATATATACAATATAAAATATAAAATATAATATCACATCAACCTTTTGTGATAAAACCCCCAAATGTTCACAAAATCAAAAGTCACTAATTACTACATAGAGGACAGTTGTTACATCCTTCCTCCAGTAACGCTTCGAGATTCTTTTTTCTAATAGTGTTCTTAAAACTATTTAACGAATTAGGTAAGGTTTACAATAAAGCCATTTTACTGATAACTTAAACGTCATGTGAAAAGTTCTTCATTACCCGAAACGTGCATACAAGTTTCAAGTCGTAATAAATGTGCGATGTTTGTGAAGGTCTTTCTCGCAGTAAAAGTGTTGAGTTGGATGTAAAGGGCATTGAGATGAGCTAAACGTGCGGTAAGAATAACAATAAAATTATATTACTAACAGGTGATGTGTTGCGTTACGAGTTATTCCGTACCTAAACCGTATCAAACTAAATAAAATGCAAATGATACTCCACTATTGCTATGTCACACAACAAATATACTTCCTTCGGGACGGCTGACTGCGTTTGAAAAATCTTTTTTAAGTATTTTGGAACTATTTATACACGTATTTTATAGTTCTTCTACTGATTCTCAGCTCTAATTTTACTATTTCTCGCTCAAATCGAATTGGCAGACAACTTCAGCCTGGTGTTAAATGTTGGCCTGAATGCTTTCGAACGAATCAATTCTAGAATTCGTCGAAATGTTTCAGTCCGACGCATATGCGCCCACAGTTAGTGGAATGCGGTTGACTTGTTATCAGTACGCGCTCGCTACCGTTCCAAAACATATTAACCTTGTTTTCACAAATATGGCTAGTAAATGTAAAAGTACAACTAACTATACAATGGAAGTAATTGCATTTATCTTTATATGGTACTGGTTTCGCAAAGTGGCGCCGCATTCAAACATATATATCGCGATTTATCGTCGGCAACATCGTCAGTGGATTCTAGAGAGAATGGAGGACAGTAGTGGCAGTGAAACGAGCGATCTGCTTTTACATCGAGTATTGTCCGCTTCGCTTGATGCAGAGAAGTCGTGGTTTGCACTAAATTCTGTGAAATGTGGGGGCAAACCTTCCAGGTTCTGTTCGTCAGGTTTCGCCCAGGTATTTCCAGACGAATACCGACAAATCGCCTTAGATGATCTGGTCGGATGCGATGGCTTTCCCGCGCCCGCCAGTTGGTTTTCGGCTTCCAGTCGTCGAGCAGAAAATGTGTATGTCGCATCAGCCTTTGGCCTTGTCGTTGGAATCCTGCGCCAAAAGACATTAGACGCCCCATTCTTTCAAACGGAGGATTTCCAATTGATCAGGGCTTGGATCAATGGGTTTAATTTTGTCTCTCTGGAGCTGCATCCACAAGTTTCCCGCCAGCTCCTCCTACCACTCCGAGCCCGCCAAAACCAAATAGAGTGCCATTTCCTCAGCACAACCAAGAGTTAAGGCACATCAAAGAGGAAGAGAAGCCTAAACGAACTTAGGGCCGATGAAGACCTGTCTCCTGCCTTCAAAAAGAAGAAAATGCGGGAAACCGCGGTAAATTTGCTGAACCAAATCACCGGAGTGTGTAAACGTAATGGTGAATCGCTTAGTACTGTGCTTGGGGAGTGCTGTTCTTTGACTGGAAAGCCTGGTCAAGATGCCCGGGAAGTGGTCTCGAATGTGTTTGATTCAGTGGTGCAGGAGAAAGGAATCACAACAGCTTTCTCGAAGCTACTCTCAGAAGGACGTGTGGATGGAGAGAGTGCGCCAGACTGGGTCTACCTCCTGTTTAAACTGAAGTCAAGGACCTGACAACTATCTCACAAAACTGGGAAGGGCAGGGGTAAGTTGAACTTCTTGATTTTATCTTTATATACTCTGTTATCATAATAAATTGTTGGATTATTTTTATTTGTCTCTGCTAAAAATGCACTTTGCCCTGGTCCATATTAGTATTTTTGAGGGGGTGGTGGTAATGTTATTGTGGTGCAAGAATTGTTTGCTTTTTGATTCTAGACTTCCCTTATTTTAAAACTGAAATAAGCTTGTTGTTGAAATACGTGATAATTTTGATTCATTGTGAACAATCTGCTATAACTTGGCAATCCTGGTCTAACCAATCAATGAATTTGATGATAATCAATATCAACCAGGGTTCGAGACTAACTTTTCAGCATAGTAGCCTAGTGGCTAGTGAGAGGATTGATTTCACTAGCCAAAATAAATTTTCACTAGCCACACTTTCTTTTTGCATAATCTCATACTGTGTTCAATAATTATGTCCAATTTTTAGCCGAAGTAAGTACGATCAACATGCCTCGCTGTAATCTCAAGAGCGAAGAACTGGAATGTTGACTTTTCTTTCCAACGGTTAAAGATCCTCACACGAATACAAAGTATTATGTGCCTTCAGAACAAATTCCCAGGCGCGATGTAGTTAATGCCTCTCTTTCCCATTTCGGTCAGATCATGACGAATATCTCGAAAAGTTAACCTTATATGAGCATGTCATCGTACGGAGAAACGATGGGAAGACAAGACTAACATTGTACGAACGTTGTAAGGTACGGAGAAACGTCAAAAAGACAAGACTGATACAGCACTCAACTCACGTGCGGAAAAACGTCTGCAAGAGAAGAGTAGTAAATTATAAGCGTATTTAAGTGTGGAGAAATGTGGAGTAGACAAAATTAATAAGGTTCGAACTTACTAGTAAGGTACGGAGAAACGTTGAGAAGTCATATCAAACACGTTGGTTGCAAATGCACTACAGTAGGGAGAAACACTGTCAACATACCAAGATACAGAGACAAGTTGAGGAGACACTGAGACTAATAAAATACGCAACTACTAACTTACGGAGAAATGTTATTAGACAAAACTAAGTCCGTCAGAACGTGTTCAACATACGGAGAAACGTATATGAGGCAACTAACATCGCATTAACGTACGGATAAACCTTGAAAGGACAAGACTAATACCGTATTTTTTGAACATACTAACATACAGAGAAACGCTAGCAGTGTAGACTTGACGTACCAATGTACTAACCGAGAACAATAAAATTTTGGATTTATCAATTGAGTTGATAAGGTAGATTGGCCATCGTAAAGAGATTGAAAGCTTTCAATCTCTTAACGGTGGCCAATCTACCTTATCAACTCAGTTGATAAATCCAAAATTTTGTGTTTCACGTCCCTACCAACGCAGCACCACAGTTTCTTTAGAAACTAACCCCCTTGTTTGTTTGTTAACCCGGAACACTGTCGAGCGAACGTGCTAACGTACGAAGAAACGTTGAGAAGGCTAGACTGATAAATTGACGAACCTTCTTACTACGAAGAAATATTGTGAAGACGTTACATAGAAACGTTGGAAAGAGAAAGTAGCATTATACTAACGTAGCAATTAATGGAAAAAAGTCGATAAGAGAAGACCAAAGAATTGTGTGAACGTACCAACGTGTAGACAAATATCATATGAATGCACTAATGGACCTTTCAAGGAAACGTATAGTGAAACGTTTTGAAGACGGCTTATTTTGTTCGAACGTAGTATCATACAAATATTATGATATCCTTTTACGGAATAAGTTTTAGTTTCTGCTCAGTACACTCAATTTGCTTTTGGGATCCAAGCATCAGAAGTAACATTAGTTTGGTTCCCATCCTGTGCTTTAGTGCTTTGAAACTTTTGCTAGCCAAAATGGCTAGTGAAAGCGCAAAACCTACTAGCCAAAACGGAATTTCTACTAGTCTGTGACTAGTTGGCTACCGTTAGTCTCGAGCCCTGTCAACCAATAACAATCAATGCTAACTACCAGTAATCAAATGATATCAGAAATTAATGAAAATTGATGAAAAACAAGGAAAATTTGGGACTTTTAATTTTATCGATTTTCATCGATTACCATAGATTTTCATCAATGATAGTTGAAAAATTGAACAAGACTTAACAGTAAGGTGAAGTTTGATAATTTGAGATTCTACCAAGTTGCATCAGTGCCAGGGGATTACAAACAATCGATGTAATTTTTCTTGTGACTATCGATTCTCATTGATTGGACGATACTAGTTATTGATTGGTTTGGTTTTAATAAAGTTAGTTATCCCCAACTCCGCACCACCCCACACCCTCCCAAGTATTTAACCTGTGTTTGTAACAAGTTATACACTAAGTTCTTGTTCGGGAATGAGAGAGAAAGACAAGCCCTGATTCAAGATGGCGGTTTAACAACAAGTCCTTTATTCGGAACGAGGCTCTGACGTAGGCACGCCACGAGGCTGTGACAGTGTCACGCAATAATAATATTGTCACATCCTCCCCATTTTTAAAGTAACAACATTTCCTAATAAGCCATAAATGCCGAGTAATAAAGAATAGAAAAAGGTAAAACAAATAACAAGTCTATAACATTGTTCAACATCAACTGGCAGCAAAGTTCAAAAAAAAAATTAATAATAATAATATCACATGTGCTGCATGAGTCTCAATGTTATCGCAAGAGAACAGTTCAATTCCTGACATAGTCGCTTAACTTCGCTGGTTCTCTTGTGATGCGTCCAGAACGGGTGCGCGTAGGAGGGGGTGTGGCACTCTTCTCTCCTGCATGGTGTTTCCTTGGGCTGGATTGCACATGGTCCTTCTCTGGAGTGGTCTGCACAGCAGGAGTTTGAGGTTGCTGGTGGGTTGAATGGTCACGTCCAACCTTTGCATCCGCTTTAGCTCGTTCAGTGGTGTCATGCTGGACAGATGGTTCAGCAGTCTTAACCAGGTGCTGTCTGTTGCGCCTGTAGGTGGTACCGGAAGATTGAATTTCATAGGATCTCTCGTCAAGTCTCCTGGTCACTTCAGCTTTGTCCCATGATTTCTGACCAAGTACAAATGGTTTCATGCGTACAGTGTCACCTGCCTTCAGCACAGGCAGGTCATGAGCGGAGCGGTTGTAATACTTCGCCTGTCTCATCTGGTTTAGGCGTAGTTGCTCAGATTCATGAGGATTTGCTGAATTTCTGGGCTCAAGTAGGAACTGTGTGGTTGGTAACAGGGTTCTGGTTCTTCTCCCCATAAGCCTTTGGGCTGGGCTGCTGTCTACGCCTTGTGTAGGCACGTTCCTGATGTTCAGCAGGGCCAAGTACTGGTCTTCACCTGTTTTGGTTGTCTTGCGTAACATTCGCTTGGCAGTTTTCACGGCCGACTCGATTTTGCCATTGGCTTTGCTGTGGTGGGGTGAAGTTGTTGTGTGCTCGATGCCCCAGCTCTTGGTGAACTTTTTGAATTCATTGGAATCAAATTGTGGGCCGTTATCGCTAACCAACTGCTTGGGAATGCCATATCTGGCGAGGTGAGCTTTCAGCTTCTTAATGATAGTTGAAGACTTGGTGTCGTACAGGCGATCTAGCTCCCAGAAATTGGACTTGTAGCAGACAGTGATGAGATATTCTTTGTTCTTGTAGGTGAACAGATCAGCTGCAATCTTCTCCCATGCTCTCTCGGGAATTTCATGACTCATGAGTGTCTCCTTACAATGGGTCTGCTCGAATTCCCTGCACGTTTCACAAGCTTGGATCCACTCCTTCAGCTCCTTGTTCATGCCGGGCCAGAATACATGTTCACGTGCGTGCCGCAGGCATGACTCGACGCCTTGGTGACCACTGTGGATGTCATTCTTAATCTCTGACCTCATGCTCTTGGGAATCACCAGTCTTTCTCCACGGAAGACTAAACCACCAGTGACTGCCAATTCATCGCGAATGCTGAAGTAAGGCACAATGAGTGGCGGTAGTGATGATTTGTTGTCTGGCCAGCCTTCTTGGATGGTTCGCTTGAGCTGCTGTAAGGCCGGATCGCCGCTAGTGTGCTGGCGAATCTCACGGATTCTCTCATCAAGCATGACTAAGTATGTGAGGGCGTTGATGGTTTCAAACTCTTCTTGCCTATCATCACTGGCTTTGGGAAGGAATGCTCTGCTAAGAGTATCAGCTAGGAACATTTCTTTGCCATTGAGGTACTGCACTTTGATGTCATAGGCTAGGGCTCGTACTAGCATGCCTTGGAGACGCTTAGGAGCTCTGTCAAGCGGTTTCTTCGTGATAGCCTCTAAGGGCTTGTGATCCGAATACACCACGACAGGTCGGCCAAAGGTGTACTGGTGCCATTTCTCTAGGGAAAACACAATGGCCAGCATCTCCTTCTCGATGGTTGCATATCTAGTTTCAGTGTCGCTAAGGGCTATGCTCGCATAGGCTAGTGGTCGTCCCTCTTGTAGGAGAGCGGCTCCCAAACCTTGTCCACTAGCATCACATTGAATAGACAGTTCCTTTGTTGGGTCAAAGTAAGCCAGCACAGGTGCTTGTGTTAGCAGATGCTTGATTTCCTCAAAGGCTTTGTCCTGAGCAGAGTCCCAGATCCATTCTGTGTCGGGACGAGCTAGGTCGTTGATAGGTCGCATTACTTCAGCGAGCCTGGGTACGAACTTAGACAAATAGTTGACAGTTCCTCTCAGCCTTTCCACACCTGCTTTATCGGTAGGAGGTTCCATCTTCGTGATAGCTTCCACCTTTGATGGATCAGGCTTGAGGCCGCTGTTGCTGACTACATGGCCCATGAATGGAATTTCGTGCAAACCAAAACGGCACTTCTCTTTGTTCAGGGAGATTCCAATTTCACAACAGCGTTGGAGGAAGAGGCGTACTCGTTCATCATGTTCTTCATCTGTGCGACCCCAGATAATTACATCATCGGCTATGCAGCGGACACCTTCTAGGCCTTCCAGAGCTTGATGCAGTCGCTTCTGGAAGATTTCGCTGCTTACTTTCAGGCCAAATGGGAGGCGTAACCAGCGGTAACGCCCAAATGGAGTTGCGAAGGTGGTCAATAGGCTTGACTTGTAGTCTAGTTCACAGTGGAGGTACCCTGACTTCAGGTCGCATACTGAAAACTTGCAGGCTGAGGTGAGTCCAGGCAGGACGTCTTCTAAGACTGGGAGCTTATAGTGCTCGCGCTTTAGCACCTCATTTAGTGGTCTGGGGTCTATGCAAATGCGAATGCCAGACTTCTTCTCAGCTACGGACATCTGACTAACCCAGTCAGTGGGCTCGTCAACTGGCACAATTATGGACTCAGCTCTTAGTCGCTGAAGTTCAGCCTTAACCACGCCCTTCCTAGCTTCCGGGAGTGTACGAGCACAACGCACGACTGGGACGGCTCCATCCTCTGTGGTCAAGTGGACCTTCTTGCCAGGGAGAGTGCCTGGTGTGTCCTTGAAGGCATCAGGAAACTGCTGAACGAAGAGGTGATCAGCTGAGGAAACTGTATTGACCACTTTGAAGTTATCAAAGTTCACAGTGATGAGGCCCATTGCCTGCGCTGCACTACCACTGAGTAGTGGGGTTAGGTCCTTGTCAACTATGACAAAGTCGACCTTGAACTTTTTCATTGTAGCCGGGTTTCTGACATGTACTTTTCATTTACCGAGGGCTTTAACAGACGATTTGTTCCACATCTGAAGGTTGACAATCTCAGGGCGAATCTGGAGGTCTCCAAGGTAGCGTTTTGGCAGAATGCAAACAGTTGCACCGCAGTCGATCTGAAGTTTCACAGGTTGATGGTTGATCTCCATTTCGCAGTAGATCAGTTGGTGCTGAACAGAATTAACATTGTGACCTAGCTCAGCTGTTATAGCACTGATAGTCCCAGTGCTACTGTCCGATGAGTCGGAGGTATAGTCATCCTTTACACCATGTACGCTTCGACCTTTACACTTTCTTGAAGCAGAAAAGTGGTTCTTTCCACCACAGGATGCGCACGACTTTCCCCAGGCAGGGCATAGTTCCTTTTTCATAACATGTACTTGAGTACAGAAAAGGCACTTCTTCGAGACTGTGGGTGGATCCTCAGTTTGGCGAGGTTTGCTTTTAGTGGGGTCCCTGTGCTTCTTATGCTTCTTATGTTTTGATGTTTCCTTGACTTTGTTGATTTCTTCACTTTTTAAAGCTTTCATGTGAAGGGTTGCGGCTTCTCTAGCGCGGGAGATTTCGATAGCTTTCCTGAGGGTTAAATCATGCGTGGAGAGCAGTTCTTCCCGCGTTTTGTCATCCAAGATGCCAAGGAGCAAACGATCCATTATCAACAGTTCGCGCATACAGTCACAAAACCCACAGGTTTTTGCCATGTTTCTAAGAACGGACAAATATTCATCAATTGACTCACCGGTTTCCTGGTTCCGACGGTTGAATTGGAAACGCTCGAAGAACTCTTGAGTCTGTCCGAGGAAGTGATGGTCAAACTTCTTAACTACATCGGCCATTTTGTTGCGGTCTTCGCCCTCACCGAACTTTAGTCCGTTGTAGATTCGCATCGCATCGACTCCGATGCTGTGGAGGAGCATAGCACACTTATAATCCTCAGGTTGATCGAGGAGGCCGGTGATTGTGCAGTAGTTTTCCCATCTTTGTTTCCAAATTTTCCAATTGTCAGCGCGATCGCCGTCGACCTCGAGAGGTTTTGGAGTAGAGACTTGAGGTCGTCGGAAAGCAGGAGTTTGAGGAGCCTGAGGAGCTTGAATTTGAGGAGCTTCAGGGTCAGGCATATTGCACAACTTGATTGAGCACGCAATTCAAAGTAAACACGCGGTCGAGCACAGCAGTACACTGTTCGACGTAAAGCACTGTTCTTGAGAGTCCGAAAGAAGAACGAAAACAGCAGTAGTCACTGTTTGACGTTTACTCCGTTCCGCTGCCACCATGTAACAAGTTATACACTAAGTTCTTGTTCGGGAATGAGAGAGAAAGACAAGCCCTGATTCAAGATGGCGGTTTAACAACAAGTCCTTTATTCGGAACGAGGCTCTGACGTAGGCACGCCACGAGGCTGTGACAGTGTCACGCAATAATAATATTGTCACAGTGTTTTGCTCAGATCCAAATTTTTTAGTGTTTTTCTGGTTTGTTCAGATTTGATTCTATTGAAAGAATAATTTTTGGTTTGCATCACCACTTTATGTCACAAGTAGCAAAACATTGCCTCCTACTTTATGATCTTGGTCAGCTTTTCTACTGGGCCATTGTTCTGATTCCTTATAAAAAGTTGGCAAAATCAGCTGCCTATGTGTACTCCAATAATTTAGTCACTTGCTTCAAATCTTTGTGACAACCCTGATCTTTGCAAACACTGCATTGGTAATAGACCATCGTAGCTTTCTGTTATCCTATCTTTCACAAGTGAATGAATTTTTGAACAATCTTTTTGGTTTTGCTCTCTTAAAAAAGGTGTACTTTAAGCTGATATCAGAAGAGATTGGATTTAATTTTATGGAAAATGTTATACAATTTTTAACTTCACAGAAAAAGTCTGATGTGGCCATTATTCCATTGGAGAATAACATGGCTGCATTACGAAAGGGCCAGTTTGATGTCACCAGTAATCTACTTGGTATTGAAAGGCTTCCTCCTCAAGTTCCTGGATTTGAAGTCAACCTCAAGAATGTCACCACTTGGGTTATCAGAGATATGCGGCTCCATGGTCCACTCCCTGATGAGCTTGTTTTTAATCTCAAGATTGATGGGCGCCCTTTCTTTGGTTAGTGTTTGTACAATGTTCTTCCGTATCGCCTGGTTAAAAATTCCTGTTCTGATATTGTAAAAATATAAATGACAACAAAATCAAAGTACAAAGTTGATGTCCACTGATAGAAATATGATAGGCCACGCAGACTACAAATATTTACTGACACAATCAAAAGAATTTAGAAATAGAATATGCAAGAAAAGAAAGAGCCAAACTTTATCAGTATTACAATATAACATTTTGGAAACTTGGAAAGAAAGCTTTCAATTTTTGTTAAATTATTGCTCATAATAATTATGTGCATAATTTACCATGACATTGCTATTAATTTTATGGCATTTTGTTTTCAATCAATCAATGTGCACCTAGTATCCTTTTTAAATGGTGACACATCATCAGCCCAGAGCCCTTTGTGTGAAATGCCCTTTTTTTAAAAGAGCAAATCAGACTGTCCCTGCCAAGTGCTAGTCCCCTCGTGTAGACACCAGAGGGGACTTTTCCCCGGGACTAGTTCCAAGGACTAGTCCCTTAGTGTGTGTGTGTGACTTGTTGCAGGGACCAGTAAATCAGTGCTGTGAAATATATGCCAACTAGCTACGGTTGTCCCTTACTTTTAACTCATTACTTAATAAACACTGTTTTCCTTCCTTTTCTTTTCTAGAGTCAACCTTGAAGACCATTTGCAGATTAACTGAGAGGCAGTCTTGCAGTGACCAGAAGCCAAGGCAAATGGCTCCCCTCCACACACACACACACCACCACCACCCACCCCTGCAATGCACAACGCAGGGAAATCCTGTAGGTCGAGCATGCCACATAGCACACTACGGGTAACACAACAAAACGGCTCTTTTAGGTGCCACCACAAATAAAAAAGGCTTTGACCAACCTTGTCTCAGATGTAATTTGTTTGGTTCGGATGAGCAGGTTTGGTCTACACTTGTCAGTCAGTGATAATTCAAGATTTTGTGGTGTGTGTTAGTGGGTCTTTGATAATGTCATGATGTCTAAAACTCCTAAGTGCGATTATTCAAATGCAACAGAAACACTCAGGCAGCACGCCCGTGATTCTGTGAGTTAGATGCTGTGGCATTATCAAACACTTTGCTAACTTAATCTGGTGTTGTTCATAACGAGGGGAAAATATTTTTGAGTTGGTGGGTGTCTGGTAATGTCATGATGTCTAAAACTCCTAAGTGCGATTATTCAAATGCAACAGAAACACTCAGGCGGCACGCCCGTGATTCTGTGAGTTAGATGCTGTGGTATTATCAAGTACTTTGCTAACTTATTACTCTGGTGTTGTTCATAACAAGGGGAAAATATGTTTGAGTTGGTGGGTCTCTGGTAATGTCATGATGTCTAAAACTCCTAAGTGCAATTATTCAAATGCAACAGAAACACTCGGGCGGCACGCCCGTGATTCTGTGAGTAAGATGCTGTGGCATTATCAAACACTTTGCTAACTTAATCTGGTGTTGTTCATAACGAGGGGAAAATATGTTTGAGTTGGTGGGTCTCTGGTAATGTCATGATGTCTAAAACTCCTAAATGCGATTATTCAAATGCAACAGAAACACTCAGGTGGCACGCCCGTGATTCTGTGAGTAAGATGCTGTGGCATTATCAAACACTTTGCTAACTTAATCTGGTGTTGTTCATACTGAGGGGAAAATATGTTTGAGTTGGTGGGTCTCTGGTAATGTCATGATGTCTAAAACTCCTAAGTGCGATTATTCAAATGCAACAGAAACACTCAGGCGGCACGCCCGTGATTCTGTGAGTTAGATGCTGTGGTATTATCAAGTACTTTGCTAACTTATTACTCTGGTGTTGTTCATAACAAGGGGAAAATATGTTTGAGTTGGTGGGTCTCTGGTAATGTCATGATGTCTAAAACTCCTAAGTGCAATTATTCAAATGCAACAGAAACACTCGGGCGGCACGCCCGTGATTCTGTGAGTAAGATGCTGTGGCATTATCAAACACTTTGCTAACTTAATCTGGTGTTGTTCATACTGAGGGGAAAATATGTTTGAGTTGCTGGGTCTCTGGCAATGTCATGATGTCTAAAACTCCTAAGTGCGATTATTCAAATGCAACAGAAACACTCAGGTGGCACGCCTGTGATTCTGTGAGTTAGATGCTGTGGCATTATCAAACACTTTGCTAACTTATTACTCTGGTGTTGTTCATAACAAGGGGAAAATATGTTTGAGTTGGTGGGTCTCTGGTAATGTCATGATGTCTAAAACTCCTAAGTGCAATTATTCAAATGCAACAGAAACACTCGGGCGGCACGCCCGTGATTCTGTGAGTAAGATGCTGTGGCATTATCAAACACTTTGCTAACTTAATCTGGTGTTGTTCATAACGAGGGGAAAATATGTTTGAGTTGGTGGGTCTCTGGTAATGTCGTGATGTCTAAAACTCCTAAATGCGATTATTCAAATGCAACAGAAACACTCAGGTGGCACGCCCGTGATTCTGTGAGTAAGATGCTGTGGCATTATCGGCTTTCGTTACTTTTAGGGGACTCGCGCTATATAGAGAAAAATTGTCTGAATGCACGCGCAAAAATGACGAATTTAATTCACTCGCAAAAATGACGAATTCAATTAATTGTACAAAGTTTAGAAATAACTAAACTCAACAATAACAAAGCTAACCATCGTAGAATCAGTGCTTAACCCTAAATAGTATAGATGAGTTCTTAGGCCTAATCACTATCGATCAGTAACTTAACCCTAAATACTGTAGATGAGTGTTTAACCGTTTTTCATTTTGTTTTCATTTGTTTTTCTCGCTAATAAACGCTCGTCATCAAATTTGTCACTCGTCATTTTTGCGCGTGCATTCAAACTGTTTTTCACTGTTTTTTTTCCTATGTAGCGCGAGTCCCCTAAAAGTAACGAAAGCCGCATTATCAAACACTTTGCTAACTTAATCTGGTGTTGTTCATACTGAGGGGAAAATATGTTTGAGTTGGTGGGTCTCTGGTAATGTCATGATGTCTAAAACTCCTAAGTGCGATTATTCAAATGCAACAGAAACACTCAGGTGGCACGCCCGTGATTCTGTGAGTTAGATGCTGTGGCATTATCAAACACTTTGCTAACTTATTACTCTGGTGTTGTTCATAACAAGGGGAAAATATGTTTGAGTTGGTGGGTCTCTGGTAATGTCATGATGTCTAAAACTCCTAAGTGCGATTATTCAAATGCAACAGAAACACTCAGGTGGCACGCCCGTGATTCTGTGAGTTAGATGTTGTGGCATTATCAAACACTTTGCTAACCTAATCTGGTGTTGTTCATACTGAGGGGAAAATACGTTTGAGTTGGTGGGTCTCTGGTAATGTCATGATGTCTAAAACTCCTAAGTGCGATTATTCAAATGCAACAGAAGCACTTGGGCAGCACGCCCATGATTCTGTGAGTAAGATGCTGTGGCATTTTCAAACACTTTGCTAACTTAATTTGGTGTAGTTCATAATGAGGGGGAAATATGTTTGAGTTGGTGGGTCTCTGATAATGTCATGATGTCTAAAACTCCTAAGTGCGATTATTCAAATGCAACAGAAGCACTCGGGCGGCACGCCCGTGATTCTGTGAGTAAGATGCTGTGGCATTATCAAACACTTTGCTAACTTAATCTGGTGTTGTTCATAACGAGGGGAAAATATGTTTGAGTTGGTGGGTCTCTGGTAATGTCATGATGTCTAAAACTCCTAAATGCGATTATTCAAATGCAACAGAAACACTCAGGTGGCACGCCCGTGATTCTGTGAGTTAGATGCTGTGGCATTATCAAACACTTTGCTAACTTAATCTGGTGTTGTTCATACTGAGGGGAAAATATGTTTGAGTTGGTGGGTCTCTGGTAATGTCATGATGTCTAAAACTCCTAAGTGCGATTATTCAAATGCAACAGAAACACTCAGGTGGCACGCCCGTGATTCTGTGAGTAAGATGCTGTGGCATTATCAAACACTTTGTTAACGTAATGTGATGTTATTCATAACAAGGGGAAAATATGCTTGAGTTAGCAGGTCTTTGATAATGTGATGTCAACAACTCAGAGCAATTGTTTAACTGCAACAGAAACACTGATTCTGTAACTTTAACAATGTGGTCTATCTATTTCACAAAAAACTTAAAAAAAGAAAACATTTACAAGTGAATTTCGCTTTGGATTGCATGTTATAGTTGAATATTGAAACCCTTTTAATTCAGTTTTGGACAATTCTGAAAGTTTTTTGCAGTTCTCAATTTGAACACATGACGCCTGGAACTGTGTGATTATCTCCCCCAGCTTTATTATGCATGTGTCGTTGTGTGACCTGCGTGACATTTTTGACGCTGCACAATGCAATGTTGTGTTACCTGTCACTCCAAAGTTCAAGACGGTTTGCTTGAAAGACCGGTTGTCGTTTTTGTAAATTCACTGAAAACGCCAGCAAAGAGCACATCGGACTTTGAAAAGGATAAGATAATTATTAGGAGCAACAATAGAATGCATGCACCTATACAATGTATGTGTCAATCTTCTCCTGTTTTCAGATGAGCTCGTACGGTCTGTAATTATGACAATCATCGTCATCATAATTAATTACAGTCCTATTAAAGGGGTTATTTTCAATTTTAACTGGTAAACGAGGATGGAAGGTTGAATTCAGCCTCTCTATCAACCCTGACAGCATATATGCTTGCTGGCTTTCGGCATCCAGCGTGTTACGAGCTTGGGGCATCTCGACTTTATTTCCCGTGCTGTCTTTGAAATCTGGAAGTATCCCGTCGTCATCTACATCGTCGTGATGTTGTGTTGTGTTCTTTAGGGAATAGAGCGTTGTGAATTCTCTTTGCAAGAGAAACATTCTGCAGTTATCATCGACATGTTCATTGTTGACTCGAAGTCTAGTTCTACCGATGTGTCTAGGAACGGAAGTGAAGAAAATTTCACACGCGCTAGCAACAAAGAAATGTCAATCAATCATTTAATATTTGCATTTTTGAATCGTAGACATCGTAGTTCGATTTAAAAAAAATAAGTACATTTCGGCAGGAGCTCTCAGTTAACGATAAAAAATAAACCAATACTATCCATGAGAACACTTGTTTTCCAATACAGACAAAAGAATTGACAGTTTTGTTGTAAGCGAGTGAGATGCGATAGTCGTGATATACGCCAGTCCACACCCCCTTTCCCACACTGGAAATAAAAACGTGCGAAATAGTTATCATACAGACTCGCGTTTACTCGACTGATTTTTCAGGAATATTATTCAACTAATACGGAATGTTTGAAGAACCTGAGGGGAAATCAATCGTCACACTCGTCCCCGCTATCTTCACGGAAAGGAACACAGAAAGACAAAGAAAAAGGTGTAGAAAAAGAGGTGCAATGAGGAAAAGAGAAAAGAAAGGCGACTGCAGAGAAAAGTACATGTTGGTGAACAAGGAGCGTCTTGTATCGGCTAAGCAGTACCCAACGTTCTGCCTTCTGAATAAGAGCAAAATTTATACCGTTGGGATAGATGAAACGAAGCAGCAGAATGAGAGGCGATCTACACCCGTCGTTTGTCTGCCTCAAGAGGAAGAGAACGAGGTCATCGAAAAAAGAAAAGCAGAATTCACTGATCGTGATGACCCTGAGCGAAGTTTTTGAGCTTCATTCTCTGAGATAATTCCGGACACGACTGCATTGGTTGCCTCGGACAGACCATCCGCGATTAAGCTTGCCTGTCTACTGAGTGATCCCATGTGATAATATCGGAATTGTATCGTCGATTTTAAAACGATACCATTGTTTCACAGAGCGGCTTGCTTCACGAGTAAATCCATAACGTTGTTTTCCGCGGTGTAGTGACGTTTCCGGAGGGGAAACAATGAAATCTTCCCTTGGAATTGTGCGCACGAATTAATTCAAATATTGAAGGGAGGACTGACTGAGAGAGTAGCTGCATTTGCAGTTTTACGGATTATTGTTTGCTGTTGTAAAATACTCTGCAAAGGCAAAAAAAAAATAGCGAAACACGTTATTTTTCCGTGCTATTCTTGATCTGAAATAATTCAGTTCACGCGACGAAAATTGTACGCTTTGTACCCTGTGAACAGTCTCTTTCGATCTTCTTGGAAAATAAAGATATTCCCAATTTTCACGGAAAGATCTTAGGAGCGGCTCTGTTTGAACGGTACACATTTCTAGCCAACCAACCAAAATGCTAAGCGACTCATGAAATTTCTTTGGTCATTTTTATTTCGGCTCTGGTTTCCATCGCAGGATTTCAAATTAGACGGTGAAACAAGAGCTTGAAAGAATACCGATGCATGGTTTAGCTCGTAACAAAATCCAGCTGCGAGCGTTGAAAACCATCATCAAGATCAAATTCCCTTTCACTCTGTGATTGGCTTAAACGATGCAGTTACTAAATTGGATTTTCTAAAATTTTAATTATCTCAATGTTAGCGTCCATAGCAACTTGGCTTCCAACGGCGAGCCAAAAAATGCTCTATGAGGGTTCTCATGCTTGAAACTGTGAGTTTGGAGTCTAGGAGCTTGATATGTTTCTCCTGTTTAGACTCTCCTCCCCTCGCGTCGCGTCTCCTCGAAATTTCGCGCGCGCGCGTGTAGTTCGCCCGCCCGACAAGCGATCGCCAAAATTAGAGACTACTCGCAGTCTACCTCCTGTTGCCGTCAGCAATTTTTTTTGACGGCAGCCGTTGGCGTAGCCTCCCACGCAGTCGTTTTTAGGGGAGTCGTATTACCCTCCTCCCCACTGACGACTTCCCTATAAACGACTGCGTGGGAGGCTACCGTTGGCGCGCACTGCATGTCTCCAAGTGACGATGAATGACAGATACGCGCCATCGCGTCACAGACCGACCAATCAAAACACTCCGTCACCAGAGTGCCGGGGTTCAGAAAGGCAGTATGAAAGCAGGGCAGTAGCACATGGAGCCCAAACGCTACATTAGCTTTATAATCATAATCTTTCAATTAAAATATTGTTATTTACCTGTATTCCTGTGCCTTTATGAGTCGCTTTGGAAGGGATTCAAATCATTACTAACTCCTCTTGGCCATTAATTGAAACCCGAGATTGTATCCCCCACGAGAGTTGATAGTTAATAATAATGGCACTTGAGACGTAATTGTCGCGTCCTATGACGCACCCTATAAGAAGATAAGATAACATTTAGCTAACATTTGAAACCGGCGAGGTAAACCTTCTCCGCTCTGATTCAAATCCCTTCCAAAATGACTCATAAAGACACAAGGAACACAGGTAAATAACAACATTTTTATTAAATGATTATGATATAGCTAAAGACAGCGCTAGGGTCCCCTGTGGCAGTAGGCTTGGATAAATTCTGCTCGTAAAATGGCTTATTCTGCATGCCGGCAGTGCTCGAAATTCTGCTCTGACACCCTTATTCTGCTCGAATCCTTCTCGGTACCTGAAAAATTTTCTGCCCTTCGGGCCTTATGTATTTTCGCAAATATAGAAGGGAGGCTGGGCCTAACCCCTAACTACTTATTAGATATTCATTATACGTAGCAAAATTGTAATTCATCTTACTTTATATCACTAATATCAGACGAAACAGTGAATCGTGTGAGTGCGTTTAAGCTACTAAACACATTTTTAAAGAACAACACAACACATGACCTTTTAATCACAAGGTATTTTTTATTTGTTTTGTAATTAGTTTTCAATTTTTCTTTTAACTGTTATGCATATCATTAGTGTCACTGATTTTCCGTTATTCTGCTCAAATTCTGCCCGAAAATGCCTTATTCTGCCGGCAGAATGCTCGCCTCAAAAATCGCTTATTTTTCTCGAAATTCTGCCGGCAGAATTTATCCAAGCCTACAGGGCAGTCTCTCTCTTTTCGCCCTTCGCTCGCTCTCCCGCCCGCGCTACTCGCGGCTCGCGGCTCGAATATCGCGCTCGTGGCTTTGCCGTTAGACTGCGAGTAGTCTCTAATTTTGGCGATGGCGATTGTGGGGCGGACGAAATACACACGCGCGCGCGAAATTTCGAGGAGACGCGACGCGAAGGATGTCTATTTTTTCGGCGCTCCCTTCGCGTCGCGTCTCCTCGATCTTTCGCGCGCGCGTGTCTTTCGCCCGCGCCACAATCGCCATCGCCAAAATTAGAGACTACTCGCAGTCTACTTTACCGTTCGTCCGGCACGGATTTTAGAGCAAAAGAGAGACTGCTCGTAGTCTAGGAGAGGGCATGATCGCAGGCTATTACAGCTGTAGTAGCGTAACCCAATTCAATTTCACCGTGGCGTCACGTTACAACTGGATGCAACTACCAGAATTAATTACGTTTTTAAGCTAAGGCCGGTAAATGTTTTCAGGTATACAGGGTTCAAGGGGGCTTAGAGCGCCTGCTTCTAAATTCAGGGCCCCAGGCCTCCAAGGTGGAAAAATCGGGGCTCTGGGGCTCCATTAATTCACTCCAGAGCGATAATCAACGTATTTATCCAGGCTCCATGTTGTTATATTGCAGAGAAAAAAAATTCACGGCAAAAACTACTGGGGCACCAGGAACGTTACTTCAGAACAAGAGATAAATCTGTTTCAAATTCCCCACCCTTTCAACGCAACGTTCAAATTCCCCCCTCCCCTTGAAGTTTCGAATTGATCGATGTATCACTATACGTAGCCCTGAGTTTAAACCCTACAAGGCAAGGACCAGATTCATAAAGCCCATCCAAGTTAAGACACAGCTCAAACATAAAAGAGTTTGCATGGAAAATCGAACTGAGAATTGCTATTGATAAATAAGCTTTTTAAAAAGGGTAGAAGCTGCTAATAAAAGAGATAAAATGTTATCTGGTGTTGTTTCTTTCTTTCTGTAAAGGTTTAGCACTTCTGGAGAGGTTTGTGGTCGTCTACATATACCCTAATAAAGACTTTCTCTGCATCGCATGGAACACCGCGTTGCTTGTTTAAGAAGTCATTAACCATTGTTAAGTCTGACATCATAAAACTATAACCAGACTAACTGTAGTTAAAGGTGTTGGTGTGACTACAACCAATGTAAAGGTACCAGGTATGTCAGCCATGAGTATTTGCACCACCCACTGAAGCAGGATAAGACAATAAATCAACTAACAGTCAAGATTTCTTGAAATAAATTTAATAAAATGATAATCCTAATTTGATTATCTTTTAATTTTTTTATTTCTAGGGATAACTTATGTTCTCCAAAGGTATATGTTGTCACACTTGATCCCAAAATGTGAAAAAAAAATTTAAAAAACTAAGAAAAGCTGCTGGTATAGGGCAATTTATGCAAGGAATTAAAAAAAAAGACCTTTCAGAAGGAAAAATCTCACAGCAAGAAATTATGTAATGGCAAAGTGATAGAATGTATGAAAACACTGAATCAAAGGCAGTGCACTTGACTTTGAATATTGTAAAAACACACTACAATCCTTTATTCCACACATGCACCTTGATTCAAAGTTTCGTGTACAGTTTGATGGTGACCCATGGCAGACGCAATATGAAAGGTATTCCTGTGGCAAAAAGCATGAAAAGGGAGGGAACAGCTATTTAAGCTCAGGGCATGAATGTGTGGGAAGTTAGGTCCCTGGTGTGCACACACATACATGCCCAAAACTACAAGTGTAAGACTCAAACAAGAAGACACCTGAAGGCACTTACGCAGGATGTGCTGAATTAAGGACTATTTTGCATGGAGTTGGACAATTGTTAAGTACATATGCTGGTACGATATGTACGTCCTCTTCTAGTTTCTTCTATCAATTTCACTTTGTACTTTGTCTTCTACACGACACATTGTCTGGTTGTGTTCAACCCAACCTGACTTGCATGTGATTCAAAGTTACAGCCAATAAAATAGCACAATTTTTCGGGACGTCCCATGAGCCTTGTGCCAGGGACACGGGACATGGGAAAGTTAAAAAACATGCCAATTTGTGACACCGATGAAAAAATATGTTTGACCGAAACATAGACGTGGGCTGACGTAATTAGAGTTTAAGCTAGCTGGGTTGACAACAAACTATCCACTGAGTAATGAAAATGTGTTTTGTGAGGCATCATGGTTGGTACAGTAAGGGTGGGAGAGGGAAAATGTAAGCACCGGTGGCCCAAACATCCCACCCCCTCATGCTCTGTGCTCAAATATCTGCTCCCAGTCCACTATTCGTGCTTTTTGCCACAGGAATACCTTTCATATTGCATCTGCCATGGGTCAACAATAATATATTGTACATGAATTTGTTATCTAATAAAAACAAGACTGAATCAAAACCTTATTCTTACAGGTCAGAGAGAAACAACTCTGACTCTGTGTAAGGGAGAGATACTTGTAGTTCTGTGCAACAACAGAAAAATCTAGTTGTCAAAACTCCTGGTACGTGTCACTTTGCATTCCCTTTTTAAAGGGAATGCAAAGTGACAAAAATCCTCTTTTTCATTTAAGTGATGGACGATCATGAATAGTGTTTGTAAAACGTTTTCAAAGCTTAAAACGTTTTACAAACACTATTCATGATCGTCCATCACTTAAATGAAAAAGAGGATTTTTGTCTGTTGTAATAGTTGTTGAGTAGTGAATTCAGATCCCTTCAAACATCAAACTTTTCAAGTGCTGAGTCAAATGAAAATGGGCAAAAGTGATTGTTTCAGCTGATTTCCATTAGTTTCAACACATGAAAAGTTGGACGTTTGAGTTTAGTAGGCTTGTTCTCATTTTCAATTTGTAACACCAGGAAAAATTATTTCTTATTATCTTTAAAGGAATCTTTCCAGGTCAGATAGTACATAACACAAAATGTCTTTTTTTAAACAAACACTTTAAAATAGTAACAAATTTTGATAATTAAAAATGCAATCATAATATAAATATCAACACAGAGAAGACAAGATGTCTGGAGAATCAAGTATTTAAAGCAATTTAAAAAATATAAGAAACCTATCACACCCCCAAAATGTCTTACAATAATAATTAAAAGTTAGACTAATTTTATACCAAGTGCTGTACAAAGCATATTAATTACCAGTAAATACTCCTTTGGCCAAATTGTAAAAATAATTTTGTTCAAATGTACCCTAAATTGCTACAATGTATCATATTGTAGAGAAAAGGATACCTGAACAAATTGCTTCATTTGCAAGTAATAAATTACTAGTATACATACTCTATTATTAACTACAATTTCTATGCAAACTCTGGAGTTAGAAACTCAACCAATGGTTGCATTTTATACTGCTGCAAACAAGCAACTGTCTAAGGGGAGATCAGCAAATTTTAGCTCATAATTATCAATCTTTATTGTTTAACCTTCAAGTCTCAGCATCATTATACAAATTCTCCTTTCTGGTCTCCAGACATTTTGTTGAGAACTAGCTGAGAGAACTTGTTTAAAAATAGAGACAATTCATCTTTGGTGGTCACTTACCTAATTCTCATGACCTGTATGTGTTACACTGCACTGATAAGATGAGGAGAAATTTGTTGCTGATCACTATTGGGGCTCAAAGGATTAAATACGGTGACAGTTAACAGGCTAAACAAGTGACAAACTTGTCGCCTTCAAATTTCAGATTGAACTGCGAATATTTAGAATTGTGGCATTTTGAAAAAGGAGGAAAACTGAAGAAAAATCTCTACAAAAAGCAAGGCAACAAACAACATTCTGATCCCTCAAATGGCATCAACTACGGGATTTGAACCTGAGTCAAACCTGAGCCTCTCACCGCTACACCATCCTGCTAAAAAAAGGTCAACTGTCACATAATGACTGGCAGCTTTTGATCCAGTTATCTGTTTCTGCTTTGAAAGTGTGTTGGTTGTTGTCATAATCCTGGTTTTTTATTGTTAGTACCCACATCAGCCATTATTTTTAAATTTGAAAATAAAGCCAATTGGCTTCAAAGTCCGACTTAACTTGTGCAAAAGTTTTTGCTCAGTAATTACACTTGATGGTAGTATAAATGCAACTCTTTGTTAAGATTTGAACTTCAGAATTTGCATTTTATTGTTAAGTGCAGCAATTTTAAACTCTCCTTAAGTGGTCCTCTATCTTCCAATAGACCTTTATATACTGTAGTAGCAAAGTTTATTTAATATGAAAGATAAATTATAAATAAAGAACACAATGTTGTGCTCTTGACTTTGCTACAAAAAACACATCCATTTGAAAGAAGAAACTGAACCGAAACAAGGAAGAGTGGATTGTGGACTTCCAAAAATGTGAAAATAAAAATGCGAAATAAAAATCCCTTTTCTATAATTTGTATAACTTCATTGATGGCCATTGTTAAATTTCTTAATGTACAGTTTACTGCACAATGGGTAAATACAATGGGTTTTGTTTTGCACTGCTGTCAATCATAATTACAATGATAAACAAAAAAACATCTAAAGAACAGACACAAACAAAGCTAAACAAAGCCAGCTATCGTTAAGGAGTTTGAGCACCCTTGTTAATTTCACTAATAGCAGTCAAGATAGCAGATGCAGATTTGGATCGTTGATGGCCTTTTTTCATTTTGTTGTCTACGAAACCCTTTTCTTCTAGCTGTGCTTCTACATCAAAATCTCTCACAAGGTTCTTCGCCATTGTAAACTGAAATTGCTCTGGTGTGGCTATTGGTATGTGACCATTTGCTTCAATGTCTGGTTCCACTTCATCACAAGTCTTATTGAGCTCTTTCCTTGCACGGCGGATTACATAGGTCATCAAAAGTACACTGATAATAAATTGGATGAAGAGAATAATGTAACTACCTGACTGGTCTTGTACGACGTCTTCCAGAGAACGGAATGTGGAACCCATGTATGCATTTAATGCTTGAGTAGGTAAAAGTCCAACAGTAGATGAAAGTACATATTTAGGTGCACTGACATTAGTAACCTGGAAAACAAAAGGATAAACAAGAAAATACGTTAAAATCCTCACTTTTCTCTTCACCAATTAAAACTGAACCAGAACTCTTCATCAACTATATGACTACTGTAACTGAGAAAACTCGAGATACTGGAACCAAACACAAAAACTCTAGAATATAAACATGGCTTGGACCTAATGCAATCTAGGTGAAATAAGATCACACCAATTAACTCAAAAACTCAAGTTAGAATGCAGTCAAACTACCACTAGTGGAAATCCGGCTGACTTCACATTAACAATATATTTTCACCTCCCACAACTGGACAGTTGAAAATTGTCCTAACAACGTCCACTTACAGTCAGTTTGACTCCACTCTCATTAGAAGTTATCAATGGCCACTAGTTAAAGGAGTGCAAGGGTTTCAGTCACAAGTAGATTGTGTATGATCAGGTAGGTGAGTATATTCCTGAAAAGGACAGTTGGTGACAGTGACTGATGTATCAACAAGTTCAGCAAAAGTTGTGATAACTTTATTTGGAAGTTATGATTTCCACATGGGTCGTTGAAACATCAGTCAATTTTACCAACAGTCCTTCTCAGGACTACACTCACTTGGACATTTACACACAGCCTTCTAATGACAAGACTCCTGGGTTCAAACCAGTCACCACGTTTCAGTTATGGTAACTGAACCTTTCATAAGCAAGCACCCTCCAGATCTTGTGATCAAGGTGGCACCTTTTAGATACGAAACGGTGTTCTTGACTATGAACTGATTCAAACAGGATTTCATTTTGATTCACAAGCAAAAACAATCACAAGGAGTGATACGAGTTAGCCTGTGAACAAGCTCCACGGTATTTGTTTTCTTCACCTGCAATTTTTTCTCACGTTATTTCCCCAGAGCCTGTTCACATTCAAAGAGACATGAGTTCATAATCACCATAAACTAACCAACCGTCAACTCCCCTCGTTTTTTTCCCGCTCTTTCGCTCGCTTTATTTTTCACTCGCGCTCCACTATCTGAATGCCTGGAACAGGGTAGTATTGATCTCAACTACACCTTTAGCTCCATTTTCTTAATCTTAGAATAAAGAAGACAAAAATTTGACTAAGGCATTCTTAGATTGCTTGGAGTATAAAGCAACTCTTCATAGAAATCTCTTCATGCGCTCTTTTTGCACATGCCAATATTCAATGTAAATTGATTTATAAAAATCTGCATATATATAATGATATTTTTGAAGCTTACTTAATTTGGAAATTATGCACGCATGAATAATTACCAAAAAGTTCAGTATTTCTTAGTTACCATCGGATAGTTCTATGAAATGAATGAAATGAATCCTACTCGAAAATAAAGCGCTTCCACAGTTTGTAATAAATTTAAATGAAAAGCATCCAGATCGGTGGTACAATAATAAAAAACGAGCAAAATTCCCAGCTGTTTTGTGACAAATATTCACTAAAGAAACAAGCCTGCAAATATAAACAAATCATCAATTGACTATGCAATGCATGCAAATCGGAGTCATGTGAGAGAATTACAGGAAATGCCGTATAATCTTACCGAGAAAAGCCCGTTTTGCAATCCAAAGGGAACGGGTGTGAGTCGTGTGAGGGCGATCACTTTAAAACCACGTTTTCCCTCGACTACACGCATGATTGCCTTCAGGTTTTCCGACTCAAGTTTAGAGCGCACGAAATCTCGTAGATATCGCCTGCAAACGATGAACGCACTCGACAATCCGCACAGCACAGAAATCACTACAACCAAAAATCCAAGCATGAATCCGTACAAATACCCTGCTGCTACGTTTAGAAGGATGTATCCCCATGTCATAGGAAAAGAAACAACTGTGAACATAGTTACAAACAGTAGAATTCGCGCCCATTCATCCAGATTCTCCAGCCATTCCAGGACGTCTTTCACGTACCGGCGACACAAAATAACCAAGATCAGTCCAACGATAAGGAAGATGAGAGCTGTATAGGAGATTTGATAGCACCTCGGTTGCCTTTTGATTACAACTTGGTCGAATTTCGTAGATTCGCCGAGACACTTCTGAGCTTGCGACTGAATCTGCTCGGTGCATTTTTGACCATATTTAAAGACCATACTTAGACGTCTACTACAGGGTCAGTGTCAAGGATTTGAGGAATTAGGATCAATGCATTACAGCTTTCGCCTAGAATCTGAAATTAACACCAAAAGACCACCGTGATCTGCGAACAAAAACAATTCAAAACGGTATTGCATTCCGCAAACGCCCAACCCTCCCCAACTCAAAGCAAATGTCAAAGTATTGAGTCAACTTCGAGTCAGCGGACTACTTCTATAACTTAGTAGCCAGGCCTTACTAATAGCGGCGCGTTTTCAGCGCGAACTTGGGTAAATTTCAAATTTATTTCTTTTGCTCTCAAGAATGAGAATTTACTATTATTATTTCGTTCCCTCTTTCGTTCGCCTGACATAATTGCAAAGACATTACATTTTCCTATAGCCAAATGAAGATTTCAGGAAACTTTGATTGCTCCTCGAAAACTGGGACAGTCAGCTTTGTAGCCAGGCCTAAATAAATACACAACATGGCTGCCGCCTGATGACGAAGGTTCTTTACGTCCTGCATTTCATAGTGGTTTTCAACGTCTTTCTCTCAGGTTTGTTTTAAATCAATAACTGAAAAGAGTGGTGTTTCATTTTTAGACTCTGCTTTGTGCTCTGGTAAATTATTTGTCTTAGCTATGTATCTGAACCCAAAAAAGGCTTCAGGTGAACACTTTAGGGCCATTCCATTTTATATCCACACCCCCCCTATGGAAGAGGTCAGTCAAAATTTACCCCCTAAGAAATCAAAGATCAAAAGTGCCGACACGTGCACCCCTTCAGAAATTGCCTAAATTCTCTTTTCCCCTCAGAAAAAAGCCAATTTTTTTCCGAACCCCTCGGAAATGTTCAAAAGATCAAAGGCGCCGACGTGGCGACCCCCTCAGAAATGATGATCAAGGGCCCCTCAGAAAATCTCTTCCATCGGGGGGTGTAGATATTAAATGGAATGGCCCTTAAACACGTGTGCCACCAATCTGTTCTTTTGAGCAATATTTTCTCACTCACAGTGACTGAAAGAAAAAAACAAATTAAATTTTGAAAACAAGCCCTAGCCTCTGGGCCTGGGGAATCCGGGAAAAGAGTGTGTGTGTGGGGGGGGGGGGGGAGACTCCATTAAAACTTACAGGAGTGATCGTTTTACCTTCAAGGGGTTTAAACTCGTGATTTGGTACGGCTTAGGGTGTTAAAACTTAAGACGGATTCCGCTCAACGTTCGAGCAATAAGTGCAAAAAATATTTACCAAAAAACTACTCATGGCACGGTAACATTTCAAATGCTATTTGAAACATCTCACTCTAGTTCACTTGCCCAAGTGACCCCGCGATGAAATTCTCCAGCATTCTCAAGAAAATTAATTTCAAATCTCATAAAAGTATGCTAAAAACGGGCGCCATTTTGTTTTGAACTGACATGAAGCGTCTTTTTAATTGAAATAAGGATAACTTCAAATCCAATTTTCTCTCGCGGGGTCAGCTTGGAAGCAAAAGTAACGATAAGTTCTTCTTATCTGTTCTCCAAATGTGACAGTGCTGCAAGTATTTTTTTGGTAACTTAATTTTTGCACTTACTGCTCGAACGTTGAGCGGAAATCGTCTTAAATAGACCATTATTAGACCTATCCTGGTACCTCTCACGGTAAAAATAATGTAGAATAAATTTTTGTTAGACACTATTTGAATGTCTTCGTTAAGTTCTGGTTCCTCTTATCTAGGAGTAAAAATGACTTTGAGCCATGCCCACAAAAAGAGTTTCTGGTATCTTTTAGTCAACATTTTCAAAAAAAACCTGCACACTTTTATATGGGAGTCTCCCATTGGGCTCCAGGTTCTTCACCCTTTAAGCCCTGATATAAGAATGCATATTCTCATTACTGATCTCCCTACATTTCTTATGGAATTAGTAAGGAGAATTTGTCTAAAAATCAAGACATTCTGTCCTCAGTGATCACCTCCTTTATTCTTGTCACTTGAATATTCAAACAAGCAGTGAACATGTAAAGAGAACTTTCATTTTCATCGGGGCTTAGGGCTTAAAGGGTTAATTTACAGTATGACCATTACCTTCTTTTGGTTAACTTTTCCTTTATTTTCTCCTTTCAGTTACACTGTCTGTTTATGGTCATAGATACATGTGGGCCAGTCAGTATGTAAGGAGTAGAACTGGAAGGTTGTTATTAGAACAACTTGCAGAGGATGAAAACCACCAAGAAATAGATGAAACAACAGTATGTGCAACTTTAATGTTTGGTTCCAGAGGCTAGAATATCCAGAAATTTTATTGCTCCAAAATGCATTAATTAAAAATGCTTCATAAAATGTGTCATGTTTGAGGTGAACTGTGTCTGGATCCTGGATAAAAGATCTAAGATGACTGATATATGACCAATTTTTATATGTATGATTGATACAGCGGAATCCCGCTATAACAAAGCACCAAGGGAGTGGGAAAATGTGTTCGTTATAACAGGGGTTTTGTATATTGGGGTTCATTTCCATACATTTTACTATTATTGAGCTGAAGAATATCGTTCATTATACAGGGTCTTCGTTATATAGGGTTCATCTTATTGAGGTTCTACTGTATAATTATTTCCAGTACTGCTCTTTCCCTGTGTACATGGACTTACTGTTTCCCAAAGAACAGTTTTTCCTTGGTGCTAAAAATGAAATCAATGACAGTTATATATTCAAAAATTCAGAACCTTCGTTATTTCAAAATTATATTTGTCACAAAATCAAACTGATTTTGTGCCAACCAACAAAATAATTTAATTACATTGCATGTTTTTTACTTTAGTGGTACAAATGCATGAACTCAGCCCTGTCAGAAGAGTTACAATCCAAGTTTGTGGAGAGTACCTTGGATGATGAAACAGAAGCTTTCTTAAAGAACTGTCATGAAAAAGCAGATGCAGTGTTCTCACAAATGGGACACCATCTGTTCAAAGGATTCTTTGGGTACTTTTTCTCTGTTACTACACTTAATGGGTAAGTGTCTAGAAATAACTTGTGTAAAGCTTTCTGAACCCTCATTGCACATTCAGTCTTCCAAAAATGTTCTGTAGTGGCAGGTAACATACATAAGTAGCACTAAGGGGGGAGAACCATATTTTCTCAATTAAACGCCAGGCCCCAAACAAATGCCAAGTTCAAATAAACACCAGGTCAACATGGTCAAATTTGAAATAAATGCTGTGGGTGTTTGTTCAAGGTACCATTGTTTATTTAGGTCTGGCTTATATGAAACTCAGTGTTCCAGATAAGAGATGGGTCTCGGGTCAAAAACGCGACAAAGCTGGCAACATGACCCAACTAAATAAATGGTCAACTTGAGAAGGTTTGAAGAGATCCACATCTATTGACCCCTCAATTAATTTTCCTTATTGCCCCTCTGCCTTTATAAGTAATCTGGAACACTGGAAACTAAACCTTTATGTCACTGATTCTCATCGAAAATTAGTTAGTATTAATAGCAATTTTAAAAAGGTTCAAGTACCACTTCAGCCAGCTTCAACTAATCTGCTACTTCAGGGCTGTGCTCTAGCAGTGCCCAGGGGCCTCAAGTTACCAACTTTTGTCTTTGGGTGACTAGAAAAACTTACTTTTTGCATAACAGTGAAAAGCTGGGCACCCCAGATTTCATAGTTGGGAGCCTTTAGGCTCCCTGTGAGTTTTCTAAGAGTACAGCCTTGTACTTTTTGTAATCAGAAATTCAGATTGGTCATCAGTATCTGACCTGTACCCTTTTTTCATATACTGTACAGAGTGTTTGTGAAGGGGATGCAGGTTTTTTAAAGTTTCTGCTTTCTATGCCCTTCACTCTTGCTTGTATGATTTTTATATTTATACAATAAGGTGTTGCTTCAGCTTATCTGTTCTTCCCTGTCAACCAAATTAAAATTCTCGTTTCTTTTTTTTTTCACTAGTCAGAAATTGGCTGGTAAGTGCTGCAGTGGCAACATTTATCTCACTGAAGGAGGTCATTCATCATCTGGTATTCCTTTTTATCCACAGAATTTTGAATCGTGGTTCAATGTTTGTGTTTTCCAATGCCCAATTTCAAAGACTTATGGATGTGGATGGTACTTGGAAGGCAGGACGGCTATTAGACCTGGGAGCTGGTGACGGCAAGGTGACAAGCGTTATCAAACAGCACTTTGAAGAAGTGTATGTCACAGAACAGTCTCCTTCAATGAGGTGGAGACTTAGCAGCCAAGGATTCAAGTAAGTTATACACCGGTTAAACACAGCTTTCCTATGGAACACACAAGATCAGCACATACAACGCTTAGCACAAATTCTGGTTTTAACTCAGATAGGAGCAAAACAGAATAACAGTATCTTTCTTCTCCTAGCATTACTAGCACTTAACAGGTCATGGTCATACCATGATTACCTGCCTGAAGAAATATGTTACTTTTGCAGTATGACCGCTTTGATTGCAATTTTTTGCGATCACAGAAATGTAGAAACAGGGACTGAGAACAAAGAAATGAATAAACAAACAAACATTGTTTAAGTAAATAAATAAATAAATTAATAGTAAATAATAAATAATGAGGGGGTGAATAGGGGTATGCAAATCCACTGATCCGTGCTATTTTTTGGCCTGATCCATCGATCCGACGTTATTTTCGTTCAAATCCATATCTGCAGTACTTAAAAACTCTCTGTGGTTTAAATATACTGCACATCGGTATATATTTGTTTTCTTTTTCTTCTACAGTATTTAGATTTTGCCTGAAGTTTTCTGGGGTGCTTTAGAAAATAGCATTACAGCATTACAAAATGAATTTATTTAATAAATACTTTCACAAGTTGTTCTGCAATTGCAACTACCTCAGGACTTAAATATTCAGAAGTTTTCGCGACAGCTTCGTAAATTCTAGCATTACAAAAATGGACATTGGTATGTTTCTCCGCACAATTCAGCTTTGCACTATCAAATAATCTGCGAGCATAAAATAAAACCAAATCGAAAGCTCCATAGAAACTAAAATCTTAAAGTAAGACGTTTTTTTGTCTTAGAGACTGGTGCTTAGGTAAGATGTGCATTTGTATTAAATTAAGATTCGTTGTCTTACTTTAAGATGATAAATCGTCTTAGAACAAGATGACAACCTCTTAATTTTAGTTGCCTGACATCTTAAACACGAGGTGCCTAGATACGATGCGTTTTCGTCTTAATTTAATATTTCAATTCGTCTTATTTTTCCGGAGACTGTTACATTTCAAAAATTGAATGCGTGTATTCTTTTTTCATGTCGCAGCTTGCCCACCTAGTAAAATGAGAGTGAACAAATCACCACAAAACATAAGCTTATTTTAACCAAAAACGCTTTATTACCCGTGCAAAAAAATGTCCTGCTCGGGCCAGCCCAGGCCGGCCTGGGCTGGCCTTACCTGGCCAAGGCCGGCCTGGCCCTGCCATAGCTGGCCTGGGCCAGCCCAGGCCAGAAAACTGGCCTGGCCCAGCATGGCCTTGGCCGGCCCGGGCCGACTAAGGCTGGCCAACTTCAATTTTCTCTGGCTATTCACTGGCCTGGGCCGGCCCAGGGCGGCCCAGGCCAGTCACGGGCTGGCTAGGTTGGTCTGGTAGAATAAAGGCAATAATGACTGGCAAATGTCAAGGCCAGCCTGAACAGTTTTCTTGGGTAGATGACCTGAGCCATTTCTGTTACAAGTCAGGTCAGGTCAGATATGGTCAGCTAACAGTTTTCGGAATTACTGCAGTGTAGCCGGGATTAGAACACTGGATAAACAGTGAATTAATATAAATGATTTTTAGTTTTAACACTGAGTCTCAGGCAATAATTTAAGAAGTTCAATTGGACTCATCCAGTTATATAATCAATTCATATAGATCTAATGTTCCAACTTGAGCAGATAGTTGGCAGTCCATTTAAGAGTTACATTCAAAAGTCAAGACTTCTTGGCAGGGTTTTTGCAGACCAGAGAATCCTTAAAAGTCATCATTGAAGTCTTGTAACTGTCAAGTGACTGTGAAACAATAACTGAAAGCCAATTGTCTCTGGAATGAGTGCTTAACCCTACATAATGTAGAGAGGCCCCATGACCTAAATACTTGCCGAAATACTTACAACATGCAAAATTATCGTCTGTTAAATAATATATTCAAATATGTAAATAATATATTCTGCATTCTGAACCCTCTCTCCACCAAAGGTGAATGTCCCATGATAAATTTCCCAAAGAGTACATCAGTCTGTGGAAACTCTATGGAGCTTTAAGATCTTTAAAGTTCTTATTACTAACTTTTGTGGTCATGATCACTCACCAATTTGCTCAAATTTGATTTTGGCATTTCCAGTTGTGTAACTACAATTTTTTTGTACCAGTCAGGTGTGAGATGAAAGTGCTGCCCTCATTTGCATGTCCAGTAAACATGCTTCATTTAAAGTTCATTTATCCAGAAGAGATTTTGTTCCTTTCTTGTTTTCTTTTTGAATGCTCTCCTTCTCCTAAGTGGAAACGAAGCTTCATAGCCTGGGATTGACATGCTACATTATTTTCTTGTTTGCTAAATATAAGGATTCATAATAATCGACAAACCTAGTCACAACAATTCTTTAATTCTGGTAAATGAAGTCAAAAATGTGTGTTGGATAGGACAGCAAGGGCTTCACTGTGTATAATACAAAGCTACTATAAATGGTTTGAACCCAGGAGTCATGTCATAATTCGGTAAATTGTGATGATCACAATTTTACGAATTATAATACAAAGCTACTGAGAGCTTTATGTGTGTAGCTGTTTGTCTGGTTTTAAAACAATATCATGCAGTGGCAAGTATGCCCCTTGTTGTGTGAATTTCAGCTTAGCCTGTGAACAGGCTCTGCAGTGGGGAAAAGCGCAAAAATAAATCAGCAAGCGGAGCAAGTGGAGCATAGTCCCCTCCCCGTCTCTCTGTTTGTTCTTGCCCTTTGTTTTCTTCGCTCTTTCCCCGACCAGAGAGCCTGTTCACAGGCCTATTTCAGTTTGATCATAAGAAATCATTCTGTAACAAGCAAAGATTACATAACAGAAGGGTTTCCCAGCTAACAAAAATTGTTGGTGAACTGAAGCTTGACTTAAACATCAAACAAATGAAGTGTTCCCCAGCTTGTTCACAGTAGCCTGCAATTGGGTGGCTGTACGCTTTACATGCCGCAGGCCAGCATTTGCTGTTTGAAAGGGAGTGGAATATTGAGAACTTAAAAAAGGTTTTCAAATTAAGGAACAATCACTTTTGTGACAGAAAAATTTATTACCTTTTACCATTAATACAATCTCATCCATTGAAGCTTAGTCAGCTTAAAAAGTCATCAAAAGTAAACTTATCATTGGCAAAGTGTACTGTTGTTCTGCTGAGCTCACCTTAATCTTTGTTCAACGTATTCAGTTGAGTGTCATTTAAGACTGAACTTTTGTCCTCTTTACAAATGAGTTCCACTGTGAGATACTTGGTCCTGTTATCACTGTTCTCCTCTTTAAAACTCTCTTTGTTCAGTCCTTCATGCTAAAAGGACTTGCTTGTGCTAAGTGAATTTTCTTCAGTAGTGACAACACGTGTTTCAATGTCCGCTGCAGTGTTCGTTGCTTTCCTATCTGTTTCCCCCCATAAAAGACTTGTAAATGGATAATTTTTCGCGTGGAATAACAAATACAAGTTTGTCCTTGTCGCTTAGCTCTTGTAAATATAACAATGTTGCATATCTTTTGTGTAACGACCCCTTGTTCTTCGTGCTGAACGTTGAACAGCACTAGTTCGTCCGCCATGTTTGATTTTGAGCATGCTAGTTCCCAGGGAGGCCGTGAGATCACACACGCATGCGCATTTGTAGTTCGCCATCACGTGTGTCTTTGAAAGAATGGAAAAGTGCGAAGTTTGAGTTTGGGCGCGTGGTTTTGAATATATCGAGTCTGTTTAGAGTAGAACTGCATTTTACTGCTTACTTCTACGTTTTTTCTCTGAAACGCTTCGGTTATGGAACAATTTCGAGTGGTTGAAGAAGAAGCAATGACCCAGGCTGTCTGAAAAGAGGTAAGAGTGGGAAAATGTTCATATTTTGGCGTAGAATTCGAAGCTCGCAGATATTTCTCACTTCAATCGCCCAAGCGAATGGTTAGATTTCTCAATTGTCATGCATTAAAATGAAGCAATGTTGTCTTGAAATGTCCTTTCAAAGCAAAATTCTATGTAAGACTTTAATAAGCTTGAATGTAAAGTGACAATTTAGCTGAAAAGCGTTCGTGCAAATGAGTAAATTCTTGATCGGAACTTACTGGAATAGTCAAATACAAATTTGCCTGATTTCCACATTCAACTAGTGAACTATCAGAAGAAGAAGAAGGCAAAACTGGATTTGTTGCTGAAAAGGGTTGGATTCCTTTATAGTTTCTAATCAAGACCTAAATGGCTCTTTACTTTAGCACAATATTAATGTTCTCAGATGAAATGCCCATTGAGCAGGTTGTAAATCAGTCCACGTTACACACCATTGGTTTCACACTAAAGTTTAAAAAGATCCTGTGATGATAGTTGTAATAATAATTTCAAGTCAGTCTTTTTAGTTCTACACAAACTTAGAAACCATGAACACTGAAAATATTTCTCAGAATGTCCATTGTGTTTTGACCAATCACGTGCAAGACCTTGAAACCACAAAACAAATGGGTTTGTTAGTCACAGAACGGATCTGGTTCTGACTTTGTTTCTTGAAACCTCAAGATTAAACCTTCATCTTCACTTACAGGAATTTAGATTGTTATTCTCTATCTGAGAGTCACATGCACTACGCAAGCGAAAACTTTGGCTCAGCGGTCGCCGCTGCATTGTAGCAACAGCCACAGATTGTCGAAACCGGTGTTTGTTAATTTTTAACAGCCTGCTCACTCAGTACCATTGTTAAATTTGAAACTGTCATGTTTAAAATTTGCAACTAGACATTGTATGTTGCAAGCCCGTCTCGAACGCATGGATGTTTTGGCCTAAGTAAATTGAGTCAGCTCTGCTATCAGAATTAACAGCAGCTTTGGGTGAATTTTGAGGAAGAACATTGCATCTTTATATCACAGTGAAATAAGTGCAGCTTGAGTTGCTTTTATTTGAAATGTCTTATTGTTGCATCAGGTTGTCCAAAAATTTATTAGATCCAAAAGCGCTCAAACTTATTTTTGCTTGCGTAGTGCACATGGTTCTCAGATAGAAAGGAATAGCACTTTCAATTCCTGTAAGATAACGATGAAGGTTAAAGAGCCAGTGTCACCCAAAGTGCTTTGCATGGTTGTGTTTTTGTTTGAAGTTTGGCTGGCGCATTTGCCAGACGTTTCACAAATTATACCCTGCCGCACTGGCCTTTCAGCAAGCTGATATTTACAGTAGTAGCCTCTTAAAATAGTAATATCTTCATCGCTAGATGTTACTGGAGAAAACTACTCTAGATCTGACTTTGTAGTCAACGCGTATGGAGCTTTCATAACAACCGATCGATTGATCAATCGATTGATCGATCTCGATGGATGTAAAACCAGAGTAGCCACTTCCACTTGACATAAAAATAACAAGACAAAAACAACTAGCAAAAATATTGACGTCTTCATCGCTAGATGTCATTGGAGAAAACTACTCAAGATATGACTTTGCATTCAATGCGTATGCATGGATCTATTACAGTCCCATTGATTGATTGCGAGTGATCGATCGCATCGACCGATGTCAATGGACGCAAAACCAGAATAGCCACTTACACTTTTTGTAAAAATAAAACATAAACAGACAGTGAGCACATTACCATAAGCATTATTTTGGAGCAAGCCCGTAGCTACTGTTATTTTGTGGTAAATCAACGTTCCTTCTGTTTTCATTTGGCAACGAATGTAGCACTATTTCGACAAGCAGAGTGTCAGTACTATTGCTGAAACCCATAGATGTTTTTCTTTCCCTCTGCTACTGATACACGGACTCCTTCGGCCGTGCAACTTTGGCAGAGCCCGGAAGACTCGGCCTTCGCCTTAACTTTCCTGAACCCTACGAGGCATTCAATTTAAAGATCTCCTTCTCCACCGCAAAAACACTTCAGAATTCAGAAATATACAACGAAATCGATACGGTGACACACACTAGTGCTTTCGGATCGCTAACGGCAGCGATGGAAGAAGATACAAATCAGACTTCACAACAATAAAAAAATGGCGAATTTTTGATATATGAAAAATGTACCTCGGCGCGCAAAGCACTTTGGGTGACACTGGCTCTTTAAATCTTGAGGTTTTTTGAAACAGATTGAGAACCAACTTGATTCTGTGACTTAGAAACCCATTCGTTTTCTGTGGTTGCAAGGTCTCACATGTGATTGGTCAAAACAGTGTTAACACAATGAACATTCCAGAAATATTTTCAGTGTTCACGGTTTTCTTAGTTTGAGTGTAATACAAGGACTAGACTGCGAGTAGTCTAATTTTGTCGATGGCGATTTGTGGGGCAGGCGAAATACACGCGCGTGCACGAAATTTCGAGGAGACCCGTGCGCGCGTGTTTGTATTTCGCCCACCACACAATCGCCACTGCCAAAATTAGAGACTAATTGCAGTCTATACAAGGACTTTCCTGAAATTTGAGATGGTGTGCTACCTAACGAACCATGACATGATGTGACAGACCTTTTTTTTATTTTTTATTTACAGAACTTCTTAAGGAAAGATTTCTGCTTCCTGAAGATTTGAAGACAGATCAGGAATGTGGACTTGCAGTAAACAATTTCTTAAAGCAGTTTCCCCCAGGAGCACTGTAAAATCAAATTGACTGGTATTTCAGTTTGTTTTTTAAACAGTGCTTTTGGTTGGTAATGTCATCAGATTTCAAAATGTTATACACATGTATAAAACAACGGTAAGCCTTGTTTTATACTTAAATTTTAAGATCTGATCTAATAGTTGTAAATTAAGGGTAATTTATAAATAAACTAGTCATGAATGAATACAGGTCTCTGTGTTTAATTTCTTGTTCAGGGGTCAAGTTTCTTTAAATTGGAGGAAAGCACATTTTCCTTTATTAAAAGCAAATTAAACAAAGTAACTGTAAAAATGTAGCCACTTTTTCAGTTAATGGCTGCCCTGACTAGCTTAGGACTGGTCAGGTCCACAACAACAACAAAAAAATGGCTTGGGGTTGACTGGCCCAGGCTGGCCTGAAAAGCAGAAAATATTTTCCATTTGGGCCGGCTGGGGCCAGCCTGGGCTGTCCTGGTCCAGGGTGGGCCAGTCCCTGTCATATGTCTGTCTTGGGCCGGGCCGGCCAGGGCCGGCTTCTCATTAGCATTTTTCAAAAATGCTAATTTTGGGCCGGTCTGGGCCGGCCCTGTGGAGACGGCCCAGGCCAGCCCGGGCCGGCCCAAGCAGGACGCTTTTTTGCACGGGTACACCACTAAATTAAAATAATTCGGCTCAAACACAAATATAAAGATAGAACAAAAAGCTCATCACCGTATCTTTACTTTTTTGCGGCCTTTCGGCCAGTCTTCTTTGCATGCACTCACACTGAGCTTTTCTGTGGTGAAGCAAGGAAAAAGTGTCAAATATGGTTGAATACGTCTTCCTGAAGTTTTTTCTTTTGATGGTACAGATCCGTTGCTTGTGTACATTTTTGACAACAATTGCCAATTACATCTTCTTCTCAGTAAACCACAGGCGGCCCAAGCTCAAAATGAGAATACGATCAAGTTATATGACCTTCGCTGTAAGACCTTGTATGGGAAATACACTTTGGTTTTCAAAATGCTAAAATAAAGTCATGGGAGCAATAATGCCAGAGGTGTTGCGATATTACTACGAAACGGCTTTGATTGTAAAATTAAACAAAAGTTTGTCGACCCCTCTGGCAGATATATTGGTATTAAAGCGCAAATCAATGAAAACTATTATCTATTTAATGTTTACAGTCCTAACAATGATAATCATGCTGCACACTTTTATGATCATTTGCTTGCCGTGTTACAAAAAGAGGACCTTGCTTATGAAGATAAAATAATTATTGGAGGAGACTAAATCCAATTTTGGATAAGCAAGGCGTTTGGTAAAGTGACCATTATTAAGTCTTTTCTTATACCTATAAGCTCTTATATGTTTCTTCAATATTAGAAACTCCACGACAAATTATTAAAGAAATGGAGAGGGTGATTTATAAATTCTTATGGAAAGGTCCCGATAAAGTGACCAGACTCTCCGTAATCAACTCACTAACCAATGGTGGCCTAAATCTAATGGACCTTGAAACGCACATCAAAGCTTTAAGACTGTCATGGATTCCACACGTTCTTGACGAGCGCATGGGACCATGGAAATCATATTTCTTATTCCACTTACAAAAATATGGTGGGGATTTACTTTTAAAGTGTAACTACGATGTCAAGGATCTTAATCTACGCTTAAACAACTTCTATAGATGCAGTTACTGACTTGGTGGGCTGATTTTAGAAATGCCTTCTCTGACATTTACTACTCCAGTTATGTTATTTGGAACAACAAAGACATAAGAATTGGTAACAAACCTGTTTTTTATAAAACATATTTTGATTGTGGAATAATTTATTTAAAGGATGTACTGCTTACTTTGGACAATGTTCGCCCTTTAGAAATTTTTAAGTCTAGGGGTCTTAATACTAATTTTTTGACATGGTCAGCGTTACGATTGTCTGTTCCTAAGGATAAGTTATCTTCCTTTTTTTTCAGTAGAATTCGACCTTATAAACTTTAAAACTTCTAACACAGAATTCGACACATACTCAGCAAGATGCAGGCAGTTCTATTCATCGCTGATTTCCACTAAAGCTAAACATCCTAACGGTTTTAAGACTCTGTCGGCCGATCTGGAGCTTTCAAACTCATTGCAGGAGGTATTCTTGATTCCGTATACAGCTGCAAGCGAGTCGTATGTTTGGTCTTTTAAATATAAAATTTTAAATAATGTTGTGTTTACAAATACCAAATTGTTCAAAATTGGATTTATCGAGTCTGAGAAGTGCTCTTTTTGCAAAATTTATAAAGAAGACCTTTATCACTTCTTTTATGACTGCTCCTATGGGCGGTCCTTTTGGAAATTAACATGTTTAATATTTGGTGGTCTGACCTCCGCGGAGAAAATTTAAGATTATCACTAGCAGATGAAATTACATGTATAGTAGGCTTTTTTTATAGAAATGATCTCAATTATTTGATAATTCTGGGTAAATTAAGTATATGGGAGTGCCGAAGAAACAAATCAATTCCAAAATTTCACTTGTTTCTACACAAGGTAAAACCCAAGAAAGAGACTGAAAAGTTAATTTCTTTTAAGAAACAAGAAGCTGCTAGATTTTAAGAAAAGATGGGAACCCCTACTATAAATTTTAGAGACTATACGGAGGAAAAATGCAGTTGGCCTCAAAAAGATAATCTCAGTTTTTGCCTTTAAATTATTATTAATTAACGTTGTTTATAAATGTAGTTGAGGTATCTGCATTGTGTCTGTGTTTGGTGTTTGTGTGTGTGCATGTGTGTTTTTGTTAATGTAATATTGGAGTGCTCCTAAATAGTGTTTTTAATCTGTAATAATCTTATAGTCTGTTACAACTGAACTCTATAATAAAAAAAAATAAAATAAAGTTATGAATGTGGAAATAAACTTCACTGTCCTTAACATAGGGTTGTCTTTGTGTCTTGTGTGTAATTTGGGCGCAATTCGTAATTAGAAGGAATTCCTTCGTTTTAAGTGGAGAAACAACACCGCGAACAACACCGAACCAAAAACTCACTTAAAACGGCCACAAATTGCGCCCAAATTACACAAAAGACACAAAGACAACCCCATGTTAAGGACAGTGAAGTTTATTTCCACATTCATAACCTTATTTTAGCATTTTGAAAACCAAAGTGAATTCCCATACAAAGTCTTATAGCAAACTAACTGTCTTTGAACTTCACAGACATTCTTTCAGTTTTATCGACCCAAGTCTTCAGCATTGAATAATGTATGAATTCACCAACACCAGTTGAAAAATACGTCACTATCACAAACATCTTCAGGCATAAAAATGTCAAATTGAACCAAAGAAGTAGTTGAATTCATCACTGTTCCGATATGAGAACATACGCAGCCGGGAACAACAACCATCGCAGGCCTTTACTCTGGCAAGCCTGCGAAGTTGACTTGAGTTCAACTTCGCAGGCACGTTGGCAGTAAAGGCCTGCGATGCTTGTTGTTGCCGGCGGTGTATGTTCTCACATGTCGGAACAGTGTCCCGGGCAGTACCGGCAGCATTGTCACAGTTAGTTCGGCTGCATATGAGAACCAGGCTTTACACAGTCCCAGACTGTAACAATATGTCCGAAAAAGATAAGGAAAGAGGTATAACGTTTCACCAGTTGCCTGTATGAAATCCAGACCTAGCAAAGCAGTGGCTCAACCAGCTTAGCCATGAGAAGCGATTTGGCTTTCCCAAAAAACTGGAAAATGTCTACGTTTTTAAAGAGCATTTCAATGCTGCCTGCTTTGAAACCAGCTCCTGGGTGGAAATACCCGAAGAAGGATTTAAGCACACAAGAGAGAGGTCCTTGTATTTTGTGACGCATATTTCGTATATCACTGCAAGCAGTAAATTAAAATAAACACCAACAATTCAGATTAAGACCACAAACCTGCTGCAGCTCGATTTAAGCCACATTTTAATTTTAAAAACAATGTACAAGTGAAAACAAATTTCTTCTTTAATAAATATGACTCTTACTCGTTTGAAGTGTACGTTCTATCTTTGTTTTCCGACTCTGGCTGCTCTCGACAGCAAACGCATTCTCTCGGAGTTGGCATCACTTCACATCTTTCACAAGTGCACCAAAATGTGCCTTCTAACTGCTCTTTCATTTTATCATCTCCACTTTCATCATCCTCGGAATTACCGGCACGTTCTACGGATTGAGCGCAGCCATCATATCGGAATACAAACAAACATCTTGGAACTGACAAGTTGGACGATATGACGTCATGAATACGCGGCCAGGCTTTTAAGCGCTATCCAAAATGGTGGCACCCAATGATGAATTTTTTGCTCCTTTGGAGAGGAATTTCACTGGGATCGGATGCACTTTGGAAGCTCAAACAACGATCAGTAACTCAACTCAGTGTGGTCTATTTATTGGTGAGTACAAAAAGTATGCGGTTTCTGGAGTGACCTTCTCCTTTAAGATGAATTGCTCTTAACTGTTTTCAAATCATCTTAAAATGTATTTAACAATCTTATTTTAAGATGTTCCCTGTCTTAAGATAAGATATTTCAAAGTACATAAGTTAAAATAAGAAGTGTAATTCTTAAATTAAGATATGATAAAATAATACGTCTTAATTTAAGAATCAAGATATCTTAGTTTAAGATGTATTCAAAACCTTAAATTAAGACGTAAGAATCTTACAAAGAAATAAGAGTGTGGTCATCTTAAATTAAGATGTTTTTGACTCACTTAAGGGTGTATCGCCTTAAAATAAGATGATTTCGGTCTTAATTTGAGTCATTATCTATCTTATGTAAGATGCCTAACATCTTAATTTAAGATTTTAATTTTTACGGAGAGCGTAATGATCGATTTCCGATAATTTGGAATGCAAGTATTTTATATGGCATGTAAAGATTTTTTAATGTCTTTAGTTGCATCACTTTGGCCAATCTTCTAGCTTACAGCACCTTTTAAAGTAGGCAGTACTCAACTTTTCTTTAAGAATTACTTTGCTTACTGGCACGGTATCATCTTGGACCTCTTAAGCCCATAATCTTCAACTTTTTTATCACAATTACATTTTGTTCTCGATAAAATGGCCATGACAATCTAGTTGTGGGCTTTTTGACCTTTCCACTTGTCAAAAAAGACGGTAATGGCTTGCCTATCTCCATTGCAAACTGCATTAATTTGTATTCCAATTTAGATACAGTGTTTCATATTTTGCTAATAGTTTGAGTCGCAGTTAATCCTAGCATTAAATATGAGGGGGCAAAAATGTGCGCTATATTCATTTTACTCGAGTCGCTGATCGATTTGTAAATCTAGCGTAATGGTCCAGTGGATGTGATTACAGAAAATTTTATGCTGAGAAAAAAAATTAAACTGATAAAATTAGTCGACAAAACACCAAATATTGACCAAGGCCGACCGAAAATTAATGATCCTATCCACAATCCGAACTTCTAGACATACAGAGTCCGGAATCCGGGCAAACATTTTCAGTTGATCCGTGATCCACAATATTTTTCAAATCTGCGAATCTGCTTCATTCATCGCTAAAATCCGCAATCCGTGCACAGAAAAAGGCCAAATCCGCCAATCCGCAAACCTATTCACCCCCCTCCTTAATTGACCACTCCCCTCGAGGGCCTTTTCAGAGACAATGAAACAAGTAATAAAATAAAACAAAATTAAGTTAACAACCCCAGCTGGCAGGAGGCTTACCTTGGCAGGTGGCTATTTATAAGCATGGCAGCCAGATTTTAAGTTCAGCTTTCTAACCACTTAGCGATGTTGCCTTCAAATGTTGCCTTCCATAATTGAAGCCTATGACAATGCAAAAGCTGATTGCTTTATTCAGTGACTGCCGAATCAAATGAAACTAATAAAATATTGAATAAAAACTAAAATGCTTTCCTCATTATATACATGATAAAACAAGATTGAGACCTCCTGTATATCACTGATCACTGCACATAAACCAATATCTGATCTGTCTTTCTCCAGGTTACTAGAGGAAAGTGAATGGATGAATGTTAATTTCAAATTTGACGTGGTTGCCTGTCTTAACCTGTTGGATAGATGTGATAAGCCACTGACAGTGCTCAAAGATGTTAAACAAATTCTCCAACCAGTTACTGGTCGACTGCTTGTAGCTGTTGTGCTGCCATTTAGTCCTTGTGTAGAATCAGGTTAGTCGTGTTAGAAACCAACAGTAAAATAAAGTGAGGGTTACAGTGGCTATTTACCATTTACTGAAAAATTATGTAAATTTTGGTTTCTATTATTTTCGGAAAAGCATGTTCTATTTGAAGGTAGCACAAACCTGTATATTTCTTGGTGTAAGTGAAAGACATGGCCGTAAAAGGCCTAGAACTGGTGTGAAAGATGAAACACTTATTTGCAATCATAAAGTTCCAACCAGGAAAAAGGGACTACCTTTTCAGATGTTCTGCTCATTTCTGAAATTTTCCTGTGCAATTAACTTAAAACAGCATGTTTCTTAAAAACACTTGTCTGCTGAAACTGTTTGAAATGTTTTTGACAAATGATAAACAACTGCATCTCAGGTTTCCAGCAGCATCTCTCAAATTTTGCACATAAAAGCTTCAAGAGCACCAATGTAGTTTTTGTTCAGGATGAAATTGGGGGCTTAACTCGGTGTAATAACCTGACAATATTTTTTCTGTTTGTTAGCTTTTGTTAATATTGTTGTGTGCTATTGTTTAAAATGTTTTGTTTTTATTTTACTTCATCTGTGAGTTTCCAAAAGTTCTTACACCGAGGAAGAGCCGAAATTGGGGCCGTTATTTATAGATCGAGCTTCTCGTTTGAAGAGCTAAACAGATCATTTATGTACCAGTGTGTTTGCATCAATCAAACCAGTAAAATCCACATAAGATGATCCCCCTAAAAAACAACAGAATTTTCAGAAAGCACATTTGGTCAGTTTTAGTAAAAATATGCACTGCTTGTGATTGCATGTGCTTGTGGTGTAGTGAACTGTTTAGTTACTGGTAAGTTATTGAAAATTAGCACTGTCTGGTTCAGCACAGATTTTCCGGTGGGGTACGAAAGGGGACATTAATAGTGATAATTGTGTGAAACCCCATTGATACGGACAGTGAGGGGACTACAAATGGTGTGTGTATTGTCTGGTGTCTATGTATGGTTGAAATTTGTTTTGCTTTGAAACTTTGCAAACCAGTTTGATTTTTATTAATTTTTACCTTGTAATGGATAGGCTGGGTAGTTTCTTGGTGTTATGGATGTTGTGGTCACCAAACGATGTAAACAATAGATTCAAAGACAACATTAACAATACCCAGACCTAAGCACAACAGCTAACCAACAGTGGTTTCCGCAACACCGGAAACACCCATAGCCTGGGACCAACAAAATGTTTTTATCCAATGTCTGTAAAGAAGTGGGGTACAGTCAACTGTACTACACCAGTCAGATTGACAAACAGAGAAGACCATTTTTATTTGGTTTACACTGGCTTCCACAAATCAGAAGCTGTAATTAATACAGTGTATGTGATAAGGTCTTGGACAAATGGCTCCGACATCACTTCCATCTAACACCATAATCAGCATTGGTGAATGTGAACATGAATTTGTTTGGTTGGTGCCTGCAACAATGTTGAACAGATACACCTGCAGGAAACATTACCCATTAACATTACTCAGCCACATTCAATGCCATTTAATAGGATGGCCAAATGCAATTGAACAGTTTTACTTCAACAAATTATGCTGAACAATGGTGCATCATTTAACATCATACAACAAAGTTGTTCAACAACATTGGATGATGTTGCCATTTATCTAGGCCTGATGCTCTCTTTTAATAAACACAAAGTGGAATAACCTGACATCAATCATAACTAACATTATAGATGACTATCTTGTCATCTCACACAAGGTGACCTTACCCCTTACATTTTTTCACAGGCACAAAGATGGTTCAACCAAGTGAGCTTATCACAGTAAATGGAAGCACATGGGAAGAAGAAGTCAACAGTCTTGTAAAGAATGTGTTTGAACCATATGGATTTACTGTGGAGCTGTTTACAAGAGTTCCTTATCTATGTGAGGGTGACTTGTATCGAGACTTCTATGTTCTGGACGATGCACTTTTTGTTCTCAAGACAAGTGAATGAGTAAACAAAATGTTCATGTTTGTTAAACCCTATGACAAAAGGGCTACCGTTCATTACTACCAAAAGACACACCATAAGGTTGCTAAGTATTAATTTTAGTGCTACTTGGCTTTTTAGTAATTTTACAGTGTTCTACATAAAATGCAGTGGAGACGGGAAGCAAAAACTGATTATAAAGCCATACCAAAAGGCAAAGGAACTACTGAGATAAATAACAGTGAGACAAAGAAACTATTACTGGGAAAAAGGAACTACATGTATTACAATAAAAAAAATTACCAATAATTTTATGCTCTAATATAGAATATTCTAATATTTACTATAATGCTTACAATGCGTAAATTTGTAAAACATACTAAATAAAGCTGTTATTGATTCTTTGATATTTTAAAATATCAAAGGTAAGAATGTTTTATTAGTAAGTTATGGTTATCACCATGCTGTGAGCCCTACTTAAGATCCAAGCCAAGAATAAAATTTATAAATACTAAGGTCAGTGGACTGGAAAGTATTGAATGCTGTCTAATCACAGGAATACAAAGTTAGGAGAACTATTATGGAACTACCGTGTGGCACTAAATTTTTGCCGGTTCTAATTTTTGTGTTTTTTTTCGCAATCCGCAAAAAAAAGTTCCCGTAAAATAAAATTACCGCAAATTTTTTTCCCGCAAAAATTTACTCCACCGTAGAAATTATATACAAAAATACTGTTTTGAAGGAGAAAATGCTATAGGTAACTCGGTGGATGAAGTGGTACTCTAGTTATTGTTGATCCATTGTAATAGAGTGACATTGATTAATCTGTTTTACATTCGCATGTTGTTTTATCAGTCTTTCTTTTGCATGTGCTCAAACAAAAAACAAAAATGTTAGCATTTCTATTTGAATGCAACTTCAAGAAAAACTGCAAAAACTAATTCCCAGCAAGAAAAAACAGTTTTTTCCAGTTGCAAAAATTAGTTCCCACAAAACACAAAAATTCACCAATCCGCAAAACTTTAAACTCCCGCAAAAATTTAGTGCCACACGGTACTTCCATATCGCTGGACTGAGTTTTTCATCTGACATACAGTATTTCCCAACTTTGTCATTGAGTTCAGGCTATAGTCAATGATTTAGAAGACATTTTACTACAGCCCTCCAGGAGGAGGGCTTCCTTCAATATAAAGTTGAAAGTGGAGGAAATGCCTCATTTTACAATCTTACACCCCCCCCCCCCCATTTTACAAAATCCTGGATCTGCTTCTGTAGTAGAGACGCAGAGACAGAGGGTTCACACAGTGACTGAAAGGTGATGGAAAAGTCATGGAATTTGAAATTTACATTCCAGGCCTGGAAAGTTTGTGAAGTGAGGACATTTTGCTCATTGTTTTCACCAGTCCTCTGGTCAGCAATTCTTCAGTTGTTTTTTTGAAAAGGTCACTAGGTTATTGCACTGGATAAAAAGTTATGGAAACTTGTTTCCCAACTGGTTTCTCTGTGTGAACCCTGAAGAAACAACTTTGTTATTTTGTTTTAAAAATAAGTTCAACTTGTTTCAGTGAAAAAAATCGCTAAATATGTAAACCTTGCCAATTTATTTTTATGTTGTTACAGAAGACTCCTCTTCTACGTATACTGTTTACTTGTTTAATTTTATAACCAGAGCTTGTGCTTTATTGAGTGCCACTTTATGGAAGTGCACATCTGTTCCTGGCTTCAGCTTCATTTCACTATCAATTTCAATGACTCCTGAACCAGTGATACCATTCAATGACCCCACCCATCTGTCTTGTCCAAAGTTAATAACTATCAGAAACTTGCAATGCCTGTCTGATCTAGTATAGGCAAGAACTGAAGCATCAACATGAACAGCTTTAAAACTGAGTCCTTTAAAGCATTCTGCCATGCTCCTTAACCTCAGCAGGTCTTTGTACAAGTGTAGAGCAGAGGTTGGGTCTGCCATCTGGACCTTGACATTGACTGTTTTGAAATTCTTTGCAACTGGCAACCAAGTCTTTGTTGCCTTTGAAAAGCCAGCATTTTTTGCATCACTCCACTGCATTGCTGACCTCTGGGGGTCCCTGAAATCTTTGTTGCTTTTCAAGGGGATTTTGGCATCTGTCATTCCAATTTCTTCTCCATAATATGTCACAGCAGTTCCAGGGAGGGTAAGAAGGAGGACATTCAATGCACGGACGTATTCTTCGCTGACTTTACTGCCTATCCTGGACACATCATGGTTTCCTAGAACCCAGTTTGGCCACTTTCCCCTGGGAAGGGCAGCAAGATAATCCGAGATCACTCGATAGACTTCATGTGCAGTGGTGGATTTGTTTAATCCTAACAAACCAAAATTGAAGGGGAAGTCAAACTCATTCTTAAATCTTCCACCATAGTACTTGATAACTTCTTTGAGGCCATCAGAGAAGATTTCACCTATGAGAATTCTGTACGAATCTTTGTACTTATCAAGAACTGCTCTCCATTCTTGCACAATTTTGTGATTGGCATCTAAGTTTTTAGTGTAAATATGATCCAAGTGATCATACTGGGGGCGCAAGGGGTCATATTCGTCCTTTGTGGGCTCATCTCGAAATTTGGAGTCTTCAACAAGATGAGGGACAGCATCCACTCTGAACCCATCCACACCCCGATCAAGCCAGAACATGAGAATGTCGTTAAGGGCTTGACACACCTCTGAATTCCTGAGGTTGAGATCTGGCTGCTCTGGGCAAAACTGATGAAGGTAGTACTGATCTGTTTCAGCATCATAACTCCAAGCACTACCCCCAAATACACTGACCCAGTTATTGGGAGGTCCACCTCCTGGGGCGGGGTCATGCCACACGTACCAACCTCGTTTGGGACTGAGTTTACTGGAACGACTTTCAAGGAACCAAGGGTGTTGGTCTGAGGTGTGGTTCGGTACAAAGTCCAACATGAGTTTCATGCCCTTAGCATGGACTTCTTTTAGCAGCTCATCAAAATCGCTCATATTTCCAAAGATGGGGTCGATGTCTTTAAAATCCGACACATCATACCCATTGTCCACCATTGGTGATTTAAAAATCGGGCTGAGGTAAAGAATTTTTATGCCCAGCAATTCAAAGTAATCAAGTCGGTCCTTTATCCCCTTCAAATCGCCATTTCCGTCTCCAGACGAGTCTTGGAAAGATCGCGGATAGATGTGGTATATCACGCCTTCTTTCCACCATCTTTTTCGCTCCTCGCGCTCCTTTCTCTCTTTGTAACCTTTCCAAAGAGTAAATATTACCACATTTAGTAAAAATGCTGCTAGAAGGGCAAAAATAATGGAACCTAAGTCACCAAAACGTTCCGCGATACCCATTTTTGCCCTTACACTGTACCTTTGTACAAATTCGCCCAGGCGTAACGCGTGACGCACGAGACCGCGCTAGGGAACTGGGAACTTGTATGCAAATAAGGAGTCTCTTCCTACCGACGAATAAACAACTTCATAACAATTTTATAACGCTGAAACTGCGGAAGTCAAACAGCTCTCTGACTTTGTTATCAAGATTACAAAGGCAAAGGATCATTTACAGAAAGGTTTTGTATTTAAGTCCGACGCAATGACAACAAAGTCGGAACGAAGAACAAGTTACGAGGAGAGAGTGGAACAAGATGCACGACTTACGGGTAAACACATACGAACACTGTTACACTTGCAGGATTTACATTCTGAAAACGATCTCTTGAATGCTAGAATTGCTGAACTGGAGCTACAGCAGACAAAAGCTGCGAGATGTGATCTTCTGGAGCGCGAAGTTGAGAAATTACGGGTAAGGAAGATATCTCTTTCATCTGTTATGCATTATGTGCTGTCCCTGTATACAGTGCAAGCTAAAATATTTTAACTTTGTCACGGTTTATCAACCATGTAATAACTCCAGTCTTATTCTCAGACTAGCGGACGAGTTCTAACCGTCTCTCTGAGGATCATGCTATACAAAAATGACCTCTAATGTGTTTTGCTCGTGGACCACGAGGATATCCTCGAATATCCATTCAAAGATGGTCAAAAGCACTCAAAGAATGGGCCATTCCATTTAATATCCGCACCCCGCCTGTTGAGGTTTAATTATAAATTTTACCCCTTAGGACAAAAAAGATCAAAGTGCCGACACATTTCCCCCTTCAGAGAAAGGGAGATGTTTTTGAGAGATCAAAGGTACCAACATAGCTACCCCTTCAGAAATGACTTTTGAAACCCCCTCCCCTGTACCTCATTGGAGTTGGGGGGGGGAGGGGGTGCAGACTGGAATGGCCCAATTCACATGTTACTCACCTCAGAATACAGTGAAACCTGTCATAAGTTGACATTCTTGGGACCTCGAGTACATTCCACTGCCCTCTTAAGAGAGGTGGGGTGCTTGTTATCTGCTGACAAAAAAGAATGGTCGGGGTGACCCTTGTATAAGAAGGGCTTTCCAAAATTAACAAACATACACACTGAAACAGGTGGATCATCCTTACCATTTACAATTCCATGCCACCCTCTTCTTGGTCAGAGACTGGAAAAGTTCTGAGAAATGGCAAATGGTACATAATTTTCTGCAATATCTCTCAGTCTTGAACAGGAAAAGAGGAGTATTCAACTGTACACCGGCAGGGCTAAAAATTAACTTCAGTGCTTGGTCGCCACTCGGGCCAGTATCCCTGAATTCTTAGTCGCCCAGGCCAAAATAAAGTAGTCCTCGAATTTCCTCTACTAACACAAAAAAAATTTAAATTATTTTTGCTCGAATAAACGCCTCATGGCCGTTTGAGCCCGTGCTTTTTAGTAAGGTGTTCGACTGAAACGCCAAAAGAGATTTGCTTGATCTTAACTTTGTCTTGAATGCTCACATTTGCCAATGTACTGTCGAGAAATTGGTAAAATTGTTATTATTAACAATAAAAACTCTGTTCAGTCCGTGTTGGGGATTATTCGTCTCGTTCTTGTTTGCTATTTTCTTCACTTACAGGTTCTGACTTGGTCCTTAAATTTCTAAAGAAAAACTGGACCATTATTTTCCAAATACGGACAAAACGATCTTGTCAACATCTATAAACTTCAGTATCACGGTTCTCAGTTTCTTTCGATTGCTTTTGAATTCAAGTGAAAAGTAAGTCTATTATATCAAGCAGTATCGAGTAATTTTGCCGATATTCATGTTTGAAGACGTACCGTATTGAACTCTGGGTATGTCTGGATTCGCGTGTCAGTAAAATCAAAATGGCGTCTACGTATCGGAGCGATCTAAAAACTCGATCCCGAACGACTTTGAATTTTCTGCTTTAAAACTAAACCTTTACTACAATTGATGAACTTAGAGACGAGGAAAGAAAAGAAAGGTACTTCAATGAAAGAACATTTTATTTTATTGTTATTGCTACTCTTTTCGTACTTCTCAAATCGTAGTCGCCCTTCAGGCAATCAAACTTCAACTTTTAGTCGCCCTGGACACTTTTTAATCGCCACGGGCGACCGTGCGACCGCCAAGTTTTAACCCTGCACCGGAAGAACTGAAAGGACATTTCAGTTTATATTGAGTTGACTTCTCTAAACACCAATCCCCCAGCAATGAAGGGGAACTGGAGGGGGAGGAGCTCCCTATGGTGGGCGATACATGGGGAGGCTCCACCAAAAGTGGTACCTTTTTTGAGCACACAGTATACTATTGAAGGGTAGGGAAAGGGTTACCAAAATGTGCTGCAAAGTAAAAGAGAATTAGCAGCTCAAGGATGCCACGTGATTTTTGGCTAAATGGTAACTCGAAATGTTCAAACAAAAACATGGAGTTTTTAGTAATTGACCCAGGGCAACTGAGAACCCAGGGGAAAATGCGGAGAGAATGAGAAATGCTACAGTTTTGGCTTATCCTTGAGGTATGGTTGCCCTTTTGGTAAACATTAGTGTATAATTTGAAGGGTAAGGGTTGAACCTCAGGCCAGGGTCTCCCCGTGTAAAAGTTAAAATAAATTTTATTGAGCAGTCCCCTTCCCCCCCCCCCCACCCTGCCGGTGATTCTTTTAATCTGTGGTTTTTTAAAGTTTCATTAATTTTTACATGTAGTTCACTTTAATAAATGAGCCATTCTGATATAATTGTTAATTACCGGTAATTGATTAAGCACTCCATGCAAAATATCCTGCGGTAGTCAGTGATTTTGCAAGGTTGGAGGGGTGGGAGGGTGGTTATTGGTCATTTTGCAGTTACATCAATCTTAACTTATCAACATTTTGACAAGAAATGCTTTTTTTTGTAAAAAGGGAAGATTTTTACTCAAAAAATCAAAATGTCACTTGTTGGAAATTATCTAATCCTTATTAGTGCTTCTTGAAGCTTGCATGTCCAACTTTTTCAGGCATTAATTAGCATTTTTCATTTTCTAAGTGTTATGTTTACTTAAGTTTATTAGTAGTCTGAGCTTAATGCCAGCTGTTTGCAATACACAGAACTCCAATTTACACAATAACTGTTGTTTTATCAAAGGGACTTATCCTTTATATGTTGCATGTACTTGAACACTGGACAGTGTTAAATTTAAAACAAAGATGTCAACTGGCAAGCAAAAGGTTAAATTCTTTTTTCCTAATTAATGAATTCATAAATTAAATTCCCTTTTGTTCACCGTACTTTGTTGAATTAGATTAATCCAATCCTCAACTTTCACTTCTTTTTTGTATTAATATGGATTGACAAATGAAGATTATCTGTGATCAAAGACTTATTTTTGATATTAAACCTGCAAAGCATCATCTGAGGAGAAAGTTATTTTCCTTAACAAGCATACTTGTTCAGTGGTGTACCATTTCCAAGATAAACTTGTGGTAGCATTATGGTGAGAGTAGTTTTAAAAATCTACTAGATATCAAATTTTAAACAGTTGTCAACCTCTCTAAAATGACACCAAAGGGGCAGGACTAAGTGTCTGTGCATCTGATGTTATAGAGTTCTGCATATTTAAGAGTTAGAGTTTATGTGAGTTTTGGTCTCTTTTAGACAAAGCAAGTTGTCTGTAATAGAGAAATAGTGCTGTTCATATTACAGAGGTGTCGATAATCAGCGATTCTAGTGGTAGTTTAAGATATATTACCGGTATATGAAGTTATGTCAGTGTCAGAGGCTGTTTGAGTGGGGTTCCACTGTTAGCATATTTATATTTAAAAACATGCAGATATCTGAAGAGATCAGCCTGAAGATACGTAAGTTCCTGTTCAAGTTTTTTTGTTGTTGTTGTTGTTGCACCTGAATTTTAGACCCACTTCCAAGGTGGCAGCTGTAACATTGAAATTGGCTGCACTGCTTCTACACCATTTGCAACCAGGTGAAAACCTTTTAAGACAATTTCCGCTCAACATTCGAGCAATCAGTGCAAAAACTAAGTTACCAAAAAATTCTTATAGCATGGTCACATTTTGAGAACAGATAAAAAAAACTTATCGATACTTTTGCTCCCAGGCTGACCCCGCAAGAGAAAATTGGATTTGAAGTTATCCATATTTCAATTAAAAAGACGCTTCATGTCACTTCAAAACAAAATGGCGCCTGTTTTTAGCATATTTTTAGGTGATTTAACATTAATTTTCTCAAGAATGCTTGAGAATTTAATCGCTGGGTCACTTGGAGAAGTGAATTAAAGTGAGAGGGTTCAAATAGCATTGGAAAATGTTACCTTGCTACGAGTAATTTTTTAGTAAATATTTTTTGCACTTATTGCTCGAACGTTGAGCGGAATCCATCTTAATCTGTTAGACTCACCAAGAATGCTACACTCATGTTTAAATACTACACGTCTTGTTACTTCGATTTCGTGAAATTGCCATAACCTGTTCTACAGGAAAGTAAGACATCAAAGTTCATTTCTGTTTGGTTTTAGAATGATTTGTCAAAATGTCAAGAGCTTCATCAGATTGCAGAGGATTCCAAAGAAAAGTTGCAGCAAATGCAGCGAGACTGTTTAATGAAGATTGATGAAACTTGTGCTGCTTTAACTGAAAAACACAAGGTGGAGGTGGGTCACAATAACAATGTGAAACTGTTTATTACAACAATTGACAACAGAAATATTCCAACTAAATGGTATGAAACATGTTTGTGCAATGTGATCCATGAAAAAAAGGTGCAACTAAATAAGTGCACCTAAAAGTAAAAAATAAAAACAAAATGTCATTTGGTTAGGTCCTTGTAAATCCTATTTTGTACATACATGTTGCAGTTGCTGTTGTTGTTGTTTTTTTTTTTTTAATCACTGATCTTTTTAAATCTAACCTGAGAATATTGATCAATCAAAAATCACCACTCTCTGGAGAATAAGTCTTACTGCCAAAATAGATATGGTAAGGTAATAAATTATATGGTACTAAGCTGTTGTTCTATATTGTTTTTTTGGCAGATCATGAGAGTTGTGTCTGAGAAACTTGAGGCTGAAAATAGCTGGGTCTTGGAAAAGCAACAGGTACAGTTCAAGCCTTACATCGTCAGCCTCAATTATTGTGCAAATTTGTCAAGTATAAAACATCTTGTGTAGTTAAGATTGTCTCAGATGTTTCCAGATGTTGAAGAGAAAAATTGTTGTTAAGGGTTTATTATAGAGTGCGGCATTGCAGAGTACAGCAATTCTGCCACGTGAAATTTGCACTAGTGCATCAAACATGGCACACAAAATTTCACCAAAGAAGCCTACACGTACTTACAGGTTTGACGTTACAGCTTTGGCAGTTGTTTCACTACAAACTTCAATAGGTTCCACAACAAATGCAATTTACCATTGACAGTCAACTAATAAAAGGGTAGTCTAAAAAAGTTTATTAATAATTATTTGAAAACACCAGTTTACTTGTCAAAGCAACGAGCATCTTCAGTTGGGCTGGCCTTTTGTAAAAAGAGGCCCTCTAGAATATCTGAAGAGGGCTCACTTGCCCTTCTAAGACTAAAAACCTGTACAATATTTCAAGTAATTTTTCTCAAACTACACGTAATCTTCGTGTTATACACTACCACTGCATTTTGAGCATTTCTTCCATTTCTTTATTTTTTAAAAACTATTATTTAACAGCTCACAGAAAAGAATGAAGCCCTTGAAAAAGAGAACAAAGTACTGAAGGAAAAACTTGAGGGTTTGAAAGCAACTGGAAGTGATGCTGCGGTAGGTGTCGATAAATGACTTCAACAAGACCGGGCTCTTGCTTGTGTTATTTTTATTTGGGCAAGAAACTTGGCTATTTATTACCGGTATCTATCATTTTAGGTACACTACCGGCCTGTACATGTACATTCGTCTATATCACTGAAAATGAATTATATATGTAGAATTTGTCTTTTAAAGCACATATATACAACTCTAGTCTCCATTAATGCAAAGAACTCCGATGAAAACAGGAACACAACACAATGAGTTCTACAACGTGGCGGCTCTCCAAGGACCTCGTGGTTCCTGATGACGCTATGCACAATAACTATGACATTAATAAATTTGCAATCTCTCACAGTATAATAAGGTATCATAGAATACACAATCATATTTCTCAGTCTGTCTGAGTGACCAGTTTACTGTTAGTATGTATTCTTAATGATACAATAGGGAACTTATAATAAACAATTTTTTCTTGTTTTTCTGTTAGAAAATGGGCTCTGCCCTTCAGGAGGCAAAAGCAACCATTGAGTCGTTCAGACAAAGAAGTGAACAGTTGAAACAAGAGAAAGCAATCCTAGAAAAGAGTGTTCGGGATTTTAGCACAGAAAATGAGTCTTTGAAATCAGAGGTAGACAGATTAAAATCAAGGATAGCAGTTCTGGAAATGCAATCGAAATTAGCACGGACATCGAAAGCCGAGGGGGAAGATCAAGCTGCAGAAATCATTAAACTTAAAGAACATATTCAAGAACTTGAAGGAAAAAACAAAACCCTTACAGAAGATATTGAAAAACTGGACAAAGACAACAAACTTTTGGAATTTAATCTTCAAGATTCTAGTCAAGCATTAAAGCTCATGTTCAAAGAAAGAGACCTGCTCAAAAACAGAATCACAGGACTTCTTAACGAGATAACAGCTCTTAAATCGCAGGCTCCAGAGAAGCATACTTTTGTGGACTTTGTTCACCTCAAGCGGAACTACAGTGCACTGAAAGAGGAGCATGAGAAACTTCTCAAGCGAAGAAGCTCCAAAACAAATGCTTTACCAACTCTTAAAAGTGACAATTCAGTAGGAAGGGTATCAAGTGGGGGATCTGCAAAAAGTAGAGTGGGTGGGGTGGGTGCTTTATGGTAGTCTGGAAAATTTGCCCACCACCCACCAACCCTTACCCAGTAATTACCCCTGTAGTTACTCTTTGGTGAAGCTAGAGGGGGTGGGCAAATTGAAGAGTTAAAAATTAATGTTGACTTGGTGCTCAGGATATAAAGGGTTACCTGGTCCTTCATCAATGAAATGTGAACGCAAAAAACATTCATCTAGTTAGTCTTAGTCTGCTCAAGAAAGAAAGAGAGAGAGCTTTAATTTATTATTTGTCGCTTTCACCATTTCTAGTGCAGTATTTATTTTATTTAAACGTATTCCAATAGTATGTACATTTTAATATTGGAAACTATCCCAATTATCTGTAGAAAATAGAGTATAAAATACAATAAGAATTGTAATTTTACAGTTTTAAACTGACACTCAGTGAGATCTTTCAAAACAACAATAAAAAAAATGGAACTGTTTTGAATAATTATAAGATCTTACCAAATTTAGGTATTTTGTCGAGAAAGTAGAACATTAAAATTTTTGAGAAATATTTTTAAAATGCTTCAGCCAGTATTGTACTCTGTTTTATCATTAAATTTATGTAAGTGACCGATTCAGTAGAAAACCACCTAAAACAATTTCAAGAAGCTCCGAGAAGTAGTGAAAACACAGAACACACTCAACAGTTAGTGGTAAAATTTCAAACCAGGGGGTGGGGGGGTGCACACGTGATAATGTCACACGTTATCACGTGACGATGCAAGTGTCAGTACGCCTTTTTGCTAAAATTTCTGAGGGGAAAGGGGTGCAGACTTACATAATGATAACTGTTGCAGGTTTGACCGGAATCTGCACGCATATGCGTAGCCATGTCGTCACTCAACGTGGAACGTGATGACTCTCACAACGGCTAAACCAATGCATAGGAGGCTACAATCCGAACTTTTTAGAATTCTTGGGAGATGTATACGTACTTTCCTCGTTCCCTCCATTATAAGTGGATACTACACTAGATAAAGTGCGATTCGGATAACGTGCAGTTTTGAATGGGGTCTCAAGTTGAGCACAGCTTTCAAAAGCAATGTCTCAAATTGGGGTTGCAGTTTAGAGGTCAGGTCTGGAAATGGCATGGAAAGTGACGTCTTTGAGTCTGAATAAGGGTCAGGATTTGGAGAACTGGGCGGTGCATTCCACCAAAAAGCATGAGCAGTATTCCCGGGAAATGTACAGGAAAACGAGTGGCAGTTCAATTCCTTCAAATTTCTTTTTAATGTTGACCCTTCAGAACCTAAAAAGTAGCCACACCCAGGTGATGAGGCACCATTGTGCGTTTGACGTTTTGCGTAATACTCCTTCCAAGTGCAACATTTTCCCTTGCCAGGTGCATTACAAAGTATGCATGCATTGAGGAATCACGAGTAAGCAGGCATTAGCTATTGACATTTCCTCCACACTCTTCATGGTAAAGACCAAATGTAAATGTGCAAAAGAAAGGTGGTGTGCGATTGGTGCGGTAAAAAAAAATACAATCATTATACACGTGACTTGGAAGAACTTAAAAAACCTATTGCTTTGCAATATTGTTTTCCATAAACAGGTAATAAATTCAATTTTATGACGTGCTACCATTATTTTACAGTTACATGTCTACAATAGCTTCACTCCTTCTTAGGTTTATCTCCACCCTTTTTACAACAAAGATGGCACAGACATCTACATGTCAGCCCTATCACTGTGACAACCAAGGTAACCACAGCAACGAGGAAAGCAATGACATCAAGTAAGTAGTACTGATACCAAGGGATGTTAAACACTTGAGCTCTGAGATGCCGGGCTCCACCATGTCTGAGTACATACTCTATCCAATCACCAGTTTTCTCCACTGGGGTGCGCGGGCTGTCCTTCATCAGCCGAGATATTCGCAGGGCCACTTTCTTGAATCTGGAAGAAAAGGGTTAAAACCATTTCTTTTAGTTCCCACAAAGAACACATGTGGCACATGCGGCATTTAATGCACACAATTAATTCACTGGCACAGAGAACAGAACCATCACTCTCCATCTGAATAGAACAACGGAAGTGTTTCAGACAATTTTTTATGAAATGTGATGTTCTTAAAAACTAATATTCACTCTGAAAGCTTTTCCAGCTAGTTTAAAAAATGTACAATTAAAACTACAAAACTTCTAGACAAAGGCACTATATTCTCTGCACCCTTCAGAAGCTTTGCCGGTGATACCACCTGTGAATAGACAGAAATCGACCATGGTACATTACACAACGCACATCAGATTGCTTCAACTGTAAGTCTTTACTTCCCGATAGCAAATGATCTTGCACCCTATGCCGTTGCAAAGTAGAATTCCTCTCTATCTTTTGAGATACCTGTCCTGGTCACGTTGTCCTTGCTTCCCTTGTCCATAAAGAAGCATTTCTGGAATTCTGTTGTCTTCCATACAGACAACTTGTTCTGCCATCGGAAGGTCTGACGCAGGTAGGCCTTTAAGGTGTCTTTATACCCGGGTCTTTATATCTCTTGAGCAGCCTTCCCTGATCACGTTGTCCTTGCTTCTGTTGCCCGTAAAGAAGCCACACATTTTTAGGACCTAGGAGTTGTATGTCTTGTCATGCTAGTTGATGTTACAGATCTTGCGCAGGTATTGTAGATGGAACTATTCAAGTTGCTGGATGCACCGGCAGTAGATGGGCTAAGTCCAGGCTTCTCATTAGTAGAGTAGCGCACCCAAAATGACTGCTCTATACACAGCGATCTTTGCGTGCAGTCTGATGCCGTGGTCTTGCCACAGTCTCTTTGTGAGTCTGCCAAAAGTGGAGCTGGCCTTTGAGACGAGATGAGCGTCACCACTGCATCCAAAGAACCATTGCTGCTCACAGTGCTACCCAAGTGGCAGAACTACTGCACGGACTTGATCTCTATGCTATGATTTAGGACATGGCGTGGTGGTCAGTCTTTCCGAGACCGATTGTTAGTCCAGTGGCTGTTCCAAGGCACAGGATATCCTCATGGGAGTGTGCACAATCCTCGGCCTTACGAAGAAGAGACTTGGGTCGCCGCAGGTTGAAGAGTCTGCTATCTTAGCGCAATTCAAGTCCCTCGAAGCGTTTACCAGCTTTGCTGCATTCAAGGTAGAGAAGAGAGTGCCGCTGCCTGTACAAGTCCCTGTTACACTCAGTTTTTACTGGGAAACATTACATTTTTTCTTGCACCCTGTCCAGTATGCCATCGTGGAATGGGGCAATCTGAGTGAGACAAGCTTCTGTGTTGAAATGTTCAACCCAACATGCGACAATGTCATGCACTTTTCTCTGTCTGCAGTTTGGATTGATAAGAAGAACGAATCGACGTTGAAGCAACGGCCTAGTGTAAAGACCTTAAGGTTTAGAAAATGCTGTAATGATTGTTTATTTTCTGTAAATGTATATTTTTATGTTGCACATGGGTGCATTTATATGTATATATGTCACTGATTTTCAATCGCCATCCTATCATGTCATGCAGACATATGCTAAAGTAATTAGACCACCCTGCAAGTATTCTGTGGGCCAAGTTCGAGAGATCAGAGGGTGTGCCTTGTAAAACAAAAGATTATAACAATGAACTCATTACCTTGGCTCCTCCATGGCACGTTCAATTGTGTCAAACAGTTGTTGGGCATCCATTGTTTCATGATTCACAGCTATTGCTAGTCCGAAATGTTCTGCTCTCTTAGCATTAGAAAACTGGTCTGCAAACAATGGAACTGCCACTACAGGGACACCATGGTATGCAGAGTCATAAAGACTATTCATTCCAACATGAGAGATGAAAAGCTTGATGTGCTTATGAGCCAATAGATCATTTTGAGGTAACCATTCCACTACTTTGATGTTTGAAGTGAGGGAAGGACGAAAGTGATCTGAAAGAAATTTAAATATCATCATCTTCGTCATCACTATCACCATCACTGCCATCACCACCACTATTATGATCAATGTCATCATCACTCTCACCATAATCATTGTTGCAATCAGCATCATCACCATCATGATCATCCTCCTCCTCCTCATAATAACCATCATCACCACCACCACTACCATCATCATCTTGATCATTAATCATGATCACCATCATCGTCATCATCATCATCATTGTCATCAATATCAATATCACCATCACCATCATCATCCGCTTCATCTTCATCATCGTCAACATCATCATCAATATCATCATCATCATCATCATCATCATCATCATCATCATCATCACTATCACCACCTTCATAATGATGATGACTGCAGTCATGATGACCACTAACCAACACAACCATTACCACCACCATCCATCATTGATTGTCATCATCTGAGTGGCTGCAGTTTCACTATCATAGGAATTTCTCTAATTTTTATTTCATTATTTATTTTTTATTTATTTACTTATTTTCATCTGCAGATACTTAATCACCTTTGAGCTTCCATATAACTTTCTGTTTCAACTTCCCAAATGCTGTAGCCAGGACATCATTCTTCTCCTTAGAAATAACTGTTTCCACATAAGATCCAACAGAAACAAGGACGAATCCATGGCCTCCACTGCTGACAAAATCTTCTAACTCAGCAGGGAGAGGGTTGGGCTTGCTAACAGTGAGAGGACCAACCATAATGTGACCAGCTAAAAGATAAGCATTCCAAATAAATTTTGCATCGTTTCACTGGTAAGCACTAGATTTTTTTGCTCTAGGTCCTGATACCGCCAAGCCTTGTTTTTTTGGGCTTGTAACAGTTAGACTGCAAGTAGTCTCTAATTTTGGCGATGACGATTGTGGGGCGGGCGAAATACATGTGTGCGCATGTGAAATTTCGAGATGCCAAGAATTAGAGATTACAGACTTAGCCATGACTTAAGCGCGTACATTCCAAGCACAAAACTATGATTGGCTTGGATAACTGTCAACAGTCTGCCAACAGTACACACTAAGCCACTGTCAACACTCATGATAACATTGACTTGGTTTCAGTTTATTGAGATGGCGGACAAATTTTTGTTTATTGTAGGTGTGTGTTTTCCCCATTTGTGATTTGTTGTCAGCGGTACTAATATGACAATTAATATTTGGTTCTGCGGCATTTTGATCGGTGTGTGATTTGATTTTTCTTACTTGTTCCTTTGATGTCCATGACGTCAAAATCGTACAATGAGACCAGCGGTCAGGTAACGTGGGCTCTAAAAAACGAGCCCACAATACCCCTGACCGCTGGTCTCATTATATTGTACTATTTGACGTCATGGACAAGCGGTCAGGCTGCTAATTACAATTCAAAATGGTGGCGCACAGTGTTCATGAATTTTGGCCCTCTTTGGAGAGGAATTTCAGTGGGATTGGATGCACTTAAGATGCTAAAACCAAGGTCAGTAACTCAATTTAGTGTTATCTTTTTATTGGCGACTTCAAAAAATACACCGTTTCTGGAGTGATCTTGACTCCTTTAAACAACCCACATCATTGTTCACAAAATTAGGGAACTATAAGACCCTGGTGTTGTGGTCTAGCCTACTGATGGTGTTCTTCATCTCAAATTTCATGGGTTGGGTGGTTGGATGATATGACAGCCAGGGGCACCCTTGGAAGCTGACATTAAATTTCATCCTCACCCATCACTGATGTAAAATTAACGGACACACTGTTTGCCTGTTGTTTTGCGACATTACATTTTCTTCACATATTTCAAACCATATATATGAGATATAATACAATATATGAGAGCAAAATGTTCAAAATCTAACCTTTCTCAGACCAAAGGGTTAACCTCATACCCTCCAGGGCCTTAACCAGAATTGAATTGTTTACTATAAGGGAGTACACATATCATATTCCTTCAGGAAGGGGGAGCAGCCAGGAATGATTATTCTGTGATAAGGTTCAGGTTCAAGAATTTCATTAATCGTATTGTGAGGAGCTGCTTGAGCTGCTTAAACCTCCAGTTAGGGTCAATTAAGATGGTATCCATGGTAACAACCAGCTGAAATATATTCAAGAATTTTAAAGTTTATTAATGAGCCTTCTATGATGTGGTGTGATTTTAACAAAACTGACTTATCAGGTTCAGGAATTTCATTTTTCACAGTGTGAGGGGATACTTAAGCTGCTTATGCTCCAGTAAGTTGGGAAATAAGATAGTAGCCACAGGACCCGCACAGCAAGTTTTTGAGTGGGGGGGGGGGGGCTAAGGACGAACGCATGAGCCAAAATGGGGGGGGGGGCATGCTTGAAAATTTTGATTTTAATTCCTCTAAAATGACGGGAACTGCAGTTTTACATAGCAAACTAAATTTTTATTTCCAAATGTTTAGTGCCGTTGCTATCTATCACTAAATCGAAATATCCCAATGACTGTAGTACTACTGATATCGACCTTCAATTGCTATAAATAACCCAAAAATCCAATGATTTTGCATGAGCTGCCGTCAACTCAACGGTGTATAAAAAAATATAACAAAACTGGTAGAGTAATAAGACAGTGGCTGATATTTACTGTACGTCAGATGCTTTAAGGATACCAAAATTTAAATTCGTTTACAATGTCAAGAAGAGAAGGTCTGTCTGTTCTTTCTTTATGACTATTTAAACGAAATCGTCTAAATTCAACCGGCAGAAGAAGTCAAATTATTTGCGCTTGACATCTAATGATCCTTCCACGTATATCGACAGATTCAGGTCTCTCAAGGTAATTTTCTTTTATTTCCCCTAGTAGATTTTCTTGTTTTGGAGAAAACTTTGAGGGAAACAATTTCTTTTGCTGTGTCCATAGTATCTGATAACAGCTTACAGTTTTTCGTGGTTTCCTTCACACTTAGACTTAGCGAGTGTCCATGGCAGTAGGATAAGCCTTTGGTTGTTTAGGCCTGGATTCTTTTCGCCACACCAGTTTTATGTCCAAGCATGTTGCTGGCTCCATCATAGCATTGTCCTCTACAATTAGCTTAAGTGATAACTGTAGTTTCAATAACACATCTTTTATAGCCGACACTTGTCTCTGCGCCGATGTCAGGTATAAAAATATTGTGCACAATTCTTCGTTTAAGGTATTTATGATGACAAAATGTTGCCATAAAGAAACGCTGCTTAACAAAATTTGCGATAAGACAGCTCGCCGATCCTTGAAGTTAAACCCACCTCATGCCCCCGTGAAGCCAACTCCTCCATGACTTTCCTGACCACGAAAATAGTGGGATCCTGAAGACAACCCGCTAAAACCTGCAATTCTAGACGCCAAAACGGAATCGATCGTTGCTGAAACAAGCACCAAGAGAAAAATCGGCGCCGTTTTGACATTCAAGTCAACGCCTGGGGCTCAGTATCATCGTAACGCAACATGATGTCACGCACGCTGCTAGAAGAGTTCACTCTCCTCCAAATTTCGCGCGCGTGTGTGTGTATTTCGCCCGCCCCACAATCACCATCGCCAAAATCAGAGACTACTCGCAGTCTGGTATGGGGCGCCGAACCAATTAGAGAGCGGCGGGATTTGGGTCACGTGTCAGAGGATTCACATTCCATTCTGTTGACGTCATCAAAAATCGCGTGGCGAGTTTTTATTGGGACCAAGTTTGTTTTTTGCGTGGGATCGCGCGTGAGGGAATCGTTCTGCTTAAAAACTTGCCTTTAAACTGCCACCACATAACTGCTTTGGTGTTCTTTCACTAATTTCCGACTTAAAAATTACATTTTTACACGGCATCCTGAGTTAAGATTCATTTAATCTCTACCTTCCTTCTTCTTGGGCTTCATTTCGGCGTGAGAACCTGTGAAACTCGCGGATTATGAAAAACGAGCCGACAGAAGTACATAAGGAGGAGTATTCATCTATCATAATGGCTCTGGCTAATGTCTTTCAAAAGTAGGCTTTCACGAATGCTCGCTCAGTATGATCGGTCACAACAGAGAAAGTAAGAAAGTCCCCCACCCCCGGGAGAGCTTGCTCACTCACCTCACTCTCCTCACTCCGCCGCAATTGCTGCAACAAGCAAAAGAAAATCCAGCCACTTTTTTGCAGAGTGTGTCACACAATGCATTGCAACGTGCATTTTTGTGTCGCAGTTCTCTTCGATCGAGAACAGTTGTATCAACTTTGCCTATAGCACTCCCTCTAAGCTCATCATCTACACAATACCTCGAGTGGGCGCAACTCTTTAATTGTTAACTTTTTTCCTTTCCTCGGGATCTACATTAAAGCATGCTTTCTTTTTCTTTTTTTTTGTGGCTTAGGAAATTACAGTTCTTGAAATTCACGTGTAAATGACACAATTCTCTTCTCATACGGTGTTAAAGGATGTTTCTAGGTGTGACAGTTGAAAGGAAATTACGAAAGAGGTGTCTTTAATTGCACCTCATAGCGTTGCGATGAGACAAACGCTTTCTAGCAAAAAGGACAAGACCTGTGGCAGAGTAGACAGGGGTGAATGAAGTCTCATTCAGTATCTGGTGCTAGATTAGACCTCATTTCTCAAGGTATGATACTGTCTTGCATGGCTAATAAGAGTTTGGGCAAACTGCTATATTTTATTATTGTAAGTTCTTGTCTAGAAAGGAGATGACCTCACGTAACTTGACAGATAATTCGACATCACCAAGGATATTTCAGGTTTATTCAATGGCCACTTCTTGCCTTCCAACACAGGCGTTCTCGCATTAAGACTGCATCATCGCCGGAATTTTTTCGGAAAGTGCCTGGCAAACGTCTCTTGTTCATCAACACACTACAGTTAAATGGTGTCCACCCGCAAACACTTCACAAAGCCGTGGATGACAATGAAAACTAAACATGGCTTTTAATGATGGAACACGTCTTGGGAGTTTCCTGCATAAAAATCATCCTAAACTGACTCCGATGCCATCTATCTGGACACATCCAAGACATTATCCTTCGCTTTTAAATGACCAGGTTACCATATCGCTTTATTCGTCTTTTAATGTTTTTGATTGCCACCTGTTATTCACGAGTTGAGGGTTTTTGGTTCTTCTCCTGTCCCCATGGCAACGGTCAAGGACAAGCTGGTGATGTTTGTTCGGCTTTCTGCAGCTGTCATCAGCCCAACACGTGCGAGGCGGGAATACAGAGATGTACACGTCCCGGATTGCAAGGAGAACGTTGCCATGCCACAAGGCCATGTGCGCCTGGTTTCAGTTGTCACCCGGGAGTTCAGAAATGCTTTCATGTGCCCCGTCGCCATGGTGAGCCCTGTGTGGCTGGTTTTGAGTGTGGAACTGGTCTCTCGTGTGAACCAGGGGTTCAGGTTAGTTCACGGCCTTGGGGAAACAGTGGACTCTTGCAGGGCGCTTTCCATGGGACCAAAAATCCCAGTTTAAATTAAAAAAAAAAAAACGACAGACGAATGAAATAGAATTTTGCGGTTGATCGCACCCTTCCAAAAAACTTAATTCATTTGATAAGTGTCCGGCCCTAGAAGAAACAACACTTTCATTCCAACTATCGAGTATAGTATTAATTTGTTCCATGGCGACTGTATTCAAAGGAAATGTTTGCTTTCCATGGAGAATTCACAATTTTTTCTTATACATTTCTGGTACTTTAGCTAACATTTGCTGTAAAATGTCGGTGCTAAGTACTTTTTAGCGGGCTTGATGGAAAACCTGTTTGGCTCCAGGTCCGAGGGCATGACGTGTGGATCGGATCGAGTGCTGCGAGGTCCCTACGCCCTTGACCGAGAGCCGAAAACACGTCTCATGAGCCAAACCGTAAGGGTGAGGATCATCTATGATAAAGAGTGTTATAGTTTAACTCGCTTAATACAGGTTTGACGGTAATTTCAAACTTATGTGTTTTATTCTTCTTGTGACTTTTAGCTCTGCTTTTACCATCCCCGAGGATACAATGAGCCTTGCTCAGTAGGGTTTTCCTGTTCCCCAGGCCTCAGCTGTCAGCCTGGATCTCAACAATGCTTACATCATCCACGACAGGAGAATGAGCGCTGTTCAGCGGGATATACATGCGCAGACGGCCTGGTCTGCAGGCTGTGTGACAAACCATATGCCACCTGTCAGCTGGCCCGCGTACCTGCTTTCACAGATCAGGTAGCCGGCACTTTCTCAGTTAATAATCACCGTGTAATTGTGATATTTAAAATTTGAAGCATTTTCCAGTTTTAAGCTTTAGCTTGCTTTTTACTGACTGTAGTAGATCCTGTTTGTCCCATATTGGTGTTAATCCATAATAAGCCAGGGACACGCCCTTATTTGGCCTCAATGGGGACGTGCCGTTGGTATTCTCGCTTGAATAACCTTTTGAAAACCCCGTGGCGCATCAAGCCTTGTATTTATACTTAATTTCTTCAGCATGAAGTTACTTGAAGTAGTTGTACCTCAATCCCTACTGGATAGGTTGCTATAGTCCATCCATCGACTGTTTTTTTTTTTTCGAAAAAAAAAATTGACTGAAAAAGACTCGTAAGTTAATAAATGTTAAAAAATTCGTGACTTAAACATACATTTATTGTGTTTTCAAAAATGTCAAAAGTGGTTAACCGGCGGTCTTTGAAGTGCCAATGTAGATCTTAAAACGCTTCTTCGTGAGGGGGCACTGGTTTCCATGATAATTGAACCAGTCCATTCGTATCAACGAAAAACGTTTTCTCGAAAGAGCCACTGACAATTTGCTGCTCACATCGATCTCGTATGACATCCATACTCGGTCTGCTACCACCAAAACTGCGAAAAAATGGACCACAATGAAGGTGAAGTAGTGTTTTTATGATGGATGATCTGAAGAACGATGCTGCTCATGCCGAGATATGAAGCATTTAAGTGCATGTTAAAAGAATTGCTCAAAGAATAGAACCCTGTGCTATTCAGGTCCACAAATCTGCCTTGGTAAATTGAACCATGCCACTAATAAGCCCACTATTTTGAAAAAAAAGCGATATTAATCACAGCCTAAAAAAATTTTGGACGTTAAAAATTTAGGACGGGTTTGCTTTGGAAAATTAAAGAAGCTATAAATCATATCGAAGCATGTTTTATAGCCTTAACCCACTGACTGTTTATATTGTTTAGGACTATGACCGTCCCTTCAACAAAGTGGCATTTCTTGTCACTCATAATTCGTTCTCCAACTCTCCGAGTTTTGCTTTCTGGGCCCGCAATCAACGATTTAGCATCAGCCAGCAGCTCCAGGATGGTGTGCGCGGGCTCATGTTGGACATTTATCCCGGTAAACTATTTACATTGAAAATAAGCTTTGATGTACGCCAGATTGCATTATTTCTCTAGGTTTTGCACGCGCCTTGTTGAAGTGCAAAGGTTTCAACAGGGGTTTAAAACACCAAAAAGCTGATGAAAGGGATGCTGATATAAATTGCAAATTACCTAAACCGTTGCTCATGAAGACAGCGAGTAATGTTTGTCAGAATTGTAATTGCGATGCAATTTCCACGTAATTTGCTCAAGTTGCGTAAGTGTTTGACCTGAGATAAAAGATCGCATCCCTTAAATTTTGAATTATAGTCTATATAGCAGATAGGTGAAATTATTCTGCACTTATGATAAAAGCATGAAACTTGGCACACTAGTAGTAGGTATCGTAGGGAACGTTTTAAAGATTAGAGGCAATCTGGATAGGGTCTGACTGGCAGCTGGGAAGGGAGGGATTTTTCAATATGGCCGCCATTCAGACTATAAAGACTATTATTGAGAAAATGAAGCAAAATTAACTTGATACAGTGTTGAATTGCCATTTTAGTTATGTCTGCTTGTTGAATTTCACATCAAAACAAAACATTAACAGTTTTCGGGGTGATTTAACTGAATTCAGGGGATCGTTTTATTTTCGGTCAAAATTATGCAAATTAGATATCTAATTAATTCAATTACACTGGTCGAATCATTTAACCACAATTTCCCTTTCTCCTTAATTATTTCGGAGGCCACTTTCAAGCTTACCTGTTTAACTGTTTTACGCCAGTACTATGATGCAGTTAAGGATCGTAGAAACACGTTATTACACGCGCGATTTATTCAGTTATTTGTTCTTTTAGTTTTCATTCTCATCAGTTTACGTCACCTTCAGCAACGACACAAGCACAGAAACTTCCGAAACAAATTTTCATTGGAAAATTTACTCCTTCTTCTATAGCCTTTACAGCTCACGATTAACGGATTTCGTTCTGTTAAATACAACCGCATTTTGTTGGACTGGGCAGTTTCGCGCTAAAAGATCGGGCTAGAGCACCAGGCCAACAAATAGCCAGATTGGAATCCTGTCAGTGGCTAAATAAGGGGTTAAAGAGGAGACTTCTGTCAGATGAAGTAGTATTTTTTCCAAAATCTTCTCTGAAAAATGTTTTTCTTGCATTATTCACATTGTAATCAGATATTGGAAGCAGCGATGGGCTCTAATTCTTTAAGCTTGGAAGAATTGAGCCTGTGAGTGCTGCTGAGAATTGCGCGTATTTCAGTTCTGTGCAAGCATATGCAATGCGGGCATACATGTAGCATCAATGAGCATACTCTATAGCGATCTAGCTATGCGCCTTCTTCTTTCCGTAAAGCACGGCATGGTGCCGCATCTAGTACATGGGGCATGCATTGCACCTGCATGTCACTGTTTGACGTACGTACTGAATTACGCAAGTTGCGTAAAGTATCCGAGTGAACATCCCGTTCGCTTTCCAGCTTGTTAGCCGATATCGACTGCAAACATCGTCTGGAACCAGTAACTCTCTGCGGTACGAGGTAGAATAATCCATTAAGAGTACAACTCTCTCGATAGCTTGTCAATTTTACGCATTATTATCTCATCAAGGTGCAAACCAAGGACACGTGCCTCGTCGCCATTCTAGGATGTAAAATAGCATTTTTTGCTTCTTAAGCCTTCCAACAGAAGTGTCGTTTAAGGATGGATTGATGTAGCTATCCCTTACCAGGAAGTGAACTCCTTCCGTCTGCCAGAAATGTTATTGCAATCGTTATGGAGGCCCTTAGTATTCGCACAACTCAGTGCAGCTCGGTTTCGCGCTTCAAGACTTTTGTGCCTTAGATGCGATGCCGTTTGAACTAACACATAGGGTACGACTGCTGGTGTGCATGGAAAGTTTCCATGGCATTTAATGCTTTGCAGTAGGTATCTATGGCTGTTTAGTTACTCTTGTGGTTGGTATAGTGGAAAAACAATAAATAATTATCCCAAAATATTAATAGGACAATCAGTAACACTTTTTTTAACCGCATAAATCAAGACGGTTTAACTAACCTAATTCAAGACAACCTTTTTTTTTTCATTTCTGGCCATTTATCAGCCCCCAGGAAAAGTAATACAGTGTCGTGCATTCTTTTCTCAACTAGAACAAACAATTCATGGCTGTTTCGTGTAAAGTTTGAGACGATAGTAACGAAAAAGTAAGCTACAACTATGCAATTATCAACTGGAATTAATTAAAATTTCTAATTATCTTTTCAATTTTCCATTCTCACAAACCTTCTATGCCAATTTTGAAAGCATGATTGTAATCTTTATACTGAGTTAAATAGACCATTGCGATCAGACATTGTTTTAAACAATAATGCTGTATGTTTAGACACAGAACTAAAGTACCGCTGGCGGCGGCCATTTTGAATGATTACCCTCAGTACTTCTACCACCCTCTCCTGACTGACACAGAGCATATCCCGATTGCCTCCAATCTCGAAAATGTTCCCCATGATTTCTAGTATTAATGTGCCGAGTTTGATGCTTTTATCATAAAGTGCAGTACTCACCCCCGATTTGACACTTATCTGCCGGACTACTAGTTTTCCTTGGGAAATAAGATTCATCCGCCTGACCCAAATGGACGTCATTTTTTCGATGGTCACTATGAATTATTGATGAGTGCGAGAATCGTTTTTCAAAGTTAAACACCTTTTAAAAAACCCTACCTCCAGGGACTTGAGGGAGCATCGGAGATTTCAGAAAGTAGGTAGGCTCCCTCGCCGGATTTAAATAGCGTAAATGGTGCAACAAGCCAATGAGAAACTTAAAAAAAAAACATGCAACGGGTGCCTTTCCCGGAAAATGTGGGCGCATGCAATACCTTTACTTGGTTTTGCTCATGAAAACGTGTAATTTGTATAACCATTTTCATTCGTATTTTACTGCTTCTCAGGATGGGGTGAGGAAGACGTTCGTCTTTGCCACGCTTCTTGTTTCTGGGGTGGTTCGACAAACCTGTTAGACTCGCTGACTGAAATCAGGAAATTCCTGGACAAAAACCCACGCGAGGTTATCACAATCATCTTCGAAGATTACCTGAGAAATCCTACAATTCTAAAACGAGTGTTCGACCAAGCAGGGGTATCTTCGTACGTACTGCTGGAGGAGAACTGGAGCGACGGAATCAATGATTGGCCCACGCTAAGAGACATGCACAGATTAGGTCGACTAGTAGTGTTCAACAACAACGGTCTCAGCGGTTTTCCTTACACGAAGTACAACATGTGGCATTATGTAAGAGAGAATCGTTATGGAAACGAAGGGCAAAACAAAAAGGTACGCCATCACGAAGATTTTCATAAAAATGCAAGATGATACAAAATGCAAAATATACAAGATAGTGAAATAACCCAAATCGTAGCCCAGTCTCCAATAACTGTGATTTGTACTAAATAATTCCAAAGATTTTGTAATCCTTTCTCAGCTAACTCGTCCTTTTTTTGGCAATGTAAAACAGATTGTTCATTATTCTAGCATTTGTGTTTCAATTAAGCCTTTGGTATTGTTGGTCAATATTTTGTTTGACCAACAATCGTCGATCATTTAGCTCCCATGTGGAATCTTTTCGCAACTGCATAAGTTGCGTTAATAACTGCGAGGATCTTCGTTACATTTATTTCTTCATTCCGCAGTTCAAATATATGAATTTCATATATTCATAATTTCATATTCTTCTTTCCCGGGTATATTACGAACCAATTTAATGACCAGCTCCCAGTTGGCTTGTTAGCTCAATTGGTTAGAGCGCTGCACCGGTATCGCAGAGGTCAGGGTTCGAATCCCAGCAAACCTGATTTTTTCAGGCTTTCTTTTCGCAACTGCATAAGTTACGTTAATAACTGCGAAGATCTTCTTTATATTTATTCCTTTGGTATTGTTGGTCAATATTTTGTCTGACCAACAATCGTCGATCATTTAGCTCCCATGTGGAATCTAAGCTGGAACATGTGGGATCTGCATGAGCTGGATAAGTTTCCGATCAACCATCAGCAACCGTCAGTTGCCCAACAGTTTCATTGGACGCAGCAGTCAGTGTTGGAACGTTTAACCACGCGCCCAACGTTGCCATGCAACAACATTGGGAAGTGTTGGGCATCAAAGTTGGGAGCTCTGGAGACGGGAATGGGGCCTTACGTTCTTTATTTTCTGTTTCCCTTTCCCAGGAATGCGTTGACCGCGCAGAATCTCGCTGGAACAAAGCCTGGAATGATGACTGGAGCCTGGTTCTAATAAATTGGTTCAGTACAGCAGCAAATCCTCTTCAGCCTTGCCTGAATTCCTTCAAAGAAATAAAAGAAAAGCTGGTAACATGTCACGGCAAGTTTGGCCTCTGGGCCAACTTTGTAGCGGTGAACTATTACGCCGCAGGATCAGGAGGCGGAGCTTTTCAAGCTGTCAGTTGGCTTAACAACATGTTTAGACGTAAGTGAAGCAAAAGGCTTCTGGCAGTTTTCAGAGGTTCCTCGTCATTACGATTGCTTAATATCAATACGTAATGGCCAGTCTGAAAATGATTCTTGATCGTTTCGATAATTGTGATTAAGAGGTAAGTTCAACGGCCGTCACTTCAGTCGTCCTTTCAGCAACCGAAAACACAATCTTGATAAATTCCGTTCGCCAATATTTTGCGCTTCCGAAGAATGTCTGCTAGTCTTTTTTCAAGAACAGAGCTTGTTTGGTCAGAACCATTTTAATGAATTGATCAAAACGCATGCCAGTTCCTCTGACTGGCCCGACTGGGTAGTGAGGCGGGTAGACATGGCCTGCGAATAATGTAAGGATGTCTGTTTCCAAGAATCCTGTCAGTTTGTTAGGTAACAGTGTGAAAAAAGATGTGGTAAAAGAGATTTCGACCTGCTTATTGCTTAGGGATGGCTATTTTACGGAAATCAAGGAAGTGTTGATTCTTAGGGTGCAGTAGAACAGTTGTACATTGGACTTCTTTTCGTGTTTGTAAGGTTTATCAGACGTAACAGTTCACATCCACATGCATATTCTCCTCACTGGCCTTTGCATCTTTTTATGATACGTGTTGAGAGAATTTGTTTAAGCATCAAGACGTTTCGTCTTCGGTGATCATATTCTTTATTCTCATAACCTCAATATTTCACAACGTAGTGATACTATAGGGAGAAGTTAGATACTGGCCATTGGAGCTCAAAGAGTAAAAAGTGGTATCTGAATATCTGACGACTATTCCATTTGTTCTTTTCCCTGGATATGGCCAATCGAACGCAGTCTACTTTTATTATAGTGTTTCTCGGTTTCACCTCAAACAACACCTTAAAGAGTAATACCAAGATTTGTTTTGTATTGTGAAATTTTATATTCCCTTATATGTTTCATTTAGGAGAAACGCCAGTTGCAAAAGAAAGGAAAGCGTCATTCATCCCCTTTCCTTTAATTGTTACTGTCAATCATTCAGCAAGTAAAGCCAATCACAAACTACATCGTGAGATGGAACCCTTTATAAAGCGGATAAACACAATTGACGAATCTGGTTATGGTAGCGGATTCCACAATCTCTCGGACATCATTACCCACATATTAAGACATGACACAAGTTTGGACAACAAGAACAGTACAATCCAAAACCGGACTTCTGCTTCTAGAGGAAAAGTGTTTATGTCAGATGCAGCGACAGATTCTCACACGATGTCAAGGCAATCTCAAAACGACAAGCGTAGCAAAATTCAAAAAAGTGATCAGATCATTGAACCAAGTAAGATGTTGCCTGGAAACTTGAAAAAGAATCCTGACGAACTTTCCTTGGTGTTTAAACCCCACAAAATGCGGATACTAAACCACAGTTTGAGACCGTTTCGCGAGAACGTGTCACAGCGGGAGAGTTTTCGATCAGAGACTAGAAACTCTAGGGCTAAAGGAATCGACTTCGAAGAACCAACGAACTCTACAGACAGACTATCCCCTAGACATTTTGGGGGCAAATACGACGTCTTCGTGAAAGACAACAAACGCAGGAAATCGAAGATGCGCGACTATCATCATATTCCAGAGGATATGTTCACTGATGCGTCGAGAAAGGCTTTCCGCCTCGGAAGAGGCCATCGAAAAGACAAGAGTCAAGGCAATGGGCCTCACAGAGAGTCTCAGGGAAAACTCCTCACGGTAGTTTCCGACCGTACACGGCAACGTACTCTATTACCGACTACCCTCCGACAAAACACTATTGCTAAACAGGACAACCCGACCACAAAGTTACGTAATCTTCGGAGACAGCTGGCGCGGCTAAAGACCAGACTAAACAGCTATCTTCATCTGGCTTACCCGCATAGAAAACGAAGAAAGCCCGAATAGAAAGCTCTTATATTGACTTATCGATCGCCACTGCAAAGAAAAAGCAATATTCTGACGAACAGCGACAAAATACGTAGCAAATGTCTGAACATATAAAGACCTCAATTTAAACTTTAAAGAAAATTAAGCCCTCTTAGAAATTTTCAAGCCACTTTCTTTTTTAAGCGTCGGCAGCACAGTTTTTCCCTTTAAATAGTCGGAAATGTGACGCCGCATAGAAGTGGGCGCTGAAAAATTTCAGCTAATTCATCTAATTCGTCTTCGGACCCGAAGGTAAATTTGTATTCAGCTCAAAGGAATTTTGCTTACTTTGTACCAACTCATGATATTTAGTTGTTGAGACAAAACTGGAATGTATTGCAGTGGTTGACTTGCTTTATTTTGTGATGAACCACACCTTTGGTTCTCCTTGTCTCACGAATTTGCACTGAGCGTCGTCTACACAGACACGAGAAATCAACTTCTGTGAATGGAAGCACATTACAAGTTAAAACTCTGCCAACCCTTGAAGCTTGCACTGATGTCGTATGATATGTAAATGAAATGTAAATGTAAATGTGAACACAGGGTTTAGGCGGATAAGATATCTTCATCCTTTCTTGCCTCTGGTGTATACTTCTAAGAGGAAATATTTCCGATAATTAGTTCCACGATTGAAGAGCAATTTGCGTTTAAATTTGTTCTTGCTACTTTAATTATTAAAATTGCGAAAATATGTATGTGTCTTACGCGTGTAGTCTATGAAACTATGATCCACGCCCTTTGCGAAGGAACAGACAAAGCAAAACACAGAACGTGAATAAACCATTAGAAAGAAATGTGACCTCGTTAACAATGACCTTAGGTGGTAGCTTTAATATAAATAACTCTTGAACTGTTACTAAATTGGAGAAAATCTGAAATAAAAGTTACCTGATTGCCCGGGGGTCACTTGACCCATGTTTGGGTATAGGGGTGCCACTGAGGGTCTGAAACACTGACCCTGTTTAGGACAAATAAAGCTCTAAAATACCTACCCTGTGTAGGAAAACACCCTCCATTTTAGGTTAAAAAATATACGGAACGACTGATCCTTACGGCAGTTAAAGAAACGAAGACACAGAAGACGAAATACGTAAAGCAAAAAAATGTATGAAACAAAAAATTGCCCGATATTTCGGTTTGCAAAACAAACCTTCTTCAGGGGCTACAAAAGTAGAATGAGTAAATACGTTACAGCCCCTGAAGAAGGTTTGTTTTGCAAACCGAAATATCGGGCAATTTTTTGTTTCATACATTTTTTTGCTTTACGTATTTCGTCTTCTGTGTCTTCGTTTCTTTAACTGCCGTAAGGATCAGTCGTTCCGTATATTTTTTTACTTCAAATGTTTTACTGATCCAGGTCTACTTAAGATCCGGCAACTCTCAACGCCTTGTCGCTGTGGTCTTTCCAGTTTATAAACTTTGTATGATCCATTTTAGGTCCCTCTTTAGGACAAATGGCAAAATACACACCCTCTTGTTTAAAACAATTTTAAAGTGTTTCAAAGACCAGCAAACGTCCCCAGTCTAGGATTCAGTGGTAAATACTGCATGTATATACACCTAATTGAAAAAACGTTGTCGGGAAAAAAAGCACAAACCGTGAACTAGGCGACCCAACGGTTTTCTGGGAAACCGGAAGAACCAGCTGCCCTTATTCTCAGACACCGTGCACATCGTAATAACACGGAAAAACATGAAACTGATAGGTATACCTAAAAAACTCTCCATAAATAAAAAATACCTTGAATATCTTTTTTTTTTTAAATTAAGAAATCCTTTATTGACAATCAAACAGAGTACAGATACATCACAATTAACATTACTTGCATTGCCTACAATACCTTAGATTACAATTTACAAACATCTTGCTATTCTTGTTTTGTTTTGTTTTGTTTTGTTTTGTTCTTCCTTTCAGCGAAAGGTAATTTCATTTCAATAATAATACTTCATTACTCTAACACTTATTACAGATAATACAATACTATTACTTAATATATTTATTTGCAATGTTAACCCATGTACTGGAGGAAAAGCAGAACAGGCAAAAAGGGAAGTAAAGGTAAATAAGAAATAAAAGGACAAAACTGCTTAAAGTTTTTCAAGCGAATATTTGTATTTTATTTGACTAACAAAATGTTGGAGCACCAATGAGTCTTTCTGGAGTTTCTTTTGATAAATATAGTATCGCAAGAAGAGCAAAGAATAATTTAATTTAGCTACTGACGGCCCGCATTCATTTAATAGACCAAAAACAATTTTTCGCGAGTTTAAACTGAAAACAGTGCCATTGCCCAGGTTAAACCATTTTAGTACTTTCTCTACAAAAGACTGTATACAACGGCAAGCTAGAAAAGTATGATCTATCGAATCTGGCTCCTCACAATATACACAGTTGCCATCAGGTTTTATCCGCTTAAACCTGAAAAGTTCTTTTTTTGTAACAATGATACGGTGGGTAAACTTGAAACTAAATTCTTTCAATTTAGGTTCCTTACAAGTTCTATAAGTCGATTTGAAGATCTTGGACCATTCTGTCTTCTCCATTGGAATGGCTTTATTCCACCGGCTTGGGCCCGTTTGATCTTTCTTGTATAATCTGTTAATTAGAAGCCAGTAGAAATCGCTTGCTTTTGCTTTCATTAGATTAATCGCAACAGTGCCGTCTAGTTGGAAGCATGTCACATCATCATCTATGTTTTCGCTATGCAGATTTTCTGGAGCTCTTGCTTTATTTAACAGGTGGCTTGGGATAGCACTAACTACTTGATAGAAATGCAGAAAAGAACTTTTCTCTAGGGAGTATCTAGCCTTAAGCTCCTCAAAAGTTAGGAAGGTGCCGTCCGGGTTAAGAAGATCTCTAATCGATTTGATACCTTTCGAGAACCATTCCTTATTGAAAAAAGGCTTTCCACCAATCAATATTTCTTTGTTATTGTACAAAATCAAATCTCTTTTGCACGTTTCATCCTCATAAAGGGACTTTAGGATGGAGAAGAAAGATAGTATGTCTCTGTAAAAACGCGGTAAGTTTTCGCAATATTTTACATCATAGTTGCAAGTAAGTAAGAAATTTAATCCTCCAAGTTTACTGAAAAAGTGGACTGGAACAGTTTTCCAGTTTGCCTGCCGTTCTTATAAAAGCCTGGAAATCCACGCAAGCCTTAAAGCTTTAATCATGGTCTCAAAGTCAACCATGCGGAGACCACCTTTCTCATAATCCTGATAGAGTCCTTCTCTTTTGATTTTGTCTCTCTTGTTCTTCCACAAAAACCTGAAAATTTTACTTTTGACAACATTTATAACTTCCGAAGGTACCATGCGTCTCAAAGTCAACCATGCGGAGACCACCTTTCTCATAATCCTGATAGAGTCCTTCTCTTTTGATTTTGTCTCTCTTGTTTTTCCACAAAAACCTGAAAATTTTACTTTTGACAACATTTATAACTTCCGAAGGTACATCAATATTAGCGGCTGAATACACCAGTGACGATATTCCCATAGTCTTGATTATGAGTACTTTACCAAATAGAGTAAGGTCCCTTGAGCACCAGATGTCGAGATTTGATTGTAATCTTTGAAGTTTGAGGTTAAAGTTCAATTCATTGTTTGCTTTCTCATCATAAGAGAAGTGAATTCCCAAAATTTTTGTAGGGCAATTAACCCATTTCAGATTAAGAGGTTTGTGCTTCACCTTTGACCATTTCCCAAGCCACATGGCTTTTGTTTTCTCTATATTTAACTTAAGACCCGAAATCTCCCCAAATTCCTTAATGATGCGTAGACCATTTTCTACAGACATCAAGTCTGCACAAAAAAGGTTAGTGTCATCGGCAAATTGACATAACTTGATTTCATTTCCGTACAGTTGAACGCCTTTAACCTCGTTGCTTTGCCTAATTTTTGTGGACATTAGCTCCGCCGTTAGAATGAATAAATAAGGAGAAAGAGGGCATCCTTGTCTCACACCGGACGTGGGTTTAAACCAATTTGTAGCAAAACCGTTGTTAATGACTGCACTTTCTATTTCAGTATAAAAGACTTTTACCCAGTTTCTTAAGCTATCTCCAAAATTATATAGCTCCAAAGCATAATGAATGCATGACCATTCTAACGTATCAAAAGCTTTGCGAAAATCCACCGATAACAGAATGCCTGATAACTTTTCTATTTTAGTCATCTCCAGTACGTCGCTAATCAACCTTATATTTTCACCTATGTATCTGTCTTTGACAAACCCTGATTGGTCCGGGTGTATTACAGATTGCAAAACCAATTCAATTCGCCTAGCAATGGTTTTAGACGCAATTTTGTAATCCACATTTAAGAGAGTTATAGGACGCCAATTTTGGAGTTCTAATAGTGCCGCGTCTTCTTTCGGTATCAGGTTTATAATTCCTCTACGCTGGGAAATTGAAAGCTTGCCAGTTCTAAAGGCAGCATTAAAGCTTTCTATTAAATCTTCCCCTAGAAGATCGAAAAATTCTAAGTAAAATTCCGCGGTAAAACCGTCCTCCCCTGGAGACTTGCCATGTTGGAACGTTTTCAGCGTTTCTTTGCACTCTTCGTAAGTTAATAATCCCTCCAAATTAGCACTTTCTTCGTTCGTAAGGCGTGGGGTCTCTAAATTCTCATTAAAGCGGGAGAAAGACTCAGGCGTTACGTCAATCTTAGAAGAGTATAGATTCTTATAGTAGGCTTCGATTTCGGCAACGATTTGTTCCTCATATAATCGCTTTCCATTTCCATCTTCTAGCTCCGTAATTACCCTCCTTAAATAAAAATACCTTGAATATCAACAAACGAAAGAACTGAAAGACTCAGGCGTTACGTCAATCTTAGAAGAGTATAGATTCTTATAGTAGGCTTCGATTTCGGCAAGGATTTGTTCCTCATATAATCGCTTTCCATTTCCATCTTCTAGCTCCGTAATTACCCTCCATAAATAAAAGATACCTTGAATATCAACAAACGGAACGTAGTAACAAGCTTGTAGTGCTATTTTCCCAGAATGCCATTATGTCGCATCGTTCATGGTTTATAAATTTCACCGGACAACGTTTATTCAATCAGGTTTATATACGCCATATTTAAAGACGACAATCGTGTTGACTGTACCCTGTTTAGTACAGACTCGCACGAAATCATATACCCTGTTTATAATAAAAAGAGAGGCCAAAAACCATACCCTGTCCAGCAGCACGTCCCGTCAGTAGACCATATATAAAGGGAGTACCCCCCCTTCCCCCGGGAGGGGGGCTGATTGACCCTAGTTTACAAAGTGGGCGGAAATGTATTATCTCAAAAATCCCCGGGTAATGCCGTGACTGACATAAAACCTGCTGTTTACTTTTCCTTGCTGCTACTTCTCCTAAAAGATCCTTTTATGTCTTCAGAACACATTTATGTTCTCTACTAAGAAAATTTCCGTAAAAGGTTCAGTCACTCGGCGAGAAAACTCGGAGAGACTGGGATCCTGGGTACCAGTCCTCCGTCGCGCAAAATGGCGGACGCCTTTCACCAACAGGTGGGATACACTTTTTGTTGAAAGTTCTGTCCGAAAACTGAGGTCATTTGTCATGTGGAGATACAAAGCTTGTCACGAGTAACGCCTCAGTCACAGAGAAGAAACAATAGAGAAAAACGGAGCTTGCGATCTCGCTCATTAGCTTGTAGCTGGTGAACAGAATTCCACGATGACTGCGCCTACACTGCCATCTCAACATCTTGTGAATTTTTTGGCTGACGAAGGGAAGGACTATTGTTTAACTCATGGGCTTGTCATGAGAGCCAAGGACTCGTACTTCATGGTAGAACATGCACCGTTTACCCTTCTTCCGACTGCATTTCCAAAGCGACTGTTTTCTCAGGCGAAAGAGGTGCAGAAAGATTTTAATCTCCTTGTTCATAGAGTAAGTCAAGACCATGAGTTTCTCAAGGAAGCTCTGCAGAGGTGAGTTAACAGTTTTTTCTCCAATCTTAAAAGAAATAAATAACGCCTTAGGAGAACGCCTTAGCATCGATCATGGTATAATTGCAGTATTTTAGGATGAGCTTATTTGGATAACTCCTTATTTAAGTAAGCTGAACCATCCTGAAAACATAAAATACGTATAGTTGCATGAATGCTTGAAAAAGAAAAACACAATATTATTTATATGTTGTGTCTAGCTTGTAATACATACATTGCATGGTGTAACACCATAATGTCAGGTGTATGTTTTGATCATACTGTTGTCATGAAGCAAGGGACTATCTGTTGGAGAAGGTAGATAGAAAAGCGTATCTGCCCACTCCTTAGGCCTGCTTTTATATTAGCTGCAAGCATCCTTGTTCCTCTGCAACTGATCTAATAAGGTAATTGCTATTACTAGTGCACTGCAAGCACCTTACTTAGGCCTCATTATGCCATATGACAGGGGAGGTGCCGGGGAGGGGAGAGGGGACAAACTGTGAATTTCTGGGTGGGGGTGTGCCACTAGGAATCTAAAACCCTTACCCTGTACTAGAACATGTTCAGCTGAATTTGGTAACTCTATTCTACACACAGGGCTGGAAATAATGGCCGGTCAACGGACAATGTCCGGCTTAGCTAACTGGGGGTTTGGCCGGTCAAATGTTTGCCTTGCCGGTCTTGTTGACTGGTCACATTTGATCACATTGAAATGGACTAAAGTTTCTATGCTGTTCATGTCCGTATTTTTTTGGCTACAGGCCGCACCGTTTTCTTTTTGTTTTTCTCGAAAGCCAGTATTTCTGTCAAAAATTATCGCTAATTCGGGGTGCGTCTTGTAGAGGATTATTTTCTGGCAACAAATTCTAAAGATCTTGATTTTTCATTAAAATTAGGCCGATAACAAAAGAGAAACATTGTTGGTTGTTGACGTTTCTGCAACATCAACATTCCACTTAAATGCAAGAACATTTTAAAAGAAACTTTAGCAACAGAATGGTTTTAGAAACAACATAACAAAACCGTAGTTGAATACAGTGCGTGCTTGAAAGCACATGCCCAGTAACATGATACTGTTACGCACTAAACCTCAAACACATCATCTTTTTTGTTAGACAACGTTGTTGGATTATTAGTCGAGAAAGGAAACCTACCTTCTTCATCCACCCTGTGACACTTTCATCCAAGGTAGCACCTGGATTTTAAGATGTCTAATTCTCTTGAAGGTGACATTCGGGCGAGTTTTTCGCCATTTGCCTTCACTACCCAGTGCGACGGTGAAACTTATCAGCACAGCAAGTTGTTCTCGGTGGTTCTTGGGACTTTTCTGCTCCTATTCTAGTTTTCTGGCTGTATGTTGGCAGCACGAATCAGAACAGCGTTAACTGAAGGTGTAAGTCATTGCAGTGTGACATTTTTAGCTTTTGTTTATGAGTGTGACAATTTCGCTTTTTTTTTTCACTTTAGGCCAGCTTGATTATAAGTAAATTCAGTTGTGATTGAAATAAACTTGAGAAAACTTTTTCTTCAGTTCAGGATGTGCCCTGTGACCACGTATTTTAGTGATATTTTTTAGTTTGAAAACTTGAGTTGCGAAGTTTGGGATGCGTCTAATGGCCGAGTGTGCCTTATAAAAGAAAAAGTACCTATATATATTTGTCCAGTCAGAAATGAGGTATGACCAAGCAAAAATGTATTTGGCCGGTGAATGTCCAAAAATTATGTCCAGTCCTGTATGCACCAAAAATCCCTACCCTATCCCCACAGACTTGACAAGTGTCAATTCCTATCCTAGACAGACTAACACTTCTGCCTACACTAAATGATCAATTTTCCTGACAAATGGTACCCTATTATAGACAGGACTCTTTGTTTTCTATACCCAATCCCAGACTTAACTGCTTGAAAACCATCCCCTTCATAGCAGCACGTACCCATACATAGCTTATATAGAGGGGTACCTCCCCTGGGACATAAGGCCCCAAACTTGAAGGGGTTTCTGTACATCAGGAGGGGTGTTTATAGGGTGGGGTGATTAGTCTCATGCTGAACTCCAATCTGGAGGGCCAAGGGCTTTCTTCCCATCTGGCAGGATTGAACCTATCAGAGACCTGAAGGCCCGAGTTAGCATATCCCTTGGGGTTGTTAACTAAAGACACAAGCTTTGCTACAGCAACAAGGTGACATTCCCAGAGTGAAAAGCAAGTTACAACACTTAATTAAAACAAATTTGTTTGACCTCTAGCTGGCCAGACCATTTGACATTTTGCTAAACTAGATCAGACCAATTCATTGTGGGTCCAGCAATTTTTCTGTTGTACAACAAAAAGACAAGACAAAAGGGCAGCAACTACATGTATATCACAAGCAAAGTTAGTCTTAATGACTTAGTGGCTTAGCTTGCACCATCTCTTGGGCTACTTAATTAGACTCAACAAAATGATGCTTAACACACAAATTAATGCCAATGGAAAATACATTTCCAAATAGCACATTTTAAAATAGTGCCAATTAACAAAGGGAACGAATAAATTGCATAATTTTAGGAAAGGCTGATCCAAAAATAATTTATTTAACTTAAATGTTTTGTTTTATACAATATTAATTATTATGTTAAACTTTACTTTCTTGGTTTAATTTAGCACTATAGAAGTAGATGCATTCACTGCTAAAATATTTGAAATTTATGACAAAACAAGGAATGAGGGACTTGCACAGGTGAGATGTGGTGACTCAAGTACAGTGCACTATTAAGTAAATGCAATTACACTGTCAATCATAATTATTACAACAAACAGAATGGATCAGAATCCACCACCCAGGTAGAAATCCTATACAGGATCCTACAGGATTTTCTAGGATCCTATGAGATCCTATAGGATCCTAAATGGCACCATGGCACCCAGGATCCTAAATGGCACCATGTTTTATAGGATCCTACTCAGTATCCTGTAAAGTCTTTCAGGATCCTGCTTAAGATTGTCTAGCATCCTGTTAGGATCCTATAGGATCTTGTTTAGGATCATATAGGATCTTAAACAGGATCCTACAGGATCCTACAGGATCTTATGTAGGATCTTATCAGGATCCTGGTTAAGATCCTACAAGATCCTGTTAGGATCCTATTAGGATCCTGGGCAGAATTACTACCAGGGCAGTGGCAACTCATCAGTATGATCTGTTTATTGGCAAACTTAGGGGAAGAGCTGATGAGTCTGCAGCGCCATTTAGCCTGATAATTATTTTTATAAACAACATGTTTGAGGGAAGGGGCGTGCCTCATACCACCCTCAGTATGATCTGTTTATTGGCAAACTTAGGGGAAGAGCTGATGAGTCTGCAACGCCATTTAGCCTGATAATTATTTTTATAAACAACATGTTCGAGGGAAGGGGCGTGCCTCATACCACCCTCAGTTGTAGCCCCCAAGGTGTGAGATTGCTCTCTATCCACAACTGCTATGACTCCCTGTTTCTGAATTTCCTAGATATTTGTTTTTGGACCCTTTGTTCCTTAAGATAATTAGATAGCAGCATAAAATGCAGTTGATGGTGAACTTCACAGATCAACTGTTGTTCAAATTAAAAGGGCCCATCATGTAATAACTCTCAGGGTCAATCCTGCCCTCATTAGACGATAAATCTTTAGCCCTAGATTAAAACACATGGAAAATCCAAGGTAGTCACAGAAACTGAGACCCTGTCCTTGCTGTTGCCTATTATAGAAAACTTTCTTCACTTTGGGCATTTGCATTAAAAAATATGAGAAACTACATTGTATTGTACAATGGACAGAGTAAAATGCATGTTTTCGTTGGTTGGTAATGCAAAAACAATGTCCAAACGTGGTAAGAACATCAGTCATGCTACTCACTGCTTTGTTCTTACCACATTTTGACATCATCGGTCAATTCATTATCAGAGTATGCACATGGCCAAATGGAATCTGTTTCTTAATTCAATCAATGTTATGTTAAAGTGCACCCAACCCCAAAATATTTTTTCGCTAAAATAAATCTTTGCACCTGTTCGAAATGCATAACGCCTTTTTTTTATGAAATCCCCCTCAGTCTTGGCTTTTTATAGGCTGTAAAAAATACGAAATCTAACCATCATCTGTCACACGACCAAGCTAGTGAGGGGCATGGGTCTATTCCTGATTTGACATCACAAACTGATTTGCATCTCCTTAAGTCTTTGTAAACATGCATGCAAAGCAGTTTGTGACGACAAATCAGGAATAGACCCACGTCCCTTCTGACTTGGCCATGCGACAAATGATGCTTAGTTTTGCGTAAGCTTTGAAGCCCATAAAAAAGTTAGAAACTGCAAATAATGGCTAAATGTCTTTGAAATAGGTGCAAAGTTTTATATTAGCAGAAAAAAAATTTTGGGGTTAGGTGCTTTTTAATGGATATTAGTTGCTGATGTTTAAACTTGCTCAGTGATCCTTTGAAATTTATTCAGAACTGATTGAAAGGTATTACATATTATTATTGCAGCCAATCTCGTTTGGGATTTTACGGTCTGACTATATGCTGGACAGTAAAAAAACACAAGATGCAAGTGGACTGCCAGATGATCTCAGCTTCAAGCAAGTGGAGATTAACACAATCGCATCTTCTTTTGGTGGACTGAGTCCACAAGTGAGAGGACTTCACAGGTAATGTTATGCTCATGCTAACTTTTGGGCTTTATTTTTTACTACAAACTATAATAGTCCAAATGGAAAAATCAGGCTGCACTGTGTATGGTAATAGTAATCTTAACTCTTAGGGAAACTGAAAAACTGTTTGAGACTAGAAGGTCAAGATAACCAATAGTACATTGCTGTACCACAGAATCAAGTTAAACAAAATTTGTTCAACATGGCAAAAGGTTCAGGATATGTTTTCTGCATAGCAGTGTCTTACTTTAATTTATATTTAGTGAATTTAAAATTTCTTAACACCCTAAAGTAAACACTAATACTGCATTGAATCAGACAGATTTACTGCACCTTTCAGTAAAGTGCCAGCTCTGAACTTCAAAACCCTGAACTGGTGATTTCATTTGTTTTCTCTTATTAATCATAATAAATTATATTACGTTCACTTGACAACCAATGAACCATGAAAAAAAAGAAACCAACAAAGTGGATTGAAATCCACTAATCATAGCACTCAAACTTGACTTTTTAACCTGTGGAGCTGAACTTTTAAAGACCCACTACAATGCAATGGGGATGAAAAATGTAACCATTGATTGAGTCTTGGCCTTCAGGGTTCGCATGTTATGGAAAAATGCAGTAATTATTTTGTAAATGAATGAGCCAACGTAAGAACTGTTCAACTTTCTGACTCTTTGTGTGAATTATAATTATATTTATGTTAATTTATAATTGTTATATCTTATGAGTGTGGCTGTAACTACACTATGACAGTTCAGAAATCTATCACTTACAAGGGTTTTTCTTGCATAGTTTTTTAACAGATCTTCAGAATGGATATGACCCCCAAAACAAAGAAAAGGTATTAAACATGCTTCTGCTGCGAAAATCAGCACATTGTTCTGTTTACTAACTGTTAGAGCTCCATGAAAATTTATGGTAGCTGACTGGTTACAAGTGAAGTCAGTCCACACAGGTCCTATCATTAAATTCATGATTTTTTGGGAGGAAAGCCTCATCATCCACAGTTTCTTAATCAGGGGCAACTCTAGGAATTTTCTCTAGGAGGGGTCCAAATGACAACTTGTGTTCAAGCCCAAAGCCAAAACATTTAGCAAATCCAAAACACTTGCTAAGATTTGTTCATAATATTCCAGTCGAATGGCCTGTGCTATTTTCTTCCTGTCTTTGTTTTTGTTGTTGTTTTTAGGTTTAATGCTTAATTGTTTAAAAAAGAAAAGAGTATTACATTTGATAGAGGGGAGAGGGGGTCCAGAACCCTTGGACCCCCCCCCCCTACATGTAGCTATAGCACTGGGTTGCAGAAAGGTCATCCACCTCTAGGTTTAGAGGTTTTTAAACTATGTTGTAGAAAACAAGACTTAGAAAACTATACAGTGCATGTGTTCATGTGAAGCACATGCATGAATGCAATGTGTGACATACCTTGAGCTCATCACTGGATTGTGCTGTTCCAGAAAATATCCATACTCCCCCTATGGAGGGTTTTTTGGTTTGAGCCCCCCCCCACCCCTCTGGAAATTCCAGTTTAGTCTCATACTTTCCTTCAAAAATTTGGCATTTAAGACCCCCCCCCCCTCCCTCCGCTTCCTCTGAATTTCCAATGACCCTCTGTGGTGGGGGGTTGGAGATTTTTTCTGGAACCACACATTCTTGTTTTGCTGTCCCCAGCTTCCTGAGAATTCCTCATGCTTGGGTGTAGCTGCAGGACTGGTGGATGCATGGAAGTATTATGGAAAGGAAAGGTTTGTGAGAAATGTATAATAAAATTTAAAAGAGAGAGAAATTTAATTTAACGTTTCCTCCAAACTTGTTTCATTACTTCTTTGTACCTACAGTTAAGTCTCTTTAAGTTAATAATTTATGTGTACTGAAGAGACAGAGCTGTGTGACCATATTATGGAGGTGTTTGTATTAAAGATAATTTTTGTTTTCTCTGGGACTAAGTAAACTGTTTGTAACATAGAGGTTTTGTATTTTATGTGGGTGACCATAAAGAAAGGTTCCACTGTGATTCTAGCCTGCATAGAAAGCGTTTCCGTAGGTTTTTCTGCCCGTTTGAGGCATTTTTTGTTTTTTGGCATTGCAAAAATTGAGGTGAGTACAGCAAAAAATGCTTCAAACCTGTGAAAAGCCGTATCGAAATGCTTGCTACACAGGCTACTGTGATTCCTTTCGTGGGCTGTTGATGCTCTCCTTTCAAACTGCTCTGTTCTTTCCTTCTGTTACTACCTGAAGATTTTATCTGAGGTCTAGCCAGCATATTGGAGGCATGGTTGTGTAGTGGTAAGCATTTTTAAAATGCACGTATTTTAAGAGCCTAATTTCTCATTATTTTCCTGTCACTGAAATCCAATTTAACAGCTCTGTGGTGATGATATTAGTGTCAGACAATGAGCGGAACAGATTTGATCAGCGATGGGTGCAGCACCTCATGAGAGAAGTGTAAGTAGACGGAATGCATTTAAATGTAAAATCATTTACCAAAATGGCCAAAAGATCACATATTTTAAACAACATAGACTTTGCTGCTTTTGTCTGTTCCCAGTCAGGAGGATCTTTTTAAATTAATTTTTAATTCTTAATTTTAATAGCATTTGATCTGATCATAAATAGGCTTCTGGCAAAATCATTTTTCTTTTACTGTAAAAATTAAGGCAATTTTAATAAGACTAATATTAAGTTTTAGGTAATTTTTTTTATTTATTTTTGCAACCCTAGGCATGACCTTTATTTATACATGATTAAAATCTAAGCCTCGGCTTGTGGTCTTGTGTAAGTAAACTAAAATAAAAACAATAAAGAAAATATTGAAATGCATACGTTTGATAAAGGCAGTAACAGCTAAAAGTTCAATTAGCAAGTTTTCGTTGGTTAAAATTTGTTGATCACTGCAGCAACTATTGGTAACAAACATGACAGTCATGAGTAGGTTAAGTATAATTGTCTGGATGAGTGTAGACCTGAAAAGGACTGTTGGTGACAGTGACTGACATTTCAACAACCTGTGTGGAATTCACCATCAGAGTCAAAGTGACCTGTATGATAACCAGAGTCTAAATACCATCAACTGACCCTTGGGGGGGGGTACTCCGGTGTATCAGTGACAGGGAGGTGAGAAGCCCTCTTCTGGGTTTGAAATTGGCAATCTGGGACTTATTTTGGATGAGAAATTTTTTGGTTGTCTTATTTTGGGCAGGAAGAATTTGGCAGGGCTTTTTTTAGGGTTGATTAAAAAATGAGCGTCCCTCTGGGCTCTCAATTTTATGTCAAACAACTGCATAAGTTTCATTTACACATTCAATTGTTTATGCAGATAAGAAGGACCTTTTTTATTTTGCATTCTGGGATGTTTTTTTTTTTGGTCCACTGTGTTAGCCTAAGTGGACCTTTTTTGTGTATAAAAATGTGCCCCATTCGCACCTTCCCATCAGTAATATACGTGCGTACCCCTCCTGGGCAACTGACTACAGTCGCCTCGATGATCATACCCAGACTATTTATGCATGCTCATGACTCCTGGGTTCATACCATTTACTGTGTAACATAACATTATCATTAATTGGCTGTGCATATTCTACTTTGTAACAGCGTTGCTTTTACTTGTCTTTCAGTGATCCCTCTGCACGTATGATTAGAAAAACCTTCAGTGATATCAACAGTACAGGAGAACTGAAAGAGGATAAAACGCTAATAGTGTAAGAACAAGAAGGCTTATTGTTCAGTGGCAAAAACCCATCTCAGATTTTACTTGCACTTATTTGATTGCAAAAATTTCTGTTTGATCTGTTTTATCCTGGATTTTTTGTCTTGTTTGATCCTATTTTAAACTTAGTACTTGATTCTTGCATTGATTTCCAGGGATGGACATGAAATTGCTGTTGTCTATTTTCGGAATGGCTATGATCCCGCTCATTATGGTTCTGAAAATGTATGTTAATTTTTTGGTTGTTACTCTGACTAAAGAAATAATTTTCTTCCATATTTCCACTGCTTTCCCCTGCAAGAGAGCATCTTTAAAAGCACTACCCCAATAGTAGAATTCTACACGGAGCTACATACAATAGTTCTTGGTACATGTATGATCAAAGACGCTGACCATATAATTTTAGCTTTTCAGTATGGTTTGAATTTTTCCTGCCTTTTGCTGTTAAAGTATCCAACACTATGGTATACTGAGTTAGTATAAAGAGAATAAAGGAAATGGTCACCAAAGGTAAAAATAATGTTTTCATTTCTAAGCAAATTCTCCCAGCTTGTACCGTAAGAAATATACGGAGAGCAGTAAGGAGAACATGCATGTTGATATTGGGACATCACCCTCTCCACCCATGTGTGTAAATCGGTACCAGTCAGCCATAAGGGAAATCTAACAAAATGTTGTACAATGACCCTACAATGGACTAGCGTCCCATTTAGTGGTGGACTTCTGATACCCCTAGTTGCTTCATGCTATGAAATCGGGTGAAGCTTGCACAGTTGAGACCCACTGGGGTAGGGGAGATTTTACTTACCTTTTAACTTGGTATGCTGCATGTTAGAGCGGTTTTCAGTCAAGTTTCAAAAGACCAAAACCAAGACAATTACTCTGGCCAATCACAACAGACGCAAACAAGACGATGAACCAATCAGAAATCGAAGCAACATGTTACTAGCGTCAAGCGCGGTAAAAATGCGTGTAAGCAAGTCACGGTTGGTTTTGGTTTCAGGTCTAATTGGTTGCGAAAATGGCGCGAGTTTTCTTGACCAATCACAGAGCATAGTAAAGCAAAACTAAAGCAAACGCGAATGACTTTTGACACTCTGTTGAAAAGCCCCCTGCAAACGTCATTAGTTTGAGTTTTTACTTCTGATTGGTCGAGAATGTGGCGCGAGATTTTTTAAACAATCACAGAGCGAAGTAAATCAAAACCAAAGCAAACGAGAATTGCTTTCGACACTATTGAAAACCGCAATATAACATAGATTAAAATGATTTAATAAGTTTTTTTTTCTGATTAAGGATTGGAATGCACGGCTAATGTTGGAGAGGTCCAGGGCCATCAAATGCCCATCTGCTGCGCTGCACCTTGCGGGAACAAAGAAGGTTCAACAAGTGTTAGCTTCACCTGGAGTTCTGGAAAGGTGCGTGGAGATACAGGACACCCATAGAAACTTTGACTGGGCTTTCTGTGGTGGGGAACATTCAGTCTCGCCATGAACACTCAATAAAATCCAAACTTTGTTCCTATCCAGCTTGATCTACCTTTCTGTAGTAATTTTTCTGACCATTACTTAAATTTGTGCTTTTTTGCAAGTTTTTTTGAAATCACGAAAGTCAGTGTCGCTGCAGCAAGTCGCTTATTTATGAGAAGAAAATTTCAACAATTAACCTTTCTACATTCACAAGAATTTAGTGCTGTGTAGTTAATATTGCCCTTCCAAACATTTGTTGCAAACCTTTTCTATATTAACGTAACTCGTTTAGTGAGGGATATTTTATGGTAACCTTCTTTAATGCTTGATTTGGTTAGAAAATCTTCAGATGTCTGAGTAAAATAATGCCCAGTGAATGTTGAATTACATGCACACTAACAAAGGTAGTTGATTTTTATGGGTACGTATGTCTTTACCAGTACTGCTGGTACTTAAAAGGCCTCTATTGTGGTTTGTTCGTAGGTTCATTTCAGATGAGGAAGTCCTCAACAGGATACGTAGCACTTTCACTGGCCTTTACACCCTGGATGAGGTCAGAATATTTCAGACAAAGTTGCTATATGTATGTACTGATAAGAGGCCTGATTCCATGCCAGTAGTTTCGTCAATTTATCGCAGACAAATGGTGGATGAGTATCAACTTTGAATCCAGTAAATGTGACAGATCACTGAAGATTTTCTAGACGTGTTTTTGCCGGTCAATTTTGACTGCCACTTCTACTAACCGTGAGCTTAAAATTTACCTTTGAAAACGTTTTGAACAAAAGAAATCCTTAGTTAACCAAATATAATCCTGGATTAGCATTAACGCTAAGCCCTATTATAGTACAACGCTAAATTTTGGGTGCCCCCATTGGTCGAAATCGATCACGTGACGCGATAATGTCTCTCCTCAGCGGGCGCCTATCAGCGCATAGTGCCCGTCAGTTTTTGGCAATTTTCGCTCAAAATGTAGCGTTGTACAATAAAAACAATAGAGTCCTTCTGTCTCGGGCCCTATGTGTGATAGGTCCCCTGGAAAATTTCACTTCCCCAGGAAGTTATATTTGTTGTGAACATCAAATTTCCTCGGGCGACCTATCACACGATAAAGCCTTCGACAGAAGAACTCTATTGCTTAAATGGTGATGAGTATCTAACTTCTTCTTGCATTATCACTACATGGGTAAACCGATAGGCCAAGAGAATAATGGAAATGATCACCAAGAATAAGATGTCTTGCCGTGTAAACATAGTTTCCCAACTTGTGCCAAGATAAGCAGCGTAGAAGCCCGAGAGGAGAATAGGCATGTTGATACTGGGACTTAATAACCGGCTTTGAACAACTGTCCCTGGGTTGCTCATTTGATAGGCAGATCGTGAGTTTGTTTATTATACCAGGGTCCTGAGGGAGACAAAACAGTGCAGATGGCCATAGCAGATCCCGACAGATTTGTCCTTAAACCACAACTGGAAGGCGGAGGTAAAGCTCTTTACTTATCATTGTTCTGTCAGTCGAGTTCAAGACTGGAGAAAAGTTGTCTCAAACAAAATTTTGCAATGAACTGGTAGAAAACAACATCACAGAAAAGTAATGCTGGAGAGCTCTTATTTGAATAGTCACACTTGAGTGTTTGATCTACAGAGTCAGACTTTAGAGACCCATACCCGTATTCATGATTCAAGGTTTAATGTTTCGGATATTCGTTTGGGATCTTGGCAATTAGGACATTGACGTCCTAAACGTTTTTGGTGCTACCGGAAGTCCCACAGTTTCCCTTTTGGTGTATTTTGATGAGATCAGTCCAATTTAGTGACGTCATAGCAAGCGTTTCCTATATCCATGGCCAGAAGCAAAAGTGTGCAAATAAAGTGCGGCTTAATCCTTAAAACGTTCACGGCAAAACGTTCTTGTAGCTTTCAAGGTGTCTATGTTTTCTTAAACCTTTAAGCCCCAATAGTGATAAGCATCTAATTTCTCCTTACAATATCCCTACTTGATCAAACATACAGACCCTGAGAATAAAGGAAATGATCACCAGGCACGAAATGTGTTTTTATTGTTTAATCAAATTGTCCCAACTAATAGCAAAAGAAATGTATAGAGCACAGTGAGGAGAGCATGCGTGTGGATACTGGGGCTTGAAGGGTTAAACGCGCCGCTTTTAAAACGAAAAATCTTGGAACCTTATTGTCAAAAAACTTTGGTAATGGTTAGAAATTGTAAATAACACTACGCGAACTGAAATTTTACTCTGGAAATAAACGGGTTATGCAATGTAGACATAACTAAATATGCGATTTACGTGTGGCTTAAATAGCCAGGCTTTAATTTAGAATGTAGAATCTAGACAACCTTTACTTGACTTGATTTTCTAGTTCTTCATGTTTTCACAAACCTGAACGTTTGCAATCCGTTATATCCATTTGAAAGAGAAAGAAGTCTTGCTCTCTTTTCAGTTGGCTTATCCTCTTCTGTGTCAGTGTTTTTTTTTTTTTTTGTTGTTGACAATCGTTCTGCTAATAAGTTCATCGTCCGAGTGTTATTGTACCATTAGCCTGCAATTCAGGCGGACTTTTTTGGGCGTGCAAACGTTAAAACATTTCGCGAAATGTATAGCCGCTATCTTAGACCTTGAAAGAAAGCAAAATCCAACATGGCGGCTACATATTACCCTAGATTCTGGCACTCTTTCCCACCCCCAGAAAACGCCTGCATTGCAGGCCTAGGTAATGTATTCATGTAATGTTTTTTTTGTTTTTAAAGGGCATAACATTTTTGGTGAGGATATTGTCAAGACCTTAACAGAGACTGTTGATGTCAAGGAGCGGTCGAAATTCATTCTAATGGACAAAATCCAGCCGCCCGTCACAAAGAACTATATAGTGCGCGCGGAACTGCCTCAGCCAGTACTAGCAGATGTTATAAGTGAGATTGGGTTCTATGGAATACTTATCAGGTAAGTTATTATATAACAACCATTTGATACTGGAAAAATACATGTCTATTTCCAATTTAAGTCAGAAAGTCCGTGTCCAACTGCATCGAACGGCAGGATTGAACGAGCCACTTTATTGGTTCGGTGTCTGTAGGATGAAACGACTACGAGCATTACTACTCCCTAACTCCCCACCCCTCCCTTCTCCATTCTATCACTAGATGGGATGCTGGCCCTTTGCAGGTTACCCACAGCATTTAAGGCTTTCACTGGGGTGGGGAGAGACAATGTGGAGCAAAGTTTCTCGTCTAAGGGAAAAAAAAGCGATGCAGAGACCAGTCTAGAATCACCGACCGGAAGTCTGAATGAAAATCCGACTTGCCGACAGATAAAAAGCACGTAAAGCGTTTGTCCACAGGCCAATCTTACTATAGATTGGAATCCGAACGATCCAGATTGCAATACGAACGATCTAGATTGCCATCCCAACTGTCCATATTGCAATCGGAACGATCCAGATTGCAATCCAAGTGAGTCATATCGCAATCCAAGCGATCTACGAATAGTGTTCTTAGATCTTATCCAGAGCGTGCACAACATGGATTTTTGTTCCAGCCATCTCGAAAATCCAACGGCCTGGATTAACTGAAATGACTGCAACTTATGTTCTTGTTCTTTCATCCTTTTGAGTTGCTTTTCAGAAAGAAGACTATAAATATCCTAATCAAAATTTACTTGTCTTTTCAGTCGAGGCGATGACGTTCTGGTGAACAGGGAGGTAGGGCATCTCATGCGCACCAAGAGCATTGACCATCAAGACGGAGGGGTTTGTTCAGGAAGGGCCAATCTGGATAGCCCTTATTTGGTGTAACACCTGAGAACCAACCTTTGGTGGTCCTTTTGGGTGCTAAATATTTATTAACAATCACACATGGAAACAGAATTACGTTCTTCGATATCAAATTCCTCAATATCTATGGAACTTTGGGTATAAGGATGAATGAATTAATCAAATATTTGAAATTCGCAGTCCCTTACAAAACTGTGGCTGAGGTACGTGTATTTTTCTAATGGCTTGGATGGGTAAGAACTAATAGATAGTCATTTAGTGGATAGCAAAGAGTTAATAATTAGGCAGTGCAATACAATGTGAAACCTTATAGCTAAGTTTAATCGGCAAATTAAATGTTAATTATAGTTAGCGTAAAATAATGTCAACGATGCTGACAGGACGTAGCTGCAAATTTTTTAGGTTTTTTTAATTTTATTTTCCGCAATTGACTTGAACACGATGAAAAACTTCCTTGTAGCTTCATACCGTTAAAAGTTAGAATGTTTACCGTATTTCCTCGAATAAGCGCCCACGCTCTAATAAGCGCCCTCCCCCGAATAAGCGCCCACCCCCTTGGCCATCATATCAAACGAGCGCCCCCCTCGAATAAGCGCCTCCCCCCCTCCCCTCCGCTCTCACTCTCTTAAATAGTAGGGATACAAGGAAAACCTGTTTATATTGCCACTCTATTTATGACTTTGTAAGCTTCAACTACAGCGGCATCAGTACAGGAGAATAGTTTCTTTTCCGTTAAGTCACTTCCAGTTATTTTTTTCTCCATATGCCATAGAGTTCTTTTATGTCAAGAGAATTATATGCGTTACCTGTTCTTTTAATTTTTGTCCTATTGCCGCGCTCTTGGTAAATGCCATAAACTTCCCAGGAATAACTAGAGCAATCTCTAGTCTTCGAGGACCAGTAATTTCTACGATAATAAAGTTATTGGGATGCGTTTGAAACAAGCCGTTGATAATGAATGATAGCTCAATCGGAACGTGACCAATGAAACTTTAAACTGTCAGCGCCATGCACATGCTTCACTTTGAAAGTTCCAATTGCAATGTCGGCGTTGATTTAGCCAAAATAAAGTTACAGTTCGTTGAAAGGAAAACTTTGCAAGCGCTCCCCGCGATTAAGCGCCCCTCTTTTTAGCCGAAATTTTAAATAAGCACCCGGGCGCTTATTCGAGGAAATACGGTATATATTAGTCGAGTTATTGATCGTACACCGTACACGCATGCGTACTTGAAACACGTAAAACACTTAAAGGAACCATGTCATGGCGTTTTCATTCATTTTTCTGATCTGACAAAATTATTTTCTCATTAACGGAAACCTCAAAATAATGGTTTCCTAAGGTAGAAAAACACCAAAGAAGCAATAATTAACCAAAACTAAACAAGGATGGTTACGACTGAGGGAGATTAAGTCGGATTACGAATGACAAACTTGAAAAAACTTGCCAGCTTTTTCAAGTTGCGTTATCCGTGACGTACTCCTTTAACATCGAACAAATAAACTGGCGCGAGCATGTCTTTGTGCTATACGCTTTTTCAGGATACATAAAAGAAACGTCCACAGAGCCTCGGATACTTCCATGGCACTTTGGAGAATATACACTTTATGCACTCTTTATATACTCTTATGTACATTTCAGGTTGTATTCTGTTTAGGATTTCTCAATTACTTGTATGTGGTAAGCCTTCGGCGATATTAAGTCGAGGAACTGTAGGGTTTTTTCGAGGTCTCCAGGGCGAGCAACTGGCCAAAGTAAGTATTAATTAAGTGAATTGGCTCTCGGCTTGCCGTACTCTAGCCAATTTTTGTCGCTAACGAAGGAAATATTAACTAGTGAATTGTTTTAAAAGTAGTTTTCAGTTACTGTTTCAAGAGGTGTTTAATTGCCATGTGTCACATATACAGGCGTAGAGCTACTGGCTCTACTGTCAATAGGACTTATTGTAATGTTCGCGAAGGTGGGAAATAAAGTAAAAAAAAATAATGAATTACCTATTGTTGTTATTGTTTTTGTAGTTGTTATGGTTACTGTTAAGTGTAGCTTTCAACTACATTGTATTGTCTCACAGAACGCTTTTCAATCGAGTGCTTTGTTTTTGCTTTACCAAGTTAGAGTTTTATGAAATTCGTAATCCTTTAGAGATTCAACTGTAACTTGCTAAGATACTGGTGCGAGCTAATTTTCTTTTTACGCCTATTTCAAGATGGCGGACATCTGTGTTTTAAGCACTGTTTTACTCTTTGGCTTCAGCAAATTGGGCGCAATTTTTGTTTAGGCCAACATTTGGTTGATTATTACGAGAAAACGACCCGTGTGTGTGTTTTATTAAATGCATAATCCCAAGACGTCACCACGGACACGTTGAGAAAGGCTTGCTCGAGAAACTAACATTTCGGTAGTGTAAATTTGTGGAAGAACCATAGAATTGGTTTGAGTCCAACCAAGTTTTGAATTGTTTAAACAGGGTTTTTCTTTTCTTTTTTTTACAATATACGTTAATCGGCCGCCATCTTAAAGTGGGCGTAAAAAGAACATTAAACCGGTGCAGCCGAATTTGACTGCAAGCTCACGATCTGATTGGCTACTTTATGAAGTGATCAGCAGATAGCCAGGCTATGCATGGCATAAAAACAAACACAGCCCCCAAGACAGGCTCTTTCTGGCGGGCGAAAGCTGGATTCGTGTTTGGCACGCATTCCTCCTTGGGGTGTCTGTTTTCACTCGCCCCAGCTCTCCATATGTCTTTCTATAAAAGCTAAGAAGGCCGCATAAACATGCGAAAAATCATTGACATACTATTTATGGCTCGCTCAAAATATGCGCCTGCATTGAAGGGTTAAAATTAAATAGTAGTCTTGCTATCGACATTTCGAAGGCCGAAGGCAACCATGCCATAGATGTATTTGTATCTCCTTGCATCTTTGCAGAACGCAAAAAGACTACGTTTACGGTTTAAGTAAGCTTTAACAGCACAGGGACAAAATAGCGTTTTACTAATTAGAAAATTTGTATTCACCGCCTTTCTCCAAAGGAGGGTACCAAAAAAAAAACGACAAATTTGCCAAAAGCTTCTAAAATTCATGGTTAAAAACTAACAAAAAAATAACTGAGCGCAGAAGTTGGAAGCCCATCCAGACTGACTCCACTGTGGAAAAGGGCTAAGCTTTGCACATGTCCGTTCTCCGTAGATAAAACTTCATACACCTGAGTGACATTAATAATGCATGGCCGTAAATTATTGTCACGCGGTTTTAGAATATTTAGAATAATACATTATAAAACTAACATGGTTGCATCAGTTTACGAGTTTTTTAATTTGTCTTTCATCTGTGCATTTTAACAATTGTCGAGATAGGTAATTAAACAATGTGCACTTATTGACTGAGAAGGAGGACCGGAAGGAAAAATAGTTGTTTCGAATTCATGGCGTACGGGCCGTATGGGATTTCTAGATATCTGAAAAGTGGTAGTTTAGCTACTTTTTTTTCAAGACTTTTAAACTTGCCAAAGCTGCTAGTTTTGATACCTGAGTTTTCACTGCGTTTTACGTAACAACTCACCATTTTTTCACTAATTGAGTTCCATGATATTTTTGACTCGGTTCCAGACCTCTCCTCGTTATTGAAGTGGCAAATGGTGCACCCGATTCGCTCAAAATTAAATGCATATAAGCGGATCTAATCAGTATCAAACTTAACGCATGGAAGCGGCTAAAGTAGGGCCTATTTACCTACTGAGAGTAATCAAAAGAAAGGCCTGGTCCCATAGCTAATTCGAGGTCGTCCTTTGGACGCCATTATGCCTCCTCGGAGGGATTTTCGATCGAAAAGAAAGTTAAATGTGGTCAGTTTTAAAGGAGGAAAGGCTGTCAAAAAAACATCGCTGAGCGTTCCCATTCGCTACACTGTACAGCAGGCTACAAACCTACCCTCAACCTCTTCTTCAACCAGCTCGAACGATTGTGTTGAAGGGGATGTTCCTCTACTCAGTCCACACGATGAACCTCATGGCAGTGGGTTCAGTAAAACTAAAAAAGCTAGGTTTCGGAAATTCCGAATTAAAAAGAAACTTAAGGCATACCATGAGAGGAAGGCAAAGCTTGCTGCTTCCTGGCTTAATGCTCGGAAGCAGCTTCTGACAGCACTTTTGTCAAGACAGGAATTGCCTTTTGATCAAAAGTGCGTTATACCTTCGTGTGAAGAAGATGCCCGTGGAAGATGCCTTGACTGCAGTCCTGGCCAATACTTGTGTGAAGGACACATTAATATTGTTCACGCTGGAGGAAAATCTCTGCACCAACCAGAAGTTTGGAAGGTTTGTTATTGTTTTTAAGCTTACCATGGTTTCAAAGAAAAAAGAGATAATGGGTCAATTATTGCCCTATTATTTAATGAGTCCATTTGTTTCAACTTACATTTACATCATAACTCATCAATTGTGATGCTCCAGTTATTGGAGCATCTGTACACTTGAAAACAAAGTCTGTAATATAATGATTCTCTGGGAATACTACACTGACAATTGGCTATAAGAAAATAAATGTAAAATTGGTCTATTTTTCCTATGTTCTTACATTGTAAACTAAAACATGATGTAGGATCACTCTGCTTATTTGGGAGAAAAGGAGTCACAAGTACTCTGTTGGGCTTAATGTCACAGCCACTTAAAGCACTACATGCACTTGTGAGACATAATATGCTGTGATACTACATATAGAGCCATCTTATAATATTATTGAAACACTTAAATTCTTTCAGAATGGAAGGTACACCTCATATCAGTTTGATGATGATCAATGTGTCTGGACTACATCCCACAACAGTGACCATGGCTATGTACGTGATATCATAGCGATAAGTGTTCATGGTAAGCAATCTAATAATATGGTAACAAAGTAATAGCTATTTATGTGTTCACTTCAGGGTAGAGTCTTAAAGCAAGTTGTATTTTATGGTCTCTTTCTTTTTCTAAATAATCATAGGGTAAAAACTGTTGTGTTTTTTCTCAAAATTTTAATCAATAGTGTATTGTAATCAATTCAGGTGATAACTCTTTCATTGTTTATTTTCCCCGTAATCATGCTGTGACCTGCATCACTTGGATTATATTGTGGTAATACTCTTTAATGATCAATCCACTACCATTGTAGGAATTAATGGGGGGATTGTTTAAAAATAATCTCCATCATTGCAGGAAGGTGTATCATCAGGTAATAATGCCCTTGTAGAAGTCTTGTCCTATACATGTAAATGAACTCATTTGTTTGAAAAGCTCTTTTAATGTTACAACCTGTCACCCTCCAACATTTTCCTTTGATTTTTCACCTGCTCAAAGTAGTCTTCTCGCTTAATAATTAATATCAGAGTATCCTCCTGAAGGACTCACCTTATTTTTTTTTCTTTTTACAGGACAGCAGCATGCCATTAAAATAAAATGCTGTGAACATGAGTCAGAAGCAGTGACTCTCATAAGAAATGGCTTTTGGCCATCCACCCCCACACAGCCGCAAGTGGCCTTTGACCTTGAATTCATGAAGTTATTGCAGTATCTGTTTCTTGAATGTAGAGTTTCGCTGAAGTCAATCTATCAGGCACTGCAATGGTTGGCTCCATCTCTTTCAAAGGTCTACGTAAGTATAATTTAATTCAAGAAGTGGCTGAGAATTATTTGAGCAGGAATTAATGAGGGTTTTCATTGTGAACAACACTCTGGGTGTTCACTAAACAGGCCAAAATGCCCAAACTGACTTAATGTAATACTGTTCATTGAAAAAAAGGGAATAATTATTATAGCATAAATCAATATATTATGTACAGCAGATTTGCCTCTCGAGATTATCACTTCTAATGTGTTGTGTTTATTTCTTTATTTATTTTCACCAGGTTAACAGTCCACCATTATTATATGTTCTTTTCTTTTATAGGTTAAGGACATTTACCGCTTACTTGTTGGGGACTGCTTTTCCGAGTCTAGATATCTAACCAGCATATTGAACAATTTAACACAGTTCAATCCGTCACTAGGCAGTGACCATGAATGTCCTGCTTGCCCCAAGGTTTGTGAAGATGTATTCTTCAGTTGATACAGCTTCTAAGTCATGTTTGCAACATATATGTGGACACTTATTAAATAATTCACCATCGTTTTTTCCATCACCAGGTGTTAATATTTCCAACAGTATTCTATTTCAGGTGTACATCTTCATTACAGTAGAACCCTGGTAACTTGAACTCGGATAACTCGAACTCCCCCGCTAACTCGACTAAGTCCCATTTCCCTTGGATTTGACCCCACTTTTCAGTCATTTTTACTCGGTTAACTCGAACACGGATAACTCGAATTCCCCACTAACTCAAACTAAATTTCGTTTCCCTAGACCAAAATTTACCCTGATAACTCAAATTCTGGTTCTTGCAACTCACCAAGGATGCCCATTGAAATATCCTATTAGCTCTTCTTGTCATGTAATCAGTAAAAACACTAAAAGTAACACTACAGCAATTTGATTTTAATTAGTGCAACGAACAGATCACAAATTTGACAGTCATTTTCTGAGTGAGTGTAACTGATTTACATTCACAGTACTGTATTATCATAAGAATGCATAATCGTGTTACAGTTTCCGACGAGATAAGTTTAATTTTCACTGTACTGTACAATGAAGTGCTGAAAAATCAGTAAACTATCAATTATTAACATAACAAATTATTGTTATTGTTATTGTTATAAGCAGAGGGCCACTAGGTTCCCCATTCATAGAATTGTATGCTTACAGAAGACCCTCATGAGGGTCCCTTCAATTTCATTGGACCTAGTTATCACACACCTCTATGCATCATTGTTTCTGTTTCTTGTTTATTGTTTTCTTTGCCAATCCTGAAAGGCATTCTAACAAGCTGCATACAATTCTCTTGTGGCCTTTGGGGTTAGCACCTTTCAAAACATCTTTTAGAATACAGGTATAGCTACACACATGGTTGGAGTGGGGCAAAATAATAAAATATAAAGGCTAAACAATTTTATAATTTGTCAAAAAAGTGTACGGTACATTTAAGCAATAGCAAAATTTTTAGCTGTTTGCATAGCCTGATATAAACATTCGAGAGGTGGGGAGAATTCAAGACAGTTATACAAACTCGAGGGTTTGCATAACTTCCAAGAATTCTCCCAACCCCTCGAATGTTTATATCAGGCTACGCAAACACAGAAAAATGTTTTTTATGGCTTTAATAAAATACAATGTAACTAGATACTATGCACAACTGTGACATCACAACTGTGTTTACATACTCTCATGCAAATACACCTCTCACCCAATAAGAGTAGTATATTAATAAATTGAAATGTGAAGCTTTTCTGTTATTAAACAGCTGTGAGCAGTAGATTTACAGGAGGGCCTAGATGTGGGGGGGGGGGGGTCGGCATAACAACTAATACTAAAATTTTAGGCCATTTAACAGCTAACGGTATAAAATTCGATGTAATAGTTAAAATAAATAAATGAATAAAAATTTCCACAAAGATCGAGAAAATGGCCTTTTTTTGCGTGTTAATGGCAATTTCACCAGTAAAATCACTTCTGTAGTTTCAGTTATCCATTTTTCTTGTTTCATTCAGTATCTAGAATGTGTTGTAACACTTAACTGTAATTTCATATAAGACTTATCGTAACAGTTAACAGTAAAAATTCGGGCTGTATAACACTAAACAGTAAAAAATATATGCCCCATAATACCTAACAGTAAACTCCATCTAGGCCATCTAGGCGCTCTTACAGTCAAAGACACGGAGCATGTCTGAGTACAGTAGAATTATATTACTCTACGCTTTGGGTCAATGAAAAAATCAAAGTAAGGTTTCTATATCACGGCTTGTACAACATTGTGATCGCTTTCTTATAATAAATTTCCTGCCAGAGAAAAAGTAAGATTTCTTCGCCAGGCAGGGGTAGCAATTTTTGATCGCACAAAGAGCTCATCGTATAAAGCTTATCCAGGAATTAAAGTACAGGAAAATCATTAAAAGACGCGAAGGAAAATGAATTATTCATGAATTTTATCAGAAAGCGATTTAATAAAGTGACTGACTAAGGCTTACCTTCACTTGCTCCTCAGAAACGGCGACCTTCGCAGAACATTCACGAATTTTGTCACTCATAGCTTTTTTTGTCGATTTCATCCCTTCCTCATAAAACTTAAGCAAAATCTCCTTTTGCTGTTCCGTAAATTGAATTCGACAACCTTTTACCATTTTGCGAGCTAGAAAATTGGGCTATACATTCGATGGATAGTGTCGAATCCGTCTGGTGAGACGTACCACACTGAATTTCCCGCCGAGGAAAAGCTATTCGCAAGCGCGCTCGCCAGGTTAATGTTTTACAGACGTTATTTATTACGTCACAACCTCTCAGTAGGTAAATAGGCCCTACTTTAGCCGCTTCCATGCGTTAAATTTGATACTGATTAGATCCGCTTATATGCATTTAATTTTGAGCGAATCGGGTGCCCAAATGGTTTTTGCAAGTGTTTGTTGTGTATGAAATTTTAATCATTGTTTTAATTTGTGTGTCCATATTAGGGACGTTAATTTGACGTTGGGAAGACAGCAATTTACAGCCAAATAACTATAAAAAGGAAGTGCTTTTTGTATTTCTAACCCTGAATGCCCAGATGAGTACTTTTTCTCTTCCTCGTATACAATATTTTCTTGGATCCATTTTCTTAAAAGTTTTCAAAGTATTATTGAAAAGAACATATGGCACTAGGTAGTCATTGCGTGAATGGTAATTTTCAGTTGTCTAAATTCACAAACGAAACGTTAAACTGCGATCAGCTGCAAACAGCTGGCACTTAACTGGTTTGGTTATAAGAGCTGGTAACCGAGAAAAAATAACAACAAAAAGCGAAACGTGATAAGCGTCAATTTTCTTTTCTATCGTCCTAAAGCCACTTCTCTTTTGCCGCCAACACAGTTTGTGCATCATGGCGGGCAATTTTTCAACGACAAATCCACCAGAAGGACAATCCAACGGAACACTAGCGAATTCTACTGAAGAAAGCTGTCGTGATCGTGACAAACGCGACTTGCCGGAGGAGAAGCTTATCATAATGATTAGCATCAAAGCGATTCTGATCATCATTACCGTGTTCGTCAACTCTTTGGTGTTTAAAGCTTTTTACAAATTCCTCAGCCTCCGAACTCCGTCCAACGTGATCCTGGTGAGTCTATCTGTTGCCGACAGTTTGATAGCGATCGCCTACACCCTCGACATTAGCAACAAGGCAATAAAACTAAGCACTGGACAAAGGTCCCCCAGTCTTTGCACAGCAAGCGCTGGTTTTACCCTACTGCTTATTTCGGTCATCATTCTTCACCTCGCTTTGATCAGCGTGGAACGGCTCATCGCCATCAAATACTCCTTGAGGTATCACACCATAGTGACGAGTCGCAGAGCGCTGTTAGCTTCCATCACGGTATGGATGTGGGCTGTGGTTTTCACTCTTGTCTTTCCACTGGCGTTAAAAGCAAGCAGCGGCGAAGCCCACATAAAGCTTGAACGCGTTTGGCACCCATGTTCTAAAATCCCACGAGGTCACCCAGATGATCCACCAATTTTTCGAAGAGGGTATCCGATCTTCTTAGTGATATCTCTTTTCATCGTTCCCTTGGTGATCATTCTATGCTCGTACGGCTACATCTATATTGTGTCCCGTAGGCATAGAAAACAGATCAGAGAACAAGATGACATCCCAGGAATTACCGCCATGAAGAACGAATTAAGAGGCGCTCGCACTCTCGCCATTGTCGTGGCAGTGTGCCTTCTCAGTATTGTTCCACTGTTGGTAGTTATAAGCCTCCGTCTTTTCGGCGGACTGCCTGATCGTCATGACTGTCACCGTCCAAACCGCAAGTATATTAAGTACATCATTTACGACGTTACAACGGGTTTGAACGCTATCTGCAATCCTCTTATTTACGGCTGGAGAAACGAGAAGTTTAGAAGCGCTTTTCGTAAACTGCTGAAATGCGCTTAGCAACTGTATTGCATTGTTAAACAACCATGACGACAGAACGCGACAGAAAAAGAGATCGGCTGTTTAAAACAAGTAAAAGAAGAGAAGAGCAGCTGTATCGACGAACGATTGATTGTATACCAAAAACTAAACGTTTTATGTAGAGAGTGTGCCTCTTTTAGAGAGATCGTTTATAGATGATCTAGAGCGTGTCACAAGTGGTTCATAAGCTTGGTACAAATAGCGATCAAGAACTCAACACTATGCTATTAGAAAAGTCACGATTTTGGCTACTACCAGTTTCGCAGATTGCTTCGATTTCCGTAGTACATAAAACTAGTCAGTCGCATAACAAAATACTGTCTGACGCTAATAACAACGCCAGATTCCCAGTCGCATTAAGGGTGGTTGTTGAGTGGAGAATTATTCTCAAGCTAGGGTGCTAGATTGCCAAGGATGGAATGAACATACAACCTTTTAGAAAACATAAATTGAAATCGATCTCACAGGCTTTTGTTTTCTTGTGTTAGATAAGAAACAATTTATATATAATAAAATGGGTGCGGCAAGTAAACTTTCTTTACAAGATGTTTTCTTCTTTAATTTATCTTATTTGAATCGCTATGAGAAACCAAATTGAACGGACAACTGAATGAATTTTTAATTTGGAATCGCACGAAGAGAAGAAAGGGATCTCTTATTGTCAGGCAGCGCGTCAATAAAAGATGGCCACCGGTGTTCTAGAAATTGTAATACCGCAGTGGTCACTTTTCCAGCGGGACTTATTTTCAGTTTTGTCTTCTTTAAGAATGGTTTTGATTTTTCGTGCGTTACAGCGACAAGTCAGAACTTTATTACGCATAGATAACCTTAAAAGACTTTTTAGGTTTTTCTGGGCCAGCAAAGAGCGGTGTATGCACTGTTAAGTTTAAGAGTGTAATCAGAAAGAAAAAAGAACATATGTCAGCGCTTCCCTCCCCCACAGACCGATTACACCCAACCCTTATTACTCAAAATCCAAAAGCTTATGACAAATAAATTTACCCACAGCATAAAAGGAAAAAATATTGACCTCATTTCTGGCCAATCGAGAATGATAACGACACAGCAGTAGCTGGGAGGTGTTTATTAATTATACCTCTAGAGTCAGCAACTATATTTTTCATTAGAAGACATTTTAGCTCTGTGAAAGGCTTATTGCCTAACGAAAGTAGCGTGAATAATCGAGATACCATATGTGTTTGAATAGAGCTTGATTTGCGAATAATTTGTCTCCTAAATTTAGGCTGGAATCATTTGCAGCATACGCGTATAGCTGTTGCTTTAGCGCGTGGGAATTTTCTTTTGTTTTTTAGCCAAAAAACAATAGAAAATTCGCACGTGCCAAAGCGACAGCTATAGGCGTATGCTGCAAATAATTGCACCCTTAACTTCGCAAGTCAGTCACCTTAATTAATTAAACGCCAGTTAGATGACGCTGACCGACAAATATGGCAATGCTGAATTTCCTGCTGTCTGATATCTTCCTGTTTTATCATCTCATGCATGAAGATAACCAGCCAACAGGTTAAAATGATCCGCGGCTTTAGAATGCAGCCTTAAAACACTCATGCAGTTATTGTCTCAAAGTTAAAACTGCCCCAAACTGTAAATAAACATATATTCTCGCTCAGTGAAGTTTACTGAAAATAGTTATACGGCATGGCCAGTTATTAATATTATTGTTCTCTTCTATACAGGTCTCAGAAAAATCGAAAAATGAATCTGCTAGCCTCCAAACCCTTATAGCAAAGACAACAAAGGACACAACTTTGTAACTAATCAGACAATCCTACAGTTTGCTACGCAACGAAAAGAAAAATATGTCCACGTGTGTTCCCACTCTCTCTGCCTTTCAAGGGAAAGAAAAATTGTTAAAAATTTGAAATTCGTTTTCATCAATATGCCTAATGCATGCAAAAGCTTTCATTTTTAAGAAAATCCAAAGCTTTGAGGGAAAGAAAACTAAGAGAATCAAAAAGACTTTTTTATCGGATACCTGCAGCTGTTAACGACTATGTTATATTTACTAGCTATTTATAGATGACGGAAAAATATTCAGTTTTCTAATGATTTGCCCTCACGGTAAACATAATCAGAATATAGCTTTGCGTGATAACAATAATTATTTTACACTGCTGTCACTATCTCAATTTCGATTGGCTACAAGCACGCTTCTAATTCCGACTGGCACTATCTTCGTTACGTCATTCAAACAGACAATGGTTTTCATGCACGTAAAAGTGACGTCATTTTGCGACCACACGCAAAGAACTTTGCAGACTTACTTTTCACACTGATGAGCTTTTCAAATGAACTTTTCTTACAGAAGCCTGAACCAGAATAAAATCGTATACAGTGAAAATTTTAATTTTGAGTTTTAAAACCAAATGTTTTAGACTGGGTTTTGTATGATCTTACTGACAATGTTTAGATTAAGCAAAAGCTTGAAAATAGGGTTGTTTACCAGTTGATATGTCGTTGGGTGTTTACTAAATTTCTTGCCCACGCTTATGCCTTTACAGACCGCCAAGGAGGTGCATAATGAAACAATTATTGGATTCGGTTTTCGCTTGGCCCCAAGAATTATCAAAGCTTCGGTTAGCCTTATCCGCCTCAGCCTTCGGCTTCTGCAGATAACACAAACCTCGGCCTTGATAATTCTCGATATCATTCTCAACCTCATCCAAAACTGATTGTTAAATACCATCTCGATGAAATATGAACAAAAGTATGAACAGAATCTACTGTTCAGCTGTGTTAGCTAGGCCATAAATAATTAATTTGCTCACATTGGGAAGGTCTTTTCCCAAAGTAAAATTATCACATGAGAAAATTGACAACAGAGTTCAGTATCTCTTCTACCTGCTATCCTCTAAACAGTGCTGTTTGGGGGAAGAAATAAATTTTGACACCCGCATACGTACTTATAAATGTCATGATGCAATTGAGTAATGCTGGACTATTTATACCAAATTAATAGAAGAGGAAATTAAAAGACGACGAAAGAGCAAGACAAATCTCCATTCACTTTGCCCTTCCTGTGTCGTCAGTATTTAACTCATGGACGCAACTGTTGTCATACTTAATGGTATGATAGAGCACTTTTCAATTGGGTGTCGAAAGTAATTCGATTTGGTTTTGCTTTATTCAGCCGTGTGACTGGTTTATAAAACTCGTGCCACCTTCTCAACCAATCAAAAGTAATTAAAACCAACACCAATAATGTTTCTGTCGCTCGCGTTTTCCCGGCACTTGGCGCCTCGTAAATGTATTTGCTTCGAGTTCTGATTGGGTCATTGTGTCTACTTGTTGTGATTGGCAGAGCAATGCTGATTGGCAGGAGTAATAACTTTGGTTTTGGTTTTACGACACTCAGTTGAAAGCTTTCTAATAGTCACGTTCTCAAAGAGCAAGCGCAGTGAACGTACCTAGCCGTCTACGACTGAGACCTTGAAATCAGGGTTGGAAGACGATTTAGAGACAGCAAGAACATACTTGTGGCCGAGTCAGGTCATGACGTTTACTTGGTGGTGTCACTAAGTGCTCTCGCGGTTCTGATCGTGGTATTGAACGTTTTCGTCTGCTCCTTGGTTTGCTTTAACAAAGTACCACGAACGTATACAAATTGGTTGATAGTTTCACTCGCAGTATTGGACATCCTTACAGGAGGAGTTTACTACCTGTGCATTTCACTCATCCCTCTTCTGTTATCTCGGCATATTTAACCTCTACAATACTACTTACAGGTGTTGCTTACCTCTGCTCGGTAACTCATCATCGCTATGTGGCGATTATGAAACCTCTGGAGTATAAATGTCGAGCACCAGAAATACCGGAAAGGGCCGATACTTTCATGGCTCATTCCAACAATTTCCTCTTTACTTCCGCTCTTCTGGGGCACAGATGTAACCAGTAAAATACACAAAGCGTACCTCATATGCTTGCAGATCTTTGGTGTTGTGGTGCCGTATGTCTTCATTTCGTTTACCTACGTTCGGATATTCAGTCAAGTGCGACGAAGCAAGTTAGCAGTGAAGAAAGGCTTTGAATGTACACGGGTGCACAAGAATGAAAGAGGACGCATTTCATCGGATGTAAAAGTTGCGAAAGTGTTTTGTATAGTCTCTGCAACTTTTGTACTCTGTTGGTCACCGGTTATTTACATGACAACCGTTAGTATCGTTCTGAATCGACCTGACATCATCCCTGATGCTTTGCGTACTGTTTCTTTCTTCATGGTAGCGGCTAATTCACTAGCAAATCCTCTCATTTATGCTATCTTAAAACCCGATTTTAAGATGGCCATTCGAAATTTCATTGGAAGGTGTCCTCCGGCGCAGAATCCTGTTGCACTATCACCTGTTTACCCCGTCAGGCAGGGAGGGAAACAGAAAAGCGAGAACAGCAACCTTGGCAGAAATCGAAGCCATCTCATTCAGAGCAGGGCGCGGGAATTAGAAATACTAGAAAACGTCAACGCACAGACTTTAACTCCAATGAAACTGGGAGGGGTGGTGGGGGGGGGGGGGAGAATGGGGCAAGAGGCAACAGACCTTAGATATATGTAAATATTATTGATTCAAAAGCTTTCCAACTCAAGTTGTGACTTTTCCTAAAAGTCATCTGGCAACAATTTGGTATCAGTCTTTGTTCAAGGAATTTAATGTTTCCCATGGCAATAACAGTGTGAAAGGAATGGTTTTTTTCGTGCATTTTGAAGCATATTAAAGTGTCTTTGTCGGTTTTATTTACTTTTGCCTCAATTTAAGAAATCCAAGATGGCGGATCCAATTATGGCCACTGTTCGAATGCCATAACGTAATTCCCATGTAGTGATCAAGAAGTAAGATTTTACAAAATTGAGATAAGTGCAACAAAATAAAAACTTTCTTTTAATTCCAGTTTTATAGTTTTGTAGTTTCATAAAAATCAAGATCTGAGTTCACTAAAAGGAAGTGGTACAACGCGTATAAAAATATTGTCCGCCTGAGACTAATTACTTGGTGATCATCGTATTCGGTGTATTGGTGACAGTTTATGGACAAGAGACAACGCTAGACTATTTTAAAAAAGCTTTTAGTTTGTGTGTAAATATTAAAGACGTTAATTTGACGTTGAGAAGACAGCACTCTATCCGCCAAACAAATTATCCAAAAAAATATAAATAACCTATTGGATTTTTATATTCTTATTAAAAAAGGAAGTCACAGCTTTGTGTATTTCTAACCCTGAATGCCCAGATGAGTACTTTTTTTCTTCCTCGTATACAATAACTCAGTTCGATTATTTCATTGGATCCATTTTCTTAAAAAATTTCAAAGTATTGTTGAAAAGAACATATGGCTCTAGGTATTCATTTCGTGAATGGTAATTTTCAGTTGTCTAAATTCACAAACGAAACGTTAAAGTGAGATCAGCTGCAAACAGCTGGCACTTTGGTTATAGAAGCTGGTAACCGAGAAAAAATAACAACAAAAAGCGAAACGTGATAAGCGTCAATTTTCTTTTCTATCGTCCTAAAGCCACTTCTCTTTTGCCGCCAACACAGTTTGTTCATCATGGCGGACAATTTTTCAATGACAACTCCACGAGAAGGACAATCCTTTAACGGAACACAAGCGAATTCTGCTGAAGAAAGCTGTCGTGATCGTGACAAACCCGACTTGTTGAGGAGAAGCATATCATAATGATTAGCATCAAAGCGATTCTGATCATCATTACCGTGTTCGTCAACTCTTTGGTGTTTAAAGCTTTTTACAAATTCCTCAGCCTCCGAACTCCGTCCAACATGATCCTGGTGAGTCTATCTGTTACTGACAGTTTGATAGCGATCGCCTACATCCTCGACATTAGCAACAAAGCAATAAAACTAAGCTCTGGACAAAGGTCCCCGAGCCTTTGCACAGCAAGCGCTGGTTTTACCTTCCTTCTTATTTCGGTCATCATTCTTCACCTCGCTTTGATCAGCGTGGAACGGCTCATCGCCATCAAATACTCCTTGAGGTATCACACCATAGTGACGAATCGCAGAGCGCTGTTAGCTTCCATCACGGTATGGCTGTGGGCCGTGGCCTTCACTCTTGTCTTTCCACTGGCGTTGAAAGCAAGCAGCAGCGAAGCCTACAAAAAGCTTGAACGCGTTTGGCACCCATGTTCTAAAATCTCACTTGGCCGCCCAGAAGATCCACCACCATTCCGAAGAGGATATATGTATCCGATCGTCTTAATGATATCTCTTTTGATCGTTCCCTTGGTGATCATTCTGTGTTCGTACGGCTACATCTATATTGTGTCCCGTAGGCATAGAAAGTAGATCAGAGAACAAGAAGACATCCAAGGAATTACCACCATGAAGAACGAATTAAGACGCGCTCGCACTCTCGCCATTGTCGTAGCAGTGTGCCTTCTCAGTATTGGTTCACTGTTGGTAGTTATAAGCCTCCGTCTTTTCGGCGGACTCCCAGATCGTCACGACTGTCACCGTACGCGCGTCCAAACCGCAAGTATATAAAGTACATCACTTACTACGTTACAACAGGTTTAAATGCTATCTGCAATCCTCTTATCTACGGCTGGAGAAACGAGAAGTTTGGAAGCGCTTTTCGTAAACTGCTGAAATGCGCTTAGCAACTGCATTACATTGTTAAACAACCATGATGACAGAACGCGACAGAAAAATTGATCGGCTGTTTAAAACATGTAAAAGAAGAGAAGAGCAGCTGTATCGACGAACGATTGATTGTATACCAAAAACCAAACGTTTTATGTAGAGAGTGTGCCTCTTTTAGAGAGATCGTTTATAGATGTTGTAGGGCGTGTCACAAGTGGTTCATAAACTAGCTTGCATGGTACAAATAGCGATCAAGAAGTCAACACTATGCTAATAGGAAAGTCAAGTTTTCAACTGATACCAGTTTCGTAGATTGATTCAATTTCTCGTAGCACATAAAACTAGTCAGTCGCACAACACTTGTAGCAAAATTAATTATCTGAAGCTAATAACCACGCGGGATTCTTAGTCGCATTTATGTGGTTGTTGAGTGGAGAATTATTCTCAAGCTAGGGTGCTAGCTTGCCAGAGAGGACACGAAAAAACAACCTTTTCGTATAACGTAAATTGAAATCGATCTCACAAGCTTTTGTTTTCTCGTGTTAGATAAGAAACAATTTAGATATAATAAAATGAGTGCGGCAAGTAAACTTTCTGTGCAAGATGTTTTCTTCTTTCGTTTATCTTATTTGAATCGCTATTAGAAACCAAATTGAATGGACAACTGAAGGAATTTTTAATTTGGAATCGCACGAAGAAGTGAAGAAAAAAGGGATCTCTCATTGTCAGGCAGCGCGTCCGATAAAAGATGGCCACCGGTGTCGTGGAAATTGTAATACCGCAGTTGTCACTTTTCCAGTTTTGTCTACTTTAAGAATGGCAACCTTTGTCTTCCAGTCGTACTTAAGCATGCGACTGCCAATGCCTCTCTCGGCGGTTTTGGTTTTTCGTGGGTTACAGCGACAAGTGTGAACTTTATTATGCAAAGAGTTTTTGGATTTTTCTGAATTTTCTGGGCCAGCAAAGAGCGGTTTATGCACTGTAAAGTTTAAGAGTGCAATCAGAAAGAAAAAGGACATATGTCGGTGATCCCCGATTACACCCAACTCTTATTACTCAAAATCCAAAAGCTTACGACAAATAAATTTACCCACAGCACAAAAGGAGAAAATATTGACCTCATTTCTAGCCAATCGAGAATGATAACGACACAACAGTAGCTGGGAGGTGTTTATTAATTATACCTCTAGAGTCAGCAACTATATTTTTTTAATAGTAAGAAGACTTTTTTAACTCTATGAAAAGGCTTATTGCCTAACGAAAGGAGCGTGAATAATCTAGCTACCATATGTGTTTGAATAAAGCTTGATTTGCGAATAATTTGTCTCCTAAATTTAACTTCGCAAGACACTTTAATTAATTGAACGCTAGTTAGAAGACGCTAACCGACAAAACATGGTAATGCTGAATCTCCTGTTGTGTGATATCTCCTTGTTCTATCATTTCATTCCTAACGATAACCAGCCAACAGGTTAAAATGATCCGGCTTTAGAATGCAGCCTTAAAACACTCATGCAGTTATGGTCTCAAAGTTAAAACTGCGCCAAACTGTCAATAAACATATATTCTCGCTCAGTGAAGTTTACTGAAAAGAATTATACGGTATGGCCAACTAGTAATATTATTGTTCGCTTCTATATAGATCTCAGAGAAATCAGACAATCTTACAGTTAATTTGGTACACAACGAAAAGAAAAAGATGTCAACGTGTTTTCCCACTTTCTCTGCTTTTTGAGGCAAAGAAAAATTGTTATAATTTTAAATTCTTTTTCATTAAGTATGCCTAATGCATGCAAAAGCTTTAATTTTTAAGAGAATCCAAAGCTCTGAAAGGAAAGAAAACTATAAGAATCAAAAGTCTTTTTTATCGGATACCTGCAGCTGCTAATGTTAACGACTATGTTATACGTACTAGCTATTAATAGATGGAGAAAAAATATTCAGTTTTCTAACAATTTGCTCTCACGATAAACATAATCAGCAAATAGCTTTGCGTGATAACAATAATTATGTTACACTGCTGTCACTATCTCAATTGTGATTGGCTACAAGCACATTGTTAATTCCGACTACCACTATTTTTTTTTCGTCATTCCAACAGACAATGATTTTAATACATGTAAAAGGACGTCATTTTGCGGACACGCAGAGAACTTTGCAGACTCGCCTTTGTGCGTAAGCTTTCCAAAGAACGTTTTTACAGAAGTTCGAACCAGAGTGGAATCGTATTCAGTCAAAAGAGTGGTTTTTTACAACCTTACTGGAAACTTTTAGAGCGAGCAAAGGTTGTAAGAGTCTCCGCCGTCTACGACTAAGACCCTGAAATCAAGTTGAAAGACGACTTAGAGGCGGCAAGAACATACTTATAGCCGATTCAGGTCAAGATGTTTACTTAGTGGTGTCACTAAGTGCTCTCGCAGTTCTGATCGTGGTATTGAACGTTTTCGTCTGCTCCTTGGTTTGCTTTAACAAAGTACCACGAACGTATACAAATTGGTTGATAGTTTCACTCGCAGTATTGGACATCCTTACAGGAGGAGTTCTACTACCTGTGCATCTCACTCATCCCTCTTCTGTTCTCTCGGCATATTTAACCTCTACAATACTACTTACAGGTGTTGCTAACCTCTGCTCGGTAACTCATCATCGCTATTTGGCGATTATGAAACCTCTGGAGTAAAAACGTCGAGCATCAGGAATACCGGAAAGGGCCGATACTTTCATGGCTCATTCCAACAATTTCCTCTTTACTTCCGCTCTTCTGGGGCACGGATACTTCACGTAGAATACACAAGGCGTACGTCATATGCTTGCAGATCTTCGGTGTTATGGTGCCGTATGTCTTCATTTCGTTTTCCTACGTTCGGATATTCAGTCAAGTGCGACGCAGCAAGTTAGCAGTGAAGAAAGACTTTGAATGTACACGGGTGCACAAGAATGAAAGAGGACGCATTTCTTCGGATGCAAAAGTTGCGAAAGTGTTTTGTATAGTCTCGGCAACTTTTGTACTCTGTTGGTCACCGGTTATTTATATGACAACCGCTAGTATGGTTCTGAATCGACCTGACATCATCCCTGATTCTTTGGCTACTGTTTCTTTATTCATGATAGTGGCCAATTCATTAGCAAATCCACTCATTTATGCTATTTTAAAAGCCGATTTCAATATGGCCATTCGGAATTTCATTGGAAGGTGTCTTCCGGGGCAAAATCGTGTTGCACAATCACCTGTTTACCCCGTCAGGGAAGGGTAAAACAAGAAACAGGAAACAGCAACCTTGGCAGAACTCAAAGACATCTCATTCAGGGTAGAGTGCGGTAGGGCTGGGTGGGGAAGCGGGCAGGAGACAACAGAACTTAGATATATGTAAATATTGTTAATGCAAAAGCTACCAAACTCAAGTTGTGACTTTTCCTAAAATTTATCTGGGAACAGTTTGGTATCAGTCTTTATTCAAGGGATTTCATGTTTCCCATGGCAACAAAAGTGTAAAAGGAATTTTTTTTTCGCGCATTCTGCATCATATTAAGGTGTGTTTGTCGGTTTTACTTACTTTTGCCTCAATTTAAGAAATCTAAGATGGCGGATCTAAGATGGCCACTGGTTGAATGCCATAACGTAAATCCCAGGTAGTGACCAAGAAGTAACATTTACAAAATTGAGATAAGTGCAACAAAATAAAAACTTTATATCAAATTCCAGTTTCATAGTTTTGTAGTTTTATTAAAATCATGATCTTAGTTCACTAAAAGGCAGTGTTACAACGCGTGTAAAAATATTGTTCGAGATTTATTACTTGGTGATCATCGTATTCGGTGTATTGGTGACAGTTTATGGACAAAAGACAACGCTAGATTCGATTTGGTAAAGGAGAGAAAAACATACCGAGCTTTCCAATCCCATAGTTCCATGTGTCACGAAATGGCAACCTGCTGCGGGAGGTGGGGGGGGGGGGGGGGAAGGAAACTGCTGCATTTTGAGCCCGCACAAGCGTGTCCTAGATACGCTTTTCGTGTAAGCCAATAGATAGAGAAAAATACGTTTTTTTTTTGTTTCGTGTTAAAGTTAAGTTAAGTTGTGGCCCCGAAATTTAAAAATTGTTAATAAATAAAAACATTTCAACAAGAAAATCAACGATAAAAAAGTAACTTGACGTTTCGATGACTTCATGTCATCATTATCAAAAGTGGAATGTGGAAAAAATTAACATAAAGATATATACACAAAAATAGAAGTGTGAAAAAAGAAATACATAATTTAATAAAGCATGATTAGTGTGTATTTAAATTTCAACAAAAAGATTCGCGCGAATCGAGTCCGCTTGAGTGTTCAGTTTCGGTCTTTTCTTTCGAATGAAATAAAAACACATTTTTTAATTCTTGATAAGAATAAATATGTCAATATGAACTATCGTGTTGAACAGGCAATGAATGCTCAGCTGCGCGTAAAAGGAAAATTACAACAGTTTATCTGTCAAGAAACAATTAATTTGCCCTCGTTGTGAATGACGTTTGGTAAAGAAAATTGCGGCATGGACGAATTAATAATAAGGATCTTCCCTTCCAGGTCAGGAAAACGTCACATCCACCTGCTATAACTTGCCAAACGTGGTAGAACACACGAAAAGGGAAATGCCAGGGAAATGCTTACTCCTCGAAATAACAGTTGGCCATGGATATTTCACAAGTTCTAAGCTATTAAAGTAAATAAACATGGTAAATAATCATAGTTTTGCAGGCGATGTGAATAACAGGTTGTACCACAAGGGCTGGCGCATACTATGTTCTTGTTTTTTACTAAGCCTAAAAATAAATGTCTAAACAGTCTAAAAACAGTCTAAATGAAAGATCATAATAATTGAGAGTGTCAGAGACCTCTTCCGGTTAGTGACCGTGTTCCTTTATTTATAAAACTAATTGCATCCTAATAAACACAAGACCGCCTAAATGACTAGCGCTCCCTGTTGTTTGGGCGACAAATAAATAAACATAACAAAGCCTTTTTTATAAAGAATTTTCATCTGACTATTTCATTTGGTAAATACTAGAAATAAAAATCAAGAAAAATTCATCAGACTTTCAAGTTAGAAACAATTCAAAAATCATTTCATACCTACAATTCAGTTCTGTCGAAACGAATCATTGCCACTCGATCAGTGGGGATTTATTTTCTTTTAATGTGGACGATGTAGAATCAATACAAGTTTTAAAGTCAGCAGTATTTTCATACCAGGGACTTGCAGCCAAGTCGTTAAAAAATTCAGTGGAAATAATTGACGGGCGAGAAAGTGTCGCCACATTTCTCCACTTCGCTTTTTTATTGCCCTTAATAATTAAAACTCATTATGGATTTCGTATAAAGCTTGATTCAGAAAATAAGTATTATTGGTGAAAATATATGGAAAGCCCAAGACATGTTTGCTTTTCAAATGCAAATAATTTTAAATAATATATAACGCCAGATGCAACGCAGATTAAAACTGCTAAACACGCTTTCGAGTACGTCAGTGCATGTCTTGATGAAGGCCCTTTCGCTTGTATCGTTAGGACTGAACCTTGGAATTTCATGAAAGTTTCAAATCATCCAGTTCCTTAGCGTTATATTAGTGTCGTCTAAGATACAAAGATTTTAAGTGAAAACGTAATCGACATGCACAGAAAAGAGTGAACGTGCGTACGTCCAAGACAATGTCGTCATCGTTCAGTCATCGTAGAGAGGAAAGAAAACAATTTTTTTCATCACGTTTGACTGAAGAAAGCAATACAGAATACGATTCTTTCGCACGAAATAACCATCGGGGTGCCCTGCTGTGTACTTAAAGAACAGTCATCAGCCGACCAGTAAGTCGCACTATTTCTGCCACAAGTTCATCATCGTTGCGATATTGAGGTGAAAACTAGACTGGCAAAGGAAACATCTTATAAGTTTGAAGTTACCTAGACTAGCTTTCCAGAATTACTGTTCTTTTCAAAATGAACACTTCTGGCAGCACTGGCCACTTAAATGAGCACAGTAGACAAGAATTATCGACCGGGCTGAAAGTCCTCTTCGTTTCCATATACGTTATCCAGATAACTGCCACTATTTTCGGCAATGTTCTCGTGATGAGAGCGTTTTGCAAATTTCCAAACCTGCGGACGGCGTCTAACACTATACTGGTGAGCTTGTCAGCCGCAGGTATGTCGATGGTGGTTGTCTTTATCTTGCGTATAACTAATATTCTAGGTCCGAAGACAGCTCCTCACGAATTATGTGGCGCGACGTCGATGATTAGCCTCACCTTCAATTCCGCCATCATTCTTCACCTTGCTTTAATCAGCGTCGAACGCTTCATCGCCATTAAGTTCGCCTTGAGGTATCACACCATAGTGACTTATCGCCGAGCGATTGTCGCTTCAGTCGTGGTTTGGCTGTGGGCAATTTTAGTTGCTATGGTGTTTCCTGAGTCGTTGAAGGCGTACGGGCTGAAAACGTTCACAGAGTTTTTGCACGCATTGACACCTTGCTTCGATCTTCTCCGTAAAGAGCCTTTCATTTTGAATTCAGAGTCTGTCAGAGCTTACCTAATATTCCTGGTGATAACACTTTTGGCCTTGCCTACAACGGTCATTCTGATTTCGTACAGTTACGTCTTCAAAGTTGCGAGTAAGCAGCGAAGACAAGTCAGCCACGAAGGAGAAAATGTCCAAGTGGGTAGGTGTACACTAGCTATGAAGCGTGAGATGAAAGCTGCCCGTACTGTGGCCATCGTTGTGGGGCTGTGTCTCTGTAGCTTTGTGCCGCTGTTGGTAATTTTGTGCCTCCGTTTTCTTTCCCCAACAGTAATCCATCCGCGACATATGTACTGGACATATTCTGTGGCGGGTATGAACGCCTGGTGGAATCCTATCATCTACTGTTGGAGAAACGAGGGCTTCAGAAGAAGTTTCAAAAGACTCCTGAGGTGTGGCGCATAGGTGGATAAACTGGCAAAGCCAGAACTCATTTATTCCCAGTTTCTCTCTAATGAGGAGTTCCAAAAAGAATAAATTTGGTAAATTTTCTAAACTTAATGCACCCTTGAGAACAAAGGAAAAAAACTGATTTGGAATAGGTGAAAGTCCATTCAGACTGACACTGTAAAGGGAAAGCATTCTGAATCGAAGTACTAAACTTTACAGCGCTAATTTCTACTGTCCGCGTTTTTATATGCAGCTAAAACTTCAAATACTGTTTGTTTAAAGTTAAGCAGTGCTTTGTCGTAAATCATTACAAAGCAAATTTAGCTAAACACAATATAAAAGATAAAGAAATCTTTGTTCTTATCATGGTCGTCTTGCATGTTTGTTAGAGTACACAATTTAAACAATCATTGTTATTTGAGGTTCCAATGTGATTCATATAAAGAAAGTTAATTTGACGTTCAGGAGTCAGTGCTCTATCAAACACCTAAATTAGCCAAAAAAAGTGTGGTTTTCGGCTGGCTGAGGAACGAAAGAAGCGGAAAACGTTTTCCTCACAATCGGCTGGGAGTCTGGGTTCTAGAGTGCGGGATTGTAGGTCACATGGCTTGTGCGAAGTACAGTTTTGTTTGCCTCCATCTGTCATTACCTGACCTGCCCGCCCATTTACCCCCTTTTAAGTGTTTTTCAAGTTCATTTACGTTTTTGTCAAGTTGTAATGTATTTTTATCTGATATTTTATGGTATCATTTTCTTTGAGCCAGTTTTTGGCACAGTTTTAACGTAATAGTAGGGGTTTATTGGTTGTGTTAATAAAGGTCAGGCTGCGTGGTTCGGCTTGGCATGACTTCCAGTTGGGTGTGACAAATATTAATAACCTTTTATGCTTTTTTTTTTCTTTTTTACACTGAAAAAAAGGAAGTGCTTTCATCTGTGAATTTCTAAACCTTGAGGATTTTCTCTTGCTCACATAAAATAACTTCTTTTTTATTTTTACTTTCAACTATTATGAAAAAAGAACATGTTACTAGGTACTCATTAGGTGAATGAAATTCAATGTGGGATTCCATCCATGGACCTTAAGCAAATCCCAACGCTAAACTGAAATCAGCTGCAAACAGACGGCACTGGTTTGATTGTAAAAGTTGGTAACTGAGGAAAATTACAACAGTAAACATAACGTGTCAATCGTCAGTTTTCTTTTCTATCGTCCTGAAGCCATTTCTCTTTAGCCACCAAACACAGTCTGTGCTTCATGGCCGACAGTTTTTCATCGACGCATTCATGAAAAGGACGATCCTGTAACGAAATTCTACAGAGGGAAGTTGTCATGATAGATACTTGCCGAAGGAGAACTTATCATAATGATCAGCATCAAAGCGATTCTGCTGATCTTTGTCCGTGTTTGGCAACTCTTTGGTTTCCAAAGCTTTTTACACAGCCTCATTAAAAGATGGCCACCGGGTATTTGGGTCTTCTGGGCCAGCAAAAGAATGTAAATATATCTTAAACTTAAGGGTGCAATAAGAAAGAAAACGAATACGTGCTCCCGTTCTCCACAAACCAGTCAAACCAACTCTTACTACTCAACATCCAAAAGCTTGACTCAGTAACATTAATAAATTAACCTAGGGTTCTAACGGAGAAGGCATTGACTTCATGTCTAACCATTTATATTCGAGTATGATATTAAACGACACAACATTCGCCGGGAGGTGTTTGTTAATTATACCTGACTACAGTCCGCAGCAAGTTAATACAACTCTATGAAAGGTGTAGCGTGAATAATCGAGACACCATATGAGTTGAAATACACCCGTTTGAAGAAACGTTGTCGGATAAAAAGTATAAACGATGCGCAATGCGACACAATGGAACTCTGTGAAGATGACAGGGGCAAGTTTGTTTCTGAGTTTCGTTTCTTGTTATTCAAAATATTTTCTTTCCAAGATAATTTAAGGGTAAAGAAAGACATGCTGTGTTATTATAATGTGCTCGTGACTAAGAATGGAGGCAAGAATTCACGCTTCCCAGAGTACCATTGGGTCACATCGTCAATGATTTATGCTTTTCACCCGACAACGTTTTTTCAATTGGGAGTATAGCTTGATTTGCGAATAATTGGTACGCTAATTTTAATTTGGCAAGTCACCTAAATTTAAAACGCCAGTCAGATTGTCACAGTAACCGACATGATGAAGCACCAACTTTCCTGTCCTGTCCTGTTGAGTTATAACTTCCTGTTCCATCATCCCATGCTTCACGATAAACCAGCCTGAGGCAACAGCTTAAAATAAACCGGCTTTTACAATGCAATTAAAAGCCAAGTTAAGGGCCCCAAATATAAACTGCGCCAAACTGAAAAGAAACATTTTCTCAGCTGAGTGAAGTTTACTGAAAAGGATTATGCGGCATGGGGAATTTAATAGTAATGTTACCCATCCGTTCTAGATCTCACGAAAATCGGAAAATCGTCCCGCTAGCTTCCCAACCAATTTCATAGCATGCAAAAGTGGCGAAAGCATTTATTGCATCTTCGTGCCGAAAAGCACGTGGTTTCAAGGAACACATCAAACACGTTTATTTTTTAAGATGGCGTCCGAGCACATTCTCACAAGCTCATGCGCACTACGCATTAGGGCTACAATGTATATACAATATCCCCCTTTCCCTAAGAAGATTTGAACAGTAATAAGGAAAAGGATAAATGAAGGCTAGAGTCTGTCCCAACAAAATATTCCAAGGTTCTAGCTTACAACAAAGTCATTCAAATAACTGGGAATGCGTCGTTCTCGAGAAGACCCCCCAGAATGTCCATTGGCTGCATTGCAAGCTATTGCAACGTTCGAGTACCTAGACACACGCCGTTCACGAACAGGGCTTCTAGACTAATCAGTGTTTTTAGTTGCGGGAATTACTTCCTTGACCATGGATAAATCCCTGTACAATCGTGCCTCCCCTGTGGCACGTTCAACGCTCAATGTCTTCCTCCTTTGGACTTTAAAGGGTCTGGGGTCATATTTTGTGGTCAACTTGTTTGCGCGCCGGATTTCTGAAACAAAAACACTTGATCCCCCTGCCGAATATCAAATGGGGTTGCCTTGTGGGGTTTTACTGTGTATTCCTTTGCCTTTCTCAGATTGTCATAGGAATGTGCAGTTTGACAACGGCTTCCAAGGCCAAGAGATATACAGGCAACGATGTTCTGATGGGACGATTTATCATCCGTGGAGGATTGTGGGGGTATATCGGAAGTTCATCAAGAAGACGAACAGCTCTGAGCACCAGTTCCGCCACTCCAGATTTGAAATGTGGATGGACTTTTATAGTTCTTCATTAAATCTCTCCACGTGGGCACTGAGAGCTGGGCAAACATGGCAAAGGGCCGGGGCATGATTTTGCAATGCTTTATACTCATGCGGTTGCACGCCTGATCCGAAGGAGACATTGTCAGGTGTGATGACTTCCGGGATCCCGTGTGTGGCAAAGACTTGAGTCAGAAGTTTAAAGTGCACCTAACCCCAAATTTTTTTCCCCGTCAAATAAATTCTGTTATCATTTGGAGCATTTCGTCACTTCAACTTTTTGATTTGGTTTAATCCCTGATTTTCTGTGCGCAGTTGAAGTACGGAAAATCGGGCGAAAATAGACACCATTTTGGTTCAAGGTCGAGCAGTGAGGGCATGGGACTAGTCACCTTGTGACGTCAAATCAAGAACTCGCAGTCTCCCGCTTTCTCCATCGGAGCTATATTTCTCTTGAGTTCTCGAAGATGTACAGAAAACTGTCGACCGTTCGTATCGCTCCGAGACTTAGTAACCAAAGAAACGAATCACAAGACGTATCACTACATAGTACAGCATTTTATGTGCTGAGGTGAAGAGACGAAATGAATGGATTTTGTAAAGCAATAGCGAGCAAAGCGGCAGCCTTCTAAGCACTCGACAGACTTGATACTACGCTCGATGCATTTTAAGCAAAGATTTGTTGTCGCAGAAGAAGGTATCCGATCAAACGATAGCTTTTTGTGTATTTCCAATGATTCAACGGCCGATTAACCACAGAATACCCTGCCACATGAACTATTTTTTGTGGAGCCCTCTACGCGATACGCGGTACGTAGAAAATTATTATCTTTGCGAATTATTCAAGTTGGCTACAGGGTAAGCGCTAAATAATTACATGTAAGCGGTGGCCAAAACAGCCTAGGGTTTAAAATTAAACACCGTATTTATAGAAAGTCCTCCTTCAGCGGAACCGAACCCGCTTTCTCCACAATAACAAACCATTGCATTATTCCTTATTCTAGTCTATGAACGTGCCTCGCTATCCGTCGCTATAAGAATTTTATCTTGAGTCATTTTAAATCACTCGAGCATAACAAAACATTACTGTGCAGAGATCCGTTGTTCATATCCTCCGTTGAAGTAGACTGCAAGCAGTCTCTTTCTTCTTTTATTAACATTTCTTTGTGCGAAAAAAGGCCGTAAGAAGACCGAAGTGCGAACGATGAGCGGCGAAGCCTCGAGTAGCGAGTCAAGAAGCGAGGGCCGGTTGATTTACATAATTTGTACATTTCTGCTCGCGCGTAGGATCTGAGGAAACTGCTCGCACGTTGAAACAAGAGAAACGATTGGTAAGATAATCTCATTTTAACCGATACTAACAAACTCTCGTGCTTATAATTGTCGTCAATTGCCTTCCTGATTCACTAGTGTTATAAATTGTTGTTATTGTTAATACTGGTTACAGAAATGGACAAGACGTAAGTAATATCGCAGTTTCCACATTTACTTCTATGTAAAGTAAATAAATGAAGAAAGGAATGCTCTATTAAAATTTTCATTTCTATAAGAGATTCGCTCAGCTTGACTATACATCTCAAACGCGAGAAGCGGAGAGCAGGAAAACCAAGACCAAACGTGAAGACCGAACGCTCGAAATAAAATGTAAACACTCACGAGCGAAGCTCATCATTCCGGCTTCTTCACGGCCCTCCAAGGCCAATCGTTGCTTTATTTGCTGTTCCAGTTCTTAGTTTGCTTTTATTTTCTTTTTGCATTGAGCGATTCATTCTTCGTTGGTTAGCAGGTTATTAGCAGATATGGCCAGGACGGCACTTTCTTCATCATGTGTCGGTGTACTGTCGACTTCGTGTTCCGCTTCTATCTCGTATTGAGAGCTAAAATTCATCTACAAATCAGCAGAATCCGTGTAGGTAATCTCAGTATCTGCTTTGGATTACAACATTGGAATTTTAGTTATACTATGACTTTGTTCGAATTAGATAGAAGGTCAGAAGGCTTCGATCAACAAAAAAAGTCAGAGAAACACAGCTAAAAACTAAGTGGTGTGGAATTCTTAGTTCTTAATCTGACGTCACAACTACGGCTCGCCCCATGTTCCTCTTACTCGGACTTGAACCAAATTTTTGCTGAATTTAACAGGGCACAGAAAATCGAGAATTTAACCAAATCAAAACATTTTTGCGAAGAAATGTTCCAGATGATAACAGAATTTATTTAGCCGAAAAAAAATTTAGGGGTTAGGTGCACTTTAATGGCTGCGCTGCTGTACTGGAGTGATCACCAAATGTCCAATCTGCAAACTACAGCTCAGTTTGGCTGTGACGCTACTCTACAAGCGAACGTGACGTTTATTTTCCAAGATGGCGTCCAAGCACATGCCCACATGCTCATGCGCACTACGCAATGTGTGTACAATAATATTTGACATGGTCTATGCAGATTTTTACTCTGTTGGTTACCAATTATTTACATGACAACTGCTGGTATCCTTCTGAATCGACCTGTTATCACACTTGATGCGCTAGCTCCTATTTCTCTTTTCATGCTAGCAACCAATTCATTTGCAAATCCACTCATCTACTCTTTTCTCAGAATGCACTTTTCATAAACCAGATTTCAAGATGGCCATTAAAGATTTCATTAAAAGGCGTGCCCTGGCGCAGTATTCTGTTGTTCTGCCACCAGGTTTCCCGTCCGGTGCAGCAGAGAAAAACATGAAACATGTTGAACGGTAACACTGGCAAAAATCGAAGACAATTCACTTTGCGGAGTGGCAAATGGAAATGCTATGGGATGTCGATACGCCGACTTAAACCCTTTGTGACGTTTTTTTAAAATTTGCCGTACAAAAATTTGGTATGAAACGTCTTTGTTCGGGGAAATTTGCTGTTTGCATGGCCGCCACAGTCTGAAGGCACGTTTTTCACTAATTTATTTAGTTTTGTTTAGTTTTTCTTCAAAAAAAACTTTTCTTCTGGCAAAAATCGAAGACAATTCACTTTGCGGAGTGGCAAATGGAAATGCTATGGGATGTCGATACGCCGACTTAAACCCTTTGTGACGTTTTTTTAAAATTTGCCGTACAAAAATTTGGTATGAAACGTCTTTGTTCGGGGAAATTTGCTGTTTGCATGGCCGCCACAGTCTGAAGGCACGTTTTTCACTAATTTATTTAGTTTTATTTAGTTTTTCTTCATACCCTTTACATTTTTTATCATTTTATTGTTTTAGCCTTCATCGGTTTTGTTTACTTTAAACTGAATTTTGACCAATATGGTGGATCCAAGATGGCGGCCGTTCGTAAACCATGATGAAATGTTTAGTTTTGCTGATGTGATTGAAAAGGGATATCTGTATTCTTATATTCACCTTTTGCGTCTTCTGTCGATGGGCGATGTTTTTCAAGAGAGATAAAAAAAGGATTATTTTAACAAGCGAAGACAGTAAACATAAATGAAATAATTTGTACTTTTAAGACGAGACAAAAAGAGACATTTTGATGTTAATGAACTACGACGGACGCTCGTTAAGTGTATTAATAGAAGAGTAACTTTTCAGTTTTGTCAAGAGGTGAGATGTCAAACGAAAAACATCACCCCAAACTCCTGATGTCACGCTTATCGCTTGTACCCATTTAACTCAGCCTACATTAAACAACCTTGTGGTTTTGCTCTACATCAAAGACATTTCCGAAACGATCTCTAGAGAGTTACGAAGGGAAAACGTTTTAACGTTTTCCCTTCGTAACTCTCTAAAAACGCTGAATCACTTTTTCCCAAGACCTAAAACCAGACAAAATCGAGAAACAATATATTAGAGATGTTTAATTTTTTACAATATAAAATCGATGTTTAAGCTGTAACTTTGCCTTCTACGAACAAACCGGAAGAGCTATGAAAACTAGGATCTCCGAACATAAAAGAGCTGTTCGCACTTTTTGATTTGAATTCAACGGATTGCTCAACACGTAGATATATATATAGATATTCAAGATTTGTATTTTCTTTTTTTGTGTGTGTGTAATTTGTATTTTTTCTCTTGATCTTTCTAATGTTTCTAAGTATAATTTAGTGGTAGCTCTTTCCTAGTCCTATTACTTGAATCTGTAAATTAACGTACATTATCGTAATTTCATACATTGCCTGAGTTGCTCTTATCAGTTAATATGAGGGGTCTCCTAGATACGCCTAGAAAGGCTTCTGAGACTTCCTGCTCAATACTGTTACTACAGTGATGTATGAAATATTGTAGTGGTGAATGATCTTGGGCAAATAAGTAAATAAATAAAAGAAGGACGATCCCACCATGGACTTTGACAATGTTAAAAACGTTGACGGGCAACTAATTACAGTAAAAGGCTGTTCCTTGAAGCGTAACTCTCCCTCAGGGACTCTAACGCAGGAAATGATCACATTAACATTTTCAGTATTTACACCTCTCTTTGCTAACATGCTGCGTCTGGCTCCTCTTTTCATACGTTTAGATAACTGGATAATTTAGGACCGTATATCTTTTACAGTTACAGTTTAAGTTCATCTTTTACAGTTACAGGTGAAGTTCGAAGATTTTCGATCGAAACGTCTGTAATTTTAAAAGTTCGTTTTTAACGTTTTTTAGCCAATGTCAAACCATTTTTTTTAGAATTTTTTGTTATGATTCCTAGCTGCCATTTCAGAGAAATAAGACGTGTTGGGCAGGATCTGAATGTTCAGCTGCTGGAATAATATTAAAAGGTGTTTACCTGTCAAGAAATAATTAGTTTGCTCTCATTGCGAATGACATTTGTTGCCATTGGATCTTCTGTTCTAGTTTTTGTGGAAGTCTCCAAATTAACCTGCTAGTTTCCAAACTGTGCCGGTAGAAAACAAATTAAAAAGAAAACGTCATGTCGCTAAATTAACGAAAATAAATGCCAGTTGGTATTTCACAAATTCCAAGCTGTTTAAAGTAAACCTGTATGATTATAGTTTAGCGGAGGATGACAAAAAAGTTATTAATGTGCTAATAGACTTGGCCTCAGGGTGTCGCATGATTTTGTTTTTCACTACTGGCATAAGAAGCCTGAAACTAAATGATCAACAGTCTCAATGAAAGGTCATGTAAGACTTGCACAGTATGTCAGAGACTTATTCCAGCTAAGAGCCATCGTATCGTTTATTCATAAATACTTGCCTCCTACTAAACACAAGGTCGCTAGTAACTCACACTCCCTGTTGTCTGGGTCAACGAAATAAATAATAAAGCCTTAAAAAAAGATAAGAATTTGCATTTGAATATTTAAAATGAGTTAATTTGCTAAATTATAAAAATATATAACAAGAGAAAATTAACAGAGATTATTTCAGTCCTACAATATCAACATGATGATAGAGGCACGGGCCTCGATTATTAGAAATTTTTAAGTTTTTTTATGTGATTGATGTAAAATCAACGTGAATTCTAAAAAAGTCAGCATTTTACAACAGGCATTAAGAGCTAAGGCGTTAAATTATTATCCATTCATTCGGATTAATCGACAGGTGTAAAATACGTCGTCCAAATTTCCATGCGTTATATTTATTCTCGGTTTTTGTCTAGCTCAAACTTTGATTGGTTTTGATCATCTGTTCATGGAAAAAGCATGTTTGGTATAAGTATAAAGCACAACCCACTTTTAACACAAATTTTGCTTTTTAAATGCAAATAAGTTCTATGTATAAGGTTGCGGAGGAAGATTGAGCCACAAAATACGCTTAGGACGTCATAATCTTGATATTGACCCTTTAACTAGTATGGCATTAGTATGACGAGAAAGGACAACCCATTTTCTCTTGTGATATAGTCGTCGCTGACAGCCTCGTCATTGTGCAGTCATCGAAGGAAGGAAAGGCAAACATTTTTCCATCATGTTTGACTGACGAAAACTGTGCCATCTTTAAGATATACGATTTTTTCAAACCGAAGAAACTAACCGGGTCCTCTGTTGTTCACTTTAAGGACAGGCATCAATCGAGCAGTAATTATAAGTCGCAATATTTCGTTATCGCTGCGTTATCAGAGGCGAAAACTAGACTTTCAAAGGAAGCATTTTCCAATTTTGAAGTTGTTTTGACTGCTTTTCCAGAAGAACTCTTCTCTCCAAAATGAACACAACTGGTACCCATGAGCTCGTAGTTGATCAGGTTAGACGGGAATTATCGTCCTGGCTGAAAGTCCTTTTCGTTTCCATATCCGTTATCCAGATAATTGGCACCGCTTTCGGCAATTATCTCGTGGTAAGAGCATTTTGCAAATTCACAAACCTGCGGACGGCGTCTAACAGCATACTGGTGAGCTTATCAGCCGCAGATTTGTCGATGGTGGTTGTCTTTATTTTGCACATAACTAACGTTCTAGGTCCGAAGACAGCTCCTCACGAATTATGTGGCGTGACGTCGATGCTTAGCCTCACCTTCAATTTTGCCATCATTCTTCATCTCGCGTTAATCAGCGTCGAACGTTTCATAGCCGTTAAATTCGCCTTGAGGTATCACACCATAGTGACTAATCGCCGAGCGGTGATCGCTTCAATCGTGGTTTGGCTGTGGGCAATTTTAGTTGCCATGGTGTTTTCTGAGTTGTTGAAGGCGTACGGGCAAAAAACGTTCACTGAATTTCTGCAGGCATTGACACCTTGCTTCGATCTTCTCCGGAAAAAGCCTTTCATTTTGCAATCAGAGTCTGTCAGAGCGTACTTACTATTCTTGGTGGTAACATTGTTGGTCTTGCCCATAGCGATCATCTTGTTTTCACACATTTACATCTTCAAAGTTGCGAGTAAAAAACGAAAACAAATCAGCCAAGGAGGGGGAAACATGCCAATGGGTATATGTACACTTGCCATGAAACGCGAAATGAAAGCTGCCTGTACTGTGGCCATTGTTGTTGGCTTGTGTCTCGGTAGCTTTGTGCCGCTGTTGGTTGTACTGTGCCTCCGTTTCCTCTCCCCGACAATAACCACTCCGGAGCTCATGTACGGGACATATTTTGTGGCGAGTATGAACGCCTGGTGGAATCCTATCATTTACTGTTGGAGAAACGAAAGCTTCAAAAGAAGTTTCAAAAGACTTTTGAGATGTGGTTTATAGTTTGGTGAACTGATAAAACCGATACTCATCTAAAACCCAGAAAAACAAATACAATAATTCCGCCCAAGAGTAAAGAACTTCAAGAAATGCAGTTTCAAGATCCCAAAACGACTAATTTAAGCCAATCAGTGATTACTGCCAGTAGGCATAACGCCACATAATTATTTCTCAATTATTCCAAGTCTTTCAATTGAATTGAGTTGAGTCTGACCGGCAGAACTATCCATCAGCTAAACTCGTAAACAGGGTTACCTTTCACTCGCAATTCACGTTTTCACGTTCTACACGAGACCCTTAACTTTGGTCATTTCTCGGTGTAATTTTGTCCAGACCACCAAAGAAATGTAGAACACGCCCGCAGAGCTTTGTTCTATTTATCACGCCTTTTATTACGGTATATTTTGGGTGTTATTTTGGGATTTAGTTATTAGGTTGTTAGGGATTTAGTAAAACGTTTCTTCAAAGGCTCCATGAGATTGAATACTCTATGAGATTTGCAAGTCACCTTCGTTAACAAGTCGCCATCGTCAACAAAGCGAAGTTTTACTTCGTTTTGACAGTTTGCAGAGTGAAAATCTCACGAAGAATCATTTGTTAGAGCTGCCATAATTGAATGGCCACGTCAAAACTCATTACACTCGAAAAGCTCTCAAAATTCGTCCAAATACAGGGCAATTCGAGCAAATCTGAAAAAAAAACCTTAAGAATACTTAATGAAATCTACAATTAAATGAAACAGTTAAGTGCCCAAGCCCTTGGATCTTTCTTTCAGGGGGCCTGCAATTAAGTGGCCATATATAGCCACTTGTTATGCAAATAGTTAAAGCGCAAAGTTTGGTTTACATCCTACGCGTAATTAGCCTTGTGACAGTATCTAAGGTTCATACTCACCAGGGCCCGGTTATTCAAAGCAGGATTAAGCTAACCCAGGATTAGAGTCAATTTTGAATTCAGTTTTACAGCCAAACGACAAGGATTGCCGTAAATCTTTTGTGCCTACACTTTGACTTTGGTCGCTTTCAAACGGTCACTTGGAATTTGCTGTGAACCAAAACCTTGGTTAAATTTTAATCCTCGGTTAGTGCAGCGTTAACCGGCTTTCGAACAACCGGGCCCAGATGACTAACTGGCACGTCCTAAATAAACTATATCAATTGAATGTCTCATGGTAGTCTAGTTAGTACCAATTATTATAAGTTTCAATGCGCTAGAATAGTTTTTTTTTTTAACTGAACCATGATACAAATGTGTCAGTTGGCTTTTCAAAGGGTTACTACAAATACCTGACATCATCTCAGCTCAGTCCATAGGCGTTTCCTGGGCGTTTCGTTTTGCGTGTCGTGTTGCGTATGACGTATCTCATGCTATAACGTCATGACGTTTTGCGCCAAGTCGAGTCAGCGGGAAAGGAACGCACGGGATCCGGGCTGCGTTAATAAGGTAACTAGAAGTTCCTTCCGCATTTGTTCAGTGATATTTAGACTTAATTCACGTAACAGGGCAATAGATTCGCCCAATTTGCGAATTAGCTAGTTTTCATGGTTGTTTCTGAACAGAAACAGTTTCATCAAATAAAACGCAGATGCACTCTTTTGGGATTTTTAACTATTTTAATACTCTGTTGCTCTACATGCCCAGTACTCAGTCGTTCCCTTCCCGACTCCCTTGATTTTTGTGGAAGTGATGACGACAAAAAAATTATACTCGCTCGTCGAACACCAGAATATAACCTGATCGGGGAACCGGCAAAGAGTGAAAGAATTCTTTTCATAAAAATAGCAGTCCCCTCTATTTTTTGGAATTCATGTTATTTATTTATTTATTTATTATTATTATTATTATTTTTTCTTTAACTAGTATGATTAAAAAAATCAATATCCCTCGAATATCTTCCATGCAACTATGTATCATTGTGTGTATATGTCGAGGAGTTTTGGGAAGATTTTCCATCATTAGTTTAGAAAGATTGTCCGGGCCGCCTTGGTCAGGCAAACTGATCTCTATATAATCTTTGGCTTTGCACGTGGAAGAAATCATTCTTACATAATATATCCTTTTTATACAAGCTTATATTAAAACAATTTATTTTTAGATCAGAACAATAACGCATGAGTTATTTTCGGAAGTACAATAAGAAGTACTATTTATGTACACAGTGAATCTTCTTCTCGAACTGTTACGAGAGTTAACCAGTAGCATTTTGCTCAGTGAGAATTATGCGGTGCGCAGCGGACAAGGCCCCAAGCTGTCGTATGTCTTCGTGCTGTAGTTTTTTCAAGAGTTTGCAGCTCTGTTTAGCTTCTATCCCATTCTATTTACAGAGATCCATAAGACCCATGAAATACTAAAACAAGCCAAGATTAGCCCACTATAGGATGTGACCCCTCCTCTCCTGAATTTTAAATTTCCACATGGAGTCCGTAGACAGAAAAAAACTGACATTGCTCAAAAGAACAGCTTTCAAATTTGCAAAACTTTTCAATTTAAGCGGCATAACTACAGGAAGTTGGACGTCAGAAATTTTTCAGATTTTTTCACAGGAGCTCGTGTATTCCAGGAGAGATTTTACCACCGGCCGCGTACTGCCACTGGTAAACGCCTGCAAAAATTTTTGAAATTCAGCATCAAATCTCATTTCGCCTCGAGGCAAAATGCAACTCACAAATTTCAGTTGACGTTCTTCTATTAGTAATTGTAAAGTGCTTTTTGGTTCGTCGTTTCTGCTGCATATCCAGGCCGAACTTCAAAATTTAGGTCTGACGAGGTGACTCGTCTATATAACAGCACGAAAATATCTGATATCCCGCTACGATTTCAATAAACTCATCAATCGGGATCCAGTGATTACTCGAAGGGTGATAACAACCTCAAAACAAACAGAACTAAAAAATCATGATATTAGTAGTCATACCGTCAGGACTAATATCTGAGCCAAATCACCAAATAAGTGAGAAGAATGCAGCTATCGCTTACCCACCAACTTGAAATCTTATCAAGAATTAAGATGAAATCCATCAGGAAATTGAGTAACCAGTGGACAAAAACCAGAATAATTTAAAGATTATCGCATTCTTTTTTACACTTTTTAAGAGCTATAGACATAATTAGTTGTCTGTAATAACACCAAAGACAATTTCTCATGGGAGCCCGTGAAATTAAATTTCAAATTTCACAGGAATTGTGTAAACACGGGTAAAATAGGTAAATTTTTATGCGTAAGACTTCATTTTGTGAAATTTGAAATTTATTTTCTCGGGCTCCCATAAGAAATTGTCTTTGGGGTTATTACAGATAACAAATTACATCCATAGCTCTCACAAAATGTAAAAAAGAATGCGATATGCTTTAAGTTATTCTGGTACAAGATTTTTGTCCACTGAAAATTAGATTTACTCAATTTCCTAATGGTTCCGTCTTAAACCTTCTCTCTGTTGACTTTTTGTGTTAATTTGACCTCATGAAGAAAATTTGACAGCCTGTGTTGGTGACTCAAACCACCAAGAATGTTTTGCATATATCAACTGGTAAATTATTCATACTTAGAGATATTGCTGAACATAGCTCTTACGTTTTTGACCTTCCTCGTAAACTAATTAGACAGTCGGGAAGTCGATGTGCAAAACAAAACAAAACGACAGAACTTGAAAAAAGTGAAATTCATATATAAAACCGTTAGATTTTGTCATTTTCTTACAAAAGTCAGGAATGAAAATCAATTCGCTACTTTTAAATTGAGACCTTTAAACAAAACTCAAGCTGAGAGAACTACTAATCATAATTAAAAAAGAACGTTATACAAAACAAAACGAAATAGACTACACCATTTTGCAAATTAAAATCCGAAGCTACCAAATTGCACGTCTTTAAAAAAAACTATCATAAAATTTCCATCACAAGATTGGTAAGTTTTTAGCTTTATGTCTCTAAGAAAATAAAAATCGTCTTGTTTCTAGTAACTGCAAAGTTTAGGCGTCTTGCGACTGACCTTTGAAGAGCTCTTTTCAATTTGTTGACTGTTTAACGCATGGCATGTGTTAAGGTAATTCTGGAAACCTGGTTCGATAAAGAAAACGTCATTAATATTCGATGAACTCAGCGTCGACAGGATGACGTTAACTTCGCTGAGAACAGGCAGGAAAGAAATAATGAAGAAAAATGACTAGCCTGGTCAAGTGTTAACAAAAAGTTCTTCCAAAATGTATGTCTTAAGCTGTGTGATATTTTTATCGACGCTATCAGGTATTTGTCGAGCTTTATCATTATTTTCTGTGAAGCGCACGCTTAGCTTGTATGTGTCTGAATGTATGTGCACACTGGCAGATAACTACTCATATTTCCCTTTCATTTCGATTATCAAAAGTTTGCACTTTGCGCTGAATTTAGTGACTATTTAAATGGAATTTGCACACTGTTGTGCGTTGTCACTAAAGCATTTTGTTCAAGAATTATTTTTTCTTGCCTCACAAAGCAACAAATGAAGGTATATAAAAATTATAATTCGTATCTCAAAGTTAATGTTTATCTATTTTTATATTTTTGCAGCGTTCGTTTCTGATGCCGCCAGTAGCCAAAACCAGGTATAATATCAAGAATTTCTCTTTGCTAAAATATGTCAACCTTTGTTTTTAAATATCATGCAGAAATTTCACACCCCGAATGAAACTAAACGACTGACATAAGTCATTAACTCGGTAACTGTTTCAAGAAAACGGCAGTTATTCAAATTATGTTTCTTAATAATTTGCTGCGGGTCTTACTGCAAGTATTCAGCCTTTTTCGAATTTGTTAACGCTTTATCGTTAACAGCAAGAAGCAGGTGACACATTTCAACGCGTTCTTAATAATTTTATGTTATCATAAAATTTAACTAGTGCTACAACATCAAAACCAATATCGAGATCGAAACGATCCTTAATGTTTCCAACGTACAAATTAAAAGGGAAAACTGAATATATTCTAACAATTAATTATTATACAACATAAGAGGCTACTATTTAGTGAAAAAGTGTCGAAAGTCAGCTTAATTGCCGTGAAGTTCATCTAATGTTCGGCTAAGTGTTATTTAGACGACTGGTCTCATTTGAATAGATTGAGCTCTCGATGTTTGTAATGTCGGCCAAAATTAATTCAGGGCTAATGTTATCTCAAGTCAACGCATTTGTAGACAATTTTTTTTTGGAAAGGAAAACGATAGTATTTTTTATTTCTTTGACGGTTTTGTTTAAGTGTTTTATTTTAAAATCCGGTATGAATGAATTTACACCTTTCTGTCGTTGCCTAGAAACAGTCATTTTATTTGTTCAAAATAGGAGCTGCGCGGGCGTTAAGAAAACAACTGAACTCTTAATTTAACAAGCCAAATAGAACTCTTTAGACGAAATCCCAAAACGTGACCAGTTGAAAGCTACAGAGACGTTCTTTTCTATGATCTGTTTATTGTATAAGGGGGCTCTAACTCTTGAGTTTGTGAATCAGAAATCCTTCCAATGTCTGTGGCCATTCAAATAAAAGCTACTGAGCAGTATTTTCGTGTGGAACCGTTTGTTATGCTGCACAAGGTAGTTCTATAGCTTTTGCATTTGTAGATGAAATCCGTATGGCAGTTGGTCAGATTTGTCACGTGCAGGCCAGGGACACGTGCTTCTCACTCACTTGCAGTGTTGTAAACTTACTAACATTTCTATTAGGGGCCGATTACATGAGCCGGGCTGGCTCGGTAGCAGGGCTGGCTCGGTCTACCGAGATGACGGCTCAGCCCGGTATTACATGAGGCGAGCCAGCCCGCCTACGGCTAAATTTAGAAGCTGTCGTGTGAAAAGATGGCCCAGTACATCAAAGAGCATGAATCGAATGTTTTTACTTTCGCTAATCCATTATTTTGGTGTAGTATTTTCAGTTTTACGTAACTTTATGGTCTGATAAACCTTTACGTGTTATATAGAAAGAGAAATATCGATCTGCTGGTGAGCCACTTTGCATTTAGTGGCGAGAAAGTTTTGATACGGCTAGCCGCGCTGGCCCGCCAATCGCGATTACATGGTAAATTTTCAGCCCGGCTAGCCGGGATCCTGGCATTGTGATGCCGGGATACCAGCTAGCCGGGCTGAGATTTTTCCATGTAATCGCGAAGTAGATCAGTTATTGTGTTTCACAGACGTGCCAAGATCCCGGCAAACCGAGCAAGCACGGCTAACCGGGCCAGCCCGCCTCATGTAATCGGCCCCTTAAACTACCGTATAAAAACGCGGGCTCATCTTTGGTTGGTGACATGAATTAAAGAGAAACAGTGCGTTTGTTTCCCCGAGACTGAACATTGCGGGTCGAGGGTGAAGGCAAACAGCCATCTTTGAGGGTCAAACAGCCACCTTTTCATGCTTGTCGAGGGGAAGTGAAACTGACAGGAAACAAACATTTTTTCAGATAGACAAAACGAAACTTGCTCAGCTTCTCCTGTGGAACACCCGATTTTAAGGTATCGTGCCACTGAATGCAATGATACATTTTTTTATTTCCCTAGTTTTGGTGCAACTTGCCTGGTGTACAGAGATGTGTCGACAAAGCCAACAACCTGACAGAGTGCAACTGCACTAGACAAGACGACAGTTATTGCCCTGCCAACAACTCGTGCCTTCCACCTGAAAGTTACAATAAGAGTGCGTGTTGGCTCAATGCAAGCTGCCCCATTGGTGAGTGTGACTGGAAAAGTGTTAGCTCCTACGGTGTAGACATGAACCAAAAGTCGTCGAGAGTTAAAGAGCATTTAAACTATTTGAGAACGCATGAGAGTTAGTGAAAGTGCATGAGAGTTGTTGAGAGGCCATGAGAGTGAAATGGGACTCTATGAGGGTTGATGAGAGAAAGTAAGAGTCGATAAGAGGCCATGAGAGTTAATGAGAGCGTATGAGAGTCGATAAGAGGCCACGAGAGTCAATAATTCGGAGCCAAAATTTGAATAAGTAATCCAACGACGGCTCGAGTTTCAACTGCCGTCGATTCCTCTTACTGAAGGTTATTGAACCAGTTTTGGTGTTTATTGGACCATAAGTACTTAGCTTATTTAGCCTCATTAAAATACAAAAAAACACCTGAATACTTAGCCAGGTGTTGCCATACGAGAGGTATCTCAAAATAGGAAACTGACATGTATTATGTAGAGAACAGGTTTTGCTTGGCCTTAGTGTGAGCGGGAGGGGATTCAAATAAAGTGAAAGTTTTTTCATACGGAAACTTTCAAGTCCCATTCCTTCATTCTCCTCCACGTTTGATTCGTCAGACGGCATGCAAAATCTAAATGGCGCTCCGAAAAAGCTAACTTTACCTGTCTGTTCTACCTTATTTCAGTACCAACGACATCGACGCCTACAATTAATTCTGCGACTACAAGTTTGGTTAACAACGGTAAGAACACTTCTTTTAAATACTGTATTCATTACTAAGTGGTACAACAACTATTAAAGTGGTCGATTAGAGAACACATTGACGTTTTCAAGATGAGAAAGGTCTTCCACAGTTGATAACCTTCCTTCTCCAGTTTTTCCCGCCATAACCTAAAGAGATGGATTCACGTGTTTGTTCTCTCGTGTTTTTAGCACCAACAGCAACGACTGTCACCGCAAGCCATTCTGCCAGTGGTAAGTAGAACTACTGACATAGTCTCAGGTACTATAGGGGATTTAAGACTCTAGGGCTCGGAGCAAAACGAGAGTCTCTTGATTAAAAAAACGCCTAGGACGGCCATCAGTTTTATTGGCTTTAGCTCCAGTTTGCAAAACTATTCATGGTACCTAGGTCCGTAATATATCACGTAAGATTTCAGTTTAGGCGAGTGAATTCAATATCTTCTTCCAAGTGACTTTAACACAAATCATTCACGATAGCTAGTCTACGTAACTCCTTTCAGTTCTGCCAGTTTACTTCTGCTATCCTGATAAATGCGCACAAATCTTCCTCTGTTGCCAGAACAGAACTGTTCCTCCCTTTGATGCTTATTTTCGTTGTCCGTTCCGTGCAAATGTCCGCGCGATTAGGTAACGGCACGACTATCTAGAAAGGGACTGATCAGTGTAGTCTACCATCTCCATGCACGTATGCTTCTATCGACTGCTCGTCGCCCGGTTATTAACTTGTTAACAGCAATTATCGCAAGTTGTTTAAAGATGAAGATGATAATTTCACTGTCTCACTTTAGTGTCAGCAACCGCTGCAATGTCAACGAACTCGAGTGTAACAACTATCAATCACTCGCCAACCACGTCGACAAAACCCACGACACTGTACACGCTGGACACGAACTACAAGCCAATCATAATCGCGGTGGCGGCAGGATTCGGCGGTTTTATTGTTTTCGTTTGCTGCATGTGCGTAGTTCATTCATGGTGGCTGAAGAGGAACAAGTTCACGGACGTAAACAGCACTCCGCTTAGTGAAATAGAGAAACGAAGGCGTAGACAGGAGTTGAGAGAGGCTAGGCGGCAAGCAAGAGGTAAGTAAGTAAAGATATGGACTACAGCAGTTTCTCTCTAAAGAAAAGTAGACCGAGTAGAAAACATGTGAGCACGCGTGAAATTGCTTCCCACGTGAAAACTATCTTATCCAATCGCATCTCATGTCATGTCATGTCACCTTATCCCATCTCATCTCATTCCATCCCTATCCCATCTCATCTCTTCTCATCCCACATGCCCCATGTCCCATGTTTCCTCTCCTCTCCCCTCCCCTCCCCTCCCCTCCTCTCACCTCATCTCATCTCATATTAATATATGCTAAGTCATTAGGGCCTACACGCGCACTGGCTGGCTGCTCCAATTTTCGATGGATCCAAACATCACGGCTTCCCGCGATCAAGTAGCGACGGTGCGTGTTTGCGCATTTGACAGAAATACCATATTTTCTCGATTAAACGCCGGGCCTCGAATAAACGCTGGGTGTAAAAGAGGGAATTGTATATAAGCTCCTCAGACGGTTATTTGCTGTATGATAAACTTAAGAATTTAAGGGCAAGATACTCGGCTGCCAAGAAAAACGAATAATAACCCTTTCTTTAAAAATGGTGGGCCCAAATAAACTGCTGATTCAAATAAACGCCCGGTCCGTCATGCCAAGTTTGAAATAAGCGCCGGGGGCCTTTAACTGAGAAAATGCGGTGAAGTAGTTATTTGTGGGGTATATACTAACACAACTAACCCTCAGTCTCCATGAAACGTAACAGACATTTATCTCACCTCGACTTCCCTCTCCTTTGGTGAATAGTTGTGACGGTTCTCGGCAAATGAACAAGCGCGCACTAGATTTGATTGGTTCTCTACTAACAGACTATTAGCTTGTATAACCTTCAAGTAGAGAGGTCACGCCAAGAGACTGCGAAAAAAAGGCCACCACGCAGCACTTAGAGGAGATAAACAAACAACGGAAAAAAAAGGCCTGGCCCTGAAAACAATAGAACCGCGTGATAACAAGTTCCAATGAAATTAAGGTTATTGAGAACTCCGTAAAACCTGAAAAAAAGTTCTTCTTACAGAAACGTTTATTTTGATGAATTAGAAAATTACGTCATTGTTTTTGACAAAACATGAGAAATTGGTGGCTACCCTTACGTGAAACGATTTAATCTTGAATGCCTAAACGTCTATAATTAGAATGCAATAAATTTCCTCTTTATCAACAGAACAAGAAAAAGAACCATCCAAATTTGATATGGGATACAGAAAGCCTCCAACTGTCAACGAACGCGCCTTGACCAGTTACGACTGGGCTAGAACCTCTTACCTGCCAGGGATGCTTGAACCCACGGTACACGAGCCCAATCCCGCGGGATCTATCCCGAAACTCATTTGTGATGACGACACTGACATTGACGACCCGCTTGAGTTGGGTGACGAAAACATTGGTTTCGAAGGCGAGCTGGGCAATGCACGCAAGGTAGCATCGCCGTCGAATTCGTCTTTGTTTTCGTCGATGGGAATGGAACCAAAGGAGCCTGTTGTGGTCGAGCCTGAGATTTTTGAGAGTATGGAAGAGATTCCCCGCCCTCCCCCCGACGGGGACATGGACGACTCAGTACCGCCACGTCCAAGTCAGGATTACTTCCAAATGATGGGCAGATTTTAAAGAAACGTCTTTAAATTACCGGGGGCTAGTTTTACACAAAAGTGACGGGTGCGTTCTGAAAAATTTGAAAAGATGCCCTATTAGGAACTAAAATCTCGTTTTGAGGCGTTGCACCACCGGGTGCTCATTTTGAATTTATTCACGCTAAGCCGTGCCAAATTAGGAATTTTGAACCCCTGAACAGCTGCTGAAAGGTAGACTAGCACCTCCGTCATTTTATATGGGGTTCCCATGAGGTTAAATTGCCTTCATCTAAAATGAAACCCCCAAAGAGTACTTGTCTTGCTTGCCAAAGGGGTGATTAAGAGTTTTGAGTTCGTATGTCTTGTCGACAACACTCCTCGTCATACTAGATAAAAGTCACGTTATTTTTTCTTTTTTTTTTAGTGGTTATTATATTGTGTATTTTGTATTATTTTTGTCTTGTAGCGAATCGTAATCAAATAAGTTTTAAATGGATAAAAACTAAGAAGGGAAAAACTGGCTGAAACGTAAAGAATTCAAGGCAAATAGTGTTGATCAAAGAGAACAGACAAATTGAATTTAAAAATACAATACTGACTGATATTTTCAGTACATAGCTATTGCCATAACTACGTCTCACGCCACTTAATATCCCCACTGTTTGTGTGTTACCGCATTTGCCTGTTAATGGTGTAGAGTGCCATGGAAATATAACTAGAGAAAACTGTTATTATAATCTTTAGACACGTAATGGAAGTACATTATCATCTGTATTCAAGTTCGTTTTCACCTTATATTAATTGTATGCGTTTGAATCCTGCTTCACTCCAGCTTCTATATCAGTCTCGTTCCTAGAATAAGCCATTTAACCCTTTAATATCCACATGCATATTCTCCTTACTGTTCTCCATATATTTCTTATGTTACTAGTTGGGAAAATTTGATTAAAAATCAAGACATTTTATGTCTGGTGATCATTTTCTTTGTTCTCATGACCTGTATATATTTGATCCACTAGTGATATATTGGTGCAAAAATACTCTTGTCCATATAATAAAAAAGAAAATTACTCAGTGGCTTAAAGATATGAATTTTAATTTTCCGTGGTAAAAACCAATATTGTTTTTACCATTTGAAAATAAAATTCATATCTTCGCACCGTTTCTTTTTCTACAGCGATTTAGTGGTTTTCTACAAGAGGATTTACTCACTACTACTCAGCATTTTGATGACTGATTTTTAAACAATTATTATTAATAACTTTTTGAATATATATGAGCCAGTTATTAAATTCGCGCTTTTACATAAAATCGCTAACTTCTCTGAAAAGAGTAATTTTAAGGTGTATATTGAATCCACCGATTAATTTCGGATACTAACTGTAAATAGGTTATACGCAAGAAAACTTTACCATTTTGCAAGAGTGTGTTTAGCGACAGACGTTGTCAGATAAAATTATTTCAGTACAATAAACTGTTAAGAGAACCGTTGTAGAGGTTTTATATCGAGAGTGTAATGATCTAATTGGGTAATTCAAGTCCCACAGGGGAACATATCACGTGACACTGGCTAGAAGGTCATGATTCTTAAAATGGTGTTTTCCGACTGCCCGCTTTGCCAAACAAAGGAAGTTTTGTGTTTCACGTCCCCACCGACACAGCACCACAGTTTCTTTAGAAACTAACCCCTTGTACATCTTAAAGGGGCCACATCAAACAAAGAGAAAAATTTAAAGTAATTTTCTCAAGGCGAAAACAAACCACAAGTAGGTTTTTAGTGATTTTTCCAAGAAACGATGGAAGAACTTGAAAATAGCTTTGTAATCCATTTCCATCCTGGCCATCCATGTCAAAAGTCACTTGTTTCACCTGTTATTAGTTTCAGAAAACTAAAAGAGCAATATTAAACAAAATTGAAGCATTACTTTTGGGCTTTCGTTGATTCCAATACTGACGCTTTTTGTAGAGATTCTAAAATGATATTAACTTCTTTAAGGTTCCACTGCCATTTTATTTCCTCCTGGTACAATGGCATGCACTAAGGCCCAGTTGCATACGTAAAAACAACTTACATGGAAGTTTAATGCAGACAGTCTATGAGGACAAGCGGTTTTTCTTTCCCGATCTCATGGAATGCTCGGCTAAAGCCGATAAGAGAGTTTTTTTTTATTTCATTTATTTCAGTGTGATACATACCAAAACAATTATTCACTTCGGCTTCCGTGAACAATGAGGGATATTTATCTCGAAGTAACCGAGTCCACGACTCGGTCCATCGGCCTTCACATCTCGAGTCCGACGTATCCATAGTTACTCATAAGGAGGCCATGGAGCCAATATGACTTAGCAGTTTGAGCCCCTGACAGATATCCCGGCATCAAACACAGACTGTAGTCCCGATTTCAACTTCCAAGGACACGCTAGTTGTTCATATTTACGTCGTATTCCCACAACATAAACTAGAACCGTGCAGCCTTTATGTCACCCGGTGAAGTGTTTATGAATTAAATATCAGTATACTCAAGGCATCCTTTGCTTAAACGCCAACTTTAATGGTTCAGTGTAGTGGCTATTTACAGCAATGTTTAAGGTCAGTTTTATTTGTTATATAGTCAGAATAAGAAGTTCTACTTACAAAAGTTTTAGAGTAAGCTGTTATCGAAGAAAAAGTGCATTATTAACAAAATTTCAGATCCGAACAAATTATTCATTGAACAATATGGTTGTTTTTTTATTGTATTTTAGGGCCTCCACAGACTAGATATTTGGTTGTCGACAACTAATTCTGTCCGATGAAAGCATTCCACACATTGGAGTGTTAGTTGTCGATAACTAAGTAAGGCCAGCGAGAGCTTGGGAACTAACGTTCACTACGGATGCCTATAACGCGATACGTTTTCAAAATGGCGAGCGCAGTTACGACAACTAAACCAATCATCCTCACACACAGGAAAAACGGTCAAAAACGTAGTTGTCTTAGTTGACTGAGCAGTTTCCCTTTTCGAAAAGGGAAACTGCCTAGTTGTCGACAACTAAAAATTTAGCGTTAAGTCGTCGACAATTCGTCTCACACACAACGTTTTCTAGTTTTCGATAACCTTTAGCTGTCGATAACAAAAAGTTGTCGACAACTAACTGTCTAGTCTGTGGAGGCCCTTAGTTGTGTCAGAAAACGTATTACGATGCAATTAAACACAGAGTATACATATATTAACTGACAAACGTGAAACATTAAAACGTTTTCCGAAGTCAACCTGTCCCGAAGTTAAACTATGTAAATAGGACACTACATTATAAGGGTAAAATGTGTAAAGCAAATTGCATTTTATTTGTTTTGTGTCATGTTAAACTTGGTGATTAATAACAAGAACGTATTTACAGAGCCACAAGAACCACAAAAGCACCCAACGGATCGGAAGATTTTGATCGCCTCAGCCAGTCGGATCTGCAGTAACGCCGGAAAAAAGAGAATTTTTTCAAACTTTCACAACCATGAGAAAAAATGGGAAGGGTTTAGCTGTTTTTTCTCATACGTATTAAGGCCATCTAAGATTTTCGAAACCGGAAAGGCAAATTTGAGTTATGTGAAAAGTCGTGCGGAAGCTTGCAGGTGCCATATCATCTGATATTCGACATTCGACATCTAAAAAGCATTCGATATCTGAGATCTGAGATCTTACATCCAAGAACCGACATCCGACGGCTCTCGTATGTAGGATGCTTACCGATCTCGGGTGTCAAGTGCTTCAGTTCAGGTGTCGCGGAATGTCCAAAATAAAATGTCCGATGTATTACATTACGGAAGCTTCGATACGTGCTATTTTAAAAATGGCACGTATCGAAGCTTCCGTAAAGCGCCTAAATTACTCGTTTGGTGTTCCTGAGACGAACACGCGCAGATTTTATGACACGAATTCGAAGTTGTAATTTGTGAATTTTAAGTTGAGTGATTATGTTATGTGCTTTAACAGCCTACGATCAGTCTCTTTCCGCTCGGGGATAGGCGAGCGAAACCGAAGAACACGCGAGCGAGCTCGAAAATCGCCCGCCGCGTGGACTTGTAGTGAGCAACCACACGCGCGTCACGTAATACTGTAATACTTTGTTATAGTCATGCAAATAAAGCTTGTTGTTGTTGTTGTTGTTGTCGTTTCCACGCGGCAATTGTCACGCTCACTCGCTCGACTATTCCTGAGCGGAAAAAGGGACTGCTCGTAGTCTAGTGCATCAAAAATGTTGAAAATTGAATGTCACACTGTACGATATATTCGCCAATGTTCCGCAGAAGAGACGAAGAAACTGGACTGGTGTCATTGCTAATCACACTTTTTTTCATCTTCAGGATAACATGGAGTCCCCGGCAATGGTATCTCGGCTTAAGGTAAAGAAGAAAAACACGATTACTGAATGTGATCTTCGCAGGAAACTAATTAACAGCAGCTGCAAACGAAACAAAGACTCAAAAATTCTATCTTAGCTGGAACAGAGTCCGAAGACACGATGCAGACCAATGCAAGCGCTTAACTGATGTTATTTCAAACCACAAGGAGCCTGGCCAATTGACAGTTCAATATTGCGGCACTTATCAGTTGGTAAGCCAAAAACTAAAGGACTTTTTTATACTAAGCAAGTTAAACAAGGAACTTACAACTTTTTTCTACAAATTTAAGTTGATCACTTAAAACAGGTTTTTCTTTTTTGCTTTAGTGCTAATTTTGTCAATTTTGTTTAACTTTAAGTTCTTAACTATTTTAAATGTATTTATTTTTTCTGATCCTTATAGGGAGAGCAGCGAAAGCTAATAGAGCCATCCTGCTGAAATATAGCTTCTTATCACTTAATGTAAGTGTTTCTGTTTTATTCAGTCAGTAAGGGGAGATAGAAAGAGGTTATGTCCTTGAAACTATAGATAACCAAAGTGCAAAAAAAAACAACAAAAACAAATTTTGAGATGCTCGTTCTCGTTGAAAGTCATTTCCTCACCCGGCATTGCATGATTTCTTAAGGTCACCATAACAAAACGCCCCACCGGAAATTCTCCAAATTGAATTATGAAAAAGTGTGAGAACGGAGAGTATAGGTTAGAAGCTGACCAGGGATCACGGTTCCCTTAACGTAGCTATATCTATAAGATCATCACATACCTTCTTCTCGAAGGTTGACCATAGGGTAGGAGTTGATTTTCTTTTCGTCTACAGCAAAAAGAACATAAAATATATTACCACAATAGCATTTAGATCTAAGCTGTAAATATATAAATAAATATTTAGCAAGAAAGCCCTTTCGCAAATGTGGTTTTCAAAGGGGTCCTTAACAAGAAAAATTAATTAATTAAACAATATCGAAAACTATTATGCAACAAAATAACGTGAACGAAAAGCCCTTATGAAGTATGGTCCTCCTGGATCGACGGGATGCTGGTTATAACATAGGAGTAAACGGTTTTATGAAGATCACATCACGATAGCAGAGATTAGGGTTCAGTCAGCTATTGATTCCTTTGAATTGCATTGCGCATCATTGCTGCGTATAATGTCTTGTGTCGTTATCGTGTACACGTTTAGAACTTAGTGGAATTTCTTTGAGGCTGAGCTGTTCAGAAGAATAAATCATTGTCGTTTTTGATTGAAAAGGTCTTCAAAAGATTTCTTGGCCAGAAAAATAACTTGTCGCTAGAAACGGAACTTGTCCACCACGAGGGGAGGTAAAATCGTGATCTCGATAATATGAGGGGGAGAAACGTTTTCAGCTAATATCATTTGGAGCTGCGTGACTCCGGCAGTCATTAAACACATAATTATTTTCTCTCTGTACTTTTGTGCTTGATACATGACGACTATTCCGTTGTTTAAAGTCCCTGTTCTGTTCTTCCTGTTCCCACCAAATGTGAAATGAACTGGCCAAACAAGCGTGTTTAGCGGTCTTATTTTAAACAGTTATCAGCTAACTTGAGTTCATCATATCTTTTTCATGGGCATGGTGACCTATTCTTGTTATTTTGATTTCAACACCACATGGTAGTGAACAAACTGAGAAAGTCTTTAAAAAATCCAAATATGATGTACATTGGCATCAGAAATCAGGAGCTCAGAGAAATACAGCGTCTGATAAAAAGCTTAAACAGAGTAATTCATACCAAGAATAAAGGACACTGAATGTACTTAAACGACACAATCCAAGATTGTTGTTTACACTGTTTTCAATCCCGTTCAATACAGTAACTCTATTATTGACCCTTTAAGCCCCAGCAACAAATTCTCCTTATTGGTCTCCATAGATTTTATTAATTACTCATTGGGAGAACTTGCTTAAACATCAAGACAATTCATCTTTGGTGATCATTTGCTAAATTCTCATGACCTGGATGTGCTATAATACACTGATATGAGGAGAAATTTGGCGCTCACCACTGTTGGGGCTTATTAAAGGTGATTCCATCGAAATAGAAGGAGTATTTAAAATTTTCTAAGACTTGGTCCAATTAGTAATTATGTTTAGAACATTTCAAAAATACAAGAAAAATAGGGGTTATCGCAGCTTATTTTGGCACAACATGGATAGCCATTGATAGCAACTATACGACCCGCATGGTTTTCCTGAGAAACACTAGTGATCAGAAATGAGAACTATATAATTACTTTAAAAAGTCATCGATTGTATTGAAGTATTGGAGCAGTTCAACAAAACAGACATTTATCTTGCACTGTATAACTATTTTAGTTGAACAGGAATTAAGGACATGAAAAAAAAAATTAAAGAACTTGGCGCGTGCGTACATGCCCTGCTGTACCTGAAGACAAAAAAATATCTAAAAATATCTCAAAGCAGAATTTTTAACTTTTCTTGAAATCACGATATATTGTACTCGACCGTGTGCCATTTGAATTTATGTATAAAAAATGGGGTTCACCGAGCTCGTTTAGGAGAAAACGGCCTGTTATTTCTCTGAACTGCTCAGCTTTCATAGAAAACCTATCAAGTACCGAAGCTGCGCGCGCTAATCACTCAAAAAAATGATGCGAAGAAAGGATGCACAATGCAATTGAAGAGAACCACCTAAAAGGATCAAAGGAAGTGCGAATTTCTCAGGCTTTCTGACAAACGAGAGGCCACTCGTGTGAGTATCTTCAACACAAAGGGTTTGTAAACATACCTTTAGGCAACTCTTCATACACTACTTTATTATCGTGAGCTAAAACACAAAGAGAAAGACAAAAAAATTAACTGCATTTTATCTTCATCGAAGAAACTTTTAGCACATTCAGGTAGAAAACTTTAGAAAGCCGCTTGGATCTAACACAAGTGACGATTACTTTATCTTCAAATATTTCTCCAGAAGTCCACACATATGTTTTTATCCTGCGTGCACTATCGTGTACAAAACCTACAATTATAATTACCTGATGTGGGGGAGAAGGCCGGTTTGATCTCTTTTTCTTTACCAGAGGCGTAATCCACTTTGGAAAATCTGCTTCTCATGTTTGCGAATAAAATCACACTAGCGATCAAAAGCGTCACGCCCACGATTGAGCCTACGATAATTCCAAACAGCGCACCAGTGTTGAGCTTCGAAGAGGTCTCAGACGGTTCTTCCTCCTCTTGTGTTGTGGGCGCGGGAGAGAGGGATGTAACTGGTGAGAATGGGTTCGCGGAGGACTGGAAAGAGACCGAATCAGCAACCAATGTCCGACCGTCTGCCAGAGAAACTGAAAAGTTTCCACTCGTCACCAGTTCCCTTAATACTGAAACGGCTGTTGAGACATTATTCTCGCCAGGCCCTCCCGGTAGCAAGGTGAACGAGACCAGAATGCTCCCTGGTCGAGCATCAACGTTAGTTAGACGAGAGGTCTGGACGCCCATTGCATCAGCGATGGCCTGTGTAACCCGGCTTATAAACTCTGGTTTGCTTGAGTCGGTAATGACATCCTCATAATTGCCAACGAGTTTAAATTGGATATGAACCTCATTTTCTGGCGCAACGTGTTGAGTGGAAACAGTTGGTGACTGGGTGGTGGAAGATTGCAGTGGGAGGACGGAGGAATCGACGGCTAAAACTGTCACGAATCCAAGGCTAGAAGCTTTGCAGTCCACAGACACACCTCCGTTTCCATTGTCTGGGATGACTGTGGTGGTGACACCATCTATTTTCCATGACAGTGAAGACTCGTCCCAAGCATGACACTAAAAAAAAGGACGGGAAAGAGTTCAATTGTAACGGTCAGTTGGAAAACGTGAAGTCACACACAGGAAACAGGGAACCCACCCAGCCGAAGCGAAACCTTAATCCTGCATCTGTAACGTCGAGCAACAGAGAGTGTTACTGCTACCCACCTCCTCCCCATCTGGATGGGATGCTAGCCTATGGCAGGATTACTTCCATCATTTTGTTAGGTTATCTTAAACGCTGGAGAAAGGTTCCTTGTCTATTTATTAAAGGAAACAGCAAGAAGGTAGAGACCCCTAACCGGTAGGATTACAACCTTGTAGAAAGGTCTTTACTAGGTGTAGTGTTTGTTGAAGTTACAGCGGATAGGTGCTTTTTGAAGCGGTGTCCTTTGCATTCCACAATATTTTATCAGGTCTGTTATACAAAAAGTCTGGTCTACTCTCTCATTTTGTTCAAGAGCACTCAAGGTCATAACTCATAGCTTTCGGCCTCGCAATACTATAAAGAGTCGTCACTTTTGGAAACATACGGTTGAAGGGTTATTCAACTGTCTTTTGTGTTACTTAAGAAATCTGAAAGACATACTGGGATCAAAGAAACCCAAAAATAGTTGTTCAGTTTTGTTTAAAATTACTCTACCAGTTTGCAACTAAGTTTGTTTGGCTACGGAAGTCTAGGATAAAAAAGAGGTTGTATCCTGAAAAAAATGGGCCAATTTTTTCGAGTTGTTCCCTTGTCTTGGTAAAATGGTTATGAACTGATTATCGTTTGTACTTCCTCTGCGAAAAACGTATTATGGTTTGTTCTCCCTCTGAAACCTCCCTCTTGGTTTTTCAGGATTATTTCGTTAAAAATGAAAAGTATTTAGTTTTAACTTCAGCATAGTCTTGACTCCTAAATGAAAAAAAATTCCCAAGACGTAGCCCCTTTGAACGGCATTTCTGACTAATCGTGCACTTACCATCGCTACATTGTCATTAGATGCGTTGTAACTTCTCAGAGGTATCCTGAAAGTGGCGGGTTCAGCAAGACCGTTGGCTGACAAAGGAGCGGCGTTTTCTGGGTTAAAGAGTTTGACATAAACCACGTCACTGATGGAGCTTTCGTTATTGGACACAGCTAGCAAGTCGTACGGGTACTAGAGAGACAAGAAATGAATGTGTTACGCTAAAAAGGTCATTTTTTCGTGTTTTATTCGCATGAGCTCCACAAGTGGAATATAATCGCACCCCGCCATCTCAAACACGCAAGGAAAACAAAAAAATTGTAGGAGATATTAACGATAGTCCGAGATTCTAACTAGTATAGTACGCAATATCATATAAAGGGAAACGGATTTTAGTTTAAGAAAGCAGGTAGGCAGGTCTTCCGTACTACAGTTGCAATGTGAAATGGTGGGCGGGGGAGGGGGACCACGAGTAAAGGGTTCAGAAAGCACAAAGTACAGACTCCCCACCCCTCCCTCAAATCCAGAAGAGAAAGAAACTGAGGTCAAGAAATAATACCTGAGCGGATACAATGCATGCGCCATTACATCCATCTTCATCACAGTCCCATGTCTCATAGCGGCCTTTCAACGACTGTCCCAGCAAAACTTGCGCACTAGCTTGAACAGTGTAGCTGCAGTTCTCACATGCGGTGTTCGTGAAATTAACGTCCACGGTGTCGAAGCTGTTCTTTTCGCTCCTAATAACAACGATGTGAGACTCTGCGACCAGAGCGGGTTCTCCTGTACTAAGGCTTTGACACAGTCCACGACCAAGGTCATCAACAAGCAACACAAGCTCTTGTTTTACTGTCGTGTTGCTGTAGTTACTAGCTTGAATGAGCGCGTCGAATATGCTCAGTATGGTTTCAACCTAGGGATAAAGCCCTTTGTATCGGTTAAAGGACAAAAGAATACTTGTTCCTTGTTGTGTGGAGGTGTCGCGGTGTAGTGAATAGCGCATTCAGGGATCAACTCAAACGTTTTAACTTACCAGCCCAGTATTTAGTGATTTCTCCTATTTTTACTAGCCAAATAAATTTTCACTAGTCGAATTGCCATGAACATGGTTAAAGATTTCAATCGGATGCTTCAGTTTTTTGTGTTTTTTTTTCTCCAGCGGTAAAAATGGCTTTTGAAAACACAAAATTTCCTGTGGAAACCTGAGCATTTAGCATTCTTCGGTTTAATGCTCAGGCGCAAAACGATATATATTCAACAATTATTCCCCAAAGTAAAGGGGAATAGTGCAATTAGATATGTACCGAGTCGCGAAGCTGCACGACGGTTCGACCGAGAACAAAGCCTGTAAAACAGTTCGTATTTTTGCGTGAGTTGTTCCGGTATACGAACCCACGCGGTCTTTAATGAAAAAGCCTGGATAGAGCGTGTAAGAGAGTGACCGTCACAAAGGCCATAAAATAGAAATTTGACGTTTCGGTCACTGAAACAGATTCCACATCATCGCCTTTATTGAATACAACTTTGCTGTACCGATATTTGATGGCTATCAAACTTTGTTCAACATCCTTCAGCATCATTTAGCATCATTCAACAGAGTGTCCAAACGAGTTCCCCTTGTCGAATTCAGCAGTGTTCAACGGCGTTGAATGGAAATTTTGGATCCGTTTGCCGACCGGGGCCTTATTGCAGGCCTGACCGACGAGAAGTCAACTTCATACATCTTCGTTCGCTGACTAAAATGTATCGGATGTATCACACTTGTAACAGAGCTTTTGGCGATTAGAAAGACACAACGCGAGTTTAAGAGAAACTGTCTACCGAGAACAGGACTCGAACCATCAACCTTCAAGACGAATGTCTGACGCGCTAACTGAGTTGATCACCGCGACTCTTCACCAGCGTTCACGTCAAAGTTTGTTCGAGCTAGACTGGGTTACTTCAAGGGATTAACCAACACCGTACAAGCAATTCTGACTCACCTCGTCGGGCGTCTTTGCCTCAACCTCCTCTCCCTCCTCTTCACCGTTGTCACCATCAGCAGCTCTTCGTCTTCTCCGAGCTAAACCATCGCTTTCTTTGCGCTGCGGAGACGCCATTTTCCTCACATTTTTAGCCAGTTCTTCAACATCTCCCGCAGCTTGGGCTCTCTTTCCCACATCTTCCCTACTTTGCTCGTTCTCGTCTTCCTCCCCGTATAAGCCTAGTTTTAGTGTCTCCAAGTTTTCGTTTATGTCCTCCCTGTCCTCTAGCTCATCTTCGTTTTCTACGATTGCTTTAAATTGATCAGCCATCTAAAGGAAAAGTAGATCCAAGTCTTAAACTACCAGAGACAAACTGTCTTTACGCAATGCAGTTCTCACATTATTTTGTGGATGAAATCATTAAGTGTGACAACTCAAACGAAAGCTACTGAGCAATGTTTTCCTATGGTACTGTTTGTTATGTTGTACAATGTGACTTTACTTTTTCAGTCTGTGGACGAAATCCTATGTGAGCAGTGCTTTCCTGCGGTACTGTTCTTTGTACTATATGAGGTAGTTCCAACGTGTGAGCCTGTGGATGAAGTCCTAAGATGTGACCGTTCAAATGAAAGCTATTGAGATGTGCTTTCCTGTGGTACTGTTGTGCCATACAATGTGGTTCTCGCTTTTAAGTCTGTGGGTGAAATCCTAAAGTATGACCATTCAAGTGAAAGATACGACTAGGCCGTGTGACTATCCAAGTACTACCACTGAACATTGCTTTCCTGCGGTATTGCTTATTTTAAAAATATGCTGTAATAGGTGTTTACATCTTCTGAGTCTGTGAATGAAATAAATTCTGTCCGACTGACCATTCTGACTTGAACGTAATATTCCGCTCAAACAACAATCAGACTAACCGAGAAAAGAATGCAAACAATAGCTTGATGGTCCGATGAAGATCACATCCATCAGCATTGTGTTTTTCTTACTTGTTTTGTCAGCTCACTCAACATCTCCTCATTTGCTTCTTTATCGTTCGATCCGCTCAACATTTTTTTAACACTCGCTGCAAACGAAAAATAATGAATTAGTTTGGTACACCAAGAGAGGATGAAGGGAGAGAGCGAATCCCCCATACATGGGCCTATTCCGATGAAAATTATTTGAAATCTATTTTTGGTTATCATGGGGCACGGGGATTCACTCTCTTACTTCATCCTCTCTTGGGTACACTCAATGAAAAGCAATCACCTCTCGTTACTAAAGATGCAAAAGTTCTTTAATAAGTCTGTAGTCAACGTGTAATTTATAATTATTATAATTTAGAAATGCTGGTATTTCTGAAGGGAGGAAGTCCACCTTCAACGCTGGGACTGGGATTCGAGCCCAGGCCACCTCAGTTGGAGACGTGTGGAGGTATCTACTTCACGAACCTTACGATACCCACCTTGCACTTCAGCGATTTTGTTTTGATTTAACTTTTCACTGATTTCATCCGTGGTGTTCTTTATTTCCTCTTTGCTGAAGTTCTGAGGGGGAACCACAACTGGACAAACAGTCCTTGTTGTGGCTCCACGTGTGTTTCTTGCTAGTACAACACATTTCAACACGTCACCATTGTCGGGATCTCCTGCAACATGAAAACAATTAATTGTCAACCCAAAAGCTAAAGAAATAAATAAGTAAAAAATAATAGATTAATGGAAACCCACAAAATGGTCCTTCTAATTTGTCGGTGTTTATATTCTCCTTGGAACTCAACGTAAGATATTTGCATGCGAGTTTCGGCGCTTCGCGTTTCCCTCGCGAACCTTGGGACCAATGGAGTAGAAAAAAGACTTAAATTGGAAACTTTCGTTGACTTGCGACTCTTTCTGGCCAGAACTTGCGTTTACTTTGATCAACTTCAATTTTGCACGAAAATAGGCGCAAATTTTTCATCGTCTGGCCTGTCCAACGCAAGTCGACGTGATTTGTTTCCGAATTGATTTCTTTGGTCTCGTCACCAAGGCGGCATAGAAACGACATTTAGCAAATTGCGACTAGCCAGCGTGCGTATACTTTCAAGGTCATTTGCCAGTCATCGAAAGTCTCAATACGCATGTTGATGCATTCCATCGCGAGTCATCTTACTAGCACTCCGTTTGGCTTGGGCTTCAGAATAATAGGTAATACCTGAAGGTAAATCCAAGTTTTCCCACGCACTAATGATGGACCAAGAAGTGGTAAATTGTGGTTTTCCTTCCCTGGATAAATATCCCACGCGGTACTTCAACACTTCGCTAGCGGGATCTTCAAAATCAACTGCTTCTATAGAAATTCTCCCATCTTCGGACCTCTCTAACTCGTGGCCTGAAAAAGAAGACAAAATTGTCAAACCTAGTGGCAAGTACAAAAAAAAATTAAATTTCCTGATTTTTTACTAACTTTGAGGTACATTTAGGAATTTTCCTGGTTTGAGGCAAAATTCCCTGACTTTTCCCTGACCTTGATGAAATTATGTTTTCTTGACCGTATAGTAAGCCTGCAGTTTAGCGAAGTTTAGATGGTTTACAACAATTCTGAGGGGTGCCATACCGAGGCAGTATCCCGGGGAGACATTTTCTGTAACATCGAGGGAGCTGATACTCTTGTACATCAGGGATCTACCTACATGTCTAAGAGGTATTGTTGTAATAATAACCTGCGATCAGGCTCTATTTTCGTTTCGCTTGGTGAAACATTCAGGCGGGAAAGGCAAAACCAACGTAACAGAAAATGACAGCCATGCTAAAATTCGGCCCGATCGCAGGCTTTAGCACTGACGACAATAGAAGAGGAAAATCAATACCTGGAAAATAACCCACAGGCAACAGCGACAACAACAACTTTATTTAAAAGAAATAAACACTGATGGGGATGTTCGTAATACACCGGGGAACTTCCAATTTTGCATCAACGGGAAATTAATCTTTTCTTGCGAAAGTGTATATGGAAAGAATAAACCACCAGAAAACTTACATTTTCCCTCTATAGGTGGTACATCAACTTTCATTTCCTCCTCTGCAAAAGCCTCCACTTCTTCGCGCGAAACTTTGCATTTGCATTTTACATTCAATCCATCCTCTAATCTTCTGAAGACAAGAGCCACTCGCCTTTTGATTACAAGTTTGTTTGGACGTTTCTTCACAATCAGGGAAGTCCGAACGACGGCTAAACGCTCGAGATCAAAGTCCAACAAGTTTCCTGAAACAAAATGGAGTGTTTTCAAAGGAGGTTCACGTAAAAGTGGCGTAGGTATGATGTTCTGAGTTGTTACTTACGAGGTGGTTTTCTTGGTTAATCCCTTTTTAGAAACCTGCCAATTATGTCAATTTTTCGATTTTCATAATTCTCTATTGTCCTTACGCAGAAGTCGCTTTGCGCAAGCTACAAGCTGAATTCCGCGAAAGTGTAACCCTTAAAGCCCTGACATCATTATTCAGATTCTCCTTACTGGTCTCCATACTTGTCATTGAGTACTAATTGAGAGAACTTGTTAATAAATCAAGACCATTCATCTTTGGTGATCATTTCCCCAATTCTCATGACATTTATGCGTTATAATGCACTGATATGGTGAGGAGAAATTTGATGCTGATCACTATTGGGATTTAAAGGGTAAAGGCGTAAGGATGCTGTATACCTTAGACCTCTGCCACCTCGAACCCCAGCTATCTCGAAGTCCCCCGGTACACGTTTTCCTTGGGGAGTCTGGCTCACTATTTCACTACTGGCTATCCGAACTCTCGATTTCTCGAGTTTTTGTCTGCTTGCCTTGCAAGCTAGAAATAGCAGAGTCTACTATAAACTCTGCGATTTTATTGCAGAACTACTAAGCCTGGTGATGATTTTTAAATCTTCGCAAGGAGTTCTTAGTCTCAAACAGAGAGTAATTTCGCATAAAGAAGACAAATTTCATTACCTTCTTCGTCCACTTGCTTACATGACCATTCAATCTTTAAGTCGGGCAACGGGCTCCTGACAACTGCTATAAACTTGATCTTGGCATCATCATAAAACACTTTCACGATCTTCACAAAAGGCACTTCGTGTGCCTTCACGTTAAAGTAAACAGAAGTGCTGGCGTTCATGTCGTCTTTGAAATACCTCAGCTTAACAGCACATCTGTTGATCAAGTACAAGACGATTAGTTAACTAAGCAAATCTCATTTTCATCCGTGCGCGAGCCGTGTTTCTATCTTTTCCTATAATCAGAGAACGTGAAACGGGATTGTTTCTACGTCTTAGTTCATGTTGTTTTAAGTATATAGGAAATAGCCTTTACGGAACACTGTGGAAACCGTAATGCTGCGACGTTAACGTTGGGGGAGAGAAAAACAACAATCAGACATTAAATGAGTCCACTGAGTCTATATAAGGTGAACCGGCCAAAAGTAAAAAGAGATTCAAAAAGTGACTTTTCAGCACTAGCGCTTCATCAAAGGGTATCACATGATCGGCAACGTAAAGTCACCCTCGAACCACAGGAAGCCCACATGACTGGCGCTTAACCCACGTAACATGAAGCAATAAGGAGCATTACTACATCCCCCTGGATAGGACGCTAGTCCATCACAGGATACCCAGTATAAAGTGACTAGGAGTATTACTACTCCCCACTGGATGGGATGCTAGTCCATCACAGGATACCCAGTATGAAGTGACTAAGAGTATTACTACTCCCCCCTGGATAGGATGCTAGTCCACCACAGGATACCCAGTATAAAGTGACTAGGAGTATTACTACTCCCCACTGGATGGGATGCTAGTCCATCACAGGATACCCAGTATGAAGTGACTAAGAGTATTACTACTCCCCCCTGGATAGGACGCTAGTCCATCACAGGATACCCAGTATGAAGTGACTAGGAGTATTACTACTCCCCCCTGGATAGGACGCTAGTCCATCACAGGATACCCAGTATAAAGTGACTAGGAGTATTACTACTCCCCACTGGATGGGATGCTAGTCCATCACAGGATATTCAGTATGAAGTGACTAAGAGTATTACTACTCCCCCCTGGATAGGACGCTAGTCCATCACAGGATACCCAGTATGAAGTGACTAGGAGTATTACTACTCCCCCCTGGATAGGACGCTAGTCCATCACAGGATACCCAGTATAAAGTGACTAGGAGTATTACTACTCCCCACTGGATGGGATGCTAGTCCATCACAGGATACCCAGTATGAAGTGACTAAGAGTATTACTACTCCCCCCTGGATAGGACGCTAGTACAACGCAGGGTTTTTATCTCTCGCATTTTTTTAGGTTTGCCAAACAGCTCTCTGGCACCCATTTGTACACCTAGCCAGAGGCAGGCCACGTGACTAACCAAATTTTTTGTCTATGAAAACATGACTGGAAACCAGTACGTGAACTACTGACCTTCAGGTAACCACGTCTCTACAATGAACGAAGGCCGTAACTACATGAAAACGTTTGACAGGGTACACCAAAACGTGCGTCAGATTTTAAGGTAGTATAAAATTGATTTAGACAAGCACATCTTTTACACGACTTGTCCATGGGAAACGTGCATTTCTCCCATGTAGACTAAACTACCGACTGTGGGGGGAGATAACAACAACAACAAACAAAAGAGGGACTGAAATGTCTCACATCTTATTAGCAGGGAACGTGTCGGGAGGAATGCGAACCACCCGTTCATTCGGCAAAATCACTGCCTTGAGATGCCCTGTTGTCTTGTTCCTGTGGATACACGATTTCCAGCCGTCGTCATATTTACATTCACAAGTCCAGAGATAGATGGGATCGCCTGCGAGGTTGTTAGGATCATAAGAGACACCGCCATCGCAAACTGCCTCTTCGTGTGCACCTATTGTACGCTGCTGACCTCCTAAAACATAGTGCAGGTAAACAAATTAAGTAATTTAGATAAAAAAAATTTTAGGACGATGTCCGCTCAACGTGCGAGCGGTGAGTGCAAAAATTAAGTTACCAAAAAAATACTTGCAGCACGGTCACATTTTGAGGACAGCTAGGAAGAACTTATCGACAATTTTGCTCCCAGGCTTACCCGCGAGAGAAATTGGTTATCCACCTTTCAGTTAAAAAGACGCTTCATGTCAGTCCAAAACAAAATGGCGCCTGTTTTTAGCATATTTTTACGAGATTTGACATTACTGTTCTCGAGAACCCTTGAGAATTTCATTGCGGGGTCACTTGGAGAAGTGAATTGAAGTGAGATGTTTCAAATAGCATTGAAAATGTTACCTTTCTCTGAGTAGTTTTTTAGTAAGCAGAATCCGTCTTAAGTATTCTAATTGCACAAAATTTCACCACCCGCTAGTAGCAAAGGCTAGTCGAGGTGGCAGGTTAATTGGAATGAAATTGCAATCCTGACAGTACTCAAGCACAAAACAGGTAAAAACTAAAAAATCGTTTTCTAAATTACTGATTGGCTGGCCCAGAGGGGTAAGATAAAAGGAGAATTCTGACTGGTTACCAGAGGGCTCACATAAAAGGAGCATTCTGATTGGTTCCCAGAGGGGTAAAATAAAAGGAGCATTCTGATTAGTTCCCCACAAGGTACATTCGCGTTGGTTTCCCTAGGGATTCGATGCTCAGATGGGACGCCCACGAATTGATTTCGCTTATTTTGTGCGAAAAAAAATTAAAGAAAGAAGCTTCATGATACGTAAGAATCATTTACAGTATTTGTTAGCTTCGTTTACTCGGACGTTTTGTTTTGTTCGAAATGTGAAGGCCCTAAATTTTTTTATATCTTGAAGAACTAACCCTAGCTGCGTTCTGTAGTCTAGTATTCCGCTGACTAGTGAGGAGAACTCAGATGACCTGGCTGGATTTTGGCTTTATTCGCTTTTAACAAAAGGTTTCATTTAACGTTAACTTTGAAATTTTAGGTCATCTCGTTCTCGGGAGTTGCAGCTTCCACTTCAGTATTCCTGAAGGAAAAAAGGTACTGCTCGTACGCAAGCCAGAGGGGGGGGGGGGGGGAGGGGAGGGGGCACTCACTAGATGCTCAGGTAGGGAGGTGAGGCCCGGGTGTATAAAACCTGACCTGTTTAAGACAAAAATCTCTGATTTTACTACCCTGTTTAATACATAATTTAGATTTTTCGTAACCTGTCTAAGACATTTAACTCAAAATCATATCCTCTTTACGGCTAGAATGGACTAGCCAGACAATGCGGTACATTGGCAAACTGGTAATAATTCGGCTTGTCTTGAGGTTTCTGTAAATTACGAATACAAAAGGTCGTGTAACGATACCCTGTCTTAGACAAAAATTGATGGAATCGATACCCCGTTCAAGACAAAACCCTCTGAAAACCATACACTATCAGGCCGCACATGCCCTGTAAGGCCATAGAAGGGAGTACCCCCGGGGGGTACTCAAGCAGCAGGCTAGAAGAAGGATCGCCCTGGAAAGGAGAGTGGAGGTTTACTTACCTTTAATCTTGGCAACCACGTTTTTCTTCTTCACCACTATGGTTAGTTTTGCACGTGCACGGAGCGAGTCGTCGCCTCTTATGTAAGCAGTAAAAGTGCACTTTAATACCTAAAAGTAAAGACGACATGCTGTTATCAGGCGAAGCACAAACCTGTGTCCACTTTTAGTTTAATCGCATACTTTGGAAGACCAACCCTTCAACCAACTGGAAAAGAGTTTTGTTTCACCCTTTAAGCCCCAATAGTGACAAGCATCTAATTTCTCCTTACAATATCCCTACTTGATCAACCATACTGGTCAAGAGAATAAAGGAAATGATCATCAAAGATAAGATCTCTTGATTTTTATGTAAATTCTCCCAACAAGTACCATAAGAAATGTATGAAGAACAATGGGGAGAAAATGCATGCTGATATTGGGACTTAAAGGGTTAATCTACCTGTCGCAATATGGAGCAGCATCACAGAATACATAAGGGCTATTTATTATTACGTTTATGGCAAGCGGAAACTGCAACCTGCCGTTCGCTGTTTTAAAATGGAAATATTTTCTTCGCGATCTTCTCGTAAACTTATTAAAAGCTAGTAATAAACAACAAAGCAGGGGCTGGATTCACGAAGCCCTCCTAAGTTAAGATGCATCCTAAGTATTGTTTCTTAACAATAGCCTATTGCTGGAATAACAATAGGCTATTGTCAAAAAACAACACCTAGGATGCATCTTAACTTAGGAGGGCTTTGTGAATCTTACCCCAGCTTTCTAACTATTAACTTAAGCATTACTTAGCAGGATGAATTCTGTAACTAACTAACTAACTAACTAACTAACTAACTGAATGAAGAAACTGCATATCTTGAGCGCCTTTTTCGTGAAAAAATGGGATTAAAAAGTTGAGAGTTTAGTTAACGGTAACAGCCAAACATCAACTCGGTTTTTCGTACTTTTTTCATATTTTTTCTTCCTATTTTTGTAAACGCTAACAGTTAACTGGCTACTTTGCATAAAACAATAAATAAAATATCTATGGACTTGAACACAGGCATCTAATTGTAACAAAACCATTCAAAACCTAATAAATACTCACGGGCGTCTGAAAATGGCAAAAGACAGAAAACAAACGTGAAAATGGCGGGAAAATCATTGTCATTTGGTTGATTATGCGCTTGCCGTAAACTTGATACCAAAACTCTCTATTGTTGGCAAGAATAGTCTGCGGATCAGTTCAAACGAAGCGTATAGTAAAAGCGTCTGTCTTCAGTCACGACCTCTCCCATCTCCTTCACCTGTTTTGGGCTGCTGGTTTGGGGGACTTCTTGTTGTTCAAAATAGCAAAATAGCCCATCACTTCAAAAAAAAAAAACACAGTCTCTCACCTGTCCTGCAGTTAGCTGATCAGCTCCAATCCTAAGACTTGGGTTCTCATCATCAAATTCAAGACCTTTAACATCACACGACCACAAGTACACCATAAATCGCTTGTTCCGAGCCACACACGATGGAGGTTGAACCTTGGCTGCAAAAAACGCGCGATTCAAATTCGGTTGGCTTGTAGAATACATTACAAATTGGTTGGAATTCTGATTTAATGCATCAAACAAACCGAATTAATGGTATGCATGTACATATCCAGGAAATGCCTGCCCTACTCTTATAGGATAACAATTTGGGTTTTTTAACGCTCCTTCAGACATATATGTGAATGTAGAGGATACGTGCAAGGATAACGGTGTAACGTCCCTATCCAAAGGAGTCATCATCCGAGGAAACAAACTCATCTTGCAGGACCAGGATGATCTCACCAACGTTGATCATATTGACGACGAAAGAATTTTGAAATAAACAAGGCAACTAGAACTTACCTCTGAACTTTACCCGAATAGAAGGACCAATTACAATCCTTGATGCAGGGAATATAATCTTGGGCACCGTTTTACCAACACGTCGAATGGCTACTGTATCACAATCTTCCTGACCACTAAACTCCTCTAGCCCACACACCGTTATGTTGTACAATACACCAACTTCAAAATCCCTGGCACTAAACCGCACCCTCCTTTGCTTTGAGGAAACGTTCGCGAGCCTGTCATTTAGCTGCTCTAGGTCAGCGGACTGCGCAGGAGTGGCGGACGATGGATTGTCGAATGCCGCTGACCAGTTCATCGCTGCGCGTTGGTTTGTCTCTACAGAGACAGTAAATGAGTCGCACAACCCTGTAACAACAAGTGCAAGTAAGGACAAATTGGATTTCTTTCACCATGTACTTGTGCCAGCACTAACAGCTTAACTGTCAGCTATTATATCCCTTCAGGATTTAAGAAAAATTTATCAATTATTTTTGAAAGTTTTGCCAAGAGTCGTCAGGAGTTTTACAAAGCTTGTACATATCTTGTATTCAGAATTCATTGTAATTACTGGTCTTCATTATCTTTTTTTCCTCTTTCGTTGAGACAATAGAAGAGGGAAGGGGGAGGGGGATTCCTTCTCTCGCCTTCCCTCCCCCTCCCCGCTCCTTTCACTTTTTGCGCTCGCCACAATTTTCGCGCGGCCAAAAAGCGAAAAATGCCTTAACGGGCGCAAAAAGCCTACGGAAACGCTTGCTTCGCAGGCTAATAACCGCACGGGAACAAGCGCGGGAAACGCGTGTGAGAAAATCACGCGGATTAGTTTTGGTTTCAAAAACCAAAGCAAACGCAAATTACTTTGGATACTTAATTGAAAACCACCCTATGTCTAATATAAGATAACTAAACCTTCTAACTGAAAATGACTCGGAGAGACATGATAAAACTTATTTGTTCCAGTATTATTTAAAAATTGTTCATTGAAGTGGAGATCAATATTGGCCACTTTTCACCGACACTGAGGTGAATAATTGTTGTGGTATATACCAAACCAGTCAGGATAGCCAGCATCAAATAGCTCCTTTTTTCTAAGCAATGGAGAAAGGCTTGAGTAGTTAATCAGAGCGCGCGAAAACCAGTATCCATTGGTTTGGTGTATACTTAACTATATTAACCACTAAAATGGTTTAACTGGCTCTTTGTGCTTACCAACTTCCTCCGGAGCAGAAAGCTTTATTGTAAATTCAACGGGGTTTGCAGAATCTTGGACAATGAGCTGTTCTTCCTCAGAGGGGTATTTTGTATAACCCCATCTCAGAGGTTTAATGGTTCGCAGTAAAACACCAACGGTTTGACCAGGACGAAGTCTGGAGCCCGATGCAACCTGAACAAGGAGCTTGCCTTCCCGACAGCGACACTTTGACACCTCTGTAAGATTACTGCGTGCGACTGCGTTGAAATAGCGTGAGCAGCTCTCCCATTTTCTGTTACCACATTCAACTGGTCTGCTAAAAAGGATTTCGAGATAGTTGCGCTTTTCGCTAAACTTGCAGCTTGTGGGCTCGGGAACAAGTTCGTAAATACTGAACCTCCTCTTCATTGCCTTGGCGAGATCCTCGCTCTTTGCGTTAAACATCACGCTAATAAAACCATGCTGAGATCGCGCATGAGGTGGCAGCGGACAAACGATGGTTATTGCACTTACAAACGTGGCTTTCACCTTCAGAAACTTTCCATTCTCCATAAAGAAAACACACTGCAGGGCGGCAGTATTAAAGAATTTTTCCCCAGTTAAAGTGACGTTTGTTGCGGTGTTGATCATAGTTTCATTCGGACTAACCTCAATGATTCTCGGTTTTCTATAAACGATAATCTTCTCTTTGAAGCCGATCTTGTTTGGGATGTCATCAAGGGTGCAGTTTAATGCATATTCACCAGGAGGTATACCCACGGGTGTGGCCAGTATCACCTTCCTCTTTGATTTAGCCTCTATAAAGTTAAGGGTGTATCGGCTGCAAAGGAAACAACAAAAGATATTAAAGCTATATTTGATTTATTTATTTTTGTTTTGTTTTTGTAATTTTCTATGGGCTCAGTTAATTAAGTTATTTGTTTATTTTTCTATTTATTCATTTATTTGTTTATTATTTATATAGTATGTTACGTGTCGAATGATATATTAGTGAATTATGGTGTTATTGCACTAACAGTATTATGTGGTTGTCACGAACATTGAAAATTAAATAACTGTTTATACAAAAAGAGGCAGTAATGCAGCAAGCGAGCAGTTTAGCCAGTGAGTGACTGAATAGTGAGTTATTCATCGAGCAGGTGACTGCTGAGGACTGTATTTCAACGCAACATTTATTACTTTCCTTTCTTGTCGATCTGTTAAACGCTACAATATCCTTCCGAACGTTCTATAAAATGTATCTCCCATCATCTCGTCTCATGGCATCGCAAAGCTTAGACTATCGAATTTAACATGTGCAACACAACACCATATAAGGAAACACGCGTGCTCAGTTCATGCTAACGCAACTTTTCAATGTTCCTGGCTTAATTTGTCTTATTGTTCATTTAAATGTTCGTTTCAAGTCACGATAGTGACCGAGCGAGCCAGGGAGTGAGCGTGCGAGATTGCATTTGCTAGTGGTTGCTTGCTTGCGCGCGTTCGTACGTGCGTGCGTGCATGTATAGCTCAGCGAGTGAGAGCGAGTGAGTGAGTGTCACGCTGGAGTGTTACACTGGACTGAATTATATAACACTGGGCTAGATTAGACTAGAATAGACTGACTTCGTGCGTGCTTGCGCGCGTGAGTGGAAAAACCAGAAAATTACTAACTTTTCAGAAAACTGCTACAGAAACGTTAATATATCTATTTGTATACAGCAACGACAAATACCTTCCATCTCCTCCTTCCAGATAACACGTGATACTGTCCTTCATTCCAGCAACAGTCACGCACAGCTTAGTAGACTCGTTCCCAATCACCGCCCTGACATCAACGTCAATGATTTTGGGGCACCTGTTAAATAACTGGTCCTCGGGATCCAGGCAGCGCTGACAAGAATCCAAACGTTTTTTGCCATGTATCTCCCCCGCGCAGTCAACACACTCGTTTTTGCCACCGCATTTCCCGCAGAGGTCTTCTCCTAAGTTAAGAGGTCTGCCGGTTTTCCCGCCAACACAAATGTTATTGCAAGACTGTTGATTTAAAAAAAGTGTCATGACTGGCCGGGAAAAGCTGAAGGAAAAGAGACACTGCTGATCCACTAAACATGGGAAAACTGAGTGCCCTGCTTAGTTTCCCACCTCTTGGTTATCAGTTTTTATACTACAATGCTAAATTTTGACGTGCCCCCATTGGTCGAAATCGATCATGTGATGCGATAGTGTCTCTCCTCAGCGCATAATGCCCGTTTATGGCAATTTTCGCTCAAAATTAAGCGTTGTGCAAATGAAAACAATAGAGCTCTTCTGCCGCCGGTCCTATGTGTGATAGGTTCTCTCGGACATTTGATGTTCAAACTTCGTACAAGCCCTTGAACTACGTTCTCGGGCTAACATTTGTTGTGAACATCAAATTTCCTCGGGCAACCTGTGACACGATAAAGCCTTCGACAGAGGGGGGTTATGAAGTAAAATAAGTCACTTGAAAGGGGGGGGCTTTAATTCTCATTTCAAATGTAATATGCATATTTATACTTTGGGAAACTGAGATGAAGCCCGCGTAAATGCATCGAAGCTTAATCCCTCCTAAAAGCGCAACACAAAATTCTAACATTAAGCAATGATATGAATGATAACTGCAAAAAGTAAGTAATTAAATTTATGACAGAATGTTAATCTTTTAAACCTTATCTAAGAGAAGTATGTTAGTACCTGCTGAAAAGCTTAATGTTCTGTTTGCTGTTTATGTTTTTGACTGAACAACAATTTCAATAGGTACTGATATGACTAGCGATTTTTACTCTATGAGCTACTTAGCTGCAAAAGTCCCAAACTAGCTCAGCAGCTTCTCCAGAAAAACAGTTGGAATACAGTAGATCACACAAACAAGCTTTGTCCGTTTTTGAGTTGAACAAAGACACAGTTTCTTCCTCAATCGACTGCAGTTGCAGTATCCCATAAATCCCTGGTTCATACCTGTTTTCAAGAGGTGTTCCTCCCAGGGACCTAAATATTACACATGCTCTTTTCCTTCTGTTATCTGAAGCTGCAATCCTTCTCACGTTAATGTTTCCCCTCTGTTTCTGTTCCTTATTTTTTCTAGCTTCTGATGGTTTATTTTCGAGTTTAGAATTCGGGAGTGCAAGGTACGATGGGCGCGTACCTTAGGGGGTTGGGGGGGGGGGTCGTACGATATTTCTCGTAGTTCAGGCTAAACTCAGCTAAACTAAACTCAATACTTTAGGAGGGGGTAATTACCTACGTTTTCGCTACATGAAGCCCATTTTTCAACCTCCCCCCCCGTCCTGATAAGTCCTGATAATTATTGCGCAGTCCCACAAAACAAATATATTGCATTTGGCCATCCATGTGTACTCTGATAACACATAGAGGACGTCAAAACGTGGTAAAAACATCTGTCACACTTTGTTCTTACTACGTTTTGACGTCATCCGTGCGTTATTAGAGTACACATGGGCGACCAAATGCAATCTTTTTGTTAAGTATCCTAAGCAAAAATAAATAAATAAATCACTTTATTTATGTGTCACCGGTATTTAGAACAGAGTGCTAATTGGGGGCACCTCCAAGATCGAATTGGAATTCGGATGTGTTGGTTTTTGAGGAGAAGGAAAAACCGGAGTACCCGGAGAAAACCTCTCGGAGCAAGGAAGAGAACCAACAACAAACTCAACCCACATATGACACCGGGACCGGGAGTCAAACCCGGGCCACAGCCGTTATTGGAGTTGTCACGGAAACACTGCTGCCTCGTACCCAGGCGGGATCCTTAGGAGAAGCAAGGTATCATGGAAGACCGAAGAAGGCGAAGCGCAGGTACTTCGCGTTTCCCGCTAAGCTTTCCCTTCTTGCCTTGCGCTCTCTATGAAGGAAGATTTTCCGCCCCAGAAGCGCTTGGTTACGAGGCAGCAAACATTGCGTGAGCTCTCATACTGAAACGAAGACACACTGATGCCCAACCATTTGTGAATTTGGATTTTTCCCACAATGTACAGCTATTTCAATTAACGTTGTCGGATTTTAACGCCTCAAGCTTTCGCGACAAGATTCGGCTGTAATTTCACGGCTGTTACTGCCACAGGATGGGTGAAAATACCATTATAGACACTTGACTATGTGATTTATTTTTTGTAGGGGTGCGCCATAGCCTAAGTTTGGTAAATTTATTAAAACATTGCAACCTTTAGCTTGCAGACTTGTCGCGTAGGGTTTCCGACAACGCTAATTGAAATAGTTGTATACTTGATTAAGCGCTCATGCAATATTTGTTGCGGAAGCCAAATTTGTTTCCGGGAAGCAAAAAACTGTTACTGGACATTTTCAGAAAAATTTTGCCTCTGCAAGCAATGTTTCCTGCGAGGATAAACGCGAAAGAAGAAGCAGCAGTGTTTTAGAACGATTTTCGATCTTTCTAAAACGCTGCCAATTACGTCTACAAATAAATTGACATTTTAATCCAACTCACCCTTTTAGCACTACCATGGCAGTCACCATTGCAGTCCCTTGTGGTGGGTGTCTCGCTGCCGTTGATTTGGCATACTCCACACTCGTCAAAGTAAGATGGTTTCCTGCAACTCCTAGAGCAGTAAGGTGACTTTTCTCCTCGTCCTACACAGTTACCGCATTCATCTGGAACAAGGTTAACAAGCAAACAAATTATAAAGCAATATTTGCTGTCCTGTGGTCTCACTTACAGAATGCTTCTTTCCTCCAAGGTATAGAGGAGAATGCAGGACTGGAGGGTTTTCTGTTCCTGGCAAATTAGATCGTACATATTAATCGTACATATTATATCTTATTTATTGACGGGTGTAATCATTGTAACTAAGCGTTTTTATTACGCTTTTATTGCAGTTAACGCACTTGTTGCGGTAGTAAGGTAGTATGTACAGATGGGACTTCGTGGGTAAATAAATTGCTGTTCTTGTTTGACCAAACTCGAATCCCACTCCGCTGCCTCAACAGAGTTTTTACTATATGTTCTATCTAATCAAAGGCTTAGAGGCGGGGTCTTGAAGGTGGAAGGGGCGGGGGTTGGGGTGGGTCAGCAGCCCTGGAGACCCGAAATATCTTGCCGTGGAGCCTGTAAACCAAATCTTTTCTCCATTCGGAGTCCGAACAAAAATGTTGATTCTGACTAAATGGTACCCTGTAAACAAGGTATGGGGGCTAATAGCACCGATTTCTATGACCTGTAGCCCTGTTTTAGCCCGGAGCCCAGGAGCCCAGGAGCCCAAATCTTCTTTGGTACCCTCTTGCGGAACCTATATCACACAAGAAGGATATTTCCAGTCCTCTTTATGAGGATTTGATGCAAGTCTCACCTTTCTTCTTATTGGAATATGCTATACCATCGCATCCTACACATTTATTCCTGTCCCGCTCTCTTGTCAGGCACAGACCGCATCTGTCCCTCTCCAGTTCTGATCCCGCCACGTTATCACAGCCCAGCTTTAACACCACGCATTTGGCAGCGTCGAGGGAGAAAGCCGTCTGAGAGTCCATGAAGCTATCGTTCAGCCGGTGATATCCTGATGTTAGGTTATTCGAGCAGTCCCACCCTCGCACTTTAATGAAGGCTAAGTCACGTGAAGTTTCCTTCCCCCAGAAAACACCTTTAAAATACGTGAAAACCACAAACAGTGTTTAGTGCTTTTCCAGCTGCCGTTCTATCAGACGCTACCAACCGCTGATGGCTTAATTTCGAGTTAAACACTCGAAAGAAAAATATCAATCAATTGGTATCAAGTTCAAGTTATAAACGTTATTAGTATAATTTTTAATCATATTAAGGTGATTCCATTCAATTGCGTTGCGCATCCTTTCTGCACATCATTTTTTGCATGATTAGCGTGCGCACGAGCGCGCGCGCGTTCAGAACTTGTAGGCTTTCTATGAAAACTGGGTTGTTCAGAGAAATAAATGGTCTTTTCTCCTAAACGAGCGCGGTGACCCCCATTTTTTAATACATAAGTTTAAATGACATACTGTCGGGTACAATATATTGCAATTTTAAAAAACGTTAAAAATTCTGCTTTGAGATGTTTCTATTTAAATGCCGAAAATAACATGTCTTAAGGTGATTCCATTCAATTGCATTGCGCATCCTTTCTGCGCATCATTTATTGCGTGATTAGTGCACGCATGAGCGCGCGCGCGCGTTCGGAACTTGATAGGTTTTCTATGGAAGCTGAGCTGTTCAGAGAAATAAATGGTCGTTTTCTCCTAAACGCACTCGGTGACCCCACTTTTTTATTCCATTTATTTAAGGAAAATACGACTTAACATGATATGTTCAAATTTGAAGCATTTTTCGTTATTCAATTTTGAAATATTCCGGTTGATTCACTGTTACAGTCAGATTTTAGGCGTTTCACTGGAACCGTGCAGACGCTCGAGTTGCCTATTATTTCAAATTAGTTTCATTGTTATGGCAATTTTAAGACGTTTTACTGTAACATTGTACTTCTATCGCACGAATAATGCTTACATTTCATTGCCAGTTATAACTTTGTTGAAGTAAGGGGTGTCTCTAGTACAAGGATAGGTTTTTTAATATTGCTGTCTAAAGATAGCAAAGTACCTATATACTACAACCCCGTAGCGTGAAATCAGACAAGGTGACCCCCTCTTTTTATTTTATTTTTTTAATGTACTAGGTGTACAGTTTTAGTAACTCTGCAAAGTTTCAACAAATTCTCATTACAACTTCTTTTTCGATGGAATCACCTTAATAAAGACAGCTTTCTTAAGATGATTTTCAAAAGTTGTCTGAAATTTAACGAAGATTGTCCGAAAATCATACCAATTTGTCTGATCCGAAATTTCCACCAGGAGAGAAAATTCGAAGATAGTTCGACTCAAGTTCATTCGGCATTAAATTTATGAAAACATGCTAGCAAAGAGTAGAACAAAATGGAAAAAAGAATTGAAATACCACATTGATGGTGTTAGAAATCCTAGTAACATTTCCAGTTATATACACTGCAAGCGGATTTATATACACTACCACGAGAAAATAAAATTCATATCTTTAAGCCACCGTGTAATTTTCTTTTTATTATATGGACAAGAGTATTTTTTCACAAACAACAGTGTAAAAGCGGGAAATGTCGTCATCGATACCTCACTAGATTCCTACGCCACTCGATTCCCGGATGTAGTTTCGTATGAACTTTACGAGTGGTCTATTTTCCACTAAAACACTCTTGTCTATATAATACCTACGATTGAAGAAACACGACAAGAAGGCGTTGTTATTTTTTGACATAACCAAATAAAACTTGTGAGAAAATCTTGCACCGGTGTGCTTTACACTGTCCTTTATACCGTGGCACACTTTCTAGCACTTGCACATACATTACAAAGGAGCTCTTTATCACTCAGAAGTGAAAGACGAAAGACCTACCTCTAGTCGCACAGAATGTAATACAGTCGCCTGGTTTCAACAGAAGGGCCCAGCCTGAAGAAATATTCATTGTCCGGAGAACGCCATCGCCACTCAGCTTGTATTTCCACACCCCAAACTTCGGGTGATCGGGTGCTTCCCTGATAGCTAAGCCAACTCTTTTGTTATCTGCATCTTTCACAAGAGGCGGATCCCTGCCGAGGCCAAGCACCTCCCCTGCTGCCATTCTTTTAAACAATTCACCTCCTCTTCTCCCTCGGATATATTCATGAATAACTGTTTGGCTCGTTTTGGTTAGCACAGAAACGTCTATGCATTTCCCCTCAATGTCGCTCGCATTCTCAGGCACCGGTGGAAAGAAAATAACATTTTGGTATCTGGCAAAGTGAAGAGTTGGCCGATCGTTTACAGGTCGAATCACCACGTTCAGCTTAGCCTCCTTTGTCCCTATACTGCAATCACAGTTATCCGGCGCCCTACATGATTCCTAAGAGAAGCGAGAGACAAACATTTCAAACTCTCAAGAACCCATAAGTTAGAAACTTAAGTTTAAGCCTGGTTTCTATATTGTCGCTACGATCGCTATGCTAATTGCCGTAGCGATTATATCACCTGAAACATGGCACGCGAAAATATTCAGTTGCGATCGTGGAGACATGAAGGGAACAAAGGCAGAACCTGGGATTAGTCCAGTTCTGGATTCCCCTGTCACGCAACATCTACCCGTCACGGAAGGTACGTGACGGGTGGGTGTTGCGTGACGAGACTAAACCTGGAATAAAAGGAGAGAGAAGCGGGTGAAAGGAGATGGTACGCGGATAAAATGGCAATTGTCACAGCTGGAGATGAGAGGAAAAGGAAAAATAAAGAAATTGCATTTTATTGCAAAGAGGCGGGAGTCGGGGTTACAGGGTACTGAAGACCAGAAGTTCAAACCTCTCCGTCCTTACCCCTTCTCACCCATAACATAACGCAGTGACTCAAACATAGCCTGGTTTTCGCATTGACACCAGCCTTCAGCTTTGAAAAACAAGCAGCACCACAGCACCACCAGCACCAAGTTCTGCTGAAGGGCGTGCATGTATTTAGGACCTCATCTCCAACCTCCTTCAACAGAGCAATGAACAGTGTATCACACGAAAGTTCTGCTTAATAGCTATCATTGGAGCTCACAGCGGCCAAACGTACAACGCGTGCGCAGTTCCAGTCATAATTTTGCAAAGAAAAATACTAGCAAATACTAGCAATTGTGGAAAGTCCCAAAAGTCTCACTTTATTCGCAAACTTAACGCCATTTCTGCCGAAAACTTTGAAAACCTTTCGCGTTGGGTATGTGATGACAATGAAGTAGTAGTAGTAGTAGTAGTAGTAGTAGTCGTAGTCGTAGTCGTAGTCGTAGTCGTAGTCGTAGTCGTAGTCGTAGTCGTAGTCGTAGTCGTAGTCGTAGTCGTAGTCGTAGTCGTAGTCGTAGTCGTAGTAGTAGTAGTAGTAGTAGTAGTAGTAGTAGTAGTAGTAGTAGTAGTAAAACTTTATTTAAACACGGAAAATCATCAGTTAATTAAGTAAATAACTAAAACTAATTACAACTGCTTTACATGATTGCTGTCATTATCAAGAATTAAGATTAACCTTGATAATGACGCTGGAAGCATCGAAACGTCGATTAGCACTTGTTTTGATATTCACCTTGAAATGCTTGAACAAGCAACAGATTATAAAATTCTGTTTGTCGGGAAATTTTATGCATCATTTTTATACGAACTTCATGATCGTAAATATTTGAACTGATTCAGACCTCAGGGCTCGGAAAAACCGGAAATGACGTGGCCTTTGCCGTTTGACCACTGCGAATCATTGGGATGGTCAGACTTAAGAGCTTTCATCTGATTAGTCGCAGTGATACCTTTCTATCAGGCTCGAAGAAGGATCTCACAAAATTTCTGATTTTTCTCTTTAACATCGCATCACTTGCGGCATTAAGCAGGCGAACAATTTCTCCAATGATGCGTTCGGGGTCCCCATTCTTCACCAAATCTGGAAGACTCTTGAAAATCTCATAAATCTTTCGAAAGTCCTCCTGTATTACCTGGGAAATGATAAAGACAAAAAGTAAAATTCAGTGAGAAGTCAGCTAAATAACTTATCCCAAACAAGGACCATGCACCTACACTGTAGCTGATATATAGAAAGTGAATTATCTATTATGATTTATCCTTTTTAAAATTTACTTGCAAACGTTTCAGTGAACGCTAATTTTGACTTTGCTTTCTTGCAAAATAAATTTGTTTTCCATTATGATCGACGAAACAGTTTTAAGAAATTTCTTTTCTTTCATATCACGAACAAAGTTTTTCTTAGCGAACTTTTACCTTCACAGTGAAGGTTTTTCTCTTACTCCGAAACTTTCGTAATAGTTGATCGTCGAGTCAAAGTTTCTCATGATCGTGAATCGAATCGTGATGTGGTTCGTGATCGAACATAAGACGACGGTAAATAAAGTTAATTTAATTCACGGATTGGCAGCAAGCCACACAAAAAATTTAAACAAAATTGAGAATATGAAATTCTCAATCTTGGTAATTAAATTTCTACCTTTCTTATTGGCTCACACCCACAGGTCATCAGCCAATAACCTTGCTTTTTGCCCTATAAGGAAATTTCGCGTCAGAGTAGAAGTTTACGGTCCAAAAATATAGCCAAAACACTCCAGCAAAGGTTACCGTGGTTGAGACTTTAACAAAACAATGATTCCATTCGTTCTTGTTGGATATGAGGAGATTATAACCAACTCGGTGGGTTTATCACCTTATATTCAACGCGTGCTCGTAAAATAATTGTCATGTAAACTTACTGCGTCGAAGTTTGGAGCCTGAGGCGCAGGAGCCTTGCATGCTGGAGCCACTGTAACGGTAACACGGCCAACTGCGTTCAGGGCTGGATGAAAACCACATATCAGGTCCGTTCTGAGGAACCAGCCTGGAGGTATACCTACCAGCCTACCTTGAGGAGTGAAGCATTTCAGCTGAACTGTGGACAAAAAAAATCCGAATTTACAAACCAGTCAGTATGGCATGAATTAGTGCGATGCAGAGGTTGTAGTGAAGTTATGCCCAGGAATTAGAGCGGCATTCAGATTGGCTGTCATAGGGGGTTTGCTTTCTCTTTGGTTTTGCTTGTCTCCGCTTTGTGAATGGTTAAGTAACTCACACCTTTTTCTCAACTGATAAGAAATGAGGCCAAAAACAATCGTTACTTGGTAGTACGTGTCTTCCAGCCCTTGGCGTCGGTTCGAGTCCTGGTTGGTTCATTGTGTTGTGTGCACCTGTTGTGATTGGCTAGAGGAATTACCTTGGTTTAAATCTCAGTTGAAAACCGTTCTAATAAATGATCAATTTCAGTTCTTACAAGTGACATTAGGAGGAATAAATAGTTATCAGCACGGAGAGCTACTATTTCGATCTTTCTGGTTTGACTAATGGCACTGATCAACAGGAATCCGACTTGTGGGTGCGAGATTGAGACATCATTTGAATGAAAAACGGTTGTCTCATTTTCGTGGCCACACACCACGCGAAATTTCTGATATTTTTACTTACCACTTTTAGGAGGATCGGTACCTACTGCAACCACGCCAAGCTCCGTTCTTTCTAACTGCCTCACAGCTTGCCTGTATCTTAATCTAAATGCTTTGGAGATTCGGCAGGAAAGTGATTCTTCCACGTCTAATACACTGCAATTCATAGGATTTCTTGTGACATTAACGTAACTGGAGAACTGCAGAGGAAACAGAAAGAACATTACCTTTGTGCGTTCCATACAGTATTGACAGACAATTCAGTTACATGAGCAATACTGTCAGTAAATTGTCGGCCGAGTTTTGACGAAAATTTGGCGAACGGTGTTCGCTTCTACAGGCTTACAAACAAAGCTCAAAATAAAAGCCTTCAATGAGATCTCCCATTTCCCAATTAACAGTCACTGTCACCAAAACCATTCCTTTTATTTCTAACAAGAAAAAAATTTAAAGAATTAACTGATTCGCACCAGTTTCGTATTTGATGGGCGGTCCTCCTTTGTGGTAATATTCCGACGAGTGACCGCGATATCCAGGCCAGCGGCACAGTGGTCTAAATTTGGTAACAACGCCATGGCGACTGTTTCCTTGAATTGAGGCGAGTCTGGAATGTTGACGCACTGACCATGCGCAGAGCCATCGGGACTGGATGTAATGTCGAACGACGCGAAGCCGTGGGCACAAGAAGAAAGCCTTTGAGTTAAAATAAAGCAAAGAACTTGTGTTCAATAAAACTCGCAAATGATTTTATCAAACGTGTAATTTTAGAGACAAATGTAAAAGATAGTGTTCATTCAATCCAAAAATGCTGCCATAGGATCATAGTGCGAGCACCCATAAATCTGAGAGAATTTTTTCGCGATTTTTAAAGAATTAAAGGTGAGTTAAAATTAAAAGTTAAAGTTAATAATTTATAGACGGACTCCAAAACAGTCCACAAACAACCCCAAGTGCTCATGCGTGGGCGTGGACTGTCTGGGGGGCGTGTACAAAAAATTAATCCCTCTTTTATTTCTTTCTTAAATCTTACCCTATTTCCTAAAAATGTACGTATATTGCACCCTTAAAACGGTTCTTTTCAATGGTGTTGCTATACTTGCAAGACAGAAAGCTCACAGAATAGTAGATAACAAGGTACAAAAATACTTCAAGCCCCAAAAATGGAAGGTTTCCAATGAGAATAGTCTTTGAATCAGAAATATGAGCAGCCTATCGTTTCTTTTCTCTCAGAGAGCTCAGACTCCAACGGTTTGGTAAAAAAGAAGCCTGGAAACGATCTCTCATGTCTCCTCGCGCGCGCTGCGTCATAAGTTTCACTGTGACGCAAAACGATCGATTCGCTCTATTTCGCGGGAAGAAAGTTGTGCAGTCCACGTGAAAAGGAAAAGGTGTCCTCATGGCCACGAAAGTGGTGCTATCACTAACTGTACTGGCAATTCTTATAACGCTATCACGCCCATCTTCAAATACTAAACTAGAAGGTAAGGTTTGGCAATATTTAAAAAAGAACAGCTCTCTTTTTCTTTCATTTTTCCCTCACTTTCTGACGAACCGAAAAATTAGGCAAAAAATTTCCCAAACAATACTCTTCGAGTTATCATCATTTCACTGAAGTCAGTTTTCATTCATTCAATGCAGGCTAAACGCGCACTAAAATTTAACATGGTAACTGTACAAGGAAAATTTCTTATTCGATTTCTCTCTTTAAGAATATATTTCATCTTGAGGAAAAGCAAACAACTTGCGGTTGCCATGGTAGACTCCACGCGGGTTTTCGCGCACGCATTCTTTGGCTTTGGTGGATAAGGTTTGCATAAAAACTGTGTAGGGCATTCTTTTCACACAAGCGCTCTTTTTATGCAATTCTTATCTTTGCGCTAAACGTCGAGACTGTTACGCATCAAAATCATCTTCATCGTGAAAGATAAATCTTGACTATCGCGTGCGTTCTCCTTCATTAGCTTGTTTCGAAAGCCAACAATTATTAAGACTCGTTTAACGCTAACCCAAAGTTAACGGAAGATTTCATTAATAATCCCTCCCCAATAAAATGTTTTCCCGAACTTTTCTTCTTCAAAAGCGTTTCCGCCGCTAATTTTGATTAGCAAAATATGAAAGCAATCAAAGCAACATCGCAGAACGAAAGTAATTACAAGAATTCACATCGTTAAGCTGTAAGACAGACATCAAAATTGATGCTAATCCTGGGTTAGAATAACCCTGCTTTGAACCGAGACTGAGTATTCTTAACCCTTCACAATGTAAGCCCCAATAATGACAAGCATCTAATTTCTCCTTGCAGTATCACTAGTTGATCAAATATACAGGTCAAGAGAATAAAGTAAATAATCACCAGACATGAAATGTGTTGATGTTTAATCAAATTCTCCCAACTAGTAACAAAAGAAATATATGGACAACAGTGAGGAGAATATGCATGTTGACACTGTGGCTTAAAGGGTTAAAAACAGCGCAGATTACGGGACGGACAACATCATTGTTCACATTGTGGCTCGACGCTAGAAATGTTTCACGACAGTAATGTCCGCGTTATCTTTCTCCAATCTCGCGAAAGCTGATAATGATCTAGATTTGATTAAAATTTTGCTCCAATTATTTTGTAGATCAGTGGAACCACGGTTATGACAAAGTTTGGCAAGACATGTTCAAAACAATGGCCGCAACTTTGGTGTTGAATTTCTTTCTTCTGCTTCTTTACCGGTTGATTTCATACCCCGTGAACATCATCCTTCGATGGAGGTGAGTTGTATAAGTTACGAATTTCCCTCTAAACAATCGAGCTCGTTAGCGTTCCCAGACGCTATTTAGAACCTGTGGTGCTTTCCAAGTCTCGTCCTCAGTCGTCTTCATGTTGAGCGACGCGCGCAGCACGGGAGCGCGAGATGTGATGGGTAGTGAAAAAGGGAGAGAGTCTTCTCCCCTTTCCCCTTCCCATCACCCCTTGCTATCACACCTCGCGCTCCCTTGACGCGCGCATCGCGCAACATGAAGACGACCGGGGACGCCGGAGTCAGGTGTTTTCCCATAATTATATAAGCATACATGGGTTTGTGGACTATTTGGCGTGTCAACATAGATATAGTGTAAGATGAGTGACAAATACAGAAGACAGACTGTTAAAATTATACAGACAGTGTGCACGTGAAGTCATTGCCTTAACTAAAAAGGCTTCTCATTAGCTCCTTTTTGTATGGTACACCAACATGACCGCCACGTCATCGCAGACTACATTTGGAGTCAATATTGCATGTTAACATAAAGCTAAGAGCAAGCTGTTTTATTGACAAGCTTATGAAGAAGATTTCACACCGTATTAAACGGCAAATGGCAAATAGCAGGTCAGAAAGCGATGCTTAAACTTTCTATTCGTGTGCAGCTGAAGGGAATGTATAAAAAGGATTCATTTTTCTCTGGTTTTATCTTTGCAGGCAAATTCAGCTTGACAAAGAAACTGCAGAACGTTTGGCCGCTAAGTACAAGAAACCAGTTTGGCGACCAAAGTCTGGGAAGAGACGAAGAAGACACAAGTACGGCTGGTAGCCGGATGTTAGTTCTCTTCCGGAAGTAAACTTTTGATTGAATAAAGCGTAATTTCAATTTCAACGCAAATGGCTGTTTCAGATTTTCAAATTTCAGTTCTTTTTGTGTTTTTCTACCGTTTTCTGTGGACTTTGCCCGGTACATCAATTAACCGCAGCTTACAATACGAGGGAACAAGCGTAAAAACGCACTTACACCAGACGGGTAGGGATCCGTGGGGGACCCGTGCTACACTTAAGCCACGGAACCTGTAGCAAAGGTTCCGTGTGGAATCCGCATTATCCCTGTCCGTGAAAGGTAACTAAAAGTACTCAAGAACACGGCTCAAAACATGCTGTTTAAACTACACCTTTTTAATGTTCCGAAAAAAATTATGGCGCATCTTGTAAATGCTATAGTACCCGTTCTAGTTTGATCTCTTAAACCCAGTTGTTCGAAACCCGATTAATTTAACGTTAACTCGGGGTTAAAATTTAACCCAGGTCCCTGTCTCTCTTGGTTAAAAGAGTTTTCACTACTGTTATTAAGTGGTCGTTTGAAGGAAACCAAAGTCAAACGTATGGCAAAAGAGCATTTATGGGGACCCTCATCGTTTGGCTGTATTAGAGTGAATTAAAAACTGACACTTATCCTGAGTTGGCTTGACCCTGCTTTGAACAACCGGGCCCTGAGCATGAATTTGATGTCGCCTGCGTATACTGGCTCCCTCCGGGGTCTGATGTCGTAACACATTTGTCGCGTTAACTGCTTTCCTAGCCCTGCAGACCTGAACTACATTTCAGCCAGGGAACCCGTACTACTCCTGATCCAAACCGTATTTCGTTTTGTTTTGTTTGGTTATTTTCCCTCGCTTGTTTTTTTTTTTTTTGGTTTTTTTTTTTGTCATGTTAACTTACTTTCGCATTTTAAAAATTTTGACATTTTTCCGTTTTCTTAGTTTATTAGCCTATACTCATAAATGGCTTACCTTAGAGTGCTCTCAATTGAAACGATTCTCATTTGACCACGCCCACAGCCTTTAAAATCCTTCCAGTCTCCCTGTTCTAATTTAAACTGCAACTCGGCCCCAACTTCTCTGGGTGGTAAAAGACCCACGAGACCCAGAACCTCCTGATTTGGTGCAAACAGTCTCCTCAGAGGCTCTCTAGCCCACAGCATTCGCAGCTCAGGGTCCATGGGATGGCAGAGTGGACTGTGGGTAGTAGCCGGGGTTGGAGTGGGCGGACTGCGGTCTGTAGGTTTTGGGTGGTTGCTGCAGTTTCCCTTTGGAACACATCTGAATTAACAAGAAAGAAAAGTAATAATAAGAATTCCACACTTGCAATATGAGGAAGGCCGTTTGCCAGTCCTTGTGCTCATGCTTAAGCAGGCGTTATTCTGGTATACACAGGCAACGTAAACACGCAAGCTAAGAAAGGAAACATTTCTTTTTCTTTTGCCTGCGTTTACTTTTGCGCCTAAACCAGCTTCCAAGTATTCGACCACTCTCGTAAGTGACCAGCTCTAGTTACGACCGACATTATGAAATCCCGTTTTAATTGTCACTTAAAGTCTGTGATTAAAAGCTCTTGTAAGGGACGCTCCCGTAAGCGACCGCGACCACTGTTGTGAATTACCGACTGGTCTTTTCCTCTCGTAAGCGACCAGTCAGTCAACACTTAAATAAAAGCATTCACTTCTTGATCAAATTCAGAGTAATACATCACACAAGCGCTAATGATTCGTTGACCTGTACATACGCGAACCTCTTCTGTGATAGGCAATAAAAAGCTATTTAATATTATTATTATTATTATTATTATTATTATTACGATACCATTAGTAACCATCAACATATGGGAAGCTTCCATCCTCTAATGTGTCCCGCTCTAGTTGAAACCACTTTTCTGAATTTCCGAGGCGGTTATTTACGAGAGCTTGGTCTGTGTACTATGCAAATATTTGGTCTTATGCTTCCGTCATACCTATAAATTCGCCTTACAGTACAATCAGTATGGCTTATCCAGGACCGTAGCAAGGCTGAAATAACTGGGGGGGGCGAGCAAATTGGCCTAGTCAAAGCCCCCCCCCCCATGAAAATACCGACGTTAACAAAAATTCATGTCAGATAGATACTAACACTGTTCACAATGCCACAGTTTGTGTCGATTTCGTCAAAAAGGACACCTTTAGGGGACATCTTTCGTTGAAAATTTGCCAAAAAGCTGCTTCCTGTTTGCTCTTTCGCCGATAAAAGTGTTGGCAACATTCACCAGATTTATAGCGTTTTAAAAAAGTATCCTTAAATTTACTTGGTTTGTTAAAATTCAAACATTTCGACAGCTAAGTTACCAATTTCGGACTTGTTTTACCTGACTCTCGTAAACGTTTACGTAACGTTTGTCACTCGATTCCTTAGACCTGTTTTACAACAGTGGGCTTAAAGCTTGCAGCAAATGCACTGCAGTCGCAAGGAACGTGGGCCTGAAATGTGCGGTGGGCTGGTAGATGTTTGAAGCCCACTTGCCCGGTGCGGCTAGTGACTCAACAGATGTCGAAATCTGTTAAAAGTTGTGAAATTACAACGAGCACTTTTAGCGTCAGCATGCAAGACGGATTGTTGCACATTAATTTGTTTTAAATACATATTTTTGCCACATTAATTGTAATGTTTTTTAACTTCGAAAAAATCTGGGGGGGGGGGCTTGAGCCCCCCCCCTGCCCCTGCCCCTCCCCCTGCTACGGGCCTGCTATCAAACCGTTCAGTTACCACTTGACGTGGTTTATGAATGATTTCTGCTGTCTCGATCGACCAATCAAAATGCACGAACTGTGGGATGCACAGTCAAACAGCAGTCAAACTTGATTCGGCCTGGAACAGGTAAGAAAACGCTCCATAACAACAACAGTTACAAGCCTCACCTTCCTACACGGCGGCAGAACTCTTCTCTCTCTGAGCAAGAGATCTTGCCGCGACAAGTACCGTTTGGTCGGTTTAGAAACTGTCGACACTTTCGTAAGCCATAATCTAGCCTCGCATTAAAGGGAACAAGAACTTGACACAGAGCAGCCCAGCCTGTCCGTAGAAAGTATGCATTATCAATCAGATTTGTACAGAAAAGGACGAGCAAATTACAGGACACCCAAAGAGGAGATTGAAGCAGTTGTGTCGTTTAGGGGAAATGGTCAAAACTATTGCACTCGGAAAGGACCCACCATTCCGCAAAAAGACAGGTGGTCTCTTCATATACCCCCTAACCCCACCTTAAGAGATGGTGTTTTGCTTGTACAGCCCCCACTCTATCAGGAGTAGAAACTAAGAAAAAGATTCGAACCTCCCTGGGCCATTTCTCCAGCAACGCAAGCTTCATGCACACCTAATTTTGAAATCTCAACTCAAATCTTCAGGCCAGTAAATTTTGTCCATTTGGCTAATCAGATAGGTGGTATCTTGCATTGCCCCTTACCCCTACACGAGGTAGTTCCTCATCGAGTATACTTGTTATGACCACTTCCCTAAGATATTTCTGAAACTACATTGTCACAGATTAAACTATTGAAGAGATACACAATTTTGGCAAGTACAATAATTTTTCTGGAGGTACGAGCTGCTGTTGCTTAGCTGAAATTTGCAAGGGCGCAAAATTACGAGGCGCCACGAAGCTCTCAGAACGCTTCACAGAATTGGGTGAGAAAACAATAAACAAACAACAGAAACAAAAAAACAGTAGAGCTTCGTTGTAACAAGGACCAATGAAATTAGAGGTTCTAAAGTGCATCGTGCCCCCTGACGAGGAGGACATTACACTGGTTTAATTGGTTTCTCAAAAAAGGTTCGAGGTGACATTTTAGTAAAAAAAAAAAAAACGAACGAACAAACAAAAAACAATTTCTCTCAATTAAATCTGAATACTTCAGGCGACCAAAACCAGCAGAACACAAATTTTGATGAAACTAGTCGTTCAGTGCCCCAATCTCGTACCCAGAGTCCATGGCCAGGCGAGACTCTGGCCATGGGACAATAAAAAGACTCTGTCTCAAACCTTCGAATTGCCCTTGGACAAGCTCGGCGAGGTAGGTTTGATTAACACCACTCTCCCGAGGTCCGGTTTTTTTCCACCCCTCAATTCGACCAGTAAGACGTAGGATTGAGCTTGAAAGACAGTACAAGAAAATAAACATACCGGATTGGTTGGCAAACTTGCTGACAGAAAAGAAGTTGAACCTCTCAGGTTTTGTGCAGTTGGCGTGTTTAGGAAGGCACACGTGAAGGCGTTCACAGAACACGTGATCATCATCTTCACACTTCGTGTCATTCACGTCAAGCTTACGGTTTCCTCTTTCTTCTGGATTCACACATCTCATTTGCGATAGCGAGAAGTTTTGACTTCCAGGACAACACTGGCCAAAAGGCGAGCAACTCTTGTCCTTGCGCGACAACCAATCGAGCATCACGCGGAAAGAACACGAGCCATTTGGAGCAGAGCTACGATTGAAAACAATAGTGATGGGTTTTCTTTAAAAAAGTTAGTTAAAAGTTAACCTTATGGCCCTATGGACGGACTTTGAGTTAAGTTTCTGTTTTTTTTTGGGGGGGGGGAGGGAGAAGCAGTGTGTTTTAAATGCAGAGCGCTGTGTATGATTGTCGATCCAATTTTTTTTAATAAGCTTTTCTAAGAAAAACCACGATGTAACCAAGAGCGCCATCGCTATTCAAAGTATGGGAAAACGCGCGAAAGTCAAGTCATGGCTTTTCTCCTGATTGGTTGAAAACACAATAAGCTTTCACTGATTGGTTAAAGCGCGATGCACTGCACCACCATCCTCGGGAACTGTAAAGGAGGCCGGGGGAGGCACCCAGTTGTGAGAGTTCCTATATTCAACTTTTGAATGATAACTTACTCAAACGGGATTTCATAGAAAAATCACGTATAAAATCGCCTAGTGTGCCGGTTGCACACTAGGTGCAATCTTGCACTAGATGCAGGATTTCATACGCTCATCGCAGCGACCGGCGAAAGTCGGCAGGTGTGAACGCTACTGTGAACCAGATCTTCGCCAGCGATTTTGATCGCCGCAAATAGCGCTCGGAAACGCCGATATCTGGCATGTCAGATATTGGCGATTGAATTCGCTGACAATCACCTAGGTGCCCGCTCCCCCAAAATCGTCAGAGATCTCCAAAGTTCAATTTCGCCCCAACAAGCGTATAAAATTGCCCAACGAGGCGCTGGCCTGAAGGGAAATGGTCGGACGCTTGGACAGATACAAGTTAGCTGTTAAGAATTTTTCCCTTCCCCAAATTAAACCAAAGAAAACACGCGATCAACTTCGAAAGTAAACAATTATATACTAATGGCCCTCGTTATAATTGGTATTTGTTAAAATTTACGACACTATAAGACTAATAACTGTTTCCTCCGCCTTTATACTTTATCAGTTACTTAAACCTAGCACACCAGACAGCGCTCTTAATAAACCGCTTACCTACCTCATAAACAGGCAGCAAAATCTGCCGCCAGCTTCCTTTGAGTGGTTCATCTTCCAAGGGGGCCTCGCTAATCCTGCTTTGCAAAACTGTTCATCCACGGTGCATTCAGACAAACGATCTTTAGGCACGCATCGCATCGAGGTTGGACAGAAAACATGCCCATCACGACACTCCCCTCCCCACGGCTTCTTAGTCCAGTTGCTTCTTATTTTCTCCTCAAACTTGACCGGGTCAGTTTTGAGGCCATGGCAACGGTGGTGACTCCCAGTGGAAAACGGCCGAACGAAAGACACGAGTTTCTGGCAGAACTCTTCGCCTGCGACGCAGTTTTTGTGTTCTTCGTATCCGTTTTCACGACAGTGAGCCTCGCGGGACATACATTGTCTTAGCTCCTTCAGAACACGGTCCAATAGGATCTTCCTGAGCAGGCAAAACGGAGCCCAACCTACAGATTACAAAAGATAGAACTGCAAAGTTAGCATGCTTAAGGATGGCCAGCATTTCAATACAACAATTTTTGGGCGATCCCTATCAGATATCTCGTCATGCGTTAACTCTTCTGCCTTTACACAGGCTACATTCTTGGACCCATTGTGTTAGAACACTCAAATCGTTGTCACAATTTTCCTATCTGCATGCGTGGTTCTCCCCTCCCCTCAATGCTGAGTGAACCAATATGGGGTGTTTGCAGGTCATTGTTATCAACATTGGGAAGTGAACACGGAAAGCGTTCCAACAAGTGTGTCTGGAATGGTAGCACCGTGAAGAGGGGTCTAGTCCCAAAGATTGAATTCAACGGATTACAGATTTGGTCATGTACACATGAGAGAAATGATAAAAGTACATATTGACACGGAATAAGACGCACTTTCAAAAAAAAAGGGGAAGAAACATTCAAGATTGAGCCCATGAGACACTGGTGCAATCGCTCTACTTGTTCAGCTATCAGGCCCCGGTACTGAGAGCTTCACCAATAGTAAGTTCGACTTATATCCCTAGAACGATACAAATATTTATGCATACATCAGATGAAACTAATAATCCACACAGACTTCTACGAAAAGGTACACAAACTGTGAAGAAGTTCCTTAAAGAACTTTTAACTGAATAAATCACTGATTTTTCTGATACTGGTGAGACCATATTAAACTTTACCTGATTTTGTAAGGTTACGCAGAGCTTCATCTCCGATTTCTCCTGTAAAAAAAAATGAAGCATCTCGCTAAACAAAATGAAGAAATTTACTTCCAGCTAGACACATATTATTCATTACCGATTAATCATTAACAGGGCCCTCAGTCACGCGGTCAAGCTATGCAAAGTGTGAAAGAGAACCAGAACTGGACTATAAGAGTTTGAGTTCAAACCTAGCGCGCAGGCCTTAGATTATCACGTCACATCAACCTTTTTCCTATAGAATCTCAACGACAAGGAAGTGCAAAACCTCTTGAAAAGTGACCGGTTAGAAATTCGACAGTCGTGCTCGTCCTCCGATCCAAGATCCCTTACTAAGTACTCTAACATACTATTAAACGAAAATTATTGAACGCCACTTCAGGTTTTGATTTTCCCACAATATTATGGCGGGGAACTGCGCACGCACCGCACGTTTGACCGCTGTAAGCCTAGTGTGAACCTGCAGACAGGTATTCTTTTCCCTTGAGCACAACTCTCTGACAAACGAGATATCCTGATCGCAGATTGAACACGCTCTTCTTTCTAACATCTCAATTTGGCGCGTGAAGGAAGGTCAACGTTAATGTAGCATGATAAAAAGGTTTGCACTGGAGTTTCTCAAAAACACGTGGAAACAAACCTTTGTTATAATTAAAGGGGTTATGTCACTTATTTTTGGTATAACAAAGAGATCGAAACTCAGTGTTTTTGGCTGCGGTTGGCTTGGATGCAATTGGCTTGCAGCTTGAAAAAACTGGGCCAATTTTTTCACGTCATTTCCTTGTGCCTCCAAACACTGACTATGCTTTGTTCTTCCTTTAAGAAAATCACTTGACATCTTTATGGTGTTCTAGGAGCTTTTGTGCGAGACAAACGGCACTTGGTGTTACATTTTACCACAGTTTTGTCTTGAGAACGTAAAAATCCGAATTACATAGCCCCTTTGTACCAAGCCAACAGCATTAAAGGACAACTAAGTGCTTGCTAAACAGCAACTTACTTGGTTCAAGCTTAAGTGCCGCTTCGCGCATCGCCATACTCATGTTCGCTTCACGTGGGCATCTTTCCTCCTTCAAACGGCAATGAATCCCACATTTAACGCAAAGACGCTGAGAGGAGCCGCAGAGAATTTTAGACGCCCAACCGATCAGCCCCTCAGTGCCACACCCTTTTTCCTTGGGCCTGCAATCAAAGGTTGAAGCGCAGAACCTGGTGCCACGAGGACACGCCTTTCCAAATGGAGAAACGCTGTCGTTCCTGGCTGCCATCCATTTAATCAGAACAGGGTAAGAACACGGCATTTTGTCAGGAATGTTCGCCTTGAAAATCTCGCAATACTTGTAACCTTTGCGAGATTTGCTTCCCCACGGAGTCCAGTGAGGTTCCGAGGGATTGCGGTCGTCCGAGCGATTTCCAAGCCTAGCGGAGCAATTTCGTTCCACAGGGATACATCCATTGCCCCTGATGACAAAGCGAAAAGGACAGAACTTGGTCCCCCTGGGACAATGGAATTGCCGAGTGAAGTTCCGCAGGCCTAACGTAAAACGTAGCGGGTTCTCTCTCATCCTGCAGCACTGCCCATCCAGAGCCTTAAGAAGCATGACATTCTTGAGCGCGTTTTTGATGCAGGGAGTATACCGTTTGTCACAGCCATCCCGATGCGGGTCATCTCTGTCATCAAGTGACCCATGATCGTTTATTTCTTCGAAAATTGAGCGGTTGAAAGACTGGCGTAGCATTCTCCTCAATCCAGTATCATTCAGTACGCGTCTGAGATCGCTTCTATCAAAGTCGTGTTCGCCACGCTGAAACCAGCGGGACAAGAATGGGTTATCATCATTGCTATCTTCGCGGGGCATGTGGCTGCGAACTCCATCGTCTTCGGGATAATAGTTGTTACCATCTTTGTCACCTTCACCAGAAGGGAGACTACCATTCCTGTCATGACATCCCTTTCCAAGAGCACAATCCAGTGGGTCTCCTGAGGGTGGACCGCAGAGAGTTTTGTTTACTCCACAGCCTCGGTTTCCGCATTGGAACTCAAAACGAGGCACACAAGCACCAGAGGACTGACAGTGGACCTAATTGATAATAAGGGAAGGTACGTTTTTTCTTGGGGGGGGAGGGCTGGGGAATTTTGGTATTTTTTCCCAAAAAAGTGTTGGCCCTCCCTTGTGTTTTAATAAAAAACTCCTGACCCCCCACGTTTAGGTGACTGATAAAAAGGGCGACCCTCCCCTCACTACAACATGGTATGTTCCCTGCTGTAGAAACCTCAGAACGTTTCGCTTGTGAACGCAACGTGTTTGAATATGAATATATCTCGATATTGAATGTGTGCGTGCTGAAACACGGAAAATGCGAACAATCAGTGTGGGATATTTACGTTTTATAGCTGAAGTTTGAATATGGAAGTATTTGAGTATTATAAAGGCTTTGAACATAAAATATCTAAGGGAAAATGCACGCGCGTCTTTCTCCGACTAACCGCCATTGCTGTTGGTTATTTTCAGTATTTTAACAGAAAGGTTTAGTTGTTTAGCATGCGAAATTTGCCTCTCAAAAACAAATATTTCCGACATTTCCGACAAAGTAGAGCGCATTGTTGGATCTATTAGTAACTCCTCAGAACTAAACGACTCAGGAGAGCAGGCAGCGGATAGCCAACAGCAAAAAGCTGAAGAAACGATACCTGAGTCAAGTACTTCTCGATAGGGACGGAAAAGGACACGAGTCCTCCGAGAGCTCTAAGTATTATAAATTTTCTTTCTACATATTTTTAATATCTATTAATTGTGTCCCCAAATTAGTATGGGATTTTCCCAGGCTATGTGGCCTTGACACATTAATAAAGTTTATCATCATCATCAAAAACTATGTGCCATGGCACAATATACATGTAAAAATGTAACCTAGTACCTATAATAAAACACCAAATTAAATCAAAGTAGGTGAAAAGAAAAACTTAATCTGTAAGAAAAATGGAAAGCAACATCACAAAAATTCTCATTAAAAAATTCTGGAAAAGATGTGTGACCCTCCCTTGAATAGCTCACATGAGGTATGGCCCTCCCCTTTTGGTGCTCACTTTCACTGATGACCCTCCCCTCTGAGGCCCCAGCCCTCCCCCCCCAAGAAAAAACGTACCTTCCCTAAGAATAAAGATCAGTTTCCCTTCAGCACGTGCCCACAAGTTAAACAAACCGAAATCGCAAAGCTTCTTTCAAGGAAAGGCCAAAGTAAAGAAAATGCTATGCAGAAATTTAAGTACTTCAGAGGCAAAAGCGAATTACAAATTGGTACTGAGTGCATAATCCCCCAAAGTGCACAGGCCGAAATAAAGAAAAGCATGATGGGCCACAAGCTGTCATGAGTAGCATTATTTATGAGGCGAGAGTTTAGAAGCTGCTTTCTGTACCTGACCGTGTGGGCACTCCATTCTGTCTTGGTTGACCTCACCATCTTTGTCACCTTCACCGGAAGGAAGACTGCCATTTCTGCCAGGACATTCTTTTCCAGGAGCACAATCCAGTGGGTCTCCTGAGGGTGGACCGCAGAGAGATTTGTTCACCCCACAGACTCGGTTTCCGCATTGGAACTCAAAACGAGGCACGCAAGCACCAGAGGCCTGACAGTGGACCTAATAAAAGCAATACAAATACATGTCCCTGAAAGGGCGCCCATAGAAAAAAGAACATGCCTTTATGAGAAGCGAACAGCAGGTCTTGAGGGGAAAGCAAGCTAAGTCAGACGAGGGGAACAGTTGTTCAAAAAAGAGGGGAGGAGAAGACTATATCTTGAAGGAAAGGACATCTCTAAATTAAAGTGACATTAATTTAGGGATGTCTTGAGCAGGCGGCATTAACAAGTTCGCATTTGGAGGGAAAAAAACCATAGCTTAATACCCATAGGTAAAATTTTAGCCTACTCTCATGTGCTCTCAAAGATTGTGAACACTGGTTACCTCTTGTTGACTCTTGTTCTCCTTCTTGGCCGACGGATATTGCCAATAAACTATTTTAGTTTTAATCTGTTTGCTTCGTTGCAAACAAAACTTCAACCTGTTCAAGTGTTTTACTTTTACAATGCGAGTTATTAAAATGAATCGACTGAAAACCCAGCATTTACGAAGCAACACATAACATTAAATTTGTTTATCTTTTTGTTTTTTCTGAGGAGATGAAAGGTCTTGCACCAGGCTTACCTTAGAAAAAGTGCAACGGGCAACTCGGAAATGGACTAAAGCACCGTCAACACATGCGAGTTTTGACGCGTTTAGTTTAGTTGTGATCTGTGTGACCATTTTTTGGGCGGAGTGAAATCGCCTGTGTATACGTCACTCTATACCAAAAGACAAGCTGATTTTTTAAATGCGCCATCAGTTTAAAAGATACAAAAATAATACGCTTCAGGCCTAAATAAAAATTCGCTACCTGACCGGGTGAGCACTGTCTTACAGCACCATCTATGTCGCCTTCACCGGAAGGAAGGCTGCCACTTCTGTCAGGACATCCGTTTCCAGGAGCACATTCCAGTGGGTGTCCTGAGGGTGGACCGCAGAGAGTTTTGTTTCCTCCACACCCTCGGTTTCCGCATCGGAACTCAAAACGAGGGACACAACTTCCTGTGTCCTGACAATGGACCTAATAACAACAGACAGATTAAATATCTTTAAAAGGGTGCCAGAAGGATACGATAAAATGCCTTGAAGGGAAGGTAAAGTAAGAGCATGTTTTAAAAGGAAAAACATGCTTTCAGGGAAAGGGGAGTAGGGAAAGGGGGTAAGAAAAGGATGTCCTGACGCGAAAGGCATGTCTTAATCGACCTGCCTCAGGGCACGTCTTATGGGGCGACGCTGGTGAATTCACAGTTATCGGAGAGGAGAAACCCGTCTTAATCCCGGCTCACGCGAGAATAAGAGTTGACAAGAACTTCAACTCTTCTCGTCTCATCACAAAGAAAAGTCATACGCATGACAGAGGTTTGGAAGAGCGGGCTTAAATATAAACTCTGACTATTTGGTTTTTACGTTTTCATTTTACTTGGTGACTTGTTTCAGTGAGATGTTATATCGAGTGGTTAGGGTGTTGGACTTCGAGTCCGTGGGTTCCGGGTTCGAATCCCACTCTGAGCACTTCATGGATTTGTTTCTCGGTTGTCCCGAGTTATAAATCCTTCGGCTGCGCTTGTATATAGCCAACTGGTTTGCCTCCCGCCAGTTGGGATTTTTAAAAAAAAAACATTTTATGTTTCATTTATAATATTTGTTTCGTTTGTTTGTTAAATGCTCGGCCCCACTAGCAATTTGCTATAAACACTTGCCGAGGGTAAATAAAGGATATTTATTTTATTTATTTATTTATTTTTTATTTTTATCAAACACACGAGACAGAGAGACAACGCTTTTCTCAGTGTTGAAATTCCTGTTGATGTTTGATATGTTACTTGGAATTTTATTTCCATATAAAAGGTTTTGCACCTGCAGGCCTCGCTTTGAAAAAAAAAAGGTGCGTCGCCAATCCGGCAGTGGCCAAAGAAACTTTCAAGTGGTCTATTCAGGATATTTTCAAAGCCTGAAAAACAATGACATTTTTGTAGTATCACGAACAAAAAGGTAAGGAATCAATCTTCTGTGCACGAAAAATTGCCGTGAGAATTTTCAACGTGTTATTAACCAAATGACTTCTGCCCATGATTGTAAAAAAAATGTATATGGAACTTATAATTATTTTTAAAACTGATGTTCAATTTAAGATCAAAATAATAGCTCCTCATTGTCAAGGAAACTAACAAAAGAATCGAAATTTATGCTGGTGCGTTAATTACTGATGGACGTTCATCTCGAAAATGTTAAAACCTCTTTTGAATCAACTGAACCCGGTAAAGAATAAGATTTGAAAAAATATAGTTGAATCCAAAATCCGTCAAAGGGAAACTTACGCACTTGTCCGGAGCATAAAAGTCCGTTTGTTAAGCACCCGCAAGATTTGATAAGAAATCAAAAGTTGCTACCAAGCGAAAAGTTTATGAATTTTGCTCAGAAGCATTTTGCTTGATGAGCAACAAATGTTCCGTGTATACACAAATGGAGAGCATTGTGGAAAACAATCAAGAAAAGTTGAAGCAACATCAATGTTGAAGTGTTAAAAACAGCCGCCTTATGGTTGCCAGGGCTTTAACATCCTAGCTCATTTTATTCTTGAAATAACTGCTCGTTTGTTATCTCAAACACACAAATCTATTGTATTTGCAATTGTATTATCTAGATATTTGCAAAAAAGTAATGTAAGTTAAAGGCCCTACTTCACACGAAAATTGGATTTATCACTGAACTGAGTTGATAAGGTAACTTGGCCACCGTAAGGAAATTGGAAGCTGACGTTTCGAGTGTTAGCCCTTCGTCAGAGAGAACCAACTCTGACGAAGGGCTAACGCTCGAAACGTCAGCTCCCAATTTCCTTACGGTGGCCAAGTTGCCTTGGTCGATAAATCCAAATTTTTGTGCTTCACTTTCCACCGACGTAGCACCACAGTTTCTTTAGAAACTAACTCCTTTGTCTATCTTTTACAAGATACGTATAAAATAGGTTCTTCGTGAAAATTGACAAGATACTACCAAGCACCAGTTGGGATTAAGAAAATTCAGTCAAAATTCAAAAGTCTCACTTTTGCAAAAAGCACTGGCTAATTCTATGAACAATTCCAGATCTTCTTAGAAGCTACTGCAAAAATAAAAAGGAACCAAATTAATTGCAAGCCCAGGCCGAATTTGAGAAAATACTTTAAAAAGTCAACACTGCCAAAGGCGAGCTCAAAGATTGTACTTTTTGCATCTAGTGCATGCAAGATCTTAAAAGAGACTACAAAAAATAATAACGTTTAAAATAACAATTTGCCATGCACAGACCGAAATAGGGAAATACTTGAGCGAATCAACAATTCTCCCGAAAGAAAAATTAATTGGAATTACCATTGCAAGATCTTGGAAGAGACTACAAAAAAAATAATAATAATTTGCCGGTCTACACAGATCAAAACGAGGAAGATAGTTCAGCATTATAAAATTTCAACAATAAATTGATATAATATATATGTCTATAAGATCTCAAAATCTTACTGCAAAAAATAATTAAAATGCATCGGCCGAAATAACTGACAAAACGATAGACAAGTTTTCACACTTCTGCTGTAGGCAAGTTTAAAAACATTGTACCGTCTGCAGTATGTACTGCAAACCTGCTGTAAAAAGAAAAAAAAATGTAAAAAAACTCCTCCGTACCTGACCCGGTTGGCATTCTTTTCTACCTTGGCTGACAGCACCATGGGACCATAGAAGGAGAGCAAAGCCCCAAAATACTGCAATGCGAAAGATAATTCAAATTTTAATTAGAAAACGGGAATCGCTTACGCGCACAACGTCTTTTCGACGTTGTGCTTGCTACGTTAATAAAGGAATATTCCAGTTAAAGTAGTTACTGACCAGTTAGGTGCATTTTGCTTTCCTTCAAGGCTTAAACAGCCCCAGACAAGCTGAAATAAACTGTTATTTGACTTTGGTTACGTTATTACGTCAAAATACCCGCAGATGCATAGATCTTATTGTAATGACTGACTTTTGCACAACAGTAAAATGATTTGCATAAACTCGAAGACGATTAATAATAAATGACAATCATTTCTGACTACTGGGGCTCTAGGAAAACACAAAGAATCTCTAAGTACCACAGTGTTTATTTAGACGTTGTTATAGTGAATAACTGTAAACATCGTTCATAATGATCTGAGGAAGTAAACTTTAGGAACAAAACAGAAGTAACCAAAACACTGGCCGATTTTGTTCAATTTTCTTCCAGGATTACTATGAATTCGGTAGTTATTTTAAGTCAGGATAAGAATTTATGAAACAATGGTGCCATAATTTCAAACTTTTCTTCATACATAACCTTCCGTTTGGTTTTGGATTTTTCCAATTTCGCTTTTCAACTCAACCTCCAACTTCTGTTCTGTTTGCCAGCAAATATAAGTAGCGAAAACTAGTCGAGCCGTGGGAAGAATGTCAATAAGAAAGTACTGCTCAATACTGAGCTTTTATGTGAATTTTCACACTGCACGATCTCATCTACAAACTCAAAAGTTAGATAAACCCTAAACAGTGCAAACGTGTAAAAAGAATACAACGTACAAAAATCTTCGAAAGGCAGTAAAAAAATTAAAAAACCTATTACTTGCAGCCAGACCTCATGAATAAATATTCACAAATAAATCGTGTTTTACTTCGAAATTGTAGATCTTGAAAATACCCCAACTACGGGGAATATTTAGGCTCGAAATTCCGTAATAACACCATTATAAGGTGCTGCTCTCGTTTTCTTATTTTTTCGTCACCCTTTGCATAAAATCGTGGAGTTTCGATGGACAAGTGTGGTCGGCACGTCAGTGGTTCGAATGCCTGTCCTTCTCTGTCGTGATGTTTTCTTCATTCCTTCACAAAAAACTTCATTCCTTATTGCGCCTTTCCACCCAGGTGTATTATGGAGGCGTGTTGGCTTAGCACATAGATACATATTTATTAAGAGTACCATCTTTTAAAAAGGGATTTTTGACACTTGCCGAGTTAGTGCGTCGTGCAGAGCTTCCATCGGAGAGCTTACATTTCAGAGATTTCAGTGTCCCCAGTTAGTGAATTACTTGTGATTACGTCTACTCCATCTTGGATTTTATTTTAGTCCATCACACAGTTGCTCCCAGCAATTTTGGTCGGTTTTCTTAACGTACCTATTTATAAACCTTGGTAGATAGAAGTTTCTTGTTTAAATAAACAATACGAAACGATGCAAAGATCATTCCTTGAACCACAGACCATGTTATCATCATCATCATCATCATCATATCATCATCATCATCATCATCATCATCATCATCATCATCATCATCATCACCATCAACAACTTAAGTGTCAAAACTTCTAGCTTGCTGATCCGAATACGACTTTAACTACCTTATCCAGGGAAACATTTCTCTGCCAATGTTTCTTTAACAATTGCGCATAAGATTGTATCTATCTGCCTGTTTGTCTGCCCAGAAAGAAGGTCTGTCTGTATATCCGTCTGTCAGTCTCTCACTAGGTCCATCTGTCTATCCGCCTACGTGCCAACCTACCGCTCTACAGGTTCATTCCTCATTTGGCCAAAGAAAATACAAAGAAACTGGTCCAGTCTCTAACAGAGTAATCAGTCTGACTAGAATTCTGTGCAGTTCTATACCTACAACTGAAAAAAATAATAATAATCTCATCACATCCTGAAGAAAAAAACAGACTTAAGTCTGACAGTCGTAATATCCCACTTAATAAATTGTATGAAAAACACTTTTGATTACACTTTTTATAATTTATATTGCTACACATACATTTTAATTGTAACAAAAAATAGCTTCCATCGTCCGTGATTTTACCATTTTAAGATTTTTAGATATTTTGTATGCTTTCATCTTAAAATTTGTACTGATCCCACATCAGCCTCTGGCTGCCCTCTCTAACCTGCATTAACAAATAAAAGTATGTTTATGTCTATGAGAGAACACTGTTGAGTTACAGTATGTTTGTACAGTTTACTGCTCAACGTCAGTTAACTAGCCTTCTCTTGTTTCTGTTGAGATGCATATCCTTTCCAACAAACACAATTTTCGTACCAAAATATTGTATCTCTGAAGTAAAATATTGTAAGTATCTCTGAGGTAAGAAAATATTGTAAGTATCTCTAAAGTGGCAGTTTACAAATAAATCAGTGAAAAATGACTCGTAAGTACAGTTCTAAGAATCCATTGCAGGCTTGCATTCAACAAACTGAAGCGTTCTATAACGTTTTTCAGTTTGTGACAAAGTAAAACTGCCCTTTTTGCTCATGCGTGTTTGCTCATGCATTTTTGACATACATTAAGCTTGAATGTTCCTGCATACTCACATTACTTATTAATAAGAATATCGGAGGCACAGCTTTACCATAATAAGTCCTGGTCTTTAGATAATACTCACTTAATCTTGAGACAGAGTATGAGACAGTGCTCTTTAACTCAAAAAAGCATGCATGTGCACAATGACGGAATAATAAACTTGTTCTTATCAATCACAGTGGTTTCCTTGATCACTTTTATTATATAAATACATTTTTGTATAACGTTCTACATTGTGTATGTGCCCCTGCTATGCAGGCTACAACAGGCTACAGCATTGGGTATATACAGTATCAATCCCATTAAATAATCCACATACATCATTTCTATCAACTTGTTGATTCAGACTTCACAATATGTAACGAAAAGCTACGGTAGATTTACAAGACAACATTACCCCCAAGATTTAAATTATCAGTCATTCAGTGATTACTATACCACGTACTATTTTTTTTACTGAGTACTAATGTTTTTAAAAGGACTGAAAAGATTCAGATCTCCACATAAATGGGAGGGCACTCCAATTAGCACTCCAGACCTTGTTTTCTTGGTCAAAAAGAGGTGGAACCCAGGCTTCTCCCCTACATTCCCCACTGGATAGACCTCAGTGAACAATGATTACAAAGTCCAGTGAAGTTAGCACTGAAATGGTAGAAGAGAAATATGATATAAAATACAGTGTATATACTAATAATAAAATATTGCCCAAAGAGTTTTGAATAATAAGTTGGAGTTAGACATTCATGTCATTCGTGGTTTCATTTTTCCATGTACTTTCTCAAACTCTGCTACAACTGATTCCCAAACTTGATCGTTCCAAAAGACATCCAAGGCTGTCAATGCCAGCGCCTTGGCTTGCAAAATTGCCCTGTTATGAGCTTCTGTCCTCCCAGATGCCTCAGTGAACTCACGTGTGTGATTAGCTACAGCTGTCTCAATGTCAAAATAAGGATGAATAGATGGTTTTATGTGCGACACGTTACCCATGTCTGTGGAGCCAAATGTTGCTTTGGCTTGCTCTTCTCGTGATGGGAAAGTCAGACCAAGCTCCTCTGCATTCTGTTGGTAACTTTCTGCTAGTTGTCCATTTGTAGACAAGTTTGAGTAAAACATAGAATTCCATTTTATATCCACAGTGCAACCTGATAAACAAGGTGACAAAACCAGGAGTGTCAGCAAAAATAAGTTTCTTGTTGCTGTTACAAACTACTTGATCACTAAACCTACATCTGCACTAATTAAAATCCATTTTCAAAACAAACACTACAGTTGAACCTCCTGTAAGTGACCACCCAAAGTGTCAAGCCTAAGTGGCTTCACAGGGGAGGTGTTGCTTCACTAACGAGAGGTCAGACAGATTTCTCAGTTAAGCGAATTAATAGGTTTTAAAAGCCTCTTAATTTGCTAAGTGCAGTATTTTTTCAGTGTTCACAAATTGACAAATCAAACAAAGTCATCATTGCAAGAATTTTACCACATGGCTCTAAGCTATTTGCACCTGGTGACACAGAATTATGGATCAAGGGGACACTGAAGCCATGGCTACAGGAGCAATTTTTTGCTTGTGATGGTGATACAATTTTGTTGAAAACTGTGGTGTCGCCGGCACACGGCAAAAATTGCATGTATGGCCACCCTCGCATAGCTGATGCAACAGCTGAAAAAATTGCAGTTGAATTGAGTTGAGTTGAATTTCTTGCAACAAAATCACAGACTTTGTTGCCAAGTGTAGCCACCACCACACGCTGGCAACTTGACAATTTTTAAAAAATCACATCACCATCGCAAGCAAAACATCGCTCATGTTGTCGCAGCTTTACCAGAGGTCATAAACAATAGAAATTTCAAAATGCCAGCCCAAATTAAAAATAGTAATTGCAGTTGCTGGTGAGAGATGGTCACCTACAAGGGGTTCAAACTACAGGTACAGTGCACTTGTCAATATCAAGCAAACGCTGAAGTTCAAGTCTCAACCAGTGGTTGCATTTTTTACCGCCATCAGTCATCCTAGTAAAGCATCAGAAAAAAAAGTTCAGTTCAACAGGAACAAACACTCACATTCCTCTGCTCTGATCTGATTGGTGAAGTATTTATTATTACATATTTTCAAGGTCTTTGGTTGTCAATTTTATTACAGTCAACAGCAGTAAAAAATGCAATAGTTATTCGACAATTGAAATTTAGAATTTGCAGGTTGTTGAAAAACTCACTAACATACAGCACATCACATCAAACCTACCAGTAGCTTGAGCTGCAGACTCAAAACACCTGTGTACTTTTTCGCGAAGTTCATTCAATTCTTCGTCTGTCGGAGCTCTCACATAATATGCCAATGACGTCTTGTCAGGGATTATATTTGGTTTAGTTCCGCCATCTGTTATGACACCATGAAGTCGCCATGTTGGCCTCAACTGTTGTCGCAGAACACTCAAAGCACTGTAAGCCATGACTGCGGCATCTAAAGCATTGATTCCTTCCCACGGGAATGCTGCAGCGTGAGATGACAATCCATGGAAAGTAACCTGAACATCTTGCATTGCCAAACAAGTTGGATAGACACAGCTGAATGATTTTGGATGTGCCATCAAACAAAAATCTACTTCATCAAAGCAACCACTTTGAATCATTTTGATTTTTCCACCTCCACCTTCCTCTGCTGGGGTGCCAAGAACAACTATTTTGCCTAAATCCTGGTTTGATGCTTCAACTGCTGCCTTTAAACCTTAAAATAAATTCAATAAAAAGGTGGGTAAAGTTGGGCTTGTTCAAATCCTGTTAAAAAAAACTGTCTACTCTACCTATAACTCTGCTCATAAGTAACCTTACACTGCTCAATTCAGTGTTTTTAAAAAAATCTTGGTCAAAAAAGGTAAAGAATAGTCACAGAACTGTTCAAACATGCATCCATAAAAGGAATTGCAGTTGTGAAGTTTAACACAAGACTGTGGGAAAAGTTGCAGGTATGGTGTGGCCACCATGCCTGTAATTTCCAATGCGTAGAAAGTCCAGAAAATATCCATACTCCCCCACAGAAGGGATTGGAAATTCCAGGGAGGTTGGGGGTTCTCAAAGGCTCAAAAATTTAATGCAAAGTAGGAAGCCAAATTGGAATTTCCAGAGGGGTGGGGAAGGTCTTAGGGCAAATTCCTTCCTTGGGAGGGGGGGGAGTATAGATATTTTCTGGAACTACACAATTTTTTCCTCTTTTAAAAAAAATCTTTAAAAATACGAAAAATAACCAATCCTGCAGGGTTCTGCCGCAGTAACTTGTAAGACTCTATTCTGGACTAATGCCGACAGCCGAAAAAATACCATACCTCTTTTTTTTCCTCTCCAAAAACATCAACAAACTTATCTTTCTTGTAACTGCCCCCCCCCCTCCCTGCCCCAATAACCTGCAAGGATGCAGGATCTCACTACTAAAGAAAATACTGGTGAAAGTTTAAACTCCCCCACCTACCTCCCCCCCAAAAAAATCACTAACCCCTCCCCAAGCTCCCCTCAGTCCTAAACCCGAGCATCCCCACCCCCACCCCCCCGTGCCGGCGCCTGGCTATTACCGGAACCGGCGCATATCTTTGTGTTTTCACAATCAAAATATCTTTTCTTACCTAAGGCTGCACCGACTCCAACCTCAGCAATAAGATTGTGTCCACAGGCATGTCCAATACCAGGCAAAGCGTCATACTCACAAATCAAACCGACAACTCTCCTTTCACAAAGACCACTGGACGCGCGAAATGCGGTGTCTAGTGTGTATCGCTTTGTCACTTCAAAGCCTTTTTCTTCGAAGAATGTTGTAAGCACCTCATGGGCGTATTTTTCCTGATAACCAAGTTCTGGTTTTCTCCAAATATTTTGATTTAGCTTATAAAGTTCGGGAGCAAACCCATCAATCGCTCGAAGAGTTACTTCTTTTAAATTTCGTAGAACAGCCGCCATGTCGAAACTTTGCCTAGTTCCTGTACGGCTTTTTCCCAGGCCTTCACGGTCAATCCATTTCGGTGACGTATCCGTATACAGAGACCTAGGAACTAGGCAACTTATGCCCCATCACACCAAAGCTTAAACACGTTTAAAAGCTGTTTAATTAAACAAGGTTTAAAATTGTTTTCTTTATAAAAGTTGTTTGCTGATTTTTTCTACTGCAAATTTAGTGCAAATGAAAAAACAAGTAAAAGCTCCCTTGAATTCTTTGTTTAAACTAGTCATTCAGCTTTCTGTTGCTGAATTTCATTTTGTTAAACCTGGCTTACTAAACCATGCTTTGTTGGTGTGAATGGGGCATTAGTCCTATCAACCTCGACCGCAGAATGCAAAGGAATTGCTCGGTAAGGGAGGGGTGGGAAAAGTATCACTGTGAGGTCTGAGCATCCCCCCCCCCCCAAGTAAAACAGAGATATCACTCAGTAACTATGTAAGAATGTTACTTGAGGCTGAGCTGTGCATCTGACTTTCGGCTCGAAAACTACGGGCAAATTCTTCACGTTTGGGTGTCCTGTGAGGAAAACTAGGAATTTTGAAGGGCGTTATGCTCCATATAAAACCAGACACCACGTTGTAATGGTCTCTGTTAGTCTCTGTTTTTATATTCCTCATTTTCTATGTTAGACCGATTAGACCACTATTGATCCAACGTATACCAGCAGGATTATCGTCCACGGTTGGTTGCTAAAACATTTAATTTTCTTTATGCTGTCCAGCATGCCACTTAGTGATGCCCCGTTTGACCTAGCCTCAGGATAAAACGGCGGTAATTGCCGGCAAAATTGACACCCTTTCTTACATAAGAAAAACATGATCAATTTCAAACAAAAGTGAGGGAAATCTGTGTACCCGGGCATCCCTTTTGGGGACCGGGTTGACAAAACCAACCGGTGAAAGAGACAATTCTCTCTTTCACCATCCGGTGAAAGAGACAATTATATGATTATTTCATATGTTCATATTCATTTCTCCATCTACGGGATAAATACGAACTCACAATTGACCAGCTCCCAGTTGGTTAGAGCGCTGCACCGTCCAAGCCTGAATTTTTTCAGGTTTCTTCTTCTTTTCAACTGCTTAAGTTGAAACACCTTCACTGAGATGATCTTCATATAATTCTATAGTCAATATCATTGTTTTGGTTCATGCTCCCGTACCGTTTCTTTCTTCCAAACAGTGGCTGTGTAATTTGATCCACGCTACATCTGTTGGTATGTGCCGCCCACTAGAGCTGTGACTTGGGACGGGTTATTCGTACAAGTTTTCTACAACGAGGTGTAACATTATTGCAAACGTACGAACAATTCCAAATATCAGCAATGATTCTAAATTATTCGTAGAGAATTTGCTAAATTAACTAACTGTAAGAGTTAAGGAAAAATAACAAAACCTGATTTGTGTAGAAGCAGTTGTTCTTCAGGTGTACAAGTCGAGGAACAAATTTAAATGAAAGAAAATGAAGTGTTAAAAAAATTGCCCATTTCTAGAAGTGGGGTATCGCTTTGAATGCAAAAGCCATCTAAAAGGGGGTCCAAATTTGGAGGATTTTGTTTGTTAGCTTTTGTTTTGCTGTACGGTATTGTTGAAAACGTTTTGTTTCCTTGTTTTACGTCATCCGTGAGTATCACAGGTTCTTACAAGGAGGTAAAGCCAATTTTGGGGCTCTTTGACAAAAAACAATGGCATTGATTTTTTTATTTTCAAGTGTGTATTATGAGTGGAGGAAATTCAAACAGAATACTTTGTTAACATTGGTAGAAACCACTTTCTGTAATACAGGTGAACCTTGCATGTAAACCAGATGTATTTTATACTAATTATTGTTTCTGATATAACAATAGATTTAATAAAAACTTTTGAACACAGAAGGAAAACAACATTTCTCATGCTTTTTTATTCCACCATTCTCCCTTTAATCTACATGTTGACAGCATTATTCATGTCACATTGGGTAGTTTTGAATTAGTGGGAGGGAAGTCTTCATAACAAATGAAATTCCTTAAAGGAAAGAAAACCCAAATATTCTACAGATATGCATAACAGGGTAGATCAAGAAGAGGGTTACCTAAATTTTCAAGTGTATTTTCATCCTTGCCATCAGAGTTTTCAGTTGAACCATGAGAACTCCACCTGTCGGTGGGAGACCCAAAACTATTTGAGTTTCAACAGTTTTCAATTGTATTAAAAAACCCAGATCAAAAAAATAACTCTGACTAATCACAACAGATGCAAACAGCACAATGAACTCATCAGAATTCACATCAAATACCATTATTTCCTCCAATAACAGCTGGGGGCCATGATTTCAGGGGAGCATTATTTCAAATGTTGCTTGCTAGAAGTTGTGCCCTAAATATTTTTACTATCCCATTAATTTAATCATAAAATAATAACATCAAGTTAACTGAATAATTATGGGCTTTCCAAGTGTTTTCAATTTAGTTTCTTTGACTAATTTTCAATGTCAATATCCTCGGTGTCAGAGCTTGAGTCATCAATCAGTCTTGCTGGATCGGACTCCACTTTAGCATCATCAGGGAGAAGGGGTTGATTATTCAGGGGATACGAGGGTTTTAGGGGTGATTATGCGAGGAAAGCAATTATTTCAAATATTTCCACCAAAAGGGAGCAACTATTTAAAGGGAGGGATTAATTGAGGGACAGCTATTAATCAAGAAAATATGGTGTATGTGACTAGTGTGAAGTGCCAGAAAATGCACAGAAGCAAGTCACAATTAGTTTTTGATTTACTTATGACTGGTTGGGACATTTTTTCCCCAACCAATCACTGAGAATAGAATAGCTCAGAATAGAAAACTGTATAATTTACTGGAAGAAACCTACATGTACTCTTTTATATGGGAGTTCCCCCAGGGGACACTTGGAATAAAATTATGGTTCTATGGATGGCCTGCTACAAGAAGTTTAACTGTACATTAATTTTATGTACGATCTTTACGTCATAATATCGAGATAATCAGATTATTTCTTTTCTCATTTTGATGCAAAATGATCAGGACAACATAAAGTAAACTTCTCTGGATCAACAATATGAGATTAAAAATTTGCAAACACCTGACTTGCTATTGTAATTAAAAATACTGCAATCATTTTATGTACATGCACACACAATTTATAATGAATTTAAAGGGAAGAATGGTGCAAAAAGACTTGAAGCACTGAAATACACTGAGTCAGCTATTTCCACTTTAAAAGGAATGTATATTACATAATTTAATAAAATGTTCCAAGAGCTTGGAGAAATAATAATTATTATGCTAAGAAAGTTATGGTAAGCAATGCTGGCTAAGTTGAACACAAATTACTTGACACACGTACACAACACAGAACTGTTATCAAACTGACATGTTTCCAACATGACATGCAAATGAGCCCACCCAGTGGGCCTACTTGATGTGGCATATAATTATTGTACATTATGCTTGTATGGAAAACAAAAATGAGAATGACGTTTAAGAGTTCATCTGCAGGGCGCCCAGGCAGTGTTGCTCTCTAATCAGTCTGCACAAAAATCCACATGTCAACCCTTGTAAAGCTGCCTCTAAGCCTGAGGAACAAGTCTAAATTTTCACAATGCAGAACATCTCGTTTTTTAAAGTGTCTTTTGTTTTACTGATGCGCACACTGCACACGCGGTCCATGCCCAGCTTCATCGTCACTGCCATCTTCATAGGCTTCTCTCCTCTTTTGATGGTATCTCGGGTCAAGATCCATTAGGTCCACTTCCTCTGCATCTTCACCTGGTGTGGGTTGCTTTGGCCGAGTAGGAAGTAACGACTCAAGTAACTGGAATGTAAATGACAATGAATTCATCAAATGAACTGTAGTCTATTACATAAAACCCAGAAACTTTGAAATGGCAGACACAAGTATTTATAGTAACATCACAAATCAACTTATTGTTTATCACTGTGTAAGCAAACAGCAGTGATCCATGTACAATGGTGCATTCTTAACTAGGCTGTAATTTGCAAACTCATGGCTTTTGACTACAGTATCATATTTCAGTATCCCCAATTTATTACCACAGTTTTACATCAAACCCTTAAATAAAGCTAATTATTCAATGACTCATTCCACATACATCATCTAGACACAAATGCAGTTGACTCCCAGTAACTCGAACCCTCAGTAACTCGCACCTCCTACTAACTCGAAGTGAATTGTTTTTTCCTTTCAGGTCATCTTCTTTATAACTTTACCTTCAATAACTCGAACTCCCAATAACTCGAACTTTTATGATTTACCTTGAAGGTTCAACTAATCAGGAGTTAACTGTACCATTTTTATTCACTTTTTTAATCCTTTCTTATCTCTGTAAAGTGCATTTGATCATGTTCACGAATGTAATTGTGCTATGAAATTTCTGTTTATTATCATTATTATTACTATTATTGCTATTATTAATACATAAAAAAATTAGTGCTGTTACAAAACTAAATCTCATAATCACTTAGATAATTATCACTAATTCATAGGCTCACTACAGCCAAAACAATTCATGCAGATGATTGTTACAGCACTTGGCAAGTAAAAAAAAAAAGGAAAATAATACTCACTGATATTTTGTCACAGGGGATGAAATTGTTTGGTGGGAATTCAATTTCGAATTTGATGTAGAGGTTTCCCTTGTCATAAGGTCTTCTGTAACCTGGCATTCCTTCACCAACCACGCCTCTTATACAACCTGGCAAAAAGTTGTTCAACAATATTAACTTGAAAAATGAGAAGACACAAGTTTCTGCATGTCCTAGAAAAAGAGGCAGACAATTCTCTTGCTTTTATACCTCACGGTGTAGGCTGAACAAAACTAACAATGGTAACATGAAACTGGGGTCTTTTTAATTTCCTCTTCCCCTTTTACTCTCCATTTTATCATCAAGAGGGTTGCACTTTATGCCAGAGGACCAGAGGTTCAATGTTACAATCCCAGGGGGAAGGGATAATCAGGTACCACATATTATTGACAGGGAGGTACGAAGGCCTTTTTTGGGTTCGAAATCAGCAACCTGGGCCTTTTTTGGGTTAGAAATTTTCAGGTGGATTTTTTTTAGAGAGAGAGAGAGAGAGAGAGAGATTTTGGCAGGACTTTTTTAAGCCTGATAAATACTGTGGGTACCCAAGGGATCAAAGAAATGCAACAGTTTTCAACGCTGAACCTTAGTGGTAGTCCACTAGTCCTGGATTAGCAAAAAATGCCTCTTGACTAGTAAAAAATTTGAGTCACTAGTCACAGGACTAGCAACTATTCCGTAACTTGTAAAGATAATGAAAGATAAACACAAAAACGTGTTGTTCTGTGACTGTTGCTTGAACAGATTTCGGCGCAAACGTTCCGAAAACAACAATCGCAAAGAAGACCTAGAAGACTGAACAAGCCTGAGGCAAGGACTGGGCACTAGTCAGCCCCAGGAGCTCCTGAGCAGGCCACTATCACGCCATCTTTATTTTGCTTACTTGTGCATGTGATTAGAACGAAGAGGTTGGAGGCCTATTTTACTATTTTACTGGCAGTCCGGATTGTCAGGACTACCAAGGACGTTCTCTGGACTAGGACATTTTCTTCAAAATATCAATTTTCCCTGACTTTTCCCTGACGTTCAGGAATTTTTTTCCCCTAACTCTTTCCAGCAGCAACCCTGTTGGAAGCTGTGAGCCATTGGGCTCATGAAAATGCTCACTTTCCCTTTATCACTGGATTGTAGCAGCACTAACCTGGTTCTATAACCTGTCCAGCGGGGTATTTTACAACTAAGTTTCTCTTATCAAGGTGCTTGATCACCATGTGAAAACCACACAGTGCTTCTGCTAAGTGAATTTTCTTGGTCATGAACAGATCATCACCCTGCCGGGTAAACAGATCGTGATCTTTTTGTTGAAGGACCAATATGACATCACCAGGTTCCACGCCAGGCTACGAGAAAGATAACACCACGATGAATTCAACTCTTGTAAAATTCTATGACAATTCTTAAAGAAAATACAAATTAAAAAAATGAATGTTTAAGGAATCTGTTGTAATTCTGACACAGATTTCCTCCTAATTTACATCTAAACATTGATTTGCGTGTCTTTTGTTACCAAGATACTCAAATAAACAAGAACAAATTTAAATGCCCTCTTGTTGTAAATAATATACAAGATTTTTGCATACATGTATACATGTATGTATCTTATTTGCAAACTCTTGCCTTAACTCTACTTTGTAAATCAAATTTTTTCTTTTGTACAGGTTCAAGGTGGTTCTAAATCTGTAATCTGTGAATGTAATCCTCAAGCATGACCACTCAAATAAAAGCTACAATATGAGCAATACAACCAAACCACTCAAACACTGCAACTGATCACAACGAGACATCACAATAATCACTCTTTTCAAGCCAAGGCAAGATCACTTGACCTGCATCAGTTAATTCTGAACTGAAGTGAACTGAACAACTTTATTTACGTGTCTTGTCTTCTAGCTGGCTACATGTAGCCTACTAACGGGGGACACCTACACTGTAATAGTTAAAAATTAATTAAGTGCAAGATTACATTCAGTGTTTTAAAATAGGTAATTACAATTCTCCTACCTAAATAACAGTATTCAAAGACTATGTAATAGATTAAATAAGAATTTAAAAATGAAGTTACATTTAATAGTATCAAAGCATTGAACGATTGTTACAACAAAATAGTGTTTACTCACACACTCACACACTCTTACTCACACACTCTTCTTGATGCAGCATTTGAGCAAGTCAGTTTACTATTCAACGACAGGTTTTTCATACCTCCTGATCTCCCTCCCCTCTAAACGTGACTTTCTGTCCATCATTCATGCCCTTATCCACATGAACCTGCAACAACAAAAATGACAGACTAAGGGTTTTGCAATGCATTGTGGAGTGAATAAGCATACCATGGCCACTTCCAATTTTACTCAAGTCAAGAGAGCTGAGAGACTTGTGTTACAACAAAACAAAGGGTGAAACAAACAACTTCTTATCTTAAAGGGGCTTCGTCGTCACCTCAGCTTGCATGACAATATTGTGTTTAACAAGTACAATCTCCCTTAGCATATGGGGTAAGGTAAACATGTTGCAAAAATTTGTAATCATAGCTTTGCTTCAAGTTGAACATTTTCCAGGCAGTACCATTGGTACAGTACCACTCAAAAGTAAGATACCATCCTCTCGCGAGATGGGAAACACATCATGGGCTACATGATTCTTGTAGTGCAATTTTAACACAATTCTCATAGCACACTGTGAGGAAGCAATTTAAAGATTAATATTTGGTTTGTTGGCCAAGAAGTAATTTCAATCGAATTTCACATCACCAAATTGTGACAATACAGATAGCAACTCTTGCCAAACACAGTGTACACTTGTCAACATAAACGGCAAGATCTCAAGTAAAAATCTCATTTGTCTACAAAAGGCTATAAAATATTCCATAATCTCTTCGATGAGAAAAATAAAAGCATTTTGAAATGTTCAAAACATAAAAATGCCTCAACAAGCATCCAGAGACAATGTCAAATAAAATACCAGTCTCAGTTACTAATAGATGTATCCAGATACATGTAACTACGAAGTAATGTACAATTCAAGTTACCTCTAAAATCTTGCTTTCTTTGCAAACTTTTTTCCCCTGACATTTTTTACACCTGTCTTTTGGATTTATTACTTCACCTGAAAAAAAGCACAAGGAAAAGAATTTCCATGAGCTAAAAAACTTAAATCAAATGAAAGTGGCAAACTTCAGTGTGGAAAATTACAATGTCACAGTGATTTTGTTACAATTTGCCATTTTATGAGTCCCTGGGTCTCACTCCATGAAAAATAATGAGTCTCAGACCAAAACCAATGAGCAAACATTGTTTGAAGGGGAGTTAACATAAATTTGGTTTGCTGAAGTGTTCAATATCAAATGAAAATTAAGCCAGTTTATTAAAATCTACAGATTATGGTAAATAACAAATTGGACATTTGCACAATGGTGTCATTTGAATATAACTACCATAATCCTTCAGTTGTTATTAAACCTTGCTGGGACTACAAAATTTGAATAAGAAAGAAAAAACAAAATGAATTTTGGTAGTTGTAGTCAAATGTCCTATTAGAGGCTGGTTTCATTCATTTGACGTTCATTCCTTTGAGTGGACCACATAAAAGCAAAACAAACTACATTGAAAAACTCAACTTTTAACTTGCTCTACAGAGTTGACTCTCTGTAAATTCTCTGATTTGTATGATCATTGCAGCATGGCACAATATCATTCATGTACCCTTTAACCATATAAACAACCTGCTCCCATCTGTCCTTGAAGCTCAGTTGGGAGAGGAGCACTGGTGATTATAATCCAGGAAGAGTGAGGGCATATTCTACTAACTAAAGGTCTCTGTAAATAATGATTAAAAAATTTTTCACTTGGTTATATTGTACATGAAACTGTGCTGTGAATCAAATACTTAACCAAGGAGAACAAATACAGAAAAAAAAGAGTGCAATCAGTAGGAAGGCAGCATGGAGATTTCATCAAACAAAGTTGTCAGACTGCTTCAATCAACCCATGTCTCTTCATCATTATGCACATCTCAAGAAACTCTACCACAGAAATAAGATGCAAATTAATGTAAAATTTTCCTTACCCTCGCCACTGCATTCATTGCAAGAAGACTGCATCTGTTGCACCATTCCTGGACCAATTTGACGAATGGTCACCTTGATACCACGCCCTTTACACCCCTGACACGTGCGAACAGCCCCTGCTTTTCCACCAGCACTATGAAGAAGATGCACAAGACAACAATTTTCAGTTTGTTAAACAGGCACCTTACAAAACTAAATCTTTTACTCCTTTTACTCCTAGAGTCACACAACATTTGGAAAAGACAGTCCCAAGTTTACTGATTCACAAAGGATACCTCGCTTCCTTTAAACACTGTCAATGACAGTTTTAATATGCATATGACAAATTTGTGACAAGATGTGTGCCATTTGCCAGCAGACAACAGTATTTGGCACAGGTAGCTTGAGTGTACATGTAACAATGTGTTACTGTGTCACAACTGTCATTTTGAGTTTTTCATTCCACGGGAGCAAGCTGGCTACTAATAATGGGATTTTCTGCAGTGAATGTTCCAGGAACCCAAACTCCAATACAGTAACCACTGTTAAATGGAACTGCAATGTAGAACTTTCCTATAAGATGACAATTTTGATGTGTTCAGAGTTTTAATTAGCTTGTACTAAACAAAGTACAGTTAGTTAACTAAATAATATTGATTTCAGTGTTCTTCAGCTTACCCCTTACACACTGTACAAATGACATTCTTGCTGAGTTGTAATTTTGTTGTTTTTCCATTATAAAGATCTTCTAATGTAACTCTGTAAAAATAAAAATGAAAACAAATTTAGTTTTGCAATAAAATAAAGTATTTTTCATAGTTTCATAAAGCACAATGTGTATTTTTGTTATTATGCAGTAGTGGATAAATAATGTTGAGCACCAAAACTGGATTTAACACAAAAACATTGGTACATGGTAACTTATAACAGAAACTTAGCCTTCCACAAAGAACTAAAACAAACCCACACTTGACCATGTCTTCTTTTCGAGTTTTTCAAGTCAAGTTTCATGCGCAACATGGAGTAAACTAAGTCTTAAAAAGTTCCATTTTTAATAATTTCCCTGCTCTTCAATTTTTTTTTTTTGAACAATCATCACTCAATGATTCATACTCAAGAAGAAGTTGGGACCACATTGAAAAGTCCTGATAAGCAACTGACCAGAATCAAGATATCATTAATTATTTTATTATAATAAAATAACACAACTCTGCCCTCTGATCCTTTCAGTTCCCAGTTCAAAGCACCCCAAATTAATTCGAGAAAAAATACTTAATCTCATTTTAATGAATCCAGTGCTCGACCTTAGCGGTAGTCCACTAGTCTGGGACTACTGAAAATTGGCTTTGGACTAGTAGAAATTAAGAACTACTAGTCACTGGGCTTGTGTCTTTTGACATTACTAGAAACAGCCTGATTGAATTGGCAAAGCAGTTCATCAGCAGCAGATTCTCTAACTTCAATGATGACCCAATTTTGAAGGCAGCAGCCTGTATAACAGAACCGTTGCTCTGGCCCCATGACAGAATGGGTTTGCTTGTGTATGGTGAAGAACACTTGAACACTTTAATTCACCACTTTGCTTTTATTCTGCAAAGGCCTACAGTTGCTTTTGATGAGCAAGCTTGTAACGAGGAATGACTTCAATTAAAGTTGCATTACAATCGAGGGGGATTACGTCTTCCTGCAAAGGAATTCTGGCAAGAGCTGTTTGCAAATTATTCAGCACGATTTTCTAATTTGCTTGTTATCATTGAACTTTGTCTTGTAATGCCAGTTCAAACTGCATGCTGTGAATGTGGAAACAGCTGCCTAAATAGAATCACGACAGACTTCAGATCAAGTCTTGGTGTGCCGACAGTTGATGCCTTGATGTTCATTGCACTGAATGGGCCTACCCCTACTGACTACAATGCTTCTAGAGCAGTGGCCAAATGGTTCGATTCTGGGGAAAGGCTGAGGAGACCACAAAGAATGGACACAGACGAACAAGGTTTAAGCATCTTTCTTCTAATTTCATTTATTAGGCTAAAAAAAAACATCGGGACCAACGATTTAGGGTTGGCTACCAGATGATGTCTGTGGGCTAGTTAATTTGACACCTTACTAGCCCAAGGACTAGTTTGTTAAAAAGTTAAGGTCGAGCACTGGAATCAAGAAAAAATAATTAATCTTGTTCCAAAATATATACATTGCAAAAAAAAAAGCTCCATACTAAACTACTGCTCAGCATGTTCATTTGAATGGTCACACAATTTCATCCTCAGACTCATAAGTTAAGAAGCATGTCACAGAAACAGAGTTCTGAATTAGAGAAACAAAGGTTCCTTTATATGCCTTTCCTAATTGACTATTATAAAATCAATTTCCTTTTTTAAAAAAAGTGCTTAAGAACTAATCAACAGCTGCCAAGGATTAAAGGATCATAAGGCTCATAACAAATTAATGAACCAATACATCCAACAGACACCTCCTGTCATAGCAGACACCTGGGCTGTAATGAGCCCCAGTTGGGGATGTATGGATGCCTGCCATCTGAATTTCAAAACTTTCTTCTCAAAACTATGAATGTTGGCATGTCATCGTCAGATTTTTGTAGAATGACATGAGGAGCGTATAATATCAAGAAAATGGAATTTCTGGGTAACTACAGTGTAGCACATAAAAATGAGTCTTGTTAACTACTAGCATTGTTCGTAGTTTTTCTACTACTTGTTTTGTCTTTTAAAAAATAAACATGGGTGGCTTAATGCTTCCAATTTATAAACTGCAATGAAGTTCTCATCTTTCCCATCTGTAACTCAGAGTTGAATTTTCTGTCCCTTTGTTACTGATTTCCATTGCTGTCATATTTTCTCTGCAGCAGTCTTGTTTTCCATCGTCATTTCAATTCCACTGTGTTACTGTTTCAATGTCATATTGCTTGTCAGAGTTTACCCCCAAAAAGCCTCTGTTATCCAACCTGAATTGCTTTTAGGCCAGTTAGGGTATTGCAACTTCTGGGGGTACCCACACATGGATTTTAGCAAAAGGCTGAAAGTCTTCTCTAGTCACCATATCATTTACATTAATTTTGGTCTCATAATTTTTGTACAGGGTATTTCTCTAGAACAAACACAGTTTGATCTGTAAATGGTTGTTTAGCTGAACATTCAAAAGGCCAACTTTTATAGAGAAGGAATATGTGGTGACACAAAAACAATTAACCTCATCCCCTCATGAAGACTAGCAGAAAAGTAGTTGAATCATTGTGATCAAACACCTCAAGGTGACTCCATCATAACACAAAGGAATAACATTCATCTACCTATAACCACATAACCACATCTTTACTGAAACAAAATTCTGATTGGAAATTTTTAAATTTCCAGAAAATCATACTGCGATCTCTCTAACTCTGGTTGTCATGAGTATTTTTTAGTGACAGTGAAAGATTGACCTTAAGGTTACTCCGGATCTTCGCGGGTGTCTTCCTATGTCCTCCGGGAAAAAATTCGTATGCGCACCATTTTAAAGGAAAGCATGGCAAACTATACATCGTTGGAAAGCTTAATAAGTTTAGATTGCGGGAAAAAATATGAATTACCAGTTTTTTTAATTCCACAAAAGAAAATTGCAAAAATGACCGCGAAAATGACCCTGTGTCATTTCGGCAAACAAATGAATTAATAGAGTGCCAAAATTCGGCAGATTTCTGTGAAATTTGGCCTGAATATTCCTTAGATGTTGTGAAACAAAAGTGTATCGGGGATTTCTGAAATTTATAATATTTCACCCGTGGCAATCTTCAATGCAATGCCCATCGCACATACTTTGCTGCTCAAACTTGGCAGATAAATTTAAAAATAACCAGTTAGAATATCGAAAAATGCTGACACCCTTTTGATGATTGATCCTTTGTGATTAACACTGTGCAGTTATTTTGCCAATCTGCTTGGATTTGATACCCTATTAATTCAATTGAATGACAAATGGTCATTTTCGTGGTTGTTTGCGATTTTCTTTTGTGGAATTGAAGAAACCGGCAATTAATATTTTTTTCCAAAATCTACATTTATTAAGCTTTCCAACGATATATAGTTTGCCGTGTTTTCCTTTAAAATGGCGCGCACACAGATTTTTTCCCCGAGGACACCCGCGAAGGTCCGGAGTAACCTTAAGGTGTTCTACATGTATAGAAGACAGTAACACAGAAACAAGACATTACTTCAAAGGGTGGAAGAGATCTTCTCCCCGTCTTCTTCTCTGTCTAAATGGTCCACCACCACCTAGAAAATTCAAAATTGAGGAAAGATTTAATAGCAAGAACACCATAACAATCAAGAAAAGAACTGAAAGCCACGTACACACTAGGTAGGTAGGTGAAGTGGGATTTTTCACTCTCAAACGCCTTCGATTGCTATTGTGTGTCCTACTTTCCAAGCCATTCATCAGAATATAAAATTCCTATAAGCCATCAAATATTTTCACTTGCAGGCAACTGGTCAAAAGGCATCATGTGATACAGTATGCTCAAACCAACTGGGGCATATTTGATGATAAAGTTGAAATTCCCTATGTGATCACCTTCCACAAGCAACAACTATTTCCAAAATAACAAAATTTTCTCATTCAAAATGACAAAACCTGGAACTTTACTCTTTGACTCCTGAGCATGCTTTTATCCCAAGGAAGGCTCGTAAAGGTCCCACATTGTGTATAAGGACACTTGATGACTCTTACATGAAGTGATTTACGTTATAGTTTCACTTTTCTATTCGCCATGACTCAATTTCTTCGAGATTTTCTCATCCTGTGTTTACAAATAACTCTTTTTATTAAAAGAAACATGAACCATCCTGCACTTTGGGCTGGATAAAGACGTGCATAAGCGACTCCCTAGGATTGACATTTTGGGTGGTTGCTCATGGATAATTCTGTTGTTCAAACTGCAGTTTAAAGACTGTCTGTCGACTGCAATGAAATGCGCGCGTTTGTTTATGTTTTGATTCCTTTGGAGAGAACATTGTGATAAAATGGCTAGATTTGAGCCCTTTAGCAGCCAAGAAAGGAAATGAAGGTGTTCACTTCGTTAGGTGTATACGTTTTGTCAATAGAAAGAGCTAAATTTTATGGTTTATAAGTCTTGCAGATGACTGTAATAAAATACGATTCACCGTTGACTGTCATTACACATCAAGCAGTCAGAGAAATATTTTCAAATTGACATAGCGCATTTGGTTTTTAGTGTATCGGGTCATGAGTTCTCTCATTCATTTATGTTCAAAAGCACTTATACCTTAATATACCCCTCTTTAAAATTTCGAAAGGAGTGTAGAGTAAAAGCAATTGACATTACTTTATTTTATCACTAACGGTTGCAAGACCGTGATTTGTCACCCGCGTGGTTTGTTGAATACTCAGTCACGTCTGATCTACAGAAACATTTATTACTGTAGTCAGTTTGATATTCACTCACATTCAGTACCACATAACCATAAGAATTCTGTTATTTTTCCCTATGAACTCACTGGATCGTCCATAGCCACATTACTCTGATATGAGGTATAAATAAAAACTTTCCGCGTGGTCTCGCTTGTCGGTTGAGAGCTGTGCGAAACATCGAGTGTCTGAATGTCGCTTTTGTGACCCGAAGAATAAAACATTTTTTAAATCAACACTGCTCCAATAGTTCCCTGATAAATTTCATAGCTCCATAAGAAAATCTCTATCCATTCTACGGAAGGATGACTTGGATGAAGGCAGATTTCCACATCCTTCAAATGCCAACGCAAAACTTTGGGGTATCGTGGTCCACAAAACCTCCGTTTAGGCGCGCGTTGCATTGTGGTCGACAGAGAGTCTTTAAGCTAACTTAAGCTAACCAGGGACTGGTTATTTGAAAGCCGGTTAACGCTAACCTGGGATTAAGATTCAACCAAGGTCCCTATTTCTCTTATTTCAAAAGAGTTTTCACAGCAAATTCCAAGTTACTGTTTGAAAGCAACCAAAGTCAAAATGTAGGGCAAAAAAGATTTACAGGAATCTGTATCATTTGGCTACATTATGCAATATGGAGTTGAAAATTGACGCTAATCCTGGGTTAGCTTAACCCAGCTTTGAACAACTGGGCCCAGGGCATTAATTTTAACCCACACATGGTTGAATAACTAAATCAGGCTAAATCTGAAACACAGCTAAGAAAATGGAACACTCAATCATATGAAAATAATTTACAGCAATAAAGCTTACTGATTCATGGAAAACAATCTACGTCCTTTCCCCTTACAGATTAGGGGCTCTGCTAGAGTCAACAAGTTGGCTGTATCACATGTGATCACAGAAAAATCAAAATGATCTTGAGAGTTGGTAGTGAAACAAAATTAGTTTTCAAACAACGCTGAACTCGACCACAACATTGCTACTGAAAATAAATCGTGGAAATCTGATTTACATCAAGTGTGTGGAGTTTCACAGATGAACAGACACATCTATTTATCCATTCAACATGAAACAAACCATATCATATACACTTTTCAATCCGCAATGTACATCAAAAATATTTACACGAGGGCAACAGGAACTCCAAACTTTCAGAATATCGCAGTAGAAAATTCCACCAGAAAGGTTTGACAGTTGTTTCCTTGGAAACAAGATATTATTATGCTATGCAAAGTGGGCACACTGTACTATTTTCGGCAAAAAAATTGTACTATGCTGAGAAGGTCATTGATTTTCCACAGGTAAAGAGCATGATAGAAGCCTACACTGAAAGTTGTTTCTTCCAGAAGCATTCAGAGACACCTGTACTATATTACGATTGCATAACAACCATACTTCATTAAAAAGACTTTGATGTTTGAACACTGAACTTGTCACATGTGAGCCAAGTTCGACAGGCTGCTTTATTAATGCTCCAAGTATAATATTTGCATGTGCCGTTGGAGAGTTCTTCCAAGGTAAAGGGGTTGAAATTTCTTAATAAATGGGCATCACCGAAATTCCCCCAGCTAAACAAGATAAAAGGATTACTCCATGACGTAGCTAAGCCAAAGGAGCCGCAAACGTAGATGGAATGTTCTTAATACATCACCGATTTTGAGAACCTGGGCTGATATCGAAATCTCGACACCAATATCCTCCTAGACGACTCTTTGCGCCTTTCAGGGTCTTTGGGAAGGCAAGGCCGCGTTAACTACTGAATATCTACGTTCTCATTAGAAAATGTTGCCAACTTGTTTCCAATTGGATATCTGCGAATTACCAATGTCCTGAAACGACTAAATGATTTGTCAGTTTTTCGCTTCTTAGCTTAATCCAACTTCCGGTTGAGATTCGCTATTTTGGCATTTTCTTCCATTCTAAACATGCTTAGAACAGTAAATGTTGAGGCGCCAACGGGATCAAAATATCCACTTACCGAACATTCCACCGCCAAAACCACCGAAAATATGGGACAAAAGATCTTCCATGCCGGCACCTGAGAGAAAAATTACCAATAGACAGTGTCAAAACGCGAAAAAGAGAGAAATTAGGAAGAAACTCACGCGAAACGAAAGTGAATCAACGCAGCTTAAAGCTTCCTTTCCAAATGAAATATGGCAAATAACACGTCATATTTAAAGCGGAAAGCAAATTATGGGTCGTTTGTAATGTTTAAGTATCAAAAGATCAGTCTGACTACAGTTACAGAACAAAATTAGGCGAAAGCGAAATAACTTACCGCCCATTCCTGCTCCTTCCCGAAGTCCTTTCTCTCCATATTTGTCATAAAGTTCTCGTTTTTCGGGGTTTGAAAGCACTTCGTAAGCGAAGCTTATTTCCTTAAACTGAAGAAGAAACATTAATTTTTCGCCTGCAATACAGCTAAATGGGTGAAAAGCTTTTCAAACTGAACCACTTTAAAGCAAACTAACTTACTCTGTCGCCAGCGTCCGGATTTTTGTCGGGGTGATACTCTTTCGCGAGTTTCCTATAAGCCTAGAGAATTTTACCATTTTCAAGCGGTTAATATCCCATTCGTCGACCAAGAAACATCAAGGAATTATTCAAGACTTCAAAACACTATCAACCTCACCTTTTTAATCTCTGTATCGTTCGCATTCTGTGAAACACCGAGAATGTCGTAAAGCCGCGTGTCGGCCATATTGGGCAATAAAGGGCAACTGTTGTGTGACCGGCAACCATCGCATGACGTAACAGTACACGTGCTCGTACCCAGGCAGGCCTCAGACGACAATTAAATACGGTTCCTTGTCGCAGATTAGGGGGAAAGTCACGAAATAAAATTTTGACAGGCAATAATGCTCAAACATACAAAAAACACACCAAAGACCTTCCTGTAGGTTCAATCTAGCCTTACGTGTGTTTGATTTAGAGGATTTTTTGTATTTATGGTCAGTTTTTTAATTTCGTGCTTATGGCTACAGCTTTTAGCGCCATGTTGACAATTCTGAATACACTCATCGAATCTCAATACGACTAAATATGTCGGTTTTCGATGAAGAAAAGCCCATTAACCGAGTTGGGTTTTGTGCCTCCTATTGTTTTTCTTGCGACCCCTTTCGCGGTAATACTACTTTTTCTACAGTTCTAAAGCAGTCGGTGAATAAACCGCCAGTTCACTGGTCTGGTATTGTCGCACTTTATCCCGAAAAAATATCCTTGAGTGCCCATGAAGACCATAAAAATATGTTGGATTACTAGTTGCTTTTTGTTAAATTTAGTGCTCGGGGGAAAAAAAAGTAAAAAATCGAAGCATATAGAGAAAATAATAACGAGCTATTGTTATTTTATTTTAAAAAATCGTTGTGGCCTCGGACAGCTGTGAATAATTCATCAGACGATAGGAGTTCCTTTTCAACTTTCTGCACGCAATGTGTAACTTGTGTCTCCTATGTAAATGTTTTGTCCGAGCTTGAGTTGTCAATATAGCTTCGACTTTGACAGGCAAGCTGTGATTATAAATGAGTTCAAATATAGCCAGACAGCAATGCGTTTCCCCCGCGCATGCAAGCTCTCTTGCTCCACGCAATCCTACGTTACTCGTAGTAACCGGGCAAAAATTCAGTGAAAATTTAGCGAAGGCCTTCACAAAATTGTTAGATGAGCTGTTAACAATCCAGAACTGATAGCAAGCTATTGGGCACTTTTTTTTCCGTGACAAATACTAAAAACTACGCGATCGCATGATGTCTGTGGTTCAAAGAGCACAAACGTGCCTTTTAATGTTCTTATATCTCGATCTCTCAGCAGTTAATCACTTTCGAAGGGAAATTAACGTGCTCTTGTGGTATCCGGGTTTAGTTTGATGGTAACCCTTTTAAAGGCCCCAGAGCTATTAAGTTAGTAAGAGCAATTATTACAGAGGGTTCCTGGCGTTTAAAAGGAAGAGATCTTATACGTAAAGCCTTGAACCAATAAGATCGCCGCTTGATTCAAGCAGAGCTTATATAAAATTATAGCTATAGAAAACCGAGACAATATAGCTGTTTTAAGAAAAAGAGAAGCCATTACTGTACCATTCACACTAAAGGTGTTAAAATAAATGAATAACTATTCGTCCGACGCTTGTCGAGAAAATCGTTAAGTGATTGTCCTCGAAATAGCCGTAAAATATTGAACAACACAAAAATTTTTAATCAAGCAAGTGGAGACAAGTGTAGCATTTGTGACGTCACGCAAGGAAGTCAGTCATTAATAGTAGCGTCTATTTATAGAATGCACGTTTCTTCCAGTCGATTGGTTGTAGAGGGATGAAGGCCTGTGTGGCTAAAAATTTCTTGTTCGGTTCCTCTCAGACTAGAATGCTGGCTCTTTGGTTTTCTTTGCAACTTCCTACTGAGTTCATCCTCAAAATGCCTTTCCTCAACAAAACTAACGTTGTCTTCCCCGATTTTAATCCTTGACTCTGCCCCAACACGTAAACCTTTGAGTTCATTACAAAAATCGTAGCACTAGTTTCGAAAACTGTTGCAAAAATAAAGGACCACGTGAATGTACTGTCCAGTAGCTTTCATTTGAATGGTCATACTTCAGGTTTTCATCCACAGAGTCAAAAGTTACAACTAGCTTGTGCAGCCAAATGATAAAATAGTAACACCACGGAGAGGTAAAACCGAAAGGCCACTAAAGCTCAATCGGCTGTCATTTGAATTGGCACACTTGAGGGATTTCTTACCCACGAGCGTAAGCGTAGTGCAAACGTCGATTTCTGCATGTGTCGATTCTAATGCAAGTCAGCAAAGCTATAATTGTTTTTGGCAATTTGCATATGTACGGTTCGGCTGCCTATGTAGGTTCGGCGCATGAAAAGGTCGACGTTTGAACTTGGCCTCACTTAAGAAACACGGCAGTACAGCACCAACATGAAAGTGCAGCTTAATAGCTTTCATTTGAATCGTCACACTTACGAATTTCATCCATAACCGAAAAAAGTTATAACTGTTTAGCTGTCTCGGGGGCAAAAGGGTGAAGACATACGAATTTCAACTCAGTAATTTACTCAAAGCAGCCACTTTCTATTCGTTTCTTTTTGTTTGGGTGTCTATTTCCTGACCTGACGCTTCAGGGTTTATTTGGCCAGCTGAGTGGAGGCGATAAATCGTCGTGTTCCGGCGCCTGCCAGTAATATTAGCGGTTGAAGCTATTTCTTCGGGAAGTATAACTGTATCTAAGATCTGAGACGCTTCACCTGACTTGGGAGTGTAAAACTAAGCAGGAAATTCTTTCCGTGGACTCGTGCACACAATGTAAGAGAAAAAGCCCCCAAAAAGTCATGTCCAATTGGCGCCAGTTCATTTAGAATTAAATGGTACATTTTGCATATATAATAATGATGTAATCGCTCCAAGGTTGACAGAGTTGCGAGTCAGTGAGAAGTCTGAAACCAGTAAAAAGCTGAAAGTTAATTTTTGGTATATGACGTAATCAATCTTAATACGGTCGAGGCACGAAACTCAACCAAAATCTCCTCCCTCCCACATACAACCCACAATTCCTTGATTCGCTTGGATGAATGGACGACGCTCGAAATGTATACTCTTTTGAATTCTCCACGGTGGCCAATTTACCTTATTAACTCAGTTAATAAATCCAAATTTTCCAGTCTCCTCCCAGTCTGTACTACTCCCGGAGTCATGTCCTGAGTCGCACATAAAAATGATTCTAATTGACTTCTCCATCCATACATTGATGGATTGAATTCTAAAGTGTCACCACCGTTCAAACGAAAGCTGTTGACCAGTATTTTCCTGTGGTCTTTTGGTTTTTCGATATCACGGAAAAAAAGAATTTAAGATTTCATTCGTTTTGAACTTGCCGGTTAATGTATTAGTATCTAGAGCCCCTGAGGGGTTTTTGATAGGGTATTGTATTGATCTGCGGTTCACCATAGAACGGAAAAAGGAGGGGTGTGACCCCGCACCTACGGCAGTGAGGCTTGTACCCTGCAAGCAGTAACCTGAGTATCAAGCTTTTCGGGCTAGGGAAGGCCTGATACTCAGGTTATGTAAGCAGAAGTTTTCTTGGCCGCCAGAACATGGGGCGACCAAGAAACCTCTGCTTGCAGGGAATGTTGCTTGCTGATCTGTTTTTATCCCGTGCTCTTAATTATGCGCATAATTTTTCGTACCGCTTCAGGCGCTACTTGAATTAGCTAAATGAGAAATTTAAATTTTAATGTCATCACTTAGGTCAAGAGAACAATTTTCGCTTGCTTATATTGATCAGCAAAGAAGGTAACGACGTTTCAAATGATAAAATGAAAAATGAGGGGATTTTTTTTTAACTGCGGAAGTCCGTCGATGATCATCAATCGGCAAAGTTGACTGAAGCACGGATAAACGACCAAAAATAGTTTTCGTGCAAAGTGTTTGATGGGGAAGTTTGAACTAAATCAAACATTTTGAGCCAATATTACATCATGATGTGAATGACTAATGAGCCAGGGGTTAACCATGCAGTCAAGCGTCCATAATCCGATGAAAGAAAGTCTGAACCATCAACTAAGAAAGTGTGAGTAATTTTTACCTCTGTCCAGCAGAGAAGAAACAAACCGGAAAGCGTATTTCTTACCACCAACTGATAAAATGCATTTTGTGGGAACGCAAAGTCCGCTATACCCTATCCGAGTGCAGCCCCCGACTCCAGCGCAAAAACTACAATGGCTTAGACCCGAGGGGAGGGGGGAGTACTCACTTATTTAGCCTTAAAGGGGACGTATCATCATACTAGCTCCATTCAAGTTTAAAACAGGGTATAATTCTGGGTTAAATGTCTTACTAAGAGAAGCTCTGAAAAATCTAAGTTGTCTCTTAAACAGGGTCAGGGTTTGAGCACCCGGGCCGCACCCGAGCACCTTGTTGATCAAGAATACATCTCCTTTTATGATTGTTATCCAATCAAAATCCAATCACCGATGAGCCGTCTCCTCCCCTAACCCACTAACACTGTAGGTTAGGGAGAGGGAGACGGCTGGCATTTCAGAATATAACTAGAGCTAGTTTCTTGAAGCTATCCTTAATTTCTGATGAGATATCTTTAGTCGTTCCCACGAAAGTATGGAAAGCCGGTACATGTGGTCACACCTGAACGTGATATAGCGAAAATCCCTTAGCCTGTTTCAGGCTCAGAGATAGAAGGAAACTAAGAAAACGATCGGGAAAGACGCGTGGAGGCCCTTTTTTCATATCCCACAGCCCCTTTCTAATTTTCGCCATCCCTATATCTGACAGCGCTAACCTGGTACAGGCAAAGGCTCACTTATACAAAATCCCTTGAATGAACAGTAATTTCATTATCGTCACCACCACGCATGAACTCTTATTGATCTTTAGGGAGAAATTATGCGGTGATCTGATGAGTACCACATCTGTCATTCGTGTTTAGATGAAGCCGTCTCAGTTAATTTTTTTGTTAGGCTAACTCTGTCTGAATATCCTGGCCTCACTTGAAGGAGATAACAAGAACGGTCCTTCCTTCCGCTCAGGGTTACATGCAGCTCCGCGCGCTCACAAGTTCTTCTCGCTCACCATTGAGGTCGGCCGAGAGCAGGGATTTGCTCGTATTCTATAATTGAAAATGGCCAACAAAAGCAAATCAATTAACATTAGGTGATCGGTGATCGGTGATCGGTTGGCCGCCGTTTTTCTCTAAACTGGCGAACGTAAAAACAAGAACGAAATAGCATGGAAGACTGCCTTTGTTATGTTACTCTTACATCGGAAAAATTCGCAACGAATTAACTGAGAGATTTTATCCCGCCAACACGGTGTTCTACATTGCTGACAGTCAGGGGTACTGCTTTTGAAGTTCGGACTGGCCAAGTTACAAAGGATTTTTCTGACCCAAGGGATAAATATAAATTACCGCGGCAAAAGTATAAGGAAGTCATCGAAAAAGACATGGAAAACTACCAATATAATTTTCGTTTGCCTGGCTTCTAGGTGAGGATTTTCTACGATTTATGTATAGTTTCACGCCAATAAGGGATTTGTTGAGATTATGAGTCAATCAGTAAAACACAGCTAGGAAAGTCCTTTTTCAGGTCCACAACAAAGTGCAGTCTAGAAAAATACAGCGGCCAACCAATCAAAATCAGACCGGACTCTAATTACTTACTTTTCGATTGAGCTGCCAGATTGCTGAATACAATATTTCACTCATTAGTTCGGACGGATTTAGAGGAAGTTACATGACTCATGCAATTGACTCGCTTAAGAGGATGCACGAAAATTTTAGAAACATTTTTTCTGAACCTTTTGCAGTTTCCATCAAGGAAAAATTTAACACAACAGTATTGAAAGGAATCTTTATTTTTTGGAGACGTAACAATTTTTTTTTTTGCTTTGTGTTCAAATATTTCTAGGATTTGAAAACCGTGCCTCTTGCTCTTACAATATATTACCTCTTAAGCTTAAACTTATCAATCTTTTTATTAAATGAGATTATGCGGTTTCCATGGCTTTCTTCCCTCAATGAGAAAAAAGCTTGTCAACTCAGCACACGGCACGCAACCAATGCAAAACTGGTCAGTATTTTATACATCTCTCTCCTTTGTGATCTTAATTTCCAAAATTCTGATTGTACCACCTGTCGTGAAAATGCCATTATTCATTATTTCAGACAATTCGTAGGATCTTTCGAGAAATTAAACCTAGTTGTTCGTTAAGAGCCTTGGATATTTCTATATGTTCAATCCTCATACTAGTGTCATTATTCAATATTTACTATTTTAACTTCTTCTCCCCATCATAAGCAAGTCATTTGTTGGACCCACCATTCTAAAAGAGACGATTGAAAGTTTTCGTGAAAATAAAAAGCACTACCAATGGCAACCGTAACAACCTATCCTGCGTAGTAAGCGTTTCCGTGGATTTGTCTGCGCGTATTAATTAAAGAGGAAGTCAATTACAGTGTCTCAGTTTTGGCCGCGCGGAAATTGGGCGAGAGTCTCAACTTCTGTGGTTGTTCCGGTGGAAAATTAAATGGAACGGTCGTTTTGCACTGAGAATTTTTTGGAAAAAAGGGAAGAGCTTTGAGGTATTCCTCTTTCTCGTTCATACTGGAATATCGGAATATCACTGTACCATTTCCATTTGGCTGAAAATGTTCACCAGTTTAATTGACGGCCACAAAGATGGATAGCGCTCTCACAAATGCTGAAATGGCACATACTTGACCTTTCCATTTAACAACAAATGGCAAGGGCTCTACAGATCTGAACGGTTTCCTAGGCCTTGTTTTGGTTCCAGACCTCTCATTAACCTTGGGCAAGCCTTATTTGACACTCGAACTAAAAACTAAATCAAAATGGGGGCTTTGCAAATTAATGTATGCCGTGACTTTTCCATTTTCATCTAAGAGCTCCCCGCCCAGTTTGAAAACTAAAAATTGGGGGCGGGGTCAGTGAAGTGTGTATTAATTAGTCTTTAAATATACTCAGTTTTAAAACACTAAGCAAGAGCTAAAACAACACCTAAAATATGTATACCAAAACCTTGAACTTGCCAGACAACACACCCATCTATTTGCGCTAAATATATTTTATTTATATGTAGACACTTTCGGTGACATCATCAAATAAAGCCGAAGAAAGCGGAAACCGCCGAAATTGATCCCTCTGACGAGCTATTAAGATCTATTGGGATATATTGATAAAACCAGTGATCATGAATAAAAGCAAGCGTTTAGTGCACTGGGGACAGTACAAAAAGCGAAGCCTTGATTCTCTCATTAGTTAAAACTACAGTTTATTACGAAATAAAGCCTTGAGCAACTCGTTTGTAGTCTCACAAACAGCTAGGTTATTAGCTTATTTCAGAGTCGAAATGCCAGTGCCCATATATCATAAATAAACTCTACAAGTAGTTTCGAAAAATATGTCCTGTATAGCGGCTTTCGAACCACCGCTGACACCAATATCCTTGACTTAGTTGTACATAGTCACGTAGCTATAAAGTGTACATGAAAATAATGTGTAAAACCCAAGATTCTTACATCAGTGTGTAGTGGTAGACAATGTCTCCCGTCCCCACTGCGCTTGTATTAACGAAGCAAAAAAGATTGCCTATGGTTTGTCGATCAATTCAATCTTATAAAGGCCTCTGAAAATATTGCCGAATCGAAACCAAAAATAGCAGAATAAAATGACATAAATTTGGGGAGAAGAGTTATGACTCACGGTACTCAACCGCCAAGTTACACTCATCCTGACTCATCAGAGAAAATATTTTGTCATTGACTCGCGCTATGACTATACATCACGAGAGAGGAAAAAGGGTGTTGTTCGTCCGGAAATCAGTAAAATCAATAATTCGACGAGCTGGATAAGAGCACAGTAAGTAACTATTTTATGAGGCCCTTTTAGGGGGGCTACGAATGTCGCTAGTCTGAATTTCAAAACCCTTCGTTTCACGTATTTAGGAGGAAGCCATGTCTCTGTCGGTGTTTTACTATTTTATTTGCCCTTGTCTTTGTCGCTGTCGCAGTTTCAATCCATCTTTGTGTCGTTTGTCGCCATTTCGTCTGTCTTATGTCACTGTTTCAAGGCCATGTCGCTTGTCGAAATTTACCCTAACAGGGCCTCTTTTATGGGAGTACATGGGATTGAATGATGCGGTTATGAGATTAACCTTTCCATCCCGTGGAGCAACCACTTCCGTTTCCGTCCATTACGGAACACTAACCTTATACAAACACAAGAAGGAAAACGCCTTTATAAAAAAAGTTCACGATATTTTAATCTACTACACGATTATTCCTACTACACTCTTTTTTCTTTAGAAGAACCATTTTTATAAGAACGTTGAGGCTGAGATTTTCCCCAAAATTTAAGAAAATGTATGGGCTAAAATAAGAACATTCTCAGGCTCAGCCAAATTTTACGCGTTCTTATAAAAAAAAAAGAGAGTGTAGTTCAGTTTGTCTTATTTGGCAGAACCCAGTCCATGAGCTGAATTTGTAGGCTTGATGTTCAAGTTCAGAAAAATAAAACAAAATTTGCCGGCCGTGTCAGTCACGCTTGCCATAAAAACTAAAATACAGTTCAAGTTGCCTTTTTACAGAGGACGGCAAAGAAATGTTGAGACATTGTGTTGCTCATTACATCTTTTGTTTATAGCGAAGTTCTCGTTGTCGTCGCCTTAGTCGCCATGGCCGCCGCATGGTTTCGTAAGGCAACAACGACAGTAGCAGGAACGAGGCTAAGTAAACTGAGGTTTAAGGGGAAATTACTGATTTCACTGAGATCACTATGCGCGTGTGTTATACATTTTAATACAATTCTTTGCCGTCCTCCACAAACCAACAATGTGAAATTATCAAATTCGATCAAGTTATCACTAAGAGGGAACGTGAACGTAAGACGGTGAATTTCCGAACGCCTCAGTTCCCAGTGGATTCAGCCTCCGAATTGTTTTGCAGCTGCGTTCGACAAACACCACTGCACGATTTGGAAAATCACGAAGAAGTTTAAAACTAACGTCAATTTTTCAGTCGTTTTTGGAAGAAATTTTCTTTTATCTTTCTTTTTTTTCTTTAACGTTACCATCGTGTCTTACCCAAAATGTCAAACTCCACGTATTCGTGCAAAGGCGTTTTTCTTTAAGCCATCTTCGGAAATCTTTGGAAGCCTTTACTGGGTAATCTTCGGAAATCTTCAGAAGACTTTAGGTCACTTTCGGAAATCTTTGGAAGACGCAGTATGCAAGTTGTTGAGTACGTTTTGGGTAATGATCCCTGTTTGCACCGCTCATGACAGTGTTCCTCCGAATGGTGATTGGCAGGTGAGGGGGGGGGGGTGGGGATGGAAGAGATCACTAGTTAGAGTATTAGGCCGTATGCTCGTCGTTTCTCTCCTTTGGTACCGCTTAGGATGTTGAAATCTAAAATGACAACCTTTAGAATTACTTTGAGCCTTTTAGGTTTAATAGAAACCGGGAAAACGCTTGTATTTGTAAAAATTGGTACCCCTTTGGGGTGAAAATAAAGCCACTCCCACAAAACGAGATTCTGGTATCTTTAGGGTTCTTTGCAAACTTTTCAACGAGCAACTCCTGGAATTTTTAATGGTTTCGCCTCAGAGGACGAGGTTATTTTTTTGTAGTGTGATCATTATTTCTCTTGTCTGTGTTGATTTCTAAGACTTTTTGACCTATGTATCTCTACACCTGGCTTGGGGACCAGAAAGCTGAATTTTTTTTATTATAAAGCACTCAAATAAAGTGTTAAACCAAATTCCGCTGGCAATAGGAATACTAGTAATTATAAGTGGCTGACTGTAACCTATAGTAGAAGGAAAGCTCATCTAAGAATGCTGAATTTTTCCAGTACAAGGCCTGGCTTTGGTCTTAAGTTTTGGGTCTGAAGTTGGGGATGTCACGTGCGCCTTACAATCTTAGCAAAACTATGGTGGTTCTGCTTAGGGCCTCGTCCACATTAAGGCGTTTTCAAAAGTGTTTGTTCTCTTATTCTCAAAAAGTAGCAAAATATTTTCGTCCACACAAGCGTTTCACATCGCTTTCAAGTATCCACACAAATTCGTTTAAAAACAGATATCTTTTTATGCGTTTTCCACTGTTTCCCGTGCTAAAATAACAAACAATACTTTCAAGATTTTCGAAAGCTGTTCTCCATTTCAACCGTTCATACACTATAGCATCTTGAAAACCGGATGCCTTTTTTACTTGTCCACAGTGAAAACGACGCCTTTTATAAAGTCGATCTCAAAATGAAAACGCATTAGTGTGGACGGAACCTGAGGCAGAGGTGTAACAGGTCACTCCGGCTTGCCAACCTCGTCCCCAGGGGTTTTTCCTCTTAAAACATTTGAGGGGCGCCGCTTCAAATTAAAAAAAAAAAAGCCTTCGGAACCAGGTTGTCCGGCTGGCCTGTAGTTCGCGTGCAATTTTTAGGACTACAACTCCTGAGCCCAGCTGGTACCAGTGTCAGCGACAGAAATTTATTTCTTGCCCATTTTCCCCGTAACTAGGTTGGAGGCTTTGTATTTCCAAAGGCGAAACAGCTTACACTATATTTGCGAAATTAATCGCTTATAAAAACTTTTCATCGCACGCAAACCGACTTAAAGCTCCCTTCGTTTGAAAACAAGAGCTGAAAACGGAAGTATTGCACCAAATTTGGAAACTGTTACTCTAAATATTGTTTTCCACCCAAATGGGGGGAAAGAGTTGCGAACTCAACAATTCCCACCCAAAACGAGATGGAAAGGGGGAGTTCGCGAGCGCGAAGTGCTTTTCCCCTTTCCTTGAGCGTTCCTGAGCGATCGCGAGCCCCCTCTCATCCTCTATTTTTGGCGCCTGCCACAAAGGTGAAGGTTTTAGGCCCTTAGGTGGGGTAAGTTTCTGTGAGTTTTGCCAATACGAGTTGGCCTTGCCACAGGCCTTTGTATTTTGGTTGAACACTCGGGAGTAAAATGTGATTTTTCCTTCCCGGCCCCGGTGCAAGGTTGAAAAAGGACTCAAAAACCAATGAAGTTTTCTACATTTTGAGGACTTCAAAGAGATGGGACTGAAATTGCACTTTCCTTTCTGTCATTTCAATTGTCGTTGACTTTAATATCAAATGCATCACAAAGGTAAAAAAGAAACGGCTTCCATAAAGAGACTCATTGATAAGGGCTTGAAAAAACTAAACGCATTCCTACCTAAAGGAGTGCAGATCATGACTGATCTTCTTGTTAGTTTTCTGTTACTTTATTCACTCATTCATTCATTTATTTATTTATTTATTTATTTATTTGGTGAAGATATATTTAAAAACCCATTTACACTTAATTTTTCCAAATTATGCCGATATCCTTTTGTGGCATCATGAACTTTGCTCAACATTATTAAACAAAGAAATGGATATCTCGAGCTGACACAGTTCCAGTTCCAAAAAGAAAAGAATTCACTTGACCGATGCAAAATTGGCTTTTCGACGTCATCTCCTCTATTCTTTCCAATATACTTCTTGTCGCTGGTGCTGGAATAGTATTTTAGCGAACTTTCTCATTTTCGTGAGTTTTCAGTCGGTGAATTTCTAGCCCTCTCATTGGTACACCACACACAGGTTATCAGCAAATAACCCTGCTTTTTTCCCTTATAAGGAAATTGGATGTCATGTCAAATGCGCATGCGTTGGCGTTCAAAAGCTTTCTCCGCGTCAAAGCAAGAGTTTTGTCCAAAATTGTAGGAAAAATTCGGCAACAATCAGTGAAGTTGAGAATGTCAGGTATTAAAAGGATTATTGCACTCGCTCAGGTTGGATATGAGCTAATTATATCGGAATTTTGGGAGGAGTGTGACGCCCGGTTCCTACCTTCAGACCAAAATGGCAATATTCCAATACCTGTTTTCAGTCCTTGCCTCAAAAATGCATACCTATTTTCCTAAAATCCATACCCAGATCAGATTCAGGTGAATCAGCATCCATTTTCAGACCGAAACGGCTCAAAAGCTCATAACCCTTGGTGTGGCACATACCTAGTATATAGCTTTTAACGGGGAGTACCTTCCTCCCCCCCCCCCCCCGCCCACCAACTAAACTTGGACGCTGAAACCGATTACATCTCTAATCGTCAAGGAAAAAAATCGGCTTTCTGGAGTTTCTGCTGGATTTAATAGATGGCACGAGAGCAGGATGTCTTTCCTCAAATTGGAAAGCATGATCATATGATACACAGCACGCACAAAACATTTTGGGTCAGGGCAAGTTGTGAAAATGTCAAGCAAAACGTATCATCGATCGATGCGTTTTAGAAAAATACACAGAAATGCTTTTTGTTGTTGTTGTTGTTTCGTATCCAGTTCAGTGGAGTTACCAGCTGTTCCTGTAATTTACCAGCTCCTTTAATTTGGTCAGCGGGTGGTCGCCGGGAAAGACTCTGGGGTAATGGAAAAAAAAAATTTTCTTGGTTGGATGTTCACCATGTTCACTGCAGTTCACTGTAACAAAACTAAAAACCGTTAACCGCAGGATTCCTGCGGTAACAATGCTATTTCCCCCAGCGTCTCTCTCCGGTAGGCACATGGGGGAATACCCGCTGACCAAGAAGCCTGAGGACTCTGGACACGAGATTGGTTAGGTTTTAGAAAGAACTTACCTTCGACACTGCCTTTTGATTAAAAGAAATTTACCTTTGACACTACCTGTTGATTTTGGTTTTTTTTTTAAATATCGAGCTGTGATTTGTATTCCCCGATGACCAGAGGAGATTGGTTTTTGCCGCATATTTCTATGACACGAATTTTTAAAATTTTCTGTAGATCAGCACAATCATAAATCACAGGCAAATCGGAAAAACTACTCCTATATATAGCCTATCAGTAGGTATGTGCCGCTGAGAAGGGCATGGTTTTCAAGAAGTTTGGTCTGGGACAGGGTATAGAAATCAGGGAGGTTTGGTCTAGAATAGGGTATCAATTACTGGGAAACTAATAAGTGGCGTGAAAATTTTAGTCCAAAATGGGTTTGAAAAACTCGGAAATATACTGAAATCTAAATGAAATCATGACAACTTCGTTGATCGAGAGATGATTTCCATTAAAAGCAGTGTGTGGTTATATTCCTTCCTGCGCTCAGGCTATAATGATCAGAGAGCGCGCACGGGGCGGGAAACAAGCCAGCCCCCAAACTGCGCGTTAGCAATATGCCTTTGACCCACTCTAACGGCCACGAATAACCCTCGCGCCCCGCGCGCACGTCCGTTTTTAAAACAAATACATTGAACAAGTCCACATGACAGTACCCTGGCTGCAGATGCCCTTTGGGTAAAAATTAAGGAATGCAAATTGACCATATCGGCGGTTGAAAGCAGCTTATTTTCCTTCACGCTTCACGTTTGTGTTGCCAGGGCCGCGAGCTCTCTCTTTCTCGCAAAAAATAATTACCTCTGACACCCAGGACAGGGTATTTCAAGTAAGACGTAGTAATATACATGCCAGTAGATTCAACCTGTCAGCAATAACTGCGAAGATGTATACTTGAGGCTTCTTGCTGTTACGGTAGTTGTTTTCAAAATGGTTGCTATGGAAAATGTTTTCCTGGTGAGGAATGTAGGCCATAAGAAACGACGAGGTAGTAAAAACATCTTCAAATAATAAGTCGATTGCTATCGCGAAAACGTACTAGCTACTGAATAAATACAGACTTCATTTCCCCCAAGAATTGTCGTCCTTCAGAGAATAATAGCCCCCTCTGGAATAGAATCGCCCTCCTTCGAAACAACCGTTCAAAATTGTAAAAATTTCCCTCAGGCTTACCTCAAATAATCGTCTCCCTTGAAAGTTCACTCTATTTTGGAGCAGAGAAAAAATAATCCGTCCGACCTCCAGCTATAATTTCACAATTTTGATCGTAATTTTTGTTTTCTCGAATATCTTTCGAAAAAGTCCGGAGTTTTTTAAAATCTTTTTTTAAAATCTTTTCGCAAAAGCTTCAACCTAAGTTAAACTTAAACCTAAGTGTAAACAAAGGTTTGAACGTTTTGAGGAGATCTTATATGGCAGGTATTAAAACGAAAACATCCAGGTCAAAGATAAGGATGCCATAAAATCTCCTCAAAAAGTTCAAACCTTTGTTTACGCTTAGGTTTACACTTAGTCTGCTAATACAGCCGCCTCTCCGCGCTCCGGCCGCTTGCCGCGTTCAAGAAGTTTGGACTGGGATAGGGTATAGAAATCAGGGAGGTTTCGTCTAGAATAGGGTATCAATTACTGGGAAACTAATAAGTGGCGTGAAAAATTTAGTCCAAAATGGGTTTGAAAAACTCGGAAATATACTGAAATCTAAATAAAATCATGACAACTTCGTTGATCGAGAGATGATTCCATTAAAAGCACTGTGTGGTTATATTCCTTCCAGCGCTCAGGCTATAATGATCAGAGAGCACGCACGGGGCGAAAAACAAGCCAGCCCCCAAACCGCGCGTTAGCAATATGCCTTTGACCCACTCTAACGGCCACGAATAACCCTCGTGCCCCGCGCGCACGTCCGTTATTAAAACAAATACATTGAACAAGTCCACATGACAGTACCCTGGCTGCAGATGCCCTTTGGGTAAAAATTAAGGGATGCAAATTGACCATATCAGCGGTTGAAAGCAGCTTATTTTCCTTCACGCTTCACGTTTGTGTTGCCGGGGCCGCGAGCTCTCTCTTTCTCGCAAAAAATAATTACCTCTGACACCCAGGACAGGGTATTTCAAGTAAGACGTAGTAACATACATGCCAGTAGATTCAACCTGTCAGCAATAACCGCGAAGATGTATACTTGAGGCTTCTTGCTGTTACGGTAGTTGTTTTCAAAATGGTTGCTATGGAAAATGTTTTCCTGGTGAGGAATGTAGGCCATAAGAAACGTCGAGGTAGTAAAATCATCTTCAAATAATAAGTCGATTGCTATCGCGAAAAAGTACTAGCTACTGAATAAATACAGACCTTATTTCCCCCAAGGATTGTCGTCCTTCAGAGAATAACAGCCCCCTCTGGACTAGAATCGCCCTCCTTCGAAACAACTGTTCAAAATTTTAAAAATTTCCCTCAGGCTTACCTCAAATAATCGTCTCCCTTGAAAATTCACTCTATTTTGGAGCAGAGAAAAAAAAATCCGTCCGCCCTCCAGCTATAATTTTACATTTTTGATCGTAATTTTTGTTTTCTCGAATATCTTTCGAAAAAGTCCGGAGTTTTTTAAAATCTTTTTTAAAAAATCTTTTCGCAAAAGCTTCAACCTAAGTTAAACTTAGACCTAAGTGTAAACAAAGGTTTGAACTTTTTGAGGAGATTTTATATGGCAGGTATTAAAACGAAAACATCCAGGTCAAAGATAAGGATGCCATAAAATCTCCTCAAAAAGTTCAAACCTTTGTTTACGCTTAGGTTTACACTGGATGGAGTTCAATTCTTCAACGTGACGTAAGGCGTGGTCAGGTGTAGTTTCCGGCAAAGCCGCTAAACACATAAAGTCTTATCAAACATCCGGTTTTTGAGCGCATACACACACAGACCCAAAACGCGCCAGAAGTTGAAATATGGTTGTATATGCAAACACCAATAAGCCTGGCTTAAATTCTGCAGGATTAGAGTAGTTGTGCATGAAAATATGTTTTCCTTGTGCATTTTTGTTACGTTTGTGACGAGACATAACGAGCAATACGATCCCCTTTTTACCATTTAATCTTGTTGACAAACACATGACATTTGCGATAAAGAGCATTCCTTTCAACTTGAGAGTCGTATCACTTTCACCGCATTTCTGACACATTGATGCTCGGGTCATTTTCAAGGTAGAGCTTGATCTCTTAAGTTTTGGGATCTCTTTTCAACGGCTTCTAAACACAACTAAGATATAATGGCGACGACGACAGCAGAGGTCGTTTATGTACCGGAAAATATTGACGGAAAAGCTTACATGGACTATCAAAGGTTTAGACTTCGAGTTTGGATCTGCTCTGGCATATCGATGCTGATTGTTTTATCAGTCGCCGTCGCGCTAATAGTTCAAATTTTGAACTTTTCAACGTTTCTATCACAGAAGTACGAACTTGCGGAGGGCGACATGAGGGTTATATCGGTATCAACTGCATTCTGTGAAGGAATATCTCTCGGCAAAGACGCTTCTAAGCGAAATCTTTGGATTATGCCCTCGTCAAGGCTCAGTCCCCAGCTGCGACGCACAAACTTATCAACCGAACTGTTCGTCTCAAGACATCAATACTGGTACAAGGGTTTTTATTTGCTTGAAGGGTCGTCGGTAATCTTAAACGCCGAGTCCGATAGCTTGTTAAAGCTCTTTATTTTCAAGGATAAAAAGCGATTGAACGAATGGATCGATCAAAATGGTGACGATCCACAGAACGTCAGCGGGCATCAACAGACTTTCTCCACCTCGCAGCCCACGAGGATATCGTACAGTTTAAGCGTTCGTGAGACGGGAAAGTACTACATTCTCTTTAAATACACAAAAGGAACGAAGGACTTTGGGAAAATGAAACTTGACTTCACTATTAATCGCAAAGTCTACGACTTGGAGTCTTCGGTTTATAAATGTGCTGCAGGCGCCGACGAAGCGTGCTCGGCAAGGCTTCTCTTCGGTTCCTCTGAAGTTGGTGTGATAGAGGTCACGAACGAATCAACAGAGCCATCTTATCCCAGTAATGAGCTTGTTGTCACTTGGCAGTGCGAGCCGCGAATCTGGTTCTACCTTGCGGTTTTTGCCGGACCCATCTTGCTCGCTGTTGTCGCCGGTTTTGTGTATTATCTCGTTGTCATCACCCGCAAGAGAAACAAGCATTTACACAGGCTTGCGGTCCGCAGACAGCAAGCTCTGCTGCGCGCAAGTGGTGCTGGTCGCAGTAGTTCTCTCAGTAATCGGAGCTTCAATGGTTCAATGAGGAGACCACCCAGTCGAACACCAAGTACATGTAGCCTAGGCAACCAAACTGACATGTCACGTGCGCCGTTTCTGCAACCTGTCGTGACAACGATGTATACGGGAAATTCAATGAGCGCAAGCGAAGACAGTGGGCACGATACAGACGAGGAGAACAAACCAAACAAAAAAGCTCATAATCAAAACAGAAAATCCTCTGTTGATGGGATGTCTTTAGCTTCCAGGGAAATTACGGTTTCTAGAAAACCAAGCTTCACTACGTTTCAAGGAAGCGAGGATGAACGGTGTGATGTCACCAAAGAGGCTACAACTACTGCGTCACGTTACCCGAATGGAAGATCGCTTGACAGCTACGATGGAAAAAGAACAAATTCTGATGGCCAAGAAATGGGTGACAAAATTGCCACCGGGGCAATTCCAAAAAATCCTCCGACCCGTCGTTATTCTAGCGATGAATTGTACGACCGTGCAATCAAAACACTGCCTTGCAACCATGGTAACTTAGCAACCAACACCCATGCGCCTCATCAAATTGCGTCGGAGGTTGAAGCTCCTTGGACACGCAGTTCGAGCGAACGACTGCGTGACAGCCGTGATGGTAGACGTTCGTCGAGTGAAAGAACACGCAAGCCAAGATCTGATCGCCATCGTAATATTCCAAATGGCACTCTACCTCCAAACTCTCCCACTCGTCGATATTCAAGCGACGAATTGTATGACCGTGAATTATATGGAAGAGCCAGCAAAACGCTTCCACGTAACCATGGCAACGTGGCGTTCTCTGCGCACCCGGCTTATCCGTTCGGCTCAGAAGTTCAAGCTTCTGCGTCTCGAGACCTGATTGGACGTTTGCTTGACAGCTACGACAATACACTTGTCGACAGTGAAAATGCTCGCAAACCCTTTGCTGGAGCAAGACCCAGAAATGATCGCGATTGTGGTAAAATCCCGAATGGTTCCATCCCAACAAACTCGCCCACTCGGCGAAATTCTAGCGATGAGCTGTATGGCCGCGAAATGTACAACCATACTGACAAGACCTTGCCTCGTAACCGTGGTAACACGGCGCCTGCCGACCCTCACGGTAACCAGCTCCCCCCGGAGCAGTACCTTCTTCCCAGTAAACCCGCTTCTCTTCCGTCTTTACACTATCCAGAAGGGGTATGGACGCTCCCTCTTCATTCCGCACTCGAATGCCGCCCGAAAGTAAACATCGGTGGCGAGGAGGACACCGTTGAAACACGGAAAATCAAAGTGCGGACGCATTCTGGGAGACGGAGAGAGATGGGATGGTCACCAAGGCTTTCCATGGTCTCAGAGTCTGAGGTGTAAAAAGAGCTTTGATGCTTGACCTTCTCGACCCGCAGGACTACCGCGTCATATCATCTCCTCCAGTTAAGGGCGTCGAGACGAATTGTGAGATGCGTATTAGCTCACAGTATTCCAAGTATTTTATGAAGAGAGCACTTTGAACTCGTTGGTGATGTAGATTGAGCTTAAGGGTGTTCTGCACACGAACGAAATATCGTTATTCTATTCAATTCTTTAACTGGCAAGATCCAAAAAAGCCTGCAAAGCTGGCTGCATTTTTCGCGCGATAGCAATTTAAGCGAGGGAAGAGTGTGCGGTCAAAGGCTTCCTTCTAGATGCAATTTCTCTCAGGGTGTCCACTACCGATTGTTGAACAGTAGGATGAGGGGGTAAAACGTGATTACACGTACCCAGAGCCCGCATTTCGGCTTCGCTGACCGCTGGAAAAGGAGAACGATGACCCTGGATTACGAGGTTTTCTACGAAAAAGGACAACAAGCATATGTATTGCAAAGAAGTATTTCACTGTGCTCATTATCATTCTCGTACGACAGTGTAAGGCTAATCGTCGCTTTATGTATGCGCGTGTACTTCCAGAGTCCGTTTTTTCTCTGCCAAGTATTTGTTTGGTGTTACTGTTTACGAGAGCCGAAAAAACGTTCAATCGAGCACTAGTGCGAGTACTCTGCCGAGACTGCCTTAGTTAGATTATTCGCGATGTTAGAGTAATTGCACAAGTTTGAACGAACATTAGTAATTTGTAGATCAGCCCCAACTGCTGCCGGTGATTTTAACTCAAGGCTTTAAATGTCTCTAGCTTGAGTACCAGCGATTCTCCTGAAGCTTGGTGAGTTATCAACAACCGACCCTGGTGGAGTGCATGAAAGCCTTCTCTCTGGCATGATTTCACCGAACTGAGCTTCAAAGCGCATAGGAAGTGGTATTTCTAACAACAGACTTTAGGAATATCTGTAAACTGCAACTGGATTGGTCCACACGCCTAATTTCAATCAACCTAATCCCAATGTTTACGTTGGTCTACAGTCTGCTTTCTGGATTGAGTCGTGCATTTGCTACATGCCTGCGTAATTGACCATGTAAAAGTTTGAGTACCTCAGGCGACTTAAGGTATGGTTTGGGCCTAATTTGTATAAAATTTACCCAAAAGTCATAACTCTGGGGAAATCTGCCGGAAAATTCTCAAACTTGGCAATTGTGGAAAAACTGATGACCCTAACTCGGTTTTTACTTCAAGTGTCAATCATTTGGGTCCCGTGACCAGTAAAGGCTTAATAACGGTTGAAATTTTCAGAGTGAAATGGGGAATATAAAATGAAATAGAATTAAATCTTTTTGGGTGTCATTCTTTTGCATGCTAAGGGGTGTCCATACTAAGTAGAAATCCTACGAATGACGAAAAGAGGTCACGTGACTTAATTAATGCTTTAATAATTTCTAATATAAATAAAAGAGACAGCCTCACAAGGCGAATTCACTATAAGCTCTTTGGATGCAAAAGAAGGACACCCAAAAAGATTTAATTCTGTTTCATTTTATATTCCCCATTTTACTCTTAAGATTTGACCGTTAATCATCCTTCACTGGTTACGTGACACAAGCGTTGGGCACTTAAGTCTAAACATTGAGTTAGGACCATCAAGTTTTAAATGGGTGCCAAGTTTGAGAGCTTTTCAGCAAATGTCCCTTAAGTTATGATCAGTTGAGTAGATTTTATGCAAATAAGGCTTCACGCAACGCCTTGAGGATAGAGATGTCGTCGCTGCAACGAATATTAGTGATTGTACAGTCTATATTAATAGTGTTTTGATACAGCTCTGCATGTCAATAAACAAAAGAAAACCAACATTAGTCAAGTTTTTTTTTTCCTGCAAGAAAATTTATAAGGCCTCGTAAACTTGCTTAACGCATTGCCGTATTAAGATAATTGCATTTCGTTTTCATGTTCGAAGATGTCGTGGCGTGTAGGTAGAAAACGATTTGTACGTGCTCAATTCAATTCAATTGAGTTGTGCTCAAGTTGCTTTAAAATGGCTTCAATTCTACTGGACTTTACTGCCGTAAATCGACCACTGATGTCTTGCTTCTATAGTAACTCAAACTTATTTCTACTGATGTTCAGTTAAATTTTAGCCATTCCAAAAACAGTTTTATTTGTCCAGGGTGCTCGGTCAGCTTTCGCTGTTCTCTTTTGGCCGGGAAGCCCTGCCTTAAATGAAAGAATAATTTACAACTAAAGCAAGTTACAATAAAAGCTATAGGTTACAATAAGCGTTCACAAGAAAAGTTAAAACCAGGGCCCTGGTTAAAACCTACCGTTTGGCACAAAATTTTTGCGGGAGTTTAAATTTTGCGGATTGGCGGTTTTTTGTGTTTTTGGGAACTATTTGTAGGTTTTAGTCTATTTGAGCTTTCTAAATACCGTGTGGCACTTAATTTTTGCGGGTTCTAATATTTGCGGTGTTTGCGTTCTTTTTTCGCGATCCGCAAAAAAAGTTCCCTCAAAATAAAATTACCGCAATTTTTTTCCGCAAAAATTTACTCTGTAGAAATTATATACAAAAATACTGGTTTGAAGGAGAAAATGCTGTAGATAACTCGGTGGATATTACATCAAGTGGTACCAGTGATTGTCGATCCATTGTAATAGACTGACATTCGCATGTTGTTTTATCCGTCATTCTTTTGCATGTACTCAAATAAAAAAAGAAAATGTTATCAGTTCTATCTGAACACGACTTCCAGAAAATCGCAAAAATTAATTCCCAGCAAGAAAAACAGTCTTTTCCAATCGCAAAAAATAGTATCGTTATTGGACTCACGCGTCTTTTTATTCAGTTTCCCGCGTTTGGCAAATTTTGTATGCCCTACCGCGCTCTGTATTGTTTGCTATGCTTACATGAAATTACGCCCGCAAAAAAAGATAAATTGGCTTTTTAAAAATGTAAACGATTTTTTTCTGCCGGCATTAGACGGAGAACTGCTCTTCATAATTCTGCTTGTATGCTCATATTATGCTCGGTAAAATACAGTGGAACCTCGATTTAACGAAGAAGTGCCAAGGGACTGGGGAAATTGGTTCGTTATATCGAGGTTCTTTTCCATACATCGCACTATTACTGGGCTGAAAAATATCGTTCGTTATACCGAGGGCTTCGCTATATGGAGGTTCGTTATATAGAGGTTCCACTGTACCAACATGAACTTATTCGACCCGATTCAGAGCCAGATCTCAGTGAAAAGGAGGGGGCATTGTTGCATTTTTTGCTTCCAAATTTATTACCCAGGTTTTTGTTATTATTTTGTATTTGTGATGATCCTTTTTTGCATAATTAAATGCATTTTTTGTTTTACCATGTATTTTCCTGCTCAAATTCTGCAACTTGGCAAGACATGCAGCTAGCTGTGTAGCTCGTATGCTCGAAATTATACTAATATACAGGGAAGGACAATTTTATTTTTGACGGGGGTGGGGTGACGGGGTAGCAAAGAAAAAAATTTAGAGAGAGAGAAGAAATCGTGCACAGCGAAACGAAGCTAAGAAGGATTGCAAGCTAGTGAAACGAGGTGAAAGAAAAATTTATGCAAAGCATTTTTGGCTTCCAAATCGGGGCTCCGCCGCCAAGATTCTCGCCCAAATCCCAAACAAGTGAACCTCCTCGCAGGTTAGGACAGGACAAGTTATCAGTCAAAGTCATTTTAAACACACTTTATTCACCAACACAATGGCCTTGATTAAAAATTTTAGATTCCAACTAAAACAAAGATAAAAAGTAAAACTAGGATTGGGCTAGCCTCAAGCGACCCAGTTTATTACAATTTCCTCAATATAAAAAGCACTCCAAAACCTTTAAATATAATTTTCATAAAACACCAATATTATACAAGTATATTACAAAGGTTAAGCCAGCAGACGTTATTAGACTATCATTTTGATGTTCCAGAAGTTACAAAGTTAACTGTGTACATCGGGCTAAGAGCTTGAATGACCATAACATGCATAAAATTTTCCTAGATGTCACGTAATGCTTCTCTTATTGGGTAGAAGTGTTAGATGATGACTTCAAAGTAGTGGTACTATTTATAAAACATTGTCATCAACATCCTGCAAAAAAAAGAGCACAAACGTGTTAAAAATATTCCTTTTATTAATCTGTTTATTTTTTAAACTGTTTTAGACAATCTCGCAACAAAAGAAACATATATTATTAACAACGTATAGGACAGTCAGACGAGTACAACAGGATTGTTCAATTAACCGTTTAAGCCCTAACAGTGATGAAAATGAAATTTCTCTAAATACATTATCAATACTTGTTCAGACATTCAAATGATGAGAATAAACAAAGTGATCACCAAGGATGAGATGTCTCGATATTTAGATGAATTCTTCTTTCTAGTTTCATAAGAAATTTTATGGAGAACAGTAAGGAGAACATGCATTTTTATATCAGGGCTTAGAGGGTTAACAGTTGGCATTGAAGAGCTCAAAACAAAGGCTCAGGACTTTATGCAGACTGCTTCTATATTGAAGTGTCTAGTGAAATCAAACACTTCTGTAATGCTGTGATGGACTAGCATCGCATCTGGTGAGGAATAGTAATGCTCCTTCTCCGATCAATGCAGATTACTGTAACCCTTTAAGCACCAATATTAATATACATATTCTCATTAGTGCTCTTCATACATTTCTTATGTTACTAGTTAACCCTTTCCCACTCAAGGAAAATGCCAAGTTTTTCTAAATTGGCAAAGATGAATTGGTAGACCCCATGTGATATACCATTTGAAAGGTTATTTTCTAGGGTGTGCTGTAAATCACACTAACAGGGATGGAGGATGTCTCAGATTAGACTGAGAAGGGTGCAAAATGAAAAAAGAAAAACATTTAAAATTTTCCTATTCCTCATACATATTGGGTATACCCCTAAACCATAGCTAAATGTGCAGCTCTTAGTGCACTGCTTGTTGTCAGATATCAACTTGAACCTAAAATTAAAAAGGGAAAATGTTGCAAAAGTTGGAGGGGTGGAAAATCAAGTCTCATGTAGGAGGGGGTTCAATTTTATGCCTTCAATGTGCAGATCTTTCCAAGATCTTTTGGTTGTGCAAATTTCACACAAATTGACCAAATATTGAGCATGTAATGGCATCTTGTGCCATATGGCACTCTTGGGCATTAAAGGGTTAAGAGAATTTGCACAAACATCAAGACATTTCATGTTTGGTGATCATTCCCTTTATTCTTGTGACCCATATGTCTGATCAAGTACAGTGTGTAAGGAAAATGTAAGGAGAAGTTAGATGCTTGTCACTATAAAGGCTTAAAGGGTTAAACATGACCAAGCCCCACATTTACTGTTCATTTCTTAATTAACACACAGGACTCTTTTCACATCGTAGCAGAACAAAAACATTAACATAAGCCATGACCTACAATTCCGGTCACTTTGCGTGGGAACATTTCTCTCAATGTCACAAATTATCCACCAATCTGTATCAGTCTGCAGCTCTCCCTTCCCCTCATTGTTGAGTGAACCAATTTTGGTTGTGCAGCAAGTCATTGTTATCAACAGAGGGGGATGGACAGGGAAAGTGTTCCAACAAAAGTGTCTGAAATTGTAGCTAGCATGACAGAATTGGCATCTCAGTAGCAAATCAGAGCATACAAACAGTCTGTGGGAGGTCACGGTTTCAACTCCTACTGGGTAATTACTGGTAATAGATGTTTTTCTTTGTTTTTTGGTATGCATGACAAAGTGAATACAGATCACCCATTATGAAAATTTTTTTGAAAAATTCTAATGCAAAACCAACTTACCAGGATGGTCTTTCCGACGTTCACTCATTTCCACATCTTCCTCATGGAGCCTTTGTGTGGACTGATTCGATGAGACCTTCCCTTCTTTTTTCTTCTTGATACAACAGTATGCTGTGATAGCGATTATTACAATGAGCAAAACTCCACCAACCACGCAACAAACAATGATGATAGTTGTCTTGTTTGAATCAGGTTCTGGAGTTGCAGTGGCACCTACGGTGGTTGGAGGAGCTGTTGTCACTATAGGGGTTACCAATATGGCTTTAAATGATGTAGGATCTGCCGAGACAACCTTCCCCGAAGGCAGAGTTAGGTTGAAGGAACCAGACATGACTTGGGTTTCAAGTAAAGCAACAGCTTGCTGCAAATCCTCAGCTGACTGGCCTTTCTTTGGAGTCAAGATGAATGAGACGTTAATGCTGCCTGCTGCTGTGCTTACATTTGCGATACAAGGGTTTCCTGTTGTTCTTCGAATTTCAACTATAAGTCTCCTCTTGAAACCTTCTTCATCTCCAGCAACGTCACTGTAGTCTTCATCAAATATAAATGTTACTATTTGGCCGTATGACACAGGTTCACAAGTTGACTCATCTTGACAATCTGCTGGAGCACTACAAGAACCACTAAAACTGCACCTGGATTCCCCTGCAAAGTAAAAACAACAATAGCATTACTTTCTGTCATTTGTTAAGGTAGGGTACTACAACATAACCTGGAAAAAAACTGAAAAAAAATCAACCTTCTTTGTCTATTCACTTGTGTGATGACTGCTTCAGCTTTCAGTTTGTGATATGTTTATTTACTGTTATAATGTTAGGAGGTTGCTATGAATATTTATTTAATAAATAATACCCCTGGTGATGATGGTCTTGGAGATAATCTGTCCCCAAACTTAAGCCCCAAGTTGCAGCAGCAAGGTGCACCCTATGCATGGGTGTCAACAGTAAAAATAATCTTTGCTGACATTTTAGAGAGTTTTGTTGCATGTCAAGACAAAATCTTTTTAACAGATTTTATCTCTGTTAATTTTTCAGGTATTGGTAGGCAGATACCATATCCTTAGCATCCAGACAGTGAAGATATTGTTAAAATATTATAACATACCTTTGGGGCAACACAGTGTTCCTGATGGCAGACACTCGCCATTTTTGCTACAAAAGCTATGTCCATCCGGGCAGAAACTGCAAAAATTGCAGAAAAAATTTATTGAAAAATAAAATTGTGGTATTAAATTTTAAGTGTATGATTCCTCTAAATTTCATGGAATAAATATTATAATCATTCTTGATATCTGGGCAAAAGTAACAATTTCAATACTTACTTGCAATCATGCTTGTCTCGAGCTTCTGCGCATTTTACCACAGCACGAGATACACTTGGGCAGACAAGGTTTCTCATCTGGCAAAGATGTGCCCACCCTGTGGAGTAAAGAAATCACTCATGACAACTTATTCATGAGGAAACATTACCAGAAAGGATTACATTCTGTCTCAGCTTGATACAGGCATCCCACATCTCTTAGACTGTTAGCAGCCACTTTATAGGTTGTCACGTTGACAAGCTTATCACATGATTGATCAAAGACTGGAGTCAACTACTAGGCATTTACTTGGCTCTCTGGAGAGGGACTTCCTACAAATCAGTCAATGCTTTGGCAAATTATCGAACCTTAAAGGGGCTATGTCATGAATGACATGGGAGATTTTCATATTCAGAGATTCTTTTAAGACACATTGGCAGAACTTAAATAGGTTGGCCTAGCAACTTCAAGTTGCGTTTCATTTCCATCCTTAATTGTCCTCCCTGGCCAGCTACATATACTTTCAAATAATAATAATAATAATAATAATAATAATAATAATAATAATAATAATAATAATAACAATAATAATAACTTAAATAGTTTAAGTGCACTGGTAAGGCATTCATTTTAACAATATCGGAGCATTAATTTATGGTTCCATTGATGCAAATATGTACTTTGTTAACTTTTCAAGGAGATAATAAAAAAATAACTAACATTAATAGATTTTTTTAACCTTTTAGGCCCAAATACTAATCAGCATCTAATTTCCTCCCTTTAATCCCTAACAGTGATGAAAATGAAATTTTTCTTTACATCATCATTACAAAGATTCAAGTGAGGAGAATAAAAAAAAGTGATCACCAAAGATAAGATGTCTTAATATTTAGAGAAATTCCCCTTACTAGTTCTATAAGAAATGTATAAAGAACAGTAAGGAGAATATGCATTTTCATATCAGGGGAGATTACGAACATCAAGGGAATGACCACCAAAGATGCAATGTTTTAATCTCCAATGCCTACGATGATAAATTTGCAGAGACTGGAAAAGAGAATTCATGTGTTCATATTGGAGCTTAAGGGGGCTAGGACAAAAAGTGCAAAAAAAGGGCTAAACAGACACCATCCAGCATTCTTACCTCCTTGGTTATCATTCTGCAATGCTTCGCTAAAGTTCAACCTTGGGGCAGGAGTACAATCTGCTTCATTCTGACAGGATGCAGTGTAAGGACAGAAGACTTTGCCACTCTCACAATCAATTTCAGCCTTTTTTCTTGCAGCAACATATTCTATTTCGTCTGGTGTACAAGTAGAATTTTTTGGGATACAGCTCATATTGTAAATGCAGAAGGTCTCATTAGCACCACACACAGTGCCAAATGGACCAATGCTGAAGGTGCTATTTTGCTGAAATTCAAGCAACTTTTCATAGGAGCAACTTTCATTCACACCAATGCACTGCATGTATAACGGGCAAAAGACTTTGCCTGCTGGGCAGTTGGCACACCAGGGTGTGTTGGTCAAATTCCTTAGGTCATCATTGGTGAGATGGATGGTACATGCCTGATTATTAGGAATGCACTTCTGGTTCAAGGCACAAAACTTTGTACCATAACTGCACTTAGCAAGTTCCTGTACATCTGTTAGTAACCACTGACGAAATGCTTCACTGACATTATAAGATGACCACCAGGGGGAAACACTTGCTGGGGAACTAGAGACAGCAAGAGGATGGGTACTATAAGGGCAGACCATACCAACCATGCTGCTGAATGTTGAAGTGACTATAGTTGGCCATGTCATAGAAAGGCTGCTGCTAGAGCTAGAGCTGCTGCTGCTGCTGCTGACACTGCTGCTAGAACTAGACGAACTTGAGCTACTGACACTGGAACTAGATGAACTGGAGCTGCTGACACTAGAACTAGGTGAACTGGAGCTGCTGACACTGGCGCTGGAACTGGATGAACTGGAGCTACTGCTACTGCTGGAACTGGATGAACTGGAGCTACTGCTGCTACTGCTGCTGGAACTAGATGAACTGGAGCTACTGCTGCTGCTGGAACTGGATGAACTAGAACTGCTACTGCTGGATGAACTACTTGAACTGGAACTGCTACTGCTGGATGAACTACTTGAACTGGAACTAGATGAACTAGAGCTGCTGACACTGGGGACGCTGATGCTGGGGACGCTGATGCTGGGGACGCTGATGCTGGGGACGCTGATGCTGGGGACGCTCACACTGGGGACGCTCACACTTGGGATGCTCACACTGGGGACGCTCACACTGTTGCTAGAACTAGATGAACTGGAGCTGCTGCTGGAACTAGATGAACTGGAGCTACTGCTGGAACTAGATGAACTAGAGCTACTGACACTGTTGCTTGAACTAGAGGAACTAGAGCTGCTGACACTGTTGCTTGAACTAGAGGAACTAGAGCTGCTGACACTGCTGCTGGAGCTGGATGAACTGGAACTGCTACTACTTGAACTGGATGAACTGGAGCTACTTCCAGAACTAGAGGAGCTGGAGCTGGAGCTGGAGCTGGAGCTGCTATTGCTTGAACTAGAAGGGGATGAAGTGATGGTCACGCCAGTGCTTGTCAAAGTAAGGTAGATCGTGCTCGTCATGGGCACTAAACTGCTGCTTGGTGGCTTGTTTTCCAGATAACCACAAATTCTTGGCAAGCCATTGCAAATTTTTCCAAATAATTCTACTCTGCCACAGAACTCATTGACATGGCAGCAAGCAGTCTGCAAGTGAAAAGAATTCAACATCAAACGTTTTCTTTATAAGTAAAAACTGTAGGTGAATCAATAGAAACTTTAAACTAAGGAATGAGGAAGACTGTATCAGAGTAACGTCGATCCACCGCGGCAGACTACAGAGATCTTTAAGCTTAATTAAGCTTATAGTAGAATTGTTAAACGTTCAAGCTTAGACTTGCGACAACCGATAAGTTTACTTCTCAGAGCGACAAAATCGCGAAATTTGAGCGTCGAAGTTGCAATCAACGAGCAACATGGAAATGTCACCAAAACGGACTTTAAGAAAGTCCTTTTTGGTGAAGAAGCTAGAAGGGGCTTGGAGATTTTCCTAAAGTCTAAGTCGAGCTTAGTGCATGCACTGCCGCCATCTTGTCGAGTGAAAGCTGGGGAGATCGGGGAGATCGAGAATGAGCACTTGTGCTCAGGCCCCGCTCCCTTTTCCCGAGAAAAACGAATGCGCCGAGAGCCGCTAGCTGGTCAGTCTTGTTAAAATTTGTTGATGGCTCGATTTGTTTTGCCAATTTTAGTTTCACGCACATTTGGCGCTCTATTCCCTTCGTCTCAAAGGATTTGAAAAGTTTCGTTTTCAGTCCCGATAGGTCTCGATTCCGCTATCCTTTCTCCGAGAACCGCTTGCTGGCGTTGCTAAGCAACGATTACTCTACAATCCCCTGGCGCAAGCCGTGAGCTGGTGTTCGCGCTATTTTCTGGTCAGAAAATGAAAATGGAAAAAAATCTAACACTGCTTGTGAAGGCATTTTTCAACAGAAGGATTTGTTGTTCCAAGGAAATGTTGAAGAGCCCTATTTATTTCGATCTTTTACAGGATCTGCTGGACAATTGACTGAGTACGTGAGTAGCCAGTTGACAAAAGCTTCCAAAAATGAACTAAAAAATATCTTAATAGCTGAAAGTAAAAGTTTCCACAGCTTTCAATACTTTGTAAGGGGGGAGTGGTGCAACATTTATCTTTTCATTGATTTGATGCGTGAAGTCAACTAATTCGCACCTAGGGCAGGGCCTTTTCAAAGAATAAACGGAACGGCTGATCCTTACAGCAGCTAAAGAAAGACACAGAAGACGAATGGTCCTACCAGTTTATAAACCTTTTAAAAGACTCTTGTCTAATCTTACACAGTTTGAACTGTTTGAATTCTTTAGCCGAAAATTTAAGTTGCAGAAAACGAAACGAAAATTTTGGCTGCAGTGATGCAAACTTAATCCCCAATTTCCGAGCTGCCGTTGGCTTTTCGAAAATCCTAGCTGACCTTATTTCGCACTCTTAACGACGTATTTGTTCTTCCAAAAACAAACAAAAAAACTCTAGTTTTTCATCCCAATATGACCTGTCATTCCACCACAAATATCCGTTGGGTGCCCACGAAAAGAATGTCCGCACGTTCTTCCTCCGATTCCGGCACACTTTCCACTAGGGTCAAATTACATCAGTGTGTCTGGGGGTAACTAGACTGCGAGCAGTCTCTCTTTTGCTCTAAAATCCGTGCTGGACGAACGGCAATGCCACGAGGGCGATATTCGAGTGGCGAGCGGCAAAGCTTCGCTCACTCTCCCGCCCACGCTACTCGCGGCTCGCGGCTCGAATATCGCACTCGCTTTCTCGCGGCTCCTCCGGCAGGGATTTTAGAGCAAAAGAGAAACTGCTCGCAGTCTAGGGGGTAACTACCGGTAGTTCACAAACTACAGTAATTCGAGCCTAAATCCAGGTGATTCATAAGTTGTTGGTACATTCAGTGACCTGAATTGAATTACGGTTGTTCTCAATAGCCACAATTCAATATTGACCCAACTCGACAAAGTTGATCAGCATTTCATTTTGTCTTTTGCATTCAACTCAACGCCGTTTGAAAGTAAACAAAACAAGTGGTTCTTCTGGGTTGAAGAATCAACGCCATGTTTGCCTATCGCGATGCACTTCAACCATAACAAAGATGAAGTCCTAATTGTCAATACTCAGGCTCAATTTGACTGCAAAGAAGACTGAGCCACTTGAGGAACATATACATGTGACCTTTCATCGAATCTCGCCTCTCATGTAGGTTTCGTATGATATGAAAAAACTGCGAGACCTTTTCAATTACTTCTTTTTCTCCAGCAAACTTGTGTTTCTCGATATTGAAATCTATTCCAAAAACGTAGGAACAAATCTGACCTTGTCTACTTTCAGGTTCGCATTAAAAAAAGTTGCGACATCTTAATTCCTGGCGCAAAGGTCCAGCAAAACTGAAAGACTTTTGTCTTAGTTACAGCAAGATTCTTTGAGATGATATTAAACATTTTACCCGTCTGGCATCAGAAGCAGGTTTAGAAAATCATGAGACTGGAGTACATCAGGCTCTTAGAAGGCATCAGAATGTTACAACATCTTTTCTCGGGCCCGCACTAATGAAATTTTCCACGCTGCATTATTAACTGTTTGGTCAACCGGATCAGTTTTTGCTTTCTCGGCTCGAACATTCGAAAAGGAAAATTCAGATGCAGAAAAATTCAGATGCAGGAAAAGTCCAGGAAAAGTCCAGGCGGATACACAAGTAAAGATGAAGTTAAATGAAGAAACTTGCCTCGTTTCTGCTACATAGGTTTCCGTTTACTCGTGCGACCAAACTTGTTGCTATGACCAGCACTGAAGATAAAAAGAAACGCGTTTGCTGTTGAAGGTAACGAAAACAGAAAGGAAGAAAGGAAAAGTCTGGTAAGAACACAATACTAACCTAGCACTTCCAAAGAGTGTGCCATTGTTAGCATTTGACCCAATACACCAAATCCTTCGTACTTTTTCCTGCAATTCTGACAACACTTTACACGAAACCTCTGGTTACTACGAAAGCGTTGTCTCAATTAGAACAGGAACATTCGGGGTGAAATAATAAAGGTTTTCATGTGCAAATCAAAGAAGCAGGTGAAACAAAGGCCAAATGAACTCCACTGTTCCGGCTACCAATAGATGACACCCCTTTGTCGTCAGAACAACACATTAACACTGTTTGCTTTGAAGTTGCCATGATCAACGGTCCTCAAGGGAAAATAACAAACCCTGTTGTTAGGCAATCTTTTCACGGAAAGGATCTAAGTGTCTGCCGCACGAGTTCTGTGTTGGGTGTTCATTGTCACAAATTTATGGTAACCATGCATGGGGGCACCAAGGAACCATCGTATTTTCTTAACGGTTGCTCCATAAACAGCATTCCAAAGGTCTACATTGCCACTCCAAGAGAGCTAAAAATAAAGAGTGAAGAAATATCTCAAATTCGTAGGTAATTTCGAGGACTGGAATACTGAAAAAAAAAAAAGCCGGCATGCAAATTAAAGTACCGCTCGGTAGCCTTTGTTTGTTAGGGAACACAGACGCAAACGTTACAGCATGATAAACAGCACCACAGTAAAGTTCTGTACAAGCTTTCGTTTAAATTGTCACATGCTAGGTTTCCGCCCACAAACGTTGATTTTGGAGTAACAAACACCTTTATAAGGCTGGACTGCTTGACAGCTGAACACCGTAATAAAGTCACATCACATCAAGTACTGCTTGCTGCAACTTTTATTTGAAAAATCAGACTTCAGGGTTTCAACTCGCGAACTCAGAGGCTAAGAACTGATGTTAAGTACCAGTGTCAAACGCGTTCAGTATTTGAATGATTACACGAAAGGACTAAACAGCGAAACCCAACTTGATTGTGCAGCATGATAATGAACAGCACCATATCAAGTACTGCGCTTAAGCTTTTCCACTAAAGCTTTTTTTGAATAGTAAGACTTAGTTTCATTCACAAAACCAGAAGTTCAAGCAACCGCTTGAAAGTACCCTGTCTCGTCGGTTTCATTTGAAAGGCTACTATCAAAGGTTTAAGCTAAATTTCAACAATTAGAACCCTCTTCTACAGCGTCAGAGTAATAATTGAAAACTGCGCCATAGGAAAGTACTGCCCAGTAGCTTTCATTCGAATAGTCAGACGCGTTAAGATAACATTCAGGCGCAAAAAAATAAAACTACTCTGTACAAAAGATAAATAACACACACACACAGTTACCGCTCAATTGCATACTTTTATTAGTTCAGGAAAGGTTACAGTATTTCATTGGCAGACTCAACCGGGTAGGAAAACGTTATATATCATGCACAAAAGAAGGTACCACAGGAATTTATTCAGTGCTTGTGTGTGAATGTTTACATTCCATGGCCATTATCCACAGACAGTACCACGGAAAATGAGTGATCACTGTTTAGCACTTCCTCCCGACTCAAGAATTAGAAACGCATTTTATAAGTAACTCAGTGTGGTTTGACTCGAAAGTAAAAATTCCTGGTCTATGAGAAACGTGCATAAACTGAATTAGACTGACTTGAAGACAAACAGTCACGTTTTTTCATTAATCCAAATAATTGTCCGTGTTAAGACCTATGCCTCAAACAATAACGTTGAGTATATTTGCCAACTGTTCGTCACGTCTCAGAGTTCGGTCAGTCGCCAAGTGCTCAGGTCCCGGTTCTCTGGGTAAATTCTCCTCCTGAAATAACCAAGGGACTAGTTTAGTGGGGTCAGAAGAAAAAGAAAGTAGGCAATTTGTCGTAGATAAATTACTCTTGGTAACTTTATAAATGACAAATAATCATATTGTCCTCAGCTCTGGTCCTCAGCGATCCAAGAGAAAATCGACTGAGCTTTAAGAAACATTGATAAACTTTCCTTACAGTTATGCATAACTGTAAGGAAAGTTTCTCATAGTTTCTCGGTGCTTATATGAATGTCATTATCGAACGCGAACAACTTGAAAATATACGAAACTGCGTACCGACTGAAAGCGTATTAACCAATTATCTGAACTATTTCACTCCTAACAATTAAACGAAACAAGTGATATTCTGGGTGGATTTGTTTACAGTATACTCATATATGGCTGTCTCTTTAGTACGTACGAATTTCTCTTTTTCTTTTCGTTTTTTTTTTTCTAGTTTAAGACAATTAAAAAAAAATGCACGCCGCCAAGCGACAGCGATACGCGTATACTGAATACCCTCGGTATTTAGGAAAATATTGAAAAACAAAAGCACAACAGGAAAAGTACTGCTTAGTAGGTTTAATTTAAACACACAACTAGGAGAGTTCACATTGCCAGATTTAACTTTGATAAACTCGAAAAAGAGATATTTGTAAAGCCGGTTTGAATTGCCAAAAGCGCAAAACTGTTAAAAAAAAAGTGAAATGTGCCGTTACTCGAAAACTTGTAGAAAGGAAATTATAAAACCAGGTCCTCTCCAGGACTTCTCGTTTGATTTCGTGGCACTATTACTACAAGTACAACTAGTGATCAGTGTAAGATCTTTTGACCAGAATGATTATAGGTCGCCATCACACGATCACGTAGCTTCAGAAACTGTTCAAATAACACGACGTCAGTCAATCAATAAGTTCTCGAAGCTTTCAGTCGCGGTAGTGAACTGAAATTTTTTATATTCCAGTCCGTTCTGCAAAAAGCTGTACGCAGCTGTGGTATGATAGGCAGCATATTTCAGACAGTCAAAGTGTTCACAAGTTTAACTGAAGGCGTTGAAAATTACGTTGAATATTGTTATACTTTCAGACTTTCAACTGTTATTCAGATAAACAGCACCAAGAAAAAGAGTATACTAGCAGCAATATAATTCAATTATAACGTTGTTTTCAAGGTTTGATAGGTATTATTCTTTAGGTTTCAATGACAAGGTTTTCTGACAATCGGGGAGCGTGCAAGGCTTCGATTCTTGATTACTAACTACGAGTACCATTAATATCAACATGCGTGTTATCCTCACTGTTCCTCATAATATCTTATGGTAGAAAGTGGGAGAATTTGCATAAACATCAAGACATTTTGCCTTAATTGATCACCCTCTTTATTCTCACGTGCTGTATGTTTGATCAGGTAGTGATATTGTAGATGAGCGGTCGAGAAACTGCATGAAAATTGGATTGACCTTCCCAGTGAGGAGCAAATAGTGTTCCGCTAAAAACTGTTGAATGAAAAAAAGTAGATTAATCCTTAATAACTAAACTAAAAGGAGCGTGAAATCTAACCGCGTTAAAGAATTATGATCATTAGGCGTTGAAAATAAACTTGCACGAAAATAAATAACATTCAAGTCTACAAATTTTCACTGAAAAACTTGCTTTTGTGTTAAGAGAGGCGATTTATTTTCCTCATGTGCCGGTTTCGCTTGTCAGTGCCACATAGCGCAAATATATATTTCCCGCGATATTTCTACCCCGTTTTGCTTGACCAATTTTCCGCCAAAGCATACCGGTGATCTTTGTTGGACAATAAAACGTATTTCAACTTAAAGCGAGGTGGTTTGCATATTATAGAAGACCACCTCTCGGTGGCACATTTTTTTCGTTAGACAAGAAAAACACCGATGACTGAGTCGGGTTAAGCCAAGACACTTGTTTCAGTCCAATTTTATTGCCTTGGAAAAAATTGGTTTCGCTTTATCGTACGTAATTTGAACGTCAACAGATGGTGGTAAATACTTCTTTTGTCTCGGCAGTGTTTTTGTTTTGGTGTTTGTTTATTTATTGTCACTTGGAAACACTGTGGGCCGGTTATTTAAACGAGATCTAACTTAGACTTCAATTTAAGACAATGACTGCACCTCCTATTTTTTTTTTTAAAGGGTCATTTTAAGTAGATAATAATTTTTTGTAGTCTGTTCTATATGCCTTCTTGAGACTGTTTACGGTAAACAACATTTAAACATAGGGTTTGGCGAGATTGAAATTTGTTTAGACCGCAGTTTTCTTGAACTCCGTCGAAACTTCGTTTACATAACCGGTGTCCCAGCAGATTTGGACCCCCCCAAATTTGGACCCCTCGGTCCAAATTCGCTAGCGGATTTGGACCCCCCGGTCCAAATCCGCTAGCGAATATGGACCCCCAGGGGACCCAATCCGCTAGCGGATTTGGACCCCCTTCGCGGATTTGGACCCCCTATGTAATTAAAAAACCCACGCTGTTATTTGCATATAAAGTACCGAAATAATTTCATTTTTCGATCTTGAAGAAGAAACGTTTCGTTTGGCTTTCAAAATACTGCAAACCTATAATTCATAAATAGAGGTAGAGTCAGACTTTAGATCAAGTAAATTGACCGTTCGTTTTAGGCAAACAGCCAGACCTCTAAACTTTGCAGTTAAAGCAGTTAATTGTGACATTGACTTGTTTTGTTCATGTAGCATGCCAGAATGCTACGATAACATGATCGAATGTGACTTGTGCCTTGAATGGTATCACACGGGGTGCGTAGAACTGAACGAGGAGCCGGAAGGTGAATGGCTTTGTAAAGTCTGTAGATACCATCAAAAAGGCTTCGAAAAATGTAAGAACTGTAGTGGTGTAGGACTTCAAATTTCAAAATTTAATGTAATAGATTTTTTTAAGAATGCAAGTTCTTAAAATTCGTTGTTGTTAACTGGAGTTTCTTATTCATTAACATAATACCATTTCCTCATTTGGTCATGTAAATATAGCTTTTTTAAAACTTGCATTGATACAGTTATAGTAGAAAGTATTGTAAATCATGTTTTTTTTAAACTTGAGATTGTAAACTCGCTTTAAGTCAATTATGGTAGAAAATATTGTAAGTTATCGTCATTAAAGTTTAGTTTTCAAAATTTATCGATACAAACTAGTGTTGTAGGTTCTCTTTTACCCTAAGTATTAAAGATTACTTGAAAAGAAAAAACTGCCTTAATATTTTTATTTTGCCTCTTTAACAGCTCCAAACACAATTTTGCCAGTTTTACTCAATAGAACGCTTGTTTTCAAGGGGGTCCAAATCCGCGAGAGGGGGTCCATATCCGCTAGCGGATTTGGACCGGGGGGTCCAAATCCGCTAGCGGATCTGGACCGGGGGGTCCAAATCCGCTGTGACACCGGCCCTGTATGTCCAAGACAAAACGGTCTCAGAACAGGGGAGGTGGATTGTAATGGAGATCCTCTGTAGCAGGTAACGCGATTTTGAGGAATTAAGGACCGCCCATCAGAATTGCTGAACGGCATTGTCAATGTTGGACCACAACTGATTTTGATCAGTTCTCCTGTCTCAATCACTGACATCATTTTTGAATACTGAACTCACCTCTGCCAATTCTCAAATGGTGTACGTGATATAACCATCGTACAAAGTGCTCAGCAGATACGAACTTATATCTGCGTTTGCGTAAGACTTTGAATACATAAACGCGATGTGTGCCCGTGAAATTCATTCACAACTGCTTGAGGAAATGAGTCATCCTCATTCATTAACCAGAAACAGTGGTGTAATACGCACATTGTGCTCACTCTTCACTTTATGTTCACCCCAAGAAATCAGAAAGGGTTGCGCGCCTTGATCTGCGCAACATTCAGTTACCGGTTGAATGCTCTTTCCTTGGGACGTTTCCGACGTAACTGCATAATCTGAGGGCCTTTTTCGTTAAAGAATTGACAGCCTCCATGAAGGTAACAACCATACACTGACTTGCTTTTTCTGATACATTTTTCTTCCTAACTGTGTAAACGCCCAGTTAACCGATAATTTTACATAGAATGAAAAATAGACATCACTGGGTTTGAACACAGGCTGGTAATTCTAGCAGAGCGATTAAAGATTTTCCAAATACTCACGTTGGCCCCTCACGTTGTTGACGAACGGCGAAAACAGGCCTTTTGCGATGAAAACGGCAAACGGCGGACGGCAAAGTTGGGAAATGGCGGGAAAATCGTGATCACGTGGTCATTTCTGTCGTTCGCGTTTGCGTAAACATGATTCTGGGGACGTTACGCGACAATTTTTAGCGTCTTGGCGGAAAATGTTTATCATTGTACCGTCGGTCAGTCTTTTGCTTCATTGCTTAAGCTTTTTTATTTTGGAAGGTTGCCTTGGTCCCTCTTTTGTACCACTTCCTCGAGGTCCAGTATAGTACGTACTTTTTTGGCGTGTTACAACACTGAAGCTTTTTGTGTTTAGTTTGGTTCACATCATGTTCTATAAACGGTATCTAGTTTTGGATAAGGTTATATGAGGATTTAAGCTTATTGTTATCGGATGACTGACTGTAGTTATCCTGCAAAAAGTACTTCACATTGAATGTCCGGCTCGTTGTAATGTACAGTTGGAATTCCTTCTTTCCGCTAAGACGACTGTGAACTTCGGAACTTTGATGTACCCCCCCCCCCAACCGATTCCGTGGAGGGTTATGGCGAAGAGACGGCTGACCTGGTTTTAAAGTAACCGATGGCGACTGGACTATTACACTTGTAAAATTTTTATGGATTGCTGTTGTTTCTGCTAAGTGTAAGCTAGGTTTAGTAATGTATAGCACCGCAATTGACCATAAAGCTATCGAAATCAATAAAAGAACACTGAAATGATCTAAAAATGAAAAAGTACTTCAAGAAAGCTACAACTTTTGACTAAAAAGAGGAAAAATTTAAATTCTGAAAGACCTGCCTGTCAAGATGTGTTTGTCACCGGCGTTTCACGTCAAATTTGATGAACAACGACATCCTTCCAGATAAAATTCAGGGAAAGTCACCAAGCTTGTTGGCTTTAGACTGCACAATAAAAAAGTTATAAACGTCAAAGTCCGTGCGGGCAGGTTCCGCTCCCCTGTCTGAATAATTTTACAATTTTAATTTATAAAAATTGCTGTGACTAGACGCTCGCCCCGCATCGTATTTCCATGGAAGGGTTTTCTCTTTGTCGGGTATTTGGAATTAGTAGACACTCTCACGCGAATCTTAATAATTGTTATATTTCTTATATTCGTTGATAGACAATGATAGCACTCTTTTGATTATTCTGAGAACATGTCCTGACCGCCGTTGTTTTCCGATTGCAATCATTTATGGAGCGCAGAGTATCTTGTTGATTGCGTGAAAACTAACTTGTTGAGCCTGCGATCATTTGGTCTGCCCGAGGGATGTCAAAAAGTATGCGCACGCAGATGGCAGATTTGTGTTTTTCATCGGTGACGTCCTTCTTCAATCCATGAGAAAATTCGCTGTGAATCGTCTTTATCGGCGTCCTTTTCCTTCCAACGATGGACAATCCATCATGGAAATTCTTGGTCTTTCTCCTTGTTGTCTGTGTCAACGTTTCACGGTGTCAGAACGACGAACCAACCGAAAATCCGTCAAACGCAAACAGTTCTATAAGGTAAATTGAACTCGCAAGTACCCGTTACAAAATGTTTACACGGGTCATTTCTTCGTTCAAGTCGTTTGTTTGTTGTAACATTTACGGGCATGTGACAGCTGTTTACATTGTTGTATACAGGGGAAACTCAACGGACACTCTAAACCGTACAACGACGCCTCCAGTTACTACCACAAAACTTCCTCCGACAACTGTTGCACCGATCGAAGAAAAACCGGAATCTCCCGAAGTGGAACAACACAGTTCAATGACTATATTTTTTATTCTGCTGGTTGTAGGTATGACACATGTCCTTTTTTGATGGTGTAACGAGAATTGGTGCTCCAATTTTTGAAATGATTGCTGTTACACTTTGTAACAGGGAGTTTATTATTTGTGATCATCATCATCAAACTTCTATTCTAGATGGAGCAAAAAAAAAAAAATAGAAAGATATATATGGCCTTAAAAAGACCTCACTTTATGCATGGCCCGTGAAAAATAATTGGCAATAGTGGTCTTCTGCTTGAGGTGAATAAGCAATTTAATTATTGCACAGACTGGGTGAAATATTATGAATCCTTGTTGCTGAACTATCAGTGATTTTCCAATTCTAAACTTGTGCGATCAGCCACAAAATTGATTGCCCTGCAAGATGAGAGTCGTGTATAGGCCATTCCAAAATTTTCTAAGTGGCCAACCCCACCCCTGTGGAAGGTGATCTCTCATAAAAGGGGCTTTTGGAGTATATTCTCAAGAAGCCAACAAAATTTTCTTCCTCTTGGACGCACTTTTCAAAGGTGTTAAGGATAAAAACTGGACTGTCGAATCACACCTTCCATAGAGGGGAGACAGATAATTCATTGGAATGCCCCTATCCAAGACAAAATAAGATATGTAAGGTATGTCTTAAATAAGACTTAGGGTGATCCTGCCTTTAACCACGACGCCCCTGATTTTGTGCATGTATAGTCAACATTTTTCGAGGGATACATGAACTATATCTTTTTTGCGGTAAGTTCTTACATACAGAGACTCCTAAAATGCCTCCTCAAGTCTTACTGTCACAAAGGAAGTGAGAACTACATAATCCTTTATTTGCACTAATATATAACTGTGACTAAGAAGAACACTATTTTAGGAAAGCACGTTTTGATCATTTGAATTGCCAATATTGTTACATGTAGATTTTGCACAAAGTTTCAGCTCAGTGTAAAATAATGGCACATTATCTTTTCTTGCAGCCCTTTGTATCTTATTGATTCACTTTTTACTGAAGACTAAGTTTCATTACCTTCCTGAGAGTGTGGCAGTTGTGTTTTTGGGTAAGTAAAAAAAACAATAGCTTTACTACAGATGGTGATTTTAATTTTCATGCAATGAAATGCAATGTGTATATCATGTCATGTACATTGGAACGCAGCTGTGTTAATGGGGTAGTGTTCACTCATGATAGTGTTCTAAGCAGAAGCTGACTAAAGTGGTTGTTTAACTCTTTAAGCACTAGTAGTGACAAGCATCAAATTTCTCAGGCTACATTCACGCTACTTGATCAAACTTACATGTAAAGCTCATGGGAATAAAGGAAGTGATCACCAAAGATGAAATTTCTTGATGTTTAAGTACATTCTTACAACTACTAGCACTATAGGCATAAATTATATAGAAACAGTTAAAGGGTTATAGAGAAAGCAAGGGTTTGGAACTAAAAAGGTGGCCTTTGATCACATTAACAACTGAATTGAAGGTGGTCAGATCTATAAACAATGTTTTCAGATAAGAAAAAGACCAGGCTTTAGTTGGGACATTGACAATGTTTTACTGACAAATGCATGTAGCTTAATTCTCAGTGTTCTTGTGTGACCAAGAGGTGACAGGGCATACAATTTGCATATCCACAAAGACCTGCCAGGAAGCTTGTAAAACAGCAGATCTCTCCACCCTAAAAATACTGTTTGGTGCTAATTTCTTTTAACTGTTCCATTTCAGGTGCATTAGTTGGATTGATCATAAAAGCTTTAAGCCACTTTGCTCTTGGAGACTGGCGGGTTTGTATCACTTCTTGTGTCATTTTGCTACAGGGCAATGTTTGTTCACAACATTATAATAGTTTATTGGCCAGATCCTAATGGCAGCATACACTGATAGGTCAGAAAACTTCTATATAGATGTAAATGTACTACAAAGACAATAACAAGTGAATAGACAAGATACACTTTTAATAAGTAAACATTTTACGTCATCGTTTTGATCCCTTCAGTAGCTTAAGTTAATTGGAAGTTAAATGTAGTCTAGCCAACATATAGATGAAATACATTGATACTGATTGTGCCATTAAGCAACTGTAACAAACATGAGATCAAATTGTTGAATATTGAGTGAGATATTTGAAAAACCTAAACTCTGTAGACTTTTGCACGACTGAGTACTTAGCAAGATTTTGCAACCTGTCATGCAAACACGAGTAAATGTTGCAACTTTTGAATGCATTGTGTGAAGGAAGTTTTGACCCTCTTCTTTGCCAACTGGGTGTTTTGTATCCTCCTTGTAGTGACCATAGTGGTGTAGTGGTTAGCTTGTTGGACTTCAGATCTGAAGGCCGGTGGTTTGAGGCCTGGTCGCAGCAATCATGTTGTTTCCTCAGACAAGAGACTCTACTTCACACTGTCTCTCTACCCAGGTGTATAAATAGGCACGGGTTATATACTGCTGGGAGTAACCCTGCGATGGACTAGAGCGGTTTTCAAATGAGTGTCATAAAACCAAAACCAAAGTAATTACCCCAGCCAATCACAACAAACACAAATTATCCAATGAACCAATCAGAACTCGAAGCAAATACATGTAACCGGCGCCAAGCGCGGGAAAACGCGTGCGAGCAAGTCGTGACTGATTGGTTTGAGTTTTACTCCTGATTGGTCGAGAAAGTGGCGCGAGATTTTTTAACCAATCACAGAGCGAAGTAAAGCAAAACCAAAGCAAAACACGAATTACTTTCGACACTAGATTGAAAACCGCTCTAACGTCCCATCCACAGGGGAGTTTAGTACTCTCAGTTGCTCTGTGCCACAGAAACCGGGTTAAGCTCCAGCCATGTGGGTCTCCTGTGTCTTGTGTGCTACTTTACCTTGAAGTTATCGTATCTGTTTCTTAATCGGTTGAATTTCTTAATCCGAGATGTAGACAATGATGTCAGCAAAGCTCACTTTATTTAGAAGGTCTAGGCCATACGAGAGCCGTGTGTGTTTTAACTGGCATTCATGGCTTGTTTCAGTAGACCACTGGTGCCTAATTGCAAGGTCTGTTCACATTCAGTGCCATTCAAAAGCAGGGTCTGTGGGTGAAGTGCCTAATTACTCACCAGACTGTTACTCATATCTGATTCATTTAATTGTGTAACAACTCAGTTTATATTGTTGAAACTTCATCTTTGACATTGCATTTGTTTTTTGTAATAGAAAGAGGAGCACTTCAACCCTACTGCCTTCTTTCTCATTTTGCTGCCACCAATAATTTTTGATTCAGGGTATTCTCTCCACAAGGTATGTTACTAAACACATTTGCTAAGTCATTTTTTATTCTAATTTTGTGCTGCAATTAACTAATTACGCAAAAGGGAATCAACTATATTGGGGTGGGTCGTTTGTTTTTCAACTTGTCAGAGCATTTCAGAAATATATTCTGTTTTGCAAATTAACACACTTTTATACCGTTTTTAATTTGTTTGCATATTAGTTCAAACCACTGACTCCCTCACTGACTCCTACACTAGCAAAAGCCAGGCGTGAGGGCTGCGGTCCTTGTACCATTTGTGATGTAATGATTACTTTTAGCAACAGATGCAGTAGAAAAAGTTCTTTCAAAGCATACCTAAGTGAGAACAATCAAATACATGTACCTCTCATTATGGCCCAATTCAATTGACAAGTGTGAACAGGCCCATATGGTATAATATACATATACTTTGAACAAGAAATTACATTATTATTAGGGGTATCTGTTACTGTTGCTTTTGTGACATTTGTTGCTGAAACCACTAAAAGCAACTGTACTATGTTGCGGTAGGACACCAATCTGATGTACAGCAGTCTGATTCCTGGTTTGAAAATTCATACCCCACACCTTCTCCACTCAGTGAAAATTCCTCAAGTTGAAACAAACAAAATCGTGAGTGTGACAGAGGTCTGGAACCCTAGTCTTTGTTAGCATAGATTTTGACAGCAATATTTTGTTTCTTTATTTTCTCTCTATTTATATACTGGCTTGCTTGAGAAGATATATCAAATCCTTAAGAGAGTGTTTCATTAGAATATCCAACACTTTTAGTTCCATCAAAATACTCCACTAAATGTCATTTTTCAACTCTCTTCTTAGTGTTTGAAATCCTGTTTTCAAACTCATTTAATAATTCTTGAAGTAAATCTGAAGGAAATCATAAGCACGACAGAGGTTTGGAAACCTGGTCTTACTTGCCAGTAGTTTTGACAATAATAATTACCGTATGTTGTTTCCTTGTTATCAACTCACTTCTTGGTGTTGGAAATCCTGACAAAACATACTCTCTTGCTACATAAAACACACTCTCATGTTGAAAAAATGTATCAAGTGCTCAACTAAATCATTTCGAGTTATTAGCGTAATGGCCCAGCAGCCCCTTTCAGTCACATGCTTGTGCGGTGGGCATCCTTTCGGCTTGCCACAGTCCTCACCCTCTACTACTGGTTTTCCTAGCTAGTTGGTGCTTCGTTTCTTCCCCAGCAGCATTGCCGCCCCTGGACAGTGTCCTCAAGCGCGTTCTCAGCGCATATATCAGCAAACCGTGTCAGGGGTGCACTAGCATTTTCCTGCCTTTGCCCAGCTATATGTTAAGCAGATGCTGCAGTTTATTTTCTTTGTCCCACTTTAGCTGTATCCTTTTTATTACAGAGTTATAAGTAAATTCTAACTGGTTACATTTAGGAGCCAGTCAGCTTAGTTTATGGCATGATGTGGCGTTAGCATTCATTGGCGTATTGTAGTATACTGGCATTTACGTAGTGTTTTAGCAGGTGGCATTCCGGGAGCGTTTATAGTTGTGGCATTAGTGTCATTGCTTGTGTGGTGTTGGCATTGATTAGTAGAGGGTGTGTTGGCATTCATTGATGGAGGGGCAGTTCTTGCTGTTGTGGCTGTGGTAGCTGCAGCTCCTTGCATGGCTGTGATTATGGTCACTGGGTTGGTCGCAGTGTTGGTGTGATGGTGGTTGTTATTTGTGTGCAATCTTGCAGCTGCTGTTGCAGGGGTTGGGTGCCTTGGTAGTTGGGCAGTTTGGGGTCATGGCTGTTCCCATCCATGAGCCCCTTTCTCCAGTCTGACCTTGCGGTCAGCCCGGAGGTCCCTTCGGCTGGGCGTGTGGGGCTCATGGCTGGGGTCCGGGGATTTGCCAGTAATGGAGTAGTCCATCTGGGGGCCGGCTGACCACAGTGGAGGCCCCTGGATATCCCAGGCACCCAACCGCCATTATGCAAGGCAGTAGGTTAAATGAAGTTAAATGTATTTAACCAAGTTAACCTACAACGAACATGTGGTTATCAAGCGGTGGTGGTCAGCGGTTGTTCAGGTGCTGTCAGGCTCAGTTTGCATAGTTTACTGCAATGGCGGGCTGTTACTTCTTGCACATGTTTTGTTTAGGTATTTTGCAGCGTTCTGCTTGTTTTTCTACCCTGGCCCTCCCTCCCTCTTTGTTTTATTTACTTCTTTTTGTTTTTCTCTCCACTGACTAAGTCAGTGTGACGGGTGCCAGGGCGTGTGGGGCTCATGGCTGGGGTCCGGGGATTTGCCAGTAATGGAGTAGTCCATCTGGGGGCTGGCTGACCACAGTGGAGGCCCCTGGATATCCCAGGCACCCAACCGCCATTATGCGTGGCAGTAGGTTTACAATTTATTAGTTTAATTGCAACTTTTGGTAGTACATGTATGTTCACAGTGACCATTCTTCCTTCCTAGGGTAATTTCTTTGCAAACATTGGATCAATAATAGTGTTTGCTGTGTTTGGAACAGCCGTTTCTGCTATTGTCATTGGCGGTGGAATATATTTATTGGGAAAGGTGAGATGGAAGAACTTGGAGGCCCTTAATTAATATTACTAGACTGCAAGCAGTCTGTTATTTTTAGCCAATGACGTCAATAACGTGACGTCATATGGCTGACTGCTGTAACCTAGAAAATCAACAGTGAATGCATGCAGGCATGCGAGCGGTTTGTCTTTTGCCTGTGAGGCCGGGGGGGGGGGGTACTCTGTAAGATGTTGGGAGGGGTTGTGCCACCTGCATACTGAAACCCTTACCTTAGCAGCGGCACATAGCCATACGTCCCCAGGCTTTGAAGTGTTTTGCGCGAATGCGCTGTTTTGTGTACGTGAGGTCTGGCAGGATTTTATTCGCGTTGTAGTCCTGTGTTTACTTAGCCAAATTACAAATTTCCACAGCAGCAAACAAAAGACGGACTTGTCAATTCGAGATTTGTTATGAACAGAACGTTGTGGCCACGTGAAAACCTTCTCACTACCACACGTGTCGATCAAAGATATTTCGTAGAATTAACGTTACTTCAATCGCTAATTAAAATAAAAACATTGAAAGAAACAATATTTGAAGCCCAAGTTTGTAACGGCAGTGAAAAGACTACAGTAAAACAACATAAAATACTTCGGGGTTCTCTCTCGGTAACAGTGAATTTAAAATTTGCAGCGTCATTTTTGCGTGCGTATTAAAACATGAAACTATTTCAAAGTAAAATCGGAAATTGCGGGGCTTGTTGATAGCTATTCTTAAAACTGAAAAAACTTAAATGGAACTGATATTAAATCCAAGTTACACTGGTGCTCAAGGAATTAGAGTATTATCTTAAGATTTAGATACCATTTAATATCTATAGTTCAAAGCGTGTTTAACAAAATTTGCATACCATGTTGACAGCTCAGTGCTTATAATTTGAACCTTCGAAATGTAATGCAACGCTCAACACATCTCAAATCAAAAGCAAGATTAACAACAAAGCATTTTAATAGAGACCTATATCTAATGAATTTTGAGAGCTTGATTTAGGTTTAGGGTTTTGCTTTTGTTTAAGAAGAAATCAGGCATGTCAATTTGAAAAGGTAGGCGGAAATTAAATTTTGAAATTCGTTATCATATTTGAAAGCAAAGTTATTTATGTTCGTAAAGACCGGCGTTGTAACTTTATTTTCACTTTTTGTGACTCTCATCGGCATCGGATTAGCAGTAGCCTTTGTCGTCTTTGTTTACTTTGATGATACACTTATTAATTACCCGGTATGCTGTCTACACAAGTTGTCTATGCTTAATACTCTCTTGTTTCATTTATGTAAGTAAAGCCAATTACTGGTACACCTCATGTTTGTACAACAAGTGGAAACCCAGATTCGCCTTTGCATTCGTACGTACACGGTGTTACAGTTTCTTTATACCGTGACAGACTACTGTTACCAGTTACTTTAAAATCAAAATTGATATGAAGTCTGTGGCACTGGTATTTGCACAATGTATTTAATATTTAAAAATCGCCATGTAACCCGCACCTTAGTGTCCAGTAGCAACTGTAGTTTATTTGTTCAAAAATTAACAGATTACCCATGGATAATCGGCTGGAAATTACGGCAACCAATGGGAAGAGCTGACATAATCAGAAAAGCGCAGTGAACGGGAAGCTGATTGAGTTCAGCAAACAAGATCGGCCTCGAAGTTTATACCATAGTTTTTGCGCCTGTTCGAACACATTTTTCCGGGAAAAAATTGCCATGTTTATGTCCATCGAGGCGCTATGTCACGTGCAAAGAGATAAGTACAGAAATTACTACCTAAGCGCAGCTCTGCTTAGAGAGTGGTTCCGGTTACAAGTATCGTCTTTTTTTCTACGCATTTCACGACTTGAATACGTCAAAAATGCAAGAAACAGATGTTTTGGAATATGTTGTCTTTGAAGGAAAGGGAAACGAAGAGCTTTATTTACTTTGCATGCAATTTTCATGTCACGCTATAATCAGCAGTAAAGATTATTATTATTATTATTATTATTGTTATTATTGTATCAGTACATCCCCACTCAATTAACTATTCCGCTATTATTATTGTTATTATTATTATTGTTATTATTATTATTATTATTATTATTATTAACTTCACGTAGTGACACTGCTCGTAGCCTGGTTTTATGATATCTGATTACGCTGATTCCTTGCTCTGGCGAAGACGTGTTACATTAACCGCAGGCGAGGAGGGAAAGGCGTGGTTGAGGTGCACTGCAGTGGTGTAAGACCCATACAAGGTTGTCTTCATAAATTTCACCATTTTACGGAACAAAACGTCATTGGCTCTGCACGCATTGTGTGCCTATGTTTCTATAAAGATATTGGAGTGAACATAGTGCGAGGAGATGTCTTGATCTGCAAGAGGTGAAGGTGCCAAAAAATGAGGACAATTAAGCCACAACTACAAAATAATTGTAATTAAGTTCTGATGGAAAAATTATTCCAATACTATACAGTGACTGTATGGCTCCTCTGTTTCTTTTTAGGGAGGGGTTGCATTTCAGCTTGATGTAAGGGAGAGGTAAGAGATTTGTCATGATTGCTAGTTCAACCTGTCTTTAGAGTAGTTTTCAAATGGGTGTCAAAGTAGAGTTGTCTTGTTTTACTTTCTTTGCTGATTGGTTAAAAAAGCTCATGTCACTTTCTCAACCAATCAGACGTAAACCCAAAACCAATCGTGACTTGCTCTCACACATTTTCCTGCGCCTGACATTAATTTCTTGTGTTTACTTCAATTTTTGATTGATTCATTTTGTTTTGTTGCTGTTGTGATTAGTTAGAGTAATTACTTTGGTTTTGGTTTTATGGCACTCATTTGAAAACTGCTCTACTGCTAGTAATTTAGTGTGTAATAGCTAACGTCGTTAAAGAAAAGATGGAATATTGAGAATGTTGGGAGCGTGGGACAACGAAAAATCTGAGTCCCCGACGGGAATCAAACCCATGACCCTCCATACACTGGTTGGATGCTCTAACTACTGAGCTACTGGGAGACTCGTGGTGAGCTAGGTCATGTTAAGTAGGTTCTTCGTTGTTTGTTTGTTTGCTCATTTCAATGGTTAGGGAGTTTTTATGATGTGTTGAAATCATAAACTATACACGTATACATTCCTTGAAATGAAGTCTTTTGGTGAAGATAAATATATTTGAAAGGAAAATGGTGTGCATACTTACATAGCGTGATGCAGAGAGAGCTTGGTTCAAGTTTTCAAGGGTTATTGTTTTTCAGTACAAGTACTTTTGAATTCCTCTGAACAAATTTTAATGTTATGTATCATCCTGTGTATGTTAATATATCCTACAATAAATCGCTTGACATACAATCAGAGCACATGTTTGTTTGAGCAAAATATTATAAAAGGTATGTTTTTTAGATAACTAGAGTAGTCTGTCAGTGAGAAAGCGCCAATTTGGAGGGACTTAAACGTTCAAAGCAGAGTCAGTTATTTGTCTTATCAGTGTTCCAGGATAAGGGAGGGGTCTCGGGTCAAAAACCCGACAAAGCTGGCAACATGAGCCAATAAAATAAACGGTGAACTTGAAAAGATTTGAAGAGATCCACATCTGTTGACCCCTCAAAATTCCTTATTGACCCTCTGCCTTTATAAACATCTGGAACACTGCTTAAAACCTAGTATCCAACTGATATTGATAATCATAAAAAACCTTCCACTGCCTTGTTCTTCTTCTTTACAGTTTTGCATTTGGTTCACTGATCTCTGCAGTTGATCCAGTAGCAACCCTTGCTATTTTCCATGCTTTGGATGTTGATCCAACACTTAATATGTTGGTTTTTGGTGAGAGTATTCTCAACGATGCAGTCTCTATTGTCATGACCAAGTAGGTTTTGTGTGCTCATTTGTGTATAAGTCATTGCTAGTGAGGGGTGGGGAAAAGGGGTATTACCATGTTCTCCTTGCTGTTCTCCACATAAATTATGTCTTATGATACTAGATGGGAGAATTTCCTTAAACACTGACTCAGAGACATTTTATCTTTGGTGACCATTTGTTTGATCAAGTAGTGGTAACTGTAAGGAGAAATTTGATGCTTGTCACTAATGGGGCTTGTAGGGTTATCACATGAGTACACATGCATTGGATATGAACTGATAAATAAACAAAAATGTATAGAGTGCCAAGTTAGTTACAATCACTTAATATCAACAGCTGGAAAAGGAATAATTTACATGTGACTGTCTTATTAAATCCTCTTTGTTAATTGTTGCTGAATTTTTCGGTCTTGTTTTGGACAAAAAATTAAACACTGTGTACAGTACTAATGACATAGCATCTTGTTTTGTTATACATGTAAGGAAAAAGCAGTGATAATGACCAGTATTTGTTGTTAAATCAAAGAGAAAGCTAGAAATTCAAAACTGAGATTGAGAACTTAATAGACTGTATTTCTTTGTTTCGTCATGGACAGAAGTAAGACACAGAGCATGATTTTTTGTGCTTTAAAATGTCAAAACGTGATCATTCTAAACATTTCAATGGATCCCATAGGGATCCATACTCACTGGATCATTCTCTCTTTGATCAAGAGGATGGAACAAAAGCTAGTGATATTTGTGCATTAAAGAATGTCCTTTAGAACCCCTACACAGTGGCTTACCGCTGAAAACAAATTTGATTTGGCTCACAGACTAGATTCTGTTGCATGAGGGTGGTTGCTTTCAAATTTTCTGACTATCACCTTTGTCACTTTGAATGACTGAGTGATCCCCCCTGGGGTTTTGTGTTATCTGAGAGTGTGGCCTATCTGTGAGATGTAGGTGGTGTTAACAATACTAACTTTGGGATAATGTTTTCATTTTTGCAGCACTATTCTTGAAATGGGATCTGAGCAGTATGCTGACAGCAGTTCTTTTGAGACTTTCTTTTCTGCTGTGGGAAATTTCCTGGTGATGTTCTCTGGCTCAGCTGCCATTGGAATTGCATTTGCTTTGATAAGTGCATTGATATCCTGCTCTTAGGATGTAACTACTTACAGCTTATGAAAAGCAATTAATAGTAACATTATAAGTTTGAAAATGTTTGGACCTTTCTCATTTGGTGATAAAGCACTAGGCAAAGACTGTCAAACATATAGGGGCATATTTCAGTTGTTATTTCAGACAACTTTTGCTGAAACTCCTTTAAAAGGAATGAAACAGTCGTTACATTAAAGACTGGCAAAATAATGAACAATTTGTTGATCACAGCTTCATCTACCAATCTTAAACATCTTTAACCTGTAGTGAAATTACTGGCGGTTTACAATCATATATTTTCAGATGACAACAACAACAACAACACTTTATTTGCATTCCCAATTACAAAATTAATGTTATTGCATCTAGAAAAGAGAGAAAAAAAAAGAAAAAAGTACTAAAGTAAAGTAGCAGAATTGATTAATTTCCAATTCCTGTATCTATTGATTCGTTTTTTAATGGCGAAGCTTCGTATGGTAAACACTTACCCAACTAAATCATTTTTAGCCTTACGAGCAAAAACACTGCAGTCTACACAGTTGCATGGTTTGTTAAATTAGCAATTTAAATGGTAGCTTACCCAGTGCAAAAATCTGTTACAAAAGTTAGGACATTACAATGTTTAAATGTTTTAGTTGTCTGGATGTTTTAATTCTAAGATGTCCAAAGGACATTCAAATCCTGTAGGATCCTGCGAGTTCAATTAGTTTGACGTAGCTGGCTAATTATTAGTGGTCCTTGTAAGTGGTCATGGGTCTAATTACTAGGGGTGGATTCATTTGCAGCATACGCATATACTTGTCGCATTCTTAACGCGTACCCGGTTGTAAATAAACGTGTTGATAACCCCCAGAAAACTACCCGTGTGAAATGCCTATTGTTTTCAGCTTGAAAACAATTACGTTCGTCGTCAGGGTCAAAGTAAGGAAAGCATCAAAAATTCTATTTCTTGGGTGGTTTACTTGGCTTTCTATGCTGTGGAGCGTGATACCCTATTATAATTTAGTTAGATGTGGTGGAGGTAGCAATAAGAATGTGGCAGGCACAGGTAGAGGGGAAGATTGAATAATGGTACAGTTACCATGATGGTACAGTTACCATAATGGTGCAGTTACCATGACGATGATGATGTACTTTTTTGCTATTTTGCCAAGGGGAATGTTCAACTGATGGGTTCAATTGATACTTCTGATTAACCTATGGTGCTAGCAAACGTATTAAGGTTATCTGCAACACCGTGGTAATTAAAATGCCAGAAGGGTGGGAAATTCGACAGATTGTTTATTTGCATCACATTCGGGATACGCGTATAGGGTATGCGATTACTCAATGGCGTATCGATTTATCGCATTCAGTGAAGATATATTTGCATTTTAGCCGCAGGGGAAAAAGGAATCCTTTTGCAAGTATTTGAGCAGGCCATTTCCTCCTTTGGGAAAAGTAATCAGAGTTGACAGCCAATGAGGTACGAGGGCATGCTGGAACGCACCATTGATTTATGGCCTATCCCATTTGCGTAACCTAAATGTGATGCAAACAAACAGGTTGTCGCATTTTTTGTTATACACGTATGCTGCAAATGAATCCACCCTAGGTTTGTATTGGAAACAGACTTTAAATTGCCGCACTGTGAGGACTGATGAAAATTACTACCAGTAGTTTTAAGCTTGTTTTCCTTGACTGTGTTTACCTTTTGAAGCATGTTGATTTGCGTACCACTCCGTCTCTTGAGCTTGGTACTATGTTAATATTCTCCTATGCTCCTTATGGCTTGGCAGAAGGTCTAAAGTTATCAGGTAAGCTGGTTACACAGTAATTCACAGTGGCCTTATTGGCCAAATGTGTCAAACATGTTGAATTTGCTGAATACAAACATGGAACCACTTTGGTCAAGGCCCGAGGCAGACATTGGACGCTGGACTCAACAGTGTAATTCTTAACAGAGTTGACTGTACGTTTAAAGATTTCGAGTAACGAATGAGGTCATGTGTTTTATTTTCTGTAGTGACTTTTGTGGTCTTATTAATTTCACATTTTGTATTTTATTTGTAACTGCAGGTATCATGGCTATCTTATTTTGTGGCATTGTCATGTCACACTACACTCATTTTAATTTGTCACCCATGACTCAAATTACAGTACAACAGATCTTTCGCACAATGGCTTTTATGGCAGGTAAGACTATCTTTATAAGTGGTAAACTATGAATTATTAATGGCCGAGTAATCCTTGGGGTACCCCTGTGGAGACCTGATGGCTGCAAGAAGCTTGTTCAATAACTGTACACTGACTCTATGAGAAGTTAAATTGAACAGCTTAATTGTTTCCTGTGACAGTTCAAGTCATCAGGGTTCCAAATGACTGTATTAACTTAAAAAGCAAACTAATAAACTTTTGAAAGTGAACAAGATTAGGCAATTTCTAGAATGTGACATGACACTTGTCAGTACTACTAAATTGGAACATTACAGTGATGTACCTCGCATCACTTCTGACTGGTGTACCATTTTCTGTATTAAAACAACCTCGGTCTGTTCTTGTTGCAGAGACATGTGTATTTGCTTATCTAGGAATGGCAATTTTTAGCTTCAAGCATCAGTTTAAACCAGCATTTGTTATATGGACTATAGTAAGTGTTGCTACTAATATTGTCCTTTACAGACAGGCTTTTCCTAAAACAGCCACCAAGACCTCAAACAAATTAAAATTGATGCAAACACCTGTGTAGTAAGATGTTTTTGATAAGCACAACTGGGATTAGCCTTATCCTCAACTAGCTGCCTTCTCCCATCTATTCTACATACATTTCTAATACGTTTCTAGTTAGAATTGCTTTACAGTCCATGTAAACTGCATAATTTATTCGAAAGCTCTGCAGCATGTCCACGCTCTTTCTGTTGGGTGGAGCATGTTCAATTCTTAAGGAATTATCCATTGCGGGTCTGCCTTGCTGCATCTAGGATCCCCCCCAACCTTCGATGGGTGTATCGCCATCTCACAGATGTACCTTATTCACCTAAATATCTTGTTAACTAAAAGATTTACCCCAAAAGAAAGAGCTGTTAGGTGTGTACGGAAAAGAGAATCTGGCTCCTTCCTTCCTATCCTGATCTTGAATTAATGGCTGTGTTTATTTCTTCCCCGTCGGTTACATCACAAGCTAAAAAATAACCGCTGACAGTCGCGATCTGAGCCGCGGTACAAGAGCCAATTTCTCAATGAAAAACGTCGATTTTTTTAGCCTGCGAACGCAGACGTATTTCCTGCTGTGAAACGACAGCCGGAATACGTCTCCTTTCCCAGGCTACGATTTTTTGCGCACAAATTTTATTTTGAGAAGGAATTAGGCATAATTGTTAAAATCAAGCAATAAAAATTAGACTGATTTTTGGCCTTCAGTTCTCCTTTAACTAGTGACACTAAAACCTTCATCTTGTTTGCGTTTAGATTTTGTGTTTAGTTGGAAGAGCAGTCAACATTTATCCCCTCTCGTCTCTTGTAAACCAATTTAGAGATATCAAAATTTCAAGGAAGACACAATTTATTATGTGGTTTAGTGGTAAGTTACAGCATTTAGTAGTGTTTAAGGTGTAAATGTGTTCTTTCTAACACGTGTAGATCCCTCTAAACTAGTTGGACGTGGGTAAAGGAGAGATAGGGTGTTTGATAGTATGACAGCTTGTCAACGTAAGCCAATTGCCAATGGCTAGATGTTTGATGGTCAACAAATGCTATGTCTGCAGTTCAACAATTGTTTAATGGAGAGCTTATTTTGCCATGTTGGATGTAGCGTATTCCAGGCATTCAGATAGTAGATCTGTGCAAAGAAAAAGCAAGCAGAGAAAAGCATTCAGCATTTAAGCATTGCTACTCTATTTTTGTTTGTCTTATTTGGCATTTGTTTAATATGTGCCAACGTGCTTTGTTACTCATTTGCCCGTGAAATAGATACTAAACTATTACGCACTAATACACACTAATTCCATTGTTTTCTTTTGTTCACTTTTGACTATTAGATTCTAATTGTTAGATAATGTTTCACGGGTTAAGTATAAAACCACTCTAACAATGCATGTTAGTAATCAAGGAGTCATTCTAGAATTTTTTTTTTCAGGATTGCGTGGTGCTGTGGCCTTTGCTCTTGTACTTCATCTTCAGCTGGATGATGAAAAGCGACATGTACTTATTACATCCACGCTCATTATTATCATGTTCACAATTCTTTTTTTAGGCGGATCTACCCTTCCTTTGTTAAAGGTAAGTTATGCCTCTTAATATTGCATTAGGTCTAGTTAGTTGCATTCATTTGCTTCAGAGCAGATTTAGTCGAGATGTTCTGAACCCTTAGCGATCGTCGGTACACACAGAGTTGAGAATGCTGTCCTGTTGTGGTCATGTCTTAAAAATCGGAAAATGCGATTGTTACCTGTTACACGAGGCAATATTCTCAGCAACTTGCAATGCAACGCCGTTGCGATACAAGTGCGAACGAAATTACGCGTGTAACACCACTCTTTGCAACCTGTCTCGCAACGAAAAATTGCGTTGCGAGTTGCGGGAAAAGTACGTTGCGAGATCCGTTGCAGCGTGTAACATTTCTTCTGCAACTCGTCTCGCAATGCTCTCGTCAACATTGCGTTGCAAGTTGGAGGAAAAATGGCCTTGTGTGACAATGCCTTAAGGGCTCAAGTTGTGCTAGCGCATCCAGGGTTGTTGTCAAGTTTGAAACTAGTTTCGTTCTAATCTTAGTCAATTCAATTAGACTAACCGGTAGATTCTTTAACTTAAAACAACTAGCTTTTGAAATCATATTCAAGAGGGAAAATAAAAAGGTTAGCTTTCATACAGCTCTGAACGACCAAGCTCTGAAGTGTAAATCTACTCTTGTCAACTTGTTAACGTTACGCATGTGTTGATAAATTATGTTTTAGTTGTTCATGTTATTGTGTAATGTTTCTGCCACAAGTTGTGTTGTAATTGTCTTAAAAGGAGTAACATTATCTTCCTGTTACCTTCTTATCTTCTTCTTTGCAGTTGCTAAATGCAGAACAAGGAATGGAAAAGGGTTTAACTCTCAGCAAAACTCAAACTGAGGTTAGTCAATGATGATTACTTTTGTTCGTGCAGTCTCTTGTTTCTCTCTTCTTTTCGTGGAAAGCAAACTTTTAAGGCATTGAAGTCTAAAAATTTTAAGCGCATTGCACCTTTCACTTTAAGGTCGATGGCAGTATCCCTCTAAATATTTTAATTTCCTTGTTATATTACCAAGTGCTTAATATCTACCGGTAACTAAATTGGATAAAAAGATTCTAAAGAGCAAAGCAACAAGTGGTTTGGGTATTAATTGCAGGATTTCAAGGATGGGCGTGCATTGCAGTTTGTTAACTGAAACGATTTCTTGACAGGATATCTAGAAATCGACATTCCTATTTTGATGGAAATTTGAGTTTTTAAGTATTGTTCTATATTTCGTCGCTTTCATCACTTTTAAAATGAAAATGATGTGAACTGCAGAAATACAATTGAAATGAAGATGTGACCCTTGCAGTTGTTTCATTCCTTTCACGGGTTAAGATAAACTCGATAGATTGGTCTGCTCCTAATGTTCCGTAAACTGCCGCTTATAAGCTCCCCCGCTTATAAGCTCCCCCGGTTATAGGCCCATCTACCTTTAAACAAAAAAATACATGCGGTTATAAGCCCCCTCGGATATAAGCCCCCCTCTAGTTTTCCTTGTTTCCTTGATGTTAAGCACTCCCACAGAACACTGCGAAGATGGACTCTGAGCTTCTGTTTTGTTACGTCCCAGTTACGTTCGTGTTGTTACAGTTTTAATTTTGTCGTTAACATTGAAATGAATTCAATTTATTATGACGTTTCAAAGGTTAATTAAAAACTGGTAGATTAAAAACGTATTTCGATCAACACGGCTGTGGCTCATTTCGAAACGTTTTTTTTTTTATTCCGCTTATAAGCCCCCTCGGATATAAGCCCCTCCGTTTATAAGCCCACCAAAAACCCCTTACGAAGTTGTATAAGCCCAGGGCTTATAAGCGGCAGTTTACGGTATGAGTCTTCATAGCTCAGTTGATAGAGCACTGCGGCGTGAATGCAGAGGCCACAAGTTCGAATCCCGTTGAAGCCCCAAAAATCCTGTTTATGGGGCTTAATTCGCAATTGCTTAAATTGCGATTTCAACTGCGATGGTCACATCTTCATTTCATTTTATTTTTATCACTTTTGGGGATTTTTTCTTCTTGTGTCAATATAATTAAGCAAGCTTACAGCAAGTTGCTTGCGTGCCATACTTGAGAAAACACGATACCTCAGCCAGGATACTGTCCCTTCACCCCTTTGTATATAGTGAAGAATAAGGCACGTATTTCAGTGATTCGGCGACTAGGCTGCTCACAGTGACCGATGAATATGGAAATGTGGCCCTGTATTCTGTATTTTAGTCAACTGTGTGGAGGATTGGCTAAGCATAGTGAGTGCAGGCACAAAAGAATGCCTTTGTACCAAAAGTTTCCTTGTTAAGAAGATGTCCCGTAATGGCCTGTTGAGTTTCAGTAAGAAAAAGAACTCAGTTTCTTATCCGTTCTATCGAGTTATTGCAGTTGTCTTGGAAGCAACAGTACTTTTTTAACATTAAGCTTATTTTTGTTGCTTGACAGGGTAAAGCTGTTGATGCCGACCAGCTCACTGATGATGAGTGGAGAATAAGCAGCAGAAAAGCACTCAAAGGCTTTACACGGCTTGACGCAAGATACTTCATTCCGTTCTTTACTAGAAAATTTACAAGACAGGTGCGTGCCGAATCATTTCCGTTTCTCTCCGGAAGAACTTACTGATCTTTACCTGGCTTCCTTTGGGTGTTCTTCTGCTTTCTGTAATTCTTTTAGGTTTTAATGGGGGGGGAGGGGGTCACTAGCCCTTCACCTCCCTGCTGGTTTTGTCTGGCTCCTCACCTGGAACCTACCATAGACAAAAGCCCCAGCTGGGTTAACTTCTAGAGTCCTCAAGGCGTAGAGGCCTCCTCTCCCAGACAAGGCAAAGCACGTACATCCCAGTAGTGCTATAGGGAGGTTTGTGGACTGGGTCTTGCGTTTTCTTATAATTATCCGAAATGCATGGCAAAGCAAGAAGTGTAGCTGCTGTTTTTTGTGCAGAAGAGACTGGATAGTGGGACTGTTGATGTAAGAAGGCTGAGAAGGAAAAAACGTCGGACTTATTCTTTTATTGAGGTGGCAATTGAAGCAAGCGAGTGGCAAGAGAGACCTATTAGTCTTTTGGGTAAATCATCAAAGAATCAGGATTCATGGGGATTCGCTTTACTGATCTCTGTATCTGCTGTAGCTTTAGTTTTGGGAATACAGAGACGATCTTTGTAGCACGCCGTGACACAAAGTTAAAAGGATTGTATACAAGGATGGATATATCCAGTTTTGTTTGTTCTCTCATTCTGGGACTGTAGAGGCACTCTGGTTGTTTCATTTTGGGACTGTACAGGGATGAATACATCCCGTTCTCATGGTTGTCTCATACTTTGCTAACTCTCTTTCGAACCTGCAGGAGGTCCGTAGTGCGCATGAGGAGATGCAGAGACTAACAAGCCAATTGTACAATGAGGTGCACAGCGACTTAGCTTCAGAGGATGAAGAAGCAGAAAGCAAACTTTAAGTTACTATACAAGATTCAATGGAGCTTCGTTGCTGTATAGCCCGAGAAAACAGTCCTGGGCCCGGTTGTTCAAAGCAGGATTAGGCTAACTAAGGATTAGTGGCAATTTTAAAGTCAGTCCTATAACCAAGCGGTAGGGTTTCCTGATAATCCTTTATGCCATATATGTTGACTGTGGTCAGTTTTAAACTCTTTTCAACAAGGGAAACAGATCTTAAATCTTGATCCCGCGTTAGCGTTAACCGGCCTTCGAACAACTGGGCCCTGAATAGTTTTCTCCATTATCCGCGAAACTGCCAAGGGAAGGGCACTCGAGTTCGAAAGTATCGGGGAAGAAGCGAACAATGTTTTGGATTTCGTTTTGTTGTTGTTTTTGTGTTTGGTTTGTTTGTAAGATTTTACCCAATTATTTCTTTGGATAATGTGTACAGTATATATATTTTTTGGGATTTTGGGTAAGATAAACTTTGGTGTTATTTTTGGCTAGATAATGACCCATTGTTTTTTGGGGGGGAGGGGCAGGGGGTTAGTTCTGGCCTGTGGGTATGTATTAATGTATTATTTTGGTTATCAAATTATGGCTTCGTTCGCTCCTACCCAATCGATTTTAAGTCTTGAGTACCCACTCGCTTGGCAAAACAGTGGGACAATGCTGGATCGTCTGTTTTCTTAGGGTTGCCAAATCTTACTTATAGACAAAATATAATCATATCTGAAAATCATATGTTCTGAAAATTCGGAAAATCTGTCTCGTCTGGGGGCAAATTAATACGACTTATTTTGATATATTTAAACTCTGGCCAAGTCGTGGGGAAATTGAATAAAAATTTGAAATCAATTGTCATAGTCTTCAAGGGGTTTTTGTGGCAGTGAAGATTACTGTGCTTGACTTCCACAAAATGTCAGTTTTAGTCCGCTGTGAAGGGAAAATTTTGAGACAATCCTATGTTGTTGTATTCAGGACCAATTGGTTGAAACAATGAAGGGGTCTAATCAAATTCAAAAAGACAACAATGTCTATAAAATTAACAAGTAACATAATACTATTTAACCGTAATAGAATTATACACACACAACATTGTAAAATATATTACAATTTTTCCACGTCAGGTGTTTTGCCGACATTTTCATTGCTTATTAACGTAGTAGTAGTGTTTAACGCCAAGTCTTGCTTGTATATATGTATATTAGGGTTTGTTGTCGTTTTTGAACTCTCTAACTGAAGCCCTTTTGAAGTTTTTAAACGTTGTAAAATGTAACTTCGAATGTGAAATTTCAATATCGTTTCTTTAAAAGCGTGACGCGTGTGACCACTTGTAAGTATGAATTTGCATTTGAATTTCCAGGATCGGACATTAGGGGTGGAATCATTTGCAGCATACGTGTATAGCCATCGGATTTCTTTGTTAGAATTTTTTTATTGTTTTCAAGCTTAAAAACAATAAAAAATTTCAACGGGCAAATTCGACGGCTATACGCATATACTGCAAATGGTTCCACCCTTGATCTCACAAACGTTTGAAATAATTCGATATGAAGACACGTTTGCATGTAAAGCCGCCTTCACAACCTTTAAGCATTCTGTTGGTAAATACAGACTAGTGTTTGAGGTTGTCTCAACGAGAGTTTGCCAAAACAAGTGTTTTTCTGTTTTCTTTCGGCGTTTACACACGACATGCAAAGTTAAGTTTCATGGTGAAGGCCTTCTAACAAAAAACACCACCGTCTAAAACATGAGTTTAGACTGTTAGTATGAAGGAACAATATTTTCTGGTTAGATTAAACTTTACATCTCACAGTATTTATATGGAGTGGTCTTTTCAAATTGTAAACTTCGCAATGGTTTGGGGGGAGGGGGCTTTTTCCGGGGGAAATAACAGGCTCTTTTATCCAGCCCCTCATTAATTTTCCACGAAAGTTTCGAGAAAGAACCGATACTGCTCTTGAGTATCGATTCCGTTTCAAATATCCGTGGTAGTTGGTGACGATTTCTTTGGTATCGACATAGGCCCATCATCAACAAATGGGCTTTGATGGGAAGGCCAATTACTGATATGAACAAACGTCTCGTGACTTGTATATAGGATTAGTTAGGTCTTGTTGCTTTAAGTAATTTATGCCATGCTAAGAAAGGCTTGACTTGACTTTCGTGGAAACTGTGATATATATATATGTCTTTCATATTTTCATTGTGTAATTATTAACACCCACCATTTACGTGATGGACGTTATTAAAAATTACCAGATATTAAAATGGTTGGTGTGGTTGTCTCTTTTGTGACATGACATCGCAAAATTTGTCTACCTACTGTAAAAGTTCCAAAAAACCCGGGTGGCTTAATTCGCTTCAAGCTTCAACAAAGGAAAAGAGCAGAATGGGGAAGCTTATAAGGATCGCTTAACTTGTTGGAATCACAACTTTCTGGAAAACTCAAGAAAACTTTTCCCGCATCCCTTTACAGATTTCGTACCTGACCAACTTGGATACGGGGATACACAGCCGGGAAAATTCCTTTCCCTTTGTTCACTATACAGTCCTTTGAAGTATATATTTCATTCTCGTTTCCAGAGCCTACGATCTGTTCGGTCAGCGGTGGGATCTACAAGAGACGTAATTTTTAAAAAAGCCGCGTAGCTCTGGGGACAAGAATGAGTATATTTTTAGGCGGCCGCCGTGCGCATGCGCACGTCGCCGCCTCATGAAATGGTCGTTTTTTGTTGACCTATGTTGAAATAGGGCCTTAGCTAGACTGTAGTTTGTCGCTTTCTGTGTTTGTTTGTTTGTATGTATGTATTTTTGATGGGGGGGGGGGGAGTCCCATGTGAGACGGGCGGGGATGCTCGTAGGAAAATTCGAATTGAAGCTATTCTGAAGATGGTGAACTCGAGACGACAAGCATCCATGCACCTTTCACATGGGAGTACACCCCCCAGGGAATTTATGAGGCACTATTTGGCACCAATCAGATCGAGGCTACTAAGCTAAGAGTACATTCTACCAATGAAAGAGCTGGTTAGAATCCGCTTACTGAAGCTGAAGGTCAAACAAGGTTAAGCTTACCAGCCATGTTGAATGTACAGATGGGAACGGAAACGATCAGCGCAAATGTGCTTTTGTACTTTTTCCTCTCGAACATTATATTTTCAGTAAAGGCTTGGTGTGGTTGGAATTGATGGTAATTTCCAAAAGCTATTGTAAGGGCAGGTAAAATTGAACTTTGTCGTGGCCAACGGTGGAATGTGGCAAAAACAACCCGGCTCGTTCCAAAAATAGACTTGTTGAAGAGAAACTGTAATTGAATTTGTTCTTGTATGATTTGTGTTATGAACAGCTGTTTTGATCATGTATCTTTGAACAAGATGTTTGTTGAAAAGATTGTATCTGTGCTTGATATGGATAATTTTGACTGCACTTTGCAAGGTTTTTGAAACAGCTTTGTTTGGTAAGTTGAAATTTATAGCGACGTGTTTAACATTGCACTTTGCATAAATCAGTTTGTTTATTCAAGCGTGTCTGTAGGTTTTTAACCTGTTTTCTCTTCCCTAGATGCGGTTAAGTTTTAGTTTACAATGTTGTATCCATGATTTATATCAGTCATATCCACAGATTTTCCAGCCGACACTGAAATGATTTCTTTCTTGGTTTTATCATATACGGGAACATATGGTTTTTGAAATTTAAGATTGCAATTTGCATAAATAAGTTTGGTCATTCAAGCATGTCGGTAGGTTTTGAACCTGTTTTCTCTTCCCATAATACGGTTAAGTTGTAGTTTACGATGTTGTGTCCTTGATTTATATCAGTCACATCCACAGAATTTCCAGCCGACAAAGAAACGATTTCTTTCTTGGTTTTATCATATACGGGAACATATGGCAAGAAAATTTGTTTGAATAACGACCCTTCAATTTTCATAAAAGTTTGTGCAGCTGGGAGTGCCAATGGTTGTCCTCTCCTAAAATTATTATCTAATACGCTTGTTTCTTTCACCTCTTGTTGTGACCTCGATTTATATCATTCAGAAATATGCAGGCAATTATTAGTTGACCTAACTGAGGTTTCAGTTTTAGATTTAATTTGAAATTGTTATGCAGTTGTTTTGTTCTAGTGTTAGTTTGACTTTTTAACCTGTAGCCTACTAGCGCGATGGTTGCTCTATCTCCGGTTTTGGTCCAACTGGGATTTTAGCGGGATTTTGAAAAAGCTGTTTTAGGCCCAGTTCAGACGCAGTACCTCTCATGTGCCGTACCAAATACATTTTCGCTCCTAGGTCGTAATTAAGCGGCAAGCTTTGCCGTACCCTGAGATTTTGGCTTGCCTAATTGAAATCTTGCAAAAAAAAACTCATTTGGACACCTTACAACTGCCAAAAAACTACGTACTACTTGGTACGACACATGAGAGGTACACCGTCTGAACCGAGCCTTTTGCACTCAGTGTGCTATAGTGGAGGGGGAAGTATTTACAAGAATGATCGCGTGTATTGTTTTGTCCTCAGAGTATGTCTTAAAAAATCGCAAATACGCGAGGATGAGACTTGTCATTTCAACATAGGTCAAGCACGCAATGCGTGCCTATGTTTTTTCATTAGGCGGCACGTGCGCGCAGGCGCACGTCGCCGACCCATAAAATGGACGTTTTTCGTTTTTCATTTTCGTCGTCGTCGTCGTAAGTCACTTGACTTGGTCCTCTTGGGGTCGCGCGGCCAACAGACACAGCTGCACATGAGGCTTAGTGAACGACAATGGCATTGCTGTTACAACAAGAGACTGCAAGTAAGCACTCGTGCCGTTAAGATCCAAATGGAACCCTTACCTATTAAACGATGAAAAATTTATAACAACTAGACATGCATGTAAGCATGCGAGTATCGTGGGTATTAAAAAACACAAAGCGCGTCATTCAGGGTCACTATGAAAGGTCACGTATCGTGGGCTTACCAATCAATTTTATCAGTTTTCAAAAACAATCTGTCAAATACCGGACATTCTCCTTGCGCATAGTCACGATTTTGATCACGCAATTCCTTACATACCGGGAGTACAAATTGTCCATAACAGGTCACCGGAAACCAAGAACTACTATTAAAAAAAACACTTTTTTCCTTAGGAAAAGTGGAGGGGAGGGGGGAGGGTGGAAGACTATCGGCTGCCTGTAAATTCTTCAGAATTTCTTGTTTTCGTTGTCGTCGTCGTCGTCGTCGTCGTCGTAAGTCACTTGACTTAGTCCTCTTGGTGTCGCGCGGCCAACAGACACAACTGCACATCAGGCTTACTTAGTGAATAGGTTACGACATTAGCTTGTTTTGCTAGGTTTGAATCTTCAAGACGATTTTCTTTTTTTTTAGTGTCCATTTTCTCGATTTCGGAAAAGAAGTCACTGGATTCCCGTGAACATCTGAACTTCGCTCCCTTCAGTGATAAGGCTAATTAAATATTCAAAATGAAAATGGACCTTTGAACGACAATGGCATTGTTGTCATAACAAGAGGCTGCAAGTAGCCTGCACTCGTGCCGTTGGGATCCAAATGGAACCATTGCCTGTTAAAGGCTGAAAAATTCAAAACAAGTAGAACAGTGTTATCCACGACAATCGACTGCATATTTATGGGGAGTACATGTAGTTATCACATACACCCGATTGATAAAAAGTTGTCGGGTGCAAAGTATAAACCAAGAACATTGCGACACGATGGAATTCTGGGAAGACAGGACTGACAAAGCTTGCCACTCAGTTCCATATAGTGATGTTCAAGATATTTTCATTCCTAAGAAGGTTTTGAAGTAGGTTTGGGTATAATGTGTTAATGTTATCCCCACGGTGCCTGAGAATAGGAGCAAGTTTTCCCACTTCCCAGAAAACCATTGGGTCGTACTAGTATATGCTTTTCACACGAGAACGTTCGTTAATTAGGTGTACTTATAACATTTTGAGAGCAACAATAAGAAGCAGTTATAGAATTACAGAGATCTTCCGTTCGTCCACAGCTTTATGCTACCGAATTTAATTTCCTTCCGCTCCAAGCTCTCTACAGACCACATAGGCGCTCAGTGTTCATTTTGGTTCACTAGTTACATTTAATTAGTGCATGCACCACGCTATGAAAGGGTAACACAAAAATAATCTGTTCGTCATGGTCATTTCATCACCATGCTATGGAAGGTCATGTGGGCTCAAAAAATCTCTTACCTTGTGCACGATAGCGACACGAAAAAAAAAATTTTAAAAAAATTAAAAATAAGAAAAACGGCTGGTATTCCTTGACTCGTCGCCGTATACACGGCACGAGCATTGACGTAAACAGTTACATGCACAGTTTAGAAACCGAATCGATTTTATCAGTTTTCAAAACTTATCTGTCAAATAACGGACATTCTCCTCGTCACGCAGCGCACAACTCACTATCTGTCACCGATAAGAGCCTTTCGGACGAAAACACGGTTTATCTGTCTGCGAAAACCAAGAACTACTAAAGTTTCATAATTTTCAAGTTTAAGAAATCTTTTTTCCTTAGCAGGGGAAAAGGGGAGGGGGGTTGACAGTCTATCGGCCACCTGTGAATTCTTCAGAATTTCTTGTTCAAAAGTGGATACCCGGTTAAAGATACCCGGGCTTCTTCCGCGGAGTCTTAGGGTTCATCCGGGAAAGAGGAGGGCTCTGGGTCTAGAATGAGTATACAAAGTTGTCACATATTTGACGTACCTTATAGCAAAGTGTATCTCAGCTGACCAATATTGCACTTCGTTGTGCAATGCAGTGAGTGTGCTTGTTCTTTCGATCTGTTTCCGAAGACTTTCCATATTTAAAAGTTATCTTTCGTCGTAAGAAGGGCCCTGATTCTTAGGGAGCGTAGTGACACGTTTCAAAGATGGCAGTAAGAGCACAGTTTGAAAACAGCAACGAAGTGGGAGTCTTCGCCAAACTGACAAATGCATACTGCCTCGTGGGAATTGGTGCTTCCGAAAACTTTTATAGGTAAGCTTACAAAAGCTGCAGTAAAATCAAGTTTTTAAAGTTTATACAGTACGTAGCTTGCCGTGTTTCTCGACCAGTAGATTCCTACAGAATGGTAAACGTGTTATGTTCGAGGAAAAGAGAAATTTGGGAAATCAATGATCCGATCTATTTTAATTGTAAAATTTCTTATCCTTAGTTTATAATCAAAAGGCATGTGCCTTTCGATTTCGGCAGAATACCCTGCCACATCGACTGTTTTTTATGTAGGTGCCTACGCGGTACGCAGAAACTGATTTAAAATATTCTATTTGTCCACGCAGTCGTCTGAGAAAGTCAACTGGAAAGTGACATCAATATATGTTTCTCTCGTTCTCAAAGCGTGTTGCCCGAGCGAAAGTGATAGCAATATATGTTTTTCTGAAAGCGTATCGCTCTTTGACTGTGCACTGCGTAGGCAACAGATTATCCATGTTCTCCTCTTGAATTCAATATCATCTGCGTACCGCGTACCATGTAGGCAAGAAATTCTACTAACTTGTCATCTACTAATGACTGCCTACCGCGTACCGCATAGGCAAAACAGTATACTAACTTCTCCTCTTGAGTTCACTTAATTTAACTTGACTTCAGTTAACTTACTGGCTTTTCCTCATGAATTCATTCTTGAATTGACTGCTCATCACGTACCGCGTACCGCCTTTTCTCCTAAGGCACTCGAAATGGCAGGGTATTCTGCAGTTACTCCCGATTTTGTAGGGCTGTGAAACCCCAACTCCTCCAGTGGGAGACTAGAGTATTGGCATTCGTTGATCTTAAGTCCAATCAGACTGTTGCTTACATGGCCAGTTACTAGAAGGAGTTTCTGTGAGCTTCTGTGATAGTTGAGAGGTGAAAAATGCAGACAAGCATCGAACTTAAAACATAAAACAGAAATTTTTGGATCATGGGAAAACCATGGGTAAAATTTTAGGCTCAATGTGGAAATTTGATGTACGGGACACCTGGAAATTTGGTACACTTCTGGGAGACTCACCGATAATCTGGTTGGCAGGTATGGTCATCAGCACAAAAATGAGAACTGGCGGGCGGGGACCGGGGGGGGAGGGGCAATCAGGTATATTACAGTGCATTTGACAGGATGCGGTGGTGCGGATCTGCATAATTCTTAAACGTCCGCATCTTCCGCATAAAACAGAAAAAGGAGTAACTGCAGAATACCCTGCCACATTGACTGCGTTACTGAAAACAGTGGTTACTCGGTACGCAGTGTAGGAGGAAAATGAACTGTCTTATATAAAGCCGGGTACGCGGTGCAAAGTAAATTCAAGACTGAAAGGTTTCCTAGGAGCTGGCTACGCGGTACGCGGTATGTGGTGAGAAATTAATTCAAGTGTCAAAGTTTATTTATCTCTGGAGCTGGCTACGCGGTGGATAATAAATTCAAGTCTCTGGAGCTGGCTACACAGCACACAGTGGATAATAAATTCAAGATGGCAAGGTATCTTAGAAGGTGGCTACGCGGTACGTGGTGGCTTTAAGAACAAGGAATATACATATGCAATTAGTTTCTGCATACCGCGTAGCCAGCTATGCGGAATGTAGTAAATGTGGCAGGGTATTCTGCAGTTAAGCCCAGAAAAATTTGTGTAATATTAGTGATAAAGCAGCTGCTTTTCATCCTCACAAACATAAAAGCCGAAGAGATTGATTATTTTGAAGCAGTTTTCCTCCTAAACATCGACAAAAATATGCCGCTTCGTTCACAAGGAATTTTTAACCTCCAGGCGTTCCATGCGTCTTTTGGCGATGAGCCTATGTACTAGTTTTGTTCTTACACTGATTTCCATTGGGCAAAAAGCATTGACATTTTAGCGAATAACAGTAATTGATAAGAAATTGCGTTTGACTACTACTTGTGCGAGGAAACTTGAACACATTGTCTAGTTTTGCTCGTTCATTGTTTCAAAGAATCATCTTGCGGTTTAAGCTTATAGTAACGATAAATTTAAAGAGACGAAGAAGAAGCAGTTTAGATAACAGAAAAAAACAGTGAAAAGACACAATTATCAATGTTATAGATTGTTTAAATTTCTGCATAATCCAGCGTGTTTTCCGCGTAATCAACATATTTTTCCGCATAATATGCAAATTTTCCATTTTTTTCCGCACCCTATCAGATGGCCTGTATATTAATGACAAGGAGGTGTGAATGAGGCCAAAAGAACTGGACCAAAAAAAAGTCCAACAGCCCAGAAAATAATGTAAAAAGTCCTTTTTATGGCATAAGACATGGGCGTTCCTGCCTTAACATGAAGTACGCAAGTGCATACCAGTATTTTCCATCCTTAATATGACTTTTCGTTATTTGATAGATTATAATACAGGAGAAAATAAAATAAAAAATCATATAGATGAGGTCATAAGGTAAAGATGTGTAATTTCAATATTGGCATTTTCTTCAGCGCTGTCACGGATGAGTGCACCTGGGTGTGCCATTTTTCTTCGAGACCAAGAAACCGTTGAAAGGGCGACTTGTTGTCTTTAATTTTTGTAAGACTATGACTAAGTGTTAATGTTAATACCGATTAGAAATCCAAAGTCACTAAATTTCTGCTGGGAATGCCCCTGTAAGAAGGAAAAAAAAAGCAATTGAGTCAGAGACTGTTTTTGCTTCCACCTTTCTTTATTTATCATGCATCTGTCACCCTGAGGTATGCATGCTTTTTCTCTCCCTTAAACACAATCCTACCAAAATCTTTCTATCCAAAATAAGTTCACCAGAAAATTTCCAACCCAAAATAAAAGGCCCAAATCACAAATTATAAACCCAAAAAAGGCCTTCACACCTTCCCGTCAGTAATATACTGAAGTACCCCCCTGGGTATAAGACTGAGTTTGACTTCCAAGTCAGTCACATTCCCAGAGCCCTCACTCCTACTTGTTGCTGGCCAGTAGAGAAGGAGTCTCTAGGAATGAGATTGGTGTGAGAAGTGATGATCTTGCTTGCACATAGTAGGTTCCACTAAATTTGAGCTTTCTTTCTAAGAGTTAACTGTTTGTTTGCACTGTTTATACCATTTTGCACACTCACACCAGTCCCTATGGAATGAAAAGATGACTGTTTCTGTACACAACAACAAAACAGTCTAAGAATCATTATAATAATTATTGTGTTACAAGTAATTTTTTGTTTGTTTGTTTGTTTCTTTGTTTTTTGTATTATGTACAGTGTATTTGAAGGTGAACTTGCTGATGTGATTCCAGTGGTCCGTGCATCAGTTGCAGGATGTAGAATTATAGGAAGACTTTGTGTTGGTATGTATAGATGCTATCGATCCCAGACATCCCTTGAAATGGCTTAAATATGAGCCCAGTTTGCACTTTGTTGATTTCTCTTCATACACTGTAGTTCACAGATATCTGGGAACAGTAGTGTCACAAGTCAACTTAACAACCATATTTGTAGAATTATGCATACCCTGTTGAAACCTCTCTTGTATTGTATATCTCTCCTTGATGTGAACAGTTGCATGCTCTAATTGGTTCCCTATTACTCAGCTATCAGTTCACATCCTATTATTGAAAAAGTCACACAATGACTACAACTGTTGTTGACAGTTTTGTCAAAGTGAATATTTTTTTCACAGTCCAGTGGCTATTTATAGAGACTTGCCAGATAGGAGCAAGTGTGCACTCTTTAACTGTCTGCTTGTATCCTGTGAATAGAGAAGGCTGTGTACAAGATGACGAAAACATGCTTCTTGTAAATGAAAAGTTTGTTTTGGTGACCAAAACATTAATTTCTCATGATCCAGGGCTTTGTTAATGTGGAGGGGGGGGGTGGGGGGGGCAGTGGAAACAAAAGGAAACAACTCCATATTAATTTCAGATCTCCAGAGGTTGACAGTTCTGAAAGTCATTAAATCAGTCACAGGTTCAAACCAGTAAAACCTGCTGTCTCCATTTCTTGATGGAAATGACATTTTTCAACATATAAAGCAAGAGTTTGTAATCACATACTAGTTACAACAGGCTCTATTTTAAAACAGTGGTCTAGTAATATATTTATTGTCAATTCACAGTGCAAATCAGAAAAGCTTAATGAGCACTTAAATTTGACTTTTACATGTTAATCAAAAGGTGATACAAGCAATCAGACAAGGGATCAGTTTACTGCAGCTTGCCGTTTATCTGTCTTTCATCTGATCAGTTTTCTGTTGTGGCAGAATAAACATTTCACAACATTTCTTGTCTTCACCCTTTTATGATTTGTACTGGAAATAATTATTGATTTTTTAAAACTTATCCTTCATTACAGGCAACAAAAATGGACTTATTGTCCCAAGCACCACAACAGATCAGGTAGGCTGATCTTATGGCTTAAAATTCAAGAAACTTTATTCCACATTGTCTTTCTCCACCCAGGTGTTTAAAAAGGTATAAGCGAGTGTTTGGAAAGCCTCACAAAAATGCTGGGGGTTAGCTGTGCAGTGGTCTAGCATCTCATCTGGGATCTGAGTAGGATCGTGTTCCTAGTTAGGATCCCAACTAGGATCATTGTTCCCAGTTAGGATCCTACAGGAACAGTTTACGATCCTGGGGTAGGATTCATAAAGCTGTCCTAAGCAAAAGATGAATAGAACACATCTTATCTTAGGAGGGCTTGACCAGGAATCCAGCCCCTGAGTAAGATTCTGTTGCTAGTTAGGATCCTACAGGAACAGTTTAGGATCTTCAGTAGGATCCTGTTCCTAGTTACATGTAGGATCCTGTTCCTAGTTAGGATCCTATAGGATCTTACAGGATCTTACATGATCCTGTAGGATCCTACATAGGATTTCTACCAAGCTACGTAAGCACTGACCATGTGGGCCACATATCTATGGCCTGTGTGTGACTTTATCTATCTTTTACAATTACTTTATAGTGGGCATATCTTTAAACACAAGTTAGATCATGGATGAATTTAACCTTTTAAGCCCTGATATGAAAATGTATATTCTCCTTACTGATTCCCATACATTTCTTTTGCAACTAATAAGGAGAATTTGTGTTAATATCAAGACATCTTGTCCTTAGTGATCGCTTCCTTAATTCTCATCACTTGTATAGGATGAATGTTTGAACAAGTAGTGATAATAAAGAGAAATGTCATTTTCGTTTCTGTTAGGACTTAAAAGGTTTAAAAGTGATTCTTAACCAAATACATGTACATCTGGATTGTGGCAATCACTATTGCTTAATTTATTGCTCATTGAACAGAACAGAACAGATGCTTTTATTTATTTTAGTCAGGATGATCCCTTCAGAAATCTTTAATTCTTTCTATATGACTGTCTTTACCCTGTTGAAACTTGCAGGAACTTCAGCATATTCGAAATTCATTGCCTGACACAGTGAAAATACAGAGAGTGGAGGAAAGACTGTCGGCATTAGGAAATGTAGTAGCTTGCAATGACTATGTTGCTTTGACCCATCCAGATCTTGACAGGGTAGGTCCATCATATTTTAGCTGAGTATAAATGGCTGAAAGTTCATCACATGATTGTCATATTAAATGATTTTTAGTTCAATGAATAAATGTGCACCATCATCATCGTGATGATGATCATCATCATCAACATCCTCACAGGTATCATCATTGTCACCATCATCATCGTGATCATCATCATCATCATCGTCGTCGTTGTCATCGTCATCCTCATCCTCACAGGCATCATCATTGTTACCATTATCATCGTTGTCATTATTGTAATTAATTTATTAACTTCAACAACTGCCATCATTAAGAAAGTTAAAAATTTAAAAATATCTGAAGACAACATGAAATTCACTGTGATGTTCTGAAGCTATAATTTTTTGTTCATTTCAGGAAACAGAAGAAATATTGGCAGATGTGCTAAAAGTGGAAGTGTTTCGTCAAACCATTGCTGGCAATGTTTTAGTTGGAAGCAACTGTGCTCTCAGTAATCGAGGAGGTCTTGTAAGTTATGGCTCAATCAAGCATGCTTTGTTTTAGTCTGTCTGGTGTGATCATTCGGATGAGAGTAGTCCCGAAAAGAACAGTTGAAGGGCCCGGTGGAAAAAGGGCGTAAGTGACGATTTGTGGTTAAAATCGAAATAATATTGCTCCTATTTAGCTGAACATTGGCACACAGGCTGGTGTTCATGTGAGGAACGCTGTTGCGCACTTATTTCTTGACCTGAGATCTAAAATTTGAAGAATTAGCGTATTACTTTTGCGTGAAAAGTGTTGTTGAACTGAACTCGCTCAAGTGATGCATGAAAGATTTCTTTTGTTCTCTGCCTGAACTAAAACAAAGGAATTCAACCTAGAATCCGCGGTCCTGTTGTTTTCTTTGTGTCAGTTTTAAGCAAAAGTAATACGCTAATTCTTCAAATTTTAGATCTCAGGTCAAGAAATAAGTGCGCAACGGCGTTCCTCACATGAAAACCAGCCTGTGTGCCAATGTTCAGCTAAATAGGAGCAATTTCGATTTTAACCTCAAAATCGTCACTTACGCCCTTTTTCCACCGGGCCCTTCAGTTGTTGATGACATAACCCTTTAAGCCCCAATAGTGTTCAGCATCAAATTTCTCCTCATCATATCAATGCATTGCAACACATACAGGTCTTGAGAATTAAAGAGATGATCACCAGAATTGAGTTGTCTTGTTGTGTAAAGACATTCTCCCATTTAGTGCTCAACAAAATATATCAAGACCAGTAAGGAGAATTTGTATCATGATGCTCAGGGGCCTCAGACGTAAAGGGTTAGTTTTACTACATAGTGTTTAAAGGGACTATGTCAGCTGGAGTACATGCGCAGTAGAGTCCGGATAGTCGCTTTTTGAGGGAAGTATTCCTGCCTAGACTTGCTTGATTTTTACAACCAGAATCACTTTCCATAGAATATAGACAATTTTTCAAAACCAGTTGATATACGTTTACATTTACGTCCAATGCGATATAACAGCCTCCTGAACTCTCTGACGGTATTTGAAAAAGTTGGGCCAACGATTTCAAAGTGCTTTTCATCAACTTGCGCATGCACATGGGGTGACATAGTCCCTTTAACAACCAAAACAGAAGTCTTGTTTATTGTTTTTCTTAAGATGATGTTATTTACAAGTGGTAAGTTTCTGGTTATTAACTGTCCAGTACCATTACCTGACAGTACATGGTTCTTTGTGACTCTGAAGATGACTTCTGCTTGCTCAAGTTGTCAGGTTTTCAATGTTACCAACAACACTCCTTCTTAACTCGTGAAGATGCGTAGCATTGAAACATGTTATAGGAAGGGGCGAAGGGGCAAAGGGGGAAGAAACATGTTATAGGAAGGGTTCAGTCAGTCGATCTGCCATTAACTTTTACTGTTAATGATATCCTGTGGGGATATAGGGAGGAAAGAGGGCTTGTCTTTTGCATTTGGTTTTTTTAGGGACAGGGCTAGGTTATTGCAATGCCATGAGAGGTTCAAATTCCTGGAGTACATCACACGCATAATAATGAATTGAAGTGCTTATGAAAAGTCTGTCTTTAACTCAGACAAATTATTTCAATTCATGCATTTGAAATATAGCTCATATGAAGAGGGAGCAAAAATGCTAGAATCTACACTGGGTTAATTTTGTTGAATCCAAATATTTTAGCAGTGAAAACAGCTCTATAATAAGATAAAATTTCATCCCTGGGGATCTCCTTTGGACAAGTAGTCACGCAAACTGATACAGGTAACGCAATTTTACAAAATGCACGGCATTTCTCTCTGTATTGTCAAATACTGAAAATGTGAGGGCTGTAGGACTACATAATTGTATTCTCTCCAAGACTAGGACAGTATCTTTCTGCAGAAAGAAAATGTTTGCCCTGCAATTTTTTTCCATGATTTTAATCGTTGTTTGTATGTGTAGGTAAATCCTCGGACATCAGTTGAAGATCAGGATGAGTTGTCATCACTGTTACAAGTTCCCCTTGTGGTAGGTACATGTACCTTGTTGTGCTTGAGTGTAATGTTATGGCAGGGCTGGAAACTAATGGTAACCAACTAGACAAAGACTAGTAAAAACACAGGTTTGGCTTGTAGATAATCATATGGCATTTCCACTAGCCAATTTCAGGGGCACCCAATGAGAAAAATTTTAAAAACAAAGTACTCGGATTGTTTCAGCGTTTTTTAAAGGCATATTTGGAAAAGCTAGATCAACAACTAGCTTAATTGGCTCATTGGCCTTCCAGGCGGGTATTCTACCAAAATGAACCTTTGGGTGCCCCAACATTTTGGCTACAGCACACAGAATATGCTACTTTATTCTACAACTTTGAAATTTGTTTGTTCAATTTAAAAGCCAGCTCAAACAGTGGCTCTAGCAGCTGTTCATTGCCTGATTTTATACCTTTAGGGCTCCTTGTTTGTTATTCAAAGGCGATGAAAGGCTGGGGAGAAATGATGTCATAGTGAGGGTTGAAGGGATGCTGGGAAGGATGAAGGAAAAGTAGGGACCCTCCCCGATTTTCATTCCACCTTCTCAAGATGCAATGTGCTCTCATCAAATCCCTCTCAGGAGTAAGTGGGAACACATCTGATTTGGGATGTCACCCTGCATTTCATAGAAGCATCATATGATCACACGACTGTGAGTAGTCTCTAATTTTGGTAATAGCGATCGTGGGGCGGAAGAAAATTCACACACGTGAGCAAAATTTCGGGGAGACGCAACGCGAAGGGAGTGCCAAATTGGCTTCCCTTCGCGTCGCATCTCCCCGAAATTTCACTCACGCATGTGAATTTTTGCCCACCCCACGATCACTATCGCCAAAATTAGAGACTAGATGCAGTCTAGCAAATGCGGGCTGCAAAAGACATTAGGTGCCAAACATGATTATAACTTTCCATTACAGGCTGGGTCAGTCAACAGAGGAAGTGATGTTGTTGGAGCTGGTATGGTTGTCAATGACTGGAGTGCATTTTGTGGTTTGGATACAACCAGCACTGAATTATCAGTTATAGAAAGTGTATTCAAATTAGGAGATGGCCAACCATCAGCAATAGCCACTAGCATGAGAGCATCATTGTTTGAGAGGTACATAAATTATTGGTTTACGTAAATGTTGCTACTGAGTGAGCAGCTTCATTTGCCTTTGGATGAAACATCTTTGCTATCTTTGTTTTTGTTGTAATGTGCTTACTCTTAGGCGAGCAGGGATTGCAGTGATGCAAAAGCTTGCATTTTTGATCACATTTCCCGCCATGGTTCCAAAATTTCTATCAGCATTTGCATCCTATGTGGATCTCACTGGGGGGAGTAGCTTTGATGGATGACGGGTAAAAATATAGCTTTTTGACAGTTGATGGTTACATTTTAGGTGTTATGTGATGGTTGGTGGTTATGAAAAGAAAATGTTTTCGACGATTTTTAATTCAGTCTTCCCTCGTGTTTTAGGGGGTTGGTTTGTTTTGCAACTTGTCATTTTTTTTATAACAAGTAAAATTTTGCTTACACTCTAAAAAATCCTTAAAGTATGGGCTAATCGGATCAGCAACTCATAGACTGCTTCTGTTAGCGGTTGACGTTAAAAATTACTCTTTTTGAAGTTGGACGGTTAATTTTTAGGCCGTTTGACGGCTGACGGTTAACCCCATTGAGTCCCTTGCCTAGGGACCTAAACAAGTATGGCTTTCGATTGAGCTTAAAGTGCCACAATTGTTATTGTTGTCTCTTGTGAGACTGTACTTTCTTTTAAAATTCTCAATGATGGTAGTGATATCGTGGCTCCTACGACTGCATTCATACAATAATAATTTTGTCTGCGTTATGGCAAGCAAGCCGTTTCGTTCTGTTTTTGACATGACAGGAGATAAATATTGAACTGTGAACAATAAGAGCTGGGGACAGAACGGGAAATATGGGAGACCTAATTTTTCAGGCTACTTTAGCTCCCTGTGAGATGAACGTATGTGATCCTATTGTTACCCCTGGCTCACACAGCACCTTTTCTTCCACAGCATGACATAAATCACAGGAGAACAGAAGCGTATTGCATCTTTGTATAGTAATAATCTTCCTCCAAAGCAGGCACCGTTTGAGTAGATCCAACACTGGTTCTAACTGTCCAGCCAAGGGAAGTTTCCGCCTTGGAGAAGTGCTCATCTTGAAGGAAGCCAACGATAAAGTAAATGACTGAGCTACAGCAAGGAACTGCTCCACATGAACGCTATAAAAAGAGGTGTTCGCTTTTCATGGAACAAAATAGCTGGATGCTCTAATTATTGAAATGAACTTTAGCTCCACGTTAGATTACTCCATACAAATTTGACAATAATGTTGTAATAGCCCTTTTGGAATGCTCTGAAAAAAGAACAAAACTACGTGCTTGGGGAGGTATCGCTTAAGAAGTATCATATGAATTGCCACACTTGCAAGAATTAATCCACGGACTCAAAAGTTAGCAGTACCTTGTACAAACTCAAAATCTACAACTCCATTATTTGACAAAAAGGAACATAAATTTGTCAGGTGTTATTTCTGCCTCAGCACTAGCAGTCGTTCTTGCATTGAAGTGACTTGAATGGCACGTCTTTCTGGTGCACTTTCTCTGTCACAAAACACTAAGGAGAAACAAATTGCTCTTTTCTGGACATGGGATTTTGAGATAGCCAGTTCTAAAAATATGTAGAGCGCAAGGTATGAAGGGAAACTGCAGGGTCGGTCAATAATCTTGGGACACCTTGCCGACTTCTCCCCCTTCCCCCCTTTGCAATGTTGAAAAGACTAGAAAATGTGCTATTTTCTGTCCGAAAAGCCAGCGGTTTGTACAACATTGAACGGGGGAAGGGTTACCTTCCTCAGAGGTGTCAAATGTCCCAAGAATTATTGTCCGAGACTTTGGTTTAACTATGGGTAGTTTTGCAGTCAGACAAGAACTTGACGCCACCACGAACATGCTTGCGAGGTCTTCTTGCTCGGCTGTCCCTGATTGAAATAGGGACTCCTTTCTGCCCAAATGGTGAGAGTTACAAGATGGGGGTGTTGAGATAACGGGAGTCTGTTGAACTTTTATAAATGAATCCCGTTTAGGATTTTCCAAGTCAAACGTTGGACTCTACACCCCTTCATCTTGAAAACTGTCATTTGGAAAGAATCGCGAATTGAAAACTCAAATGGTTTCTTCGATCAGTTTTCTTTCTACACTTGCTAACAAACAGATTTTTGTAATAAAAGGCTATGAAATGTTGCTTGTGGACACTCTTGTCAGTTTTCAGTTAACGAGAAAGTTTGTTTCTTTTCTGACAATATGACAGTGGAAACAGTTTCACGTGATACGGAGATCAGGTGGACCCTAACATTTGGCCGAATTGAAGGGCCCTCTCAATCAGCGTTTGTGGGGACGCGGTGGTGTAGTGGTCAGTGCGTTAGGCTTCAGATCTGAAGGTCGGTGGTTCGAGGCCCATTCGATGCCATCGTGTTGTTTCCTTAGACAAAAAACTTTACCCCACATTGTCTCTCCCCCCTGGTGTATAAAATGAGTTCTGGTGACATACTGCTGGGGGTAACCGTCCGATGGACTAGCATCCCATCCAGGGGGGAGTAGCAATACTCTCAGTTGCTTCATGCTACAGAAACCGGGATAAGCTCCCGCCGTGTGGGTTTGTGAACCGTGTGGGCCTCCTTGGCTCGTGCGCAGGCGCGTGCGCGACCCAGTTATCCCCTATCAACGTGCCTTGCGCGTCGGCTTTTCCTGGCAGCCATTTCGGTGCTGCGCAACAACTTTAGTGAACGGGAAGTGAAAAGTAGCTTTTTCGGTTGATTCTCGCGACATTTCTAACTAGGACTGAAAATGTCTAGTTTTTCCTACTGTAAAGACTTCTCTAAATGTTAGCAAACATGCGAATCTATGTGTGCAAGGTTGGATTATCGGTTATCATGGAAAGGTGGTGTTTACAAGGAACAAATTTTAGCGTACCCTTGTTATGTTAGTGTGGGAGTTTCTGAAGTAAATTACAAACCTTGTGCCATGATGCAGCAACAACTAAATGTAGCGTTTAAGTGTCCAGTCGATCGCGTGTGAGTAGAAAAATCCGAAATAATTAAAACTTCTCACGTTCAAAACTTTGTGGTTTTTGGTAAAAATGGAGAGAACCAGTAAAGGAAGTAAGCTATCGAAAGAAAACCTGCGTTCACCCTGCAATTAAGAGGTTAAAGTGCACCTAACCCAAAAATATTTTTTTCGCTAAAATAACTCTTTGCACCTGTTCGAAAAGCATTACGCCTTTTTTCTATGAAATCCCCCTCATTCTTGACTTTTTATAGGCTGTAAAAGTTACGAAATCTAGCCATCATCTGGTACACGACCGAGCTAGTGAGGGCATGGGTCTATTCTGCATTTGACATCACAAAATGATTTGCATCTCCTTAAGTCTTTGTAAACATGCATGCAAAGCAGTTTGTGACGTCAAATCCAGAATAGACCCATGCCCCTTCTAACTCGGTCGTGCACCAAATGGTGCTTAGTTTGTCGTAAGTTTGGAAGCCCATAAAAAAGTCCAAAACTGCAAATATTGGCGAAATGTTTTTAAAATAGGTGCAAAGATTTATATTAGCGTAAAAAATATTTTGGGGTTAGGTGCACTTTAAGTCCATGCAGAGATGTTACAATACCCACCACCGCTGTATTTGCATACATTTCTTCCTTCCGCGAACGGGCTCGATGTATGACGTGGCGTGCCACAATTCACGCTCATTTGGATGCGCATAAACAAATATAGTGGAACCTCGATTTAACGAACCTCTATATAGCGAAGTTCTCGGTATAACGAGCGATATTTTTCAGCCCAGTTATAGCGTAATGTGTGGAAAAGAACCTCGACATAACGAACCCTCGATATAACGAACCAATTTCCTCAGTCCCTTGGCACTTCGTTAAATCGAGGTTTCACAGCGCGAACGTCGTTAAGGACTGAAAACCTCAAAAACCATAACCTATTCCGCGGCACATACATATATATTCAATTCAATTCAATATAGGTTATATTTAGTAAATACACCCCTTTCGGTGGCTGGTATATCGAAGGACAATGCCCGAGGCAGAAAGATTGTCCCAAAAATGAACAGTTTCGCTTCGAGGGTAACTGTGAAATTTTGAAGACAATCTTTCAGCCAAAGGCATTATCCACCGATATACCAGCAAGCCAGGGAGGGGTTTATTTATTTTATAACCCTCCGATTAATTGCTACAACGCGCACGCTTTATTGTGGTAAAGAGAAAACATTCAGTGAGAGTCAGCACATTTGCAGCTAAACAAATCCAAGTTGGTTAGTTTACTCGATTTTGTTACGATGTGATTAGATCTGAGAAGTTTATTACCCGTCGTCCGATTTGGTACCACATGATAAGTTTCAGCTAATGAGTACGCACGAAAATTAATCAGCGAGCTATAATGAACAATTATTCACCGAAGTGGAGGAGAAGAGCAAATGCTATCCCGAATTTGAATAGCCAATCAGAGCGCGCGAAAAATACTATCCACCGGTTTGGTATATACTTAATGGGAATTCCGCCCCAGGGCTAGAGGGCAAGAGCAGAGCACATTTGTAAACTTGGGTTAAACTGCGCACATCAACCGGTTGGTGTTGATCAACGGCGCACAACAAGTTCTCCAAATTTTCGGCGTTGTCGTTCATATTAATTTCAATGCAGGCATCGTAGCCGGTTTTAAGGTTCAATGAGTGAAAACTACCAAACACTAGTTTCAACCTGCCCTAGAGGGATGATATAAATGCTGTCGCTTAGCTGTCTACCAAAGATAACAGGTACTTTAGCAAATCACTAAATCAAGCAACCTTGTTCATGTCGTTCCCAGGGTCCTATCTGAGGAAAAGATAGGACCCTGGGAACGAGGTTGTGAACCACGAAAAAACAAGGGTCATCGCGTGAGGTACTATCAACTCATTTGCTTTCCTTGTCGTTATAAATCGGTAATCTGAACGGAATTCAGACCATGCCCACAAGACGAGGTGCTGGTACTTTTTAAGGGTACCTTTCAAAATTGAAGCTGTGCGCGCCAAATAGATCCGTTTGCTTGGTTGAGCTTGTCTTGACGAGAGATCACGGAAACAGCGACAGGCAAGCGATAGGTAAGTCCATTACACAACTTACACGTGTTTACACCTGACCCTGATGAAATTAAGGAAAGAAACATGAAAAATGTTTGGCCATTATTTCTCAAGAAACGTGCAGAAAGCACAGGCCCGCCTTGAGTTTGGGGCATCCAAAGAGGCTTCTTCGTAAAACCCAGTTCAGAAGGCATTAACCGCCTCATAAATTCGGATCTAATTGGGCGATTTTGGCGAAATGTCACCTCCAGCTTTTGCAACATGGAAAAACTAATTCCTTTTGTTTTTGGAGGGACAAATATGTCGTTTATAATACGAAATAAAGTCAGCTAGCATTTTTGAAGAGAAAAAACAGCTCGGTAATTCGGGTTATAAGATCGTCTCCAAAAACTTTCGGCCGCGGCTTGACAATTTTCAGCAACAGAATTGAAGCAGATCATCCAATCTTATGTTACACAAATATCTCTTTTAACGGCCCTGAAACAAACTGAGAAAACGAAAAATGATATTTCATGTATTTTGCTTACTTTTCCCCGTGTGCGGTGCTCCTGTGTGCTGCTGCATCTTAAATAGTGATCAAAAGTTTTCGAATCTCTTTACAGTGGCCAATTTACCTTACATTAACTCACATGGTGTAGTATTTCACTCGCCACATCGACACAGTATTACAACTTCAACTCACCCCAGACATTTTATATTTAAATCAAACTGTTTTACCATGTTTTCTGAAAGCCTTCACTTCGGCATAGCGATCACTTAAAACTGGCGGCCATTGCTACGAATGCAGTCAGCTCGGCTCTTATTGAACCCAATGCAATTCGCTCTCCTCTGTTAGGTCCCCATTGTTCGTTCTAGCAGGAAAGTAGCCTGAATTTCAGCCGCCGCCTCTGCTTACTTCTGAGACAAAACGACCAGAAGAGACGGGTGAAATTCACGCCACCTAGGATCGGCGAGACGTGCTAAGCGGGCGCAAACGAAACTAAAAAGCAGTGTCTAAATGCCCGGCAGTCCTAAATTTTCGAAGAATTTTGACGGAAAGGCTTAGTCAAAGTTCTGGAAGTATTCGATGTTTGCTTAGAATTACCAAGCAATTCAGTAAAGTATTCTGGATTTGTAGTTGACGAATTTTCGGAGCCTGTGCGTGATATAAAAGCGCTATGTTCGCAACACTAAGAATAATAACTCTGATATTGACTCTGATGATGCCTTCCGCTTGAGTTGTCGAAACGTCAGTCAATGTCACCAGTAACAGTCCTTTTCAGGACTACACTCACCTGGACGATCATACTTCACCGACTTATGATGTGACTCCTGGGTTCAAACCATTAAGAGTGAATTAAAAAAGTTGTGATTTGACAGGGCAGCTGCAAATTCGCACAGAATTTAGACGGAATTTCTAATACCGTATTCTAAGTGTCTCGAGCACAGCGATATAATATGTACAAGCTGCTCGATTGTTTGTTCGATATAGTATGCACAGTTTGACAACTACAAAACCAAACGGTACTTTGCTGAATCTCTTGGCATTTCTAAACATATGTCTAATACTTCTAGAGCGTTTCAGTAAGCCTTTCCGTGCCAAGTTCATCGAAAATTTCGGGCTGCCATCGGGCAGAATGGCCGGACGTTTACGCATAATAATGAGGTACCGTGGCGAGCCATTCAAGCATGAACGCTCCATAAAAGCGCCACAATAGGAGAGAAAAGGGACAAATCTGGCGAAGTTTACTCACTAAATCGCTATTTCGAAACACTCACAGGCTACTTTTTTGAGACGAAACAGCGGATTTTTGTAGTTAAAGGGCAAATCTACAACGTTATGTAAAAAATAGGAAAATACAACGAGAACAACTTCCAGACTTTTTGCTTTCAAAAATGTGCAGAGTTTCACGGTTCAGCGCATGTGCGAGTGATGACTTGAGCGCTGTCAAGACAAGTGTTTTTAGACCAATTAGAAGCGCGTTCGCAACCCTGGCGGGATACGGCGGTACATTGTTATAACTTGTTGTCGATAATATATGATATGACAGGCCAAGCACGACTGCCGCTAGTTGTTGAAGTTATTCCAGCCTTCAAAATAGAGCTTGCCCACGTACAATCGTAACAGCTTTGTCCCTTTGATCAAGATTTCTCCCTTGATCAACATGATTTGAAGGCGACACAGCGAAATTGTGCCCGTAAGAGAAGAGAAGCAGGGAGAAGCAGAGAAGCCTCAAGCTGTGATACTGTTTTTTGATGTTCTTACCCGGGGGGGGTACTCCCATATACACGCTATATGGGTATGTGCCGCTGTGAAGGGTATGGTTTTCAAGCTGTTTAGTCTGGGATAGGGTACGGAAATCAGAGAGTTTTGGTCTAGAATAGGGTATCATTTTCAAGGAAACTAATCAGTTGGTTGGAGAATTTAGTCTAGACTAGGTTTCCCGGCAATTGACACTAAAAAGAAATCAATTTGGCAAATTTACCGGCAACTAGCAAAGAAAGCGTTAATAGAGATGGGTTTACATACTATCAGTTAAAACGCGTTTTAGTTGTTGTAAACATAAAAGTTATTTAGAAAGTCGACGTTTTTTGCTGTTGTATCCGAAAGGCAACACTCGTGACGGTTCTTTATTCACTCAGGTTAACCTGAAATTAAGGACTTGATGGAAACAAAAACTGAACAAGTATAAATAAACTTTTATTTGAGAGCATTATTTAAAATGTGACGTAACATTTTGTTTTCGCTGGACTGTGTTAGTAATGGAGTTTCTCAAACATAGCTAGTCTGGGATAGGGTTACGGATTTTTGGTGTTTAGTCTAGTATAGGGTTGCAAAATGCACCTCAACTTGGTCTAGTTTAGGGTAAGGGTTTCAGAGTCCCAGTGGCACACCCCCGCCCAAAATTTGCAGAGTACCCCCACGGGTGTTCTTAGAGCCGTTTGAAATCTTTGTGCCTCTGTGTGTGCTAGTTCTTTGGCAACTAGTTAGGTTTTTGTGCTCAGTTTAATTGCAGGATTCCTAAAAGGCGCTTAAAAGAGTGGCGTTTAGTTTATGAAAGGATCCACGAGTTTCTTAATACGTAATTTGATGTTTGCTTGCGGTTATCTGCATGACATGTAACTTTCTTTATCACGGAGTTTGGACCCGAGTTCGATTCGAGTTCGAGTTCGAGTTCGAGTTAATAATCGGGGTCTTTTCCATACAATGGTGATAACAATAGGGTGACAGGCCTACACAACTCCTATCCACGTGTAATAACCAGTTCACAATTTGGCTCCGCCGAACGAGTATGCCTTTGAGGGATCTGCCCCTTTCGTATACGACCATAGGTGGATCTTAAAATATCTTGTTAAGCAAAGGTTGTTGCTGAATTAAATGTCAGGTTTGCCATAAGTATTTGTTTTAAATTAGGCACTGAAGGACGATATTGTGGGACGAAAGGCAAGATTCGCGTGTTTTGCCGGTTTACGCCTTTGTTGAAGGGCAAGTTTTCTGCCCTCAAAGTTAATCTCAGCGAGGATTGTTGAAAACAGAGTTTCGGGGTACCCTCTTTTCTTGAGATGTGTTTTAAAGTTTGACACTGCAGTTGTGAACGTAGTTTCTGAGAAGTTTGTCCAGAGAAGCGTAAGTGCTTCGCCTTCAATGAAGCCCTTGTTGACCCCTGGTGGGTGGGAACTAGAGAAATGTGTGTATTGAAATGTTTCAGTTGGTTTGAAATGCATTTTTATGTCTAATATAGACTCGTTGGCGAATCTTTCGCCTTTGTAAACGCTTGTGTCGAGGAACGCAGTATCTGTGTCAGATACTTCAACCGTAAACTTGATGGTGGGGTGGTGGCTATTTGCTTGTTCCATGAATTGCGTGACCTCGTCTTTGTTTGTATTCCAGATCGAGAATATATCATCAATATACCTTTTTCCAGACGAGTGGTTTTACAGCGCTACGGTGTAGGATTTGTGATTCTACAGTCCCCATAAAAATGTTGGCAAAAGTGACTGTTTCCATGTTGGATTCAAATTTGCCCCCAAAATTATATGCCTCTTCGCTTGCGTATGTCACCTTATGCTCATCGCACGTGTGAACAACGTTGTGCTTATTATTGTTTTTATCTTATGTTTGCGTCGTAGGTGAAAAGAAGCCAATTACCATTATTGACTGTATGTACAGCAGTAGGCTATGCTTTTCTTTTGAAATTTCAATTAGTACATGTCACCTCTTTTGTAGTTTTTGCAACAAAAGTTAAACGCTTATGGCAATAACAAGATTGAACTTTGCAACTGGTAATAAACGGAAACTATAAACCAATGAAATGTAATGTTATTTAAGTGAAATGAAGGCACGAAAAAAATGAGGAAAAAAGAAGAAAGGAATACACTAATAAGCCCAATTTGTAATTCTTCCATCTGTTATCTATAGGCACACCAAAATTAAGGGAACACTTCTCCTTTTTCCCAGGTTGTCCCGTGATGGAGGTTCCGCTGTAGTGCACGTACTGTTAGAGGACGGCTTGTTGATTAATAAAAGTTTGCATTTTTTATGCACTGAATACTGAGCTGGGTAACACTGATTTCAAGTTACTTTTTAGCTGTGATTTTGGACAAGAGTCGGTCAGTACTTCATGCCATCGCAAGAGCGTCAGCTGATAACGAATTCTAAGAGGTGTTTTTTCAAGTTATTTTGTCATATGCTGTTTTGTGCTTTAGATTGGTGAAATGCATGAAGACTGAACTTCTGAAAAATCGACAGTCCGCGTGCATGGCTAGCGCCAGTCCCCAACCTTGTATTAAAAATGCGTCTTCACTACAAATACCTTCATCGATTTCAGATACAATAGAACTAACTTCTATCGGTTATTATCGATTATCGCTTTCATCGTGCTTTACATCAGGTTTCGCAGCTTCTCTTTTGCTCTTTTTCACGGTCATTTACAGATAATTGTGAAAATTTCATTGAATTTGTAACTCGAACTCTAACTCGAACTCGAACTCGAACTCGAACTCGGGCCCAAACTCGAAGGTTCTTCACTCCCTAACAAAGCTACAGCATCTGGTGCTGTCGTTTTAACTCCACTTCGTGGTGTGGTTAAAATAGAAATAGAATTCTTGGAGTTAAAACATTGCACCTCTATTGTCCTATGGCGAACTACTAGCTTCCAACTGATAGATCTCCAGCAGCAATTCGGACAAAGGCTATTGTTTCACCTGCTTGCGATGGTCTGGTTGTAGTTCTTAACGATTTTCCATTTGTTAAATCCGCAACAGTCAAAATGCTGGTTCGTAAGACTCAAGGATTCTTCAATCTCGTGAATGTATTGTGTTCTGCCGTCTACCACGACGTCTCTTCTGACCATTCATTGACTAAAATGCCGGTTTCGACTGCTAAATCACTTTCAACTTTGTAAAAATCGAACTAACATTTACAACAGGAAATAAAGACAATCAAAAGTGGAAAGCGAAGAGCGGATGCGAAAAATTAGGGCGCGATTTCAACGGATTTTTCCACCATATAGTCCAGGAGCTATTTCTCAAAAAGGCCTTATTTAAGGAGTTGGCACAACCCGGACCACAGAAAAGGTTTGACACTAGATTCTGGTAGAACAATATCTCCTCTTTAATGACAGATACTATGTAGAGTGAGATTGTGGTATCACTCGTGAGATACGGAGCGATATTTACCCCGACCTTGAATACAACATGGAAGCGAGGCAAAACTAATTAATCATCGGAAACTTTATTTTTCTTTCAGAAATGACTGTGAAACATACCAAAACAGAAAGAGAACAAAAACAAATATATTTTGGATTAGGTATGACGACTCTGATTTAGTCACGTGACCGATCATGTGACTTTTAGCACGTAAAAGTACTGCCTACCCGCAATATATCAACTTTCTCTTTGTCTCGAAACCTAAAATAACTTCTCTTTTGCTATTACTACTGATTCCTATTACTGTCTTAGCCACAACGAATCCCGGAACCTCAATTAAATGAGATTTCATTAAAATAATCTAAGAAGAAATGGCTTAAACATGGCCCTAACAATGAAATTGTCAACAGCATGAAAACGAGGCTAACTGTACACTGGGCTGAAAATGCAGCACAACGAATATATTTAGGGATAAATCGGCCGCGGCCGGCCGCACGGTTAGTGCTGAATTCTTTGAAGACCTCTGAGTGTGTCTCCTCAAGCATATACATGTCAGCAAGGTAGATGGGAAGCCAGCGAGCGTAGTTGGATCTATCCATAGCAAAGAAATGGGGGATCATTCCAGCTGTGGATGACAAGTGAAGACTCCATTTGCCAGTGCGCTCTGCCTTGATAAACTGCAGGAGTACCAGGACCATAGAAATGTACTCATCCCAGAAGCAGAACAATTTGGACTTTGCCTTTGCCTCCGTCTTGAAAACAGTGAGGAGAGATGTTATGGAATCCATACTGCTTATGACTGCCTCCCAGGTCTCGGGTGTCAGCCTTTTCTCCTTGAAAGAACGTTAACATTCTTGTAATTTGGCAAGAAAGTTCTACTTTTCACTGGCATCTAAGCCTGTTGTGTGATTTCCAAGCCACTGCACAAATGCTTGCCACAAGAGGCGAAAAAATGCTTCCATACAGAGCTTGTGTGCGCGTATACCACGATTGTAAAACTTTCCGAGCATTAGGGCAGAAGTGGTACCAGCTGCGTACACGCCTGATTCAATAAGCAAATCTTTTTGAAATCAGAATTTGCAAATCTCTTTCCAAGGAGCGAAAGAAAGTTTAACGCAATGTGAAATCCCCCCATCCGTACCACGGTGTTCTTAAATTCATCCGCGAATTTGAACTGAAGCTGCTTCGCTTTCATGTAAATGGCTAAGTCAAAGGTGATGACAGAGTCATTTTCTTGTAAGCATCTTGCCATTTCATGTGCCATTTTCATCACCGTGTAGATGGTACTGAACTCGTTTGCCGACTCATTTAACATCGGGCAGTAACCAATTCTAGTGCTGACTGGAACTTTTGGGAAATTCAAAGAGTGAAACCCACCCCATCCTGGAACACTCTTGTCTAGTGCGGGACGGTTATTGCTGAGAAAGAGTGTACTGGGGCACAAGCGAAGCAACATCCAAGCCAGGTCTTCATTACAAGCAGACAGTAACTCACCATCAAACTCGAACCATTCCATTTTGATTTGTGTTAGGAAATTTGTCACGGGTGGTCGTCTACCACACAAGCTAACCTCCTCAATGGACAAGGCGCGTCTACAGGAGTCCAAAGATCTTCTTTTTCTGGTATGGACTGCATGAACTTGAGGTAAAGGCATGGGTCCGAACAGCTTGCGCTGGTAGACAACGATTGTTGTGGCGTGCGTGGTGTTCTTGCCATCAATGGTTTCTTCATTAATGTCGTTGTTGTCAGCAGCCATTTGAATGAATCCACCTGGAAGAATGTTGGAAGGAATGGTTACGCCTGTCTGGTCTGCCTTGGCAAGTATTTCGGTGGCCAGAGACGTATCGACCATCTCAACTTCTTCATAAGACGAACAGTGGCCCATTCTGTTTAGAAGAGTGATTAACTGCTTTGATCCTTTGAGATGTCTCACTGCAATAGCGAGACTGATGTGTTTTGGGAGCTTCACTCTGGCATGAGATGTGCAGTGTACAATATCTTGGCAAGTCATGACGATCCTTCTCTCATCTGTTTCATTTAGACAGGAATCTGCATTCTCGCTCAAAACATCTTGCTCATCTTTGTACTCCTCGCCCGTTATCATCCACCACAAAAGCCAATAAAGGCTTTTGGGGAGGAGAGCCTTTGAGCTAGACAGATTCAAATCATCCACACATAGTGGCTGGAGACTTATACCTTGACATGAAGTATTTCATTCCTTATTGCTTTAGAAACAGCATAAATCATTTGTGTGAGATTATTTGGAGGTGGCTTATCGGTAGCTTTGGTTTCAATCATGGCTTGTGGCTCAGATGATGATAACCTATAAACAGCATTGATGACCCCAAACAGAGAAAGAGAGCTGGAGTAAACAAACTCTGGCTCAGTCCGGACAAACGGCTGTTGGAAAACTAGACTGTCGCCAAAATGAGACTGCAACCTTGATTTCAATTTCTGTCTTGTATAACCTTCACCGTCAACTTGTTTTCTCTGCAATAGCTCTTTGTACTTGGTAAGGAGAGTATTCATGTCATACGCCTTTCCAGACTTGACCTCTGGGGTAATGATCGTTAGCAACTCATTAAAAGCTTTACTGTGCTTTGTTTCTTCTTTTGAGTAAGAGCCTTGATATTTTAAGTTGGTCTTACTAACGTAAGAGGCATGGCATGCCTTATGATATCTGCCTTCTGCTGCAATTAAGTCATAGTTTACACTTCTGAGAACATGCAACACCTCCTCGTCACATTTTGACTCTGCCGATTTTCTGATGCTTTCACATGCTTCACTGAAGGTAGCAATGTTTATCAAATGTTTCTCCTTTTTGTGTGTCTTGTTTTTACAAAACAGACACTTTGTCCAGTCAAACGATATGCGCCGCTGGGATGTTCTCTCAATGGTCTCTGTTGAAAAATCAGATTTTCAGTTGTACACAGTAAGGGTTTGGTTCCCAGAGTTTGCGCCGGCAAAATAATGAAAGTCCAACTGAGTGTGACAGAAATGTCGGAACATTTAAAAGCTAGAAAACTGGAAAAGAAGCGGTCATTTACTTCATTCCTTCCATCGCTAATAATAAAGGATTTGACTTGATTTTCAAATACTGAAAAAGGCCAAACAAACTTATTCACGTCTAGTCTGAGAACTAGATTTCATTGACTAATTTCAAAATGGTGGAATGATGGTTCATTTGTACACAATAGGTATTTTGTACCGGTGTATTCTAGGGTACGTTCTTCGACTTCCGCCTTCTCAGAGGCCTAGAGATATCAACTTAAAAATTATCACATGTTCATTCTCAGTTCTCCTATTAAGCTTTCGATGGCGTTGATCTACCTTCTTCAGATCAGAATGTCAGTGACTAAAATACCCTGTTAGCAGAGGTGTTTGGGTTTTTTTGTCTTTCGCGCTGAAATTTTTTCACTTCCGAATGTTCAGCGTAAAAGGCAGCCGCGAATAGACTACGAAACACAAAGGAAAAAACGATGAAAAACCTCTGCTAGCAGGGTATGACAAGAGTGGACAGAAGCCACGAAAAATCTAGGGAAAAAACGATTGAATTGAAATGGACTGAATAAACCATTTTAAACTCTAATAACGCTCTGCACTATTCTAAGTTTGTACCTTTCTTCCTTTTTGCTGGCAAGAGTCCGATAAAGTCTACTTTACCATCCATCTTTGCTGTCCATGTAAGCGTGCAGACCTAGTTTTTATAATTTTACTTGCAGAGACAATAGAAATTGATTTGAAAAATCATCTACGATTCAACACGTAACTTTTAATGACTTTGTGAAAAAAGTTTTTATCTTCTATGTAATTGAATCCATCTAGTTGAACTTGATTTTCTAACTTAACAACGTCCGATAGTTTATCGGAGCGTGCTCGGAGCGTACGAAAAATTCAAAATGGCCGCCTTGAATTCAAAAGACACCTGACTCCCCAGGCCCAATCCTAAACGGCCGTATACGGTCAGCTCTGAGAGTATCACAATATCCTCTCGTTAAAACTACTACATGTGTAGTAAAAGACGAAATTTATGACGAGATTTATGATTTTACATTTCAGCTCATACATACAATGATTTTTTTTTACTTAAACGGCGGTTAATTTTATTTAAAATAGTTAAATATAAATATTCTACCAAAGTCCCGTAATGATATTATTTTGGCATTAACAGATCGCCAAAAAGACGAAATAATTGGAAACAGTCTGATTTCTGTGAATTCGGTCTCAGATCTCGCATATTTGATCACTTAAAGGCTAATCTAACCTTAGCCTCGTTTCCATGTTGTTGGCCTGAGCCATTGGTTAGGCCGTGTTTCAGCCCTTTTTCTCTAAAATCTTTCCTTAAACAGCAACTATCTGATACAATTTTAAAAGAACACACCTTAACCAATAATCTGAAATGGCACTAGATGGACAAAAGAAATAAACCCTTCTTTTAAAGAAAGTGTAAGTTGGAACTTGTAATGCAATTATGCAAACGGCATGTTTTGGCAATAAAGGTCACGTGATTTTGACACGTGACAGACTGAGAGTTCTACGACTTATTTGATGACTAGAAAATACTGAACACTTTCGTTTTAGATCTGTTTTAGGGCATCTTAACCAAAGGATAGGTTTTTATAAGGATTAAGAGGGACGAGCCTCGTCTCTATGCAAAACACAAATGGCAGAAATATATCGCCCTCTGTCATGCAAGTGTTACCACATTCCGACTCTAAAATACATCTGGCATCAAAAAGGAGATATTGTCCTATAAAATTCCAGTGTCAAACCTTTTCTGTAGTCTGGGTTGTGCAACTTCAAAATTTACACCTCCTAGCTCCCGGACTCAGTTTGAATTTAGTGTCGACCCGTACAATTTATTTTTGAGGATTTTTTGAGCCGTTCCGCTCGCGCATGCGCTTCTCCGTGAACAGCGGACTTCAAAATTTTTCGAAATAAGCAACAAACTCCGTATGAAACAGCGGATTATCGAAGATACATGTTTTCCCAACACCCTGGTAGTTTTTTCGCGTCCAAATTCGAGCAGAAGAAGTTCCAGACTTTCACGCTTGAAAATCCGAGGTTCAAAATTCGCACGTGTTCCGAGACAAGTCTTTGTCTTACCGTATAACAATGGTTACCATGAATAAACAATAAATAGCTAAACTCTATTGTAATAAACTAAATGCAGTCATCTGTAAATGGAGTATTTATCCAAATTGCGTCGAAAATAAGGCACGCGCGAAGTTTGAATACTGTATGGATATCGCTTATTAGACAAGATTTCCTTTTAGCAATGAGAGATCACGAGTATTCAAAGCTACAAAAATGGTTTCTGTACAATCAATGCGTGCGATTTCTGATAAAAAAGACTCACTGATCGTAGTGATAAAATGCATTCAGTCTGTAAACTAACATATGTAGTAGATGCGATCACTGAATCGCTTGTGTGTCACTTATCCATATGATCGGTACTAGACTACGAGCAGTCTCTCTTTCCGCTCAGGGATAGTCAAGAGGGAAACGAACAGGCGAGCGGGCGCGAACATCTCCTGCCGTGAAACGTGACGGAGCACTGCACTAGCGGCTCGACACGCGCCGCTGTTTTGGTTTACATAAAAGTTAAAAAGCTCCCAAAGACAGAAGCAAAACGTTGCGGCGTATGCCGCTTCCGTGCACTAACAAGCGAAATGCTGGGGTTTATTTACCACATAATCATCTCGCTCGCGCAGAGACAATTCGAAACGGTCTTCTTTCTGTGTTGTAACGTTTGCCCAAACGAAACAACTCTAACAATGCCCACGCAATAAATCAAAATGGAAAACCGTTTCATGAAATGTTCTTCCAAAATATGTGCATATGTGCGATTTTGCGAAACAAAAGGACAAACAAAAGCGCCCTGCGTTCATTGTTAGTTTGTCGCCTACATCTTGATAATGAGCATCGCCGTGCGTTCATGGTAACCAATGAATTAAGCTCTTTCTAAGCGTCAACGAATAACAATGCGCGATATGACAGACCTACAAACTTTCTTGCACTGGAAGTAAATGTCCCGAGAACAATAGGCATTCTGCGCGATGCGGATATTTAGTCTTGACTGAAAACCGTCCGTGCCCGACTGCCAAAATTAAACGGGTTGAGACTGAGGAGAGACGGAGCTCGCTTTTCCTTCTCTTTCTTTAACCTATAATTTCGACATCCGGTGGAATTTTTTTATGTGAGCTTCATAAAAGAATCGGGAGGGTACACCAGGGTATTCTACTATCATTACTACACAGTAGTGATAAAACAGCACGTGTTAGAGTTGACACCCCTCGTGATTCACATGTACACTCTCACAAAACAGCAACAACAACAACAACAACAATTTATTTGCATTCCCATTGCACAGATAGTATTGCATAGAAATGATGATGATGATGATCATGATGATGATGATGATGATGATGATGACGATGATAATAGTACAGCAATAATAAAGTAAATCAATCTTAACTGCAATCATTATTACAATTATTATTACCGTTATAATTATACCTGCCTTCTTCCCTGGAAAACTGCAAGAATAAAATGACTAATTTTTTACAGATGAATGGGTATATGTTATTGAAAAGAAATGATATTTTATTATGGTCACTAAAAGTATTAAATTGGGATAGTTGGAAATTATCGCGTTAAAAACTTTTTCCTTATATATTTATGCAAATCACAGGCAAAAAGGAATTGGATTTTATTTTCTACCTCACTGGATAAACAGTTTTGGCATACTTTCAAGTTTTCGGCGTTTTCTGGACACTGAATCTGCTAGTTTCCATTAAGAAACCATGATTTCCTGATCTTAACTTTGCCACTGATTGTCTGTGTTGGACATTTTAGTTAAACGTAATTCTAGTTTTGTAGTTTCCAACTAGACCCTAATGATTTTGCCGCACAAGAGAACATAATCTCGTGAACCCTTGCTGCTGTAGATAGCTGTATTTTAAACTTCATGACTTCACCTGTCAACCTTAAAAGACCCAGTAGCTTAACTTTCAGACAAGTCATTGCATGCACTCGCAATAAACTGGCCGTCTTAAGTTTTTCAATGGTTATTGAGAGAGATAAGCTGCTTTGTAATTCTTTTTTGCTTAGTTGTACTCACATTTGCACTAATGAAAATTTTCTTTGAACACCAGCCAGTTACGTAGAATTTTATTTGACATTATCGGTTCAGTGTTGAATAAACAGTAATTCACAGAGTCAATTCGTGTTTTGTTTTTTGTCTGATTACCTGTGCCTTTTTAGTGCAAATCTTCAAAATGAAACTGAGGAAAAGAAGAGTTTTGCATCTGTGAAATGACGTGGCCAGTAACCAACATTGTCAGAATTTCAATCAAATTATCTGAAATAAAGATTGTCTTCACACAGATTGTCTTCATATAATTAAATCCCAAAAGCCCTTTTTGAACAAATATAGGAAACCCTGACAGGACGAAGACCCCGGCCCAGTATAACGAACGGTATTCGTCGGCCCAGTTTTAGTAAAATGTATGGAAAAGAACCCCGATATAACGAACACTTTTTGTCGGTTCCTTTTTTGTCGGTCCCTTGGCATTATATCGGGTTCCACTCCATAATCTATTTGTTTCATGGAATCTATTTGTTTCACGTAATAAAGAAACAAAATATACAAAAGATACGTCATCTATGCGATCACAAATAGATCACAAGTGCATAATTGAGCTTATTACATTAAGACTGACGGAGATAGATGATATGCACCAGAAGATTCTTGTTATGGGGAAAAACCAGAGGAAGAGGAAGGAGTTCATAATAAAAAGGATTTTTCTACCTAATCAGGAGCAGAATTGGCAGAGCCGTTTGGAAATGGTCTGATGAGGCATAGTATTACATATAATATTTTCTCGATTAAACGCCGAGCCTCGAATAAACGCAGGGTTCAAATAAACGCTGGGCTATCAGTACACGGTCAAAGTTTAAATAAACGCCGGGGCCGTTTATTTGAGGCCCCCCGTTTGTTTGAAACTGAGCATTTATATTTATGTCACAGATTCTCATCGATAATTAGTTATAGCAATTTAAAGAAAGTTCATGCGCCACAACAGTACATAAGTTCAATTTATTTTGTTCATTCCAGCTGAAGGAAATTGGCCTAATGTACTGTATGTACATTCTACTTAGCACACTATTCTCCCGCCTTCATTTAACACGAAATCAGTGATATTTCATTCCTGTTTATCATATGTTTTTGCTATAAATTTAGTTAACTTAAATTAGTAGATGCCAAAAAAATTAACTCTAAAAATACCCCGTTAAATAAACGCCGGGCCCCGAATAATCGTCGAGTGTACGACGTCTAAGCCCCCGGCGTTTAACCGAGAAGAAACAGTAGTTCCCAGGGGTATTTTCACCAGTTTTTGAAAACGTTTTTCGCGCCAATGTTTGCCTGGAAAACTTCGTCCGTCCCGACGAACTACCCCTGGGTCTCCAAGGATGTTTTGCAGAATGTTCATGATATTTTTTTTTTCAGTTGAGTTATTTTTTAACGTTTTTGTGTATTATAATCTACAACTGCATTAACAATCGGTATTCCACAGTTAATCTTTACAACCCTAGCGCCGACGAATTTCATATCATTAGAGAGAAACGAAGGAAGGCTTCTTATTTTCTTTCAACTGTTTTGTGTTTTGAAGACAAGTGTGCAAGTGCTACTCCGAACGGGGAAGTTCCCAGTTTAGTTTCGATTTTTCCTTCCCCATCCACTACCTCCTCCACCACAGCCCAATTTATTGAGAATTCAGGCATTTCATAGATGTTGTTGTTGATTTCATAGATGTTGTTACTTGATGTCGAAACCTCGCGCAGGACCAAACAACTCTGCGAACAGTATTGACAGTTCTGAGACAGTGCATTGAGTTTATTACTATAATACACTGGAAGACATTTCAAGGTAAAAAGGGCCACAATAACAACATGCTAAAGAGCATAGTGATCTTCAAATGATAGGCCATGATCAAAGTCTGGCCGTTAGACCTGACCGTGTTGACAAATATGACATACATCACGGTTTCACAATACATGTTCTTTCAAGTGACCAGTTTCCAGGTAGCTTGGTAGCTGAGTTGGGTAGATCGAGCGCTCCACCGATATCGCAGAGGTCATAGGTTCAAATCCCGTTCAAGCCTGAATTTTTTCAAGGTGTTATTTTATAATCTCCTTAAATTGATATCGTTAACTGCGAGGGTCAACATCATTTCTTATTTCATCCGCAGCTCACTTACATGGTTATTTTGTATATTCACTCTCATAACAATTTTATTAAAAGAAGACTACAGTTCTTAAGTGTTTTCTGAAATTGAGAACGACAAAATCAAACTTAGAATTTCATTTTAAGAAGGGGTAAGTCCTTAAAATAATTTAGTACTTTTAAATTAGAAGGTTTTTTTTCTAAAAATTAGCACGATACGGTAACATCAAACCCAGTTGCTACTTCTAAAGTAAGAAACATAATACTTTGAATTCAAGTAAATATGCTCAATTTAAAATTCCAGGTTTAAGACTGCTACGGACCTAACCTGTAAAATCGTTCCCGTTTTACAGCCCACAACAGCAAAAATCATTGCCCTTTCTCAAACCAGATGACAAAAGAAACAAAACTTACTCTATGTGGATGGGTCAAAATTTGTCCTTAGTTCGGATCCAAAACCTGTCCTTTGGCCTACTGTACATACAGGTTCAGTCGGCCAAAGGACAGGTTTTTACTTTTACCTAAATAGCCCTTTATATATAGAGGATATTACACGGCAGCTTGAAGATATGAATTTCACTTTCGAGTGGTAAAAACAAATTTTACGAACGAGCGCAGCTAGTGAGTAAAATATTGTTTTTTCACCGCGAGAAAACAAAATTCACATCTTCAAGCCGCCGTGTAATTTTCTTTTTATTACATAGACAAGTTTTTTGCACAAATAACAGTGTAAAAGGTGGAAATGATGTCATCGATATCCTCACTAGTGAGGATGTGGAAAATACGCCCCTCGAGTCCCGTATGTGGTTTCGTATGAACTTTACGAGTGGTTTATTATCCACTTAAACACTCTTGCCTATATAACAAAAAGGAGTAGCTCCGTTCCCTGGTTTTATTCATCATCATCATCATCATCATCATCATCATCATCATCATCATCATCATCATCATCATCATCCTCACCATCATCATCATCATCATCATCATCACATCCATTGATCCTACAAATTCAAGTGTTTCAATTAAACCATCTGTATTTATTTGCAGGAGGAGTTCAATAAAAAGAGCCTATTTTCACCTAATGAAACCTTAAAATGTCAGCATCAACCTTGTTTGTTATATGACGGATAAGGCAATAGCAGTGCAGTTAATGTTGAAAATGAAGTACCTGCAGCGGTTATCTGTTGCTAGTGTTATGGCAATTTTATTAATTATAAGTGCATCCTTTTTCATCAAGTCCACTGAAAAAACACAGACTGCCTCTAATCAACAAGATTGCAAATCTTGGAAAACAGAAATATCCCAGCACAAGACTACTTTAATAACCAAGGCTGTATGTGTGAGACACTACTTTCTACTTATTTTGGTCTCATCTGCTCCAGCAAATTTTAAAAGAAGAAATTTAATTCGCCAAACTTGGGGTACTGATAGCAATGTTGAACCTCGGTGGCGGACATTCTTTCTTCTTGGTCAAACAAGGAATGAAACATTGACAGTTTTACTTGAAACAGAAGAGAAAAGTTATGGCGACATAATTCGTGGCAACTATTTTGAGCATTATTGGAATCAGAGTCTTAAGGTAGAGATGGGTTTTGAGTGGGCGGCCAGATATTGTCAATTCTCCTTCCTTTTAAAGGCAGATGATGATGTGTTTGTTAACACCAAAGATTTGATTTTGCTGCTGCAACGCTCAACACCCAAGAATAGGCTGTATATGGGTAAAGTGCAGTTGAACGCCAAAGTGCGTCGCTATGGGAAATTCAACGTCAGCTATGATGAATATGCTGGTTTAACCTACCCAAGCTACTGTAGTGGGGCTGGATTTGTTTTGTCATATGATGTTGTTGACTGCCTGGTTCCATTGTTTGATGTGGCGAATCCATTTAGAATTGATGATACTTATGTTGGAATACTTGTAAACAAAGTTGGCATCACCCCAGTTGACCACAGATGGTTTATTTTTCCATTCACTAACTATGACGATTGTTACTTTGTGCCACACACTCTTGTCCAACACCGCGCTGTTGGGCAGTGTTTGATCAGACTTTTTAGAATGCACTCCAAAGTTTTTTATGATTCAATTTTAGGGTCTTTCTTTTGATGTTTAAATGTCTAAGATACTCCAAATGTTATACTGTTATACCTCTATTATTATAAAATTATAAAATTCTGCGGCAGTATTCTTTAAAATTTTCTGCGACTTAACGTTCAGCTAAACAGCTCATTCTGTCAACAGATCAACGTGTCTTAGCTTTCATTAATACGCGCTACGGTTAAACCTTACTACGGACACCGAAGGGACAGAACAAAGTCTCCGCAACCCCGGTCCCCAGGACCTTCTCCTCGTTCAAAATGGCGGTCGGAGAAACCCCTGGCCAAAGCTGCTGAAATACTCGCGGAGTATTTTGTCACGTGACACATGATGAAATGGCTTTTTCGGAGGTTGGTTTTAGCGTCTGGCGGCCCTGTTTGTTGTTGTTGTTGTTTTTTTGCAATCTGAAACCGTTATTCAAACGAAGCGAAGACATTTTAAAGTGTTTACGTGACAAATGTTTTGGAGCCATTTTAGCAACCGTGGCCAAGGGTTTCTCCGACGATGAGAAGGCCCTGGGGACGAGGCTGAAGTGTCCGTATTAGAGAAGTGTCCGTTTTATAGAAGTCAGCATGATGACGTCACTTTTAAGACTCCACTGACAGTTTAAGAGTTCACTAACTAAGAACTGGCCCACACTCGTCTTTGAACTGCATCTAAGGCGGTATTGAGGCACTGTTTATCAGTATAGCGTAGTACAGCGTACATCTCAGCTACACTGTTCGACTCATTATGCGCCGATCAATTGGAAAGTTCAACAACCCCCCCCCCCGGGCAACCGCCCGGGCATTTGAACTTTTGAAGATTGGCTTGTTCAAATTCCCTCCCCTCGGGGCAAGAAAGCTGTTCAAATGCCCCACCAATTGTTACTGAACTACCTCTCCTCAGGACAAATTTCGTCTTCAATCAAACACTTTACACGCCTTTCAGAGAGAGATATGCCATAATGACACCTTTAAACTTCTTTTAAAGACCCTTTTGAAAGGGTAATTTACTAACAAAGGTGAAATTCTATCTTGTAAATCCGTTAAACCCTCCAAAAGTCGAAAAAACTCAGGGGCGTATTACGTCAGAACAAGAGATAAATCCGGTTCAAATTCCCCACCCTTCCAACGCAAAGTTCAAATTCCCCCATCCCCGGGGACGATACACAGTCAAATGCCCGGGGTATGCCCGGGGGGGATGTTGAAGTTTCGAATTGATTGGCGCATTATTTTGAAACGAAATAAACTTTGGTTCCATGTTATGGTACTTTATTTAGTGTTGAAATCTCCAGTAGAAGATAAAGTGAATAAAGCGTTGTTTTTTGTAACTGCAAACAGGAAAATGTATTACATACACAAACTCAGTCATCACCTGATTACCGGAGTGTCCGTAATAAGAGGCTAAGTTTATATTTGCACTTTAATTTGCTCCGAGCCCAGAGGCTCTGGGGGCGTGGCCGCGATTTAGTGTCCGTTGTCCGTATTAAAGAGGGTTCGTATTATAGACGTTTTTTTAAAAGAAAATATGTAAGAATTTTGTCAGGACATAGGAAATTAGAGAGAAACGAAGGAGGGCTTCTCATTTTCTTTTAACTGTTTTGTGTTTTGAAGACAAATGTGCAAGTGTTGGCTTGATAGCTCAATTGGTTTGAGAGCTGCACCGGTATCGCAAAGGTCGTTGGTTCGAATCCCGTTCAAGCCTGAATTGTTTCAGGATGTTCTTTTGTCAACTGCTTCAACTGATGTCTTTCACTGAGAGGGCCAAAAATAATTTCTTATTTCATCTGCAGTTCACATAATTATTTGATTAGTTCATATATTCACTCTCGTAAGAATTTCATTTTAAGGCGGCTACAGTTCTTAAAATAAGTGATTAAAATTAGGAGGTGCCAGAATTTCATTTTAAGAAGGGGTAAGGCCTTACATTTAGTGCTTTTAAATTAGAAGGTTCTTTCTAAAATTTAGTACGACAACATAAATAGAGTTGCTACTCTTAAAATAAGAAACTTAATACTTTAAGTTCAAGTAAATATGCTACATTTAAAATTCCAGGTTTTAGAGCGCTACGGACCTAACCTGTAAAATCGCTCCCTATTTTTCCCTCCAGAAGAGCAAATTCATTGCCCTTTCTCATACCAGATGACAAAAGACACAAAACATACTCTTTGTGGATAAGAATGGTCAAAATTTATCTTTATTTCGGATCCAAAACCTGCCCTCTTGTACTCTAAACATACCTGACATGTACTGTCTCCAAAGGACATGTTTTCAAAAAGCCCTTTATATGACGGGGTAGCTCCCATTCCTGGGAGCTACTCCATTCGTCGTCGTCGTCGTCGTCATCATCATCATCTGCATCATTACACAACCGTTGATGCTTTAGATGCAAGTGTTTCAATTAAGGCATGTGTATTTATATTTGCAGGAGGAGTTCAACAAAAAAGCCTATTTTCACCAAACGAAACCTTAAAATGTCAGCGTCAACCATGTTGTTATATGAGTGATAAGGCAATAGCAGTGCAGTTAATGTTGAACATGAAGTACTTGCAGCGGTTATTTGTTGCGGCTGTAATGGCAACTTTATTAAGTGCACTCATTTTCATCAAGTCCACTGAAAAAACACAGGCTGCCTCTAATCAACAAGACTGTAAATCTTGGAAAACAGAAATATTCCAGCACAAGACTACGTTAATGACCAAGGCTGCATGTTCCCGACACTATTTTCTACTTATTTTGGTCTCATCTGCTCCAGTAAATTTTAAAAGAAGAAATTTAATTCGCCAAACTTGGGGTACTGATAGCAACGTTGAGCCTCGGTGGCGGACATTCTTTCTACTTGGTCAAACAAGGAATCAAATACAGACAACTATACTAAAAGTAGAAGAGAAAAGCTATGGTGACATAATTCGTGGCAACTATTTTGAGCATTATTGGAATCAGAGTTTTAAGATAGAGATGGGTTTTGAGTGGGCAGCCAGATATTGTCAATTTTCCTTCCTTTTAAAGACAGATGATGATGTGTTTGTTAACACCAAAGATTTGATTTTGCTGCTGCAACGCTCAACACCTAAGAACAGGCTGTATATGGGTAAAGTGCAGTTGAATGCTGAAGTGCGTCGCTTTGGGTTATACAACGTCAGCTATGACGAATATTCTGGTTCAACCTACCCAAGCTACTGTAGTGGGGCTGGCTTTGTTTTGTCATACGATGTTGTTGACTGCCTGGTTCCATTGTTTGATGTGGTCAATCCATTTAGAATTGATGATATTTATGTTGGAATGCTTGTAAACAAAGTTGGCATCACCCCAGTTGACCACAGAAGGTTTATTTTTCCAGACAATTATATTGACAATTGTTCCTTTGTGCCACACACTATTGTCCAACACCGCGCTGTTGGGCAGTGTTTGATCAGACTTTTCATAATGCACTCCAAAGGTTTTAATGATCCAATTTTAGGTTCTTTCTATTGATGTTTTAATAAATGACTAAGAAAATCAAAATGTTATACTGTTGTACCCTATTATTATAAAATTTTGATTTTACAATAATACTGTTGGGATGCTTGAAATCAAAACCGGTGTTACCCCAGCCAGTCAGCATTGGCTCATTTTCTCCTGATAATTATGAGTGGGAGCCCTCACTCTTTTGTGTTGCATTTGTTAACCAGTAGAGAAGGAATCTCCAGGGAGAGCGGCGAAGTGGCCGAGCGGTTAGGGCACTAGATTTGTAATCCGGAGGACCTTGGTTCAAGTCTCCTTCTCTAAAGGCTGGTTTTCACTAGCGTCGGAGTCGGAGTCGGAGTCGTAAGCGGAGTCGTAAGAGCGCTTATGACCTAGTGAAAATCAAAAATCGGAGTCGTAAGCGGAGTCATAAGCTCGACGGAATCGGAGTCGGAAGAATCAGAACGTTTCCATTTTCTTCCGACTCCGCTTACGATTCCGTCGCTTACGACCTAGTGAAAACCAGATTGTCGGAGTCGGAAGCAGAAGCGGAAGGGTAAACCAATCACAGTGCTTGTTCACACGCTTTCTGATTGGTTTAGCTCTTCCTCTTCTGCTTCCGACTCCGACAACCTAGTTTTCACTAGATCGTAAGCGACGGAATCGTAAGCGCAATCGGAAACTCTGCTTGCGACTCTGTTGCTTGATTTTCACTAGATCATAACGTTCTATGACTCCGACTCCGACTCCGTCGCTAGTGAAAACCAGCCTTAACCACTCGTGTTCAAATCCTCAGCAACGCATGTAAATCGCCAGCTGGAAAGCCTCTCACCAGTTGGTGTTTTTAAATGTTTATGTTCCATTTGTCATGCCACTTTCTCTTATTTACAGTGTCCCCAGTTAGCACTACAGTGCTAAAGACTTCGATACGTAAAAAAAAAGTTATTATATTTTAAATAATAAAAATAAAAAAATTTAAAGGGGCAGTCTCATCAATTCTTAGTATCACTGTGAAAAGCCAAAAGACGAATTTTTATCTATGGAAGCCTAAAAATAATGGTCCAGTGGTATTAAAGTGGATATTACAGTACACGGAAACTATACTGAAGTATGCGTCTGGATAGGGATGGCCAGGATGGAAATGGCGTCCGACTTGAAAACGTCTGGCAGAATTTTTCAAATTTCTGCCCTTGTGTCTCAGATAAAACCTCTAAAAACTAGTTTTGGCTTGTTTTTATTTTGAAAATTTATTAAGTATTGACCCCTTGGTGGTCTAAGGCAATTCAAGTGTGAGCAAGGTACTTTGATGTAAATTAATCAAAATTGTGACAAAGGAGATAGGAAAATCGCCATGAGACTGGCCCTTTAAAGTGCCACTGAGACGAAAATTCATAGGTTTATTTCCGCCAAATTCCGTCGCAGAATATCGCGTTTTGTTCATATTTCCCCAGAAAACTGAACAACAAACCTTCCATCCTAATATTTTTTAGCTCCAAAGTCGCGTAAAATGTGTCCGCCATTACTGAAAACGTGTTCCTGGGTGATTGCGCAATTTAATAGCTTGTGACGTCAGAGGCTCACCTTAGTCGCGTTTCCTTGTGTTTTGACTGAAGATGTGTTCCGTCGACTGCGAAACCTCCGAAGAGTATTTCTACGATTCGGAACAGTCTTTAACTTCCGAGGCCTCTGAGGATTCGTTTCATTCGGGAAATGAAGAATTTTTCTTACCGTACGATGTAAGAACTGATGTGAGGTTTCAACTAATAATCTTGTAAACAAACGGTTTGTTGACAATATTATTTGAGTTATTTGGCGGGAGTTCAAAACATAAGCGAAATATGCTTAGACAATGATTGTAGTTCAGGCCCCAGTTGCTCAAAAAGTGGATAACTCTTTTACAACGGATAAGTCGCTGTCCGGTGGAAATTTATCGCTTCATCTCGGTTGTTCAAAGCTTGGATAGCGCTCTGATCTCCAGCCAGCTGTTCAGCCGCTATACAGCGATCATAAAGTTGTCCATTCCAAGGTAGGTTGTGTAACTTTTATCCACTGTAAACCTTTGGCAAAATAGACATGGCTATTCGAAGAATTGATCTTTTAAGCTGTGGAAATTTAGACAAAACACCTATGAAAACTTTAGACTTTGATGCTCGCGAATTCTCAACCTTGGGTCGATCGATGTTACTGTTGGTGTGGGAAAAAATAAAAGAAGCGATGCCTTGTCTGCCGTTGTTTATGTTCATTATATATTACAAAAAAAGCATTGAGATTTTTGGCCATTCTTGGCATAGTCTGGGAATCTTTCTTGAAAAACCGTTATTGTTGTAGTCAGCTACCAGGCAGCTTATCGTGTCTATCATAGTACAGTGGTCACTCAACACATTGAAACACAAGTGCTTGGCGCTGCTAAATATTTTAAACAGTTTTTAGAGAATTCTTTTTCTGAGCCGAAAGAAGTGAAATAAATCAAAACCTTTTTTTTCAAGAACTGGAGGCCTTGTGTGACCGGAATCTAAATATTTGTAGCCAAAGCGCACAAGGAAAATTTTCCGCTGCTCAACAACAACATGCGGACCGCCGAGGAAACGAAGCTTTCGCTTGCCTTATTCGCTGCGAAAAATAATAACTTGATATTTAATCATTTTTCTTAGTAGTTCACTTACTAAGATTGCTATGACAGTTAAAAGAAATAACATTGTTAAACCCTTAGGCAAATAGTGGCGTGTGATATTTGACCCATATTTTTTCCCAACTTCAATTTCCACGCACCGACGATCCGATCTAGTAAAGCCTTTATCTCGAACAACAACAACAACATTTTATTTGCATTCCCAATTACAAATGCCATTGCACATAGAAAAGAGAAAGAAAAAATGTTGCAAAATCGATTAATTTACAATTTCTGTGTCTATTGATCCATTTCTTAATGCAAAAGCTTCGTAAATGAAGTAACCTAATTTTTAACAAGTGAAAGCGTCAATGCTATTTAAGAGAAATACAATTTTAAGAATCGAAATCGGAATATTTACTAATAATATCGTCCATTAAAGATTTTTTAATTGGATCATATCTATTGCAAGATAAGAGGAAGTGCACTTCGTTTTCAACTTCATTTGAGCTGCAGCGTTGACAAATTCTCAGATGCTCAGGGATTTTAGGGGTGGAATGTCTTCCATTTTCAATTCTTATAGGTTGTATTAATACCTAACCTAAGTTTTGCTACTGCCCGAACAATAATGTCAATCGACTGTTCACCGACAGGAAATAAAGAGAGAAACGTTTCTCCACATTCAGGATGGTATGTTATAAAATAAATGTCCATGCTTGTAAGCGATTACTGCTCTGAAATTAACACACGCGGAATTAAAAAAAGGAAAAGATAAGCAGTACAAACTATATCAGCTTAATCACGGCGGTCAGGATTGCATTCGCCGAGGATCTTCGCGCCAGCAGACGGCAGAACTGAAAGGGTTTTCCTCGACGATAATAAATTTCAAAATACGTTAAAAGAAAATCAGTTTTGCACAATGGTGGATGCGTTGAAAAAGAAACAAACTATCACTTCAACTGCGTTATAAGATTAGGTAAATTACTTTTCGTCTTGTTCGCGCAGATAATGTTTTTTTTTTCCGGTTCTTTTTCCCATATAGTTGGAATGGGCAATGGAATGATCGACCTCTGGGATCTTGCGACATGAACAGCCCTCTGGAAAAACTCGCCCGTGAAATGATCAAAATGCCTCTCGGGTTGAAATTCGCACTGTGTGTGAGTGCGAACATTGTCCTTTTTTCCATTGCGGGTCCGTTCGCAGGGCTTCAATGAAACAAAATACCAGCTCGGTGGCTGGATTTGTTGTTGTAGCATTGTACAACACAAGTGCTACCTGTCATTACTGCTGCAGCAAGGAAGGTTTCAAAGTCGAGCAACAAACACTTGGCAAGAAATCTTTCCTCGAGGACAATTTAGTTTCCTGTGGCAAGTAACCATGTGAAGGCACTAGGTTTGAAGTGAGCCCCTGACGTCACTTCCGCTCATTCGCAAGCCAGCTTCCGGAACAAGAGCCAGTAATGGCGGCCGCAAAATCTCGACAAAAACCGTCCGAAAAAAGCGACTTCTAGTCGTTGTAATGAGTTGAAATTTGGCATGGTAACTAAGAACCACAAACTATGTTCAAAAATGTAAAAACATGGAATACCAAAATTCTGGTCCCAGTGGCACTTTAAGTTTTCGAGCAATGATGGAAGTTTCCATCGACACATGTTTTCAAAATTTAAGAGTCGCTCTTTTTGATAAGAAGAGTATTATATTGAAGAGTCATTCTGCTTTTTAATTATCGATATAGACTTTCTTGCTTCTTTCCTGGGGTCGTATGGTTAGAGACATTTTCAGTGTGACACATGTGTGAAATAAGGACAGCTAGCATTTTCGGAAAGCCAACAGCATTTCGGTAATTCGTCGAATAAGATTCTCCGGCTGTGTTCCCTAAAATTTTCTGTGACTTAACTTTCAGCTAAAGGGGCCGATTACATGAGCCGGGCTGGCTCGGTCTACCAAGATGACTGCTCAGCCAGGTATTACATAAGGCGGGCCAGCCCGTCTGCGGCTAAATTTAGAAGCTGTCGTGTGAAAAGATGGCTACATCGAAGAGCAGGAATCGAGTGTTTTTACTTTCGTTAATCCATTATTTCAGTGTATTATTTTCAGTTTTACGTAGCTTTATGGTCTGATAAGCCTTTATGTGTTATATAGAAAGAGAAATATCGATCGTCTGGTGAGCCATTTTGCTCTGAAGCGAAATTTAGTGACGAGAAAGTGTTGCCCCGGTTAGCCGGGCTGGCCTTTTTTCCATGTAGTCGCAAAGTTGATTTTTAATGTGTTTCACAGACGTGACGAGTTCCCGGCAAACCGGGCCAGCCCGCCTTTTGTAATCGGCCCCTAATGAGATCAACCTGTCAACAGATCAACTGTCTTAGCTTTTACAAATACGGTTAGACCTAAACCTCGCTAATGGTCACTAATACCTCCCTACTCCCAAGTAAGATAATGGAGCGGGTCTGGTAACGAGGATAAGCACATGGTTCCAAAATAAGCAAGAACTTACAGGTGTTGTGAAGTTAAACACGAATTGCTTCGCCCTTTAATTTTAGTACCATTTTCATCTTGACAAAACTCAAACGCACATGAGCTATAGCTGATTTGTATCCTTTCATACAACTTGAAGATCTAGATCGGCGAAGCTTTCGAACGAAGGGTTTTTTTTGGCTGTGAAGTGATCTGCAAGGAGCAAGATTTTTTGCAGCGAGCCCCCGACCTGAAAGGTGAGGACAGGTTTTTGAAAGCTGATACAATAATTAAGTGAATGTTCGGTTTAAGTTGGACGTATTGATGGAAAACAAGCATCTGGATTTGATTTGCAGTGATTGCCGAAACCTTGGGATTTTTTCGGTCAGCGACGTCATATTGTTTGGTGTAAACATGAGCAAAGCTTACCAAAATGTATCCCACTTGTAAAATTTCTGTACTCCACCGAATTTCGTCAGATCGTCAGACCAAATAAGGGAGATTTTTGTTATGCAGCTTAAGAGAACAAAAAGGAACAAAACTATACGACTTATAATTCAAAGAAACTTACTTAAAAATGATATCACGTTGTAGCCTGAGAGGACAGCCGACGTTTCGCGAGGTCGCCACTTGAGCCCTCGCAAAATAGTGCTCAAGTGGCGACCTCGCGAAACGTCGGCTGTTTTTTCAGGCTAATCACGTTGATGATGTCGAAGCATATGCATATTTCGGCTCTTTTTTTTTTTTTCAGACCTACTCTTTAAAATTTTCCCTTGTTTTTTGGCTAAAACAGCAAACTTCTTTGCTCTTGCTTTCTACGGGAATAAAATGAGGCGAACGAAACTAAAAACTTCAGTTTCTCTTCCCCCTTCAAAAGACAAAAGACAAAAAATATACTCTATTGGGTTAAAAATGGTCAAAATCCAACCTTAGTTCGGATCCAAAGCATGCCCTTTGGTACTGAACATACTTGCATGCACGGTGCAAAGAGCAGTCCTTTATACAAGGTAGTAGATCTCATCCGTGGTTTGTTTAATAATCATCGTCACCATCGTCGTCGTCATTGTCGTCATCATCATCATCATCCTAAGTCCTCATCCTTCTCATCATCCTCCTTCCCCACTCCTCCTCCTAGCCTCCTGATGCTTTAGTTACAAGTGTTTCAATTAAGCTATATGTCATTTATTTCTAGGAGGAGTTCAATGACAGCTAGTAAGAAAGCCTCACTTCACCAAACGAAACCGTAAAAATCCAGCATCAACCACGTTATATGAGTGATAAGGCAACAGCAGTGCAGTTAATGTTGAAAATCAAGTCCTTGCAGCTTTTATTTGTTACTGGTGTAATGGCAGCTTTGTTAAGTGCATTCATTTTCATCAAGTCCACTGAGAAAACACAGGCTGCCTTTCCTCAATGGGATTGTAAATCTTGGAAAACAGAAATATCCCAGCACAAGACTACTTTAATGACCAAGGCTGCATGTGCCCGACACTGTTTTCTACTTATTTTGGTCTCATCTGCTCCAGCAAATTTTAAAAGAAGAAATTTAATTCGCCAAACTTGGGGTACTGATAGCAATGTTGAACCTCGGTGGCGGACATTCTTTCTTCTTGGTCAAACAAGGAATGAAACATTGACAGTTTTACTTGAAACAGAAGAGAAAAGCTATGGTGACATAATTCGTGGCAACTATTTTGAGCATTATTGGAATCAGAGTCTTAAGGTAGAGATGGGTTTTGAGTGGGCAGCCAGATATTGTCAATTTTCCTTCCTTTTAAAGGCAGATGATGATGTGTTTGTTAACACCAAAGATTTGATTTTGCTGCTGCAACGGGCATCAACCAAGAAAAGGCTGTATATGGGTAAAGTGCAATTTAATCCTAAAGTGCGTCGCTATGGGAAATTCAGTATCAGCTTTGATGAATATTCTGGTTCAACCTACCCAAGCTACTGTAGTGGGGCTGGATTTGTTCTGTCATATGATGTTGTTGACTGTCTGGTTCCATTGTTTGATGTGGTCAATCCATTTCGAATTGACGATGCTTATGTTGGAATACTTGTAAACAAAGTTGGCATCACCCCTGTTCACCACAGATGGTTTATTTTTCCCGACACCAATTATGACGATTGTTACTTTCTGCCGAACAGTCTTGTCCAGCACCGGGTTGTTGGGCAATGTTTGATCAAACTGTTCAGGATCCACTCTAAAGGTTTTTATGATTCCATTTTAGGGTCTTTCTATTGAGGTTTAATTGTTAAAGATACTTAAATGTTTTACTGTTATACCTCTATAATTTATAAAATTTTGATTTTAATTATACTCTAATTAGTTGCATAGGAATTTAGGATAAGGTTATGTAGACTTGCTTAGGATCACATCAGATTTGCTATGTTAATTGTATGGCTAAAAAGAAGAAATGATGGGAAAGTGCACTGAGAAAAAATATATATTAAATATATTCTGAAAATTGGTGTGACTCCAGATGACCAGCATTGGTTCAGTTTTCAATTTGAAAATTATGATGGTTGTTATTCTGTGCCACAAGCTCTTATACAACATCACAGGGGTGGATCCAGGGGAGGGATGACGGGGTTTTAACCCCCAACATAAGAACCTAGTTGTATGGTTTCGCTCAGATTTTTTCTTAGTATTAAAAAAATGACTTTAGAACATTTCTTATTTCAATTCGTTGTTTATTCTCTTGTTCTGTCACCAATTTTGCTCCCACTTTACATCAGCAATATAATACATAGTTTTGCATTTGAAAGGGAAACTGACATATTGATCAAATTTTATCAGTTCTTTTCTTTACAAGTAGCTGCAAATCTAACATATGTACATGAGGCCATTGTGCAATTTCTTAAAATTATATTAAATAGGTGTCTAATCAGAGTCCTCCTCTTAAATGATCCTGAGTGTAATCACTTTGTCAGCTGTGTTTTCCACAAACCCATTTTAGCTGTGGATCAGACCAGAGTTCTGTGAGCTGTACAATGGATCTCCATGAACACTGACAGGCATAAGCACAGTAACCTGTGAAAACATAAAGACAATCCAGGGCTAAAAATTAACTTCAGTGCTTGGTCGCCACTCGGGCCAGTATCCCTGAATTCTTAGTCGCCCAGGCAAAAATAAAGTAGCCCTCAAATTGCCTCTACTATTAAACACAAAAAAAAATTACATCATTTTTGCTCGAATAAACGCCTCATGGCTGTTTGAGCCTGTGTTTTTAGTAGGGTGTTCGACTGAAACGCCAAAAGAAATTTGGTTGATCTTAACTTTGTCTTGAATGCTCACATTTGCCAATGTACTGTCGAGAAATTGGTAAGATTGTTATAACAATAAAAACTCTGTTCAGTCCGTGTTGGGGATCATCCGTCTCGTTCTTGTTTGCTATTTTCTTCACTTACAGGTTCTGACTTGGTCCTTAAACTTCTAAAGAAAAACTGGACCATTATTTTCCAAATACGGTCAAAACGATCTTGTCAACATCTATAAACTTCAGTATCACGATTCTCAGTTTCTTTCTATTGCTTTTGAATTCAGGTGAAAAGTAAGTCTATTATATCGAGTAGTATTGAGCAATTTTGCCGATATTCATGTTTAAAGAACGTACAGCATTGAACTCTGGGTATGTCTGGATTCTCGTGTCAGTAAAATCAAAATGGCGTCTACATATCGGACCTATGGGAAGCGATCTAAAAACTCGATCACGAAAGACTTTGAATTTTGTGCTTTAAAACTAAACGTTTACTACAATTGATGAACTTAGAGTCGAGGAAAGAAAAGAAAGGTACTTCAATGAAAGAACATTTTATTCTATTGTTATTGCTACTCTTATCGTAGTCGCCCTTCGGGCGATCAAACCTCAACTTTTAGTCGCCCTGGACACTTTTTAATCGCCACGGGCGACCGTGCGACCGCCAAGTTTTAACCCTGACAATCTATACACAATATCACAATCTAGTTGTTTTCTCAGAAAATTTACTGAAGGGCTAACTGGAGAAAGGGAATAAGAGCTGGTTTGGCCTTTTCATTTGATTCCTTAGACAAGCAGTGTTACTCCACTTTTTTCTCTCTAGGTGTATAAATGAGTCCTGGGCGAGGGGAAGGGGGTACTCAGATATAATAACGATGGGGAGGTGCAAATAAGGCCAAATTTTTGTCTCCAAAACAAGTCCTGTTAGGCTAAAACTGAACCCCAAAAAGTCCGACAGCCCAGAGCCATAGTAAAGAGAACCCTGAGGTATATGCACACTTTTTATCAGCCTAACAAATGTCCTGCCAAAATCTCTCTGCCCAAAAAAGTCAACCAGAAAATTTGTAACCCAAAAAAAGAAAACAGCTGACGTTTTCGCAAGGTCGCCACTTGAGCCCTCGCAAAACGATGTCTGAGTAACAAACGCAGAAATTCCTTACTGATGACGTTCACTACCCAGATCTTGGTAGTGCTTCTGATTGGTTGAAAGAGAATCCCAACCAATCAGAAGCACTAACAAGATCAGGGAAGTGAACGTCACCAGTATGGAATTTCTGTGCTTGTTACTCAGAAGTCGTTTTGTGAGGGCTCATGTGGTGACCTTGCGAAACGTCCGCTGTTTTCTCAGGCTAAAAAAGGCCCACTGGTCTCTAATTTCAAACCCCCCCAAAAATGAGTACTAGCAAAAAATGCTGATGATGACCCTGTGACAGACTAAGGATACTAGTGATAACTAATACCACCGACTGCTTCCCACTACAGAAATTGGAGTTTATTTTTAGTTACTTGTAGGCGATTTGTGGCCAGTGTAATACAGAGGACTCCCACAATCTCAAAGACCCCAGGTAAATGTGAAATGGTTTGAAATTTTTTATAACAGGAGTTCAAGGTGTCCAATGATAAATGACGGCCCAACATCATCCAAAGGGCAAGGGATTCAGTTTGAGATAGCCTGGATTTAAGACACAGTGTAAAGGGGATCTATCATACAAGTGAACTAAGTGCCAATTTCATTTTTGCTCTTGTTCAAATCATGGCAGCAAATCAAAGCTAGCAAATCACACTTGCGAAATCCACATTCAGACTTGCACACTGTCACAACTAGGTATTGGCAGTAAAAAAAGTGTTTGTGAGTGTATGATCCAAAAAACTTACCCCTTCTTCTTGTAAGCTTGCTCTTACGCTTATCAAAGTCTGGTATGTTGTTTCTGAAGAATAAATAATCGCAGTCTTCCTGCCATTCATAGTCATTGAGCATAACCACATTGAAATCACATGATGTACAACGTAGCTTGTCACACACTCTAAAAGAGAAATTTTGTTTTCAGTAGTACGTAATATGTTATACAGTCGAAGCTCTCCCTGCGACCACTGTCGTAAGCGACCACTCTAGTTACGACCGGCATTGTGAAACCCCATTTGAATTGTCACTTAAACTCTGTATTTCTAGTTAAAAGCTCTCATAAGCGACCGCTCCCATAAGCAACCACGACCACTTCACGTAAGTGACCACTCAGTCAACATTTCAATAAAAGCTCTCACTTCTTGATTGATTTCAGCTTATTGTTTGTTGACTTGTACATACACGAACATCTTCTATGATAGGCAATTGCAATCAAAAACTATTTATTATTACCACAATGCCATAAGTAGCCATCAAGCTTTCTGCCAAAAGTTTTCGTAAGCAACCACCCTCAAATGTTTTATCACTTGGTTGCTTACGAGAGCCCATTCTTGTAAGCAACCAGCTCTAGTTGCAACCACTTTTCAGAATTCCTGAGGTGGTTGCTTGCGAGAGCTTTGACTGTATTTACTTGCAGTGATATTCATATGGCCTGGCCTGAAAAAAAATAAATATAAATGCCGATTTTCTTAGATACTTTAACCCACATGTGAAACAATAATTAAAAGCAAAATCTGAGCAACCACAAACAAACAAGCTAACATTTGATGCAAGGAAGTTAAGCTCAGCCCCAGCCCTTGAATCAGATTTAGGGGTGGCGAATGGTAAAATCCGAGACTTGCTGAGACCCTTGTTTTAAAATCCGAGCCTGAGACGTCAAGGATTTTAGAAAATCCCCATTTTTCTCAGATCCTATACGGAGTGGAAATGAAAAAAATTATGCAAACTAACGGTAAAAACGAGAGGGAATTGGGGGTGGGTGTACCAGACTGTGCAAATATATAAGTTAGTAAGTGACAATGCAATATTTTGGAACCAATGACAAACAGGAAAGAGGCTATCCTTGCCAATTTCAGAGGGTCTCTGAGGGTCTTTCCATGTATTTCAGATCTATTAAAAAAACAATTACTTTTGCTTAAAACTGACACAAAGAAAACAACAGGACCGCGGATTCTAGGTTGAATTCCTTTGTTTTAGTTCAGGCAGAGAACAAAAGAAATCTTTCACGCATCACTTGAGCGAGTTCAGTTCAACAACACTTTTCACGCAAAAGTAAAACGCTAATTCTTCAAATTTTAGATCTCAGGTCAAGAAATAAGTGCGCAACAGCGTTCCTCACATGAAAACCAGCCTGTGTGCCAATGTTCAGCTAAATAGGAGCAATTTCGATTTTAACCACAAATCGTCACTTACGCCCTTTTTCCACCGGGCCCTTCAATTGTATTTACCTGACCATGTGGTAAATTTTTAACGACTTTGAAACACTTTTTTTCTAAAAATGTCACTGAAAACAATTATTGACAGTGCATGTTGAACATTAGGCCACCATCTTGAAGAAACGACGTCATTCCCCCCCCCCCCCCCATTTCTCAGGCTCTTCCCCGCTCCAAAACAAAAGTATAAGAAGTATTAACCTTTCGTCTGATCCAGTACAGAGTCCTCTAGCAAACTTGGAACCACCAAGAAAGACCTTTACACAGCGCTTCCTTGACGAGCTTGGGTCGCTTTGGTTGGACGTGGAAAGTGACTTTAACGGCTAACACAAAAATTTAAAATTAACGCTCCACTTAATTAGCAACGCAGTACTTAACGCTCACAAAAATCAACACGTCTTAAATTAATGCAATTTTTCACAATTTGCATTGCGTTAATTTCACAAAGCATTAATTTCCTTTAATTAGGTATATATTCAGTATTTAATTATTCAGGAAATTACAACATGAGAATATCTAAAAGCCTGGGACCCTTGAACAAATGAAAGCCATTGACCAGACTCACTAACGTACGGTGTGGAAAGCTGACAGAAGGTCAGCGATCTAGTAAGTTTTTCCACAAATTGAACAGGATTTCTTTGGCTAAGTATATTAAGCATGGGACTATATTGGCTATTTCATTTTTTTTTAATATTGTTGGCTTGGCAACCAATGTGACTATTTGGTGTCCCTGAGCCGTCCTACATCCCATAACATTTTACGCGATATTTTGTTAAATCCATTATCTTCATTACCCCCTATCTATTTTACCACACCAAACGTACTCAATTCACAGCTTTTACCTCTTCGTTTATTTCTGGAATTTCAGGTCCATCGTCCATGCATTCTTTAATCATACTGTACAGCTCATCTCGTTCAACATTTTTAGCCTGCGAACTACAAAGACAATAAGAATTTAAGGAATTGTAATTCCATACAAATGAAGAAAATAAAAGCACTTTGGAACTGTTAAAAGGCTGACAACCTTTTCAATTTGTCCTCATTTTTTGCGGCCTTCTTGGAGCTGGAGTTTGTTTTGCTCGGCGCTTTCTGGCGAGGTTTACTTGAACTGTCGCAAAACTTTGTTTCGCATTCGTCTAGCAAATCATCTATGTCATCTGCCATGGTCTAAAAATTTTAAAACGGTCAACTGTACACGAAGAGCGATGGAAAATTTGCACATATAAGAAATATTAAAGCTTACAAAAATCCACTATCTTCCCTATAAGCCGAAGATCCGGGAGAGACTGAGAACTAGGCTTGCGAGGGTAACGAATTATCCCCGACGGCGTTCACGACAAATTACGATCCGTCACGAACATTGGACTGGGATTTCTTTCCAGTTGGCCGAAGGAGTTACTCTTCCGTTTACAAATATTTTCTCAGTTTTGAAGGATGTCTGCGGCAAGTGTTCCGTGAGTATCTATTAATTTGTCTTGGTACCGATATTGTAAACGATGGTTCTTTGATATGATGTAATATTCATGAATGAGATGAGAAAATCGTACCATCGCGTACCATCGCGCGCGCTTGCGATGTTTTTCGACTTCGATTCTCTTGTCCTCGTGATTGGCTCTGCCTCAGTCCACACCCCTATTCCTTGATTTAATTGTCAACGTCGGCATCTTGTTTCATTTAGGTTAAAATACAACGTAATTTTGAAGTTTGCTTCGATAGCCATTCTCGAATCAAATTCATAAACTGCATTTGTGTTCTACACAGGCCAGGTGACACAAAATCGGTTGGGGGGGGGGGGGGGCGAATGGGTAATCTGTAAAATTTTGAGTGGCGGTATGCCGCAGGGTAACTGAGACCCTTACCCTATACCAGACCACGCTCAGCTGCATTTTGCAACCCTATTCTAGACCACACATGAAAAACCCTACCCTTAATCTCTGACTCGCCATGTGTCGTTCCCAAGTTTCCTGACAAAATATGATGCCCTATACTAGACAGAAACTCTATGATTTCTATATGCTATCCCAGACTACTGGTTGAAAATGACTCACAGCTGCACATACCCATTTAGCTTACTGTATATTTGGGAGTACCCCCTTGGGATAATAAACTTCGGGGAGGTGTTAAAGGGGCATAAAAGTGAGGGGGGGGGAGGGTGTAGACTATGTTTCAAACAAAATAAAATAGTGATGGCATGTTAAGTGGTTACAGATCTTTTATGGATTTGAGGTGTACACAACCCTGTCATTTTGTAATTGGAAGAACCTCACTGTTATGAACAGAACTTAAGTATGGTTGCAAAAGAAAGCTTGCAATAAAATTCAGGCTTGAAAGGAATTTGAACCCAGCATTCTTTGTTTACCATTGGTGTGCTCTTCCAAATGATTTATCATGCCATCTGGGAGCTGGTCATTATATTGAGTTCATACAAACTCACATAATGACTAGCTCCCAGTTGGCTTGATAGCTGCTGAAGTTGGTAGAGCCGGTGCGCTGGTAGCTGCAGGGATCCTGTTCAAACCTAATTTTTTTTTCCGTCTTCCTTTTTGTAACTGCTTATTTATAAGAGGTGCAAGCAATTGTGCATGTCTTCCATGTGTGAAAATCTATCGTGCACAGTTCATAATAATTCATATGAACAGCTATGAACTAAAATATAACTCTTCCTCCATACTGGGAACTAAAACAGTGCTGTTCTTTAATCCTCAGGTCGTGCTTTCAGCTTGGAAGCCACACATTGGCAGTTCCGGTTAGTCTCCATGCAACCAATAGAAAACGGCTTTGTGAACATCTAAAGAATGCCAAAGGTGTGCCAGCTGGGGCAATAGTTCTACTACAGGGAGGAGAACAAAAGCAGCAATACTGTACCGATAGAGACGTTCTTTTCCGTCAGGTAAAAATGATTTTCATGTAATGTCCCTTGGTAGAAATCATATACAGGATCCTATGCACAGCCAGGAGTTTATGGGGTCCTGTAAGATCCTATTCAACATTTATGTCCAAGAATTAGGATCTAGCTAGCCTGTAAACAGGCTCACTTAGTGACTCATTCGCACCATTGAGCAACTTGGCAGCAGAGCTGTGATTCGTCTCGCCAGCTTGCTAATCCTGGCTCCACTGCCAAGTTACTCAAGCAAATAACTCATTAAGTGAGCCTGCTCTTAGCATAATTAGGATCCTATAGGATTTCATCAAGATCCTGTGTAGGATTTCAACCAAGGTCCGTTATTAGTCATGCACTTGATGAACTTAAGCAAGATGGAAAAAAGCTGCTGTACCACATTTCAATGAAAATTGTTTCCGTAGAGAAACAAGCTATACATTTGTTTTTTGCCAGCAAGGTATGTGGCACAATGTTGACTGTGTGTACTACTGGCTCTTACAGCAAGATTAATGAAAGTTGATATATGTTCATGACATCTGGCAGTCTGGAATCCATGTGTAGACAGCAGAGGTGTCCTTTAGTTACTTTTATAATTTTTGGGGGAGGGGGAGAGGCGATTGTGATGTGACTTCAACTTATCTAACATAACTAAAGCTAGACCATTTCTGTGAACAAAATTCCCACCCTGTAATTAATATTTGCCTGGGAAATTTTTTATTAGAGCTAGCCTAGACATAGAGAGCCAACCAGTTGCTTATACCCAGGGGCTCTATTTGGAATTGGTGACAGCTGTTGTTTCTCTTCCTCTTCAGGAATCCTACTTTCACTGGACATTTGGTGTGTTAGAAGCTGACTGTTTTGGTGCTGTGGAAGTAGACACAGCTCGATCAATCCTGTTTTTTCCACGCCTTCCTCCAGCATATGCCATCTGGATGGGAAAGTAAGTGTCTCAGATAGATGTTTTTTTGGTAGGCAGGGGGCAGGGGAGTGGGTGGGGGGGTGGTGGTTGGAGATGCAGGGGATGCAAACCCTGAAGAAAACAAGGAAGGAATTTAACTGGGGTAAGGAAAGGGAGAGTCTGCAAAAGAAAAAGGAGAAAAATATTCATGAAAAATAAACTGAAAAACTATTTTCCATTGCTTGCATCAGATCTTTAAGTTGTTGTAAGTTACTACAATTTTGAGACCAGTGGATCGCGAGTGTAAGCCGCATAGAAATACATGTGCAAACTAGCGTGTTGTGGGCCAGCTTATATTGTGCAGATGAGACATTTAGCTCAGTCTTGACTTTAGTGAAAACAAATAATTATTGATACAGCAGTCTGGATTTCATGGATGATGCTCTAACATTGTATAGATCTACCAGCTTTTGAGCTGCCAAGAAAACCTTTTGAATGGCTCTTCTTCCATCTCAGGATCCACAGCCTTGAGCATTTTAAGAAGAAGTATGACGTTGATGAGGTTTTCTTTACTGATGAGGTAAGCAGACACAATTCAACTGCATGTCTATGTCAACAGGGTTGAATTCAAACATTATTTAATGATACTAGTGTCACAATCTCTCTATCAGTGTGTCGTGATTCCAGGTCCTAGTATGTATGCAGTTCAGACTGATCCCTGATTCAATAGGGTGGTTCATACCATAGAAATGCATGATTGTTTCTTGCATTGGAAGTGAAATATTATATTCAAAGCAGGGCTAGTGCAGTAGTGAGAATGCTTCCCTTCCACTAGTGTGGCTTATTTTCGAATCCTAACTCTGCATTGTAAGGGTTGAGTTTTTCTGGGACAAATCCAAGTCAATTGTTCCTTTCTTTTTTTTAATTAACATCAGTACAGTGTTTTCACATTTGGCAGGCATAACATTATGTATTGAATTTTTCTTCTTTTAAGGTGGTCTGCCTTGGCTGGGGTCAATGACTGTTTTGCTGACTGTCCTTGTGGCACTATATATTCATTATACTGTATTTTATTTAGTCTTTGTATATTGTTTTAGGCCATTAGATCGTAATAAATAAATTTCCCCGTATCCCTTTTTGAGACCTAGAGTGAAATAGTAGGTTGCAAGAGCAACATACTACAGGCTTTACTGTAGGACTACAATTTATGTATATTTTCACAACTCACAGTCATTTTGCAAGTTGTGGTTTTTAAAAAATATCCATCATACCCCTACCATAGGGGGGTAATTGGATATTCTGAGGGGGAGGGGGCCTTGAAAGCCAAAATTTTTAAAGGAATGTATGAGCCTAAACTGGAATTTCCAGAGGGATGGGGGGTTCAAACCAAAAAAGCCCCTCTGTGGGGGGAGTATGGATATTTTCTGCAACAACACAAGAGTACTCTGCTGTATTTTCTTAAACTAGATAGCTGAGGTGCTGCAAAAGAAATCACCTTCTGTCCTGCTGACACTGGTATGTGTTGGTCATTAGTTACTCTAGACTACTTTTTATGGCAGAATTTTTTTTTGCAGAATGCTGAATACTAAATCTGTACAATTCCCATATATATAACAAATTGACAAGTGTTTACCATAATAATAACAACAGAAAATTAAACTAACTGTCTGTAGAAACACCGCTGATGCCTGATTATGCACAGGTAGTCCCAAACAAGGACTGTTACCAACAGTCCTTTACAGGACTACACTCACCTGGACATTCACACTCAGCCTACTTATGATGTGACTCCTGGGTTCAAACCATAAATGTACTATTAATATTACTTTATTGGTGGGGTTTGATTATCCAGTGCGGAATTGAGTTGGAATTAAACTTGATATCTGATTACTATACATGTAGATAGTCAGCGTACATATTTTACAGTGCTACTCACAGATATGTTAGCAAGCCAGGTTAGTGTTAAGACCAGTTTACAAGTCAGAGTGTTATGTCCTGGGGTAACTTTCATCCTAGATTAGGTCATTTCAGTAGCCAGCACATGCAGTTTCGTCCCGGCAGGAGTTCAACCCATGTATATGCATTCATACTAAATGCAGTGCAATTTTTTTTGTCCTGGATAGAAAAAGTAATCTCGCAAAGAAATCGTCTTCTGCTCAGCTGTCATGTAAACAATGGGCACTGAGCTAAAATCACATCAGTTTTGGGCATCACAAGGAAAGCCTTAACTTAAAAATATTTAAATAATATTTTTTGTCATTTTCAGCGAGGTCTCAATACTGATTCAGGACATTATTGCAGAGAAGCAGCATTTGATGGTATTAGCAAGTGAGCTCAACATTCTTTGTCTCAATATTAATAGCAGCATCAAATATGTAAAGATTTCTTAAATGTCACACCATGTTAACTTTATTTTGCTTGAAATCTAGGTTTAATGTGGATAATAAGATTTTGCATCCTGAGATTTCAGAGTGGTGAGTTTTTGCAATACCATTTCAATTATGTTTGTCAATTTTGCCCGGTTTTAATGAAAGGTCTAGTTTCTCCAAGATCAGCTGGAAACTTTTAGTAATGTCTGTTTATTCTTTTTCTATGTCTTGGTCATTTTCTATTGCTTTTCATTTTCAGCCGTGTGTTTAAGACCCCTCAAGAGCTAGAGGTGATGCGCTTTGCAAATAGAGTCAGCAGCGAAGCCCACAAGGAGGTGAATACATTTTGGCAAAGCCACCATTAACTGGCTTAGTTTTCATTCATTCAAGTCTAGGGTATCATTAGGACTTAGTTTTGGGCAGGAAGGCGATTGGTTGTCACAGGTGGGCAAAAATTTTTAATTTGACTTTTGTGCAAGAAAAGGCTTTGTTGAGATGCTCAGTGCAGCTGGTCAAAACCATATTCACAGCCAGCCAGTTTGCCCAGCACCTAGACTCCTATGTGGTTGTTATTATTGGTTGCACATGCAACCCTTCTAACCCACTAATGGGGGAAACACAAGCATGTGTTTCAGCTACTTCTTAAAGACTGAAACAATTTTAAAACAAATGAGTTACGAGTGTATTTGATTGGTTGCATACTATAATATAGAATAAGAGTAAAATGGAACAGACTAGAAGTATTACTTTTTAAGACATTTCTTAACTGTGACTGTCCGATAACTATTGCTGGCACAAAAAAAATGCAAGATATATTTTGTATTCTAGTGGTTCTAGAAATTCTATAAAGGGATTTGCACACATGTTGGTGAATTGTGAAATTATCCTTCATTCTGCAATAACAATATGCCTAAACAGTGCAGAGTGACACCTTTCATGCATTTTTTGCAAAATTATGTAACATTATGTAATCTCTTATGGAATCTTGTTTTGAGGAATTTTGTTTCTTCTCTTGTTAAAATTCTCCAGACTTCACCCTAAAAGGTGCCAGGGTGCATGTTAAATATTATTCTACTGGTGGTCATTTTCAATAATGTTACATTTTCACACACTAATTGGTAACAATCTGTGAATTAATTTTTGACTCCTAAAAGGTAGTCAAAGAACAAACATCCCCATCACTTTTGTAATTTGAAGTTCCTAGCTAGAACATTGTTTATATACAAAGTAGTTTTCTGTTTTTAACATTGCCACATTAGAGAAATGAGACTAGTACCAGAATATCCCCTCCGTCAATTTAAGGTTGGACAAGAAAGTGAGTGAACGTACATAGTTCCATTTAGCAAGGTTTTTAGGAGAAGAAATTTCACAGTTACAGAAAAGCAAGTTATACTGAATTGATGTCTATAAACTTTGCTACGTACAATTTCAGGTAATGAGGCGCATTCGACCAGGAATGACAGAGTTTGAATTGGAAAGGTATTTTGAAACTATTTGAATTTAATATTTCTGTATTATAAAAAAGTCATAAATTAGAAGTTAAACAGAAAGTAATGTGGTTTGGGATGTACAATCCTGGTGATCATCTTTCATTTATCGTTTTGTAAAATTTTATAAATCTTGTTTTGCAGCTTATTCCAACACTTTTGTTATTCTCAAGGTGGTTGTAGACATGTGGCATATACATGCATTGCAGCAAGGTAGGATTAGTACTAAGAAGAAAAAAATGTGTAAAATTTGTAAAATTTTGTTTTGCAGCTTATTCCAATATTTCTGTTATTCTCAAGGTGGTTGTAGACGTGGGTTTTATGCATGCATGGCAGCAAGGTACGTTTGATGGAAGAGCATGGTCAAGTCTGTGAAGGTGCTACATGAGCACCCCCCTTACTACACCCCCCTTACTACACCCCCCTCCACTACATTATATGAAGGAAGATTTGCATTTTTCATACAGGACTTTGTTACAAGAAGTGCTTTGTTGTAAATATTTAGTGCTGCTTACGTGAAACAGTCAAGCACCAGTTAATTTTGTTTGCCTTAAATTCCTGGAGGGTGGTCATTTTTCTGACAAGTGCATAAAAAGTGCTTCACAGTTGCAATCATCAAAAAGGTCTGACCATACCGTTTTATTCATTTCAGCGGCCATAACTGTGCCACTCTTCATTATGGTCATGCTGGAGCTCCAAATGACAGGAAGATTAATGATGGAGATATGTGGTTAGTTTTTTAAATGACTGAAATAATGTGCAATATTAAAATTGCCTTTTACATAATAAACTAATAAACTCCCCCTTCCTTAAATGCCCCTCTACACAGATGAACCTTGATTATCTGAAATCATAGATTAAAAGGGTAAAGTCACATACAAACAGGCCCCTTCTATGAGGGAGTATTAGTACTCCCCCATGGATGAGACACTAGTCCACTGTGGGGCTACCCCCAACATTTTTCGGTCAGTATCTATTCATATACTATACTTGGGTGGACAGAAAGAAAACAATGTGAGTTAAGTTTTTTGTCTCAGAAAATAACACCACATGTTGCAGACTTGCAGTGACTACTTTTTAAAAATAGCTCAGGTACCATTCTTTCCTGTTTCCTTGAGCTCCTTGCCTTTTGTGCTTGCACCTACCTTGCTGGACAGATTTCCTCTGACACCTCTGTGAACCTCTGTGAAGGAGAATGGTCTTCTCATGTGTGTTCCATTCTGCATAATTTGAATTGTGATTTGAATGATTTGAACCTTGGAGACATGTCATAAGTTGATTGGCTATTATAGTCCAGGAGAGTGTATTCCTGAAATCCAATGGACATCCGCCAGTGTCACCAGCCACCTGGACAATCATAGACAATCAACGTATGAATGACTTCTGGTTTCAAACCGTTTACTATTCTGCAGCTTGTTTGATATGGGTGGAGAATACTACTGCTATACATCCGACATCACATGCTCATTTCCAGTCAATGGCAAGTTCGCAGAGGATCAGCGTAACATTTATGAAGCTGTGTACAAGGCTAGTAGGGCGGTGATGGCGGCTGTTAAACCTGGTGAGCACTGCTAGTTTTTTTGTGGCTTTTTTTGTGTGTAGCTCCCTGGAATGAAGACCACATTGTCATCAACTAAGTTTTCTCTTATTAGTTTTGTTTGAAATGTTTGTACATCAATGGACAATCTCCCGACAGCAGTCTCAGCATTGTAATCTGTGTATTGGTTTTCTTAAGCTAGATTAATACAGGTAATTGTGTGAAACGTTTTCGGAGCCGAGCTCCTCCATCAGTGTAAGATGTAAAACTAATAGTTAAAATATGCGCGTATTAGTTCATATGTGTCCAGTGGAACAGAGTTCGTGCTACAGAACAAAGGAGTATAGAAAACGGGTACAAAGTCTCAGCATTGAAGTTCAATTTTCCCTCCTTGCTTGATTTCAGTTTTTTCCTTTATGAATTACCAAGCCCTTTGAATCATGCGTCAGTAGATGACCAAAACAACAAGAAGAACAAGAAAAAATAGTTCACTCGACTGACGTCCTGTGTTAGTTTGTATTAGCTTAGCCATGCCCCTAGGCTCAGTCTCCAGCCGTGAGTGTCTCGATGCGCCCGCGATTCTCGCCACCTTCACGGCTGGGCGCACGGGTTCGGTTGCATGTCCGTGCCGTCATTACAGTTTTAATAATTATGCAGACAATCCACACGTCATTTGCTTAAATTTTATCTGTTTTTTTTATCGTCTTGAAAAAAAGCGAAATGCGAAAAGTATGGCTGAAACGTCCTCCTAAAAGTGTGAAATTTCAAGAGAAAGACGAAATCCCGCTGAATTACGTCGCGCATTCTGCCCCGCAAATTTCAGGGGGCTTGTCGCTGATTGGTCAGTCTAAACAATAACCAAACCCGTGCGCCCAGCCGTGAAGGTGGCGAGAATCGCGGGCGCATCGAGACACTCACGGCTGGAGACTGAGCCTACCATGCCCCCTGACTCCTTGTTATCAAATACACGCGTGATTTCCGATTTTCGTTTCAGCTTGACAAATATCAGGACATACGGAAGGGCGGTGATTTTCACCGGTTTGTTTTAACAGTAAAATTGGAGTTTGACAAACAAGTCACCTCTTCTGCCAAACATTTCTTAACCATACTTTTACCTATAGCAGACCGTGCACGTTGGCACAGGGATGGTACAAGATTTCTCAGAAAAGAAGTTACATTTCGTTAAGTTCTTTGAGACAGATATCATAAACGTTTTCTTTGTGTTTACAGGCGTAAAGTGGCCAGATATGCACCGCTTAGCAGATCGTGTTCAGTTAACCTGCCTGAGGGATATGGGGCTTTTACAGGGAGACGTGGATGAGATGATGAAGTTGCACCTTGGGGCCGTTTTCATGCCTCATGGTCTGGGACATTTCATGGGACTTGATGTTCATGACGTTGGTGGCTACCCAGAGGTACTTATTAAGTTTGTCTTCCCTTCAGAAGCGCGGCGTGCACAGCCATAGACCTTTCCACGGTTATTTCTCCCATATGGGCGGGAGGGCAAATGTAGCGCGAAATAGCGTGTTTGCATGGCTATCCTTACTTTTAGGGGACTCGCGCTATACAGAGAAAAATCTGTCTAAATGCACGCGCTGAAACTGTCTAAATGACAAGTAAAATACGCGCAATCTACGAATTTAATTACGCCCGCAAAATGTAAAAATGTGATAAATTACAGAATATTCCCAAAGTCCAAAAAAAAAAAAATTGCAATATGCTATAAAGAATAAAGGAAAGCGATGTCATCGCTTACAAGTTGCTGAGAAATGTCATCATAACGAGAACGCTACATAATCTCATCAGTTTTAGGCGGGAATCTGATGGCAAGATAATTCCCGTAAAATTTCAGTTAATTTGATTTTTTTAATTCAATCCATTTCACTGCATACTTACGTAAGGTTAAAGTTAAAACAAAGGGAGAAAGACAGAAAAGTGACGCAGAGGGGAAGGACCATAAAGGGACATGGAAACCATGCGTACGGGATAGTCCACCCTAAAGACACGTTGCATAGAACAAAAAATAACAATAATTAAAGAAAACTAAACTTTGATGAAATGTTATCTTAAGACACGTGGCAAAAGATTCTGATTGTGAAATTTAAGAGGTGTAGCTGATTGTGAGAGTGAGCAGATATTTCGATACGTTTGTCTTTACATTTTTACTGAGGACATTAAAAAGGTTTCACAGACAAATGTATTGAAAAATCCAATTTGCAACTGCTGGCTTTCTAGCACAGTAATACCTTTCAAACTTGGCCAATAAACTCTTAAGCCTATTCTTATAGCCTTACAAGAACTGAAATTTTGGGGAGTTTATTTGACACTGGATTCTAGTTTCTCTCATCCAAACCAAACACTGTTATTTACATGTCTCTTGGTACTTCACCGTCACGGGTTTTACAAAACGCCCAGTTTTTGCGGGTTCAATCTTTTGTTTTCTCATGTTTAGTCGTGGTCTCATCACAGTTAGCCCAACTCACTCTCTCTTGGTTCTTCACCGTCACGGGTTTTACAAAACGCCCAGTTTTCGCGGGTTCAATCTTTTGTTTTCTCATGTTTAGTCGTGGTTTCATCACAGTTAGCCCAAACTCACTATGAGAGGAGCGCATATATTAAACGGAACAAGTTAATATATACATATGTGTGCTCCTCTCATAGTGAGCTTTGGGGTACCTGTGGTTTTATTGAGCTTGAACACTCACTCTCATTTGACCCCGAGATTTGTTGTTTAAACCAGGGTACCCATCGGATTGACGAACCAGGCCTTCGCTCGCTGAGGACAACCCGCGTCCTACAGGAGGGCATGGTACTGACCATCGAGCCAGGGATATATTTTATTGACGCCGTAAGTATCTCCACAAGAGGGAAAAAGCCACTGTCTTTCAATACAATGTAAGTGATTATCTTGGTAATTATTTTTTTTTACTGTGTATCAATACTTAGACCTTAAATCCAGCATTGGAAAACCCTGAAACAGCGCGATTCTTCAATCAAGAAATGCTGCAGCGATTTCGAAACTTTGGAGGGGTGAGTTATCTTGTTGATCTCTTTTATGTCAACTCTGCACGGTTATGTTAGACAATCGACCCTCATTGTGCTTGTCCACTGGGCAAATACAACCAGAGATCGCCAAAGCCTGTTGACAGTTGTACAATTTGCTCGCAGTTCCAACCAAAGCAATTCAGTGTAATCAAAGGCCCTTGAAAAGTCATTGAGATGCTGAAATACTACGGTGGCGTTCCACGAGCGAGCGTTAGATATGAAGTGATAAATAAGAAACGAGGCATTGAGTTGTTTACAATCATCTCACATACATGCACATCAGTCATCGCGAGAGGAACAGCTGTTTTATTAAATTTCCCACCTCGGTCCTGTTATCTGTATTGCTAAATTTTTCAAACAACCATCGTCGAATTTTGAATCCCTCGGCACTTGACACATTCAGGTTCCAAATATGGCAAAGAGGATTGTTCACTGATAATGTGTGAGTGTGTGTGAACCGGAGAGAAGGCCCTTGTCGTTTCGTGATATTTTCCACGATCAGGTAGTTAGATTAGAAATCGGTTTTCTGGTCGATTGTTGTCAAAAGTACATGTTACAAATGTACGAAAACGGGGAAACTACCCGCCAGTGTTAACGCAAGGCTGATCATTCATATTGTTGAAGGCCAAAATCACGACGCAATTTGAAGCCACACATATTCGCCGGGGGAGCAGGGATGGCGCAGTGGTGAGAACACTCGCCGGTCCCGGTGTCTTACGTGGGTTGATTTTGTTGTTGGTTCTCATCCCTGCTCCGAGAGGTTTTTCTCCGGGTACTCCGGTTTTCCCCTCTCCTAAAAAACCCCCAACATTTCCAAATTCCAATTCGATCTTGGTGGTGTCCCCAATAAGCATTCTGTGCTAAATACCGTCGACACCTAAATAAAGTGATTTATTTATTTATTTTAAAAATGAGAAAGAATTTTTTTTTGTTTTCACAGTTTGCTACATTACGTAACTACTCAGACAAGACGTGGCTTGTTTCCAACAACACTAACAGTTGTATCCGTAATAAAATCAGATCTCATTTAAAGCCACGCAAGTTCACGCTGATCCCATGTCTGCATGCATGCGGACCATTTATTACATTTGCAGGTTCGCATTGAAGATGACATTGTGGTGACGTCAGACGGCATGGAACTCATGACCTGTGTCCCGCGCACCGTGCATGAAATCGAGGCTGTCATGGCTGAAGGTGCTAACCTCCCGCCCCAGTTCTCCCCTGCTGTGTCCTCGCAAGGAGCAAGCTAATTTTCATGTGTTATAATTCAACAAACGACTAGCGAAAGAGACAAGAAGCGATGAAGCAACCGGCTATTTCTATACCTTTATTGGTAAAAAATGTGATTGAAATGATTCACGGCAGTAACGACGAAAACTGGTTGGTTTGTTTGAAACCTGTTAAGCCTACTAGAAAACATTTGTTAAAACAAACTCTCTTGAAAAAAAAATTCAAGTGACGACAACTATGGTGATTCACCCTGAAGTAGTTGACGGACACTTGACCTATTTGATTATCATGTATGAACGAACAAAGTAGTGGTTCGAGTAAAAGAATATTTAAAAAAATTACATCTGTATTTTAGTACTTTTCGTTACAACTCTTAGTATCATTTAACAGTAAAATCAAATATATTTTTAAAACAGTGAATTGTTATGATATTAAAGTAGATCTATTTAGACAATAAATGCTCTCTTTGCAATTACCTGTGCTTGGTACTAATTTGAGTTTAATCATACCATCTCGTCAAACCTGCTGAAGAGGAGACGCGGGTGTTCCGAGGTTACCTGTAAAATCCACGGAGTTGTGGTGCACGGTGTAACACGAGGGATTTTGGGAATCCATCCGATTCAACCAAATCGTACGCGTTATATCTAAGACAGCGTCAATGTAGCCTTCCTTCAAGTCGCTCGTTTTTTTTTTTCGGGGGGGGGGGGGGGGACAAGAGCCGTCTAGGGGATTCCAAGACGCGCGCTATATGTGTGCGAGTGTAGCGCGCGGTGCTTCAAAAGATGTTCAGATGATTGTAAACGAGCTCGGAATATGTGCGTGTCTTGTGTGCGATAATGCAAATTAACTGTCTGTGAAGCGGCTGCCACTTTGCTTCACGCGCGCTCTCGGTTACAAGCGTAACGAGCGACTTGGAGCAGTTCTACGTCACTCGGGACCGCTCTCCACTTGGCATCGCGCCCAACGCAATCAATCGTCTGAATCATCTCTATCTTATCATCACGTATGCGCTTGGTTATGGATCTCATGGAGAGCTGGGTTGTTCCACGTATGGGTGGTAGACCCGAGTTCAACTTCACTGCCATTCTTGAAGATACCCGGCAGATTTGCTTCCTGTCAGCTGGGATTGTTAACGTGTTACGTTGAATTTGTATTATTTGTTTCTGATTATTTACGTGGTGTGCTTGTAAACTAACTTGGTAGCTAAGCGCACATCCACGATAAACAAAGCATTTACGTCTACATTTTAGGTGTATCTCTGTTACATCAAACTGCATAGTACATTTTCACACTCGTACAGGCTGACAGTTTCGTCAAGTTTGAATAGGAACTATGATACTTCAAGACCTGGCTAAACAAGGAAACATTGTTCCAGAAGCATTGTTAACATTGTTCTGGAAGCAGATTTTGCCAGGTTAGACGCACGAGAAACATCTGTTGCGGAGGGTGACTTTGCCTCTTCAAAACAAGAAAATTGACGCTTACCAGATGCAAACTTTGCTCGGGAACCATATTTCCTAGTTTAGCCGCAAAGGAAACAAAGAGAAGAAACAATGTTTACTCGTTTAGCCGGGCCCCTAAAAACATCAGCACGTAATACGTGCTTACTGACAAAGGCGGCGACGCTTGTCAGGATGGCTAGCGCAAAAAGTAGAAGGCCTAGATCCTTCTCCAGTGAGGTCCGATTCAATGTGATCACGGCACATAGGGTGCAATAAAGCAGATGCATAATACGGGAACTTATTTTTAAAGTTACGTTCAACAAGATACAAGATTTAGCCTGCGGGGAGATTGAGTACGAGTACGACTTTTCAGTTCCTAATCGCAGGCCTCGTTCTCGTGGCATCCTTTTCGCAGGCCTCGTTCTCATGGCATCCCTTTCTCCTGGTCAACAACAGGGAGGAACAAGAGCTCTGAGAACGGGGCTGTTTCGAAATTCAAAGGTCGTACTCGCACTCAATCTCGTCCTCGTAGTTCGATCTGAAGGTCGCTAATGAACATTTGAAAACGACCACAGTAGACACTTCGATGTACTGTATTCGCTTCGTAAATTTTAACATCAACTTTATTGAACAATAATATTTATAGCTATTGTGTCATCGGAAAGTCATGCTAAAGTTCAGGTGACAAGCACAGCAAATTCAACTGATTACGCAGCCACGACCTGTCCTTGGTATCTCCCCGTCTCCTACAATGCTATAATATTAAAGAAGGCGGCAAGATGATCGAGCAGGTCAAAATGAAGGGAACAGTCACACTCAAAGACTTGTAAAAGGCTAAAATCGAAACAGGAGCAAAAACTAGACATTTCCTTATTTCTTCATTCCATTACGGACACGAAATTTACTTTGAAAGCATTGGACAAAATAATGATAAAACGAATTGCATTTGTCGTGATTTCGTTTTACAAAATTAACAGAATTTGGTCAAATCGTTTGAGTTCCTTCAGAACGTATTACTTATAAAATCTCAAAAGATATGTCAAAAACGTTTTGCCGTAAGAATTTCAACGACAGCAAAGTCTGAATGCAGCCCATCGGTTATTAGCTGATCGGTATTTAATTCTGGGTTTTTATACTTAACGCTTGGTCCAGTCACGCAACTTTGATCAACAATGTTGTTAATGTGCGATCGATGCGCAACGAAAGGAACACCATCCCAGAATGGAAGAGGCTGTTCTCACCAGAGATCTTTCCTCTGGCGAGATTCAAATTATCTGTACTGTCCACGTTCACAGTGATGCACTGCGACAATCATCGTTCTTGGTATTGACACCTCTCGGAAATGGAGGTAGTATTAATTTAAAGACAAACACGTCTTGAAGCAGTCTTCCTTTGCCTAGTAACTGAATATCGCTGATAGCTCCAACGCAAATTTCAATCACACTGCTGTCAGCTGGTGTCCTGTGGCGACAGTGGTACGCTGTGGTCTTCAATGACTCTTCTTTCAATGTGTTTCCTACACATGGGACAGTCCTCCACTTGCAGCGCGCAACTCATACAAACGTCCCTAAAATATAATAAATGGGCACGAACTGTTACGATAACAGTTAAAACAGGGTCTGGAAGGGGGGTCCTGATCCCGTATTCCAGCTCCTTTTTCACGAGAATCCCGCATCCCGCACTTTTTTCATCGCTATTCCGAATCCCGTTTTTCTTTCCCAAAAATACATTTAAGAAAAACTAATTTCTGCAAAAGCTAATAAATTTAAGATGTATATTGGCCCTTTCGATTGATATTTTGCACTCGCCTGGTTGATTCGCTTTTGCCGCTAGAATGTTTACTTGGGTCGAGGCGATTTCCCGAATTCCCGACAGAAAAGCAAAAAAATCTTGCATCCCGTGCCCAAATTTTGGCGAATCCCGCTTCCCTGGTAGCAGTAAAATCCCGAATCCCGTCATGATATTTAGCGTTTTCCCGAATCCCGCACCGTATTTTGGCCAAATCCCGGATCCCGAGAATACCCTTCCAGACCCTGTTAAAAGCTATGATTGAATAAAAACGTTTCATGAACATAAAGTTGTTCCTAATAGTAACATAAAAAAACGACTATTGGGGAAAAATCTTACCAAATATCTCTTATATGACTGATCAAACACAGTTAGCAATCGTCCGACTACATCATTCTTAATCTCGATCCCAAGGCTTTCCGGCTTTAAAATTGTAAGGGCGGGAAATTTGAGAGGGAAAAGCACTAGGATCGAGGCTGCAAATCCTTTCGTCGGTCAAGCGAGGAAGTGTTCAGTCTTAAAGAAGTTATGAAAAGTTATTTTAGGTGACAAATACAATGGCATTGAAGATGTGGATTGTACTTTTTTAGTTGTATTTAGTACTAAACTCGGTTTCAAAAGCGAGTTTACGCATTTTGTCTCAGTTAAACGTTCCATTTTGTCCGAGACTTGAATGTTAGAAACTATTCGCAATTTCAATATCATAGTATCATATTGTCAATAATCGAACGTCATGTTTTCTCACCAATCCAACGGAAAAAATGTATAACCTGTAATTCCGACCAAAACGGCTCAAATTTTCACTGATTGTAAGCTATGAATAGCCCTGACTTTCTCTGCTTTCTCACGCAAGGATCCTTAGGGTAGAGTTGGAACGCACGCGATTAGAAAAGTAACCTCGAGGTTTCCCTATGTGGCGCCGGTTTTCCGCTGCATTTTCTCGCGCGCAAGAGTGGAAAAATAGCCTCGCGCCTCCCCTTGGTCGCGCGCGTTTTGGGTTTCTCGGGGAGGAATTTGTGCCTTACCTGTGATTGCAGGGTTCTAATCTGGTATCGGCAGCGTTTTCAAAGCATATTTTACAGGGATCACCAGTCACGCTCTCTTGGCGAATAGCGGCTAACTTCAAACGCCTGCAAAGGAAGGCAAAATACTGAATTTGTTATACAGTATCGGGTGACGTTCAATTTGATTACAAAGAGAACGTTTTCTGATCCAGTCATCTCTAAATGGCAGGCTAACATCCTAGAACCCAGGCGTTCTCCCCCCCCTCACTTGACTCGACTTGATGCGAAATGCCGTGATGTCACCGAATGAGGTTCGGTGACGTCACAAAATTTCGCGCCAAGTCGTCTGAGCGAGAAGAGAACGCCTGGGTACTAGGCTGGCAGGCTAGATAAGCAAACACTAAACCACTGTAATGATATCTTAGTTGTGACCCACCTTGGTAGAATAATCTTGTCTTCTGCTTTCATGTTCGCATGATCGTTAAAACTTTTGAATGACACTTTAGGGGGAAACCTGTAAATGGCAAAATAATCCAGTAAGAAGAACATTAACTTAAGAATTAAGCTTACAGCTGCTTCTACAACAACCCACAATTATTAACCGAACTGGAGGTGATGGTACAAATTTTCTGAGCTGCGAAGCGGCGAGGTAAATATCCACCACTGTTGACCGACACTGAAGCGTATAATTGTTCTTGTGTTATACTACACAACAGAACAGCTTGCCCCCAAAAGTGATTTTTGTTTTCTAATAAATGGGCCAAAAATCACTCGAGGTAACTGCTGCTATCCCAAGTTTAAGTAGCCAACCATGTGTTAATGGAATGATTGTTTCTAATTTTGATATTTAAAAAAATTAATATCCACTCGTATAGCACGCGAAACAAGAACAATTTTCATCTTCCTAGAGCCCAAAGAAATTATGGCAAACAGCGTATTTTTATCAAGGTCTTGCAGAATCGACCATTTTAGAACGGTCTGTGAGGAATGCAAACTCACTTTTAATTTTTAAACAGAGTGTTAAGGACCTTGTTTTCAGCTAAGTGTTTAAACTACTTTAAATTTTTAACTTTTTAAGGATTTTAACACGTTTTTTTGTAATTTTTGTTTCTTTAGAATTTGCAGACCCCACTGAAAAACACCTTGGTGATGTGGGTACCCTGGATAAATATTATTATTATATTATTAACTAGAACGCGTGAAAAACTTTACACTTCAATCCCTCGATATACCATTTGGCACTAGCTGACAAATTGTTAATTATTGCCTGCAAATGTTAAATAATGTTGCACTTACTTGAAGGGTTGGGCTCCAAAATTAAAAATGCAATGTTGAAAAGACATAAAACTTGCACCAGCGAAGAATCCAGCTCTGAAAAATGGCAAAACAAGACTGGTGGGTGTTTACAGAATGACAGATTTAACGTGAGCGCAAAATAAGATTTTTCTGTTAGATCAGTAAAATATTGTTAATGGAACGTGACACTCATTCTCAGTGAGCCTTTCATGGCGCGTTCGCTATTAATAGAACTACTATGCAGTTGGGATCCCAAGGTCACTAAGATCAATAGCTTCGTTGTGGCTAGACCTACAACATTATGGCTTCGTTTCTAGTTACCACTTTCGTACGTTTTATTGCATTGGTCGATAGCATTAGGCCCTATTCATAACTAAGATAGTACACGTATAAGGCCAAGCTGTTGTATAGTACAGCTTTTACTACTGGCTACGTTAGCAGACACTGTCTAGCTATAAAAGTTCAAGCAACCTGTTCAAGGTTCAATTTGCAATTCTCTTGTGCAGTACAGCCAGTGTTTATTGCCAATTTAGCAAATTTTTCCCTCCCTCCCTCCTTTTGGAGATGGGTTGGTTATGTTATTTGTGTTTCAATAAACTAGGGTCACTCCTGCGTGGTGCGGTTAAGTCTGCACAGCGACTTCCCCCAAACTTGTCGGCTTCGTTGCCTTTATGCATCGCCTGCTCACCAATACTCTTGTCCGATCCAGCACGTGCTGTCTAGCATTCAGCTCGTAGTGCTGGGGAGATAAGTGAGGTTGTTTTTCTCACCCAAATCGGAAGTCGCATAGACTAACCAACTGCAATGCAGTGATCCCCTCAATCACGCCATCTTGAAAGTGTCTTATTTTGTTTCGCGTGTCACGCGCTTATTTATAGCCTATTGCAGTTGCGCTACGTTCCTCAGGAACAGTGACATCAATGTAGTAAAAAATTAGCCAAACAAATGTTTTCCAAAGACAAATCAAGTCCCCATTTTTTTGTTTCGTTCATAGTATCATTGACTGGCCGGCTTAGGGTACTAACAATTACGTTATAAACGGTTACCTATCATATTCCTTTTAATTCAAATTATTATTAACCTTTCCTTTCTTTCGATCATCAAGTCAGACCAATGTATGCTTACCCTGAACGCGCAGCTTTAAAGTCTTTCTCAATCTCATTGCCATTCAATGAAAACATAACTTTGCCCTCCTCCAAGTCTATTAGAAGCCCGAGGACATCTCCTGAAATAAAAAAGGTACAATGTCTTTGATGATGTTTGCCACAGGTTAATGGGATACTGCCACCCCATACCACCCGGTGGCACTTTCCATTCTCATATCCACGGAACTCAGACCGAAAAACTGCCGAGCCTGTGAATACGGGTTGATTTAGGGGGCATTTGATTGAGCTTATAAGCGGGTGGGGAGGGAAGGATTGTGTGTAGTTCCCTCCCCCCCCCCCACCCCTGTTATTTTGGCCGCCCTCTGTAAAATCCCACTTTTCGCCTTTTTTTCGTCTCCCGTAGTCCTCCTGCACTTCCCTCCCCTTCACTCAGCCCCCTTTCGTAATAGGACTTGGCAGACTGATCGATCACTACAAAACTTGGAAACATGCAAGGAGACAGAACCATTCATGAATAACGTTTCAAACCGGGTTAACGTAAATTGGCAAATAATGCCATGGGTAGAGAGAGGCTGTGTGATAGTGAAGTGTCGTGAAAATGTAAAACGTGGTTACTGTTTTAGGTGGTCAAGTGAAATGACAAAGCGTACTATTGTCAATTTGATGAGTATCGTGACATTTCGACAGCTTTACACTACTGGTCTTTCTCAGGTAATGACTTCGACTGGTTACAAGTCAAGAACACCACTCAACGAAAACTGTTAGGCCTTTAGATCTGAAGTCTGATGCAGAAGAACCATAAGTTCATAATTTCGTGAGGGCAGGGTGGTGTAGTTGTTAGCGCGTTGGACTTCAGATCTGAAGATCAGTGGTTCGAGGCCCAGTCCCTGCCTGCCATCAATACTGGAGGAGTAGCAATACTCTCAGTTGCTTTGTGCCACAGAAACCGTCCGCGTGGGTACCCTGTGGCTCATCTGCTACTGTACCAACCATAACCATTAATGGTGTACTTACATGTGTTATAAGAAAAGTTTGTTTAATAGGCATACTGACCTGGTATCCAAGGTCGGTGGTGATGGGGTGTACTCTCTGCACAGTGCCAAATGAGCTGCCTGCAGCCATCATATGCATAAGAATACTCGTCATCACCAATACCATACCCTTCCTGGACAACACACAAAGGAATGAAATCCTGAGATTTAGTGTATCTTCACAATAAATGGGACCCTAACCAAGCAAAGCGGCAAGGCAGCGAGAAGGTCACAAAACAGAAGGCTTACTACATTAAGCTCCCCTTTAATGTCCAAATTTTAAAAAGGCTCCTCTGCATTTGGTCTACTTACGGAAACTATGGCAATTATTTTCTGTGATCGCTCCTTCTGCTGTTTCTAAAGTGACTTGCTTGTGTTAAGAAATATGGAATATTCAGTTGTCACGAGGCTGGAACAAAGAACCCATGTCCTCCCGCAACACTGGCTGGGCACTCTAACCGCTGAGCGACTAGGAGACTCGTGGCGAGCGAGGTCATATTTACTAGGTTGGTATGTTGTTAGTGGTAACGTCTCGTAACTATGTTGTTGCTTAATCCTCAGCCTCATAATTTTGTGAGCCCTCTTGAGGCTTATCGACACAGTATCTAATTAAATGTAGAGAAGACCATTGCAGTTATAGACGCAACTTTTTGCAGTTGCGAAAAGAAAGCCTGAAAAAAATTCAGGCTTGTACACGATTCAAACCCTTGACCTCGACACAGTATCTGTTGGGTTCCTTCCAGTTCTAACAAGTTATTTTCAGTCAGTTGGTAACTTACATGATTAAGAAACTTGCTGTCCTTTGTGGCCCAGCCAATCTGCATTACACCTGCAGTGAGAAGGGTCACTTCATAATACCACACACCTGAAATGAAATGGTCAGTTGCAGTGCACTCAGAAAACAACATTTGACTTTTTCACTCCTTATGTGAAACGTACAGTCAAATAATGCGAGTGTAACAAGCTTGTTCCTCTGGGGATGAAATCCTGTCCATCCAAAAAAACCTACATGTAGCGTAGCGGTAGTTTCCAGTGGTACTGTTTATTATACTGTACACTATTTGAGTTCAAACTTTTGACTCTAAATGAAATCGTTAAAAGTAAAACCTAATGAAAAGTACTTTAATTTTCTGTCAGCGACACTGTTTATATTGTTTGTATTGTACAATTTGTTTCTAACTTTTTTAATCTGTGAATGAAATCTTAAAATACAGTGTTTCATTGAAGCGCTCAATTGACACTTTCTCTTTACATATTAATTGCCTTGTGCAGACAAATAATTGCTTGAACATACTTACCTGATAAGACACAGAATGTGCATCGCACACTTTCAAACGAGGACGCATCACACCTCGCCTGAAACATAAACAAGTACATGAGCATTAAGATATACCATCTGGCTTTAATTTAAAAATCTGATTGTCAGATGTCTCTTTTGTAACTGTATTTTGTACAAACACCCCAGTACTAGCTGGTGGACAGTGATCTCCTGGCTTGCATAACCAAATGACCAAAACAACCAGGGTAGGGAAGGTTTTGTTGCTTATAACTCAACCTCAATCAATTTGAATGGACTTCAATCCCCCACCCCCCAACCCCACCCAACTGTGATCCTATGCATAAGTGTGTTCATAGTGACTGGGCATGTAAAAGGCAATTTCAGTAAGAGTATCTCTGACTTGTATCCTTCTTGAAAGTAACTTGACTGGAAACTTGGCCACATGTGATTTGCACCTCAACATACTATCTCACTTCACTTCAAACTCACTTCAAGTCCTGTGGGTGATATTTTAAGATAATCACTGACGTCATTGTTATTTAGCATGACATTGATCGTGCTTAAATCTGTTGTTTCATAGGCATATGGACGATTCTGTGGGCAAAACAAACACAAAATATAAACCACATATCACTGCATCAAGGAAGGCATGCCAATGTTTGTAATGGTTTACTCTGGGCCCCTTTGTTCAAAGCAGAATGAGGTTATTATTATTATTATTATTATTGTTATTATTATTATTATTATTATTATTATTATTATTATTATTAATCCAGAAGTTGCCTCAACTTTCAATGTGCTTCTGGACTCTAGAATATTAATCTCCTTTTGACTGACTGAATCCTGTTAACTAAAGCTGATTTGACAAGTATTAACTACTTTGAAGAATTCTGGAAACAACGGTGCCCTGAAACTAATGCTTCCTAAGGAATCATTGCTCTTGGGACATTTGTAGTAATCCTCGCTCCACCCAAATGTAACAGACCCCTGACAGAAGCAATGGTCCAAGTGAAAATACTGTGCAGTAACAATAAAACTTTCAATGTGCTTCTGGACTCTAGAATATTAATCTCCTTTTGACTGACTGAATCCTGTTAACTAAAGCTGATTTGACAAGTATTAACTACTTTGAAGAATTCTGGAAACAACGGTGCCCTGAAACTAATGTTTCCTAAGGAATCATTGCTCTTGGGACATTTGTAGTAATCCTCGCTCCACCCAAATGTAACAGACCCCTGACAGAAGCAATGGTCCAAGTGAAAATACTGTGCAGTAACAATAAAACTTTCAATGTGCTTCTGGACTCTAGAATATTAATCTCCTTTTGACTGACTGAATCCTGTTAACTAAAGCTGATTTGACAAGTATTAACTACTTTGAAGAATTCTGGAAACAACGGTGCCCTGAAACTAATGCTTCCTAAGGAATCATTGCTCTTGGGACATTTGTAGTAATCCTCGCTCCACCCAAATGTAACAGACCCCTGACAGAAGCAATGGTCCAAGTGAAAATACTGTGCAGTAACACTAAAAGTAAGGAACATTTCTCATTGAGTATTATACGTTTTTAATTACTTTCGAGGATTCTAAAACTATTAATTTTAACAGTATTTTAAGCTGTTGTGTAATTTCTACTGTGCCTAGAAGTAGATTTAATGCTTTAAGCCCCAACAGTGACAAGCATCTAATTTCTCCTCACAGTATCCCTACTTGATCAAACATACAGGTCATGAGAATAAAGGAAATGATCATCAAAGATAAGATCTCTTGATTTTTATGCAAATTCTCCACACTAGTACCATAAGAAATATATGAAGAATGGTGAGGAGAATATGGATGTTGATATTGGGGTTAAAAGGGTTATTAGCCTTACATGTGCAAATGAAGAAATTTACTCATCAAAATAAGAGATGATGTAGTTTGAAAGGCTTGCATAAACATAAAAGGTGAGAGCTGTTCAACTTTTTCATTTCTACAGCAAGCTCACACATTGTCTTTAATTTTAATTACACACATAACACCAGGTAAATTTACATCCACAGACACATAAAAATAGGTACCCGATGGGTATATGTGTGTACTGAGAGCAAAGGTTAGGGAGGCAATTTTTGTACTGAAAAAAAAAGAGATGAAAATAGAAAAAAAAAACAATTGCACTGAAAGAAGAATTGGATGTGTTAAGGGCGATTGGAATAGTGTGTATTAACACCATGGTAGTCATAAAAATTACACAATAAAGGAAATCCTCCTTTTACTCATTAGACAAGTGTTTTGGTTGTTAGAAATAACAGACATCTTAAAGTAGCTACTGAGTACATGTATTGTGGAAAGATGCAGCCCCCTAGGCCTCAGTATTAACTTAAAAAATAAGAACCACTAACTACCGAATATAATATTACAGTTATGTATCAAATAACACAAGAGGTTAAATCCAGCTTACCTTCAGCGAAACTGCAATCATGCAAATTAAGACATGTAGAAAGAAAAAAAGAAAAAACTTAGTGGTGTTCTAAACTTTACAATTTTCAGAAAAAGCATTCATGCAAATCAATACAAAATTTTTGTCTAAGCTACCTGGTCCATAGTTATACTTACATGTGTTGTCAAGAAGCCACTGAGAGCAAAATCCAGCCTGGTGTTTTTCAAAGTTTTTGCTCCCAAGCCATTCCCTTTCCAGCTTTGCAACCAACTCTGCTATCCCAGCATCGCGAATGGTCAGCTTGTTTTCACCTGTACCAGTTAATATGTGAAGATCAAAGTCAAATGCTCACTGACTATAATAATCAACATAATTATTGCCTTTAGGATGACTTAATCCAAGAATATGTCTTGTTGTAAAGTAAAGCCTAAAGTAAAGCCTTAGATAAGCCTAGTTCACACAATGCAACGTGAGCGCAAATGCAAGAATAGTGCAAGCAAATGTGAACATAAAAATTTAAATGCAAGTCCAAGTGCAGTTGTTGCAAGGAAAGGAAATTTTTCTTTTTCTTTACTTGGCTTGCACCTGCACTTGCATTAATATTGTCTCACATGTGGACATCGCCATGCAAGCAAATGCAAGCAGAACATGATTTTTCTGCCATCCTGGAAAACTGCTCCAAATGTGCTTGGATGCATGGTATTCATTGCGCTTACTTTTGCTAAAGTTTGCATTATGTGTCAACATTACTTTGCATTTGCACTCGCATCACATGTTTGTACCAGGCTTAAGGTGATCAGCCTTTACAAATCAGGAATTGGAAGGTGGTCTCTTTAGAGAGATGGCCAGTGATACTGTATAGGTAAGTCCAATAATACAACGTAAGTTGTTTGACAGAAAATCAATCTCACATAACAGACACCTCTCTAAGACAATCATTTCTGCAGCTGAACTCAACTGAACAGGATTTCCCAGGCAAGTCCCCTAAAATTCATATGCTATCACAACTGGATAACATACCAATCGAAAATCCTGAAGTTACAAAGCCTTCTAATGGCTTTTAAGGTGGCAAGTCCTGATGGCTCAAGCCCAGCTTTTTATGGTATAAAAATGAGATGGTCCATATAGCTGAAAGTTAACTAGTATCACATACTTGTTTGTGCAAATTTCTCCAATGCCAATATTGAGTTGAGGACTACACTGGGACATTCATCTGTTGACTAAAATGCAATTTAGTCTTAATTTTTTAATATTATTGACAAGGTTAAAAGCTGTTGGTTTGAACTCCCCACCAATTCCAAAATTCAAGTTAGCTTCATACTTGGCTTCAAAAATTTTGGTTTTTGAGACCCCCACCCCTGTGGAATTTCCAATGACCCTCCATGGGGTGGGTATGGACACTTTCTCAAACTCATTAATAATTCATACAGAGAAAACAAAGGAAATGTGCTGGCGTTTTGGATACCGGATCTTAATTAGCACAAAATTTAGCGAACTTTTGCTTTGAGTTTCTCCAAGAACTACGTAATGAATGGTTTGAGAAGCCATATCAAAAACTCACAAGACCGTTTCATCTGGTATTCAAACACCTTGATGCAACACTATTTCTTGTGTTTGTTAATATATTACTTCAGTCTGAAACCTCACATTCTTTACACATGCCCCACTATCCTTAAAGAAACATAATCACTATGACTGCTCTCAGTCTGTAAACAAGTTAACAAATTGGGAAGAAAAGGCCGTAGAAGAAATAAAGAGTTGTGCTTCTCTGTGCTTAATTAGCAAGAAAAATCACCAAGGAGTGTCTGTTCCCTTTAGTGCCTTGGAACTGTGCATTGTAATACCCATACCAAGTCATACTGGGGCTTTATTAACTTTCATGACAAAACATAATGTGACATGATACACCTTACGCTTACCAGTCTATGCATAAAAAATTCCAGCATCCCTTGGGTTAATAAGGAAATACTCAGTGGACCTAAAAGGATAAATGGAAACGTCTCTGTCAGTAAAACTAATACATGTATTTAGCTAAGCAGACTACATGTATGGCTCCTCTGACTCATGTCAGAAAATAACTTTTTCAATGGCAAACTCTGATATGGGTTTCAAACTTCAACATTCCGAGACAGCACTAACTTTTGGCGTGAGCAACATGCTAAGATTTTGACTTTCTAAATAATTTTGCCAACTGAAGAGATCATAGATACCCCTCACCCCTTGGAATTTGGAATGACCATCCATATAGTGGGTATGCATATTTTCTGGACACCCAATAAAAGGAAAAGGTTCATTCTCTACCAACACCAGCTAATCAACCCATGATTGACACTGCATTCGTAATCTTATTATTTCAGATCTAACATATTTTGGAAACATTTTCACTGCACATGGCATATAACAAATCAGTTTAGTTTCACTAACCAGCCAACTTATCTGCTAAGCATGCCAACACAACAGCAAGGTTTCGGCAAATAGATGGTGTGAGTTCACTTTCCCGTTTGTCTACGTCAGTTTTGAAGACAAGTCTCTTAAGGTTCTTTGACAGATTCAACCTTGATGAAAGAGTCTCTATAGCTTCCTGAGGAAAAACATCAACACTAAAAATTAATATTCACTACTGGGCGCATGTCTTGGTACAACAAGAAGAGAAGGTCTTAACCATGTAACTATATCTTGCACTGATCCCCAGTTTCAAAATGCTCTAAGTCTGTTTCAACAATCACCCATTCTAGATCATCCTAGGTCTAGCCGGGTCTTAGTCATTGCTCTCTACATGTATTTTGATAAAAACGTTTTGTTATTAGCAAGGCAGTGGGAATCATTTGATTAATTGTACCTTTACTGTCAAAAGATTCACTATGTGCGGTCAGTGAAAAGTCAAGAATTTATTTCATCCTGATGGGTGGCAATACGGACATGTATGCGTAAATAAAAGAATCCAAGAAAGTGTTTGTCTTTATAACCAAAGCTACTGAAGTGTCAGCTGTCTCCTTGCCTTAACCTCCCATGGAGGACAAGAGTACTGTCCATACCAGATCTTTCTGGTTCACCTACGCTGTAATTTATAGGTGTAGTTTCTCAGCACATCCCTGGAGTATGTACATGTACACATAAATAAAATAAACCTTAAGAATGTATTTGTCTTTATAACCAAAGCTACTGAAGTGTCAGCTGCCTCCTTGCCTTAACCTCCCACGGAGGACAGGAGTACTGTCCATAACGGATCTTTCTGGTTTACCTACGCTGTAATATTATTGTAGTTTCCACTGAAAGATTTTTTTTTGTTTTGCCAAACTTTTCTTCATTTTAGATTTACATAGCTTTTCTAAGTTAATAATCGAAATATTACACTTACTCTGGTAGGAAGTGGGCACTCATCAAGAATAAGGCAAACAAAGGCTGCTCCAAGTGAATCCTCCAGAGGAATAGCAAAGATGCAGGACTTGACAACACTCAGCCATCCCTCCTCTACAATTTGAGCAACAAGCACAAAGTTGTAGAATTTATACTGTCAACTCCCCCTCAACATTATATCTTTTGTGGAAAAATGAAGTACAGAATGTATACCCATGCCATGGTTTTATTTTTGCCACTAAGACAATCTAAACTGAACAGTCACTCTCCTTTGAGGGGGTGGTGGCATAGTCTTGTACATAAACTCCTTAGAATTTTGATAGGGAGTGTGCTGACTAAATCAAAGAAAAAGCTACACAGAGGCCACAAGGGCCTTGCAGCTGGCATTTAACTTTGTTTTCTGCAGAATGAAGCAACTGTATAGGAGAATTACTACTCCACCCTGGATGGGATAGGGGATGCTACTCTTTCTCACGGTTATCCCCAGCATCCCTTTGCTAGTACCCATTTATACACCCTGGCGGAGAGAGAGAGAGAGACAATGCAGAGTAGAGTTTCTTGTCTATGTACTAAACAACGTGACACGATGCAGTGACAAGCCTTGAACCAACAATCCTTCAAATGAAAGTCCAATCAATCAAAAGTCTTAAATCTTAAGGTCAGTGATTCAACTCCTCATCAAGTTAAACTTTTAATTATTTGCCACAAAATGAAACAGCCACATCGTACAGTTACAACAAACGGAAGCTTTCGATCATGACCCTGCAATGGGCTAGCATACCATCCAGGGGAGAGCAGAGAGACTGGGACAGACTGCCGATGGAATAGACGTGAATTTTAGCGCTCCGACATAAGCTCCCTTTGGAACAATAAATTTTGCCTAAAACGGCAAGCTTATTCACTGACAACTTTATTTTAAAACAGAAATATCATGTGCCACCAAAACCGAGCGAGAAGAGAACACGGGTCTCTAGCTCAGGAAAAGAAAACTTATGTCACGTGGATGCCAGCAATGCCATCTTAAAAGACATTCAAAACAAACTAGAAAAGCTGAACGTTCTAGACAGAATCAAGGAGCGGTTGGTTAAGATGGAAAATGATATGACCAGCATAAAAGAAAAAGTCGCGGATTTGGAAAAGGGCCTAAATTCAGTTAATACTGAGGTGGCAGAAATGAAGCAAGATATTGAGAAGAAGGCAGACTTTGAAAAGCTTCAAACGCTAGAAAGTGAAGTTGAAGAGTTACGCAACAGGTCTCGAAGAAACAACCTGGTATTCTACAATGTCCCGGAAAAAGTAGAAGGTCAAAACTGCGCATAATTTATCCAAAACTTTATTGTTAGTCACATGGGGCTGGAGATGGAACAAGTTGAGATTGAACCGGTCCATCGAAAGCCAACGCACCCGCTTAACAACAGCATGAAACAACCAAGACCAATTCATGTAGCCTTCTTACGATATACCGAGAAAGTCAAGATCCTCTCCAGTGCCACAGCGCGTCCAAAGGATAATGCTTTTCATGGAAATGTAATTGGCATAGGACCTGACTACGCAAAGAATACACAACACTGACGAAAGGCTCTTGCTCCCTACAAAAAGCATTTACAAAAGAAGCTTGGGCAAGACAGAAAAGTGCTTATTGCCAACCCCGCTACCTAAAGTACCTGGACGAGAATGGCAATCTGAAAGTAGTAAGCAACGAAGACTTCGAGAAGATGAAAGGTGAAATGACTAAAGATTCATAAGAGGTAAAGGAGACTTGGTGCAAGGATCTACTGAACTTCGTAAAGAAAGAATGCTATTTGGCCTTTTAGAAGGTAAATAGTTTAGACGCAACATTTGAAGTAGAGCGAAATTTCCATACATCGGCTCATTACCACATACCCAAAGAAATGCATTTTAAAATAGCTGTTACGTCGCTATTGTTTTTCAATGGGCTTTTTTTGTCTCTTAGTTTTAAATTTACTCGTGTCTCTGTGCTTTCTACGTTCTTTTTTTCTTTGCATCACTTATTGGCTTATTTAGTTTTTTTTTGTCGACTGTATTTTCTGATCTTCTTCAGGCTGTTGTTAAAAATGACAATATGGCGGATTGTTTCTCATGTTCAGCTTGGTAACCGCACCAATAAATCGTGACTATTACACAACGTATGTGTTCACTTCAGTTTCACTGAAGAAGATCAGTGAAACTGATCGAAACGTCGATTTTAAATATTCTTAACCTTGGAAAAGATCCCGGAAAACAGTGAAAATTTTAATTTCAAATAACTACCCTTTTTGAAACGCTTTCAAATTAAACATCGTTTCATTGAATATGAGAGGGTTACACAACCCAAACAAAATAAGAGCTATATTCAAATATCTTAAAAATGAAAAAGCGGTAATTATTTGTCTTCAAGAAACCTTTTCTAAACAAGAAGATGAAGCAGTCTGGTCTGCAGATTGGAGAGGGCAGATAATATTCTCACGTGGTACTGAACATTCTAAAGGAGTGTGTATTCGTTTGAATCTCACCTCAAATTTGCAAATTAATACAATAGAAAGCGATTCCTCTGGGAGATATATAATCCTGAAAGTAACAATGGAAGGTAAAGACTATTTTTTTGATTAATGTTTACGCTCCAACTGACTATCGTGAACAAGAAAATTTTATCTAAACGCTGAGCGAGAACTTAATTTCCAAAACCGACACTTCAAGAGTTATTGTTGCAGGTGACTGGAACACCACCTTAAGTAAGCTTGATAAGCATGGCAGAGTGCCATGGAAAGAAACCATGTACAGAAATGCTGTAAAGATAATAGACTAAGACAGTTCTCCTTTAAATAGTTGCACCTTCAAGTAACGGGCTCTTAACTGAGGGCTGGTATGCAGTGTAACGACTTTAGAGAACTCAATATTCGTTATTCTTTCTATTTCGATCATTTCCCCTTAATTTTTTTTGTGCCTTTTCTTTGTTCAATGATCCCGTTCCTGTTGAAGTAACGTTTATCAGCAACACTGCAACTTTTCAAGGGAATTCGTCAATTAAAAGAAACGTTTTACATGCTTTTGTCAAGGTTATTTTACACATACCTAGTATATCTGTTTGACACAGAGAAGAACAGTTGGTATTGGTAAGATAATTATGTTATGAGTAAGTTATGACTATGTAGTACGTTATTATTTTAAACGCTAATAAACAGTATAAACACGCCCTACAATAATTGGAACGGCTTAGCTTCATTTCAATTTGGATGAGTTGCTTCATTTTTAAAACTCTCCTTTCTTGAACGAAATTTTCCAGAGGGGGGGGGGGGTGTTTGTCAAACTGTGGAAAATCCGGAGGGATGGAGGGGTTATAGCTTCAAGAAACAGAAAATCCGGGGAGGAGGGGGGGGGTCCTAAGTGAAATTCCCTCCATGGTAGGGGTATGGATATTTTCTGGAACCACACAATGTAATATTGTTAATTAGAATATTTATGTTATTGTAAGCCTATTAGAAAGGTATATTGTTAAGGTATTCCCTCTCCTTAAACTTAATTTATTTTTTCTATCTTGCAGGTAAAAAATGTAAAGCTTATAACATAGAATGTTAGTTAAGCTCTTTATAGCATATTCAATTTTTTTGTCTTTGTAATGCTCTCTGTTCATTTAGCTTTTCTATAGCTATATTTTTTCCTAGTAATTTTGCTGTACTCCTTTTTTGTGTGGATGTAGTGTTTATAATAGCCCAATAAAAAAAAATACAGGGGAAAGCAGTACTCCTAGTGTCTTCCAGGGCTGTCATTAGGTTTTGAGTCACCTGTTACCTTGAACTTCACACCCACAACAAACTTGTTGCTTTGATAATAAATTACACTAACAAGAGGCCAAGAACACCTGTAATGTGGAGGTTCCATCAAGCATACTCAGCCATAACAGGTGTTACGGGTTAATGACAGCCCTGGCTTCATGTCACAGAAACCAGAGTTAACCCTTTATAAGCCCCAATATCAATATGAATATTCTCCTCACTGTTGTCCATATATTTCTTATGGTACCAGATGGGAGAATTTGCACAAACATCAAGACATTTTATATTTGGTGATCATTTCCTTTATTCTCATGACCTGTATGTTTGATTTTGTATGGATATTGTAAGGAGAAATTACATGATTTTCACTATTGGGGCTTAAAGGGTTTAATAAGTACTGGTCACATGGGTCCCGACCCAGTGACCCTAGTGCAACTTAAACCTAATGAGAACATGGTTCTTGTTTTCATTAGAGCAGTTTTCAATTGTGTCGAAAGTAATGCTGTGTTTGCTTTGGTTTTGCATTACTGGGCTCTCTGATTGGTTAAAAAAACTCGCGCCACTTTCTCAACCAATCAGGCGTAAAACCAAAACCAATCGTGACTTGCTCGCACGCGTTTTCCTGCGCTTAGCGCCAATTGCTTGTATTTGATTTGATTTCTGATTGGTTCATTTTGTGTTTTGTTCCTGTTGTGATTGGTCAGAGTAATTGCTTTGGTTTTGGTTTTACGACACTCATTTGAAAACCGTTCTATTGTCACTGTCAGCAATCAGTCAGGTTCATTTCCTACCTTCTTCTGCTAGAGAGTGTAACATTGTCATGCATTCTGGAGGCTCCATGTTGCTGCAGAAAGAAAAAATTCTCTATAGGTTAGGTTTAACTTTTTAATTTCCTAATTGCTCGTTAACATTGCATTAAATATGCCCTTAATGACGTTTCTTTTAAAGGCTGAGGTGTTGTTGTAACCTGTTCTCTCTTGTCTTGTGAGCCAATGGTATGTATGGTTTTAATAGGTAGTAAGAGAAACATCATTATAATACAATACAATACAATCATTATGCTGTGAATAGCATTTGCAGGTTACATGATCACCACAGTTCAGTATACACCTTATTGAAAAAAACGTTGTCGGGAAAAAAGCAAAAACCATGAACTATGTGACCCAATGGTTTTCTGGGAAGTGGAAGAACCTGCCTTTATTCTCAGACACTGTGCACATCGTAATGACAGAAAAAATAAAACTGATAGGTATACTCCAAAAATTCTCCATAAATAAAAAATACCTTGAATATCAATAACCAAAAGGGAGTAACAATTCCATTATGTCACATCCTTCATGGTTTGTACTTTTTACCAGATGCTTTTTAAATCACAGGTGTATGAAGCCAGGAGGGGTACTCTGTGAATTTATGGGTGGAGATGTGTTACCGGGACTCTGAAACCCTTACACTATACCAGACTATGATCAGCTACATTTTGCACCCTATTCTACTCTGGATGTCAAAAATCTCTACCCTATCCCAGGCTTGCCAAGTGAAAGCTCCTGTTCCAGATTAAATTCTTCATACCACTAATCAGTTTCCTGATAAATGATTCTAGACCAAACCTCTCTGATATTCTTCACCCTATCCTGGACCTAGCTGCTCGAAAACCATACTCTTCATTCATAGTTAGGGACTGGTTACCATGAATCCTTGCAAGTTTCAAAGGCTAAAGATGCTGTGCTGAAGGCACCACAACTGTGCACAATCTTTTGTTTTAAATTCAAACACTGTGGCTGAATAACTTCATAGTAACATTTCTACTGGATAGTTGCTCATACAAAATTCAAAATCTATTGATGCTTGTGCAAAGTCAAGGCTAAAAAGCATAACCAAAACATCAAACAAAGGACTTTGCTGACCTTCATAACCAGTTTCTTTTATTAACTGTGCTTCACAGCTGCACATAGCCACATAACTTCGATATAACCCGTGCTCTGATTGGTTGAAACAGCATGCTTTATCAGAGTACAGATGCACTGAGTAACCCGCATTGAGTAACACCATTCTGAGCACTCTGGCAAGCTGAAAACCTTTCTTGCGCACGCTTGCAAGCTACGAATAAAACTTGTTTTCTTGCAAGATAAAGCCAATTTCTTAACAAATGTGAGCAAAGCTATATTATAAAACAAATCAAAAAGCCAAAACGATGCTTTGTTCTGTGATAAAGCACGCAAGGAAGTGATGAGATCACTCAAAAAGTAGGGAGAAGCACTCGCCTCTGGCTCGTGTCCACCCTACACTTCTTTTGTGCTCTCGTCACTTCCTTATGTGCTTTATCACACAACAAAGCACGGTTTTGGTGTTTTTATTTGTTAATTACAGTTGACTGCTACATTCATTTGTGAAATATCATGTTCTGTCCACTCAGAGTTGTACAAATATCTTCTGAACGTCCAAGGGTTGCATAACAGACATGATGTTCCCCTCAAAATTACTCTCATTTAGAATTACATTAAGCTTTATCAGGCACAGAATGGATTACTACACAATGAACAGGTGTTAATTGAGAATGAATGAGATTTTAATTGTCCAACTAAACTGACATTGATAAACAGCTGAGTTTGACAAACCGTGTGGGTTTTTAATGAAGATTTTCAAAATGATATTGACAAAAATATGGTTTAGTGGTCATACTTTCAAAATAAAGAACTGCAGAGTGTGAAGTGAAAGTTAACTTTATTTTTAATAATTAAGCCAAGCCGAGCATTTCGAATCTGACTTTTTGACAGGAAAGCCTCCTGAAATAGAGTCTGGACATATTTGTAGATTGAGCATAGAAATAAGCTCCTTATTTGAACGGCTCTTTTAAGTTTATCAGGCTAAAACACACAGAATTATTTGTCTTACTTTCCTGCAAGTTTCCGCACGGCGCAGAGAGCGTCCAATACGAGACGATCGGTCTGATCAGAAGATCCGGTAGACGCCGAAGGAGGAAGAATTCTTCCGTGTATTGTCCGGGTAGTTGTTCCGTACTCCGCATCGTAGCTGTCTTGTCTCAGGGGTTCAAAGGTCTTACAACAACAAGTTCCCATATATGCCTACAAGAACACCTGGCTCAATTCTACCACACAGCAAGGATGGCAAAAACACTCCTGGAAAAGAACCATCACAACATTTTGAAACCCCACACTAATACGTTTCTTTTTCCAGAAAGCAAACAAACTATCGAAATGTTGGAGAGCCTTCGTTAGTTATTGGTCAGTTCTTGTATCTGCAAAGTTATGCGCGAGATGAAAGTGCCCGCAATTTGTTTACGTTTTATCAGCAGTTTCTCTCACTTTTCGAATGCGTTCGCGTTGCACCATCCCATAATACTGTTTTACTTTTTAAGCCACTGCATCAAAAGAATGGTGGCCAAATGGCGTCTTCCTTTCTAGAAGACCTATTCGAGAAAGAAGTGGATGAGAAGGAGGTCAGTGCTATGGTGGGATCGCTGGAAAGCCAGCTGGCATCGACGGCGATCCCTAGATCCCATCAAAATGAAGTCAAACCTTCCGTAGCAGCGACCAAGGCTAGTCCTAAACTAAGCAACATGACTAGCAAGGCGCCAAACCAAACGAGCCCGATTCAAAATCAAGCCGTGACAGCAGTTCGCCCGGGGATATCTTCATCGCCAGTGATAAATGCGGGTGGCAATACCACGATTACTACTGTTATCAACATCGCTCCTCGTCCTACGGTTACTACAGCAGTTCCGTTAGCTCCTCGACCCGCGACAATGGCGGTTCTCGCTCCGAACTCCGGGTTTGCGGGGCCGGGAGCACCTCGCTTCGTTACAGCCATGATCAACAACATTAATGTGATCAATCCTCAACAAATGGTCTCGCTAGCGCCGCGACTTGTGCCGACAAATGCGACTGTAGCAGGAAATCCTCAAGCCATTGCAGGGCCGAGAATTATTCAGCAAATTCAACCACGGGTTGCCAACATGACGGTGAGGTCTGTAAACCCACAAGTTGTGTTACAACAAGCGGCGACAAGCTCGCCGATTCAGCAGGAAAAGAAGGTCAACATTTTACAAACTCAGATTCGCCCAGTACCGGCGAGTGTTAGCGTGTCGCAAAATGTTCCGATTAGGACTACTCTAACCCCGATTCGACCTCAACTAAGTACAATACCTGGAACTACAATACCTGGCACAATAACGTATAGAATGCCTGTGAGCCAAGTTACTGTTACAACTCCGAAAACTGAAGTCTCTTCTACAACCATTTATACTTCAACCATAAATTCGAATTCTTCGAATGTAGTTATGCGTGTTACTAAACCCGTTACAGTAGCACCTCAGCCACAAAGTGTTAATAATGTCAGCTTAGCTGGTAATCAAACCAAACTTCCTCAACCTTCTTCTACACCGCCAAAAGTCACGCATTCTCAGCCGCAGGTCAATGTGGCACAAATTGAACAAGTAAGAGAGCAAGCCCTTAAGTTGAAAAATTTCTTCAACAACTTGATCAGGCTTGCATCGGATCAAAAATCTCCTGATGTTGGCAAGACTGTTAAAGAATTGGTGCAAGGTGTTATGGTGAGTTTGCTATGGTACTTTGAAACCAGAAAGAAAGGCTAAACTGTAGAATGCAGGGCCACTTTTTTGCATGCTATTGCATAGCAATAGTGTCTATTGTGATATTCCTTGTTCCAACACATGAAAATGAGGTGAACTAAAGTGGTGCTGTATATTCTATAAGTGCTCCAAAAGAAACATTATATTGGGGGAGGGGAGTCAAAAGAAAGGGAGAAACCAAAGTTACACATACAGTCAAAGTACTCAGTGCGTTCCGCTCATTATTTAGGAATGATTTTCATTAATCGGTAATGGATTTCATTATTGGAATCAAAATTCCATTATATTTTTTAAGTTGAGGATGATTAAAATCTTCCATTGGTAGACTCATTTGAAGTAATGAATGTAGAAATGTTGATTGGATTGTTACTAACATAAGAAAAAAGTTCACACATTGGGGGCTGTTGGTTTCAGTCAGTTTGACTTTACGGGGGAATTTTTCTCAATTTTCAGGAGCATTTCTTGTGCATTTACAGCACACTTGTTTTGAAGAGATTATTCTTCACAGTTTTATAACAGCAGACTGCTTCTTCACGTGTAAAAGTACTTGCGATTAATATTTTGTCGAGCGAACACAAATCAGGTTAGATACGTCAAACCTCCAACAGTCTGCTACTTGCACATGAACATTTGCCTGATGTCAATTATAAACCAATCAGCATTCCTTATTTGGAACAAGGCTACCATTGGAACATTACAATATTCAATTTGAAAGACTGGAATTTTGATTCCAGTGATACAATCTGTTCTTGATTCATGAAAGTCATTCCCAAATAATAAGTAGAATGCGCTGAGTATTTCCACTGTAAAACAAGAGTAGAAAGGTGTGTCTGCATGCTGTATCACTGCCACTCAACAAAGTTTACGTTACAGTTGCACCCACTTTGCACACACTCAGTCAATGTGGACACGATACAAATTCTGGTACAAATGGTGTCCGTAATAACCCAAGTTTAACTGTACTAGTTTTTGACATGTTATTGAGAACTTTCTGGTTGCCAATCAAAACACCAAGCCAGTGGGGGAAACAGTGGTCCGGTTTCATGTTGCCTTCTTTTGTTATTACACTGGAAACCATCAGAAAGTTTTTAAAAAGATATCAAAACAGTTGTCAAGTGCTTCACAGCACTACAGCAGTCAAATGAGGAAGATAGTTTGAACCTTTTGTCGATTCTTCTGATAAGTCAGGGAGGTTCAAACTCTTTGAGGGCATACAAGAGATGGTGAGTGCTCGTGGCAGCTCATGAATGCTGACATTCTTCATATTTCCTGGCAAAAAACTACTGTTTGTTTGTTTCTTGTAACCAAAAGAATCCACAGAGTACTAGAAGGTCTATCAGCTCACAGAATTAAATCTGATTGGTCTCTGATGCAACGCAATCAACAATCCATGAATATTTTGAAATTCACAGTTTCACTAGCTGTACTTTCATCTCTGGATTACTGAATGAAGTTCTTAGTTCTACTTTAGTTGACAGAAAGGCTAGAAGCAGTTAAATTGTGATTCAGATCACCTGCATAATTGCAACTGAGAGCTGCACATGAATTACAGTTGAAACTTGACTATCTGGACTCATAAGAATCCCAAAAATATCCTGGATAATTCAAAGTACAGATAGTGGATAAATAGACAATAATACATGGGTGCGCGGAGATATGGAATTTCTCTTTGAGTGTTCAACACAATATCTCACGAGTGAGCGTAACGAAAGAGTGAGATATCGAATTGAACACGAGAAGGGAAATTCCATGTATCTCCAAGCAACCATGTATTATTGTGTTTATTATATAAACACAAAAGCCCACAATATTACTGAAACAATTTTTATTTAAAGGCAACAGCAGTAAGCGTGAAGGCAGAATTCAAACAAACAATTTTCAAATACATTCATTAACACAATAGAAAACTTTTCACTATTATTTTATTTTCATTTTATTATTACTACTCTTTATTGCTTTATTTGTCCGTATTCATTAGTAGACAATCTAAAGTCACCGTACCTTCTTGCTCCAGATTAAACTTGCTTAAACAAGTGCCTCTCAAACAATTCAACTGTTGAACATTGTCCTTTCAATAATAGACTCGCTGTAGCGTAGGTTTTTCAGATAATGATCCACAGAAGCGATAATTCCTCAAAGTTTTGTTGGCTCATATTCATCACCAGACTTTTTTCTCACAGACAGTAGAAATCTACTGAGGTCAGTGTCTAATTCTGCAAGGCAGTATGTCTTGCATGGATATGTCTTGTTTCGTTTTCATTTGGTAAAAACAACTTCCAACAATATTACATCACTGTTCATCTTTCTTTGAATGTTTTTGTTGGCTTCAGCTTCGACAAATCTTTCAACATCTTCGTTGGTGAGGGACACGAATCACTTGCCGAATTTTTGGCTATTTTTTCTGGTGTACTGCTCATCGTAAACTGTTAGTAGTTATTTCTTGTTTCTGAACGAGCCAAGTGAACAGAGATCGAGAACTATGAAATTGATGGGCAAACCATTGTCAAAAGTGGCGCGAAAGAACGCGCGTGACGTCGCAAAAGCTGATTGGCCATATTTTCACATGTAAAATTATTGCAATTTTACATGTACCAATTACGATTTTTCTCAGTGGTGGAAATCTCTATAAAACACTCCAGTTTATATAATAATGTGAATTTTATGAGATGTAAAATCAAAGCTGAATACATTGAAAGGAACAAAAATCAGATGTCAAAGGTACATGGGTGTGATAGCTATTTTGCTGTTATTAGTAGGCAACTGAAAATAGCATAATTTTTGTGCTTTTCAATCAGTTTTTGCCAGGAAATGTGAAGAATACAAAGTCTGTTCAAGGGAATTACATCTGCTTTCTTTTAGTGTTCATGATCTTAACTGGTCAATGTCTGAAAACGTGACCACAGATAAAAGTCCATTTATCCAAGGACTGAGTGGTTGAGGTTTGAGTGTTGACAAGCCTTTGAGAAGAAAATCTCTTGCATAGTCCTCGGCAAGCACATGGCCAACTCAACATGATTCATTTGTATTACTTTAACAGGCCATGGTGTAAGCCACAGTGACTAAACTTTCATCTTTATAGTCGAAATACTCAGCGCGTTCCACTTGTTATTTAGGAATGACTTTCATTAATCAGGAACAGATTGTATTACTGAAATCAAAATTCCACTTTCAAGTTGAATATTGTAATGTTCCAACAGTAGCCTTGTTCCAAATAAGGAATGCTGATTGCTTTATTATTGACATCTGGCGAATGTTCACGTGCAAGTAGCAGACTGGTGGCGGTCAGACGTGTCTGACCTGATCTGCTCACTCGACAAAATATTAATCGCAAGTACTTTTATCCGAGAAGAAATAGTCTGCTGTTATAAAACTGTGAAGAATAATTTCATAAAAACAAGTGTGCTGTAAATGCACAAGAAAAGTTTCTGAAAATTGAGAAAAATTCTCTGTAATGTCAAACCGACTCAAACCAACAGCTGCCAACGGTTTCGTATTTCGCATGTGAACCTTTGGTTTATGTAAGTAACAACCCAATCAACATTTTGTTACTTCGAATGAGTCTACCGTTGGAAGATTTCAATCTTCAATTTAAAAATGGAATTTTGATTCCAATAATGCAATCTGTCCCAATTAATGAAAGTCATTCCTAAATAATGAGGGGAATGCACTGAGTATTTTGACTATAAAAGTATTTGTGAACACAAATCAAGTCAGATAGGTCAAGCCGCCAACAGTCTGCTACTTGCACGTGAACATTTGCCAAGGCTACCGTTGTAACATTACAATATTCAATTTGAAAGTGGAATTTTGATTCCAATAACGCAATCCGTTCCCGATTAATGAAAGTCATTCCCAAAGAATAAGCGGAACGCTCTGAGTATTTTGACCATAAAAATAGTCATGTCTGGAAATTAATGTCCATCCTGCTACACTCCTACAACAGAAAAAAATATTCATTTACTAAGTAAACTCAATAATTTGTTTGTCTGGAAAGTCAACGTAACTATGCTTTGCTTGGTACTTAGCGTCACATAAAATGGGCAACATCCAGAATGTTAAAGTTGTGAGGTGGAACTGAAGTAGTGTCTGCAAGATGGTAATAGTAAAAGTCCAAAATAGGCTCACCTTGAGTGTTTCGGTTGTATGTTTTGTTGCTCTGTCTCCGTGTTAAGGACGGTGCCTCCTAATGCAGATGTATTTTTGCAAAGGTTATGACTATGGGGAAAAAGAAGATCTTAGCAAGGGTGATTGGAATCCAAAAAGAAAAATGTGGGTAGCCATGCATTTTTCAGAGATAATTAAGCAACCATAATTCCAAAAAAGTGCTAAAATACAAAGAATGTATGGCAATTCTTTCCAAATTTAAGCTCAATTCTCTCTGAAAAAATGTGCGGTTACCCCCACTTTTCTTTTTGGATTCTGATAGCCCTTGCTAAGATCTACTTTTTCAACAGTCATAAACCGCACAAAAATATTGTTGTATTAGTGGGCAAATTCCTTTAAGAAACTTGAATATTCCGAGATGTGCAGAACGTATGCGCAGTAACAAAAGGAGGCACCTTCCTTAACTCGTGCTTGTATTAGCCCCTTCACTTCCAGAGTTGGTCCCTCATTCATAATCATCTTATTGTGACCTTAAAATGTGGCTGTCAGATGAGTGGTCGTCAACAAGACATTATCACTCTTGAAGTGAAATTTGGTAAATTTGTCTGGTTTAGTTCTTGGTTTCTTTTGGGGTAGCCTGTCCGAGACGTTCAGATGGTGGAGCGCAAGCGAAAAATATAGCAAGCGAAAGAGCGGGAAAAAATGAGGGGAGACTGGGGAAGAGGACTAGGGGGAACACCTGTGCTCATTCTTCAAATAAAGTGGTTCTGGTATACCAGGATCTGATATCCCCTATGATTGGTCAAATTTGACACTTTCTATCAACACGCGGGCAGACGAGAAATGTGATATGGCAGAGGTTAGCGATACATCATCGAGTCACGCACACAAGTTTGATTATGTCTTAAGCATCTAATGCTTAAGGATTTTCCAAATATTGATTCGTTTAGAAGCCAACAGAAAGAGTGCTTGTTTAACCTCATTCAGGGAAAAGTTTGCAATGTGAAGAAAGCTTCTGAACGAATTTCTTAAAAATTAGAATTTTATATTTTATGCTATTTCCTATTTTATAATTCACTTGCATATTAAGTTATTTGTATTCTTATTTTTATTTACCTTCGAGGTTATTTATATAATATTTATTTATTTATCATTTTTGTAAGGTTAGTACTTCTGAAAAGCCCTGTTATGGGATGAAGTATAATTAAATGTATGTACATATGAATGTAAAAGACATCTTCGCTATCCTGCCTACCAGCGTCGGAAAAAGTTTAATCTATCGACTCTTTCCAAGTTTAGTGAAAAGATTGAAAGCCAATCCCGCTCTTTTGCTCACTATATTTTTCACTCGTGCTCCACTATCTGAATGCTTGGAACAGGCTACTTTTGGGGGTGAAAAGGATGCTTAGCAAGGTGTGTACATACATGTACACTGTACATGGGAAGAGGTCACTGTAGCAGAATATGCTTTCTTATAGGAAGGAACACTTACTGAAGAACAATTTGCAGCAAATCTACAAACGACACTCAATTCACCACCTCAACCAAATCTTGTTGGCTTTTTAAAGGTAGGTTATATTGTATTCTGATAACAAATGACCTGCTGCATGCATTGTAAATGTTTCTTCCCATTCAACTATCAAAGGATAGTGTTACAACTGACATTTGTGTGATATGGTGTGTCTCCCTCGTGATCTGCAATCTGGAGTCCAAGAGTCCAGGTTGAAGATTCCTGCATCCAATTTTTACTAGTTACTAAAACAGCAAAATATTCTGCAGATTGTTGAAAAAGATTTAATTCTTGCCATAGCTTTAAATCCCAAAGATGTACGGTGGTAAAGTCAGGCTTGTGAAATTGGCATGAGGCAGTGATTGTTTTGGATTAATGATTTACTAAAACCCAAATACAAGGGGATTCACACTTATTGAGCCTACCATAGTGTTCTTCATTCTATGAATTAATTTGCAAAATTTGCAAACAGTTCATACTAACTGTAAAATGTATGATGTTGTGTAAATTAAATGCAAACGAAACACGTGTGAATGAGTGTGCAACACAGCAACCATTTAAGGACAGACAGCTTGATCTGAGTTGTCCATCCTTTCACACTGCAGCTGTTTACACTGCATGCACGAAACTGAGTATTCCTTCAGTATTCACCTAGACCATTAAAATTTTCCAAGCAAATCAGGCATGAAAATGGTCAATTCAAATAATACAGTCTCCAACAAACTTAAATGCCAAAGGAAAACAAACAAAATTGTTTGCAAAAGCAGGAGTTTGAGAAATCTAATTATTAGTAAATAATAGTGGAACATAGTTCAAGGGAATTACACATCAGTCAATGTGTATCAGATTTATAGGATATTCTCCTTCTAATGTCTCATTTCTTTGTTTACAACCAGAAAACACTTCCACTGTTACGAGCACAGTCAAGATTACCACAGTCAAACACACCACAAAAGATCCTTCCACAGCAACAAGTACAACAAAAGACCAGTACCCCAACACATGCTGCTTCTCAACAAGTACGCAAGCCAAATGCTGAGGTGCAAAAAATCCAGATAGTGCCACAGCAAGGTCAACAGATGCTGAAGCAAGTTATTCTAACACCAGCACAACAGCAGCTGCTAAAGCGTCAACACCAAATTAATGCTCAGCGGGTACTTTTGACAACATCGACAGGGGCAGTGAGCGGCTCTCAAGTCGTTACTGGCTCGCGAAATGTTGTCATGGTACGTGCTCCACCGGGAACTGTGGGCACTAAAATGGTTGTAGCTTCTGCAAGATCGCAGGCAGGGACTACTGCTGCATCTGCAGCAGCTGGTGATAAACTGAAGCCCAAGGGTTTCACAGGAATAAGCAGGTAAGGTGTCAAAGAGTATTGGCAGTGTGAACTCTCAGTTCCTACCCTCTGTGGATGACATAGAGGATATTACACGGCAATGCGATGATATGAATTTTATTTTCGAGTGGTAGAAACAATATTTTACGAACGAGTGCAGCGAGTGAGTAAAATATTGTTTTTTACCACGAGAAAATAAAATTCATATCTTTGCGCTGCCCGGTAATTTTCTTTTTATTATATAGACAAGAGAACTTTTGTGCAAACAACAGAGTAAAAGCAGAAAATGACGTCATCGATATCCTCACTAGTGAGGATATGGAAAATATGCCACTCGAGTCCCGGATGTAATTTCGTATGAACTTTACGAGTGGTCTATTTTTCACTAAAACGCTCTTGTATATGTAATAAGAAATAATAATAACTACCATCGCAGTTTAAGATATCAACTCAAGCAGTTGTAAAAGAGCAACCTGAAAAATTTAGGCTTGAACAGGATTCATATAGTCCATTACCTTGCGCTAGTGGTTCAGTGCTCAAATCAACTGAGCTACCAGCTGGAACTAACACAAATTACCAGCTCCCAGTTGTCTTGATAACTCAGTTGGTTAGAGCACTTTGAACATAGCAGCGCACCAATATCACAGAGGTCATGAGTTTGAATACCGTCCTTTTACAACTGAGGTTGTTCTTTATGTGCAATGGTCGACATCATTTCTTATTTTATCAGCAGTTCGCATATTACATATATATTCACTCTCATTTAGCTTGGAATACCGTCAGGAATAAAAATACCACGGTGCTCAAAGTTACCTTTTGGGTCTGGTCTTTCATAAGACTGGTAGACTGAAAAAGTACTGGTCCCAGGGGCCAAATAACTGGTCATTTGTTTGTGTGTGTGTCATTGTGCATGCAGCTCTATGTTTTCTTTGTATTACTAGGGCCTTGACCATCTGATATCACTGCCTCTCCTGTTTCAGTATTTGACCGTTTTCCTCCGAATAATGACTGCAATGATTATTGACATGACTGCATTGATTACAGCGTACATTGTACGTTTGGGTATATTAAAATTTTGCCACAGTTCACTTCACTGGAGAAAGTAAGACGATCCTGAAACAACACGTTGCATGCTAAAAACCTCAACTCTGCCATAATGCATCCCACAATCACATCCCATGTCAAACTCAGACATTCAGCTGCCATCAGCAAATAATGCCTAGTGTTTTTTGTTGTTGGTTTTGCAAATTACCTTGTTCGTTTTGGCACTTAAACTTTTTGTTCTTTCTTGTGAGAGGGAAAAAAAGAACGTTTTTTGCCCATCCATGGGAAAGTCAAGGAAAAAAGCTACTCATTTGTGGTGATTTTTGCTTGTTTTAGACGAGTGGATGACTGTTGATTTTGAACACTGTATCAGTCACAGCAGAAGTTTGTGGAGTCATACACAAGTGTACTTCTGCATAAACTGTAGAGTCAGTTGACCACTGTAAAACAATATCAAATATAATGAAGCCATGAAATTGGTGGTTCTTTCAGTGCACTTTATTTTCATGATGCACAGTGCTACGTTGTATTTTGCAAACTTTGGTTGATTTTGTGTTTTATAATTTTGCAGCAGTGGGGATGATGATATAAATGATGTCACCTCCATGGCTGGAGTAAATTTAATGGTGAGTTCACTAGCATTAAAAGATAAAATAATTAGTGATTAAATTCTGGTGAATAAACAATTATTTTATTGTTATTTTCATCAGTGCATTTGTCAGGATGGGGATAGTACTAAAAAATCTGGCCATGATCTTGGTGTTTCGAGTATTGCCTGTAAATAATTATAATAATAATAATAATAATAACGGTTTATTCCAGCATATCCATTTAAAATAGAGATGGCTCTTCATCTGTGAAAAAGCGAAAACCGCAAAACTAAACATAAAGCTAAAATTAATGTACATGTACTGAACATCAAAATTAAGAAAATTTAAGAAAGAGATCTTAGATTATGAAATGAGGCATCTTGATTTCAACTAGTCCTTACAAAGTTTACAATACTTTTTAAAGTCTGTACAAGTTCCAACTTTCACTGGTAAGGAATTGAAAATTGCAGTGGGGGAGTCTTGAAAAGTTCCCGACGTAAGCGGTACTACTGGCCTCGGAGCAATGTAAATATTGATGTGATATTTGAACGGAGTGGTCAATCATCATCGGTGGCAAATGACCCTAGGCACCTTCCCTTGCACTGTACCCGTTTTTGGTGTGTTAGGTGGAAGGTGGAATTATACAATCTACAGTAATACAGAAATGATTTTGTAACAATTAAGCAAAGAAGGGGGAGGGGGGATGGATCCTCTTTAGGAATACAGGGGTGCACAATCTTAATTTGACCCACGCCCCTGGATTTGATTTTTTTTTTAATCATCAGTCTGGTTTAGTTTATGTCAGTCTATTGATTTTAGTTGTGTGTGTCAGATGACATTTCATGAAACCATACCTGAAATTCTTTTTTCTTGTTTTCTTAACAGGAAGAGAGTCAGCGAATTTTGGCTATCAACTCAGAGTTGCTAAGTTCACAGACAAGAAGCTGCAAAGATGAACCTTTTTTAAATGTATCTCCACTTCAGAAAAAACTAGAGGCATTAGGTTAGTTTGACAAATTCAGGGCTAAAAATGGATGGTTGCCTTGTCACCAGTGGTGATTTAAAACTGACCAGGGCCACTAAAAGTTGAGTTTTGATCACCTGATGTGGGGCCATGATACCAGCAACCTTGTTATGTACCAAGAAGTATGAGGTTAAAACATTCAATTTCTGGGGCATAACTTGCCTTCTTGTGTTCTGTGTTCTTTCTTTTAGTTGACGTCCTGTTATTGAGCCCGGTTCAAGATAAATGCTGTAAATTTAAATGCTTTTCTTGTTGAACTAGGGCAATCTCATACCCAGAGTCCTCAGGCTTCTTGGTCAGCTGGTGGCGCCTGGAGAGACTCTGGGGTAATGGAAAAAAGTGTGATTTTTTTTATTGGCTGTTCTGGGCTGTTCACTGTAGCAAAACTAAGAACCGTTAACTGCAGGATTCCTGAGGTAACAATTCCATGATCCCAGAGTCTGTCATGGCGCTGCCCGCTGACCAAGAAGCCTGAGGACTCTGGGTACGAGATTGAACTAGTGGAAATGAAAGGCTTCTTTATTCTGACCCGGGCCACCATGAATTCAAGGAAAGTGGCCTGTCTGGCCGCCAATCACTGGAGTTAAGTTTTATCCCTGGAAAATGCATCAAAGTTCCACCCATTCAATCCCAGCCTAATTTTCAGTTTTCAAACATTTTTTGAGCAGTAATGCAATGAACCTATTATAACGTGTAGTCAACAAAATCAATACAGACTTTGAAAAATCAACTTATATTTAGTTTAGGATAATAAGTGTCAAGTAGGTTTTTTAAAATTTGACCACTTTTGGAAGTTATAAAAAGTTTAGGAAGCAATATTTGGGCTTTGTTTTTCAGCAAGAAAACATGGCTTATCAGACGTGTCTCAAGAAGTGCTTAGTTTAGTATCACATGCCACAGAAGAAAGACTACGGAACATTTTAGAAAAACTATCCACAATAAGTTTGCATCGACTCGAAATTTATAGGGTATGTAAAGCTTTATACAACATTCATGTTACTTTTATAATTTGACTAGTTGCAAGTAATAGAGCATAATAAACAGCGCCACAGAAGCCTTTACTCGAATGGTTACACTTCGGGGTTTCATCTACAGACAAAACATTTCAAAGCACCTTGTACAAAAACAGCACCACAAGACAGTACTTTAACTAGCTTTTACTTGAATACTCTCTCGTTAGGATTTCGTCCACAGGTTTAAAAGTATTGCTACCCCCTTGTACACCATAGTAAATTGTGCAACTGGAAATACTGCTCGGTAGCTTTCATGTTTAGGTATTCTTTTTGAGATGCTAATTTCCATAACTGGTTGCTTCGTTTCAGGATGATCCAATGTACGAAGTAGGCCTTGATATAAGGTCTCAGCTACGAGTGTTTGAGCAGATAGACGAAGTAGAAAGAAAAAAACGAGATGCTAGAGAAAGAGATATTTTAATGCGAGCTGCCAAAGTAAGTGACTGTCTAATCTTTACATGTACAATTCATATTTGCCAATCAGATCACAATATCGCAAACTCTTCTTACATTCATTCATTTTAGATGTACGACGTATTGTTAATAGATAATTATTTGTAATTAGTTTTTTTTTAGGACAGTAGTTAGTTTTAGTAGTTTTAAGCATTGTATATTTTATATTTTAGATCTGTGACATTTGTATTTCTTATTTTAGATTTTAATACTTTTTATTTTATGGAGGACCTCCCTGAAAACCACGTACTTACGTGACGGGCGCTTCCTCGTTAAAGATTGTTTTTATTATTTATTATTATTATTGTTAACTTTACCGTTTTTACGTTGAATAGAGTCGGTCAAGACAAGAGGATCCTGAGCAAGCAAGACTCAAAGAGAAAGCAAAACAGGTACAAACCAAGGAAGCCCATTGCACTTTGCAACTTGGCCATTGCACGTGTTTGAATTTAGATAACAAAGATCCCACAAGTGATGTACCAGCATTATGTTTTTTTAAAAAAACATACATGTAAAATTTTAGTGACATTGAGCACAAATATGGAAAACTGGAAGTGTAGGGCGAGTGTTAAAACTGGGTGTCCTTTCATGATTTTTTCTATTCTTATAAAAGTTGAAATCTTTTTTACCCTAGCTACAACAAGAGGAAGAGGAATTAATACGTAAACGAGCAGCTAACTCAACGGCGCTGGCCGCCATTGGACCAAGGAAAAAGAGAAAATTAGATGAAGTACTTGAGGGAGGGTCATCTGTTTCAAATCCAGTAAGCATTTTACACTGTAAATTATTATGCTGTAAGTTATTATCTTTATTGTTGCATGGAAATAAGGTAATAAAAATTCTCAAGTTTCATGCGTGGCATGCAAAAAAAATTACGATTGTGTTGTGACATGTTTTACCATTCCCAACAAACAGAAACATCAGCGTCCTCCCTACGAACCATTTTGAGAACATCCTTGGAGTAGGAAGTTTGAATGACTTGCCATGAAAATGGCATGTTGCAATTCTGTTATATGTTCCTGTTGTTTGAGTGGCTTTTGTTTGGACTGTGAGGAAAGCAAGCAAACAGGAAGTTAAAAAAACTAACTAAGGGCAACAAGCAACCTGTTTCGGTGAAGTATGGGCTTTGGAAGCCTTAATTGACCCAAATATTCCGACATAACTTTCACTAAAACTTTGAGTTGTCTTTCCTAACTTAAAAAAGTCAAATGGAATTTCATGATGTGTAGAGATTAATGTTTTATTATTTCTTCTCTTCATGGAAGGAATAAGATTCTACTTCCTTCCTTCTTCTTGAATAATCAGCTACAGAATCTGAACAAATGAAATCGTGTCACTTATTGGAATCCTCCCCCCACCCATCAATCCAAATCAAAAAGGATGCAAAACCTTTACAATAAATGTAGAAACAACGGTTTGTTGACCGTTGTCATTGGATATTCGAGAGTGAACGACAGTACTAATAATAAATAAACAATAAAACTTTTGTGCGGTGTTTTTGATATCTCCCACTTGAGTTTCTTTTGTTGCTTGTTATCTTATTTTATGTTACACCTCACTATATTATTTACTTTTTGCTATTCAGGGTTCTTCTTCCACCTCGTCTTCGCCATCTTCTTCCACTTCACAAGGAAATCAAAAAGACATTCGACAACAGGTGAGAAGTGAGAAAAAAATGAAGAAAACAAAAAGGCGGGCGTACCCTCCTTGTATTGTGTCAGTGTGGTATACAGAGGATATTATACGGTGGCGCAAAGACATGAACTTTATTTTTGAGTGGTAAAAACAATATTTTACGAACAAGCGCAGCGAGTTACGACGAGAAAATAAAATTCATATCTTCAAGCCACTGTGTAAGTTTCTTTTTATTATATAGACAAGAGTTTTTTGCACAAACAAGGGTTTAAGAGCGGGAAATGACGTCATCAATATATTCACTAGTGAGGAGTCCCGGATGTAGTTTCATATGAACTTCATGAGTGGTCTTCTTTCTACTAAAACACTTCTAACTACATAATAAATACTGTTATGCGCGGTCTTCAAGTTGCTTGGTGGCAGAAGGGTTATCCGATCTAATCGCCCTCTAGACAAATCATCCGACTCATCTACAATCGTGGCCAAAAGTATTGTGATACTTGCAGAAAACGTTACATTAAAGCTACACACCCTCCTCCTCCTCATGCAATGTTGAGTTCAAGCATCCTTTGCAACCTGAATCAGTTCAGTTGTTGTCAGCATTGTCTGGGGGAGAGGAGTGGGGTGCTAAAAGATTCCAGAATAATAACACAAATAAACGTGCTGTGAATGGTTATGTGTGACCGTTTAATTCAAACAGTATATATATATATATTTTGGAAATTTGCTTTAAGAAAACTAAATGCTCTTCAAAAGGGCCTCTGTGATTTACAAAAAAGATTTTATTACTACTATTCTGCACTGACATCACGATCCTTCTGGGGAAGAGCTGGGAAGGGTTTTGCTATGTTTTGTTTTTTGTTGTTGTTGTATTTTTTGTCCTGGTGAAATGTACCATGTCCTCTTACTTTATTTTGTCTCCTCTCTCAGGTTCCTCGCCAAAGAATGCGACGAGTGCTTCTCAAAGATCTTATATTTGTTATGGAACAGGAGAAGGAAACTACGAAATCCCTATTATTATACAAGGCGCTGCTCAAATAACCCAGCACGGCGCTGTCACGCTTCACATTCATTAATGACCAATCACAGCTCCTGAAGTCATTGCGGTCGTAACTGTCTTCCTTCCAGCTAAAGTTCGCTTGTTTTCACACGATTCTACCTGGGAAAAAAGAGTTGCGTGACAGTGTGACAATCACACAAGTAACGGTAGCTAAGACTACGTCTGCGCCAGTTCGCAGAAATTTCTACATCCTCAATTCAAATGCCGTGAACATTCGTTGAAGTCGACGATCTTCAGACATCCAAGAGCAAAATCTTCGTATTATTTGTGAAATACGAGCCTGTGGGGAAATATCCCACGAAGGAGACAATTCTTGCTAATGAATTTATTTTGTAACACTTTAAAAATGTGCCTCGACCCTATTTAACAGCTGCCAATGCCCTTTTGTAATAATCTTTTCACCCTTAATTTTCTTAACACTGAGAAAAATCCCGAATTTCCTGCATTGACGATAGTGTAATCCAAGCAGAACCACAGAAAGGTGCTACTTAGTAGCTTTCAATTAAATGGTCGCACTTAAGAATTTCATCTACCGACTCAAAAGTTAAACCAGCCAGTAAACCAAAATTAACAGTGCCGAAGTACAGTACTGCTCAGTAGCTTTTATTTAAAATGGTCACACTTCAGGATTTCACTGATTCAGACTCCAAATTCAGAACCAGTGGAAGGGTGTAAACATAAGCAGAGTCCAGCTAAGCAGTCTGTTAGGCTGCTAATGTTCAGGTTGCTCTCGTTTGATGTTTGTAATATTATTTGAACGTAGTTATTTGTTGTCAGTGTAATTTTCATATAGGTAATTCGTGTAGTTAGGTTCTGATGATATATACGTATGTCCAAACTTCGTACCTAGGTACAAATGCCTTGCGTGGTGGTCTGAATTAAAAACGCGGATTTCTATACATGCCAATGTTGCCGTCGTTATCCCACAACTACGTCAATTTGCTGTACAAGGACAGGAGAAGATGTAAAATTTGAGGGCACATTACCTTGCGGTATCCCGGTTTTCCAAAACTTGTTGAAAAAAAAAAACAGCTAACTGACAGGGAGACAATGTAGTGAAATCGTACCTGCAAACGAACGCAACAAAACTCAAAAACAAATCCTTTGGCGACCAGGTTACCTTTTCACTTTTCGCGTTTGAAAATGGCTTTATTTTTTCGTTTCGAGATTTGATTTTGTCATCAATGAAAGTGATGATGGCAACCGTATCGGCAGTGCAATATAATGCTTCTCTTTTACGCGTTTCCCAAGGCAGGGCCGAGACCGACAATGAAGTCATTTCGGGCATGGCCAGTAATAAATAAATCCATCTTGCTAATGCCCACCGTACACTGATCAGCGCTTTCTAATCTACTGGTACTTGAGTCACTTTAGCGCAATTTTCCGTTAGTTTGCAGACCTTTGTTAGTACGTGTATTTGGGCGCTTATCTGTTCTGTGCTGCAAATGTGTGTTGAAAGGGGAGGGTAGGGGGGCTAAAACGCCAATTAACTTCGAGATATTGAAATGATGAAAAAATCTTTAATAAAAATTATTACAATATAAATTACTTTTGGTTCATTCAAGACGAAATAAGAATATAAATGTTTTTCGGTTTATCTTGAATATTACACATGGAAATATTTGTTCACTTGACTCATGAGAGCAACTTTCCACGTCATAATTTTCATGGCATTACAGGAAAATGATATTTCTGTATGAAGTATTAAGAGTCACTATCTCTTTGTTTTGTAAAAATGAATAACATCACAACTGTGAATTTTTTACGGCAAGGCTCTCCAAAAATTGCTTTTGCTTGCAGAATTGTCCAACCTCCTTGCAATGTAAATGCACTTTACTTATTAAGTCACGCGTTGCATTGTGGAGATGTTGTCTTCGAGCATTTTCACCAGCAATTTCACGTCCTCTGGGGGACTTTCTAAGACGTCTTCCAAATCTGGAATGTGCGCAATCGTCTTCAAGTCCAGATGTTCAATCAGATCAATATTATCATCAGATTCATCATCAAAGTGTGCATCGGAAACATTGTGACGTTCGCAGGATTCCTTTTTTCCCAGGGATTGCACTAAGCGTTCTGCTTGCTCTGGGGAAATTTGTAAGACGTCTTCTAACTCTGAGTACTTCTCAATGTTCTCATGGTCCAGCAGCTCTGAAAGCTCATATTTATCACCACAGTCGCTATCTGAGTCTGAATCCGAGTCACGGTGATCGCGGTGCCATTGAGTAGCTTCCTTTTCCATCAGTAATCTCGTTATAAGCTGAGCGTGATCTGACGAGCTTTCTAACTCTGAGAATTTCTCAATGGTTTCTAAGTCCAGCTCATATTCCTCATCTGAATCATCATCAGACTCGGAATCAGATACATCAGCCAAACAAGCAGGGTCTGCTGATGGCACGAGTTGGAGTTGTTCCATGATCAGCTGATTGGCTGATTTTGGAGCTGCGTCTTGCTCTCTCTTCTCAGAAGGTAGTAATGTGTTTTCAGTAGTTACAGTTTCTCTAAGGCCTCGCTGTGCTACAGACCTTGAGTTGTTAAGTATTGATTCCAGATCGGGATTAACTTGCGGGCGATATAATGTACCAGAGTGTATAATTGGGTTTATTATTTGTTGAACCTGTGGCTGCATCACTGACTGTAGAACTGGATGTAATATTTCCGGTCGTTGCATCGCTTGCTGCAAAGCTGGTTGGTTAGCAAATGGTATCTTAACTGGCATAGCCGCCTCCCCAAACAATCCAACGGTTGATGCCATTGGCCTTTTGGCATCTGTCAGTTCCCTGAATGGACTTGCTACCGCCCTGCAACCGTCGAATAGTTGACGACTCATTTTCATTGTTTCCTGTCGTGGCAATGTACAGGCTGTCTGTGGTCTTGTTATCCCCACCGTCACTACAGGCTGTCCAAATGGTGCTGCCTCTGCGAAAGGCTGTTGATTGATTTCCATTCTGTCTAGCTCTGTCTTTAAGGGTGTCACTGTTGCTAACTGATGATCCACTTCCATCTCCTCATCCGCTGGCTGTGCGGTAAAGGGCGTCTTCAAAAATGACGGCATGGAAAGTGAATAGCCATTGCATGACGAAACTTGTTCTTCAGTGACTTCCATTTCCTCTTCGACTGGCTGTGAGGTGAAAGGCGTCTTGAGAAATGACGGCAGGGAAAATGGAAAGAGATTCCATGACGAAACTTGTTCCTGAGTGAGTTCCATTTCCTCTTCGGTTGGCTGTGAGGTAAAAGGCGGCTTCAGAAATGACGGCAGGGAAAATGGGAAGAGACTCCATGATGAAACATGCTCTTGGGCAATTTCCATTTCTTCTTCTTCGGCCGCCTTTGTCTTCAGTTCATCCTTTGTCGCAACTGGCTTGGTGAGGTTTGTAGTCGCTGATGCCTGGAGCTCATAATAAGCCGCTCTTGGCTCTTCAAATGAAATCTCCCGCGCATCGCTTGCCTCATTGTTCACTTCCATTGTCTCTGGCTGTACAATTAAGGGTTTGTCTGCACTCTCACCCACCTCCATCATCTCCATCTGCTCCATTGTAGCTTTAACTGAAGTTGGTGTCACCACTCGGGCTGTTTGCTGGGCTGGCTCCGGCAAAGTTGGTTCATACTTTGAGCGCACAGTTTGATCTCCTCCAGCCTTCCTTTTAATGTTGGTCCTTGTGCTACCCAATGTACTGGGAGTTACGTTCTCTGACTCTGGCGGATTTTCAGGTATGCTCTCAGTATGCGCTCTGCGGACTGCTGAATTCATCTTCTGTTCCGAAATGGTAGTCGCAAAAGCTTGCTTATCAGAATACATCATTCCCTGTTCGTTGTGTCGCCGCTTTGCTGTAAAGCCAGTACGTTCTATAGCGTCCTCTCCCTCCGCTGGAGGACTGTTGACATTGTTGTGGGAACAGGACGTTTGTGGTACATTTCTGACTTTAGTAGACACAATCAGGTTTGAAATCCCAACTTTTGGTGAACCCTTTTTCACTTGAACACTTGCTTTAGCACGAGCGGCTGTGTTGACACATGAACGCGGAATTAACCGTGGCATAGTCTTCTGTTTAACTTTGCATGTAGTTGTTGCTGGAGGTTCCACAAGGGTGGGTGTTAGAACTTTCTTTTGATTCCTCTCTTTACGCAGTGGAGTCTTGCCAAACTCATCCACTTTGGAGCTTGAGATCGTTGACGCTACTTGTTTCTTCACCTTTCTTATGTTAAATAGTTTTCCTTGCTTCTCACTAGCTGGTGTCACATGGGCGTGGTCAACAGTTGGTAAGACATTCGTGTCTTTCTTCTTCCTCCGAGAGCCCGAGTCCTTCCCGCGGGTTTCGCATCCCCATGATGCCTTTGTTTGAGGATAAATGTCGATACCAGTGTTTTGTGAGGCAGGTGAGTTGTCCTTTTCACGCGATGCGTTCAGTGACTCATCTGTCAACTGGGAAAGACGAGCTTGATTTGACGTCAATAAAGCTTCTTCTGCATTGACAGTTGATGGCTTTGTATCCCCAGAATGGTCCGCTTTAGTTTCAGATGCTACACCTTGGGTCGAATCATAAACGTTGACATTTTTGCCTCTTTGTCGGTCTTTACTTGAAAACGTATGACTCACTTGTTCACCTGCCACTGACCGATCTCCTCTCTCTCCGAAGATTATGTTTAAGTGCTCATAGGAGAACAACGTTGCTACTTTCGATTTCATTGCTGCAGTTGCAATTATTGTATAACCACAAAACGTTTGAATTGCATGTTTCATGTGGCCATAAAACACACGAACTCTACTCCATGGGGCTGTCGACAATGAGGCTGTAAATTCTGAGTCCGTAATCCCTGCAACGTCGGTGAATAGATTGAACTGTGTTTTAAGGTAAGCAGCCCACTGTCTCTTAACGTAAACACAAACCAGCTGCACTACGCCCATCACCATACGCACCATTACAGCAGCCACTACTATCAAGATAAGGGAAAATTTGCTGCTTCCTGAACTGATCTCCCTGCTTCTTGGACTTGTCTCATTGTTTGCGGTTGTTGGATTGCTCTTGCTGTTTATGGTTCTCGGAACACTAATGATCTCGCTGTTTGCTGGTTTCTCCTTCACATTGTCACCTTCAAGAGTAACCTTTCCCACATCTGTGTCGACAGACCATAGTCTCACAGGACAGCGCGTTGAACTTGCAATTGTGGTGACCTCCGTTTTAGAAAATCGGTCGTCTCCTAAAATTTGTTCTTCAATCGGCGACAGCTTCATCGTTAAGTGCATGTTAATCTTGCCTTTGTTTCGTCCCACACCGCAATTGTTTCCATTCGGGTTTTTAGTACTAGAAGACACTGGCCACAGAGTGCATGTCGAATTCCTGTTTGGCGCCACCTTCTTTGTTTTATCTTCAAGTGGCCGTTGCGTCATGCTAAGACGATTGTTAATCGTAACATTGTTTCTTTCTTGGCTGCCACTGGTTCTTTTCTGGTTCTTAAAATCAGAACACCGTGGCCACAGAGTATGTGTTAAGCATGGCGCAACCTTTATTCTATGAAAATTGTTCATGTTTGAAATACCTCCATCAGTTCTCGACTTCTGCGTCATAGCGCTAACGATGAGCGGAACTGGAAGCCTACCTTTGATTGTTGCTTCATTTGCCAAAATCTTTTGCTTTTCTTTGAATGATTTCTTACTCTTCATGTTTTGCTTTGCTTTATCATCTTGTCCACTTTTATCGTTTTCAGATGTAACAGGTTCTTTAACGCCAATCATCACTGCAGGTTCCATAAGTTTCATCGCTGCTGTGTTTGCAACAAGAGACTCAAATACGCACTGAATGTACTGAGCGTAGCCACAAAACTTCTTCGTCACCCATATCAATGCTTTCACCTCAACCACGATACAAATAAACAGGGCGATAATAATAAACAGATCACGAAGAAAACACCTTACACTTTCCATCTCTGAGTATATCTGTGTCGGACTATCTGAACAGATTGGTTCTTTTAGCTCGTTTGTGACGAAGTTCTTTTTCGACTATTTCGTCACTTTCGCGGGCGTGTGTATGCACGCGCCATAACTAACGCGCGCGCTACAGTCGTGTTGTGGTCGTTGGCTTTTAGTTAATGCAGTTATTTGAATATATAAAATAAAAGCAAATTAAATCAGAAAATTATTTCGCAAAATTTCTTTCTTTCGGAATTTAAACAAATGCAACATCTAGTGAAAACCACGGGATGTTTTTCTCCATGATTCATCGCTTAATTATCACGCGTAAATATTTCCATTGTACTGACGACGAGTGAAAATACCGAAAAATAAGTGGATTCACTTTGCTCTGAAACGTTTTAAATTAACAGTACCTACTTTTACATTGTACAACATAGGCAAACTAAATTATAATTACACGCTTTGTCGGATGCTTTAAGTTCAAGAGTTAACGCTCCAACTAAAAAGTTGCACTTGTAAAGTCACATGGCGAGTGTTATAGCTTTAAAATTGACACTTTTTACCTACGGTAATCTTGTTATAACCTTACCTTTGCAGCTTTTCGACTTCTTTTTCCCCGTCGTGGATTCTTGTTATTGTTACCAATTTATTTTTCGAGCGCAATGGTGCAAGAATGAAAATAAAGAAGTAAAGAACAAAGTGTCGACAACAAAAGTAGAAAGTAGAAAGTGAAAGTGTAAAAACTTAAAATTGCAGGACATTGGTCATCTGTAGCGTGTTCAATAGCGGTTCAGGAAAAGTCGTACTTTAATCCAACTTTATTTTATGGATCATTCTGAGTTAGTATTGAGTTCCTCCTCAGTTAGCTCAGTTTTTAATACGACATAACAGTGTAACAAAACAAACAACATATAGGTTCTGCGGATTCCCAACATTACCGGGATAGCAGCTGGTAGAACGCCAGGCTTCTTGGTTGGCCATCTTTTCAACTCTTAAACTATCCTAAACTTAAATGACAAACATAGCAGCAAGGCTGATCTGACTACGTAGAAGGATTTGATTCTGCAAGACATCAACACGACACTAATAGAACATCAGCAGAGCAGGGTTGCAGCCGTAGACAGCTGTTTCACTCTTCTTAGAGCTCATCAGTATACGGCATAGCAAGATGGCGAAAATGCCGTAAAAATACCCGTGCACTCTGTTAAAAGCCCTAAACGAGGACGCACGCCCACCAAATCACGCGATCAGATCAGATCAGCCTTGCTGCTATGTTTGTCATCATTATTATTATTATTATTATTATTATTATTATTATTATTTCAAAATTACTAACTATTAACATAATCTAATGAAAAATCTTATGTACATTTAAAACGTTAAAAATGGTATAAAGCAGACGCCTATAAAGTTAATGAGTTCTCAACTTACAAGCTACTCGTATTTTAAAAAAATATGTTTTAAAATAGTTTTTCAAAAATAGGCACTCTGCAATGAAAAGCTTAAGAGGTATTAACAAATACTATAAAAGCTATGTATATATATCAGAAAATTAAAAAAAATAATAATAACAAAAAGAGAAAGAAACATTTATTTGATCACTGCTAGTCCTCTCTCAATTGCAAAGTCCGTGTTCTGTAAGTTAAACTCACGAGGTGCAATCGGTGAGGCGGAACGTGACCTTTGAACGAGCCGGTATCGCGTTACAGGCGACCGTTAAAAGAGGCGTTGTATGAGAATTAAAATACTGAGGTCTGCGAACGCTAAATAAGGGTGCGTTTCTTTGGGAAAATCCAAATCCGGATTATTGTATCCAAAAACGGATTTTGCGTTTCTTTACCTAAATCCGAAAATGGATTAATCAGGGATTAGTGATCTGAAGAATCCATACTTCGAGTGGATACATCAGATCAAATCTAAATCCGGATTTTTAGGATTCATGATCCGTGCGTTTCTTTGGGGGACGGATCCGAAAATAGTACATCTGTCAAGCGGTCTTCCATGCAAATTTACTGGTCTCGCCATATTTTCTCTCGATCTTGCGTGACAAAACATTCGATCGTGAAAAAGAAAATTCAGGTGATCATTCCGTTCCGTATATTTGAAAAGTTTTCTCCAGAAGTACAGACAGAAGCATTGACAAGTCAGGATAACTTTATTTGTGTACCATTTCTGTAATTCAGGGACCAGATTTTGCTAATTGTGAACGCAAATAGCGAGTTCACTTGAACTACTACAGATACTGTCCTTGTTTATAAATTATTTGTATTCCATTCTCGTTGAATTCTAGGGCAGTACGAGAGAAGTACCATTCTGATATATATATTGCGTGCCTCCAACCTGTCTTGTCATGACAAAATAATCCTTTTTCGGATTTTGCGTTTCTTTGGTGTCGAAGAATCCATATGATCTGGGATCACAAATCCGTTTTCGGATTCTCCCAAAGAAACGCACCCTTAAAGATAAATTTGGACTTTTGTTCAATACAATGAATGAAAAAAATACTTACCTTTCAAGTATTCCTTTGTGTTTTGCCGTGTATTCATCGTTTTAGTGGATTTTAGGCTTCATTGCGTAACCACTGTAACTCCTTGTATTAAACAAAAGTTCAAATTTAACTTTATTTAGGGCCCGGGGGGGTACTCCCTTATATGGCCTTAACGGGGACGTGCGGCCCGATAGGGTATGGTTTTCAGAGGGTCTTGTCTTGAATGGGGTATCGATTTCATCAACTTTTGTCTTAAACAGGGTATCATTACACGAAATTAGTCTCCCACTCAGCCGTCTTTAGTGGCGTCACGCAACGTTCACCACAAGCCGAATTTTTATCAGTTTGCCAATGCACAGCATACTGAAATAAGAAGCAGTCTCTGACTAGTCCATTCAAGCCGTAAAGAGGGTATGATGTTGAGCTAAATGTCTAAGACAGGGCACAAAAGATCTGAATTCTGTCTTAAACAGGGTAGCAAAATCAGAGATTTTTGTCTTAAACAGGGTCAGGGTTTAAAGACCCGGGCCGCACCTCCCTACCCGAGTATCTGCTGAGTGCCCGCCCCCCCCGGGATTTACAACGCCTGTTTTAACGGTCGCTTGTAACGCGATACCGGCTCGCTCAAAGGTCACTTTCTGCCACACCGTATCGCCAGTTTGGGCGCCTGTGGTTCGAAGAGATTCTCCTTGTTGTCCGTGATCCTCTAACGGAAAGAAGGGCTGATCTCAAGTTTGCGAAGGAAACCTTTGTCCGGATCCACTTTTTGCAGTGAAAATAGTGTACCCGGATAAGCTAAGTAATAATTCTACTACTGGTTTGTTGGTTTTCCCGAGTATTTTCCATACCATCTCCGGTGTAGCCTGTGAATATATAAAGCCCTCCCTTTCTCAATAGGAGGGATGAACTTTATTTGCAGTGGTAGAAATATGCGCTACAGCCAGAAGCCAGTAATAAGCCTAAAAGGCCTACCTCAAAGTTCAAATAAAAAGAAGAGAGATTCACAGTAGACATTTTGTTGAAATTGATTTAAAACGCAATCCATTAGGAAATTGAGTAATTTTAATTTTCAGTGGACAAAAATCTTGTACCAGAATAATTTAAAGCATATCGCATTCTTTTTTACATTTTTTGAGAGCTATGGATGTAATTCGTTATCTGTAATAACCCCAAAGACAATTTCTTATGGGAGCCGGAGAAAATAAATTTCACATTTCACAAAATGAAATCTTACGCACAAAAATTTACCTATTTTACCCGTGTTTACACAATTCCTGTGAAATTTGAAATTTAATTTCACGGGCTCCCCTAAGAAATTGTCTTTGGTGTTATCAAAGATAACTAATTACGTCTATAGCTCTTAAAAAGTGTAAAAAAGAATGCGATAAACTTTAAATTATTCTGGTACAAGGTTTTTGTCCACTGATTACTCAATTTCCTGATGGATTCCGTCTTAATTTGTACTGTTGTCATGTGTTGTTGCAATGTTTACACGGATTCTTCGTTTGATGTGTAAACGTGGCAAACTCCCCGTGGTGACCCCCCGTTGGGTTCCCTGTTAGCGTATTGTCACGTGTCACGAATCTTCCCGGGCAGCCACGAGCCATTTTGAGAGTTCCAAGACTGAAAAGCAGTAAACAAGGAAGATTGTTTTGACGAGAACTAGTGCACTTGTCGAGTTCATGCTTTTTCAGCGAAAGAAAAGGGAAGTATTTCGCTCGCAACGTGTCGTGTCAACTGATTCAATTAACATTTAAAGCAAATTTAATGATATAAGCTAAGCGTCAATTTATCCCGATCGTAGTTTCAGACAACAGAATTTGTGTGCTTGCTTAACCTCGACCTACATGGCTCTGGACGAAGTTTTTAAGCAAGCGGATTCGGTGCTATTTGAAGACGAATTCCACAACACTTATATCCTGAAGCGAATCTCTCGGATGCGCATGCATTCTGTGTTAACAGACGTGATTCTTGTGGTGGAAGACAAAGAATTTCCAGCTCATCGAAACATTCTGGCCGCGAACTCAGACTATTTCATGGCCATGTTTAGCGGGCATATGGCTACTACGAGTGACAAAGTTGTGGTTAAAGAAATTACAGCGACAGCAATGGAGCTTCTCCTCGATTTCATCTACAAAGGCGAGATCCTTATCACCGAAGAAAATGTCGAAGATGTGTTCTGCGGTTCTTGCCTGTTGCTGCTTGAATCTGTTACTCAAGCTTGCTGCAAATTCATTCAAGAACGACTGACTCTTTCCAGTTGCTGGGGAATCCGTGCTCTCTCGGATAAGTTCAATTGTAACGACTTGCTGAATCGAGCAAATACTTTCATTGAGGAGAATTTCATGGAAGCTGCAAATTGTGAAGAATTCCTAATGCTGCCACCTTCAGATCTTGGAGACCTGTTAATGAATGATGAAATTGTTATTCCACGTGAAGAAGACCTTTATGAACTCCTTCTCAAATGGGTAGAACACAATCGTGAAGAACGAATCAAGCATTTTCCAGCACTGTTGCAAAAGATTCGCCTACCCCAGATCAATCCTGAATACTTTGAAGAGATCATTGCCACGGATGACGTGGTTACTGAACACCCAGAAGTCCATGAAATTGTTGCGAATGCCAGAAAACAAATTTATTCCCTGATGGATGTAGAGGAAATGATGGCAGAGAATGAATCTTATAAATGGCAAATTCCTAGGCGTTGCCTGAGAACTGTGAGTGTTTTACTAACAATTGCTGGACCATCGTGCGCAATTTTTGACCTGGAAACGGAGGTATGGCACAACATCTCGAAGTTGAGCACCCGTCACTGTCCAGGGATAGAGGCACTGGGAAAATATGTCTACGTGGTCGGAGGAAGTAAAGAGTGGAAGAGAATGAATAACTGTGAACGCTATGATCCAGACTATAATCAATGGAACATCATGAAACCAATGAACGTGCCACGTAGCAACATTGGTTTGGTGGCTCTCAATGATGTGCTGTATGCTGTTGGGGGCTATGATGGAAGGTCACCCATACGGTAAGACATCTTAGGCAAGTCAGGGCACGAAATTAACTTTTTTTTCATGGAGCCACTTGGCTCCTAAATATTTCAAAGTAGTCAGCAATACCAAAAAGTTAGTTGCCAGTCTTTAAAAAAAAATGGTATTATTGTTATCTTGAAGAGTTAGACCCTCCAGAATCATGAGCTTTTATCGTAAATGACGTGGTGCGTTACAAAAATCCAAATTAAAGAAAAGTAAGCTTAACTTGATACATTAACAAAAAGAATTTTATCAAGAAAGATTGTACAAAAACAGTAAGCTTCAATTCATTCAAACGGTTCTCAAACAGCTGCAAAAATGCTACAGTACTCTTGCCCCCTCATGCAGTGTATATCCTTTCAAAGCATCCCCCTCAAAGTAAAGTGAATGTGGTTCAAAATCCCATTTCATTTTCATCAAGTATAAATCGAAGAATCGTAAAGACCTTTCCTTTCAAATCAAGGAAAAAATGCTCCTAAAAATCGACTTCTCTTCTGATAGTTTTCCAAAATTACCCCCCACAAAATGCACGAGCAATTTTCGTTTTCATTTCTTAATGCTTTCTTCACCGTTGTGATAATTAATGGCGGCCATTGTAACTCAATGTGCTTTCGCTTTTCCATATATGGAGAAGGGACACTAGAAGGGGTCATATACAACATATCAAATTGAAATCCAAGATGGCGTCTAGCGACAGATTTTCTTCGTGGAGCAAGTGCCGATTTTCTGAAACTAGCACACTTGAATGCCCATCACTGCCATGGATTTAAATTTACACTTTTTCAGAAATTTACGAGGTCTCGAGGCAGGGTGTGATATAACCTGCGATCAGGCCGAATTTTAGCATCGCTCTCATATTCTCTTACGTGGGTCGCTCGCTAAAATAGGGCCTGATACAATCTCTCACAGAAGTTCATGTCGGCGGCCAAATTTTGGCCGCGGGAATCTCGCAATCTGATTGGCCCTTTAACAATAGAGCTGTCAACGGAAGTAAATTGTCTACGAGACTTGCTCACAACTTTCAATCCGACCGCCATGGCCAAGGAACAAGTCTGCAGAGGTAAACGTGTCGCTCAAAGATATTCTCGTCGTTCTAGCTAGGAGAATTGTGATCATTTCTTTCTCTCCTGAGAATGGCGTCCGGTTTGACGCAAGCTGTCTCTCACTCGGAGCAGAGAAGTACAGCAACAGTGAAGTATGTATCCTGTTTTATCGCATCGTGTCTCCAAATTTTCATTTGAAGGCTTTCAGCTAGTATTGAAAATATAAGCAGAGCAGTGGTTGTATCCGCGTTTTACGAAACAAAACGAACAGCAAGTATCTTTCGCCAAGAGTGATCAACAAGTCAACCGATAATTCCGTAAACTTAACGATAAGCTGATGTTTAGTGAGAGCCGCACTCAGCGAGATGCTATATTTATTTTTACCTAGGTAATAAAGACTTTCAGTTTATTCATTCAGTGTTAATAATGTCGTTTTAATGATCTCTGACATTGATATCAAAGGATCTGACTAGGTTTATAATAAATGTTCTTCGTTTTAAAATTCGCTGCTGTTTAGAGATGAAATTCACGGGTAATCTCAAATATTTATCACTTCTGGAACTAAATGAAATTACAAAACATTCGTTTGTTTATAAACGGTTTTATTGATATCTTTTTTCTAAAGAGTGAAACTGAAGTTATTTCTCTTAATTTCCCAAGGTATTTTACGCAGAAAATCGGTGACAAATGCGTAGAGAATATTTCCGGATACCACCTGAAATGAGAAAGGATTCAAACATGCAGCATATTTTGGTACATGACAACCTCGTCGTGTTCAGAATTTTCGTTCAGTTTCAGCTCAGACAGAGCAACTATGTACAATACCGGAGCGCGTACCTTCAAGTTGTAAATTTGAACGCTAGAGCCAAGATTTATCGTAGCCTGTGATTTTATTTTTGGGGACATTTTAGGACTTTTTGCGAATGCCATTACATACACATATGGGAAATTTGCATACCGAGGAGCGTGCAAGCAAAACAAATTTTGATTGGCCGTTTTGTGGAATGTCAATCAATCAAAAAAGTGGGCGGCAGACGTTCCGTAGAAGAATTGTATCAGGCCCTATTTTTCGTTTCGCCCTTCCCGCCGGAACGTTTCACCGAGCGAAACGAAAATAAAGCCTGATCGCAGGTTAGGTGTGATAAAGAATTCTAGTTGCCAATTTGGCGACTAATTTTCGGGATCTGGTCGCCAAGGTGGAAAATTTAGGTGCATTGGCGCCTGTATTAGGTGCAATTTCGGGCCCTGCAAGTATGCATCAGAGGACATGAGGGGACTTGCCCCTGCGAAGTGTAAAACATTAAGACATGGGAACAAAAAAGTGGTGTCCCTGCAACATGTCCCTTTGATTAAAACTGGTTTGGATACATTTTACATTTACAAGTCAAGCCTACCCGTTGACTTTGTGGATCATTGACTGGTGTATAAGGATTATAAGCTGGATTAAGGGGACAAGTCTGGGAGACATGATGTTGTCAAATTTTTATGTCCCCTATGTGTCCTTTATCACCTAAGTCCCTCCAACCAAGTAAAAATGGAAAAAAAAACCCATTACAACCAATCACACAACAAAATCAGGTTGACTCTGGAGCAAGTCCCTTTGTTTGTGTGGGAGAAATGGACTGCTCTGTGGCTTCTGGGCAACCGTCTTGCAAAAAGTTTATGCAGCCAGTCCCTGAGAAAAGTCTCCAGAATGAGCCCCTTTATCTGTGTGTGTGCGTGCATGTGTGCATGCTGGCTCTACTCATTTTTGTGTTCACTTAGAAATCATGTTAATTAAAAAGCATGAACACAATGTGCTTCTTATGGGGACAAAGGAAAACTAGAATAGAGAGACATCATATGGGAGCTTGCATATGGCAATTTTATTGTTCAAGATAGTTAAATTAATTGGGTCCTTTTTTATCTTGGTGAGCAGCACTGTGGAATGCTATGATCCTAAAAAAGATGAGTGGAATTTTGTGGCATCAATGAACAACCAGCGTGATGGAGCTTGTGTTGTGACAGAAGGCCGCTACCTTTACGTGATCAGTGGTTATGATGGGCACAGTTACTTGAGTTCTGTGGAAGTGTATGACCCAAGCACAGATGCATGGGCCTTAGGAGGTAACGGCACTTTTAATTATTGTTTGCATTTTGAATACAAATACAGCTCAGCTCAAAATACACAGCACCACTACACACAAAAAACATCTGCCAGGTGATAAGATACTGTGTGGCACTAAATTTTCGCGGGAGTTTAATTGTGCAGATTGGCGATCTTTTGTGTTTTGCGGGAACTAATTTTGCAGTTGGAAAAGACTGGTTTTTCTTGCTGGGAATTAATTTTTGCAATTTTCGGGAAGTTGCCTTCAAATAAAAATGATAACATTTTCGTTTTTTATTTGAGCACATGCCAGAGAGACGGAAACTGAAAAAAAACAAGCGAATGTAAAACAGATTAATCAATGTTACTCTATTACAATGGATCCACAATAACTAGAGTACCACTCGCTGTGTTATCCACTGAGTTGTCTATAGCATTTTCTCCTTCAAACCGGTATTTTTGTATATAACTTCTACAGTGGAAAACATTTGCAGTAATTTTATTTTGCGGGAACTTTTTTTGCGGATTGTGAAAAAGACCACAAAAATTGCAAAAATTAGAACCTGCAAAATTTAGTGCTTCACTGTAAATAAATTTAATAGTAATGCAAAAATTAACTTTTGCCCAAACTATAATAGTAACACAGACTAATAACTTTCTATGTAAAATGTAATATGAAATAGTGATGGAAAATGTTATGCCATTTTTAGTGGCCCAACAGCTACTGTTAAGCTACAATGTATCATAAAGTTCACCCACTTTTTCTGATTTGACAGCCTTTTACTATCTTCATTTTTGGGTGTTCCCTACTTATGTAATGTTTAATAAACTCGCAGTTCGTGCTTTATCAAGTTTAAAACACGAGGTGCAGCCAAGTGTTTTAGACTTGATAAAGCACAAACTGTGAGTTTATTGAACGGCTTCAAAGACATTCCTAGATAAGCGTGTCCCAATAGAGTTCATAACATTGATGCTTTTGTGGACGTTAGAAATTAGCATACGAAAAAAATATTACGTCGAAAATTATTATGCAAGAAAATCAGATCTCACACGTGTTTTGAACTGAGCGAAGAGGACATGGCATCCTCTTCCAGGGCTTTTCGGAGAACAGGTCATCGATCAAATGCCTTGTTTAAATATGAAAAATCAAGTTTTGCGCAACAGCACCAGGTTAGTAATATTTTAGGCCCCCCTGAAAATTTGGAGACTACAGGCAAAGCGTCAAACCCAGAGGTTATGGGAAACGACATGGAGTCGCTTCTACCAGCTGATCTAAATTTCGAAATTTCAGATGATGTATTGTCTAATATGCCTTTACCAGATTACGGTAGTAATGTAATACAGAATTTTTCTGGATCTGTATTTAACAACTGTACTATTAATTTTGTACAAAAAGTAAATTTGCTGTGTGTGTAAATTAAAGAACATTAAATATTCACCCACCATTTGTTGTTTCAGTTGATGTGTTAATAATTAATATTCATAAATCACGTGCAGTGACTTTATATCTGATAAAACACCGCATGCTAATAAGGAAGAGGTTTTTATCAGTGTAAAGTCAATGCACGTGACGTATTTTCGATCATTTGATAGGTTAATGGGCTTATGAATTATTTTAAAATAAGTTTTTGAAGGTTAGCAAAAGTGTGTACTAATCCATATATGGGATAACCTGTCCTGATAAAGGCATGCCTATTAATAATAAGATGAAAAGCATAAGTTTTAGCTAGTCAAAAGGTATTCACAATTTTTTTTCTTTTAAAATATCAAGATCTTTATAGTCCTGACGACTACACTTACCCGGTCTATCATACTTCACTGACTTGTTAGGCGGTGGACGTGCGAGTAAGCCGTTGCGCCAACTCATAAAATGCAAGTTGTATTCCTGGTTTGGCGTCCGTTAGTTCACTTCATGTTCTTGGAGTGGTGCGGGCTGTAAACAGTGGGCTGCTGTTTTAATGACGTAAATAATGACCTGAATAGCTTCTAGATTGCAAGTAGCCTGCACTTGTATCGTTAGGATCCAAATGGAGCCCTTGCCTGAAGGCTGAAACATTTGTCGTGAATGCCTAGGGGCCGTTCTTTACGATATCACGGTTTAAGAATGGTTTATTTCTCCAGTTAAAGCCACGGGGTTTAAGTGTCTCACTAGAACCGAGAAGGGGGGGGGGGGGGGTGGTGAGAGACTATCCGCCGCCTGTAAATTCTTCAGAATTTCTTGTTTAAATTAATTTTTATAAGCAAAAGAAACACTTATTACAAGTAAGAAACAAGTAATTACTAATTACACCTAAATACTACTGATAACCTACATTTGGGTAGACATGCTTCACCGACTTACAACAAGTAATTTCTGTTGCAGTTTATAATCATCAGTTATTAAAGCCTCCATCTTGGGTAGCACTTATTTCAAAGCATGTGTATTGCAGCTGTGTGCAGTAATCAAGATAAGGTTGAGATTGTTGCTTTCAGGGTATTGTTACTTTTGGGGGGTCGCTACGTTTGTGACTTATAAACAACCACCAGTTTTCATGGTTAATATCAGATGGTTACCATTTTCCAGGGGTCATTACTTTTGAAACTTTGTGGTTAATCAAATTCCATCAATTTTGTTTTGGTGAAGGTTGTGTACATGGTTATTCTGTGAGACTCCTGATGACATTCCTTTTTGTCTTCTTAGCTGTTGCTCCTATCATTGAACGACGTGAAGATGCCATGGCTGCAGTTGTCGAGAACAAAATTTATGTCATAGGTGGTTACCATGGCAACACATTTATGCCCACAATGGAAGCATTGGACCTGGACAAGAATGAGTGGAATTTCAAAGCGTCCCTAAGTTCCCCTCGTTATCAAGCTGGTGTTGCAGTTTTGAACCGAAAGATCTATGTTTGTGGCGGTTGGACAGGCAATGGACTTGCCACTGCATCAGTAGAATGTTACGACGTGGGTACCAACACTTGGTCACTGGTGATGCCCCTCCCAACGCCTGCAGCTGCTAGAACAGCTTTTATTAACTTTCCACGTAAAATGATGGAAAAATTGCTGCGTAAGGAGCATCACAAGACTGGATCTGATGAGCATTTGGCACAACCATCCAAGAAGGATTCTGTGGGAGCAGACCACAGGCAGTATGGCGCTACTGTTTAAATGGGGGCAAATCACCACCACATCATAACGGCAGGAATTTTTCCTTTAGTGTAAGGTGTAAAGAATGTTTTCATGTACTGTGGAAATTCAGCAGACCAGAGGCAGTATGGCACTACTGTTTAAATGGGGGCAAATCACCACCACATCATAACGGAAGGAATTTTTTCTTTAGTGTAAGGTGTAAAGAATGTTTTCATGTACTGTGGAAATTCAGCAGACCAGAGGCAGTATGATGCTACCATTTTAATGGGGGCAGATCAACACTACATCATAACTGCAGGAATGTTTCCTTTGGTGTATGGTATAAGGTGTAAAAATGATTGAACACACAGTGGGCATTCAGCAGAATCCAGAGGCAAAATGGTGCTACATTTGTACCATTTGAATGGGGACTAACCAACAGAACATTGTTGCAGAAATTTGGCCTTTGGTGTATGGTCTAAAACGTTTGCCGGAATGTATAGTGGACATAAAGCAGACCAGAGGAAGACCGCCAGTTTATAAAATGGACCGGGGTCTCTTTTCATGGTCAGTTGGCTTAACATACGAACAAAGTGCAGTAAAGCTTGTGGTAGGGGTACTCAAGAGCGGTACTGTCTTATGTAAGACGCATGCGCATATTGGTCTGCTGAATGTTACCCACGTGTTCTTGTCTTTTAATTGACAGTATTTAAGATATGAACGGCAAAGGGTTGTTAAGTTTGGGGTTTCTGTATTTGCCTTGTATCATTGACACATGCGCAACTGAGTAGAGCAACTAAATTGAATGCGAAATTGGCTGTGTTGTCTAGTTAGTGGTTATGGTGAAAAATTTTTTAGCGCAGGAGTTTTGTTATGGGGATTGACATTTTGAGGGATGTAAAAATGTGGGAGTGGAAGGATTTGTGAATGAGAGGAGCATATCACGCTTCTGTGAATGTGATTTGCTTTGTTGTATAGCAGCGGTGTAATATTGTCCTGCGTGAGAGGCATTTGGCGTTTTATGGGGGGACGGTTTCCGAAGTGGATGGTAAGTTTTCTCATTGAGTAACTTGTATTTCGCAGAGGAGAGAAACGACAACTGTGGTTACAGCATATTAGCGCGTTAAGGAACGGTGGCTTAGGAAGAGAAGGGAATGGCACTATTTTGATGATGCAATTGGTAGATTGCACCATCGAAACATCATAGTTCTTGACAAGGGAGAGAGATGAGTGCTTATTTCAGCAAGAAGTTGATTTTAATTGCATAAAGTCGAAGGAATCGGTCATTAACAAGGAGATCAATTAATAAGGTAGCTGTTACGAGTCTTTAAGACAGAAAATAACTGAATATGATCGAGCGATGCGTGTGGTGTTCGCTGGTGTGTTGGTTGGGTTTGAGGTAATTTTGTAAGTGCGTAGTCTGGTACGTAGCCATTCCGAGTCAACTTGTTTACTTTTGCAAGGGGTTTTCCGGGTTAGCAAACAGGATTTAAACATGACGTCATGAGATATGCCTTAACGTGCCCCAGACTCTGAGGATCTGCTCGAGCTTGTGTTTATCAAGCGTTAAATTTTGATTCTACTGCTATGTTCACTGTTTGTATTCACGGTCTAGGCACAACAGTAAATATTTCGTCGTCCCTGTGTTAGCATTCTCATCAACACTACACCCCACTTGCAAAAAGTTTTCCTTTGGTGTATTGCGGAAAAGTGTTTGAATGTACAGTGGAATTTAAGCAGACCAGAGGGCATGTGGTGCTCCTGTTTAAACCGGTGTTAATCAATGCTGTATCGTAACATATTGGGTGAATTTTTTCTTTGGTGTAAGGTGTAAAAAAGTTAGAATGTACACTTCACATTAAGAAGACCAGAGGCCATATGCTAACTAACACTTCATCATAATAATGTATGAATTTGTCCTTTGATGTATGGTGTGAAAACATTTGAATGTACAGGGGAAACCCACCCTACAACCACCCCATTGATAATGACCACCTTGTAAACTGACAAAAGCTCATGCAAACAATGTTAATCTCGTTAATCTTTATGCATTGGTGCTTGTATTGTCAGGGTCCCACTAAAACTCATTGCCGTGGGGCAGGAAGAATTTCGCCAAGGAACTCCTGGGTGGTATCATTTTTTAAGTGTACTTTTCTTTTATATGAGACTGAAGACCTGGGCATCAGACTTGTAAGGGAAGTTTTACTAAGTGTGAGGGTTTAATTTTACACAGAAATTAGACAATCTGCCTAGTGAAAAATTATTTTGGCTATAGTAATTACACAGCACAGCCCTCTAGTGTTACTAAGGTGGCAAGTTAATCTCAAGTCCTGGAAATTTATTGCGTGGCAATCTTTCCAGACCATTGTTTTGGTTGGTCACATTTCCAACAGGAGCTACAAACAGGGATGGTCTCCATCCCCAAGTATGGCTCCTGAATAGAAATCATCCACCATCTTTATCATTTCTACCCAAGACACAACCCACTGGTAAAGCACTGAATGGAGTTTTGTTTGTGATTTTTTTTTAGCAGACGGTGCGACGTTTTCATTTACGACTGGTGCATGGGACTTTGAAAAAAATTGTTTGTCATTGAGAAAAAAACATAAACAACTCGCATAATTTATCATTGAACAAACAAGGGGGTTAGTTTCTAAACAAACTGTGGTGCTGCGTCGGTGGGGACGTGAAACACAAAATTTTGGATTTATTAACAGAGTTGATAAGGTAGATTGGCCACCGTAAAGAGATTGAAAGCTGACGTTTCGAGCGTTAGCCCTTCGTCAGAGCGAATCAATTTATCATTTATCGTCATTATCATTGCCATCATCTGATTTATCATCATTATCATTGCCTCTGGCAACAATACTCATGCAGTTTTAAAACAATTCAAAATCCTACGACATTTCTGATGTCCTAAACAACAAACAAGTTGTAGGTTTGTTTCACATGAAACGATTCGTGTCGGTGTGGCCGTAGGCTTGTCGTAAGAATGCCGCCTGCAACAAGTTGTACCATCAAAATCGGCCTTAACAAGATCTTCCATACAAAAGTCAAGTCGGCTAACTGTGACACTAGAGGAACACCTAAACCAGATTAATTGGCTGTGAAGGGTTTTTTACACATACCTTTCTTTGTTATTTATGGCAAGAAGTTATGGCATTTGGTTACTATAATGGCCGCATTTAAAGTCTATTGGTATGGTTTCCTTTTAGGCAGTGACCGTTTAATACAGGTGAACACAATAAAAGTACATTTTTTGCGACTTGAAAAAGGTGACTGCGACTTTCAGTAAATAAGGGGGAACAGCGGAAAACCAGCAAAGCTTCTAAATTGCAAGGTAAAGTAGTTGCATAACTGTGGGAAATTTCTCTGAAATCACAAGGTTTAATGAAAAGAGGATATACACACTAACGTTATATTTGTGACAAAATAGTCTGTGCGCCAAAACAAAATAAAGCAAATGGAAATTGCATCGGAAATACTTAATTCCCAGTTTACCGGCTTTGAGAGCTCCTTCGGAAACCGCCGTCGTGCGCCCTGCAAATGTTTCCGTATTCCTGCGAATATTTCCGTATTTCAGGGATGGTGCAGTGGTGAGAGCGCTCGCCTCCCACTAATCTGTCCCGGGTTCGACTCCCGGTCCCGGCGTCATATGTGGGTTGAGTTTGTTGTTGGTTCTTGTCCTTGCTCCGAGAGGTTTTTCTCCGGATACTCCGGTTTTCCCCTTTCCTCAAAAACCAACATTTCCAAATTCCAATTTGATCCGGAACCCGAGAGCCACAGGTTTGTCAGTCCCAGACTGTTTGGTGTCACCCTCGTTAAACAAAGTTGATTGATTGATTGATTGATTGATTCCCACTTCCCGTCTACGATAGAAGACGTTCGGTAACTTTAACTCGGTCGGTAAACGTTCGATTGTTTTTGTTGTTGTTATTGGGTTTTTTTTTCTTGTTTTGTTTCACATGTTTCTGCCAATTCAGTCATGAAGGAAAAATGACATCAACGTGCGCGCGCCCCTACCTATCAGGGCAGGACTAAGGACTATCCACCTCACCCCAGGCCCTTCCTCACGTGTTAACCTCAACTGGGGAGGGGGGGAGGGGGTGGGGTACTGTCATATGAAAATGACACCGGAGCTCAAATTCAACAGGGTCCTAAATGTAGGATTTTTGGAGTTCTGGAGCCCTAAAATGTTTGGCCCGGAGCCCTAAGCCTTCTTCCACTTGGAGCCCGGGAAAAATGCTGTTTCTGGCCAATGGCGACCTGGAGTATAGCCCTGAAGGAGCAATTTACCAGATTTTAGAAACCTTAGAACCTTACAATTTCTAGCGCGGAGCCCTAGGGCCCCAAACTCCTTTTAGGACTCCTGATTCGAGGTTTGGTGCAACAAATTCGGATTTGTGAATGTCGCATCCGCAAAGCCTGTATGCCCTGTGACCTGTGTCCAATCTCGTATCCGCGATATGATCGAGGAAAACTGGGTTCTTGCATGCATAGTTAATTTCGTATATTATTTACAGCTATGGCGGATATACAGTTGCGCGCGTTCGGATGTACTGGCGCACTGTTGGCAACATCAACGGCAGGAACTTTAGTTCTTGATCTCAAACCACAGCGGAAAATGATCCTGTTAAGGATTCAAATAATCCTGCTATTATTTATTGTCCTCTGCGCTCTGGCACGGTTTGTTTGGGTCAACCTGGTAATTTTGCTTCCCTCGCGACGAACGAACTCCAAAACTTTACTTGCAATTCACTGGCTTTCGTACGTCGTTTTTGTTACTTTTAGTGCTCTGGCATGCTTCAGTATTCTCATTGCAAGGTTCTTTGTCGGTATGGAGCCATACTTTATCACCAAGCTAGCTTTTACATGTCTTGGACTTCTGGTTCTGATATTCTGCAATCTCTGCGTCCTTAGCGGTGTTTTCTTGTTGTTAAGACTTTGCAGGTGCAGTTTACCAAATGCGGACAGGTGGAAGACCATTATAGCCACTGCACTGTCTCTGTTCTTGTGCATATATGGCTTAACCTCTGCATCTAAAGGTCCAGACATAAAAGGAGTGACTATCCCTCTTGCTAAACTGCCCCTTTCTTTAGATGGAACGAGGATCATTCAGTTGTCTGATATTCATCTTGGTGCCATGGTGGGTAATGCCGATCTCGACAGAGTCGCGAGTATGGTTTCTATAATGAAGCCAGATATTATTGTAATTACAGGAGACCTGGTTGATTCCTCTGTAGAAAAACTGAAAAAAGTTGTCTTGCCACTCAAGAAGTTGAGATCAAAATACGGAACATTCTTTGTTACAGGTATATAAACATCAATATAATATTATTTCCCCCTGTTTGTAATCGAAAGGGATGGACCATTAGAAAAGTTATGGGGGGGGGGGGGTCTCAAGCTGCACGAATGTTTTGGCTCCAATTTGTATAACTTTTCTAATGGTCCGTCCATAAAATATCTTGCAGTTACGCTTATTTTTGTGAGGATGAGGCTGTGATGAGATGACACATGGTCAAATCCTCCCTGCCCACCCTCCCCCCCTCCCAAAAAAAAAAGAGAAAGAAAGAGCAGCACAAAAGAAAGAGAATTCTACAAGGTTATTTCCCAAAGAATTTCAGAGAGTATTTTAAATGAAGTGCTGGTATTCATATATCACTTAGTTGCATGTAGTTTTTTCCAACAGAATCAAACTAATAATTTATGATATAAACATCAAACATCTGCTGTGCTAATCATCCTTACTTGCAGTCTGAAGACTGAATTGTGAAGGACGTAGCTCAGCAAGATCAGGCTGAAAGCATATCATGGTACCTCTGGCAGCCATGCCTGGTTCAGACAATGTTTTAAAAAAATGATGTAACATTGACATCCTGTGAACATTCCTTTTTGCATTTGAATGCTGTGAAGCTTTTAAAGTATTTTGTGTCATAGTGAATTGCCCCCAACTTTTTGTAGCAATTTAGGGAAGGCATAATTGCTTCTGCTCAATAAGATTAACAAAAGAACACAACTAAGTAATTGTCTTTTGATGGGAGCTTAACGCTTGACCAAGCATTCAGTGCATATAGAATTATAATTAGAATTAGAATTAGAATTTTACATAAGAATTATGCCTGTAGCCAGAAAACTATTAGGATTTTTGTCCTTTCTCAAGGGGACAATTTAGTGTCACTTTTTGAATACATGTAATTGTTATTCCTCACACAGGTCATTATTTGACTTTTGTTTTAGGTATAAATATTCTGAAAGGTTTACTCATAAGGGGAAGGGATTTATTCAAGGGATGAACCTTGTTATTTGAGAAGATTTTGAGGAGATAACTTTAATTGTTGTTTGCTAATTAACTTGCATTTTTTTTCATTTCTTAGGAAATCATGAGTACTTGACTGGAGATGCAGAAGCGTGGCTGCAAGAACTAAAAACGCTTGGAATTCAACCTCTTCACAACTCGCATATCCTCATATCAAGCACAGACAACCCAGAAGATAAGATCTATCTTGCTGGGGTGGATGATATAGACGCTGACAGACTGAGGTAAGATGTAGAGAAATTGAAAGATGCAAGTGAAGTCATGATTCAAGGTGGTTCCAAAAGCCTGAGGAGTGAAAACAAATCAGACCTATCTTAATTAATTGCTGCCTTTTAGAGGAGACTAAAAAAAATACAATTTAATAAATTCCCTGGCTCTGTCCCACAAAACACCCAATCATATGGACAAAGCTGAGTTCCACAAAATACCTAGAGCCCAAACTTATTAAATTTCCCACAAAGTACCCATGGACAATTGTCATAAGATAGCCAAAACTAAGAATACTTAGAAGCAAAAACTACAGTCTTAATTTTTTTCTTGATTTCAGCTATGAAGACCATGGTATGAAGCTTTCAAAGGCTCTGAGTGGAAAAAGTGGCAATTATCCCACAATCCTGCTTGCTCATCAACCAAAGGCTGCACAACAAGCACTGAACCAGTTTCCTGACATTGATTTGATATTGTCTGGTCACACACATGGAGGGCAGTTCTTCCCTATGCACATACCCATATACTTGTGGAATCCATTTTTTGCTGGTTTGTACAAGCAGAAAGAAACCTATGTTTATGTTTCTTCAGGAACATATTTTTACGGAGTACCTCTGCGAATCGGTTCCACCCCAGAGATTACTATCCTTACCTTAGTTAGAAAAAATAGTAATAGCTGAATGATAATGTCTTGATTGCTTGTCCATATCTGATTAACAAAATCAATGTTTTTAGCCATTTCTTAAATTCTATAGTCCTACAATTTTTAGGTTAGACAAGACCAAATTGCAAACAAAACAATTGACATAATTACACCTAATTAGTCATACAACAAAGGAGTCATTGTTGAGAAAAAGGTAGAAAATTGCAAATTTAAATGACATTCTATTTGCATCATTGTATGCTCTACGTCATGCGATATTAATATATTTCAAAAGAAATGTTACTTCACATATTGAATCGTTTTTATCATCTAATTTCAATGCATGCCCAATGGCCCTGTTGTTTGTATCTATTAGCACAAAAAATCAGTACAGTGTTACAAAGAGATGATACCTGAGAATCATCTTTAACCATTATTTATACTTAAATTATTTACAGTTAAAATGCCCTAGGGCTACTAGTTTTAGGACAGTTTTTCCAAAGTTGAAACTTGTGCAAACAAAAAATTAAGAATAAAAATATTTTGAAAAATTATCATTTCATTGTTTTTTGATTTGCTCATGGTTACTGATGGTCTATGTATAAATCCTTACATAACTTATCATATTTATGTACCTTTTTGTCCTATTGTTGAAACAAAATGTGCAAAAGAGAAAAGAGATTTTGAAATAAAGTGTCACAAATTATACTCTATACGATATTTCATGGTAAGGTGAAATAGAGAAAAACATTGTTTGTTGGACTAATATCAAAATCCACGTTGGATTGGTTGAGTTTTCAGAAAATAATTTGGCTGACAATATTATTTTGCCTTTTTTGTTATCTTGGAATTTCTATATCCTCGGTATCCAAAAGTAAAATAAACTTTGAATTTAAACGTCTCCTGAAAATTAAAGAAATAAAACAGACAAAATTAAGTAAGTTGAGATAGAGATGAAAAGAAGAAAAAAAAATTGGGTTGCACTGGCCGGGAATCGAACCCGGGCCTCCCGCGTGGCAGGCGAGAATTCTACCACTGAACCACCAGTGCCTCGCATGTAGGAGAGGGAGCTTTCATTTTATTTAAATGTTAACGTTATATCGGAAAATGTTAAATACGAGTAAAATCCAATTATCTCTCTGCAGCATACAAATAAGGTCTCCCCTCGTTTTTTCCCGCTCTTTCGTTCGCTTTCTTTTTCGCTCGCGCTCCACTATCTGAACGCCTGGAACAGGCTAGTGGAGCACAAGAGCTCCGCATAAAGTCGTAACTCTCCTTAGTCCTTTTTCACGAAGCTCCACTTTCCCGTTGATCCCTGCGGAAGTGCAAGCGAAATGTTCTCTAGACTACGAGCAGTATCTCTTTCCGCTTAGGGATTTATTTCAGGGATGGTCGAGACAAAAGAACATGCGAGTGAGTGCGAAAATTGCTTGCCGCATGGCCAAACGTGACGCGCGCGTGATAAGCCGCTCTCTGCACACGCGCGTCGCGTTTCCACGCGGCGGGCAGATTTTTTGCACACGCTCGCCTGTTCTTGCTCGACTCTGAGGGGAAAGAGATACTGCTAGTAGTCTTAAAATGTTCGCCTGGGGCTTCGCTGTGGAAAGGTCCAAGTGCGTTAGCTGCACGCTATCCTGGCGCTTTCGACCTCGGAGCGTCTGAGAATCGGCCTACAAACAGGTCGGCACAGTAGTCGGCGACTAAAAGTTGGAAGAGAATTTCCTCGACTTTTCTTCGCCTCGTTTTCTTCCGCCTGTTTCGTTCTTCCATCGCCTAAATATCTGCTCGCCATTGGCGACAGGATCTCATCCGTGCAGCTTCTCTGTCTGTTGGCGAGAGGAGTGAACCAATTCCTCCGTTCTGGCGCCTTATTCGAACCTTATTCGCAACTTCCCGCTTCCTGTTCCCGCCCCATTTTTGTTGGCTCCCTCCTCTTTGCGCTTTCTCGATTGCGGAATATTATGCGATGTTGCGTTGTTTTTCCCTACTTCTCTCGCTTCCCGCCTGGCTTGGGAATCCCCCCCCCCCCTCTACTCCCGCTTCCCGTACACCTCCCGCCCCTTTTCGCCCGAGCTCCCGCCACATTTGTCCCTTTCCACTTTTTCCCTAATACTGAAAAAAGCTCAACGCCCGCGCGCTTCTCGTCCTTAGAACAAACAAGCAAGTGGGCGTAACTGAATTGCCTGCACCAAGTTTATAGCCTGGGAATAGAGCCACCTCTCGCTATGGTTAACGGCGGGGGCGGGGGGTGAAGCGAGGCTGCGGTGTTCGCAGCTGCAGGTTGCATTGACCTGATAATAGAATGGTTCAGGACTCCTAACAGTTTTTTCTTCACCCAATTTCCTTCGGGTGCACTTGGAACCGACCCGATCCCGGCACTCAGTCTGAAGGCCTGTGGGAGCCCCGGTGGGAACTCGATGTACTGAAAGCCGGCAGAAGAATAGCATGTCAACATGGTCAAGGCAATTTTGCACAAATATTCGCTATCGCTCGATTGACTACCCGTAGTTTGACGATACATAATCATTCTTTTGGGATTCTTTTGCATTTTTTTCGAATCTTTTGGTGACGGACAACCTTGACGTACGCACTGGAAATGACAAATGCCTTTCAGTCCAAGCAAATATATTAAAAGGTCAAGAGAAATGCCCAGAAAACCTGATGTGTGCTGTCGACTTGACAGAGAAGCCTAGAATAGAATGGTTGTCTCTTCCGGGATAGGAGAGGGATGGGGGCGGCGGTGTACACGAGGCAGTCTTGGATAGTGCCGCGCCGCTGGGTAACGTATACCCTGCCTGGGGATCTCCCATATAAAAGTGAGGGGTTGCTGGTTTGGAACCGGTCAGAGCAGTCAAAATATAACATAACTACCATTAGAATTATCCTGGTTCCTTTTGCGGCAGAAATAAAAGCCACAAAATTTTAACAGGAATAGTACATGCTTGTCAGAAATAATAGTTCCTCTTTAGAATATTTGGATTGTTTCGAGTCACACCTGATAAGTACCTTCTTGGAGTTCGCTGGGCAAAATTTTTGGCGAGTGCGACATTCACCTTCGTGAGGCCTTGTAACCCAGTACCTGTGTTTTTTTCTCCGAAGTAGGAGATTATTATGCAATCTCCTGGGAAACGAAATTCGGCTCCATGCGAAGTTCGAAATTCGGCTCCATGCGAGCATTGCCAACCTCATTTATCGAGGTCAAGGATTGCCAAGGATAACAGATCATCGGCACCTCTTTAACCGTATCTGTAATCCAAACTGAAGTTCTGCTGCTTCAATTTACTTTTTCAGGGAGATTCTAGACGATTCATTAGCAATTTTGGTTAAGTGGAAAACGCGGGGTGCGGAGTGCGGAGTGCGGAGTGTGGAAAATGAGGAGTGTGGAAAACGAGGAGTGTAGAAAATGCGGAGTGTGGAAAATGCGGAGTGTTAAAGAAAAATGTATTAAACGGAAAAAAAAGAAAAAATAAGGTAATATCGCCACACGTACTCAGTTATATAAGGTATAACACCCTATATAGCTCCCCTGCCCACTGTACAGACCCTGAAAAGGGCAAAGTACTCTTAACAAAATGAAAAATCACAACATTTACATTATTTTTTTGTAGCTATGAAAAACAGTAACGAATACTGAGGTAAATCAAACAAATCCACGCGTGTAGCATTACTGTTTATTAACGATATTAACAATCAGTCCATGTTCTTTTAGCATTTCCTTCTGGTTTTCATCAAGTGAGTGGTAGGTGCTGAAGTCGATATGTACACGTCCGTCAAAAACAGGGTTTTTTGGCGTGATATGCGCAGGGCTGGGATGGTAATAGGTATTGGTAAAGTCTGTGCTGTACACCAACGCTCCTGTGTTGTCGTCCCTGCGTACCTGCCGACGGTCGACGTGCTTGACCACGATGTTGTGTGGTGGCTGACGAAATTTTTCTGCAAAATTGTCACCGCATCCGTAGCACTTCTTCACACTTTTTTTCTAAACCGGAAACAACTACTATGGCTTAACCGGAAATAAAAACTACACAACTTCATTTATTTCTCTAGAATTCGAAAGACGTGTTTTACGAGCACTAAATTTCGCGGTTTTTAAAACAAAGAGACAAAAAAATTATTTTTTTCATTTCGTTAAGAGTACTGTGCTTTTCCAGGGTCCGCACAGGGGGCATGGGACGGGAAGGAGTTATACTGGGTGTTATACCTACGTGTGGCGGTATGACCCTATTTTTTTCTTTTAAGCTTTTTATATTTTTTTCTTTAACACTCCTCATTTTCCACATTCTGTATTTTCTACACTCCGCATTTTCCACACTCCGCATTTTCTACACTCCGCATTTTCTACACTCCGCATTTTCTACACTCCGCATTTTCCACACTCCGCATTTTCTACACTCCGCATTTTCTACACTCCGCATTTTCCACACTCCGCACTCCGCACTCCGCACTCCGCGTTTTCCACTTAACCAGCAATTTTTCCCTGGGGTAATCACGCCCTGCTGATAAGCAGGAAATCATTTTGACCGCTGATAAGCATTGAAAGGTAGACCAAAAGTCAAGCGGATTTGGGTTTCATGACAAGCCCTCATGTTTTGAAAGCGTATTTCGCAACAGACCATTCGCCAAGGAATAACAATCTCAGTCTCTCTGCAAGAGTTGGTGAGTCAGCTAATAGTTACAATCGTCCAAAATTGAAGACATGAATGTACATTATCATAGCTCCTCTTTTTATATTGAGGCTTTGTTTGGGTGTTGGCAAAGGTGATTACTCAATTTAGCACCATACTGTTTCGATCAAAATGGACCGTCACAAAACCGCTTCCAATCTAATCCTTTTTGCTTTAATCTTCAAAATATTTGCCGTAACTGTGCTACAAAACCCTTGAGTACTTCGGTTTACAGGCATAAATTCGGTTGAAACCATTTATTTCGTCAAACACTCGATGTTTATTTTGGGCAGTATGCTCTAGAAGAAGCCAGACGGGTGTAACGCTCATTTCTATCTGGTCACGTATGTGTAATTAGTCTTAAATTTTGCTAAAAACATCAGTGGTTGTGTATGTTTGTGACTTATACCCTTAGTAAGTAAATAATCCCCATTCTGACTTTCATAATCGTAGGAAAGGAAATTCTGAATATAAGCACGAAAGCCTTTGTTAGCTCGACTCCAACCGGCACATGTCCTTGTTGAGTGGCGCGCAGCGCTGAACGACGCGATGGGGCTGTGTCGCCCACTGTGTCACTATCAGTTTATTGCAGGCTTGCACTTTTTCTACTTGAAACGAAACGAAATAAAAAAAAAAAAAACAAAAACAAAACAAAAACAAAATTGCCTCTAATATTTCCCTGGACCGTCATTCTGGTTTACAGTATCAAATCTACCACCTTTTGAAATGTTATTGAATTGAACTTGTAACTGCATCACTGACCTGGTCTGACCTCATATTCTTTTCAACGTTGTCTTCAATAATGCAATCCAGGCCCCTTATGCCCAAGGTATTCAAAAAGTGGATATCTTCATCTCGGGACGCCGTCCTATATCTTTATTGACTACACAAATTGACAAGCATCTAATTTCTTCTTGCAGTTTCACTACTTGATCAAATATGCAGGTCATCGAAATAAAGGAAATGATCACCAAAGATGAAATGTCTGGATGTTTGATCAAATGAATTCTCCCAACCAGTAATATAAGAAATATATGAAAAATGGGAAGGAGAACATGCATGTTGATATTGGGTCTTAAAGGGTTATGCACCAGCCATTTCCAGCAGTGCCCATTCCCCCCCCCCCCCCGGGCCGACCCCCGGGCATTAGCATTTTTTGAAAACAAACCGGTAAATTCCCCACGGCGGGGACAAACAAGCTGTTCAAATGCCCCGTGGTACAGGTAAAAAAATAAGTTGATTTCTTAGTTTTCGAGCTTATCTCCATTCTAAACAAAGCTAAATCAGGCCAAACTAAGTCTGAAATAAGTCTTATTTCTGTGTATTGCTTCAGTGATCATTAGTTCTGTGGATCTACCGTCTCATTTTGTCCTCTTTAGACAAAGTTAATAACAAATTTATCGTCCTTGCCCGATAAACTTATCACTGAAAGGAAGTGACAGTACTGTGACGTGAAAATCACGAGACTGTCAAATGCCCCGGCGTAGACTAATACCCGGTCCCCGGGACAGACAATGAGGAAAAATGCCCCACTAATGCCCCGGGGGGGGATGGGCACCGCTGGAATTGACTAATGCATTAATGGAAGAGCAGGGAAAAATGGAAGGGTGACTAGATGAACCGAACTGAGCTGCACGTGGAAGATCGGTAGTTTTCGTCAAAAATTAAATCGCGTTAAGCCATTGTCTGCTATTCTGTCTGGAGACTTCTTAACCCTTTAAGCCCTAACAGTGACAGAAATGAAATTTCTCCTTACATGATCACTGCTTGTTCAAACATTCAAGTTGTGAGAATGAAGAAAACAATCACCAAGGATGAGATGTATTGATATTACGACAAATTCTCCTTACTAGTTCCATAAGAAATGTATGGTGAACAGTAAGGAGAATATGCATTTCTATATCAGGGCTTAAATGGTTAATGCACTACAAACGGCAAGCTGTCTTCAGCGGCCATATTTTCTTTCAGCCGACCACTGGGCCATTTACCATAATATCCCTAATGCACTACAAACGGCAAGCTGTCTTCAGCGGCCATATTTTCTTTCAGCCGACCACTGGGCCATTTACCATAATATCCCGCTTTAAATTTGAGAAAATGTATCCTCATACTGGCCGCCTCTCCACAACAGCCAGAAAATTGTGTCACGAGGGCCGGGTGGCCGTTGTAGAGAGCTACAATAGAAAGGTTAAAGAGGGTCAAAATAGTCACTCGAGAATAAGCATGTAACGCTAAGATGCATAGTATATGTGCGACCCTTTAGAGGTTTGAGACGCTCGACTTTTCGGCGGCGCATGACCCGATTGCATGTAACGGTACTCGTGCGTACATCACCGCATAGAACAGAAGGTGTTAACAAGCCAATTTCAGTAGTGAAAAAGAGTGCGAGATGAGGAAACAAGGAACGCGCCGATCTCCTTAACCTCTCCTAAGGACAGCCCCACGATACGTGATCTCTCTATGACGGACATTTAGCTTTATCCGGAAGAGATCAAAAAATAAAATAAGAAAGAGTTCTCTACATGTTTTAATGAGGACACCCCTGTTCCTTCGTTCTCCGTATTAAAGAGATTAAAGTCCTACTCCGGGCTGATATTTCCATTTTATTCTAACATGAAGAAAACGAAGGAATTCATCTTTCGTCATTTAACCCTCTGTTGGGGGTGAGTAAAGGGCATTGCCACACTTACAGAACTACGAGTGAGTGGACTCCGGGTGAACTCCGGGTGGCGGAACAAACGTCTTCTCAATTCTGCAACTTCTCATTTTATTCCGGTGATTAAGCTAAAAGGAAATGCTAGAAATTGAAAGAGGAATTCGAAACTAGCATTCGAAGTTTTTCATTGTAAAAGTTACATTAGTCGTGAGGTTAATGTCTCTTGTTCTCAAAGTCAGGTACTGCGGTAAATCAAGTAAGTGGCTTGGAGTTCCATAGTTTTAGCAAACAGGCTTTTTCTCACGGCACTCCAATCGCGCGAAAAAATGAGACGAGCGCACCGTTGCCTGTTCCACTCTGAGATAGTGGAGAAAGACGAGTGCCAAAAACGCGTAGGGACTGGGGAGAGCCATTACCCCCTTTTCCCATCCCGTGCGTCTTATTTTGGCACGTTCCTTTCAGTTCTCGTGCTGTCCCTACTATCTGAGAGTCTGGAGCAGGCTAAGCGCACCAAGAACAAATAACTCAGGGGCACCCAACGGTTCGTTTAGAATATCTGTTCGGCAGGCCTAAATCGCCTAAGATATTCCGATTTAATTGCAATGAAAACTAGAAATTTTTTTGGCAAAACATCACCTCAGGCTTTCGTAACAAGGGGACTGATATATTGCTATTGTTTTTGGAGGGTGAAATATGTCGTTTAGAGTGTAAAGAAGGCCAGCTCGCATTTTCGGACAGTCATTGGCTCTGAAATTCTGCAGATAGGATTCCGTTTCCTAAGTGTTTCTGCGGCCTAAATTTTCAGCTAAAAACTCCGAACCGGATCAACCTGTTTTAGGTTACACAAATATCCCTAAAAAGCGGTGAAACAATTTTAAAAGGTAGCAAACGACGTTTCAAGTGTTTTGCTAAGATTTTCTCGTTGAGTGCCCCCGATAACTAGGTAGAACAGAATTCGCGAGGAATTGGAGACATCGAAGGTATTAAAAACAGGGTGAAAGGATGAGTACTGGAAAACAAAACTTTCATGGCCAAACAGTTATCAGCATACTCCAAAAATCTGATATTTACAACAAATTAAATTGCCTTGCCCTCAAGCGAACTACTGCAAGACGTTTTGCTACCAAAAAAGATTCTTCTACGTCACTGCACACAAGAATGCCTCGACATGGTTCCTTGTTGCGTTTTTGTTACACTTTGTTTAATTCTTAGCATGAAAGGTCACTTTCGTTTAAAAAATGCAAAATATTTTGTGGTCAGAAAGTTTAAAACTTCCGCAAGAAAAACTTGCAAACACCCAATATCCATGCTAATGTGACAATGTGAAATTCAGCTTCGTGTACTAGGCACTCTATCAGTTGAAAAAGGAATTAAAATTCCTTTCATTAATGATTGTTTTTCAGTACCTTTTACCACTGAGATGGAACTAAATTGCGGTGGCGAAACCATGTCAATTCTTCTGTTTTATTGTTAAGCGGGCAATTTGTTTTGCGGGGCCTACAAATTCAATACAAACAATGCTTTCAATTGTACGTGCCTGGTCTCCATATTAATTGAAATCAATTTAAATAAATACACAAAGCCATGGCTGTCATTATCTATTCTCGAGTGTATTCTTGGTTATGCAAATTATTCCGTTTCTTACAAAAGACGGACAAACCCGCGTTTCATGCAAATAACCCTGCAATTTTCGAAACGAGTCCAGCGACTTGCAAAACCGAGTTTGGCCGATTCACTTGTGCTTTGCGCAATCTTCAGACTTATCCTTTTGATAAATTTTCTTGCCTTGGACATAAAAACTTACAAGAGTATTTCTCGGTAAATCAGCGAAATTGCTACACTTTTAAGGCCTTCCGACTTGTGAAAGACATTTTGCAATATTGTTTACACCCTTGGCAAGTCTGCAGTCAGCCTATCAAGAGCAAAAAGGAAATTGAATTTTGGTGTAGTTTGTGCTGCATAAATTAACTTGGGCTTAAACTCTAGATCTGCTCGACTACACTGGTAAGTACATGATTGATTTCGTTGTTGTTTTCTATCCGTTAGGTGAAAGATTACCTCGGTCTGCTGACTTAATCGAGTTGTTACTTTCAGTTGTAATTAACGTAAAATATTTTTGACAAGATACGATTCGACGTAGGAAGACGTATTTTAATATTACACGGATTTGAAATGTCATGTTCCGTGGGTCAGTAGAAAAGTGACATTTCCTCGACTTCGCAAACTCTTGGCATGAAAATATATTCGTGTGGATTTCGATGAAAGGTTTAAAGCTCTCTTTGTACAAATTGTGACCCAATGACCTTTTTCGATTTTGTGCTTTCTGCAATAAACACTGCTACCTGCCGGTTTGTCTATTACTACCGATATTGACCGTCGCTACGGCCTCGAAGTTGAAAGCTGACATGGCTTTTTTCTCAGTGTTCCGTCACCGTTTTATTTTTTACCCGGCGCCTTCGTTCAGTTTTGAATTGTTTAAGCAAAGTAAACTCCCTGTTCAGTTTAAATTATGTGCAAAGTGTTATTATAGAGTAAGCGAAACGAATGAGAGTTTTACATATACTCTGAAAATATTTTTACTAAGCTATGTCATAATGATCAAGGAAAAGAAAGCACTTAAAAGGCATGACGTGGACCGTCAGTCGACAAAAAAAGAAATATTGAAATATTACAAATTCATCGATTGCAAACTTGTGTGTCTCTGTGAAAGCATAAATAAGCTCTTCGGACAAAATTGTAATAATTCTTTAGGTAGAGGAAGAAAGAAGAAATTAACTCCGCGTTTTCAGAAGTTCTTTTCTTTCATAATGATATCTTTTATTTTTTCGATACATGTATATATATTTTTAACTTATAGTTCCCCCGCAAGGTTTTCCACATTAAAAATCGATATTTTGGTGTATCAAGAATTGAATTGCGCCTCAGTCCTGCAAGGTGAACGTTAAACGTTGTTTCTTCTCAAAACGCAAATTATTTTCGTGCTATTAAACATAATAAATAAACATTTCAATAACGGCAGAAAAATGCTAATTTTCTTAGACCAGTTGGATTTACTGAATTTTTCTTCTTCGATTCAGTCTAAAAGCTCTAGGTTTTAGTAACCGTTTGACTTCCACAAACCGCCAACATTCACGTTCTTTGATGGCTATCTGAGAGGGGTTCCAAAATGTTTCAGACCGTTATCATTTCATGTTCAAGATTCGATCGCCAACCGAAAAGCCGTCAATCCCGGGTTGTAGTGATCCCGAGAGCGATATGTGGTCAAATTTTATAAAGGAATATCAGCTATCCTTATTACCGATCCGGTATAATCAGTAATCGGTCAGCGATCGGTTAGTAATCACCAGTAATGGAAAGATCACCACGAACCGCAATTGCCATCAAAAGATCAAAGGAAGAAAATAGGAATTCACGGCCTGCGACAGTTGGAAAGCCAATTGACACAAATCCGGGGATAATTGTCGCTAACCACGGGTTTTGCTTCTCTTGTTTAAAAGGGTCTTTACTGGCGGTAATAGTTGTGAGTTGAAAGTAGTTAAAGTCAACATAACATGGGCCAGAACCATTCCAGAAATCGAAATAGTTAAGGTCTAGAATTGAAATTGACGTTAGTCCAGTGGGTGAACTTAATACGGCTTTCGTTCGTTCGTTCTTTCGTTCCTTCGTTCCTTCGTTCCTTCGTTCGTCCCACAATCAATCAACCAATCAATCAATCAATCAATCAATCAATCAATCAATCAATCAATCAATCAATCAATCAATCAACCAATCAATCAATCAATCAATCAATCAATCAATCAGTCAGTCAGTCAGTCAGTCAGTCAGTCAGTCATAAATATTTTCTTCCTTCCTTCCTTCCTTCCTTCCTTCCTTCCTTCCTTCCTTCCTTCCTTCTTTCCTTCCTTCCTTCCTTCCTTCCTTCCTTCCTTCCTTCAAACAGTCAGTCATTCAGTCAGTCAGTCAGTCGGTATGCACTCTGCAGTGGCTCTTTCGTTCGTTGATTCAGTTGAGCGAGTCAATCCCCTTACCGAGCTATCGCTCTGATTATTTTGCTATTTCGACTACCTGGCAAATAACAAGCTTCTTAGACTAATGTTAGACCATACCCCTTTCTTCTTCCCAGATCACTGAATTTCAAACATGTCTGACGAGATCGTTAATGGAATCGAGAAAGTGGACGCCACTTCCTTTCGAGGTGACATCATAGTATGCTGTGGTGGTTACGAGGGGCGTTTTGAGCTTGATACTGTTGAAGCATTCTGTCTGAGTACCAGCACCTGGGCGGACCTGCCTCCCATGCCAGTCGAATGCAACAGCCTGGCCGCGGGGGCTTATGGGAGTGCTATTATAGCAGCTGGAGGATCTGACAGGTGAGGTCAAGAACTTGCTGGTTTTAATTTCGTACCCAGGTTTCACTCCTATCAGTACTGAAATGTGAAATCCCTTTCGCTTTCCCCGGGTGATCTGGGAACAAGATAATGTTGACTTCAAGTATCAACCAGCTGTTTTGTTACTGCGGGTATTTTGACTAAAGATCCCATCTGTTGGGACACCAATTGCGCCCTGGAGCTACTCGCCATCACCAGCGCCGATCAGTTAACTTTAAATTGCACACGGATTAATCTTACCTCTGTGTTACAACACGACACGACACGACAAGTTCTACAATTAAGGGTCCTTATGGGAATTATTATAAACAAGTTTTCAAATCCCATTTCCTAACTTAAATTTTTCAAAACTCCTCTTCTCTTACCAAAGTTTCAACTAGCACTTTTCTTGACATTACAGGAAGAAGCCTATCGACAATGCATCACTGTTTGACTGGCAGGAGCATGAATGGAGAAAACTAGCTCCCATGGAAACAGCTCGCGCATACCCTTGTGGCATCACAGATAAATCGCGGGCTCGCTTTGTTGTGGCGGGAGGGTTTAACAACAAAGAGCTCAATTCAGTGGAAATTTTTGACATCAACTCGGAAAGATGGCTGAAAGCTCCTGCTATGCTTACTGCGCGCACAAAGTGTGGAGGAGCCATTGTGGGAGATTACTTTGCGGTGGTAAGTTGACGCTTCATTCTTTTTTATTATTCATTGGCATTTTCGACCCTAGATATATCATTGTCTTCGCTGTGCAAGTCTTGGGTCCTAGGTAAAAAGAGAAAAGCCCTGAATTCTCGTGATAACCTGGTCACGTGTTAAAGAAACAAACGAAAGATCATGAGAAGATCGCTTATGCAAAGTCAAGGGATGGGAAATGTTTTCGAACCTCTCGTCCTCACATCTCGCATGGTGCCAAAACAAACACAAATGCATCATGGCGTCATGTTTGTTAAAGAAAAGTAAAGGCTAGTCAAACAAGACTAGTCGGTCCTTTAACACCTCTTGACTATTGCCGTTGTCCAAGCCAACCCCGGAATTGAGACGATATTTAACATAGCGTAACGCGCACAAAATTAATTGATTTTTAGGCGGGCGGTGACGCGTTTGGTCGACCTTCCAATACAGTCGAGTGTCTCAACTTGAAAACAGAAAAGTGGGAGACATTTCCCTCCATGAATACTCATCGCCGCCGCTGTGCAGTCGTGGCCGTGGGCGAAAAGCTGGTGGTGGCCGGAGGATTGACACAGGGAGACTACTCGCTGGATTCCATCGAAATGTTTGACCTGCGCAACCGGAAGTGGCTCGATCTTCCCAACATGCCGTGCCCCCGATTTGGCTGCGGTGCCTGCGTGATCAACTCGCAAATGTTTTTGGTTGGCGGAAATGAGAAATTGTGGATGAAAGCGTATTCAAACCGGTTGGACTCGTTTGACGTGATGTCGCAGCATTGGGAGACCCTGCCAAGTATGGCACATAGGAGGCTTCATCCAGCTGCCGTCTCCATCAGGCTCTGAGCATGCGCAAAGATCAATGAAGGAATAAAAAACATTTCACATCCAGGATGGAGATTCAACCCAAGGTTTCTAAAAAAAAGCTTTAAGGGGATTTTCTTTTTCGTTTGCAATGAGGGGCTTTATGACTTGAAAGATGAAAGAAACGAACTGATTTGACGACGTACAACGAAAGCCATGTTGGTTTAACGTAAGAACTGAACCTTTCTAATTCTTTGATTCCATTTAATTGTATGGGAGAGTTGAAATCTTCCGAATGCCTTCTGAAGGTGACATACTAATAATTGTGCAATGTGCTTAAAGAAATAAGCCAGAAGATTATTCGAAAATTGCTTACACTTTAATTCAGACAGTTATTCCTATGTTAAATTAGCATCCTGAAAAATAATGAATTGAAGAATCAGCTGGAGAGTATTTTTTTTGTATTACCGAATTATTATTGAAACTAAGATTAAACCTTTTACTCTCCGTGTTAAATCTCGGTTTATTTGAGGTAGTTTTAGGTTTGGAGTCTTTGGATGATATCGTTAAGGACGGTGCCTCCTAATACAGGAGTTATTTTTGAAAAAGTTATGACTACGGGGAAAAAGTAGATCCTAGCAAGGGTTATTGGAATCTAAAAAGAAAAAAGGGGGTAACCACGCATTTTTCAGAGTTAATTAAGCAACAATAATTCTAAAGAAGCGTGAAAATACAAAGAATGCATGGCAATTTCTTTCCAATTTTAAGCTCAATTATCGCTGAAAAATGCGTGGTTACCCCCAATTTTCTTTTTGAACTCTGATAACTCTTTCTAAGATCTGCTTTTTTCACATAAACATAAACTGCTCAAAAATATTGTAGTATTAGTGGGCGAATTCCTTGAGAAATCCGAATATCTCGAGATGCGCAGAACGTATGCGCAGTAACAAAAGGAGGCCCCGTCCTTAAGTGACACTCAAATAAACGGTAAAGAGTAGAATTTCACTTGAGTTATTGCATGCGATGTACACCGAGTGTGCGAGCCTTTAGAATCTACGTTTTCTACAAGACGTAAAACATTTTCTTTGTTTTTGTTCGTAATATAAAATAAAGAATTCTAATGAATCAAGAAAAAATCCAATTGCATGTCTTTTTTCGATGATTGTTCATTAATATAGTTTAGGAAGGTTATTTCTTTGTTTTTTTTTATAATTTATCTTCTCCTGAGACAGTTAAAACGAAACGTTCGACCATACCTTGCTTATAACTAGTCATAGTTATGTAATCAGTATAATAGTTTAGTAAAGGAATGAAACAAACACTCTTGTGGATATCTCTGAGTATTTGATACAAATGGCTAACATGCATTAAATACTTTGCCCTCGACTTATGGGATGACAAAACAGTGCGAATTCTTATGAGCTTGGAATTTTATTGACGCAATAACCAAATAAAGCATATGGAAATTCTTGAACAGAAGTTTCTAAACCGTCTTCATCCACACGAAAGTCCTCCAACGTATTTAGAGGAACTCCATTTTTCCACTTTCTCAATTTTTCGCTGATTTTCACAAATTCGAGTCAAGTCACAGATCTCCAAGGTACTATTTACTAGAATCTCTCCTATGTTTAATTTTTTCGCAGGTCCCGCTTGCGCTTCGCTTTTGCCAAACTGCTTCTCTTACGTTCCCATACTTTTCCTCTGTTTCCCAAGCTCCCTTAGGGACTGTGGAAGAAATGAGGGCGAACGCTTAAGTCCGGCAACAGTCACGCACCAACTCTTTGGTTGCTTCCGCCAAAAGAAGGATGATAAAAGTGATAGAAATCTGGGATCTTCAGTCTCTCGACCTCCAATCCAGACATCAGAATGCGATCCAGTAGTTCCCAGTCCTCGCCTCCCCATCCAGTAAATTCCCGGGTGTTCATTCCTCCCACGCGGTCGAAGTCAGACTTGAAAATCGCCAGCAAACCGAATCCGAGCGTCTCCCAGTAGCCAAACGGTAGATCAGGGTAATAGCCGCAGCGCAGTCTTTTAACTACCGGGGCGAACGCCATCTTTCCTTCGATGCAGTGCTGATGGAGAAACGAAAATCATCGTAATTAGTATTCATGCAAGTGAAATAAATTAGCACTGCTTTGACAAGACGATTTTTCCAAATCCCATCACTCTATTGGAAAAAAGTAAACTGATTTCAATATCCATACAGCCACTCACTATACAAATAAAGCTTAGCTATAGGTGATCATATAAGGTTTAGCGTAGGCGAAAGGACACAAGGCAGAGATAGAGGGGGTGAATGCAGTTATTCGACGCCAAAGGGGAGGTGGAAAGGTAAGAAAATTCATATGGCATTCGACGCAGAATTGCAAGAAACATCAACAAAACATATCAGTTAAGGTGGTACGTACAGGTCAGTAATAAAATCACAACTAACCTTCCTTTTTTGTAAAAATGTTCCTTATACATATTTATTATAATTCTCAGTAAAAATTAAGGGTTTGACGTGCTCTGGTTTCGGAGAAATAAGAGGTTGAATCTCGTCAGGGGCGCCAATTTGAGACGCCATTTTGGATTGACAGGCGTAAGCATGAGGCAGAGGACTCTTACGTTGGACCATGCGCTTTTCAATTTTTTTTTCTTTTTCAGTGGCAGTCCTCGTGGATCTCGCGCGGTTTTCGCGGAGGTGGTTTGCTTGATTTTGTCGCGAATTTCACAGAGAATACAACCTTCGGTAGCTAGTAATTGATTCACTTGACGTGATCTTCAAATCCAAGTGAATCAAAAGATGTCATTTTCAGTATGACCTTTTGAGAAACGTGAGAACTGGCTGTCATTTTGCAAGGTCAGTTGAAAGCTTTGACTATGCCTAGCCAATCTTCTTCATGTGCGTTTTTTTTTTGTAATTCTTACCTTACGGATAGTAGATATTAGTTTTGATGGGATCTTCAAATGCAAGTCACACAGAAAAAGTATGCTATGAGGGTCCGTCACCGCTTCGGCCCCGCGTTGAAGGGCCACTGCTCTCTGAAAGCTCTCCTCCCCGGGGATCCGCACCACAGTGTACCGCTGGATTGAGCTCTTTTCAAGTACTGCTTCTGTGTCAATGTCGCTGCTCTCATAGTCAATTATGATCACGTGAATGTTCAAGTCCTGCGTTTGACGAGTTATTTCTATAAATAACAACAAGCAAAGGATGAGGCTGGGGTTCCTCTCAAACCAGAAAACACCGCTGCTGAAACATTTATGACATTCAGTGCTCCGCGTTTGCTGTGGACAAAAAATTTGCTTATGAAAAATAGAAACAAGATGTTAATGACTTTTTCTTTAACATTTCTGTTGCTCCACAACAGATATTGCATTTAGGCCCAAAATGGGAAACATCAAGCAACAGTTCCCCGAAACATTACAGTGCACCTTTCCTCGTTTGGCATTTTCGATGGGGGCTGGCTACTCTTGGATAGTTTACTCTTGGATGGACGGAGGCGCGGTGGCGCAGTGGTTAGTACGTTGTACTTCAGGCCCCAGTTGTTCAAAAGATGAATAGCGCTATCCACTGAATAAATCGCTGTCCAGTGGATAAGTATTGGGGAAACTGATTGGGTTATCCACTGGATAGAGATTTATCCAGTAGATAGCACTATCCGCGTTTTGAACAACTGAGGCCAGATCTGTATATTGGTGGTTTTAGGTCTGGTCCTTGCTATCGTATTGTTTCCTTAGACAGGAACCTTGGGTACCGGCAACATACTGCTTGGGGTACCTGTGCTATGGACTGGTATCAAACCCAGGGAGAGTAGCAATACTTGACTCGCGCATGTGCGACTTAACAGTGAAATCCACCTAATCGATTCCAGAGACAGAACGCAACTGAATAAAAAGTCCCTTAAATTACGACCATTAAATGCTAAATACCTGCAATATTCCTTATGAAGTAAAATGCCCAGCGTCCTGCGTTCCTTATGGGCACAATTATATTGACAGTGGCTTTCTTCTTCCAACGAAATCCTTCAGGGTAACACAACGTGTTATCTCCAAATCGTCTGTACACGTATTCAGACAAGATCGCGCTCTCCCTTGTTCTGTTATCAATGAGCTGTAGTTCCAGGAGGAATCGCTCTCCTTTTCGAGGGTTGGGTACGTGCTCAACGGAAACGATGTTCTGAAGCTCGTAAAGTCTAAAAGAAACACAGCGCAAGTCAGAACCAGTAATCGGCCGACAGCATTTTGAGCTGAGACAGGGGCACAGAACGTTTCGTTTCGAGGAGATAAATCTGTTCAGGATATCCTAAATCACCTTAGATATTCGAATTTAATCGTAACGAACTACTCAAGTGTCTTTTTAGTGAAGTGTCGCATCCAACTTTCATACCATCCGGAGGGACAAAAATGTGTTGAGTTTGCAAAATAAGGTCAGCTAGCACTGGTTGGAAATTTGGGTGATAAGATTCCGTTCTCCAAAGTTTTCTTTAAAGTTAAGGCTGATCCAAACGGATCAAAGTAAGTTAGCTTGTATAAATGTTCCCCAGCTCCTGAGGCCCTGAAACAATTCAATGGGACAAAGTTATCAATCTGGCCAGGTTCCCTATTTCATTATCTTACTCTGGCCAATCACAGCAGAAGTAAACAACACAATGAACCAATCAGAACTTGAAGAAAATATGTGAAACCTGAGCCAAGCACGGGTCTACAAGGCGTGCCAGCAAAACGCCATTAGTTTTAAGTTTACTTCTAACTGGTTGAGAAAAAGTCGCGGACGAGATTTTTTAACCAAACACAGCTAAGAGCGAAGTAAAGCAAAACCACAGCAAATGCAAATTGAAAACAAGCTAAAACACACTTATCCAGTAAAGGTTATTTCTAAGTACATACTGGGGAAACTTTGTCTCTAAAGCTTCCATAAATAAACGGACAACTTTCTCAGCTTCATCTTTGTTTGTAACAGAGTTGCCAAGAGCGTTTTCCCGCCACCAGATATCCTCGCTCTTCAGTAGAGGTAGAGAATTGTTGGTGTTATCCGGGGGGTACACGGCAGCGAAATGTGTGTTGCTTTTATTTCGAGCTCCCTGCAATGACAAACGCATGAAATAATCAATTCAACAGACTTCGAACAAAAAGGTGAAACGAAGATATAACATCTCGCTCTTCCCGAAATTCCTGGCGAAATATATATATATATATATATAGATATATAATTCAAATAAGTCACAAAGAGGTAACTAGAAAACCCTGACTTTATTAAACCAAAACCCAAATACAATGATTCAGTTTTGTTTGAAATTACCCTAGAGGTTGTCTAAAACTATACATGTGCGTGTTTATCCGCGGATAGCTAGAATGGAAATAGATTGCAACTTAAAAAAATTGTACTAGTTCCTCCTTTGTGCCGTCGAAAATTTGCTAGAACTGAACTGATTATGGTTTGGTCTTTGTTTGAGAGAATCACTCAACATCATCCCCTCGATGTGCTAAGAGCATTTCTTGTACAAGAAAAGGTAGTACTAAGTTCAAATTTCAGCACAGTTTTGACCCAAAAACGTAAGACTCCCCCGGGGGTAACTCCTTCATAATACCTAAACGAGTATGTGCTGCCCAACGAGGTCGCTATTTTGGGACTCCTGATCTAAAACGGGGTATCCATATTCGAGACGTTTTCTACAACGGGGTGTAATATTGCAAACACACGAAAGCTTCAAGTTATTAGCAGTGATTTTAAACCAGTTATTTGTAAGGGAATAAATAAATGGCTAATTAACTATAAATGGGGAAAATAACACAACCTGATTTGTGTAGAAACAGTTGCCTTTTTGGGGTCTTAGTTAAACAAACAAAGAAATAATTTTTCTAAAACAGGGTTTTGAAATTAAGTTAATAGCTAGAACGGGGTATCACTTTGAATGCAAAACCCTTCTTAAATGGTGTCAAATTTTGGAGGGCTGGGCGGCACCCACCCACCCACCCAAAACCTATCGAGTACCCCCCGGGAAGAATCCCTAGGATCTAGCCCCTTTAATCTCAATAAACGCAAATCACGAACGCAACCAGCCAATAAAAAAAACAAGCAAAAATATGCAAAAGATGACGAGCATGGAAAGACGGCGAACCTATATGACATGTCACCAAAGAGGGCTGTTTTAGCTAATGGATTTGCTGAACTACAGCATGTTTTCTCTCTTTGCTTGGAGAAGGTTTGACGACTTACGCAATAGAATACATCATGTTACTTGCCATGAATCGACCCTGGTCAAAAAACGTGGTTTCTTTCAATTCGTAGAGACTCGCAGCCACCCCGGTCATGCCGCCTCTGATGTCCCTTTTTCTTGCAGAAAAAATGTTAACCTCTGGCATCTAGCTTAGCTAGTGGCTAGATATATTTAACCCTTTAAGCCCCAGTGTCAGCATACCAATTCTCCTTACTGGCTGCCATACATTTGTTGTTGTGCTGGTTGGGAGAAGTTGTTGGAATATCAAAAAATTTCATCCTTGATGAACATTTCCTTAATTCTCAACGCCTGTGCACTTAATTGTGCGTTGATATTACAGGGAGAAATCTGATGCTGATCACTATTGGCGCTTAAAGAGTTTTAAAAAAATATGGAAAATACATCCCTTACCTGAAATCGAATCAGCTGATGTTTCACCAGATAACTCGGGTGATAAGAGCAGATAGGCAACACATTTTCAACCTCTTCAGAATAAACATATCGCGGGATTATGTCACGTGATTGTTGCGGCTGCTCCTCGTAATCAGCCAATCGAACAGCATTAATTGGCACGAGACTGTCATTCATTTTCGCCCATAGAGATGCACTCGTTATGACAAGGAATTGATCTTCGCCAGGTAATCGCCACGCTACGTCTAAATGGGCTTTGCCAGATTGGTGTTTATGGATTATATCAACGAAATACCTGACGCTTTTGTTCAAGAAAAATGAGGTAGAAATTTGAGAGGCAAATTTTGAAAAACTTCCTGGTTCACCTCTACCGGGATTATCACGGGAACCAAGAGAGGCAATTTTCCGAAGATTCTCCGATGACTCGTCGGAGCTAAGCCACAGCTCCGAATTCCCACTCGAGGAAATAGCGAACTGATATTCACCGCTTGTGAGAGGCGAGATGAATCCAAAAATTCGCTCACCGAAGTTGTTTCCATTTTCACCAGGTATAGAAGATGAAGTTAATAAAGATCTGCGTTTGGAAGGAGATTGCGGGAATAAAATGAACTCTCGCAAACTCTCCACTTGATAGTTGCATAATTGCTCCCATACATGATGGTTTAAAAATCCTTGCAATGAATCAGCTTGACTTTCAAATGACTTCTCTGTGGTGACTTTCTTATTTATCGACATGTTTTCTTGTTGATTCAACACGCTGTCATCATTCGGCGCAATCTCTCCCTCGCTTGATTTCAGCGTTTGACCTGTAATCTCCCCAACAACTTTTCTAAAGATTTCGTCCACGTCATTGAAGGAGGTTTTTACTTTCTCTTTTTCCTCGAAGATTAAAGCGCCCCCAGCGTTTGACTCCAAAAACCCAGTCTTTGTTATCCCTGTAGGAAAACGATGCACATCGCCGACGTAAACAACTGTCTTTCTAGGGATTTGTATGGTAATATAAAAACAAGTAGTAAACGCCAGTAGGAAAAATATCGCGAGCAGAATTTGAACCCTTTTTCGCTTAATTTGATTACAGCATACGCTCGCAATTTTCATGTTAAACTTGACTTCTTTGCGGAACCCAAAACCAACCGGTCATTTAAGTTTTAGCAATTAGTTCCCTTTCGTTTAACGTATTGTGTTGACTAAAGGTAATAAATTCGTTTCAAATAAGCTGTGTGCGTTGTTCTGAAGTGAATGTTCGGTTCCTAGCAACGAAAAACTCATCGTTTAAAGCCCGGTCCCATGCACACAGGAAATTTCCATTGACAAATAAAAACTGCATGGCACGTCAGTTTTTCAGTAAAGACATTTGTCATAATAGTGGAAATTCACACATTTTCACTTCTACACGAGCAGGTTAAAATTTGCCAAAGGAAATTTGCTTCTGTGCATGTGGCTTTTGATTGAACGCTTTGACTTTTTTCAGATTTGTTTTTCTTTGAAAGATCAAATCATTAAATTTTAAACGTAGGATGAGAATTTAGTTTATATCACTATAGATACAAGCCTGAAAAATGAAACAAAATTGTCTGCTTCTGGAAAATCCTTTGCTCTGTTTTGCAATGATTAGATCACGTTAACCAGGGGCACCAACGAGAAAATGAGCAAAATACTTCAAATATCGTTCTTCTGTTTTCTCAGTATGCTTCAAGGCCTTTTAAGATTTTAGATTTTTTAATATTTGGCTTTTTTTAGGCTTTGATGTTGCAGGACTCCATTAATAACAGTGCTCTTGCACTGAAGAGTTATCCTCTTAAAATATTCGCTTATTAATTGTTATTATTATTATTATTATTATTATTATTATTATTATTATTATTATTATTAAAGGGATATTTCTGTGAGCTAAGACAAGTTGATCTGTCCGGATTCTTTAGCTGAAAGTTTACGTCACAGTATGTTAAGGCGGGTTTCCATACGATCGCTACGATCGCTATCAAAAAGGTTAAGCAGCAACTTAATTTGATCGCTGAGCAGTTTCCATATAAGCTTGTTTCTATATAATTGCTGTGATCGCTGCGATCGCTAAAAAGTAGTTTCCACATTATCGCAACGATTGCTGAACGTTTTTTCAGCGATCGCAGCGATCGTAGCGATCATATCAGTGGATACTCCGCAGCACGTAGCGAACATTCCCCAAATTTCTGATCTGCTGTTGGTTTTCCGAAAATGCTTGCTGGCCTAATTTCGCAATAAAAACGACATATTTGTCTGCTCCGACAACAATTTAAGGTGACATTTCGGCAAAGAAAACTTACGTTTTTCACTACATTTAAAATTTGCATTTCTTAGACGCTAAGGTCTTCCGCACAGATATTCCACCGAAATGATCCATTGGGTGCTTATGGTTAACTACTGAAATGTGACGGGGAAAACATCCTCTGGAAAGCATTTAACGGAACATTGTTTGGTTCGTCCTCGACAAAAGGTGCGATGTGATGAAGGACCAGGGTGCACTATCCAGAAGGAGTTGACTTGAAAAAAAAAGCATTAATTAACCCTTTAAGCCCCAATATCAATGAGCACATCCTCCTCGAAAATCTCATTCTATTTCTCATGTACAAGTTGGGAGAATTTGCTTAAACATCAAGATATCTCGCTTTTGGCGATCATTTCCTTGTTTTAAATATCTTTGGTCATGTGGTAATATGTTAAAGGAACTATGTCACGGCGTTTTCATTCATTTTTCTGATCTGACAAAATTATATTTTCTCATTAACGGAAACCTCAAAATAATAGTTTCCTAAGGTAGAGAAACACCAAAGAAGAAATAATTAAGCAAAACTAAACAAGGATGGTTACGACTGAGGGAGAATGAGACGGATTACGAATGACAAACTTGAAAAAACTTGCCAGCTTTTTCAAGTTGCGTTATCCGTGACGTAGCTCCTTTAAAGAGAAGTTTGATGCTGGTCTTAGTTATATAAATGTCCATACGAAACGAGCGGATGGATACTTATTACGACTCTTTTGGGAGAAATAACACTTACATATACACATGAAAAGTGAATTGGCACTCTGAATGTTAGTTGCACGCAAAAAATCGGAATGGCGCACTGAGAAAAATTTCGAGCCAGTGTAAAAACATGTGTTTTGTGCGCGTTTTATTTCCGCCTGCATGATTTTGCGCTAAATTGAGATTCAATCAGCTGACGGCGTGCATTCTAGCCATTTCCTTAGTAGGTTACGCGTGCACAAGATTATACTTTGTGGCCATGAAAAGAAGGCCATAGGCTTTTATCGCAGAGAGATAACTGTCCTTTTTTCAACACTTGTCCCGAAAGAAGTTTTTGGCGGGAAATTGCGAACACTGACAACGTCTTTGCATTGTGTAAAATGTAAAGTTGAAAGCACGAACCTCCAAATCACCTGTACTGGACCAATCTTGATTCTTAGGTTTATTTGCTTAATAGCCATCAATTTCAAAAAGGCATTGAACATAAGATTTACGCGCTGGAAATGCTTTACTTTCATTCGAACATTATTGCTTAAAATGATGAAAAACAGGAAGTAAGCTGAACGAAAGAGTTCACGAGAGTTAAAACACCTTTCTCCCGATCGAATTAAGGACCTTTCTACATTCTTCCAACTTCAAGTAGCGTTCTTATTTCTTCTAGAAAAATTCGCCAAAAAACTCGAGATTCTATACAGATGCACAATCACAAATTTGGCCAATTAGAGCGCGCGCTTTCACGCTCTGGATCATTTTCCTTTTCACAATAAAAAGAGCCCCTCCTTTAGCATGCTTTATACAAATTTTAATTAATTAAATCGGGAGCCTGTTTAAACTTATTTCAAAACAAACATAAAACTTAGGAACAGCAAATCAATTCATGCAGCTTTCAACTCACGTCCTCGACTGACCAAAAAGATAGAATCCCATTGCATTTTATGATAAAACCATCCAACTGAATTGGGAAACCAATACTGGTTGAATTTTCTTAGAATGATCACATTTAAGACCATCGTTCAACACATTTCAAACCAAAGACTTGTATGTTTAAATGGAAACTACATCGAGTGCTGCAATTCTACATGTATCGGGAAGACGGATTATCTTCGTTCAGTCATGTTCTTCAAGGAACTCTTGAATCTCTGCTGCATGCTGCCATGCAATCTTCTTTATTCTTGTTACGTGGTTGCTGCCACTACTGTGAGTGTTTCTCTTATTGGGTGGTGACTGCCGCTACTGTGGGTGTGGAAGTGAAGGCTTCTGTGCTCCCATGCAATCCATTCTTTCCTGGCGCCGGGTGGAAAGTGCCGCTGCTACCGATGTTAAAATAAAGGGTTCAGTGCCAACACTGGCGTCGAATGTTACACCATTCATATTAATCAGGTTGCTGTCAATGTCGTTAGAATTTCCTTAAAGGCCAATCCGCCTTAATACATTCTTAAAGTGGTGCTACGATCAAAAAATCACTTTTATTATTTCTTCGGATTTCGAAACTATGTTTACTAAACACTCGCAAGTTAAGCGACGTTTTAAGGCTTATTTTTGAGAAGAAGGCTGTCTATTTAAACTACAATTTTCCGATTTAATGGTCCATCATTATTAAACCAGAAAGGATACAATGACGTCATTCACTTACGAGCTTTAGAAAGCGGTTTCAAAAAAGTTTCAAAGTTTATTATTCAATTTCAGAATTAAAATAAAAGAGGACTACACTGTCCCGCAAATAGCAGTGGCTAGTCTGGGCGGGTAGTGTTTTACATTAAAAAAAAAATTAAACGAAAGAAGTCAAGTAACAAATATACATATGTAAATAAAGAAATTACAAACAAATAAAGATGCATGTCTAAATGTTGTCTATACATTCTTAATATATTTGAATTACAGAAAGCAAGTCAAGTAATTAACATAAAAAATATATACATACGTGAAAAAAGAAAGAAATTACAATTAAATAAAGAAATAAATAAGGATGCATGGATAAGTCTATAAATTCTTAATGTATTTTATTACTACTGTTAGTAGCGATGGAACGAAAGCTCAGTATGTATTTTTTGAATTAAGGTGTGAACATCAACGTAATTCTCCTCGTGTTTTAAAAGCTGCAGTAATGTTTGCTGAAGACATCAGTTTTGAAGGAGGTTTTGTTTTTCGTTCGGAGATGTTCTGGGAGTCCGTTCCATATTTTACATCCGATGCGGTGTGTGAACACAGCTTATTAATTACGTAAAAAAGGAGAGTTCAAAACACCCGTGATACATACGAAATAAGCCACCTACTGATTCTAAAGCAGCGCACTACAAGAAATCTTGTTTCCAAGACGATCGTCGCTACTACCAACAAATTTCGGGAAGGTCGATCACATCGAAAAGTGCATGAAGCCGCTTCTGGAAGAAATCTTGTTCGCATTAGTGATACAAGGCGGATGTGACAGAGCCTATATTCTAGCGATTCTTTTATATTATTAAATTACATAACACTTAAAAATTACGTAACGATTGATGTTTCATGGGACTTGTACGTCACCGGTCCTTGTAAAACCATTTAGGTAGAGGTTCTAAAATGAGCCCTAGAAAGCGCTGTTATTTCAAGAATTTATACCGACCACAAACAATTTAATGTGAACATGGTGAATTTCTCCTGTCAGATAAGACGCCTTTGAGATTTTTCCGGGAGACTTAAATGCAAACTTTTGTTCTTAGGCCATCTTAGCTTGATTAAGAATAAAAAAAAAAATTAAAAAAAAAAAAAAAAAAGGAAACATCGATTAAGAATCCTATCCATTAATTTTCCGTACAGCAAAGCAGACGTCCTCTTGGTACATCTGTCTTGAAAAGAGTTTTTGACCGAAAAATTGCCAACATCGAAAACATTTTTGAATTGTCGGAGGAATCGAAACTTGTCTAGCACCCTCGAACTCCGCGAGATCAATATCAAATTTACTGGTTATAAGACTTACACCAGAAATGATTTTAACTAAACATTACAATTACAGCTGAAAAACGATGAAAAACAGAAAACAATCTGTAATGAATGAATTTATACAAGTAGAAATCTATCAACTTTCGACGCAGTTAAAGGTTTTTTTAGTTCTTCCAATGCTTTAAGGAACTTGTTTAATTGATCTATCGAACTTCGTCAGAAAATAACTAAGATGAAATTTTTTAAAGTGTTATTGTACAACTTTATAGTCACAACTTTTGGCCAACAAGAGGTCGCGGTTTCTCTGGGCTATTTTCTTTTCCTGAGAATTCCTCCTTTTCCTCCTTTTGCAGTAATTATCATACGTTCATGCAGCTTTGACCTTACTTCCTTTGCTGGCTAAAAATTTGAATCTCATTGCACATTATAATAAAAATATCAAAAAGAGTGAGTAAAGTAATGCCGTATGAAATTTATTAAAATCATTGCATTTGAGATTCATTGTCAACGCATTTCATAAACAGAAGTTTCTTTTGTTCGATATTGAAACCAACGTCAATCTCTGAAAGGCGTATTATTTTGATTCAACAATAGTCTTCAACGATCTCTGGAAACGAAGAAAGACACTTCATCTAAAAATTCACATCATCTTTCCCGGTGCTCCCATGCGATTATCGTTCATAGTGCTGGGTGCTGGTGGGGACCGTTGCCGCTGCTGAGGGTGTTGAAGTGGAGTCTTGTGTGCTGTTGCTGGCTCCACATGATACACTGTTCGTGTCCGCCTGATTACTGTCAATGTCGTTAGAATTCTTATAAAGTCCAATCCGCCTCAACACTCTCTTAACCCCCGCTCGAAAATCTCTCTTACGAATGGAATAGATGATCGGGTTGCATACTGAGCTTGCACTGAAGATAGAAATCGTAACCAGTACTGCCTCAGCTGGAACGTCAGCGCTACGGGCGAATCGACGATAAAGTGACATTATCCATACGGGAAGAAAGCAAAGCAAAAACGCTGCAATAATAATGCTGACATCGATTGCTGCCCTTTTTTCACTCCCTCGCCTCGACATTTCTTGCCGTTGGCTTTCAGAACCGGCCATGTTTCCCACTTGGACCTCTAATGCGTTTATTTGAGTTTTGGCCGCCTTGTAGACCGACCAGTTCAGGGCCAAGATTACAAGGAAAGGCACAACAAAGATTACGATGGAGAATATCGTTTTCAAAACACTTAAACTTCTCGTCCGTGCGAAATCATGACAGAACACCCTTGGGTCATAACTGAACATTCCACTGACACCAACCAACGGACCGATGGAAAGTGGAATCGGGATTACCCACATAAGAATTATAAACACCACTCTGGATTTGGTAACCAAGCCATTGTACGTTAAAGGTGATTTGACAATAGCGTAGTATCGGTCACACGACACCGCCACTAAATGGAAAATCGTGTTGAGGAAGAAGTATCTTGCAAAAATTGTATTGAGATTGCACAATGTCTTGCCGTATAGCCATCTTTCCTGTGCTGTGCTTGCGATGCGAAACGAGTTGACGAGGATTAAAAATAGAAAGTCTGAAACTGCGAGGCTGGCGAGTAAAATGTACCGGATCACATGAAATCTTGTTTCCACGACGATAGTCACAACTACTAACAAGTTACCTGGAAGGCCGATTGCGTTGAAAAGTGCGTGGAATGTTGCAATGAGCAGGGGGAAAACCATGCTGGAATTTTGAACCCCTTCTAAAAGATATCTTGTTCGTTTTAGCGCTTTGAAGCAGATGTGACTGGGCCTATATTCTAGCGATTGATTTATATTTAGATTGAATAACATTTGATGTTTGAGAATCCTAATATAAAGCGCACAAAACCAAGTTGGATCACTTGATTTAGAATCGCTAAGCGAGAATACTACGAAAACAGACTTGAAAAGCTCTCAGTGGAAGCTTCGAAAGTGATAAACGAAGTTATCAAGGCTTCGTTACCATCATCTTTTAAATTGGATAGTAAAACATCGTCCCTACCCTTCCGATATTACTAACAGTCTGCAATATTTTGCTAATATTGGACTAAACGTGGCGAGTACAATTACTGCGGTTAGCTCTTCTTTTCCCTTCTTTTTATGCGTGTGTAAATATAAATGAATCTAGTCACAGTGGAGACTCCTATATAAAAATCACGGGGGTGAACGTCGGAGATAAAAGAAAAATGCCTAATACTGAGGTACTGGAGTGTCGTTTTGTGGGCGTGGCTTTCACCCTGAAGGGGAACGAGTTCTAAAACAACACGTAAAAAATGACTCTTAGACGATTAATTTTTAACAGCGATAAAGACGATTTCTTCAATACTTTAATAGGACGGGAGGCGATTAAGATAAAGCCTCGTTATTCATACTCTTTTATTGATGAGTCATTAAGGAGCCAAAAAAAGCAATCATTTGACTGACAAATAGTTACTGACGTGCACGTGTATTAGGGTTTAATACTCTAAAAAATACTGCGATTACTCTAAGACTGGTATTAATTTTTTAATTTTTTCGTCCTAAGCGGTATCTATCCACGTCACAAATTTTGTCCGCTTGAAGGCAGGACGATCAGCCCTTCGTTTTTACATAGGAGTTATTCCCCTCTCCCCCGAAAGCCGACAAAAAAAAAAACAGAAATCTGTTAGCGTTTCAAATCAAGAAAAGGCCCTAGTCATAACGATATTTCAGTGAAAGTTATAAAAAACGCGTGTCACCTTATTGCAAAAGCCTAAGGTCCCGAAAAGATTCAACATCAAATAACATTGTCGAATACAATTTTCTTGCACGTTGATGGACGACTGTGGCCTAACGAATTCAACATGTCTATTCAACATCGTTTCAAAGTTGTTGAATTACCGACAATATACCGACACTTTTTGAACGCGTTTTGTCACCCTGTTGAATAATGTTAAAGGTTGTTGAATTATGTAACTTGGCCTGCACGTGCATAAGTTCATCCTTGTCGCACGGCAGCCTAACGAATTCAATATTGTTGTTCACACCTGCATGAGAACAAAACAAAACAATTGTTGAATGGTGTTGGATCAAAAGTTAATCGCAATCAAAATTCGTTCAACTGAACATCGTTCGACGTCATCCAACATCATTCAAAGGGTGGCCAAACATGTGCAACATGTTGAATGGTGTTGGATGGAAATGTTGCATTCGTTTGTTCAGAGCTTAAGCGTACGTTATTTTATGAAATTTGTCACTTGCAAAAAGAATTTTCCAGATAAGTTAAAAATTGCTTAACCCAGTATACCCATCTTTAAGGCAGATCAGGCCGGAATGTTTTTAGTATATTATCGACCTATATCACTCCCGCCCAATTTCGCGAAAACTTTTGAAAAAGTCATGCATGCATGTTAAGGGGGGAGAACCTTAACTACACAATGGTTGCTATCGACGACTTTGAACCATCATATAATTATTGGGCTCTCTAACTTCCATGGGTTTGAAGTTTGGCCAAGTTTGTTCTATTGAAGGTTGCTTTAACTTTCTAGAGTCACGACCATATTTGGAAAGACGCGTGACCAGAATACTAAAACCCTTAAAGCTCAAACAGCTTACATGTTACTCTAATAAAAACAACGACAATGGTTAAAGAGGCTTCTGATGCAAAATCTGTAGTATGGATTTCTTGATATTCGCGTTATTGAAAAAGCTATGACGTCAGCAGATCTTTATGACGTCATAGTCAGGCTCTCGGGAATGATGCCCTTGTTCATTAAATTTTGACTTAGCTTTGCAATGGATTAAAGGGTATTTTTCTGATTGTTAACTTTTGTTTAGTTCGACGATGTCAGTTCAGTTAACCAAATTGTGCAGTGCCCCAGGGCTTGTTCTTTGTCCTATATATAAACGATTTGCCATATGCTTCAGCACTGATCGTAAGTCCAGTTCTGGCCCCTCTCTCTCTGTCTCGCAACGCCGGGACAGAGGGGCCAGAACTGGCCTACGATCAGTGCCCCATTTTACTCTAAAGATTTCAACCGTTAATCATCCTTCACTGGTCACGTGACACAAGCGTTAGGCACTTAAGACTAAACACTGAGTCAAGGCCACAAATTTCCGAATGGGTGCCAAGTTTGAGAGCTTTTCAGCAACTGATGTCCCCAAAGTTATGATCAGCTGAGTAGATTTTATGCAAATTAGGCTATAACCATGCCTTAAGTGGCCTGAGTAGAAAGTCACATATTATCGGTTAATATAAAGAAAACGAATTATCTTAGCTTTAAGCCAAAGCAAAGCCAAAAAAAAAATAGTGATAATATATGTCTTTTTTGTGATAATCAGCTAATTGGGAGGGAACAGGACAACTGAAATTATCATTGTATTATGGATTAGTTAATTAGCACGATCTTTGACTTGTTTCAAACCTAACTTATAGCATATTTCTTCTCCAAAAGTGAGTTGCACGAGGAATGACCAATTCGGAATTACAAGTACACTCCGGCGCCCCTCTTCTTTTGCAATTCTGATCATTTTAGACATATTTTAACTTAATTCTTTTCAAATAGGTAAATTTATGCTTTGCTGCCATGATCAATCCCTGTCTAGCCTGTTCCAGGCGTTCAGATAGTGGAGCGCGAGCGAAAACTAAAGCGAGCGAAAGAGCGGGAAAAAATGAGGGGAGACTGGGGGAGAGGGTGAATAGTGAAAAGCACCAAATCTGCGGCTAATAATAATTATAGACCTAGGCTTGTGAAACCAATATTATGTCAAAAACAGAAATGTAGAACTCGCTGCCTACTTTTGTTACAGCTTAAAACAGTCTCTCCTGCTTTCGAAAAAGAATCGAATGTGAGATTTCTTCTTAAACTGAACCAGTCACGACGGGCTTACGCTGTTCGTCTAATTAATTTGTTTTTTTGTTTTGTTCCTAGGACTGCTGGAAGGGCTTCTCATGCCTCCTTATCACAAGCTTTACAGTTCTCCGAGGTCTCCTCGCCATTATATCTTTACTTTAGAGAATTCTTTTATTCTTTTCTTTATTTCATTTTCCTTCATTTTGTAATAACAATAATACTAATACGCGTCGCTTAGTAGCGGCCGACGTTGAACAAAATAAAGCTAATGGCGTTAAAATTTTGAATTTTTGCGCCAAGTCATGTCAGCAGGGGTAAGGATCCTGGCAAGATGCGAAACACGCGAACGCAAGAAGACCCCAGTCGCACGCAAGGATGGCCAATCAGAAAGGAATTTGTTACCAATTCACATGAATCTATAGGTGGGCCTTTATTTACTTAGTGGACAATTAAATGTGATGGTAATAGCTGCGGACAGTTTCACATTGCGCTTCAGCCTATACATAAACAGTGGCACTGGAGACTGAGTTTTCGTTTGTTTAGCGCTATTCATTATTAAACTGAGTTCTTTGTCTTATGAACAGTGCGGTCATCTCTCAAACAAGTACATACATATAAGAGAATTCGTATGGTTATAGTTCAGTCATTAATTGGCTGCTTTATTCATAGAGAACATAAAAGTATTGGGAAGTAAGTATATGGAAAATGAAAGAAAGGACTAACGTGAATAATTCGCGAGGTCAAGGTTTTCTCTTTTTAAAGCCACATTTTTGAACCTTTAATTGAAACAGCCCTCAATAGAAATCTAATGAAACTAGCCGTGAATTCGTTGTATATCGAATCATACCAAAATAGAAAGCTAAACACATTCAAATTTAAGAGATTACGACGTGACTCGAACGAGACTTCCTCTGGCTAGTTCCCAGGACAATCATGCATTATGCATGTTCGCCAGCAGCAGGTGTTAAGGCAATTAGCGCGTCAGCCAATCAGACCGCTCAATTTCTGTTATTTTATTCTCCATCGGGCCGGGCTGAGAGCGTATGTTATTGTTGTTTTTCTGCATTCGCGCCGTACTGAAATTTCAGTTTATTTGACGTCGAGAGAGTTGACAGTAAATACCGTGAAACAAGAAACTTCCTTGAGGACAAAAAAAGAAAACAAGGAAGTCGCTCCAGCTCGAAGCAGGTGAGGGTATTTATAGCTTTACGTTAATTTCGGTAAAGGGAAAAGGTCGTTCGGATGTTTCGTTCAAATATATAACGTTAACTGTTAAATGAATATTGAAATCGAGGGGGACTTACCACAGTTTGGAGCGGAAAATAATTTAAAAGCTCTCAAGGGACACATGCAAACCAGTAAGCTTTCTGATCATGGCTATATTTAAAGCGAAGCGGCAGCAAGATGTTTGCGCTTCTTGTCTTTTTTATTTCACAAATCGTCGTTTTTATTTACATCTATCTCGGGATTGTCTTGTTATAATTTGGTAAAAACACGTGGCTAACTTTTGTTTAATAGCAGACGCCCTTTTGACTTCATTTTCGGTATTCTAATAGGAAATGTTTCGCTGAAGTAGCGGATAAATAGCATCTTCATGTTGTCGATATAGATCATCACGCGCCACTTTTCAATGCCCATCTAGCTCGTAGAAGGAAAAACTGAAGGTGACAAATTTTATTCGTAAATAGCAACTAGCATATATTATAGCCACTGCTGATTAAACAACGATGATTAAACGATTGAAACAAAATGAATTTTTACGAAGTGAGTGCACTCCTGAAAAGCCGCCAAAATATAGTTTTCAGTTTCTCGATGAAGACTTCCGAATTGGACCATATTTTGTTTCTATCAATTGCAACGGTAGCTAATTCTATAATTGTTTATATTGTTATAGGTTTTAGCATAATTTGCCTTGGTACAATACACAGCAACTCAAAGCTACTGGGATAAAGTGAAATAGGGTTGTACTAATATATAATATTAGTAATAAGAAGAAAATGGAAATTTAGCGAGTAATAATCAGCAGTTACTCGGATTTGAACCAAAGGACAATTTAAAAAAAATCCCAAAAAGGTTTCGTATTATGTCATTTTTTCGTATTATGTTATTTTCTTTTTTTCAGTCTAAGTGATCTCGGCTGATAAGCAAATAAAGGACTTAATTTGACACGCTTTTGGAATATTCTTGAGTTAAACAGCTTTCACGTTGGCCCGTATTTGTTAAAGTTGACAGCACAAAACTTGTGTACAACTACAATGAAAACCTGTAAGAGCAAAACGCACGCTTGGAAGTAAAAAGGCTTTAATGCGGGCCCGTGACTGTTATTAAAATTGAAAATGGTGAGATATAAAGGATTTTAAAACTTTTTTACAACTAAACTGAAGATCTGTTGTCAGTCTGTGGCGTGAGGGTAGAACTTGGCGCGTTTGGCAGATAAACAGCCTAAGTACTGGTCCACAGCTGTTAAAAAATGTAAAACGGTTGGAGCTTCCATTAGATTTGTGCGCGACTTAAATGTAGTCTTGTCAATCTATGACTTGAGGGCATAACACATGTCTGGCTAAACAGCGTTAATGCGAGCCCTTGCCTATTGACAAAAATGTGAAATGATGGCAGCAAGCATAAAACTTTTGTTTTGCACAACTAAAATGGAAACTTGTCAGTCTAGGACTTGAGAGCATATAAACGCGCGCGTGTTGAGAAGCTAAACAGCTTTAATGCTGACTCGCGCCTGTTAACAAAATGTCAGACGGTGGCAGCGAGCAATAAACGTGTGCGCATTCTCAATGGAGTGCTGTCATTCTATGAAATAAGGGTATAACTCCTGCATGTTTGACAGACTTGCGCGTTGCTTATTTGACGCGTGATCAGGAATCACCCCAGCAACGAAACAAGACCAAGAAATATTTTTAATCTGCGACAAATTGGCAGTGAGAAAAGAAAGCTTCGATAGATCACCAACCCTTTGGATACAATAACCAAATTTTAAAATTTGTTCAAAAATGTCTCCCTTTTTACCTTCGTTTAAATGGCCCATTATTCAGCATGTTCAGTATTTCATGCATTCGCTCTAAACGTACAACCACAGTATAATACACAGCATCACAGGAAAGTACTGCTAAATTGCTTTCATTTGAATGGTCACGCTTAAGTCCTTCTTCCGGTGACTCATAACCTGGAACCACCTTGTACAACATAATATGTTGTGGTTTAATTTTATCTGTGGTATAATTTCTAGTTTGCTTCGTTTTTGTGTATTGTTATCAGGGGCTATGATAATAATTATAATACAAAGGGAAATAAAAACTGAACCAAGGATAAAATTGAACCACAACAAATGCATAGCACCACAGCAAAGCACTGCTCAGGAGCATTCATTTGAAAGGACTACGCTTAAGATTTTCGTCCATAGGCTTAAAAGTTGTAAAATCATCTTGTAAAGCGTTGTAAACAGTGCCACAAGAAAGATCAGGAACTTTCAGCTGAATCGTTACGCTTAGAGCATTCACCAGTCCAGACTCGAAATCCCATTAGTTGACCTGAATTGAATAGGCCGATACAACGACTGTTACTAGTTCCCACCCCCCCCCCCCCCGGGGAGGCACTCAACAAATTTTTGCGCGGGAGGCTCCGCCCTGAGGTCAAACCCCTTACCCTTTTATATCCCATTTTGACGGAAAAGGTACCCCTTTCGCCGGTATACCTTCCATTGAAAAATGGAAAGCCCTTTCACATACCTACTTAAGAGCACTGCATCCCTTTTCTAAAACCCTGGAAGGAAGTCTTCTTGTCGTTTTCATGTAACGTTTAATAAATAAAAATGATTCAGTCATATGGTGTGTCACCTCGAAATATTTTAATTAAAGGCCCTTTTAAATGCCTAAATGAAAGATTTCCCTTACCCTTTTTAATACCAGAAGCCTGAAAATGGTACCCCTTTCGGGCGGAGCATCCTCGTCTAGCCCATTATAGGGAGTACCCCCCCCCCCCCTGGGTTACTAGCAGCAGGGGAATCTTAGCTATTTTTACACTGTGAACACAGCCCTCCTTCTTGGTAAGAAGAGTAACCACCACACAGTAAAGATGAAGGGGTAGTATTAACAAGCAACATAGCTTAAATTAAAATTACCAATGTCTCTTTCTGATCGAAGGTGCCTTTTTCATAACTTTTCGAGCGAAGAAACAAGCCACATTTTTCTGAAGCAACTGCTTTTGGCAATGGCTCACTAAATGGCTTGTCCAATTTTTTTCTCACTTCAGTCTGTTAAGTGAGCTTTACTGAGCTGGCTGATTGTGTTTTCATACACCAAACCACGCCCTAGATATCCCACAGGTAGCCCAACCTCACTATGCGCTCCTCTCATAGTGAGCTTGGGCTACCTGTGGATACCATTAACGGACTTGACGTGCACCTGCTAAACTATCAATCTATCTGTCAAAAAGTTGTGACAAGCTACACTTGTAGTTATTTACCTCAGCTCGCAACCAGCTGTTAGTTAAAATAAGACACCGGGAAACGGGTCGTTTTCTATCGATGAATAAAACGATCCAACACAAGACGAGTCACTCCAGGGCTTGCCTAAACAAGGCGACGGCCAAACATCTATGATGAACGAGCGGTTCTGGGGACGAGGCGAGGATATGCTGATCAACGCGATCCCATCGAAAGATAAAATACACGTAAGCCAATCAGACCACGCGTTATATCAGAGCTCTAAACAAACACAACGGGAGAGGATATTGATAACCGCTTTTAATATATGGCTTGGGCTTACAGGGTTCTGATATAGCATTTGCTCTGATTGGCTTATTTTAGGGCAGGTTTATTTCGTAATGCCACGGGCAATTTGGCACATGTTAATGCCAGGCAAATGTGTAAGTTTAAAAAAGAGCATTACTGATTAGCTCTGGCCGGTACTGTATGCGACACGTAGTCGAAACATTTCTCCCAGTATTTCTCAGTACAGCCCTCGCACTCGGTTAGAAAGATGTTAACAAAAGTCTTATTTAAGATGGCATAAGTATAAGATTAAACATAAAACCAAGAGAATGGAACATAGTTGAAAGATGAAAACATACCAGCAAGAATTACTAAAAGCACCCGGCAGAAACGAACTTTTTTCCATAGTTTTTTTGTCCATCTTGTAACTGGAAAATTTGTATAAGGTAGATAATACGTTTGTTTTATAATTTCGGTTTCAGTCGAATAACACATTCTCTCGGTGCAAATGTCTATCTAATATTTGTTATATCTAATAATTTATACGGCTGATTTGAGTAAGCTAATTTAACTCGGCAAACGCGTCAGGTGGACTATCGTTTTGACTTGAAGGCAACTCACATGCTACACGCTTCAAAATGAGGGGGGTAGGGTTTGAGCTCTCAGTTGACCCCTGACGAAATATGATAATAAATTCTCAAAACGAAATATTTTTCTGCGTTTTTCCTTAACCCGACGTAAGCGTTAAAAATAGCTCATACCATCATAAAATGCCATGTCATGAAATTAGCTCGTTACAATAAAGCCACTGTTAAGGTTGTGCGTAATATTGTAAAATAATTATCTTTGGTTACTATTTGCGCATTTTCCGCTTCCTAATTCGATGAGCCATGAAGAAGCATTTCAGAATAAATTAGTTTTTGCGTCAAAAACAAATGCAAATGTCTTTATGCCAAAAATTAGTGCTTGGCGTTCAACGAAACCAGGATCAGTTCGAAACCAAATTTATTGAAGATGAAGTCGTGATAAACCAGAATTCACTGTGAAGTCCGCGCTCAACTTTGCAGTGCATGTGGGATCACTTTGTTCCAATTACATTCTGACGTCATATGTCTAGCCTCGTTTGGCGTCAAAAGTTTTGCTTTGGATGATTGACTCTTACGCAATCGTACTTTCTGTGTCTGTTTCGCTGCTGAACGACTGTAAACTACGAATTTATGTGGGCAATGAGAGTTTAAGGTTTGAAGTTTGTAACTAATTAACTCTCCATCCCTGGAAAATAGAAAAAAGAATTACATAAGGAAAATAAGGAACTGACCAACGGGACGAAAAGGTACAGAAACAGAGAAAAAATGATAATTAATACTTACTTATGTCAGAACATGACAGGTATTTAATTTAAAACCACAGAAGTTTTCGATTTCTTTTTCGGCCGTGGATGACCTTGTTTGTTTGTTTGGAGGGTGACCGGAATCCCACTTTCAGTTCATCGGAAGCTGTTCAAACGTTTTTCCGTACAATCTCACTTTTTTGGGGTATCATATTAAAGTTGTGTCACGTGAAAGCAAGTTATTTCCATCGGGACAAATCAAACTTCCAAAACTATTAAAATAACTTCAAGAGCGTGCTGTTGACCAATGTACCGAAAAACCACAAGACAATGATAGCTATTTCATAGAAGCAAATATCACGCATTTCTGAACTTTATCTATATAATGAATCATTTCAGTGACTTGGGTGACTTGTTAGAAGAACATTCAAAGATCTCAAACATCTAGTCTATTTCTCTTTGTATCTTTGTCTGCAAACTCTTCTCGCCTTCTTCAAACATAGTATGTGGCCATTCCGAAATAAACTATAAACATTCCAAATTAAGCTTGTTAGACTGTAAGTGAAAAAAAGCAAGAACGAAACGTACGAGAGCTAAAAACGCTTCAATGACTCCGCGAGCGCAACTCCTGATGGGATACCTTGACCTTTCTTTTGATGTCTGACTATCAGATTGGGGGCTCGAACAGGAGTTACGCAAAACTAAACTGACCACAGCTGACATCACGTTAATCAAAAGATTAGCAGAATTAACCGTAAGCCACAGCATTGTTTGTTTCATTAGCAGCTAGGGAACTGGAAGATGCTTTTTCGCCGACCGAGGCTTTCATTTGCGGTAAGAATAAGCTTCTTTCGAAAGTTTTCACTTTTGTTGTGATTTGGCAATAATTACAATTTCTATGACCGTTACGGTTAAGTGGTCCTGCCGACAAATCCATAACGCGGTTAGAACTGAAAGCATTTATTACTAACATGAAGCGTGTACCTAACTCTCACGCCAAAGTTTGATCAGTTCTGATGGAAGATGTTGTTCTCTTTTTAAAGCTGCAGTGATGGGCGGTGATCGTTATAAGTCTCTACTGCATTGTGATCTCTAGCTGCTATTTAAAGCCATCCTAGATCCTATCAGCAGCAAAGAGGTTATTATTAATAGTTCATCTCAACCTACTGAAGTTGTCAGCTGAGAAACCGGTCTGCCCAGCACTAAAAGAGAATGTCAAAAAGAAGGCAAGACACGGCCTATCTCTGATCTGATTCGTCATTTTCGCTATCACCGTTCTAACAAAATTGATCGTGAAAACTACAGAAATCATAAATGAAGCTCAGTTCTCATCAATTGTCAGCCTTGCGAATGCTTCAGGGCTTCCAAATATACCCTTTTGATACGCGAATATTAAAATAAAACTCCCTCTGAAAAGACCATCTATGAGCCTTGTAGCATTTCTTGTCCATTTAAATTAATGTTATGTCTGAGAACAAGTTACCCACAATCACGGATCCCTTAATTTGAAAATTACCACCGGAGACCTTGTAGACGTAGGAGTAGAATATTAAGGAATTAAACGTAATGTATCATCGTAATATTCTTGAAAAAGCTTTGCTGTTCTTAAGCTTTTCTTTGGGACGAATATCGAAACTGATTGAGTCGGTTTAATTAAGGTTCTTAGGATAGCCTTTCCTCTTGATTGCACCTTGAGATCGTTGGTGTGTTTATTGGTTGTGGTTATTATGGTTATTAAAGCCTTTGCGTGTAACAGCAGTGAAGTGGAACAATCGTAGTAAGCTAAGGAGAGTGAGAAGCTGGTTCAAATCAACTCAGATGAGTCAAGATAAGCCGGTTGTTCGACTCAGAACGAGCCCGGTAAGAGCGCAAACGAGCATGCAAATTTTTCCCGACTTCCTGCTCGACTCCTTGCCCATGTCCTGTCGCGTTTATAGAATTGGCAATTAGCGGCTACAAATGTAGCTTGCAGTCTTAAACTTCAGTTAAGAACAGGCCTCATGTTTCCAGTGCAATTTTTGCTCTGTGCTAAATTATCCCTTCCGTGAAAACCACCGAGAGTTAACTGACATTTTATTGAAAGATATGCATTTGGAGAACAAAGTGTGATCAGTGCGAAAGAAGATGAACAAAATACAGTTTTCCAAACTGAAAAGCGTATCAGAAAAGTGGGAAGGCAACTGCAACTACGACCAGAACACATTCATCAATGTGAAATGAAAGGAAACAGATGATTAAAGTGTTGTTTTAAGCCACTTAAATTTATTAAGCCGTCTGATACTCAAAGTGCAAAAATAACCAATTCTCACCTAGAAGTGCTCTTACCGATCGACGGAATACCGTACGTCTTCTATGTCCTTTGAAAGTCTTCGAGAATTGAGAGCGCCTACGCAGTTTCGCCCGCCATGGTACAACATCATATAATGTAACTTTACCAAGGCAAGCCATTCGGTTAAAAACCTTTTTCAATAATCACCGAGATTTGGTCACTCCCGATTCCTCCAACTAATTAAACATTCATAGGCTGAGAATCTGAAACATAACCTAGGCAAAGTTGAAAGTAGGAAAGTTATAATCATCTACTGTGCATCCACTCGACTTGTGATATTAAATCCTGTTTGCTTTTCACTTGCAAAATCTTTTTCGCTTAAAATCTGTGTAACTTGAAAGTTGCTAATTTTAATAAAATAAATTGTTTTTGTGCAGAACTATAAGTGGTTTCACCTAAGAGGAAAATCACTTTCAATAACTGAATCAGTTCGAATCAGTTGTCACTAAGAACTTGAAGGTTCTCAATAATCACGCGAATGCAATTTACACTCTCTACCTCTCTCAAACGAACTGAGTATATTAACTTTATAACTGCCTCAACGATATTCTGCAGAAAATGAAAACATCTTTCGTTTTGTAACCATTTTAGCGAAAAAGAAACTTTCGTGCGACAGTTTGGACGAAATGCAATTCCGCCCTCCGCTCCAAACTTTTGAAGCAAGATCATAATGATTGAAGTCAATTGAGTCTCTCTGTTGTTTGCGGCCAACTGACCTTGAAGAAGGGTGAATTAAATTTGATGACAAGTGTTGGTGAAAAAAATGAGTGATCAATGCCTTTTTCGGTAGAAGCAGTTTTTTGGTTGAGCTGAATTGAAGATGGTAAGTTGATAAGTGTCCCCAATTAGCTGTCACAAGCTAAATACCCACCCTGACACTTTAATAAAGTTATTCATTCATTCATTCATTCATTCATTCATTCATTCATTCATTCATTCATTCATTCATTCATTCATTCATTCATTCATTCATTCATTCATTCATTCATTCATTCATTCATTCATTCATTCATTCATTCATTCATTCATTCATTCATTCATTCATTCATTCATTCATTCATTCATTCATTCATTCATTCATTCATTCATTCATTCATTCATTCATTCATTCATTCATTCATTCATTCATTCATTCATTCATTCATTCATTCATTCATTCATTCATTCATTCATTCATTCATTCATTCATTCATTCATTCATTCATTCATTCATTCATTCATTCATTCATTCATTCATTCATTCATTCATTCATTCATTCATTCATTCATTCATTCATTCATTCATTCATTCATTCATTCATTCATTCATTCATTCATTCATTCATTCATTCATTCATTCATTCATTCATTCATTCATTCATTCATTCATTCATTCATTCATTCATTCATTCATTCATTCATTCATTCATTCATTCATTCATTCATTCATTCATTCATTCATTCATTCATTCATTCATTCATTCATTCATTCATTCATTCATTCATTCATTCATTCATTCATTCATTCATTCATTCATTCATTCATTCATTCATTCATTCATTCATTCATTCATTCATTCATTCATTCATTCATTCATTCATTCATTCATTCATTCATTCATTCATTCATTCATTCATTCATTCATTCATTCATTCATTCATTCATTCATTCATTCATTCATTCATTCATTCATTCATTCATTCATTCAAGCAACGGTGTATAATATGACAATTACATCGCGCACACGAACATTAGTTTTCATTGCTTTTAGACCCGGCACTTAGTTTGCTTCAGTCTTCCATCAGCTACATTTGCTAATCAGCTAACACTCGAGTGTCGCCCGACCAGGTCAAGTAAAGCATGCTAGTCAAACGATCCGAACTCAAAACAACCTTGGCTTCGGCCAACACAACTGTTGAATGCAGTCCTGCGTGTTTTCAGTGGCAGTTTTTCTATGATGAACAAATAACAAGCAAGAATTTTTCCCTCGCTTAGCACCATTCACTCTAACCAGTCAGAGTAAACTATTTTCAACTGGGAATTTGTCTATATTTAACATTGCAATTTTAGGAAAGTTTATCTATGATTTGCTCCACGTTTTATGACTTAGTAAGCGGTTAATAGATACGTCATTTCCTGTAAGAAGACAACAGGAACTCAATACGACCTTAACGAGAAAACAAGCAGTAACTCACTGAATTCCGAAAATTGTGGGAGAATTGTGTCAGAAAACATAGGCGTTTCGAAAGCAAATTTGTATCTTGGAACAACAGTGCCACTAATTTGGTCTCAAATTAAAAATATCTGCCGTTGTTTCTGGAAAACAAGGCTGTTGTGCCTGCGAAACATGTTTCCCAGACGGCTAACGGGGAAGCATTAATTTAGTCGGGTCCCCTAAAGGTTTTTTCATCGCGTGCTGAGAGTCCGAGAAGAACTGACATTGTAGACTTTGTCGCGTCTGTTTCCTCTGGACATACAATCAAAAGTCAGAAACAGCTGTCATGAATTATAATGTATAATCTAGATCTTTTGTTCGACTTGTTTATAAATCTACTCATTGGTTTTAAGTTGTGCATGGGATCTGCTTGCATTTTGTGTAGCAAAATGAAGAGCACTACCAGTGAATTTATAGGGAGACTATTTAAAGTCCGGGACCAGCTGATTAGGTTCGGTGTGGTTTTACAATAACTGTCTACCTCACGCGACCTTAACGAAATTTAATTTAGGTCCTGAATTAGGACTAAACGGACGAAACCTTCCTCTGAATGGACTGAGTAAACAACAAAGAATCGTGATACCTTAAAACACTTTCGTTTATTTTGCGTCTTGTTACACGAAGCAAACAAACAGCTTTATATAGAACAAAGAGACTGCCTTGGGGGCTGGGTCAGATTTATGGTTCTGAATTTGTCATTATGTAGTTGAACAAAATCTTTCAGTGGCCTGGATTAGTTCCTAAGCTTAACTGTAAGGCTTTGAGCTATAGTTTTACGGATAAAAGGCGATTATCAGCAGTTGTTGAAAGTTGTTTCAATTCCGACACTGCAACTGATAGTAAGTTCCAAGAGGGTCAGAGAAAAACATATTACTGAATGTTTAAAGCTCCTATAGCTTTTGCACTGTAGTCAGCATGAAAAAACTATCTTAAACTGAGACCTTCTGATGGATGCCCGGTTGGATTCTCGGCCATGTGATCGGGGCAAACGAGACAAAGTAATAGGAACCGATTTTACTGGCCTGTCCCTACACAATGCCTTGTTAACATCATACATGGCAATTAAACTAAACAAAAAGTTTATTGTTCAAGTTGTCTTATGGGGTTACACAGGTGCCGGCAGTTTTGAGATTTGGGGCTATGCTATACGTTTAGCCAACGTTTAGTGAACAATCTAGAAAAATCTTGAACTGAGAACTAAGAAAGGTCAAGATGCCGGAGTGGACTTTGGGCAAATGAGGTGAAGGTACTGATGAGAACGTGACAAGTAAAATCAATATCAGTTCTAGTAGTGCTCATTTTATTACGTCTTTTCCTAAACGGCTTACAAGTTTATCCTACAAGCTAACAAAACTTTTCGTGATAACAATCGCGTAAACTCAACATTGTAACATCACTTTATTTTTGCGTGTTTTCTCAAACGTAGAAAACATCTCGATGATAGACTCAGCACTTTTTTTCGATCAGCTGAAAGTAAGAAGGTATTTTTCAAGACAAGTAGTGATTGTAAGATGTTAAGGAGTTCTTTTGTGTTCAAATCGCATTCCCATCGTTTTTTGTCACACGTTTCTTTTCTTTGGAATTTGCAATTCGTGGCCTAGAATGTTTGTTGACTGAAAATCACATAGCTGCAAAACTAGGATAAACAATCGGCCGATGACAACCCGTGACAATTGGAACGGTTTGGACATCACGAGAACTCGCCAAAGACACGACATGGTACTTAAACTTTGTATGTTAGCAAACTATGCAAAACAAACCGCTTTCTACTGTCAAGCGAACCCACAATTACCTTACAAAACACAGATTCTGTTAAGGGACTTAGTTGAACGAGCGCAGACAATTGTCCTTGGAATTGCTTGCAATTAGGAGTGCAAATTTCCATTGACTGGCTTGTGTACACTAGCGCATGCGTCGATTGATCGATTCCAACACGGGACAGCTTGGCGTGCAATGTTACTTGGTATTGTGTATTAATTTGATTTGATCATGCGTCTGAATACCTCTTGCAGGATAACACTCTGAGATTGCCTGTCGTAGTGGCATTATGTACTTGATGTATCGCTCTCTTGGAGTCGCGGGACATTATTCTAATGCTTCGACAAGAGGGATCGACTTCGCTGCCCAATAGTGCAGTCGTACATGAAGGAAACTCAAGACACAGCGGAAAATCAAGTAAGTGCAACGGCGCTTGTTTATTGCAACAGCCACCCACAAAGAAATCAACATGCAAGCTGCTACAAGCGATTCGATTCACTCACGATAATCAGCTGTGAGTTCGCGGGAAATTTTTGTCCACGACAACAAAGAGCAAATGATAGTTGAATACGTAAACATATTTTACTTGGATTTTCTTGCTACTGAAACAAACGATTAGTAAGCGTCATTAACGTTGAGAACTGAAAACCGTCTTTGTTTGATCCCATTTGCTTGTTTCGCGGTAGCGTAGACTGTAGAATTTTTGGCGCTATTTACTGGCGCTTTGACCCTTGTAAATCAATCTCTGTGCATCATCTAAACAAGGCGCCGGGATCCTATTGTTTTGACTGATTGCTCGCATTACAAGAGGTCTCACAAGTGTTTCTCAGTTTAGCAACTGCCTTGAGCCGACAACAAAAGCCAGGAATCTTTACTCGCTCCAAGCGCAACTTCGTGTGTTCGTGCTTTCATAGCAAAGGATAAGTTAATTGAAAATCGGCACATTTCAGCTGGATTTCACGTGTCAGCGAAAATGAAGTGCTTGTTGGCGCGGCATCACTTCATGAAAGGGAACTCGCGATGACAGAAAAATTGGTTAAATAAACATCCACCAAAGATCCCATAAACGAGTTCCGTTTGTGTGTTTCCTTGGCCAATTAGGGAGCCTTCACTTAATTCAACTTTATGCCCCTTTTCACAGGGATGTGTAAAGAGCTCTATCGAAACAATAGTTCATTTACATATAACTGAATGACTGAACACCACAGGGAATTGGCTTAAAAATACTAGCATCGCTGGTACTGTACACAAATATGTTTTACGCTGTTCGAATTTGCGTTTTAAATGATTTTTCAATGGTAGCTAAGCCGCCAAGTAATTTGTTTTACTTGATGGACGGCAAGAAATTAAATTTGTTGTTTGCGTAAAAGCCTACTGCCATTAAAATATTTGCGTCTTTATATGGCGAACATATAAGCTATACAATTTCGTGACATTTGACATATCGTTAACTTTTGCTAAAAATATTTTGTGTCAGAAAATCGTGTAACGAGGACCTTTATTTCCGCTGTTTGCTTTTTAAAGCTCATGAGTCTTTTGCGCTGTCAGTGTTTTTTTAAATGTCGTTCTTTGTGTTTTGTGGCACGGTTTTTGGAAGCGTGGGAGCTACAGTACTTGCTGTTGTCATCTGCAGTTTTGCTTTCGCACGTCTCTGTGTTTTAATGTTTTCATGGTGATTTGTTTTGATCACCTCTCCGCTTGTATTACGTTTTTTCAAACATTGTGTTAGTTACCTCCTCAAATTGATCTTTTGGTTTCATTTTAATAAAGCGTAAAGTAGGTACCAAAATCCTTGTTTGCAGATCATTTTCACGCTTTTAAATCGTTTTCACACTTCTGTAAACAGTTTTGTATTGCCTGAAGGGGGAAGTGTAAAGTAGTGACCAGAAGTTATACAATTTTCTAACTCGTCACAGCAGATTTCTCTCATGACATTCATGCAATTTTGTGATTCAATAATTGTTCCCTATGGAGCTCATTTTCTTACTAACGAAATAGTGGATATATTCATAAACTTGCAAAGACAGGATTTTCCACGTCTGGCTGTTTTAAATTTGTCAACATTCTTGCAGAAATACTAGGATCTTTCCTTTTGTCCTTATAGTGGATTAGCGGGAGGAAAAAAACCTCTATTTTCAATTTTCATTTTTTCATTTTGATCACGTGACTAGTTTCAGGCCATGCGCCCCGCGCGAAATTTGATTTGGAAAGCGGCTCGCGCGCAAAGGAAGAAGCTACAATAACGGCTTTACATCACCCCCTTTTTTTTAGCTTTCAAACATGTTTTGTTGAGTTTCCGTGAATAATTTTATCAGAATTACATACTTTAATCTATCGTTGCTTTGCCATGAGAATCAATTTGCCGGGTAGAGGGAAAGGTAAGTGAAGGAAACTTCTCGAATTCGTTGAGGTCAACTGAAGTCACGTTTTGAAAATGTTGTTCATGTTCAACTTATCGAGAACTTTCCTTGAATACTCGCTGATATTTCTTTATTTTCGTTTCACAGAACTAGCAAGCAGTGGATATGAAAGGTAACCGTTTTATGGCCTTGTAACTTAAAGATTTGTAGCTTCTGTTAGCGTTTGAAAACTCATTTTACCGAGCGCGCAAATTACTGATGGAGGATTAATTACGTTGCCAATATATTTGAATGCATACTAAACAGTTTCAAACCCATGTAGGCCGCTCATATTCAGTAACTCCACGTAAAACTAATTCAGCTGTGAATTTTTAAGTGTTTTTCGTTAAAATCTTTTGTATATTTAACTTGTCCGCGCGGTACTTGCGTAAGAAGCGTCGAAAAGTAAACAAACAAGCAAGCTTCTTTTGTTGGGTGACGCGAAGGAACATTTTTGGTGCTCTGGGGAACGGAGTTACATTTTACAAACTGTACTTTGTCTTCCTCCAAACGGATTTTCCTAGTGAAAGGTCACGATGTTTAGAACCTTTCAAGCTTAATGGCAATATCATTTGGATATAAAAGGTGAAGTTATTTAGCTGGATAAATAACCTCAGTTCTTTCTGGTCTGTTCAATTTTGTTTTTCTTCTGTTCTGATCTGTTATTACGTTGCGACTATGTATTTTACGTTACTTTCTACAATATGGACTTAGAGTACGAGATTTCTCGCTAGCTTGACTCTTTTCTTAGCACGACAGTTTTCCAGTTTTCATGTCAATGTGCATCATGGCATCCATTTTAGTATAAAAAGAGATTTATCGCTTATCAGAGAACGGTTTATTGTACTAACAGTCCGCGTAGATGAAAATTTAATTAGCTTTCAAGGAAGTCGGAGTTTGGGTTAGATGGAAACTCAGCAAGATCTCAAAACCTTCAACAGTAAGTTTTGGCCCCGATCGAGTCTACTGAGTGATACTTAAATACGTGAAATTTTGCGGCTAGTACGAGTCAAAAGGCCATTTAGTTAGAACTTCGCAAGCGTAGAATTAAGTTTAATGAGATTATCCACCGTTTAGTCCGTACTTTTAAATTTTAAACAGCAAAAATGCTGAGCCCACTTCGTGTCAATTCGCATCGTTTTCACTCATTCTACTCACTAGTGACATGTAAAATTACAAAGTACGTTTTAAGCAAAGGTGAGGTAAATGTTTGTCCCTCACTGTACATGTAGGCACCCATTTTACAGTATAAAGATGTGTTTTGAGATGATTAACCCTTTCACTCCCAGAGTCAGTTATGGACACATTAAGGTTGTTCTAACTTTTGACTCTGTGGACGAATTGCTATGGTGTGACTATTCAAATGAAACCCTGTCAGCAGTAATTTTACATGGTACTATTTACATTTAAGTATTTTACAAACGGAAATTTGGGATTGGTCTTGAATTTCAATTTAAGCACTCTTGGGAGTGAAAGGGTTAATTTCGAGATTACAATTACATTTGGCGTAACCCGCTTTCTTTAATGTTTTGGAAACATAAACGTTTGGTGCAACAGGTGTTGTGTTACAGGTATATAATGTTGAAATAAATTTACAATATTGCTGAACATTTTTTTATTAAACAAAAATGGACCTATTGGAAAAAAGCTCGTAAGAATAACCTTGTGTTATAAAATATGAAATACTTCAAAACTTGACAGTTAGCTTGTATTTTAAATTGCTTGATCAAATTCAGAATTTCAAAGAACTTAGTGGTATTGGATACTTAGGGAATAATGTACAAGTGTTTATTCTCTTTGAGCTCTAAACAAAGTAATATTAGTTCCAACAGATTTGCATCACTCCTTCGCATTTTGTCAGGTCTAGATCTGGTTGTTGAAATCCACAAAAAACAATACTTGTTGTTTAAGTGCCCTATAGATTGTTCCACCAGGAAAGTCCATTTCCACGAAGCCCATCAGCATATGCAAGTGTTTTTTTGCTACCACAGGTATCCCACCTTTTTTTTAAAATCTGAAATATGCACATGTCTCACCTGCTCTCTTGTAGACATGTTACGGCAAGTCCATTTGTGTGGAATATTGGTCCACACCAATAACACATTGAAATATTTCTCTCAAACCTTTTTCTGTGATTTTATTCACATGTTGGCCACTCTATGTGAGGAAAAATAGCTAGTGTAATATGAAGCAACCACTAAATGTTGATTGAGTATATACCTAAGGGGTCAAATTTAGCTGGATGAAGAAATTATTTAACGAGCTTAATCCCACCTTGCTTTTATAGGTAAAAATTCTTGCAGATTTGTATCTGTAGCTTTCTTTTTAAAAAGACGGTCATGGAAACAAGGTTACTATAATTTTAGTGTATGTTATCTTTGTTACGGTACACAGACAAAGAAGCAATGTTGTGTCATGTCACTGACAGGAAATCAAACAACTATAGTGAAACACGATTATTTTTTCTCGAGAATTTTTAATAATATTATCAAAGCTATTTTTTCTTCTATTTTCTATTAATACTGGGCCTCCATTAGTAACAGTCTGACTGAATGGGTTACCCTGTCTAAATGTTTATTATTATTATTAATATTATTATTATTATTATTATTATTATTATTATCGTCATTTATTTAACTAATTTATGAGGAAGATCATAGCACTCTAGAGTGGTTTCAAAAGAGTACCCTTGTGCGATGCCTCCAGCTTGGGTTTTCTCCTGGCTATCTTGGGAGCAAAGACAGTATGAATTCTGAAGATTTTAATCAAGCCAGTGAATTAACATGTCGGTTAGAAATGAACAAATCAAAACTGTGATGAAGAATTGAAATCTTAAAAAAAATCCAATTTTCCATAGATATTCTTCATTAAGTTTTCATGGAATATTGTTAGATTTATTAAACACTTGATTTTGGAGATGCAATTCAAAAAATGTTTGAAACACTGGTCATGTATGATATAATTTATAAGAAAGCAATTTGCCCTTTTTTGTGGAGCAAGGAATTGCACTTGAGTTTATATTCATTTCCTGATCAATAACGTAATTTGTTTGTTGCTGTATGTATGCCTTCTTTGAATTTTTTGAGGTTGTGGTAGGTGATGTACAAGTCTGTCATATCTTTGGCTCACAAGGAAGTGAAAATATTTGCCCCATTTTCAGAGGTCTCAAAAACAATTCTAGTTTTTAATTAAAAAGAATTGTTTTCCTATCATTAGAATAAAATGTTCAAATAGGTAATGGAAAGAACAAATAAAATAACTATTTCGATGTTACTTACTTGAGTGAATGTGTACTGCAGATTAAATCACAGTATTTTTTCTTGTTAATATGCAATAATTTTGCTAGCAGTAAGTTTTATAAAGCCATTGATAACGTGGTTAATCATGTTATTTCTCTTCAAAACTTGAAACAAATCTTTGTGAGCAGGCCATGAGAGAAGGAAATACATTTATGTTTCACTTTTGATTGATAAACATTAATCTAATCTGCTTTCCCCAAATTTTTCTATGAGAAATGTCATCATAATGTTAGGCTATGTAAATGATAAAACAGTGAACATTTGGTGGTAAAATGTAAAATGATTCAATGGTAGGTTTTATATCACTCTTTAATTCACATATTAATATGTAAAACAATTAATCAGAATGATAATATCCTTTGTCTTGGTCAGATAAAAAAGGGAACTGTTCACAGCAGGAGTGCATATTGTTATGCACATAATAGTTGTGCTATCTTTGGATGATTGATTGAATGGTTTGTAAGTAGAAATCGTAACCCATGCGGCGAGACAGAAGGTGGAATAAATATGATTTTATAAACATGGCCTGTTTTGATAGCGTCCATCTTTGCCAAGGTCACAGAGATGCATATGGTCTTTAACTAACTTCAAAGATTTTTTGAGACTGAGGAATGATTTTAAAAGTTGTGTGAAATGCTGCAAACAGTTCCAGGGCATCCCTGCACATTTAATAGGAGACATAGTGTGTCCACTTGTAACTTCTGTCTCAGGTAATCGACCACTGTCTGTGACTTTGAGAACAGACATATAAGGTCAGCATGTTATGATTTAGGCAGGTGCTCAGACCAGTGCTTTGGTTTAGCAGTATTCTTCCTTATCTCACATCACTTGCAGTTTCATATTTGCACACATAAAATTATCTACATGTACCCATCCACAGGGAAGGAAGATGTTAATATATGATTTACCTTTGACTATATGTATATGTTTCTTTCCTTGTGTGATGCTGAGTCTAGGAGCAATAAGCTTGTGAACTTATTTCACATCAATTATCGTGCATGATTTTCATGGTGAAGAATTTTTCCACAGTAAGATACTTGGTGTGCCTGTTCTTTAAAAATATATTCTTCAATAATTCTTTTAATTCTTTTATTTCTCATGATGATGGTTAAATTACAAGTACTGGTAATTTATTTTGGGGGTGTGTTTGGTTCCAAAAGCCATATTCTAGAATATATTGTAAGTCATACAATAAATGGAACGGCATGTCTAGAGACACCACTTTTTATAGACACTGAACTGTAATATCTTACATGTATAGTAATTAAATATTATTTAGTTACTTTTGGTGACACAAATTTCAAGATATATTTTGTGTTCTTGTCATAAGAAATTCAAGATAATTATATTTTGGACTCTTAGGTACAATATTACAAGTAGGATTTGATTCTTGAATAACAGAGTTGCTATGATTGTTAGTCCTTGATGCTGTGATTCTCACTGGAAATGTAAGGCCAATAGAACACACCCCATCCAGCCCTGTCAAAATTGTGCCAGCAGCCGGCAAATTTGCCATCTACAGGCAATGATTTGCCACTTGCTTCACACTGGAGTTGCTGAGGAACCTCCTAGCAGTCAGACCCGATCCTTTGCTGCCTACTTCTGCTGTCATGTTTTATTTTAACAGGCCTGTCTATTGTTTATTGAATTAAATGTCTGCCCCTTCTAGATCTTTCTACAGCATGCTATTCCTGTGTGAAATCAGATTTTGTTTAATTGCATTTATTTATCTATTTGAATGTGTTGTCTTTTGAAATCAGACAAAACCCTTGCTGCTATCGTTCTGTGTGATAAATATATAGATGCCAATTTTATCCCTGTATCTGCTATTTACAGTCTTAGAATTATGCATGAGTCAAACACCTTGCAATAGCATGATCATGAGCAAGACAAATGAGATTTTAAATGTACCCATGGAGACCACAATAGAATTTTGTGTTATTATTTGTTTTAATAATTGCTAGTAGTTAATGAATCATTGCTTGCATCAAAATCATTGATTTTCTTTGTTGCCATCAAAAGTCAAGATGTAACATTGGTTGAGACCACAAACTAAGATAAGATTGTAGAAAGCAGGGATTGGCTGCAGATTGTTCAATCAACGTCCATACACAGGAGGATTAGTGGGTAATCTAGTTAACTACAGGAGCACCTTGAAAGCCCCAGCTATGCCCCACTGGATAACACAGTAATAAATCAAATAAACTACCAGTGCTGTCAATTTTCTTTGGGCTCATTTGGCCACCTACCGTAGCCTGATCCAGATTCTCAGATTATGAAGAAAACTTGTGGTGGCCATAGGAGAGGATTAGTGACCAGAAGAACATGTTTCTCCCTATCAGTATACTTTGTTTTTCATCTTCCAGGATTAAGCCACTAAAGTTCTACTTGCTTCCTCCATAAGCAGGGACTGACTGGAAAAGGCTGTGGCCTAATTTTTTTTAACCAGCCCCAACAGTGATCAGCATCAAATTTCCCCTCATTGTATCAGTGTATTATAAGACATACTGGTCATGAGAATTTAACAAATGATCAGCAAACAGTTGTCTCGGATGTTTAAACAGGCTCCCCTAATTAGTAATCAATAAAATCTATGGAGACCAGTAAGGAGAATTAATTTTATTGTATAATGATGTTGGGGGTTAAGATTTGATAAAGTGAACCCCTGCCTTACAGGTATGTAGGACGACCTTTTTTATCATGGCCAAATTAATTTGGCAGGAATAAAAGCTCATATCTATAGTTGTTTTGTTATGTACATTTACCCCTTTAATGCCGTTAGTGTGGCTAGATTTTTCAGGCCTTTTGTTGACCACACTAGAAAGGTTCCACAAATTTGATCATGGTATTTGATTTCATATTGCTGAATATGAGCTCTAATACAGGCATTTGGCATTGCTATTGCTTAGGGCATTTCAATACATTTACCAGTAGTTGTTAGCTAGTTGCCAATGTAGTTCAAGTAGAAGATTCACAAAGTATTTCTTAAGTGTTAGATGTACATGTGAATGCAGAAAAACTGACCAACAGATGCTCCAGCTGCTTGCTTAGGAGATGACATAATGAGACAGGTGTGGGATATGGCTAAAATGACAAAGAGGACTTCACAAGTCCTGGACAATGCATGCTTGGTAGATCAAGGGGTAATGCCCGCTAACTACATGGCTTTACATGTACAGTGTAGTGCCCATTTGTGGCCACAAGCTAGCCAGAGCACACATGTGGGGACTCGTAACTCTTTGCTTGCTTAGGATATCTGTATTATACTTTTCGTTTAACTACATGTACATGGACACTCAGCGGCATATAGACTGTGTGTGTAGTAATAGCCATTCTCGTTGGCCATGTTTGGTGTTCTTGACTTTACTATTTACATGTAGTTTGGGTTTCCCAATGAATTTTCTGGTATTAAATGTATCTGTTAAAAATATTATTAGGCTAAAGGATATTTTGGTTTTGTTAATTTGAGGAGTGAATGTATTCAGCTTTCACTGCTGCAGAGTTACGGCTAAGCAAGTTAAAAGTTTGGAAAGCAACCTTCATTCACTAGCTTTGTGATTGTGTACTTTCATTTATGTTTTGAAATTATTTATTTCTCTCTTATTTGCAATGCTATGTACATGCAATGAATCACTTTAAGTTGATTGGTCTCCTTATTATTGTACACTTAATTGTCAAAAGGATCATTGTATAAATGGCTGTTTTTATGCTAGAGATGTTATTATCTTCTAAGGCGTTATTATCGTCTCGAGACGACATTAACGTCTAGTATAAAAACTGAATATAAGTCAGACGACTTTAACGTCTGACGATATTAACGTCCTCTGTTAAGTGCGACTGAACGTCGCACTTAACAGACGACTTTAACGTCTGAGACGTTAAAGTCTTGTAGTATAAAAATAAGATGACCTTAACTGGGACAAATTTAGCCCTAAAGCGCTTTATCGTTCCAATTTAGATAGGCGTTTCTCCACCACGAAGAATCCCTCTGTTCATCTCCACTTCTTTCGTTCCTTTCTCTCTTGTTGGCCAAGACGCACAAGCCAAGTGCTTCTTCTAATAACTGCTTCCTTGACTGATTTAGCCTTTTTAAAAAACATTTGCGTCGAGAAACAAGCCTTCAGAAGCTGCGAAGCAGTTAAGCAAAGTCTCCGCCATGTTTACATGCAGATGGATTTGTTGTTTTGCACACTTTATTTGATTTGCCGCCGAGTTTAGTGGCGTCTAGTGTCTTCCAAGAATAGAACCCAGTCCTTTTCTTAGAAAATCTTGGTTTTTCCTACTTGTTCGTCTACTTTAATATGTCCCGTTTTTATACCAGACAACATTAACGTCTGAGACGTTAAATACGTCTAGACGACTTTAACGTCTCTAGCATAAAAACAGCCAATACTGCAACTGTTCAATACCATTCTTCTTGGCAATCATGGACTCAGGCTACCTGTAAAAATAGCAGTTATCTTAATTTGCAATCTGTAGTAACTGGAGTTAATTGGAACTTACTCAGACAGAAAATGGCAGGAGGTGAAGTATTTTGCATTTAAATTGACATGACATCCATACTCAAAACTTAGAAAATTATAAAATAATTGCTATGTTTTGTAATGTTAATCCCCATCTAATAACAGTTCTGTATAAGTTGTAATAAGAAAGTGATCTTAAAAAGTCGATTTTTTGTGTTTTAGGTTTATGTGTAATTAGGAAAATCAACATGCTCTAATGACTTATTTAAATGGCAATTTGAATGAAGTGTATTTTTTATCCATGGTATTGTTCTCTAACACAATGAGATACTAGATAATGCAATGTATTGTTCTATAAACAAACTAAAACATTCCTTAGCTTTGAGTTAATTAAAAGTCTAATGCTGTGGACTCATGCCCTATTGTAGAGTTGTTTACTTTTTGTATAATTAAATTTTCCACTGACAGGAAGCTTTGTTAATATATGCTGTAGAATCGGCATTGATTAAAAGTTTCAAAATTCGCTTTTATGTGACTGTCATATCTCTTATTTTTAAAATGTGTTAACATGTAGTGTTACAGGTTTTATTGCATCTGGTTAGTGCCTGAGCAGTTAAATTTGTCTTGTGGAATTTTTTGCTCATAAATGGGTTGGTGGAGAAGAATGCTATCCCTTATGTGGTTTTAACTTAGATTTCTCAATTGTCCATTTATTATCCCTCTCTACATGTATAAAGATTTTGGAAACTTCGCCAAGAGATTTGAACTTTCACTCAATTCTAACTACAGATAAAATCCTGAAATGTGACTATGTTCAAATAAATGCTACTTTTAGTGCAGTACTTTCTGTGTTGCTGTTTGTTTTGCTATGTTTTGCAAAATTATTTCTTCTGCTTGGGTTCTCTTTGGAGTGAAAGGGGCTTACCACATCCCACACCAGGAAGACTCTAACAAATATTCCTGTTTTGCTTACAGTGGGGAAGGAGATAACATCAGAGTGTATGTCCGTGTCAGGCCTCCAGACAAGCACCTTGAAACAGACGTTGACCGGACTCCATGTTTAGAAGTTACGTCAGGGAACACTATTGTACTACAGTCTAAGCCTGACCCCAAAAACTTTTCATTTGATCATGTAGCTGATATAAATACTACTCAGGTATTTTGCATCTTTCATAGAACTGTAGTTACATTTTTTTATATTGTCGTGCTAAGTAAAGTATTGAATCAGGTGAAACGTCTAATCAGGGCTGGCAAGTTCTGGCTGTTACTTGTAAATGTATCACTATGATTGACAGATGTTCTGTAACTCATAGCCTAAAAAAGAAAAAAGAAAAAAAAAATGATAAAAACTCAAAAAATGCAAAAGGCGTAGCAGACATTCTTTACTAAATGACAATTACTTTCCTTCTGTGGCTTATAACAGTGCATGTACATTCTACCTAAAAAGGCCACCCTCTATTCTGTTATTTGTCACAGGAAGAAGTATTTGGAGCTGTTGGAAAGAAGATTGTAGAAGGTTGTGTGGCTGGTTACAATGGAACCATTTTTGCCTAGTAAGTTAAATTACAGTCACTCAACACTGAGTGTGCTTTGTTTGGTTTGGTTTTTATGCATCAATGGCAATTCACTGTTCCCCCACTATGATATGGATCAGCAAAACTATGCATGAGATCGGCTACCTTGTAAGTGGGTACTGCTGTGCCTGCTAACTAAATTATTTGTCTCGTTTTTAATTGGGTAAACTTTGAAGCTGATTCCATCCTTTGTGAGGCAATTTTAACTTCAGCTTTCACCTTCAATTTAGTTTGTCATTAGCAAAACTAGTCCACATATGTACTGCTTTGGCCATTAGTTCTGCGATGCCTGTCCACACTGCTATAAAACAAACATTACCCCTATGATCCCTAGCAAATACAGTCAACTCCCACCACAAAAGACACTCTGGGAACCACAAATTGGTTCTTTAATAGCTATTTTTGGTGAATTCTTTGCTGGGGCTTCAGCTCCTGGCCATAACAAACAGGTGTCTGCAAGGTGGGAGGTGACTCGCATGAAGCCTAAATGACCAGTGGTTAATTGTTTTAATTTGATGCTACAATGTATTCCAAGTTAGTTCCCTTCTCAGTTATCCTGACATTGTTATGTTGTTTTGATTCTTCAGTGGACAGACTGGGTCAGGAAAGACCTTCACTATGCTTGGTGAGTTATTAACCATTTAACGGTCAGATTATGACATGAAATTATTCTCTTTAATTTTCAGTTGAGAAATGTTGAACAGTGAACGGTGCTACAGGAAAGTACTGCCCAACAGTTTTCACAGGCCACACTTAGGAACTTTGTCCTTATCTCGAGCGTTTAAGATGCCGGATTTGTTTCAGTCTTGTTCAGTAGATCCTTTTTGTTTCTACTGTAATTAAAAATTCTTTAGAATATTTTTTTTGCCTTTCTGAGTGTCAGGGGCTTCTGTACTTTGTGCTCTCACCCCTGTTTTGTTTACTTTGGTAGCAGTAGTACTTTCCTTAAGTTTGTATAATAGGGTCTGTTGTGGTAATTGTTCTTTTTTTGTGATGAAGGTGTAATTACTTTCCTCTCTGTGTGATAGGGCCTGCCGAGGGCGAAGAAGAAAGCTTCACCCATCAGCTCCGTGGGGTCATTCCACGGGCCTTTGAATACCTATTCAGTCTAATAAACAGAGAACAAGAAAAGGTAAAGAATGTGATGTCATGTCTGCTTGAAGGGTGTTCTAGAAGGTATTCTAACCATTCTTATAGGCAGCGCATTGATTAATGATTTCTGAATAACCGATTCATATGATTAGTTCCCTTTGTTCTCAACAGTTGAATTGTGCATGCACTAGTCTTACTATTGCACTGTATTAATAAACTAACATCATTCAGTAATAAATTACTAATACATTTACATCAACTCACAGCTTTTTAACTTTTGTTGGCTGTGACCATGCCTCATTATTGCTATAGTTCGATCTCTCTAATGTTTTGGCACAGAAGAATTAAAAAATTAAAAATCAAAAGCATTATCATTGAATAAATGTACTTACTGCAGTGTAAGATGTTCTTCATTTTGATATTGTCTATTCTGTTTCCAGCATGGAGAACGTATGGAGTTTTTGTGTCGCTGCTCTTTCCTTGAGATCTACAATGAACAGATATTTGATCTATTAGATCCTGCATCAACTGGACTTTCATTACGAGAGGACATCAAGAAGGGTGTGTTTGTAGATGGGTTACTGGAGAGAGATGTCGCCAGTGCTAGAGATGCGTATAGGGTATGTTGTCAAAAACAACAAAAAGATATGAGATTCTAGTAAGAGATAAATTGGAAAATTCAATGTTGTTGCAACAAGCTAGTCTAATTGTCAATGATGCTCAAGATTCTCATCTGGAAAGTGGCTGAAAATTCAGCTTCTTCAATTTCTGAGCCATCTGCATGAACTTTTCAACAAATATGCAGAAGCTTTTGTGTAGCAATTGCCAGCTCAGTTGGCTTTTAAAAAACCAAGCCATCTTTTTAGAAACTTAATGAGAACCATGGATACACATAATGTTGGGGTATTAAGTTGTAGCATGCTGTGTTTGATTTTATTAATTATCAATTAGTCATTATTCTTTGATGCTTTTCCTTTTTAGGTGCTTAATTCAGGATGGTTAAACAGAAGAGTGGCTTCTACATCAATGAACAGAGAGAGCAGCCGTAGCCATGCTGTTTTTACTGTGGCTTTAGAATCCAAGGTGGGGTGGTTATAGAATTTTTTAACTTTACTTTTCTTTCTTTGTCCCTAGCCAAATTGTTGACCATTTGTATTGTTGTTTAACAGTCATTATGTAATTCCTTTAGGAACGTAAAGCTGGCATGGCTAGCATCAAGGTGTCTCGTCTTCACCTCGTGGACTTAGCAGGATCTGAGAGACAGAAGGATACTCATGCAGAGGGGCTCAGACTGAAGGTTAGTATGTCATACTTTTGTTTTAACCCTTTCACTCCCAGAGTCAGTTATGGAGACATTAACATGATTCTAACTTCTGAGTCTGTGGATGAAATCTTCTGGTGTGACCATTCAAATGAAACCTCTTCAGCAGTACTTTCACATGGTGCTATTTATAATTATTTTAGTATTTTACAAAATGAAATTTGGGATTTGTCTTGAATTTTGATTTTAGTAGAGTGAAAGGATATTTTCATCAGCATAAGTTATTTACTAAAGAAGACTTCAATACTGGCAGAGATTCATGCTAAAGTTCTTTGTGGCAACTAATGTATTGGAGGCAAATGCCCAGGATGCCAGAGAACCTTGTTGTCCCACAAGCTCTAAAATTTGTTAGACACTGGACTAGTTTCTTAAAGTGAAAATTGGTAATTCTCACATGATGGGCCTTTTGCTCGGAACTTGTCTTGGTCACCATGCCTGGGACTAGTGCTGACTTGAAAAGTGTGGTTGCCAAAAATAATGTCTGGGGAATACATTGAAACAAAGTAAATGGGAACTTAACTGTCTCACTAGTAATTTACCAAATATACAACTATTAGCATCTGCACTGTCCAGTCAAAGAGTCTTCACACCTTCAGGCAACCCATCAATCCTGCACATAAGATATTATATTTTTTATGTTTAAGGTTGCTAACTGAATGCTTGTTTGATATCCCCACGGTAGGAGGCAAGTAGCATCAACAAGTCATTGTCAGCTCTTGGAAATGTGATTATGGCACTTGTGGACATAACTCATGGGAAAACCAGACATGTTCACTACAGAGATTCCAAACTCACCTTTCTTTTGAGGGTAAGTACTTTTTCATTGCAATGGTACCAGTGAAGGCAAAAGAAAGGGATTTCTTTGTTATTCCTTTTAGGACTTTTAGCAGAGGGTGTATGACTGACTGAACACAATTCTGATTAACCCTAAGCAGACAAGCATCTAATTTTTCCTTACAGTATTACTACTTGATCAAACATACAGGTCATGAGAATAAAGGAAAGGATCACCAAGGATAAAAAGTCTTGATTTTTGACCAAATTCTCCTGACTAGCAACATAAGAAATATACAGAGAATAGTGAGGAGAGTATGGATGTTAATATTGGGGCTTAAAGTTTATTTGTTTGAAAAAGTCATGTAATGTAGCTGACAATGCTAATCCCTAAAAAAGTCATATATATACAACTACGTAAATTGCTGATAATTAAATTCAATATAATAAATATTTATTGTGTATCCAAGCTTTTAATGAGTTTACACGAAGGTTAAGAAGAAATGGTCCATTTTAAAACGGCAGAGCTGAAGTTTGCCATTTGCCGTTAACATGATGCTTAATCTCTCTAATAATGCTATTTTTGGTCAGGAGATTTTCCAGTGGATATCCCATCTGATTCAACATTTTTTGTCACCGTTTTTTTCACAGGATTCTTTGGGTGGCAATGCCAAGACTTATCTTATTGCCAATGTCCATCCCTCTGCCAAGTAAGTTTCACAGCGGCAGAATATTTTCAGCAGGCCATTATGTGTGGTTGTATAGCTTTGTTTTTCAGATAGAATTAATCCAAAGGAAGGAAGAACAGGGGACAGATTTGCTAAGGGAGCTCTGAATACTCCATCGATGATGAAAACCAGTTTCGTTTTACAGAAATGAGTGTCTGCTACATACACGGACAATCAGTTGTTACTGTTATTTTTTTGGATGACTGATGACACTTTTTTTGTTTCTTATATATGTACTGACTGTAACGCATTTAGTTTACCATGAATTATTATTAAATGGCAGTGTATTGTTTCCAGGTGTTTTGGTGAAACATTATCCACTCTCAACTTTGCAAAAAGGGCCAAGATGATAAAGAACAAGGTACCCAGCAATTTGCATTTCTTTCTCTTCACTGTATGGGCTAAGTGTTATTTTAGGACGTTTAGTAAAAAAAATGTAAAATTTAATTTTTCTGTGATTTGCTAGGCTGTGGTAAACGAAGATGCGACTGGAAGTATAACAGCTCTGCAGGCTGAAATTAGGAGACTAAGAGAAGAGCTGGAGAAAGCGAGAGGTAAGATAACTCATAGGGTGTCGCAGTTTTGATCGTGAATATGTTTTAGAAATAGGTGGCATATTTGGGTTAATTAGGTTGACAGTGAGGGTGAATTTCGTCAGTCCATAGCTCTTATTTAAATCCCTGGGACATCCAAAATAAATAGGTTTGATTCATGTCATACTTAAGGTTGTTTTTGTGGTATGAGGAGTGTTTCCGATTACACTGGGGCAACAATCAAATTACTTATATTCATTTGTCAACAGTGTTTTCAGTGTCCTTGTATTAGCTAGGCACAATTCGAACGTCTACGTGTTTTTTGTAGTGTTTTTACTTTGTAGTGAATTCATTACATAATACACTTGAAAGGCTTTTTTATAGCTCAGTTTGCCTTGTATTTGTTTGCGTTTCAGCTGGTATTCCAAAGCAGATCACCAGACAAGGTAATTACTAATATTCTCAATCATTTGATACGTACACGTATATAACTTGTAGGAACTCAGAGCGAGAAGGTAACACCAGAGAAACCAAACAAAATTCAAAGTGAAGTGACTTTTCTCTGGATGAGTAATGATACCCCAATTTGGTTCTTTCTGCAAAAACCAGATCTACAGTGTAAGCGCCAGTTCTTAAAGTAGGGGTCCTGGGGCCTGACTTACCGTAGTGCCTGGAATAACATCTTTGCAGCATTTTTCAAAAGTTTAGCTTCCAGACGTATGTGATTTGTCATAGAATCAACTGAAGCAGACCGCAAGAATTCGACAAGCCGTGGTGAGGTGTGTGCAGTCACTGGTAGCGCCAGTGACAACAACAATAATAACTCAGGAGTGGACTTGAATCAACAATACCGCGAGTGGAAAGAGATGATGGTGGCTGCTAGTGCTGCCAGGGACAGAGCAGAACAGGAAAAACAGGTAACAAACCTGTTGGTGCATGTATGTGTAATCAATGAATGGACAAGGTGAAGACTAGTCTAGTGTTACTAACTGTTCTTTTCTTGAAATATGAAATTTGAACTGCGGAATGAAGAAATAAATGTAAAGAAGATCCTCGCAGTTATTAACGTAACTTATGCAGTTGCGAAAAGAAAGCCTGAAAAAATCAGGCTTAACGGGATTCGCCGAACCCTGACCTCTGCGATACCGGTGCAGTACTCTAACCAATTAAGCTAACAAGCCAACTGGGAGCTGGTCATTAAATTGGTTCGTAATATACCCGGGAAAGATGAAGGTGAAATATGAAATTTGAATTGCGGAATGAAGAAATAATTGTAAAGAAGATCCTCGCAGTTATTAACGCAACTTATGCAGTTGCGAAAAGAAAGCCTGAAAAAAAAAGCCTGATTTTTTCAGGCTTTCTTTTCGCAACTGCATAAGTTGCGTTAATAACTGCGAGGATCTTCTTTACATTTATTTGTTCTTTTCTTCTGGGCCTTAATTTGTTTGTTCGGAAAGTCTTGATTTGTAGGAAAAAAGACCAAACCTGTGTTGTGTCCTCACTTAGGCGGTGCCGGTTGTACATTATACTACTGTACGGCTCACAGCATTGACACATTCGTTGCACTACTGAATTTGGCTGGGAGTAGCGTAACATACACTCCGATAGAAATGCCCCACAGTTACCGACCTTTTTCGGAAATCATCACGAGACGTGATGGAGGGAACGTCGGTGGCAAAAAAGGGCTTCAGGTATTATGCCATGTGACACCGCATGAATCGTTACAAAATTTACAAACCAAGTTGTGAAACTCAAAACCACCCCAAATACATGTACATGTATCTACTTGTGGAATGTGCAACTATGTCTGTCTCTATGAAAAGTGAAATGTATGTCTCGGTGTACTCAACTATTCTTTTCTGTACTCTTGACAGTGCTTGGTTGAAAAAGTCGAAAAGCTTGAAGAGCTTTGCAGCAAAAAGGAGAAGTTCTTACAGGTTTGTACCCATCTTTTTTTGCTCAACGTAAACGGAGATCAGGAATTTGGGAGTTTTGATTTGTCGCTATTCTGACTGACCATGTTTTACAATGATGTGCTACCATATTCTTAGACCAAATATTTTCAAAACGTTTAAGCAATAATAACGAGAATTTGGTCTAATTTTAAACAGTCGACGAAGATGATCCTCAAGTTTCGAGAAAGCACCATTTCCAGACTAGAGAGATTACGTAAGCGAGAAAAGGAGGGTTCTGACAGCCAAGAAGATGGCAAGGACAGGGAAATTGTAAGTACAAAAGTTTGTTGTATTTTCGGTGAGGAACTTGCTTAGAGTTTTTCAGGCTCTCTCTATTTTTTTAGTTGTTTGGTCCTCATGTTACACGGAAAAACAATTCTTCTTTTATGCCTTATAAACCCAGGAAGGAATAGCCTGTTCCAGGCGTTCAAATGAGGAAGCGAGAGCGAAAAATATAGGGAGCGAAATATTTTTCGCTCGCGCTCCACTATCTGAACGCCTGGAACAGGCTAAGGAAGGAAGAGTGAGTCTAGGGCGACCGAGACGTGAAAACGGGCTCGCGAGGCTCGGATGCCAGTCACCTTTTCAATTCTCCGCCTTTCTCGTTGTACTTTCTTCTTACGATTGGACCAGTTGACCAAACAAAGGAAAAACAATGCATTTCTCTAACTTTTTCACTCTCAAGACCATTCGAGGTCAAAATGAACAGAAAAGGCATATTTACATCTTAAAAAATCTTCAAACGCAAACAGCACCCGAGAGAGCACATGAGCTTTACGAATGGAATGTGTCACTCTTGGAGAGAAAGGGCCAACAAGCCTCTTTTATTTCTAAAACTCACTTGAATATTTTTCTTTTTCTTTGAAGCAACTTCTCAAAGAGGAAATTGCTGTCATGAAAGATAAGATCGAACATCATCCGGATGTCACAAGATTCGCCATGGAAAATCTGGAGCTTAGAGGTAATTCGTTTTCCTCACATAGTCTTTACTTGACTCCAGGACCTGGGGCAAGAGGTTACCCTTTGCTTTGCTCCTCGGCAAATAATTTTACTTTGATTTTAGGAGAAGGGCAACTTTACTGCAACATCTAAACCAAACCACTTGTTCATACGACCATTCAATGTACGTGTTTTTAACAATCGCTTAACTATTTTCCTCATTATTTTAGCTGAATTGAAGTGCATTCGCACCATGGAAGAGGAGGGGATGAGTTACGCTCAAGATCTCGCCAAGAGCCATCGATACTCGCTACAGCTGGAGAGACAACTCCGAGAGCTGCTACAGTCACCTCAAGGAAGTGGTCAGTTGAGTTTCTGGTGTCTTAAAATTATTCCATAATTATGCCAGTGTTGAAATACATTCATTTACGTCATTTCCGCCATGCGCTTGTGTTACAGAACTTGAGAGGAGTTTATCAAACTCGTTGTTGAACTTAGAAGCTTCAAACGCCGAACTCGAAAAATTCAAGCTGGAACGAGCACAGCTTCAGGCCCAGCTAGAGTCGGTAAGTGCTAATACACATTACTGTTTCGTTTTCACATGCGATTTTTTTCGCGCTCTCCAATGCACCTTTTGTCGCAAGTGTTAACTAGGCGCGATTTCATTGCGATTTCGCTGCGATCCGAGTGCGATATTTCCTGCAATTTCCCAAAAATCGCCGCCAAGTTGCATCAAGTTTCCAACATGTTCGAAACTACTGCGATATCGCGGCGAAAAATCGCACAGAAATCTCCGCTAGTTTACACTTGCGATTTTTATCGCGAGCTCGAGCGCGACAAAAGTTGCATAAAAAATCGCATACACTCTTTTTTTGTAAGAACGTCATTTTTTTGAGCTGAGGCTGAACCGGAACCGAATGTTCTTATTTTTTTGGCGATTTGAGCCTGAAACGTTCTAAACAATGTTCTTAAGATTAATTGCATAGCATTTCAGTAAATAATAGTTCTGAATGAAAGAAAGAACAATTAGGTCAAGTTCTACCAATTTCCTAAAAGTTGTAACTGTTTTAGCTGTTTACTTTATCAAAAATGGAAGATGCATGACTTTCGACGTCACAAAAATGCTAGCATTTTGTGCTCAAATAGGCTGTAAATTACTCTGACCAAACTATAACACTTTATTTTATTCTCACATAGCTTATTCTACAAGTATGAAGACAAGGTAAAGAAGTTCTTAACAAAATCTCAGCCTGGGTATGTTCTTAGCATGTTCTTAAAATTTTGGCAAAACTCAGCCTCGACGTTCTTATAAAAAAGGTTCTTATATAAAAAAAAAAGAGTGTATGTAAACGGGCCTTAAGTGACTCAAGTTTGGCTATAGAAGAGCAAGCGTTTATTGTTTGTTTTTTTTTTTGTTTTTTTTTTTGTTTTTTCCTTTTTTAAGACTCGCGAAGAACTCACGGAAACTCGTGAAAGCCTGCAGCAAATGAAGGAGAAACTGGTGGGACAGGAGGAGAGTTTTAGAAAGAAATCCATCGATTTCGACGCTGAAGTATTATCGCTAAGGAAAGCCAACGCTGAACTCGAGGTAACAACCAATTACGATTCGATAACAAGAAAGGTGGTTAATGTTTGTGGCCTTAAGCGCTTAGCACTTAAACCGAAAAGCACTATGTAAATATTACTGTATGGTTGTATTGTATTCTGATTATTGTACTAATAAAATGTTTGTTGATATTTGTTAGAGAGCACTTGAAGCCCATCAACTGAAAACGGCAGTCGAGAGGACGACGTTAAATGACATACACATGCAAACGATAAAGGTAAGCGTTTAAGACAAAATTTATCAACTGATTACTCACTGTATTGCTTTTAGTGATTTTTTTGCGAGGCCATAGGGAGACGCCGGGGAGGTTTCTTTTAGTTAAAGAATTAAATGTGTTATGCTTCGGACAGACGTGGATTTGAAAGTCTCTATTTTCTTCTCGGTTATCTCTCGAACAGTTCCTCTTTCCCTGTTGAAGAATTCGTTAGTATTTGTAACTTCAGGACTTAACGTGCTTTCAAGGTTGTCACAATCAGAGGAAAGTCTGGGATTTTTTTTTCTTAGAACATCAACTGAAGGGTGTCAATTCTGGGGTCTAATATATATACTCCTTTCAGAGCCTTACGTCTCCTCGCAAGCTACTACAACCTAACCGGCTCAGCCCTCACAGTGCGACTAGCACGCCCAAACGGTTGCCGGCCACAAATAGGAAATCCAAACTGGCCTCCTCCCCGGTGATTGGAACACCGGATGAGTTACAGAGGCCACCGAACGGACTGATCAGAAGGGACAGTTATAATGACATTGCTTCAGACAGCGAGATGGATGAGCCATTCTTTAATTTCGATTCTGAAGAGATGGACGACGAAGAGCTGTATTGTGAATCGCTCCTGGAAGAACTCAAAAAACAACAGGTGTGGAAAAAAGATCTTTTTTTAGTTTCCGTAGGAAAATTTGTAAAATACCTCTTGAAACTTAGGGGGTGTTTACTTGACATCAGTATGACTTTTATACCGTTACTAGTTCATCATGGTTTCCTGTTGTGGCTCTGTATAAGTATTCGTTTACACTCGTCTTGATGCGATTACTGGTAGAAAATTTTATATCTGTACGGGATATACCGGTGCAGGTTGTCCCCAGTAGGTATACTGGATCGGCTTTGTCATTTCTGTAAGAAAACTGATATTGCTATGATGTAAACGCGGTTGATTTTTTGCTTCGTATTCCTTTTAGTTTTAGCTTTGTTTGTTCCCGATCGAAACTCACACCGCCATCTATGCGCGGTATTTTCTCATACCGGCGTCATGTAAACACCCGCTAAATTGTCGAGTGAATATCTTTCCAACTGAAACCTGCTTGGATCGTTTAATACTTTTTTCACTTTCGTCGTCGTTGTTGTTATTTTCTCAGGAGATGAACAACGTGCAGTTGCAGCAGCTCCAGACAGAAGAGGCAACGAGAATACGACTAAATCAAAATATCAACAAGCTGGAGCACCAAGTGCAGCATCTGACAACGGTCAGTTCTCTTTGTAGTAGTGCATGTGTTTGGTCTCTTGATTTAGTGCCTACAACTTGTTTGACTTTCAAGTCTGACCATCGCCTTTCTGTCTAAGCCAAGGCCTTGGACAGGACGCCATCTGTGAGTTAACTTGTGCCTCTTTACTCAGTCTTGTGCTCATGGAAATTATACTTAGCACAAGGCCTCCTCCAGACGTTCTGATTGTGGGGAGTGGATTCAAAGCGACCCGAGGGAAAAGTTAGGTTGTAAGTGACAAAAAAGGGTGTGTTGGGGGGCGGGGGGGGGGGGAAGGAGCGATTGCAATCCTTTTTGCCTGAAGCAGCTTCTGGACTTCTTTTCAGAAGGTCAAGGAAATGATCGAGATTGTATATAATTGCAATTGTGGAATAGGTTGCCAATGTTTTTGCACTTTATTGTAGGTGCTAAGTAGTGAGCGGGAAAAACACGCGGCAACTGAGACCGAGCTAAACATGAAGAACCTGGGTCTAGCTGACAAGCTCAAGGAGGCCCGGGGCGAGTTGACGGGTATGTTATAACCATTATCCAGGCTACAGTCCAACCTGTGTTTAGCAGATAGTTGTCAAATTCCTAGAAATAATGTAGCTCTACCTCTACGGTACTTATATTAGTTTAGCTTAACAGGACACTTGCCACTTCATGTTTAGTCTGAAATAATTCAAGCAACATCGGCTGAATTTGCCACTTGTTATCAGCTCTGTTTTAAAGACCTTTACGTCACATCTTAGAAGAAATACAAACGCTAGAACATGACGTTTCGGCGTCATTCTGTCGCCATTATCAAATGCAAATTATAAAGTTTTGAGTTTAGAATATATAGCAGTTTAAGTGTGAAAAAGAGAACGAATAATGTCAGTTAATTAGAACAATGTCAGCTAATTAACACGTTTCGTACGGATGGAGTCGACTTGCATGTTTAGAGTTGGTCTCCTTTCCTTGATTAATAGCATTTCATAAATCAGACATTCCAACTTGCCTCTGCAGTTTTTCAGGATGTTAAATTGCTCGTGCATATTTGGTCGGTCGAAGTTGTGACTTTCTCGGAGATGTTCCCAACAGCTGAGTACCTATGAGTACCCATCATTCTTATAAATAATGTAGCTGATTTGACGTAGGCTAATGACAACTTTAACGGACGTGCATTACATGTAAGTGGGCAGTTACCTTTTCCCCAAGGTTGATCATTCAAATCTTGACTTATGTTTGTTTTGTGCAGTCCTTCGTAGCGAAGTGGAAGACTTAAAGTGCTCACTACAAGCTTCAGAAAGACAAGTGGATTCATTAAAAAAGGAAAGAGACATGGAGAGTATCGAGTCTGGTAGAAGGCTCGCTTCCTTGGAGAGCAAGGTATGAAAATGATGTCATTTTCTGCTGAACCTAATTACTCGTAAATTCCGGTGTTAAAATGGTGTAATTTCTGTGTTGAAATGTTTTCTGTGTTAAAATGTTAAAATGGTGTAATTTCCGGGGTAATTTCTGTTCAGTGCACCGCGCCACCTCAAGAGTTTAAACTTTTTACATCGTTTCATTTTTCTCGACCAACCATTTCCTACAATGTTTACCTTTCAGTTGACGCGGCTTGAAATAGAGAACTACAACCAACAAACAGAAATGGAGAACACTATAGAGATGAACCAGCACCTGCAGGTAAAAAACAATATATGGCTTCTTCTTCATGCAAACTTCTTAAACCCCACATATCTTCTTAGAGTACCAACGTTCTCATTTGAACTATTTTTTCACATCTGTTTAACCAAGTCCTCCTTAAAAACACTGTTAACAGCTATTGAACGGTCACATTGAGAGAATTCTTTCACTGACATGTTCAAAAGTTTGAAACCAATTGAATTTATTATTTAGTGTAAGGACTACCTGGAGTACGTGTAAATGGGTCTAAACTACATCGCTAATACACGGACGAATCGCATTTGAAGACGTTCTGGTCTAAACATGTCTGATAAATGCAGCTGATCGTGCTACCCTGTTTGGTTTAGACCTTCTGACTTCTCTTTCTAAACCCCTCGTTAATATATTCGGTCTACAGTGCCTTGGTGAAAGATCTCAAATAACCCCCGGATTGTTTTATTGTAGGCGGATGTAGAAACTCTAAGAGATGAACTAGAGTTCAAGAACCATAAAATCGAGGAATATGAGAGTATGCTGCAGGCTGAAAGGCACCGCCTGAAGGACTTGGGGCAAGAACTACAGGTACGCGTACGGTGGCAGGGACAGGAGAATGGAGGGATTTATGGGGGGGGGGGGCTGTGAGAATAGAACGGAACTGACGGTAAGGAGGGACAGGGAAATTCCACTGGGAATCAGTTTTCCTGGCAGAAAGATTTCACCCTGGGGCGAAGGATCGTTTAGGAATTTGGCTGTTTCTTTGTTCGTTTTACTAGAAATTTTTGGCACTGTTAGAAATTAATTGGGCCCAATCTTCAGAGGATAGTAGTGGTATTAAACTAAATGTTGACGACCAAAAAGGTGGTACTAGTAATACAGCCGTACTATAGTCGTTCGAGAGACTTGATCACGTCTGAATGTACTTGTCACTAAAATGGCTAATATACTTTGCGAGGAGATAAGTTTAACATACCTTGCCAGATACCTTGCTGTTCCCTAGCCTGTATTTTGTCTCTATTAATTTTCGTTGGTTGGCCTGTTTTCAGGCAACCTTGGAGAAATTAGACATACAAACGGAGACCAATAACAAGTTGCTGGCTCAACAAGACAAACAACAGGTGAGAGAAATTGAGTCATTTTGAACGATGTGGTTGTTGTTCATCGTGGTAAGATTTTGAGCGGTTTTCAATCGAGTGTCGAAAGTAATCCGCGTTCTGCTTTGGTTTTGCTTTACTTCGCTCTGTGATTGGTTAAAAATCTCGCGCCACCTTCTCGACTAATCAGGAGTAAAACTCAAACCAACTCCGACTTGCTCGCACGCGTTTTCCCGCGCTTGGCGCCGGTTACATGTATTTGCTTCGAGTTCTGATTGGTTCATTGAGTAATTTGTGTTTGTTGTGATTGGCTGAGGTAATTACTTTGGTTCTGGTTTTACGACACTCATTTGAAAAGCGCTCTAATAGTAGCTTTGTGTATCTTTTGTCAGAGTGAGAGGTAGCTCGTGTGTTCCCTGTTTCTTTACCGCTGGACATTGATTTGCAAACCAAACCGTCAAGCGTCAGAACATTCCCCACCTGACCAAAGTGTACCATTGCAATTTGGTCTAAATAGTAAAGAAGTGTAATGTACGGCTGTATTTCCTGCAGTTACTTAATGATGGTTCACTATTTCTTATTCCAGGATATGGTGAGAGCGTTAGAACAACTTGTGGCTCTTAGAACAGAACTGCAAGAAAGTAACTCAACGTGCGAACAACAGGTCAGTGTGCTCGAATTTAACGATCCAAGATTACTAACAGCCCCTCAAATTGTTTTGAAGTTCCGAGACTAAATAATCACAAGAGGAGCTTTCTTGCGTGCGAAGAACTCAAGAGATTTGTATGTGTACTGGGTTTGTTCGCGGTTCTTCGTTCTCGCTCTCCTCTAAAGTCTTGTTCAGTAGCAGCTGTCATCTGGTCACGCAACACCTCCACCCACTAGTGGGAGGAAAATGGTTGCGTGACGACTCAAATAATGGTTGAGACGGAGGATCTATCCTTCTACGAGTTCTGCTCAACAGCCAATGTCATTTTTTATATTTTGTGTGTTTAACAGGTTATGAAAATACATTCGTTGTCTGACGAACTCGATGAAGCAAAGACCACGATAAGAACGCTGAATAAACAAAAGGAATCCGACATCGTAAGTGATTGTTTTCAAATTATTTTGAAAATTAATGTTTCTGATTTTGTGCATAGATTAGTTTGATTGAATTTTCACTAAACTAAGGGTATTGAAATCTAATTTATTGTTGCAGGATTGTGTAAATAACCTGATGGAGTCCGTAAAATCCTTGAAAAAGAATCTTGGTGAAAAAGATGTGAGTTGTGGGACTCTTCTGTCATTTTACGTCTTCTCCTTGTCACAAATTCACATTTTGAGATTTCTGAGTGAGCCATAAAACTAGTCAATTTACTCCTTACCTCTTTTTTTCAGAGCGAGTTGTCTTTCGTTAGAAACCAGCTAGAGGAAAGCAAAATACAACAACAGGAACTGACAGACAGTATTGAAGAAAAGGTGGGGTGTTTGCCACATGAACAAACTCTGGTCATGGTGTAACTTACGTGATCAGTGGGGTATTTTATTTCTAGTTACAGTGTATGCTAACTTCTTTCTACCACATTATTTCATCAGAAACGAACAATTGAAAAATTAAAAGACAAACTTGATCGAGAGACAGAGAAGTTTAACAAGGAAAGAATGGATCGCGAAGTTGAAGTAAGTTATTCTGAAACAGAGTTTTTGCAGTTACCAGGTTTCTATTTACAACAATCAATAAGGAGAATAACCAAGACTACGCCAACGCGTGTTTTCCCGCGTTTGCCTCCAAACGAATCGTGACTGAGCTGCGCGTGTTTTCCCGCGCGCGTTTGGCACCGCCTGCATTTTTTTGCGTCGAGTTCTGTTTGGTTCATTACTTTATTTACATGTACATTTGTTTTGATTGGTAAATGAAGATCTTCAGGTCAGCAGAAAGGAAGAGAGAAAGTCATTTTAATTCCTTTATTTTGTTTTCACAGATGGGTCAATTAAGAGATGATCTTCGTCGCACGACAGAGCAATACAGAGAACTCAACCAAGCTCTCGCTCAACAACAGCAACAAATGACATCTTTACAGGTGAGTAAGATACGAGTTAACGAAAAAATATTGCATTAATTAGAGTAATGCTCCAATTTAGACCTCACCTCAAGTTTACAATAACATTTCGTTATCACCGGAAAGATTTGATTATCACGCGCCACGATCGTGGTGGTTGTCCAATAGAAAATACATCGATGTCAGTGTATTCCAAGAAATTGAGCATTTTTTACGGTAAACATGGAAACAATGTTTACTCAGCTAAACGTGGGCGAAACTGTGGTTAGTTTGGATCAGTCCGGGGGGACGTAAACGATGGAAGGCTGGCAAGCGGCGAAATGTTGCCGCCATAACACCATAAAATTCCTTGTCAATCTACAATACATTGAAGAGGTTGAAATATTTGAAAGGCAGAGTTAAGTGCTGTTTTACTATTTCTAAGAAGGAATTTTATTTGTATCTTCTTTAATGACAGTATTTTCCGACAGGGGAGCACTTTTAGGTGCTACTATTCCACCCCTGTTGAGTATATTTTATCTACAGAGTATTTCCCCGCCTTGTGCGCCCTCTGTCCAGATGTAAATCTTGTTTTAATGAAACCTGATTACGACAGGGGAGTGCTTCTAAGCGCTACTATACAACCCCTGTTCACTGTCTTTTGTCTAAAAAAATATTTGTCCGCGTTTCCCCCTCCTTATATTCTTGGAAGTCTTTAAATTTTAATGGCAGCTGATGCCGACGGGGGAGTGCTTCTAGGCACTTCTACAACCCCTGTTTAGGATCTTTTATATGCTTGCCCAGTTGATATACCCTCACAATGAATAGTCCTTCATGATATAGATCTTGTTTTAATGCTAGTTGATTCCGACAGGGGAGTGCTTTTAAGCGCTACTACATCACCCCAGCTCGGTATTCTTAACATCTATTTCCTCTCCTTTAGAGGGTTTAATAGTCCATTTTATTCTGTTATCATGGAGAGCAAGTACTTTTTAATGATTTCAGAATATTTTAAGAGAATGTTCACGGCGAGTGCTTTTAGGCGCTATCTTGACGCCGTGGAGGAATGGCCTAACTCTAAGGAGAGCGCTTTTAGGCGCTAGTTCTGCGGAAACAATTTTTATCGCCACCACTCTTGGCTTTTTACCTTTTTAATAACGACAACTTTGGTTGTGTTTTGAAACTTTTTACAACAATTTTTATTTTTTACCACGATGTTTTTAGTTGCATGCTGCGAGAACGCGGATTTTTTAAAACGTTTTTAACCTCTTTACTCCTTTTATCAAATCATGATTTGTATAATATAGTCCTAGGTTTGAGCCTCCGACGATCAAATCCTCAAGTCTGACCGAATGAACGTTACTGAGTACCGCGACTCTGTGGTGCTGTTAGTTTTTCATTATTTCCTTAATGGAAATGGTTTCCTTGTGCAGTGCTTCTTTGAGTTGGGCCGTTTTACTTGCTTTTCTTAAGCATTACCTAATCTTCTCTCCACTGCATTCTTTCGGTTCAAGGCCATCAGCTGACAAAGATTCCTGAAGTATTCTTCACCAAACAAACGACTCGCAACTTACACTGATGCGACTCAGCCCCCTTCTGGACTTCCCGGATATAACAGAAGCGTCCCGACATTGAGCCCACAAACACATGCTGGATACTGGGCAGTTTGAACCAGTCACATTCGTGAACGTTCTTCTCTTTACTTCTTTATTTATAACCGTTATTTTAACCTTGTATTTATTGACAGATTTTATTTGGCCGCGGGCCCAAGTTTTAACTTCCTTTTTTTCTCTTACGCATACTTGTCGAAAACCCTCCTATCGTGTTTCCTCACAAAACGTCAATACGCCTCTAAAAGCCCATTGTCACATTTGTTCCGGATACTATCTCTTCAAGTAAGGGCTGAATTTGTAACCCCGTAGTTAGTTCAACTCCTCAGTTCGAGTCTTACACAGCTCAATAACTACACTTTCGTGGTAAGCGTGGGCCAAAGTTAAAATATTATACGAAAAACTGGAGGTATTTTTATACAATATTTAATATATTGATCCGAGTAACTTGTATATATTTATAACTAAGAATATTTTACTTAGACCGTGGCAACGGTGTGTTAGTGTTAAAAGTGGTTTTGTATTTGGTCTGTTGTATATATCAAGCTTGCCTTTCTAGGGTAATAAGTACCAGTCTGGCTGCGGTTTTTATGCATGACATTGAGTCATGCCAGGCTACTATTTATAAGCTTTCTATCTGTCACGCGCACATACAGGTTCTTTTTACACATACATATAACATTTTAAAACGGAGTGTAATTTGCTGTGCTGATATTTTATATCAAGGCTTTTAGAATGTCATTTTGACTCCGAGAACGCTCAAACGTTTTAATAGAAGCACCAAAACAAAATCTAGCCTAACAAAAAGTAGCACAGGCAGCCCAAGTTAACGTTCTGATAGCACGAATGGAACGTGACTCTTGTTAGAGGCATTCTCAACTTATAGACTTTTTGTGGGAAATTCAGTTGGGTTCTGAAAATGCTAAAATGTAACCATGAATGTGGAAATAACTTCACTTACCTCAGCATGGGGCTGGGCGCAACATGTCACCAAACCAAAATGGCCACAAGTTGCGCCCAAATTACACAGAAGCCAGCCCCATGTTGAGGTGTTAAAGTGAAGTTTATTTCCACATTCATGGAAATATTTTGCATTTTTGAGAACCTAAGTGACTTTTCAACCAAAGAAAAACCATTCAGTTGAATTTGCTGATTTTTTGGAAAGTCGAGCAAAGCTGAAAAAAATATTTTCTATTACGAATTAAGTTAAATTCATCTTTTCTGACTCATGATTTCCCTTTGACTCGTGAAGTGTTGAAAGACTGTTATCATCAGTGCTCTTTATCATGTTGAAAGACTTTATTATCTTATCTTTGACGGTTTTCCTTCCCTCGATGCGCTGGTTGCGGTTGTATCAGTGACATTACTTGATGAGAATTGGCCTTTTTTTTTTGACTTAGAGAAGTTTGTGGTTTTTCAGCTTTGCTTGAAATATTGGGGGAAAAAAATCAGTGATCGCATTCGTAAACTGCGCGGCGAGCTAATTCGCCTAATGCAAACACATTCCGTGACTTAAGCTACATCACGTTTAGAAAGGCCACCATAGCCGTAGATTGCAATGTGCCGTAAAGACCAGTCATACGTGTTTGTACATAATAAATGTGGGTACCACATAAGCGTTTGGGTGTTTTCTTTTATGCTATTCAAATGATAATTTCCCGTTTCTCAATGACCCGCTCCCCGTATGAGCCTCCGTTTGACCTTTAACAGGTTGAGGTTAGCGAAAGATAACCGCGAAATGCTCAAAACACAGCGGTTTTCAATCGAGTGCAGTGAAACCAAAACCAAAGTTGTCACTGGCAAATTACAACAGACGCAAACATGAACCAGTCAGAAGTCGAAGCAATTTCACTTAGCTGGCGCCAAGCACGAGTGCGTCACTATTGGTTTTAGTTTGGCTAAAGCTAATCCTAATTCTCCATACACCCTTGAAGCCCAATAGTGACAAGCATCTAATTTCTCCTTACAATGTCACAACTTGATCAAACATGCAGGTTATGAGAATAAAGAAAATGATCACCAAAGACAAAGTGTCTGGATGTTTAAGGAAATTCTCCCAACTAGTACCATACGAAATCTATGGACAACTATGAAAAGGCTTGAAGGGTTAACGTAATCCTGTTTCAATTGAATAACAGAGCTACAGTGGCTACTAAGTTCACTTCTCCTTGTCGTGGCCTTGAAGGAAAAAGGCTACTGTTCATGGTGTGTGATTCTAGGGGCCGAATTGTACTGTACAACGTTCGCGTACACGATGTAAAGTTTTGTGCAATGGCGCCTATAAATGGGACGGTGGGGACCCAAGTGGTGTCACTCTAAGCATAAGGCTAATTTGTTTTTTTTATGGTGGCCAATTTATCTTAGCAATTCAGTTAATAAATCCAAATTTTCATGTTTTGCTTCCCCACCGACGTAGTACCACATTTTCTTCAGAACCAAACCCCCTTTTCTTAGTCTAAGCTTGTCGCGTGTGACAAATTGTTCCGTCTTACTCGGCCCTAATGAATGCTACTGAAGGTTCAACCACCACACCTTTTCATTCCCGTATTCGTCCAAGTGACTGAGGTCACGTCGCCTATTCCTCCAAACGAAGAGGGAGATAGCAGTCTGCCTTGCTTGCTGCTACTATTTTGGTTATCATGTAACTTTCCTCTCCAGAGAGAAAGTTAAGTGACACCCAAAAATAACAGGTATGAAGAGGGGGAAGGATGATAACACCAATGATTTACGTTGTCAAAATCTTGATATTATTCATTTCTTGAGCACAGTCTGACCTGAAGGAGAAGACTTCTTTGATGAACACCTTAGAACAGAAGGTAGGTCAAGATGATAAACTAATGATCAAATAGTGGACCTTAAGGTGGCCGAACACAGTTTTCTTGTACCTATGCGTTATTTATCGTTATTTTCAAACCACTGGCAGTTGGGCAGCCAAAATTGGCAAGGTGCAAGTTCAACTAAAGAAGATTGTATTTTGATATGTTTTATTGGACTAGGTACCGTTACCATGGCAACACAGCTGGTAGTAAACCAGCATTAAATAATGGGTTTGATTTATTTTCAGAAAATCCAGTCGTTAGATTTTTTCCATCATTTGTCTCTAGAAAACTCAGAAAAATACTGGCCTATTGACACTGGTCTCGTGAAATTTTGACAGAGAGATCTTCTGTTATTTTGTGTTTTGCATTTTAACGTTTTCTCAACGTGTCCTCTGTCAGATTTCAATTTTTGTTTGTAGGCGAGCTAAGCGTGTTCCGAACTATTATTCTACCAAATTTCGTGAAATTCTAACGAGCGGTTCCGTAGAAATCAGTGCATTTCCACAAAATCGTGCAGTCACAATTTTCTGGTTAACTGCGCATGCGCTGCATTTGACAGGATTCTCGATCTTTCTCGATCCATACAAACAATCCCAGAAAGGGAGGGTATTTTCCAAGAGTATTACCTTTAATACATTGAAAAACAAACGTTTTTGACACATAACAAACTGTTTGATTGTTAAGACGGAAAAATCACGTGCACAATCTTCACTGACTGAAAATGAAATGATCGTTGCACAGGCGCCAAGAGGCGCCATGTTTGTTTTTCTCAAAGCCTTGTGCGTGCGCTGACGTGAATAAGCGCGCGCACAAGGCTTTAAGAAAAACAAACATGGCGCCTGTACAGCGATCATTTCATTTTGTTCAGTGAAGATTGTGCAAGTATTTTTTTCTGTCTATATTATCAAACAGGTGTTTATGTGTCAAAAAAGTTAGTTTTCCAATGTATTAAAGGTAATACTCTTGGGAAATACCCTTTGTATGGATCGAGAAAGATCGAGAATCCTGTGAAATGCAGCGCATGCGCAGTTAACCAGAAAATTGAGACTGCTCGATTTAGTGGAAATGCACTGATTTCTACGAAACCGCTCGTTAGAATTTCATGAAATGTGGCAGAATAATAGTTCAGAACATACGTAACTCACGGGCAAAAAAAATTGAAATCTGACAGAGGACATGTTCAGAAAACGTGAAAATCCAAAACACAAAATAACAGAAGATCTCTCTGTCAAAATTTCACGTGACCAGTGTCAATAGGCCAGTATTTTTCTCAGTTTTCTAGAGACAAATGATGGAAAAAATCTAGCGACTGGATTTTCTGAAAATAAATCAAACCCATTATTTAATGCTGATTTATTACCAGCTGTGTTGCCATGGTAACAGTACTTAGTCCAATAAAACATATCAAAATATAATCTTTTTTAATTAAACTGGCACCTTGCCAATTTTGGCTGCCCAACGGCCAGTGGTTTGAAAATAACGATGATTAACGCATAGGTACAAGAAAACTGTGTTCGGCCACCTTAATTAGCTAGTTATGTCCCACGTCTCTTCCTGAGTTGTTCCTAAGCTAAAGCGGAGCGTAAGGGAAAAAGGCGCAAGTGTTGTTTTAATGGCACTTACTTATTTTCTCATCATTTCGCAACAGAGAAAAACTAAACAAAACAAAAAAAACAAAGAAAAACTGCCACTCCCAGGGACTGAATCTGTTGACACCAGCCTAGTCCCCAGGCCTTCATGCGCTATCGAGTGACAGAGGGAGGCTTGGAACGAGGCGAATTTTCCCGCCAAGCTCGTCGGGTGACGTCACATTGAATAGTTCGCCAAGGACGACCGGGAACGAGGCTGTGTGAACACTGTGATAACGCAGCTTATGATCTCAAACAGCTTTCAGTTCTGATATTTCTGTCGAGAGAAACTATTTTATATCAATGTTCACGGACACAGATTCGATTCTTATCGATTTGAAACGTAACTGCTAAAGTAATTAAAATTCACAATTTTTAAAGAAGTCGGGCTAGTTTGCCTAAAAATTGCCATCAATCTGTGAATACTGATGTTCTTTTTAGCGAAAGAAATTTTGCTATAAATTACTGTAGTAGATCTCGTCAAGTTGACTACTTTGGGCAATGGGGCCACCTTTGAGTCCGTAATGGAGAGGTGTCCTTTAATGGAAGGTGTGACACACGTTGTGTTTGTGGGTGGCCAGAGTAACCTCTTACTGTCTGCTAAAGAAGGTGTCCGTTGGTGTTGGAGAATGTTGGACTGCATTCCGTCAAACTTGCCTCGCAAGTGTTATTTTATTGTCCCTTATTTTCTCATCATTTTTGCAATAACACAGGAAAACGAAAAGTTCTGATTCTTGCCAATGGTTTGATTGACAGCTTAGCGAAATGGAGGAGTCCAAAGCTGAGCTGGAGTCTCGGTACGAGAGTCGCCTCAATCAATTACAGCAGCTGAATGAATCACTTGACGCGTCCGAAATGTTTGAATCACAAGAAGCCGAGCTGGACAAACTGCGCAGCACACAGGTAGACAGTAATTCTTTCTTCATTAGAACCACACCATAAAAATGTTGTTCTACTTTTCGGTGTGTGGATGAAACAGTACTCTATTGTGGTGCTTTCCTTTTTTCTACGCAATACACGTTTTGAGTATGCAGATGAAATCCTAAAGTGTGACCGTTTAAATGACAGCTACTGAGTAGCACCTTTCTTTGGTACTGTTCGTTTTTCTAACATTTTGAAAAATAACATTTGAATAAGGTCGTCCTTTGCCGTCCTTGCATTCGGTGAAACAGTCTTTTACGTCTTGACTAGGAAATTAGAATGCCTGTCTTTTAATACAAATGGAAGGAAAGGGAAGGGTTAATTAGTTCAGGTTTTAATGTCTTTTTTGACACAGCAAGCCCAATCAGCCAGTCAGAACTTCAACCGTAAAAATGCAATCGGTTAATCAAGTGGTAACTGCCTTAAGGTTCCATTCTGTTGTACGAGGTCTTGAACAGTTGTAGACCTAAGCAGACGTAAAATTGCTTTGATTCGCCAGTCTGAAACCAGTTTATCGTTCCCTCTTTACTCACTGCGTTTTCAAGTCTATGATTGGACGATACAATTTGATTGTTATCACTGTAGGTTACCATGACAAAAGTGATTGACAACTTGGAGGCGCACCGCCAAGAGAAGAATGAAGAGATGGAATTACTAAGATGTCAGGTGGAGGAAATGGACGAGCTGAGACGAAACAACGACCTGCTGGAAACACAGTGTAAAACACTCAACTATCAGCTGGAAGCAGAGATGGATGCGGCCAAAGAAAGGTAAAAATCACCCGTGCATTTCTAGACTGCGAGTAGTCTCTAATTTTGCCGATGGTGATTGTGGGGCGGGCGAAATACACACGCGCGAAATTTCGAGGAGATGTGACGCGAGGGGTGCGCCAAAAAATTAGAAATTTTCGGCGCTGTCCTTGCGTCGCGTCTCCTCGAAATTTCGCGCGCGCGCGTGTGTATTTCGCCCGCCCCACAACCGCCATCGCCAAAATTAGGGACTACTCGCAGTCTAGTGCATTTCTCTAAACTGTTTCTGGGAATTGTACACGTCCTTTTTCTGGGGACCTCCTTTAGCTCAACGCCTTATGTTGAAAATGAGGCGTAAAATGTGACCCTTCGGTCAAATTTGTACGGCCGATTTTATTGTAAATCGACCACCTTAAAACCATTCAAAAGCTGACATTTCAAGCATTATATTAGCCCTTCAGCTGAACTAACCAAGGAGTTATAGGTTGTGTGTGGTACATCTATGGAAGGAAAGGGCTACGCTATTGGTGAAGATACCAATTGCCTAGTGAGGCAACTAATGAGAATAAAGACCCTCTAATTATCTTGTTTTAAAATCAAATTTGTCGTTTCTATCTCTCGTTCATCGTGTACCTTTAATTTCAGAGAAGAAAAGTTCAATGGCGAGACTGAAATATTAAGAAAGGAATTAGAAAGTGCAGACGAGAAACAACGAAGTGCCACAGAAATGAAGGTAAGTGTTGAAAGGATTGATGTATTATGCGCACTGCAGGTAAAACGTGTCATAATTTCCGCTGGTTTCCATGCCGGCGCCGCTTTGAAGTATCACTCGCGAATGCTCTTTTAGTTTTCATTTCGATGAGCTACCGTATGAACGCGAGAACAATTAATTAAGGATTTAAACTGCACGTAGAGTTACTTGATAATTCATTCGAAACTCCACTGGCCTTTCACCCTGGGTTACAGTGGCGTTTTTTCTGCGTGGCCACCCTCAAGGCGTTCCGTTACAGTTAGGTTGCAACATGGTAGACCACCATTCTTGTCGGATTAATGTTTTGTTTTCGATTAAACATTTTGCTAACTTAATCTTTGTTTAATTTACAGGATCAACTTCTGACAGAGAAACAAGCAATCGAGTCTGAGTAAGTGGCATATCCGAGATCTGTTGTTGTTTTTATTTGTTTTCCAAGTGCAATTTGACTCAACCCACTGAAGACGCCTCGTCTCCTCGCCAGTTTCACCGTGCAGAATGGCTATTGTTCTCCGGTCATTAACTTACAGTCCATGACAGTATCTAGGCCCATTGTTATTCAAAGGCGCTCGGAAAAAGCGTCATCTATTGGTTGCCAGGAACGCACGGCTGTAATTATCATGAATTAGGCGGGCAAACAAACAATAACCGAATCGCCCTATTGTCTTGCCCTAAGTGACTTTTTCTCTTGTGGTAAGGAAATGCGTTCATGCAACAATGAGGAAACATATCCTTGAGTGTCCCAGCTAAATTTACTTCGTCAGGGTTGTAGTGAGGTGTATCAATGAGAGGTCTTTTGCGTTTTTACAGGCTGGCTGCAGCCAAGTTGAATATGGAGACAGCCTTGGAAGACGCTGAGTACATGGCTGAAGAACTCGAGAGGTTAGAGATCTAAAATGAATTTACCTCTTGATAGTTGTAGTTACTTTTAATCTTTCTGGGGCCTTTACCAATATGATGTCTGATGTTTCTTTTTCAGAACGAGATTGGTCGAGAAGCAAGTATTTGAAGAAAAAGAAGAGCTGAAATCTAAACTGGAATCCACAATGGAGGAGAAATTCAAACTGGAGAAGGTAAGACATCATGTCAACATTCCCTCTGACTAGTAAAAAACAAGCAAACAAAGTAACGCACTTTGGGTTACAGATTATCCACATAACTGGAGCTTAACCCGGTTTCTGTGAGGTGAACTGAATAGGAGTATTACTACTCCCCCCATGGATGGGATAATGATCCATTGTAGGGTCACCCCCATTTTTCTCGCCAGTACCCATATATATGTTTTGGTTCAATTTTATCCTTGTTTCAATTTTTATTTTCCTTTGGTTTTGTGTATGGTAATGCATGATAATGAGTTAAAAACAAAGGAAAATAAAAAATGAACCAACGATAAAATTGAACCACAACATATACACCTTGGAAGAAAGAGACATTGGGAAGTAAGGTTTCTTGTCTGAAGAAACAACACGACCCAAAGCTCAGACCGAGCCTTGAACCACCGTCAATCCGATCGAAAATCCGGCGCGGTATTCACTACAAAACTGGGGATCCACTCCCTCTGATTCGAACCCAGTTGATAATTTTATTATTAAGAAAAGAGGGAGACTGGATGAGACTAGAGCGAGGAACACAGGGTATTACGTTTGTTTTCGCAGTTTCTCTGGACTAAGTAAAATGATTTATTCTCGTGACCACAATATAGCGTTACGTCTTCGGTCTGCAACCTTCGTGCAGTCTTGTAATTGTAAAGTATGTCCTGGGTTGGATGTTAGAGTCGGCTTTGTATGTGGGTTAAGGTCGTGGTTGACTTTCCTGGTTCTCCAATTTCTCTGAAAAACGCTCCCTCCACAAGAACCAATGTGTCCAATTTTCTAATTCAATCCGGATATAGAACATGTGCATGAAAATCACCTGCGGGTGATTCAGATTTCCTCTCACATATTATGAATTTATTATTTTTTGATAATTGGTTTGTTAATTTACAGGCCATAAAAAAGATCGAAGAGGAGAATGCTAGACTCAAAGGACACCAGAACCCCCAGCAGAAAGTGCAGCATTTGTTGGCAATAAAAAGAGAGAATCATACACTTAAGGAAGTTAGTTGGTTTAGTTTTTGTTTTTGTTTTTCATATTTTATTTCAAGTCCAAATGTCAAACATTCTCTAAAATTTCATTTTGGCAAAATATTGGGAAACAACTACTGTCGTTGGGAAGCACTACTTAGTGGCTTTGGTTTGAATAGTTACACTTCAGAGTTTCAAAAAACAGACTCAGAAATTAAATATAAAACCAATTTAGGTGAAACGAGGTGTGCATTGTGATTGCATGTAACTGCAACGAAACCGTACCCTCCAACAGGGCTGAAAGTTGCCATGGCAACAGGCCCAAAGAGTACAGTCAACTCTTGCCTTGCGGACACCTCGCTATTACGGACACCCCGTTATTACGGACGGGCGCTGAAGTCCCGGGAATAACTCCTACTGTTACGGACTCTCTCTATTACGGACACGAAATCTTGGTCCCAATGGTGTGCGTTTGAAAGAGAGTTGACTGTAGTGAGAAATTCATTTGCTCATTCTTCACAACTAATTCTTCACTCATTCTTTAAAATCAGCAAGTGAACAAGTTGATCAAGGAAAACCAAAAGTGCAGCTGCAAAGGAAAGAAGGCACCGCTGGCCAACAAAAACGGAGGCGCCGAGAGTAATAAAAATGAACAGGGTACAAAAGGAAGCTCGTCCAGTGAGGAAGGAAACAGCCCGACAAAGACAAAAGACACCGAGAAAGAAAATGTTTTTACGGCTTCCACTTGACATCTTTACCTATTTCAGTCGTTTCTGTGAAAGCCTTTTAGTGGCTGTGTCAAAGACCTTTATTTGCATATGGCTCACTAGGTCGCATTCTAATGTGAGTGTGAGTGTCTCAGAATAGAAGTACTCACATAACACAGTAGCTTATATACTTGTTCTTTTGGGACATTCTGAGTCATCAGAATTAACAGAATACCCTTCTGTTCATTCTGCTGGTGGCGGGTTGAAAAAACTGCGTTCTCAGTTTTGGGAAAGTCTTTGATTTCCTCGCTTCAGGCAGAATGCGCCCTAAAAAGCTCATTTTCTTGAAAAATGTGTTGATCGTTCCACTTGAAAAATGTGTTCGTCGTTCCAGATGATCATTTTTTTAAAATGTAAATTAGATATAGCGAACAAGTCTTCTGGTTGTTCTCTTGAAGTGTCTGTTTTAAAGTTTTAAACATGGTGACCAATGACATTAGACTATTACAGACGCACGTCGACTGTCACGCATTTTGATTTAGTGATGGCTTGAAAATGAGACCTTTCGCACACAATGTTTAGCCAAAATGCGTTGATATGAGGATTGATTCGTGTGTAAACGAACTAAGTATTCACTATACGAACTAAGTACTCGCTAGTTTTAATTGAACCTGGGGCCCTTCCATTTAATAGTTTTATGCTCGCCGTCGAGGTCAAGAAATCGAGGCGGCTCTGAGGTTCAGAATGTCAGTCACAAACTACAAAGGAAGGGTAAAAAAGCAGCGGAGGTTTGTTCATTAGCATATAATTTATGTGAGGCAGGCCTTTAAGTTTCGCTTTATCAAACTGTTTCCTCGAATATAAAACGAACTGAGTTGTGTTTGTGAGCTATGCTCACAATTGTCATGTAATACAAGTAGATTGTCCTGCTAAGGAATAAATCATAGTAAGATACTGCTTCTTGTGTATTCACTTCTTTTGTCAATCTGGCTCGACGACGGAAATTATATCTTCCTTTAGAGCAGTTAAGGATTGCCACGAAAATAATAATGTGTTTGTTTCCGTTAACTTCTCCAAATTCTGGGTGGGAGCAGCAGCCCTTCTCCGTAGGCGTTTTGCTTTTGTTGAGTTACAACGACTTAATTCTTTTCACTTCATTACTTGGTGGACTTACATCCGGGAGGCAATTTAACCGGAATGATATTTTTGTTACCGCAGTAGTGGAACTTTAGGGGGTGGCTGTTGTAACCAGTATTTCCAGCCCGGGTCACCCGAGCGAGCACGAGTGTAAAGGAGTTTAATGAGAGTTGAAAGTATCGCTATCGGTTAGGAAAGTTTAAAATGAAACTCTCATGCGCTCTTAAAGCCGGAGTTTGACCTCTCCCTCTCTCTCTCTTTTCTGGACCTGGCTTAACGTCCGATGTCAACCACGGAGGTGAAGAATGAAGAAAATCGTTGACACAAAGTTCCCGTGTTGATAGAACACCATACTCTCAAAACGGATGTTAACATACTAAACGGCAGTCGATAAGAGTAATGTTCGATATTATGAGCTTGAAACAAAAAAGGGTTGTTTTGCCAGTGTATTTACTTAGCTATACAAACTCCCGGGTCTCCCGGCTAGCCGGGCTGAAAATTTACCATGTTATCGCGATTGCCGGGCCAACACTTTCCCGTCACCGTCGCTTCAGAGCAAAATGGCTCACCAGAAGATCGATATTTCGCTTTCTATATAACACATTAAGGTTTATCAGACCATAAAGCTGAAAATAATACACCAAAATAATGGATTAGCGAAAGTAAAAGCACTCGATTCATGCTCTTTGATGTAGCCATCTTTTCACACGACAGCTTCTAAATTTAGCCGCAGGCGGGCTGGCCCGCCTCATGTAATACCGGGCTGAGCAGTCATCTCGGTAGACCTAGCCAGCCCGGCTCATGTAATCGGCCCCTTATTGTTAATACATAATTAATAGTGTGTATGCTGAAAGGTTATTCAGTGGCGACTGGTTTGACCTGAAGATAATGTTTGTGAAGCCAATGTGTGTGTTCAAAACTCTAAAACACTCAAACTCAGAAATAGCCACTCTAGATACAAACATTCACTTAGAAAAAAGAAAACGTTTTGCTCGGTCAGTATTTTTTTTCAGTTTTGCATATAAACACTCAGAAACGACAGTGTCCATAGGGAAGCAGGGTTTCTGTCCAAGACACTGTAGCGAAAGCTTCTAGATGGCTAAATATAGTAGAAAATTCATGCTGTAGAACAAGGAGCGAGGGAAAAAGGTCAGTTCTTTTCGAGACAGGCGGTAATCAAAAAAGCGGGAAAATATGTTGTAGTCGGTACGTATTCTTGTTTTCCTGATGTCCCTTAATTCTTTGTTTGCATTTGGATGACGAGAATCTGTCATATTGTAGTTAGGATGTGGGAAAGTATAGAAGTCTTTGGAGTCGGCAACACCAAATCGCACGACTCCAGCCACGTCATATCCTGCCCTTCTCAAGAGACGTACAAGAGTGAGGATTCTAGCTGATTCTGGAAGGCGCGTGCGTGATAGCGGGATCAACAGTTTTTAAAAACCTTAAAGGTGGGCCAACCAGAATTGAAAAAACCTAGTTGAAGTTCATTATTTTAAATCCGATTTGCGTGGTCACAACTTCTTTATTGACAATGTCTGTTCGAATTTTTTGTAGTTTTCCCATTTTACCACATAATTCATCTCGATTAAGAGCAGCTCCAACAGGGATTGTTATAAATTTAGAATGTTCCAGTAAGGAATTGTAAATGCATCCTGGTCAATTTTTAGCAGGAAAAACGAAATCTCGCCGTTTTAAAGACGATACAAGTTACTGAAAACTTTTACATTTTGAAGATTTACAATGTAAATTCGATAAGTAAACATTATGGAGTCTACAGAGTGACGTTTTCTTTACGGTTTTTGAATAATTTTGCCTGTCATGTATCTATTCAGTTCCTCGATTTTTCTTGTTTCTACCTTGAAAGCTTCCCTTCCGGGATAAAAGATTTCACCGCAGTTACTACGATTTCATGAAAACCAATAGTGTAAAACCATAAAAGAAGTCTTATTCACTCCGGTATGGGGGTACATGAAGGAACGCAATTTTATAAAGCGCGGCTGCTGACGTTTGTGTGACTACAAAAGCTTACTTTATGTCAACACTGTAAAAAAGTTCTTTTGGTGGACTTTGTGTTACTGACACGTTGTTTCACCGGAAGTGTGCAAAGGCTTCTATTTACTTTTTATACTGGAAAATTTTCTAGGATCCAGCATAAGCTAATAAATGTAGAAACCCTTGTACAGATAACAATTCATAAACACAAGAGGAATATTTCAGTTTTCCCGTTCATGTCCAAACAGCTCAACATAATTGCAAGATGCGATTTTTGTTCATTGTGACGCTTTCCTTGTGCGCAGCATACTTGGCAAATGGCGCGAAAATCACGAACACCACCGCCGAAGTTCCCGCCAAAACAGAAGGTGAAACAGTTGTGTGCAACCAGTACATCGGCGGCCAGGACGCAAAAACTCACAAGGCCATCGAGAAGCTTGACGAAAAGGTCCATAATTTATCCAAAAAGATGGACCAATTAATCAAACTGATCCAGCCTTCCCCTAGCCCCGGTAAGAATTTATTCCTCTTTTGGTGATTCTCATTTCTGTCTGACGTCGGAATTTCTCAATGAAAGGCAAGAACATAAGTTTAACAGTGGCTTAAGCATAAGTTTATTTGGCATAGGCAACCAATGAAAGAAAAGTCTAGAGACATGAATTCATTTTACAGACCTCTACTGGAAAGCATTATTTACTTGATGCATTTTAACTGATTTGACTCTTACTTAGCTAGCGTAGCCAGTGATGAATGCGAAGAACAAATTTAAGAAGGGGTTTTTCGCTTCGGAGCTTCTAGAGTATTGGAAATGTTGCGAGGTGAATATAATCGTATTGGGCGCTGCCGCAGGAGTTGCGAGACACTTAATTCGCCGATGCTGTTCAGCTACATTTCGCGGTTCGATAATATTTGAAAAAAAAATGTTCCTTTAATTACTTTTACAACATGCGCGTCTGTACTGTCCTGAAACATTTCGTTGTTTCCACGTCTGCTGTTGTGATAGCCACTGCTCCGGTAATTTTTTCTACATGAGAGAAATAATCCATACCCGTAGAATTGACATTGAAAGCATACAAATAGTAATTCAATTTTTCCCTTCTTGGTCAAGGAGGCCCCGGCGCCGGCTCAACGTGCAAGGAAATATATGACAAGCACTTGTAAGTATACTAGCAGATCAATCAGTGCAAACAGATTGCAAATTTACCGATGGAGAGTTACAATCTTCAGTAATGAAAGAGATTAGCAATTTAAGTCACATTTCTTCCAAAATCCTAATGTTTGTAAGTGACACACCACGCATTCCTATGGTCTTCCGCTCATCAGCTAGAAGCCTGAGTTCAAAGAGCAGCGATGTAGGTGTCTCTGTTGAAATTGTTTAAGCTCATTCACTGTCACTTACTTTAAGAGCATTTTCATTTCTTTCATTTATACTTAGAGAACTTTTCACTTTGACTCCTCTGGAGCAACAAGGTCGATTTCAACCTTCCAGGAGGGAAAACTGGGCTGGACCGTCACGAGACCAAACTGCCGACCTACTGGAACACGGCCTTCTCCAAGATCTGTCTCGCTATGAGGGTTGGTCACCAGATTAGGTCCATGATCCTCAGCGAGCGCGCTCACTCCTTGTACTCGCTGATCGCTAATGGCAACTACCACGCAACCACACTGGGCCGTAACACGTGGAAGACGCTGATTGGATCTCAAGCTTCCTTACAGAAAAACTGTAACAAGGAAGGGTTCAACGCTGCGTGCAGCTCTTATGGCTCCTCTAGAGCAAGAATTGGTTTCCTAGGCAACAATGAGAATGATTGCGCAAGCTGTGACTCCAGGATCGGGTTTGGCACTGGAGGATACGCTGACGACTCCAACACATGTGGATGTCAGGGAAGCCCACAGTTAAAAACCATGGGATACATATTGGTGCAATGAGCGTCCAAACGTGCGACAGGAGACAAGTTTGCAGAACCAAAGGCCTTGGTGTAAAACTCCTACTGAGGATAAAGGGCGTAAAACTGAGTTTGAATAAAAACATGCATACAAGGTCAAAAAAAGACTCCTTTTTGTGAGAGTACCCCAAATTAGAATTGAAGAAAATTTACAAATTTCGCTCTGAACAAAGTATTGAAACAAGCGAGCAAACAAACCAAAAAACAAACAAAGAGCATTCCAGGGAAGTACTAGGTAAAGTTGCTCACGAGCCACGGTGGCCCAAACGAGCCTGAGCTTAAACCCAGTTTCTGTAGCATGAAACAACTGCGAGCATTGCTACTCCCCCCCTGGATGGGATGCTAGTTGATCGCAGGGTTACCTCCACACCTGGGTGAAAAGAAACAACGTGGGGTAAAGTTGCTTGTCTAAGGAAGCAGCACATATTCCCACGCTTTATTCTGTGATTGAATTACGAAGTATACAACACTGGAATAAATTTAAAAGAAAATCTATTCAATCTTAACCCCGTTTGCTAAGCTGTTTCCATTCAATATGGCTCAAAGTCGGTGATGTTTGTCTTTTTTCGTCTTATATTCCAGTGTTCACGCCCCGCTATTTTTTGATACCAACGAGATAAGCAAGCACATAAAGGTTAGCTGTTGAAGGCAACAGTGACAAGCTAAGAAAGTTGAAAATGCTATTTCTCTCATCTAGCTGAGTGGTGCACACAAAACGCCTATGGAACACCTGCGATTTGTCCTCTCGAATTAAGTACTCCTTTGTCTGTTTTCGTATTCCACGTTCGTGCAGTGGGTATCTAAGGGGCCACTTCTCCGAATATATGATTTGAAACCAACAAAGTCCTACTCTTGACACCACGAAGTCTTGACGAAGTTTTTTGTTTAAATCCTGAAGAAGCCGTGCTATTGAGAACTTTTCCAAGCAACTGACAAAGAATATTTAGTTTTCAAAGGCTATTTAGGATATTTAGTTTTCGAAACCTGACTTTCACTTGTGAACACAGGTCAGAGGACAATGGAAACTCCTGTGTAAGGGCATAAGTAGTCGGAAGCCTTTTGCTCAGTAAACTGGATGCCAGATAGATTCTTATTAAACAGTGGTAATATAGAATCTACAACCCTATAAACAGAGAAATTTACGGTCAATCGAATATTTCCCAACACTCCTGTTGTCATTTATCGGAAGGACAAATTATTCAGTGCCTTTGTGGAAAAGGTCCTTCCTTTACTCGTTGAATCTAAAAAAACTAATGACGGGGTTATACGCGGTTAGGAGGAAAAATATTACAAACCTAAACCATTAAAAAGCCCAGTTTATTGTGAATTGCATTTCAAAAGTCTTTTAAAGCCTCTTCTGAAGTGCTCGTTTCTCCAGCAGTATATCAGAGGATTCCAACAGGCGTTCATACTAGCGATAGTACAAGCAACGTACGTGTGGTGAGGTCTCACTGTGGATGAGGTGCGGAAATGGAGACACAGTATAACCAACAATGGCACGAAACTACCGAGACAACCCCACAACAATGGCCACAGTACGGGAAGCTTTCGTTTCACGCTTCATGGCGAGTGAACATATTCCCATTTGCACGCTTTCACCTTCTTGGCTGATTTGTCTTCACTGTTTATAAGCAACTTTGATGATGTAACCGTATGAAATCAGGATGATCACTGTAGGCAAGGCCAACAGTGTTATCACCAAGAGCATTAAGTAGGCTCTAACCGAACCTGATTGCAAAGCGAAGGGGTGTTTATATAGGCGATCGAAGAAAGGTGTCAATGCCTGCAAAAAATTCTGTGAACATTTTCAGCCCATACGCCTTCAACGACTCAGGAAACACCATGGAAACTAAAATTGCCAACAGCCAAACCACGATTGAAGCGATCATCGCTCTGCGATTGGTCACTATGGTGTGATACCTCAACGCGAACTTGATGGCGATGAAACGGTCGACGCTGATTAACGCAAGATGGAGAACGATGATGGAACTGAAGGCAAGGTTTAGCATGGATGCCGCGCTGCATAATTCGTGAGAAGATGTCTTTGGACCAAAGATATTAGTAATATGCAAAATAAAGACAATCACCATCGACATATCCGCAGCAGACAAGCTCACCAGTATACTGTTAAACGCCGTCAGCAGGTTTGTGAATTTGCAAAAAGCTCTCATCACGAGAACATTGCCAAAAATAGTGCTAATTATGAGAACTACGTACATGGAAACAAAGAGGACCTTCAACACGGCCGATAATTCGTTTTTAACGCCATCATCCAAGGCACCAATTAAATTCATGTTGAAAAAAAGAGCTGTTTATGAAAACCTGTCAAGGTTACTTAAACTTCCGCCTCAGATTATGTACACAACGGTGGTGGAGTCGTGGCAGAAATTTTAACTTCCAAATTTACCTTACGGTCGATATAGGAATCTTGTTTACTGTAAATTTAGAGCAGTCTTAAAAGATAGCAAAGCTTCCTTTCCAAACTTGGAAAATGTTTGCTTTGTCTTCCTCGGATGACCGACCAATGGCGAGGTTGTCGTAGACGTGAATACAAGCTTTCCGCACCGTTTCCAGGGTATGTCGAGGTTAAAATACATCAAGACCGGTGTTATTTATTTTATATATGATGAATTGAAACGTACGTGGTTTAAAATTTAAGATCAGGTTTTGTCATACAAATTAAAAGGCCAACTTCAAGGCAGGTGTCTGCAACCTTCTATTTATTTAAATAATGACCGTTATAATAGCAAACATTGGTTTTTAAAATCGATTAGGCCTTGTCATTGATGCACTTCGAGGATTCACGCCGGATATTAATAAAGCCTTCTTTAAATCTTATGATGATGATTAATATTAAAAGACGATTTCCAAACTCAGGGCAACACAGACCATTTCTTCACATATTTCACAACCATCAGTTAAATTGACTACACTTAATAATACTGAGTTATGACGTTAGTTCCAAGACTCGCCTGTAAAAAGATGTTCTCTTGGTTTGACAGCCGCAAAAGCATTAATTATTTTACGTCAGCTGCAGTTTTATTTACGTGCATAAAAATAGAAATGAGGGGTTTTTTGAATTTACTAGTTTCATCCTCATCTTTACAAAAAACCAAAGCGAACTTGATCGAAAACTTTGCAATTGAAGAATGATTTCCTTTTGATAATAACCTTTTGATTTTACTTCAAATTGACTAAATTCCTAATATTCAAGTAAAGTTTTTGTTTTGATCATTTATTCGTCACCTAGCGCAGGAAGTAAAAATTATTTTGGTGTGTGTGTGTTCACCAGAAATGTCAAGGGTATAAAAACGCTACTTAAAGGGAAACTCTCGCAAAAAAGCCTTCACCACGACTTTTTATAGGCTTATTGCTCAATGCTAGAAAAAAAGGCGAACATGTTAACTATCGTTAACAGGTTAGCAACTTTCTATCTTGCCACTGCGTGCCAAACTACAGTTGGAAGTTGACTTGGACAGCAAGTAATTTGTTAATCGTCCAACTGTTATGTGAAAAATTATTTTTAGCTAAAATAGTTGTTTTGGGTATTCCATCACGTTTTGGAAGCTAGCGCGCTATCATTATTAATTCGCCATTGTGCAAACAAACGTCATTCACAATGACATAAAGCTCATCTAGTCTTCCTTGTTCACGCAGCTTTTTCAATTCCCGTTCAAAACATCATTGTTCCTTGTTGAAATGTTTATTTGGATCATGGAGGGCGGGTGATTTTTCCCTTTCGTCGGTCCTATGAAAGCTGAAAAAACTATCTTTTGGAAATTAAAGGGGCTACGTCACGAGGATTTTGCTATTTTAGGTCAATTCTTTGCTAAAATCATTACTAAGTGTCTTCACTCATACACAAAATGCTCCTGTAAAGCTATGAGGAACATATCAAATGAATTTTATCAGAGAGAGCTAACCATAATAATTTTTTGGTGTTTTTTGAAGACATAGCATCAAAACTTGAAAAAATTGGCCCAATTTTTTCATGTTTCAATCCATTTCCATCCTTGCCATCAGTAGCAACAGACGACAGGAAACAGTTTCAGTGCCGTAAGATAGTCTTAAATAACAAAGCTAGACCATTATTTTTGGAATTCAATTGATGCAAAGATACTTTTTAGCTTTTTAAAATGATACTAAAATAGCGTGACATAACCCCTTTAAGGAGACTCGCAACAATTTTTTTGGCCTTGGAGTGTATCTTTTGAAGTCAAAATTTCGAATAGAAGATAAACTTCGATTTCCTTGATACTACACCACCTTTTCAACAAATGATCAAAGATTATTTTCTCACTGGTTTCCTAGCAACAGCTGTCACCAAAGCAACGGGTAATGGACAACCCCTCATTTTAAATAATGTCGAATATCTCGAATAGGTTGAGTAGTTCAAATAGTTCAAGTTTCGTCATAAAGTGTCTGACTAGTTTTCGAGATATTCGACATTATTTAAAATGAGGGGTTGTCCATTACCGTTGCTATGGTGACAGCTGTTGCTAGGAAACCAGTGAGAAAATAAACTTTGATCATTTGTTGAAAAGGTGGTGTAGTATCAAGGAAATCGAAGTTTATCTTCTATGCGAAATTTTGACTTCAAAAGATACACTCCAAGGCCAAAAAAAACTGTTGCGAGCCTCCTTAAGACGTGTTCTTTTTACGTAACTGATCTTGGCTTTTGGCTGAATTCTGAAACCCTGGGTCATTTTCTAGCTGATTTTTGCACACATTATACTTCCTGATAAAACATGAATTTGGATCACACAGGAAGGCTGGTTATGTTTTCTAAAATTTCATTCCATGGTGGAACTGACAAAGAAATGTTTATTGAAAACGTATTTTTATTATGTCCCACAAAAAACAGTTAATTTCTGGCTGAGCTCTCAAGCCCGAACCGGATGTTATAACAAGGCGGTAGAGAAAAGGAGAAAAAAGCCTATCTGCGACGCGCTTGCGCAGACTAAGTTCGCAGCTGCAGCTGGTAGCAGCCGTAGCAGGTTGAATTGTCACGGACGCATAGGATGACAGGATGAATAACGTAAAACAAACTTACAGTGCTATATATATCAGTGGCGTTAACCATTTATTACTCATAGTCCAAAGATCAATAAACTAATTATTTGACTGACTTTTGGACTGTTGAACAACAAAAAGGGAAAAAAATTGAAATGAGTCAACATTCCGTATATTGTATTTTTGAAAGTTCACCGGCATTCCCAATCCTTTACATTAAACAGCTTCACGGCACCCATATTTTTTAAACATAGCATGTCTGCATGCTGAATATTCCCCATGCGTGTAAGAGAATATGAAAAGTTGAAATGCAATAATGGGCCTTTTACTTTGTTTTTCTTGCTGCTAACCATCACCGCCAAGCGTTGAATTTCCGTACAAGAATCCTCCTTGTATCGAAGGAGGTGAACGATAATTTAGACGACTTACAGTGATAATGTTAACAATAATGTTAACAACGGTAGGAAAAGAGACATTGGGTGGTAAAAGAGCAACTGCAAGCGAAAGCCTTCGGTTTGAGGAAGGCGTCTGAAATAAGACCATAGCTAAAACTGTGTATCATTGTTGCACTGCACACTGCAGCTAGAGAATTTCCCGGGCACCTAGCGGCAAACTTTCACAGAAAGACAGCTTATATTTTGCGACAAAAAAGGACCCATGCCATGTCCGGACGCACATAATTATTATAGAAAAAGAAAGACCCAAAGAAAGCGTTCACACTTGCTTTTATTCAGTTATTGTGCTATACAATGATATAGTAAAAGGCGGTGGCAAACACCTCGCAAGGCAAGAGGTTATTTGCACTTGGTCAGAGCTGGAATTAATATAACAAAAGGGATAGTTTCTTCTTTGACCATCAGACTCTGACACCGATTTCTTTTAACATCTGACTAAAATGACTACTCGTTCCTGCCCTTTTAAAAATAATGCATTTTGCATGATAACTACAATGAATACGAGAACGTTTAAGGATATTTTCAAACCTAATTATGCATAGATAATACTTTTCTATGCACGCGATGTTCTTATGGCCTTTTACAACGCTTGCTAGCACGGAATTTATTCAGTAACATTTCGTTGCAAAACTGATGACTTCCACCAAAAGACTTTCAGCCATTAACGCTCAGTGCCGTTTACCGGCCGAGTTTAAGCAAACTTTTTTTTGAATCATCTGTATTTTAAAGTTCACAAAGCGCGGCTTGAACACCAAGGAATACATCGTCATTTGTAAACTTTATTTTCAGAATGAACATATGAAATAATCATATACGTCTTTACAGCTGGATTTCAATGATCGGATGCGTTTTTCGCCGTATCAATTTGTTTTTGCTCCAGCCTTTTTTTTAACGCTGGCAAAACCTACTAGTTTCTAAACGGCTTCGCTCACTTTCTGGGCGCATTTCAGCAGTTTACGAAAAGCACTCCTAAACCTCTCATTTCTCCACCCATAGATAAGAGGATTGCAGATAGCGTTCAAACCAAATGCAACGTCGTAAACGATGTACTTTATACAGCCGAGCGTTCCATTTTGAGATATAGTGAGTGGATGGAAAAAACGGAGGCTTGCCACCACCAGCAACGGCAAGATACTGAAAAGGCACACTCCTACAACAATGGCGACAGTGCGAGCGCCTCTCAGTTCTTGCTTCATGGTGGAAATTCCTTGGACAGCATCCTGTCCTCTGATCTGCTTTCTGTGTTCGCGGGACACAAAAAAGATGTAGCCGTACGAGTATAGAATGATCACCAAGGGAACGATCAGGAGTGAAGCGACTAGGAAGATTAGATACCCTTTGGTAGAGAGCGGTAAATCATGGCGACAGCATTCTGAGGTTTTAGAGAATGCATGCAAGGATTCACGAAGGCACTTGTAAGCGTCGTTGTTGATTGCTTTTAGTGGCTGCGGAAGGACAAGTATCACGACCATAACCCACAGCCATACCGTGATGGAAGCTAACAGTGCTCGGCGATTAGTCACTATGGTGTGATACCTCAAGGAGAAATTGATCGCGATGAAACGATCCACGCTGATCAAAGCGAGATGCAGAATGATGACCGAAATAAGCAAGAAGCTGAACCATGCGCTTAACCCGTAAAGGACGCTAGCCGAGGGTCCGTCACCAGATGCGATGAGAATAATGTCGAGGATGCACGCGATCGCTATCAAAATGTCAGCGGCAGACAAACTCAACAGAATCACGTTGGATGCTGTTCGCAGGTTAAGAAATTTGTGAAACGCCTTGAACATCAAAGAGTTGCCCAAGACTGCAGCGATTATTAGAATCACATGGACGATGATAAGTACGATTTTTGTCGTCTCTGGCATCGTTTTTTTCATACTATTTTGTGTTCCGTTACAGCATCTTTCTTGGTTACAATTTTGTCCTCCCATCGTTGATGTGTTACTCGCCATGACTTGATTGTCGACTGAATAATGTTCAATGTCTTTCAATAACGAAGCTGAGTTTGTAAGTTGTGCTCACTTTTCCTGTTTGTCTTCTGACCACAACTTAACTTTCATGACCAAATATAAACGTGCCACCAGCTGCCTACACTGACCTCAGCTTAATCATTTTATTTGTGAATTTAGATAACTGCAAATTAGCATTTACGAATGATGTCCAATAAAGGACACGTTCACGCTGACTAACTCGAAACTCAAAAAGCCGAGAATATCCTCAATTTATTGCAAATGAGTTAATTGCTGCCCACTAAACGTCAAATTGTACGGACTCGTTTTTTTGCATCTTTTCCATGGAGTTAACTTAAACAAAAGCAAACAAAAATTTCTTTAATTGCAAAGAAAAAAAACCTTTAAGAAAAAGTCAGTGAAAGAATTGTAGAGCAGGATGTTCAAATTGTTCAGAATTCAAAACGTTTTTGTTTACAGTTTTTTATCAAGAGAATAGGAATGATAGCTATTAGGCAATGTACTCATTGGAGTAGACTTTGAGCATTTGTTGTTTTTCTTCAAGGATAGTTGAGGCCCCGCTAAGAATAGGCAATGTCGCGACGGATCCCAGCGATTATAATAATTTGAGGGGCTTAAGCATGGCATGGTAGAACAATTTGGATCAGTCGATTGATTTTAACAATTCGTTACCAGTCCTAGTGGTCGTGTTTAACCGCCTTACTCTGCCCTCTGACAAATACAATTTGGATCAATTTGGATCAGTCGATTGATTTGGATCAGTCGATTGATTTTAACAATTCGTTACCAGTCCTAGTGGTCGTGTTTAACCGCCTTACTCTGCCCTCCGACAAATACTACTCGTACCTGTTACCTTGAGGGCAACTGTTTATTCCGATGTTTAAATTTTGCCATTCTGGAAATGATAGATTTCGTTAGTTCCTTGAATAACTTTGCGATTTTGCAAAGATTTTGCTGAGACAAAAATACCAGAATTCAGCGTTTGAGAAAAAGCCCTGAGCGAGATGAGAATGAATAATAAGGAACGAGATAAACGAGAAATCTATTTATTATCCCTATTACCATTCAACTTTGATTGGTAGCCAACACTTTACTTTCCTGCAAATAACTGCGAACGAATAGTGGCCTGCTCATGCGCATCACAGAGTGAAGTAAGTTGTTTCCTGCAAATAATTTTCTGCTGGTGCGCAGTTTCGTCCTCGCACTTCTCTGCCCAAGAAAAACATGTTCAGCACCTAGAAAAAAAAAAGGGAAAAATTCCTTAGGGGGAGAAAATAAATGTAAAACGGGAAAGACGTCGGGAAAGCCGCGGGACCTATTAGGGGACTGGAGACCAAAGGTAATTTCTTTTCCCCAGACTTCGCTCGTCTCGATGTATTCAAGATGGCGGTTCAATGTCAGGGTCCCAAGGGGTTCAGGGCTTCAGGGCTTCAGGGCTTCGGGGTAAAAAATGCAGGGCTCCAGGGCTCCAAGACAGCAAAAATTGGGGCTCTAGGGCTCCAAGGCTGTACTCTAGGGCTCCATTTGGCCAGAAGCAGCATTTTTGTATGGGCTCCAAGTAGAAGAAAGCTTTGGGCTCTGGGTTCCACAGCAAAAAATTCGGGGCTCCAGAGTTCCAATGACCCTCCCTGTTACTGTTTGGTGGTAGATGAAGAAATAGGCGTGTTTACGCTGTTGTAAGTACATGTTACGTTTGACGCGTGTTTTTTCTTTTCTGTTTCCTACCAAGTGCTGCTTATTGCACGCAGTCAATAAAACGGAAGTCGGGTGGTCCTAAATAACAGCAAATGTTCCTCGTCCTTACAGCCAGGGGCAAGACGTTTGCCCCAATCAAGTTTTTGAGAAAACTAAGCCCTATGCTCGGTTTAACTGGATGCCAGCTAGATTCTTATTAAAGAGTGGTACTATAGAAGCTACAAACCTATGAAGAGAGAAATGTACGGTCAGTCAAATATTTCCCAATGTTCCTGTTGTCATTTATCAGAAGGAAAAATTATTCAGTGCCTTTTTAGAAAAGGTAACTCCGTCACTCGTTGAATCTTAGAAAAACTAATGATGGGGTTATACGCGGTTAGGAGGAAGAATATTACAAACCTAAACCATTAAAAAGCCCAGTTTGCGTTGTCTTTTTCAAAACTCTACTTTCACGGAAAGATGCCTGCTAATACGTACCTAACTCGAAATTACCATACGTTCTTGTTGAAGCACAAGAAAAGCTGACACATGAAGCTGGCTTGTCAAAAAAGCCATTGTGGATTGCATTTCAAAGGTCTTTTAAAGCCTCGTCTGAAATGCTCGATTCTCTAGCAGTATATCAGAGGATTCCAACAGGCGTTCATACTAGCGATAGTATAAGCACTGTACATGTGGTGTGGTTTCACTGTGGATGAGGTGAGGAAATGGAGACACAGTATAACCAACAATGGCACGAAACTACCGAGACACAACCCAACAGCAATGGCCACAGTACGGGCAGCTTTCATTTCACGCTTCATGGCGAGTGTACATATACCCATTTGCACGCTTTCACCTTCTTGGCTGATTTGTTTTCGCTGTTTAAAAGGAACTTTGATGATGTAACCGTATGAAATCAGGATGATCGCTGTAGGCAAGGCCAACAGTGTTATCACCAAGAACATTAAGTAGGCTCTGACCAGTGAAGGGGTGATACGGAGGCAATCGAAGCAAGGTGTTAATGCTTGCGAAAATTCTACGAAGGTTTTCAGCCCGTGCGCCTTCAACGACTCAGGGAACACCATGGAAACTAAAATTGCCCACAGCCAAACCACGATTGAAGCGATCATTGCATCGCGATTAGTCACTATGGTGTGATACCTCAACGCGAACTTGATGGCGATGAAACGTTCAACGCTGATTAATGTGAGATGAAGAATGATGATGGAACTGAAGGCGAGGTTTAGCATGGATGCCGCGCTGCATAATTGGTGTGCAGATGTCTTTGGACCAAAGATATTAGTAATATGCGAAATAAAGACAATCACCATCGACATATCTGCAGCAGACAAGCTCACCAGTATAGTGTTAGACGCCGTCCGCAGATTTGGGAATTGCAAAAAGCTCTCATCACGAGAACATTGCCAAAAATAGTGCTAATTATCAGAACAACGTAAATGGGAACAAAGAGGACCTTGAACACGGCCGACAATTCGTGTTTAATGCCATCATCCAAGGCACCAGTTAAATTCATGTCGAAAAGAGGAGCTGTTTGTGAAAACCTGTCAAGCCGCCTCAGATTATATACGCAACGGTGCACGTGGTGAAGTCGTGGCAGAAATTTTAACTTCCAAATTTACCTTCCGGTCGATATATGAGTCTTCTTTACTGTAAATTTAGAGCAGTCTTAAAAGATGGTAAAGCTGCCTTTAGGCTGGTTTTCACTAGCGACGGAGTCGGAGTCGGTGTCGTAAGCGGAGTCGTAAGAGCGCTTATGACCTAGTGAAAATCAAAAATCGGAGTCCTAAGCGGAGTCATAAGCTCGACGGAATCGGAGTCGGAAGAATCAGAACGTTTCCATTTTCTTCTGACTCCGCTTACCATTCCGTCGCTTACGATCTAGTGAAAACCAGATTGTCGGAGTCGGAAGCAGAAGCGGAAGGATAAACCAATCACAGTGCTCGTTCCCACGCTTTGTGATTGATTTAGTTCTTCTCCGACAATTTGGTTTTCACGAGATCGTAAGCGACGGAAGCGTAAGCGCAACAGGAACTCTGCTTACGACTCCGTTGTTTGATTTTCACTAGATCGTAACGCTCTACGCTTCTGATTACGACTCCGACTCCGACTCCGTCGCTAGTGAAAACCAGCCTTTTCCAAACTTGGAAAATGTTTGCTTTGTCTTCCTCGGATGACTGACCGATGGCGAGGTTGTCGTAGACGCGAATCAGACACTGACTTTCAACACTGTTTCCAGGGTATGTCGAGGTTAAAATACATCAAGGCCAGTGTTATTTATTTTATATATGGAATGAATTGAAACGTGCGTGGTTTAAAATTTAAGATCAGGTTTTGTCATACAAATTAAAAGGCCAACTTCAAGACAGGTGTCTGTAACTTTCTATTTATTTAAATAATGGCCGTTATAATAGCAAACATTGGTCTTTAAAATCGATTAGGCGTTGTCTTTGATGAACTTCGAGGATTCACGCCGTATATTAATAAAGCCTTCTTTAAATGATAATGATTAACATTGAAAGATGATTTCCACTCTCAGGGCAACACGGACCACTGCTCAACATATTTCACAACCATCATTTCAATTGTCTAAAATAATTATAATACTGAGTTATGACGTTAGTTCCAAGATCCTGTAAAAAGATGCTCTCTTGATTTGACAGCGAAAGCCTAATTTTTTTAGATCAGCTGCAGTTTTATTTACGTGCACAAAACTGAAGAGAAATGACCCGTGTTTTGAATTTAATAGTTTCAACCTCATCTTTATAAATAACTAAAGCTAACTTGATCGAAAAATATGCAATTGAAGAGTGATTTCCTTTTGATAATAACCTTTTGATTTTACTTCAAATTGACTAAATCCCTAATATTCAAGTAAAGTTTTTGTTTTGACCATTTATTCGTCACCTAGCGCAGGAAGTAAAAATGTTTTGGGTGTGTGTGTGTGTTCATCAGAAATGTCACGGGTATGAAAACGCTATTTAAAGGGAACGTCTGGCAAAAAAGCCTTTACCATGACTTTTTATAGGCTTATTGCTCGATGCTAGAAAAGAAGGCGAATATGTTAACTATCCTAAACAGGTAAGCAACTTTCTATCTTGTCACTGCGTGCCAAACTACACTTGGAAGTTGATCTTCACAAAACGTCCAACTGTTAGCTGCAAAATTATTTTAAGCTAAAATAATTGTTTTGGGTATTCCATCACGTTTTGGAAGCTAGCACGCTATCATTATTAATTCGTCATTGTGCAAACAAACGTCATTCACAATGACATAAAGCTCATCTAGTCTTCCTTGTTCACGCAGCTTTTTCAATTCCCGTTCAAAACATCATTGTTCCTTGTTGAAATGTTTATTTGGATCATGAAGGGCAGGTGATTACGCTTTCCCTTTCGTCGGTCCTATGAAAGCTGAAAACACTATCTTTTGGAAATTAAGACGTGTTCTTTTTACATAACTGATCTTGGCTTTTGGCTGAATTCTGAAGCCCTGGGTCATTTTTTTAGCTGATTTTTGCACACATTATACTTCCTGATAAAACATGAATTTGGATCACACAGGAAGGCTGATTATGTTTTTTAAAATTTCATTCCGTAGTGGAACTGAAAAAAGAAATGTTTATTGAAAATGTATTTTTACTATGTCCCACAAAAAAAGTTAATTTCTGGCTGAGCTCTCAAACCCGGACCGGATGTTATAACAAGGCGGGAGAGAAAAGGAGAAAAAAAGCCTGTCTGCGACGCGCTTGCGCAGACTAAGTTCGCAGCTGCAGCTGGCAGCAGCCGTAGCAGGTTGAATTGTCACGGACGCATAGGATGACAGGATGGATAACGTAAAACAAACTTACAGTGCGAGATATATATCAGTGGCGTTAACCATTTATTACTCATAGTCCGAAGATCAAAAACTGATTATTTGACTGACTTTTGGACTGTTTGAACAACAAAAAGGGAAAAAAATTGAAAATGAGCCAACATTTCGTATATTGTATTTTTGAAAGTTCACCGGCATTCCCAATCCTTTTCATTAAACAGCTTCACGGCACCCATATTTTTTAAACATAAAATGTCTGCATGCTGAATATTCCCCATGCGTGTAAGAGAATATGAAAATTTGAAATGCAATAATGAGCCTTTTACTTTGTTTTTCTTGCTTCTAACCATCACCGCCAAGTGTTGGATTCCCGTACAAGAATCCTCCTTGTGTTGTAGAAACCGAACGATAATTTGCACGACTTACAATGAAAATAAGAACACAGTTTAACAGACACGCTGACAACAATGATAACAACGGTAGGAAAAGAGGCATTGGGTGGTAAAAGAACAACTGCAAGCGAAACCCCTACGGTTTGAGGAAGGCGTCTGAAATAAGACCATAGCTAAAAAAGTGTGTCATCGTTGCACTGCACACTGCAGCTAGACTGAATTTCCCGGGCACCTAGCGGCAAGCTTTCACAGAGGAACAGCTTACAGTCTGCGACAAAAAAGGACCCATGTCTGACGCACATAATTATTATAGAAAAAGGAAGAACTGGTCGACAAAGACCTAAGAGCCATGTTTCCTTTGCCAAAGAAGAGTTCACAATTGCTTTTATTCAGTTATATTGTGCTATACAATGATATAGTAAAAGGCGGCGCAAACACCTCGCAATGCAAGAGCTTACTTGCACTTGGTCGGTCAGAGCTGGAATTAATTTAATAAAAGACTCTGACACCGATTTCGTTTAACAACCGACTAAAATGACTACTTGTTCCTCTCCCTTTTTAAAATACTGAATGCATTGTGCATGACAACTACAATGAATACGAGAACGTTTAAGTATATTTTCGAACGTGATTATACTTCGATAATACTTTTCTATGCACGCTATGTTCTGGTCTTTAATGCTTGTTAGCGGATTTATTCCGTATTAACATTTTGTAAAACTGGTGATTTCCACCAGAAGCCTTTCAATCATTAATATTCAGTGCCTGTTTACTGAGTTTAAGCAAACTTTTTTCTAATCATCTGATATTTTAAAGCGCTCGCTGTTCATAAAGTGCGACTCGAACACCAAGGAATACGTCGTTTACAAACTTCATTTTGAGAATGAACATATGATCGGACGATCGATGATCGTTTTCGCTGTATCACTTTCCCTGCTCAGTCTAGCCTTTTTTCACTCTGGCAAAACCAGCTAGTTTCTAAACGTCTTCGCTCACTTGCTGGGCGCATTTCAGCAGTTTACGAAAAGCGCTTCTAAACTTCTCATTTCTCCAGCCATAGATAAGAGGATTGCAGATAGCGTTCAAAGCAAATGCAACGTCGTAAACGATGTACTTTATACAGTCGAGCCTTCCATTTTGAGATATAGTGAGTGGATGGAAAAAACGGAGGCTTGCCACCACCAGCAACGGCACGATACTGAAAAGGCACACTGCTTCATAGTGGAAATTCCTTGGACAGCATCCTGTCCTCTAATCTGCTTTCTGTGCTCGCGGGACACAAAAAAGATGTAGCCGTACGAGTATAGAATGATCACCAAGGGAACGATCAGGAGTGAAGCGACTAGGAAGATTAGATACCCTTTGGTAGAGGGCGGTAAATCATGGCGACAGCATTCTGAGGTTTTAGAGAATGGATGCAAGGACTGACGAAGACATATATAAGCGTCGTTGTTGATTGCTTTTAGAGGCAGCGCAAGAAAAAGCGTCACGACCAGGACCCACAGCCATACCGCTATGGAAGCGAGTAGCGCTCGGCGATTAGTCACTATGGTGTGATACCTCAAGGAGAAATTGATCGCGATGAAACGTTCCACGCTGATCAAAGCGAGATGTAGAATGATGACTGAAATAAGCATGAAGCTGAACCATGCACTTACCCCGCAAAGGACGCTAGCCGAGGGTCCGTCACTGGATGTGATGAGAATAATGTCGAGGATGCAAGCGATCGATATCAAAATGTCAGCTGCAGACAAACTCACCAGAATCACGTTGGACGCTGTTCGCAGGTTGAGAAATTTGTGAAACGCCTTGAAGACCAAAGAGTTGCCGAAGACTGCAGCGATTATTAGAATCACATAGAAGTTGATAAGTACTATGTTTTTCGTCTCTGGCATCGGTTTTTTCAAACTATCTTGTGTTCCGTTACAGCTTCTTTCTTGGTTATAATTTTGTCCTCCCATCGTTGATGTGTTACTCGCCATGACTTGATTGCCGACTGAGGAACAATGACTTTCAATAACGAAGCTGAGTTTGTAAGTTGCGCTCACTTTTCCTGTTTGTCTTCTGACCACAACTTAACTTTCATGACTAGATATAAACGTGCCACCAACTGCCTACACCTGACCTCAGCTTAATCATTTTATTTGTGAATTTAGACAGCTGCAAATTAGCATTTACGCAATGATGTCCAGTAACAGACATGTTCACGCTGACTAACTTGAAACTCAAAAAGCCGAGAATATCCTCAATTTATTGCAAATGAGTCAATTGCTGCCCACTAAACGTCGAATTGTACGTGCTCGTTTTTTCGCATCTTTTCCATAGAGTTAACTTAAACAAAAGCAAACAAAAATTTCTTTAATTGCATAGAAAAAAGACATTTACGAAAAAGTCAGTGAAAGAAATGTAGAGCAGGATGTTCAAATTGTTCAGAATTTAAAATGTTTTTGTTTACAATTTTTTACCAAGAGAATGGGAATGATAGCTATTAGGCAACACTCATTGGAGTAGAGTTTGAGCATTTGTTTTTCTTCAAGGATAGTAGAAGCCCTGCTAAGAATAGGCAATGTCGCGACGGATCCCAGCGATCATAATAATTTGAGAGGCTTTAGGATTGGCATGGTAAAACAATTTGAATCAGTCGATTGATTTTAACAATTCGTTACCAGTCCTAGTTGTCGTGTTTAACCGCCTCACTCTGTCCTCTGACAAATACTACTCGTACCTGTTACCTTGAGGGCAACTATTTATTCCGATGTTTAAATTTTGCCATTCTGGAAATGATAGATTTCGCTAGTTCGTTTAACAACTTCGCGATTTTGCAAAGATTTTGATGAAACAAAAATACCAGAACTCAGCGTTTGAGAAAAAGTACTGAGTGAGATGACAACGAATAATAAGGAACGAGATAAACGAGAAATCTATTTATTTAATGACCCCTATTACCATTCAACTTTGATTGGTAGCGGACACTTAACGTTCCTGCAAATAACTGCGAACGAATAATGGCCTGCTCACGCGCATCACAGAGTGAAGTAAGTTGTTTCCTGTAAACAATTTTCTGCTCATGGGCAGTTTTGTCCTCGAAATTCTCTGCCCAAGAAAAACATGTTCAGCACCTTAAAAAAAGGAAAAATTCTTGAGGGGAGAAAATAAATGTAAAACGGGGAAAGCCGCGGGACCTATCAGAGGACTGGAGACCAAAGGTAATTCCTTTTCCCCAGACTTCGCTCGTCTCGATGTATTCAAGATGGCGGTTCAATGTCAGTGTCCTAGAGGGGTTTAGGGCTCCAGGGTTCCGGGGTAAAAAATGCAGGGCTCCAGGGCTCCAAGACAGCAAAAATTGGGGCTCTAGGGCTCCATGTGGCCAGAATCAGCCTTTTTGTCTGGGTTCCAAGTAGAAAAAAGCTTTGGGCTCCGGGGTCAACATAAAAAAATTGGGGGCTCCAGAGCTCCAATAACCACCCCTGTTTACTGAAATAGACGTGTTTACGCTGTTGTGAGTACATGCTATGTTTTTAAAATGCGTGTTTTTTCTCTTCTGTTTCCTACCACTGCTTATTGCACGCAGTCAATAAAACGGAAGGCGGATGGTTCCAAATAACAGCAAATGATCCTCGTCCTAGCAGCCAGGGGTAAGACGTTTGCTTCAATAAAGTTTTTAAGAAAGCTAAGCTACTGGTTATCGGGAAACCCTCACCGTAGGTAGTCTTTTTGTGTACTTACAATAAGGCTGAATTTCCACATGCTATGTGTCACTGTGGCTGCAAACTATAGGAATTAGCTAGAAACCTGGGGTGAGTTGCACAAACCAACGTCAGGCGTAGCAGCTAACATGAGATATTAACATAGTGCCTTTAACTGGAGTGAGCGTCTGATGTTAGAAGGTATGCCAGATGTTACATTTTATGCACCTCGCCCCTGGAGATATGTCAAAACAGAAGCTTAAACACCTGGACCCCAGGTTTTCAAAAACCGGATAATTTTATCCACCGGATAAATCACTATCCGGTGGATAGTGTGCTTTGTTTTGTTAATATTTGTCCGCTGGATAGCTATTTATCCGCTGGATAGCGTTATCCACCCTTTAAACGACCAGGCCCTGGATGATAACATTTGTACATGTTACATAAATGAAAGTTAGGCCATGAATTTGTCGGTATCAGAAAGAAGAGACATTATGGAGAAGTGAAATCCGGAGCTTTCAACTTTTTGATAATGTCCCCTCATCGACAGTGTATGCTCCACCTCCCACGGGTTATATTTCTTACCCCACAAAAGTAAGGCATGACCTCACACAGGTAAGACATACCTCCACAAGAGCATTATAGTCTTACTGTAAGTCACACCCCCAGTGATATTACTAATAATAGCAAGTCATTCTCTCACAAGACAGTGCGTCCTACCCCCACAAGAGTGCCGTAAAGACTTTGTACACTAACAAGATTAAGTTGTGCCGTTACAAGACCAAGCCCTGCTCTGGCAAGAATAAGTTGTAACCCCACCCCATTAAAATAAGTCATACACCCAAGAAAGTCATTCTGTCACTCTAGTAAGTCATACTCGCACAAGTGTGAGTTGTACACCGACAATATTATAAATGTAAAGAAGATCCTCGAAGATCCTGCGAGGATCTTCTTTACATTTATTTCTTCATTCCGCAGTTCAATTATATATGTCTCATACAATCATAATTTCGACAAGATTATGTTGTACCGTTGAGACCAAGTCCTGCACTGCAAGAATAAGTTGTGAACCACTCCATTAAAATACGTCTGTACACTTAAAAGAGAGATTAAGTCTTACCCCCATGAGAGTAGGTTTTATGCTATACATTTACATACAAAGGTAAGTGATGCCCCTACAGGAGTACATTAAGGTAGCATGAAGACTACCCATTATTTAAAGGGGCATCGTCACGCCATTTTAGTTCACTTTAAAAATAAAAAGATATGCCCTCACATCAATAAACGCCCACAGATTATAGTCTAGTTTTGTTACCGAAGACTACATTACTTCGCTTAAACTATTCTCTGTCGTCTGTTGCTACGGATGGCACGGATGGAAATGGATTGCAACTTGAAAGAATTAGGCTTAAGTTATCAAATTCTTTCAGCGTGTTAACATTAATTCGACATTAAATCGTCGTGTTTTGTTTTCTCTTAATGAAATTAAGTTAATATGTTTCTTTAAATGTTCAAACACATGTTGGGCATGAATAAAGTTAGCTACCGAAATCCTCGTGACTATGCCCCTTTTAAGGGCTGTTTATGGATGGTACACAACTTCGTTGCATGTCGCTTGCTTATGCTACATCTAGAACATGAATTAAACTCCACAACTTGTGATCATTCGTAGCTGTTTCCTAATCCTAGATGCATCAAAGCTGACAATTCATCCTAGAACAATGACAGCACATCTTAGAAAACTATATACATGTGACAGACGGCTTTAACTGTTTAAGTCACTGAGCCCCGGCCATGGAGACACAGAATTTCCAGTTCTCTCTAGATCCTAGATTTTATTTGCCAAAAAATGAAAATTCAAATAGCATACCACATTAGACTTAAAGTACATTATAAAACAAAAGTTACTTTCAATCAGTATCTATTCTTTATTGTGCTGTAAATACAGACTACCCTTAACCTACCCATAAATCCCAAAGTTGCATTCTCTCAATTCCGTTTGATCAGTCTTAGGAGTTTTGGTGGATGCAACCCAACTTTGATTCAGTGAAGTTTTGATTTAGGTTACTTGTACTTGCAGATTTTTATTTTTAAGAAATCTAAATTCGGCAGGCCTTGTTAAAGCTGTCTGTATTGTTCATGCAATTGTTCTTCATATAGTTTTTTCAGTCAGCCAAATTCTGCCGTTGCTAAGAGAAAGAATAATTTCAAATCACTTAGAGCCTCTGCATGGTCCTCATTATGCATTATTATCAATACACGCGGCCAAATTGAAAACCGCCCTATCGTAAACACGCGCTTTGCGGGCCGCAAATGACTCCTAGCGGGCCGTTAATGCATTAACGGCCCTGCAGCTGATTGGTTCTTGGTTCATCATCCGATTAATTTTAACCAATCAGCGTCGCCGACGCGGGAAAACCATTCGGCAAGTTCAGTTTGAAGCACAAAGTTTCCCAATCAACGGAAAGTTAAAGAAAGGTTTAAGCTTTCGAAAATGGAAGAAGTTAAAGATTCTAGTCAAAACTCGGATCTGGGAAAGGAAGAATTGGATAAAATCGAAGCACAAGCTCAAGCCGAAAATACCAAAAGAGCCACTTCTTGGGGTATTAAGAAATTCGAGAAATGGTGCGAGAAACGACAGCTCAACGTCGATCTGAATTCTGTTACTTCGGCGGAGCTCAACGAAGTTCTAAGGAAGTTTTATGCGGAGGTTAAATCGGAAAAGGGCCAACCGTTAACCCCTAGTACCCTCACTGGCATACGAGCAGCGATTCATCGAAAACTAACTTCAGCCCCATTCAGCAGGACTATAAACATTTTACAAGACAAAGAATTTCTTCCTGCGAACAAGATGTTCGAGGCAAAATGCAAACTGTACACTAAAGAAATGAATCCTAAACCTATGCATAAATCTACAATTGCAGCTGGAGATATGACGAAGCTACGAGAATATTTTTCTGGAGGTTTAGGTTCAACTGCATGGACAGAACCAGAGCGACTTCTTGAGTTTGTGTGGTTTTCAATCTGCTTCTATTTTGGGCGCCGTGGTAGAGAAGGTTGGCGAGAACTCACCAAGCAGTCGTTCGGCATAAAAAAAGATGACTCAGGAGCACGGTATGTTACTGAAATGCAAACTGAACAAACAAAGAACTATCAAGGAGGGTCAAAGCAAAAAGACCAAAGTTATTCCGATGTGCGAATGTACGAAAACTCGTCGCCGCTTGATCCCGTTAGTTCTTTCGAGTTTTACATCCTCCGCCTTAATCCAAACTGTCAGGCTCTGTTTCAAACACCTAACAAGCACTTCAAGAAAGAGGGATCACAATGGTTTCGAAATGAGCCGCTTGGCAAAAACAAGATCGCCAAACTCATGGAAAACATTTCCTTGAAAGCCGAATTGTCAGAAAAATACACGAATCACTGCATTCGTGCCTCCACAGTCACATCTCTGTTTCAGCGCGGAGTTGACGCCAAACAGATTTGCGAGATCACTAAACACAAAGATGAAAGAAGCTTGACTCACTACATTTCTCAAACTTCAAGTGCACAAAAAAGGCATTGCTCCAGGCTTTTGCAAGAAGCGTTTGATGGCCATTCGTCCTCAGTAACATCTCAAGAGTCACACCGCTCATCAACAAATTCCGAAAGCAGCAACATCGCCGGTGCTAGTGCAATCACTTCAGTTTCTCAGTCACTGCAGAGTCAGTTTTTCTCGTTAGCCCAGCCATATCCGAACTGCACTCAGCACATTCAAATCGGAACTTTGAACATCTATCAGAGTGCAGGTCCTTCTCATTCAACAGAAAGCGAAACCGTAAAACGACGCCGAGTAGTAATCGAAAGTGACAGTGAGTAGAAACGTGTACTGACTAAGTGATTATCCTTGTATTTTCCATCTTTGTATCTTTTATTGTCTATTGCTGGATTTTTCGGGAGACTTTTAGCTGTTTTCAGCCTATTTTCTTTCAAACACAGCTAATTTATTGGATTGAATTCGCAGGTAACTTGTGCCGGCAATTAGATAGTTAGATAATTTTGAGTTTATTTGAAGTATTGGGTCAACTCATTCAGAGCAAATTGTATATTTATGGAAAAGCCTCATTAAATTTGTCAGATTTCTTAATATCATTTGGCCTTGTTTATTGATAATAATGATAATAAAATGACTTTTTTTCGGGAATATTGTTTATTTGCGCCCTTGTAGTGTCATTTGTGGCCCTCGCGCTTCGCGCTCGGGCCACAAATGACACTACGCGGGCGCAAATAAACAATATTCCCTCAAAAAGTCATTTTATTCCCTTATTATAGTAGGTTATGTTTCGATATGTTTATAGCATTAGAGTCAGGATGAGCGTATATTGTACAATGGAGGCGTTACCAGTAGGTAATAATTATCATGAGGAATTCAGATGCTCCAAACAAACAGTCTTTCCACGACTCATTACATACTACATCGCTTGACTTGTGTAATGTTTTCTGGTATAATTAACATTACCATCTATCGAAAAGGATTAATTCGAGTACTTTCCTGTTGTGCTGTTTATTATGCTGTACAAAATAGTGCTACCTTTTGAGTCTGTGGATGAAATAAGGCTACCAAGCATGTGTCCCTTCATGCCGTTCTCTTTTTCAATTTTCCTCGAATTGAAATGTCACACAGGTTTTCTTTTAGAAATTTTTTGAATCAGTAAACGAAGGTTTCTTAACACGTCTTCAAGACGTCCACATTAGTTAAATTCACAAATTTGACGAATTTTCTAAAATTTTCACTTTGGATAAATTGAAATACAGAAAGCACCATGCTTCCAAGTTGCTATAAATAATCCCCTAACTACTTCATCCACGAACACAGGTATGTGCTGATTTCAGTCACGCCACAAACTGAAGTCTGCACCGTGGGGATGAACCGAAACTGCTTGCTCATGGTTCAAACATGAAACCCATGAATGAAGGAAGAAACAGAAAAGCACGAGAAATATTGAAAAACCCTTTATTCAGATAAGTACTGTTTTGCTTTTAAAGGGAAACATTTTCGATTTTTATTGCAAGGGACTGAAACCTCGAAAGCGATTCGGCCCTGTACGTATGCAATCCGGCACTTTTCAAGGCTATTTATGGATCAAAAGTGCACGAAGTTTTGAAAGGTTTCATCACAAAATCTTTCAAAACTAAAAGCACTTGATCAATTAAACGATCCGAAAGTAAGAAAATTAACTGCATGTGTGATTACCTTACCGTTTTGATCCAGAAAAGGCTTGTAAAATCCTCAGAAAGCCCAATGACCGAACTGTTAGTAGTTTTCAGTGTCCTTTTCAGAAAAATCACTGTCCGGACCTCGAAGAAATATTTTGCTTTGAGCTTTGGAATTTCTACTTTCATTGAGTGTTCTTTAGTGCTTTTTGTTTTCAGCTTTTTAATTTTTCTGTGCAGCTAACCCCAAAATATTTTTTACGCTAATATAAATCTTTGCACCTATTTTAAAAACATTTCGCCATTATTTGCAGTTTTTGACTTTTTTTATGGGCTTCAAAACTTACGACAAACTAAGCACCATTTGTCGCACGACTGAGTTAGAAGAGGCATGGGTCTATTCTTGATTTGACGTCACAAACTGCTTTGCATGCATGTTTACAAAGACTTACGGAGCTGCAAATCAGTTTGTGATGTCAAATCCAGAATAGACCCATGCCCTCACTAGCTCGGTCGTGTACCAGATGATGGCTAGATTTCGTAACTTTTACAGCCTATAAAAAGTCAAGACTGAGGGGGATTTCATAAAAGAAAGGCGTAATGCTTTTCGAACAGGTGCAAAGAGTTATTTTAGCGAAAAAAATATTTTGGGGTTAGGTGCACTGATTTCGTATTTTTATCCTTATGATGTCCAAATACCGTCTTCAAATTTGTTGCGCTAGGTCCTAGTGGGGTTACGCTCTATGGTGGGCTGTAAGAGAAGGCTCCCCCGCACCCCGAAAGGGGTGCCTTTTTGGCGCTTGCAGTGTTCAAAAGTGTAGGGAAATTTGTTATTTTGGTATTTTCGGACCTCGTCGAAATATATCCTAAATAGAAATGGAAGGCGGCTTAATCTAAGTATCAAAACGCAAAAATATATGAAAGCTTGCAGCCTTCAAGCGACTAGAAACCCTTGGCTATCTTCTGTTTTGGGCTTATTTTTGAGGTACGAAGCAAGTGAAATTTTCGTTCTAAGTAAAGGAAATGGGTACCATTTCTGAAAATATAATTAATTTATTTATGGGTAAGGATTTGAACTTCGGTGGGGAGCCTTCCCCTTCAAAATATTTTTGGGTACCCTCCACCCCCGCCAAGGGAAAGCGGTCCGCTATTTCATGCTATTTCGGTCCCCTATTTTATTACATGCAATTTTGTATTGAAGGACAGAAACTCTTCTTTCTAGCAAATCAATTGTTAAACCCATCGAGGAGGAATCGGAGAGTTCTCTTGTCTCGCTACGTCGGCGTCTGCTTCATGCGTCGCGCAATAGAAAAGGATAAACAAAGACTGCTCGCAGTCTAGTTGTAGCATTGTTCGTGTGTCTACTCCTGACGCTGAAGGCAGTCATTCTTCTTCAGAATTTCTTCGGTTCATGATGTTTCGTGCCTTTCTTTACTCCATCTAACAATAACGATGGAGGACTCACTGGATTCCGAGCCAGAAGTCCTTGGAAAGAAATTCCGAATGGCCGTCTTGAAATCTGGTTTTAGAAAAGCGTAAATGAGTGGATTTACTAGTGAACTCGCCGCTACTGTGAAAAGTGAAACAGTAGCCAAAGCATCAGGGACAATGTCATAACGATTAAGTACAAAATTGGCAGTTGTTTGGTAGATAATCGGTAGCCAACATAATATAAAAGCTGCTGATACTATACTAAAGACTTTTGCAACTTTTGCATCCGATGAAATGCGTCCTCTTTCATTCTTGTGCACCCGTGGACATTCAAAGTCTTTCTTCACCGCTAAACTGCGTCGCACTTGTCTGAATACCCGAACGTAAGCAAATGTAATGAAGATGTATGGAACAACAATACCGAAGAACTGCAAGCACACGAGGTACGCTTTGTGTATTCTACGCGAAGTATCCGTGCCCCAGAAAAGCGGAAGTAAGGAGTACATTGCAGGAATCAGCCACGAAAGTATCACAGCTCTTTTGAATATCTTCGGCGCCCGATACTTATACTCCAGAGGTTTCATAATAGCTACATAGCGATCATAAGTCACCGAGCAGAGGTTACCAACACCTGAAAGTAATATCATACAAGCTGAATAACTCGGGACAACAGAGGACGGCTTGATGAGATACACAGGTAGTAAAACTCCTCCTGTAAAAATGTCCGATACTGCGAGTGACACTATCAACCAATTTGTATACGTTCGTGGCACTTTGTTGAAGCAAACCAAGAAGCAAACGAAAACATTCAATACCACGATCAAAACTGCGAGAGCACTTAGTGAGACCACCAAGTAAACATTCAGGGCTGATTCTGCCATCAGTGTGTTCTTTGTTTCTGAGTTTTCAGCGTGGTCTTTCCAATCCAGTGTTAATTGCTATAAGATCCTTTGATTCCACCAAATGAAACGAAACTGTCGCCTGTAGTTGATTTACCACAGTGTGGTTCTTAAAGAGCACATATTGTCAGTTCAGTGTTGGTGACCAGAGTCACTGAATCTTGTTGCAACTTTACCGTTGTTCATTAAATATTTTATTTATCCCTTGCAGAGCGTCGTGTTTTTGAAGATAACATCAGGAGTTGTACTGAAAGTGCCGTATTTCCTGCCGCTAACAGTGAATGTAAACAATACATAAACGTAATTAGTTTACCATTTTACCGACAAGAGAACTCTTAGCTCGCTCTCCCTCTTTAACAGCAGTGTCAGGAGCAACCAACGGATCGTTCTAATGGAACATCTGCCCGGAGGGCCGTAATTGATTTATGATATATTCAGATTTTATTGCGATGAAAACAAGAGTTTTCTTCAGGGAAATGTCATCTCAAACTTTCTTTGTCACAGGAAGGGTCAACGCCTCTTGTTTCCGAAGGGGTGAAAATGTCGTTTTGGGTTGTCTGTTTTGGGTACACAAATCAGTTTTTGGAAGGGTAACGGTAGCTTGTTCGGCGGGAATAAGATCCCATTGTTTGTCATTTAAATATTTGCTTAAGAAAATATACATTACTTTATGGATAGTACGCGAGTACGGTATTTTAAGCACAAATTTGTGATGTGTCAGAGATCAAACAAGTGAGAGCAGGGAACGAGTGAGCTCCGGATGGCAAGCAAACGACCACGTTAATACAGTGCAAAGCACCTTCCATGCTGTAGCTTGTTTATTTTACACTTACTGATATTTTCTGCTCCGAAAAGGTTCATTAATAGGTTTGATTGAATTAGCGTACAGCTCTTAATTGATTTTTCGTGCATCTTGACTCAATTCAAAGTTCCTCATGAACACTTTTTTTGTCAAGGACATAAGTTTCACGAATCAAAGACCCACCGAATGCGTTTTCAAAAGCTGTTTTGTGTTGCCGAGGCTTTTGAATTCAAGCACATCTTTTCAGTGTTTGTAAACACACAAATACTAGACAGTGTGGCTTTCTTTCAGGTGACCGGTTTGAGGGACAGATATCGCTCTTGCACCACAACGTTTCACCTCAGTTCTACTTTTACTTTTTCGTTTCAGAATCTTCCAAAATTATGTCATGGATCTATAATTGTATTCAGTTTCGACATGGCGATCGATGCTCTTCATATGTCAAACCGAACTACAATATATATATATATATATATATAGAAAATAAATAAATAAATAAATAAAATTCCTTTTCGAGCTTGAAGGTTGGAAATCATCGCCATCTTTTCATTTAAATTCACACCTTACTCGTTGTGTTCTTCTGGTTGAAGTTTTTCGCTCCTCTTCTTTTGTCCTTTCGAGTTCAGAATACATCATTCCGATTTTTTGCTGAATTCTTTAGTTGCTTCAATCTAAAGCCATAACCCTGCTAGAATTTTCAAACGTCTCTTATGTTGTCCATTTTCAGAGGATAGCAATAATGGTTAGGCCAACGCTGGTATAACCAAAGGAGTTACACACTGCCCGGAAAAACATCATGGGATCGCCAGTACTTGTCACTTTCTATTCTTTTGGCTGGACTTACCTTCACAGGTAGTCTGGCCTTGATACGATAGGGATCATGGATGGCGTGACTCATGGCGTTATGTTTAAATTGAAAGCCTTTCTGTGTGGCAGAATAACTTTCCACGTAGTTCCTTATTCTTGAATGACTTGTTTGTTTACTGCCAGACTACCCTACAATTAGTAGTCCCCCCAAAGCTGGGCAAGGGGAAAATAAATTCACGTGCACAGACTGATCAGTCCACACTACCTCCAAAGATCAGCCCAACAGTAATTAAGGAGCTGAAGGGGCAGAACTGGGGACCAGATCTATAGGACCGATACGCATCACTTTAGTTAGTTATGCAGCCTCCAACGAATAGCATTTTCTTTAATTTCACACCCCCAAAAAATTCGCCAAGCCCAGACAGCAAAGCAATTAAATTGTTCAGAAATAATAAGTCAGTCTGCGGACAAAGAACCTCACAAGCTCTCCCCGATGGACAGCTTATTTCAGGCGGATGTTGAGATCTTACTATTTATTTCTTGTGTTTATAATTCACTATCTGACTGTCATAATTTTATCCTTGGATAAGGCACGAGCTCTGTTCAAAGACACTATACGCTTACTAATGCAGTGTAATAAGCGTCTTTTAGTCACGGATGGTCAGAATGGAAGTGGATTGCAAATTGAAAGCGCTGGGCCAACGTATCCAAGTTCTGCAGTTGTCTTGCAAAATTCTTTAAAACTCATTATGGTTTGCCTTCCAATAGAAAGTGTCCTTGATGTCTTCCTCTTTTCTGAAATTTAGTATTTTTTTATTTTCCAAGTGCAAAAAACTTCAAAAATTATACGTTACAACAATCGCAACTAACTTAACCTACAATTACAAAACGGAAAGAGATTACAGTTACAGGTACAACAGTTTTACACACACACAAAAGAAAAAAATACTACGAACACAGTCATTGCTACTTAATATGTTTTAGCATAAATATTCAACTCTTACAACAGTAGTAATGTTGAAACAAATTATAAGTAGACAGAAATCGCTTACGTATAAACTTAATTACAAGAATAAAATAGTAGCAGCCTGCAAAAGCAGTTGTTTAATACGGCAGTAACCAGATGAAATTTGGCTTACAAGACTTGTTACATTCACTCAAAAGGTAACAGATGATGTATTTAAGACTGTCACACCTAAGTCTTGGAAAAAATGTCTTAACCTATTTGCACCTTACAAAAAGTACAATTGCAGTCACTTCCTTCAAAGTAGCTCCAAGAGTTTACTTCTGTGCAACATTGACATTTGTCCTTAGTTAACACGCACTCTTCGTTTTCGGCGATTGTGGAGCGAGGAACGTTTCGCTGAGCCATTTAAAGCGAAATTTTCCATATTGGTAATTAAGTGGAACACAAGAGATTCGGAATCGACAGTCACAACGCTGTAGCTATTCATGATATAGGCACTGCTAGGTGTCTGCTGACGGTTAATAGTCTTCATAGAGAATTCGCTGACCGCTTCTGGCGATGATGAGGCGGTACTAGGAGGTGAATCAAACACTTCGTCAAGATCACTTTCGTCACTGTAGTAAGCAAATACCTCTGGAAATGGTGTCGTCTGTGGATCATCATCGCCCGCCTTCGAAAACCTTTTTCGTCGTTTTCGCTTAGGTGCAGAAAATTTCTGTCTTCCGTGGTCGTCTTCTTGACTTGCAATGGCTCTGTGCTGTTGAGCACTGGGAAATTTACGCTTGTTTGGTGTCGCAGGAGGTACACATCGCGTCATGATTTTCCCCTGCTCATCTGCTTTTTGAGAATTGAAATGTTTTTCGTCCACTGACATTGCTCTCTAGATTGAAGCTATGTCTTCCACCGTTGGAAAAATTTTGAGCTGCCGTTGTTGGATGAAAAGGTGATTTGAACGTCTGGTAGCAGGCGAACGAACTTACGATACTTAAATAATTAGGAGATGTCCAGCAACTAATCAAGGAGAAGGCTCCTATTGGTAGGTTAAAATGCCTCATATTTCGTTAATTAACTGTAGTTCGTAAAGTAATACGATTTAATTAACTAACGAGCAGTAGTTAATTAACAACTTTAATCACCCCTTGTTGCGAAACAATATGCCTAATTAGAGGCAGTTAATTAACTAATATAATTTGATTAACTAATTAATGTTACCTGAACAAGCTACCAACACCCAGTTCGCTTCGTAGTGTTTACACAGATATCAGCGAAATTTTGTGCTGCCATTCCTGGACAAAGTTTTTTCTACGAAGTGTAAAAGCAGAAGGCTAAATGAATGATATCAATGCTTGTTGTAATTTGTTTTGCCTCACACACGACTCTGAAACTTCAGTTAATTAAGAAAAAGGATTTCTATTGGTGGGTTGAAAACCACATCTCAGTTGTTGCGGAACAATTCGGGCTAACGAGAGGTAGTTTTATTAATGAATACATTTTGATCAACTAATTAGCGACAGCTAATGTACTGTAATTTACATACATCAATACTCTTAAATATTGGTCGGAATCGAAGTATATCAACGTGTCGTATAGGAGGCCAGTTTTTGCTATCAACTATTCAGTGCAGTGAAACAAAAACTAAATGAAACAATCATAGCGAAGCGGAGCCGCTAATGTCAAAATTATTGCGTTCAGCCAGTGTAATTTGGTTTTATTTGGGCTTATTCAAGGAACAAACCAATTTTGTACAAACTAAACCGATTTGAGTTTTATTAAGGGCGTGGCCTTGATCTTTTGCGTCAACGAATTAGGAAAAAGGCCGCCCTGAGCACCTTACTTCCGAGGCATAGGGTCAAGATCTCCTTTTTGGGTTGCGTAAAGTACCAAAGGAGAATATATCTATGCTGGAATTCTTCAAATTAAAAAATATTGTTAGGTAAAATTATTAAATGAGTTCATTCATGCGATGCCTGCTTCAGGTGAGTGACTCAGTGTTGGATTGTCTTCTCTCTGATTGATTGTATTCTCTCTTTTGAGAGCAGCGCCAGCGAATTAGTAAGGATTCCTGACGTCAAGGCCCAGTTATGTAGGATTCCTTTTTTTCGTCAAGGTCCCCTTTTTAAAAGCCCCTCTATATTTACCCAACTGGACACGCCTTTAAGGGAGCCTCTTCTTAAATGTCGCGAGTTTCATTTTATGATTGGCAATTGGCCTTTGAATAACTCATCGCACTACCTCCAGCCTCGCTCCTTCACAGATTGAATTAAAATGGCCCTGCAAAACAACCAAGGTATCCAGAACATGCCACAAGATGACGAATTGATTCTCCTGGAGGAGAAAATTTACCTTTTACCAGGAGCGAAACCAAAAGCCAATGGTAGGCCTAGCCTTCCTGTTATCGGATCAAAGACAAATCGCGACGAGGGGAAACAAAATTTATTTTCACGGTCCTCGTATGTCAGAGAAATTCAAGATAAAGACCCACGCTCGTCTCAAGTAAAGATTACGTCGAGGATGAAGGCCGACTCTCCAGTAGAGAATTAATATCAGTCGACAACGTGTCGCTGATTACTAATGCCCAAGGCAAAAAGCTTGTGTATCGAAGCGAATCAACGCCTTTGTCACAAGAGGTTTCGTCCCTTCATCTCCATCATCGAAAAAAAATTAATTCATTAAAGATGCCGTCTGCCTTCCTATGGCCTCCAATTCAAGAAAGGGGTGACTTTATAGAGGATCTCGTCGACAGTTTGAAATTTCCACAGAATTCAATGAGCATGGAGAATGTCAAGAAAGGCAATGAAGAAAAACGTTTACCTTCTTCAAAACCGAAGAGTCATCTTTCAAGACATCCAGCCATGAATTCATTTGACAACCTGCCAGCCCGTCGAGGAAGAAAGCTCGTGTATTACCACTCGGCTCCTTTGCAGCAACAACGGCCACGTTCCGTGAATTTCGTACCTCCAAAAAACCGAATTCAGCTCCTGCGAAAATGTTGTATAAGTTTCAATGGCCTAGTATTCAAGAAGAAACTGACTGCATAGAGTTATCCTTAAATACTATAGCATACGCGGAGACCATAATGGGAGACGAGGAAGGCCATGAAGACAACCACCCAGATCAGTCATCACCGCAGCGTTTTCATCTAAAACATTCCAGTGATAGCGTGACTGCTCACCGGGAACGAAAGCTCATATATTGCCGCTCCGCTCCGTTACCACGGTCGCCTTCAAGGAGATCCCCGTCGCATGCATCTCCATTACAAAGGAAAGCGAATTCAGCCCCATTAATAGGCCTAGGCCAAAATTTAGAGTCACCTGCTAAAACAATAATTGGTTCCACCAAAAAGTAGTCCTCAAGAGAATACTGATAAGAATTTATAAGGGTTTCGTCCATGCACAGACTCTAATATTAGAGCCCCCTCATACAGCGTAATATGTCGCACCACTGAAAAGTGCTTCTCAACAGCTTTCTCTGGTGACACTTTAGGATTTGTAACTTTATGGAGTTGTATAGTCGTTTACCTTGAGTTAAAGGATGTCGGTTACAAGCCATCGCGCAGAATGCCTATTGTTCTCGGGACATTTACTTCCAGTTCAAGAAAGTTTGTAGATCTGTCATATCGCGCGTTATTATTCATAGCCGCTTAGAAAGAACTTAAGAGCGGTTTGCTGTAAGAACCGACTAAGGGTATGCAAGATAGAAAAATCCGATTTTCTCAAAATCTGCCAGAATAAAGGCTTTCGTGAACTAGTTCTAAAAATATAAGCTTCGGGTCGTTTAGATTTTTATATATTTTTTAGTGAATATTTTCGTATTTTGCCCTTTGTGGCAGTCAAAATCAACCCCAAAATCGGGACTTTTCCCGAAGCTCCTGTTCAAATATTGAAAGCGTCCTAAAAAAGATTAACCCGGGGAGTTAAAAGATCTTATTTCCTCTGTTTATTAGCAGTGTCAAAGTTTCATGAAAAGCGAATTTGAATTTTTTATGAAATTTTAAAATTTATACCCAACAACGGTCGTTATCGACAACCCAATTTAGGCTAAATTCAAGGCTCAAAAAAGCACTCTGGTACATGGCTTTACACAACCAGACTATACTCCGGGAAAGAACAATCACTTCAACTAAACATCGGCTGAAAAACATTTTGGGACAAATGAAACGGCGAATTTTGAGAGCGCTTTGAAAACAGGCTACTTGAGTGATATGAGCGACCCTTTGACCTTTCATGTCAACGGAAACCAACACACAGCAGCTCTTAAAATGTGACTTTCCTTCGCCAAAATACGAGTTTGCTTGTTTTTCTAGAATGTTTTCAAATAGAGGAAACTAGGATTTTGAATTTGGAGGCCTTTGTTCCCAGTATTGAGCGATGTTGGGCAATTTAGAGAAGTATGTTATGAAATTGACCTACTCTGTTTATCACCGAATTATACACTCAAAGTCTGTTTACAACGTGAATGCGGAATCAATAACAAAGTAAAAAAAACCGATTCATGAAATGTTTAGGAAATAACTCTTACCTAAGTGAGCTTTTCCTGGCTGGAAACTGCAACTTTCATTGCAAAACACATAGCGAGATCGCCGAGCCATGTTGCACGTGAGTTGTCAAATGTTTCTACAGTGCGGCCGAGGTTCCCTTTGTTAACGATTAACCAGATTTTAGGCCCGCATAGCGTGCAGTCGGAAACAACACTATGGTGACGAACGCTTGTGCTTGATAGGAAAAAAGTAGGGGAAAAAAGGAAATAGAGAGCTTTTATTACATATATACTGATTATTATAAGTAGAAATGAGGAGCTGGATTATTTGGTCTAAGACATTTAATTGCTATTAAATGTACTTATTATTATAGATATCTTTTTAAGTTCAAACCGGTGACACGTGCTACTAAGCAAGTTCTCCCAATGTCGGTGGCCTTTAGGGTTAGAGCCTTATGGTGCTAGCCCGTTTGCAGACGTCTCCTATTTCCTTTGCTTCACAAGTGTCTTTCTCGCTGCTCGTCTTTGATGATACAGCAGCCACACCCGTAGACAAACCTTTTCATGCTGTCTTTCCTATGGACGTCGCACAGGTGCGAGTTGTCATATGCGATGAAGTTGTGAAAAATATAATTTTATACTTAAAAAAGTACTTCATCCAGTACAATCTGGCAGGTATCGCAGAGATTTTGTTCACTTAATATCTCCCGTTTGGGCAGCGGTACCTCTGCCTGTCCCTGGAAAAATGCTGAATACTCCGCATATCACCAGGACAATGATTATCAATAAGCTAGCATGCTTACCGGTAGGAAACAGATTTTACTGCATTCAGCACAGCAACCATGTTAAGACCCTTGCCCACCTGTATTGCCAGAGTGAAAAATAAAAACAAAAGCAAAAGCAAAAACTGCCCGTGTCGCCGAGACTACATCACAAGAGAGCTCTGCTGTATAACTGAAGAGATCAAGAATCCCACGATCGACACCGCTATCCTACGAAGTGACTACACTGGGTTCTCTCAACTGCAGTGTAGCCAGTCATGTACTCTAAAGAAGGCCAATACCTGGACGGGTGTCTCCAGAGTGGATTTCGGTGACCCAGAAAGAGAAAAAGGGGCTTGTGACATAGAGGTAGACACTATCGAAACCCTAGCCTGCGTAGCAAGCTTTTCCGTAGGCCTAGGGTTTTGCGTACGTTCGAAGCATTTTCGCTTTTTGGCCGCGCGAAAATTGGGGCGAGCGCAAAAGAAGTGGGAGAAGGGGCAGGAGAAGGAATTAAAGAAAACGCTTGCCCGCAAACCCCACGATTTTGAAAAACCTGTACGCCAGCGAACGCCAATCAAATCAGGTAAGTTAAATTGAGCGTGACCCACATCAACACAACTAACTGTTTCTCTCCAGCTGGAAAATTTCGATGTTCAGGTTTGACTCTAGAAGACGGCTGTTCGGTGGCTTCAAATCTCAGGGACTTTCGGGAAGCTTTCTCTTTCTACATGGACTGTTGCCTGATAGAGTTTTGGAGCAGCCGTTTAGAAAGTTGATACGCTGATTTGGCGGAGCTTGGGAAACAGGAGACTCGATATACTCATTGCATTCCGAATAACTTCGTATAATGCCTCTAAGATTCCTAGCACAAAGATTTGAGACACGTTCCGAAAATAGCTACAAGTTTTCAACAACTTCTGCTCTAACCACTCTGAAAATAGCAGCAAGAATTGCTCCTTAAGAATCCTTTCTTTCCGACGCTTTGAAAAGGTTCCCGAAGAAATAAAACCGATTTTCCTAGTAGAGATAAATTTCCAAATTTATTAACTTTGAAATTACAACGACAAATCCTGAAGCGCCCCCTTTGAGTTTCCAACTTTCGAGGCTTCGACATCACGTCTCCGAGTGCTTCGTTTCTGCAGTTCGTGGGTTTGACTTACGTAGAGCATGTTTTGTAAAAAATAGATTTGTAACATCCGGTGATCTGTTATTTGTTGCTTCATTGACAAGCTGTCACGCTGTGAATTCACCCAACCGTGAGTGCTAAAGGGGCGTTTTTCAAACTCGTGGCGTTTTCGGGCAAGCGTTTCCTTTTTTGCCCCTCCTCTCCTCCCCTCCCCCTCCCCGCTCCTTCCTTTTTTGCGCTCGCCTTAATTTGGCGCGGCCAAAACGCGAAATGCCTTAAAAAGGCGGAAAAGTCTACGGAAGTGCTTGCTACGCAGGCTATCGGAGCTAACGAACTTAGGCATATGAATGATTGTCACGATTTACAAATAGCTTGCGACTGTCATTTGCAACTTCCTCAAGTGAATTCGACGGTGTAAACATGCTAATCAATTTTGAGTTTACTTGTGACACGGCAACAGTTTGGAGAGCGAGCTTTTGACGTCGACAAAGGAAAGCATATCAGCAAATAAAAATTGATGAAAAGATGAAAATAAAAAGATGCAAATAAAAAGATGAAAAATACTGAGAAAATACTGGGCCAATTTTTTTACTGAAGCATTTGCCATGAAAAAGAGACTACTAATAAAAGTTGAGACCACTTTCCCAAAAAAATATTAGCAGCAAGTGAGGCAACGGATAGTGGCAGTTTTTTTTTTTTTTTTTTTTGCTCAACAAATGGGTACAGGCAAGAACCTGACGGATATTCGAGTTGCTAAGAAAGCAGATAGGTCGAGGTTGTTCTCCAGGTACTAGTTCCTCACTGCACGATGGATAAGTTGTTCTCTTCAGAATAATTTATAAGCTACGTCACTCTGATAGGCGAATTGGCTTTTTACTTCGTGGTAAGCGTTTAAGTTATAGTGCTGCGCTAGAGAAGCAAAAGTTCTATACCCGATAGATCGCATTAGATCAAGCTTGTACAGTTATAGCACGCCATCGCTTACAACACTGACCTGAACTTGTGCAACTTGCATAAGAAAGACAGCGTGAAAACGCTAAGCATACCCATGCTTAGGACTGTTTTTTAAGTATTTTGGCTTGGGTAGATTTATTTCTCGCATGGCGCAAGGCGCAATATCTTTCTTCCTTAGCGGACATTAGACCTTCTAATTAAAGACTTATTAGCAAAGAAATAAAATGCGGCCAAGTCCATGGTTCAGTTATGTAACCAAGGGTAGGGGGAAGGGGGTAAGAACAGTAGAACAGAAGAAAAGTACCGGATGAAGCACTTAAATTTTAAAGTATAAAATTATTATTATTATTATTATTATTATTATTATTTTTACAATCCCATCGCTTATGAAAAGTTGAACCTGTGCGACATGCGTAGGAAAGGCAGCAAGAAAAGGCTGAGAACAGCCGTGCTAAAGACTGTTTGTGAGTATTATGGCGTGTGCACATATGTATCCCATGCAAGGCACAAATCACAGCACCTTCTGCCGTAGCGGAACCAGTCGAGGGAAGTGGCTGCTGTTTCATCGAAAACTAGAGAAAGACACTGATTTGTGTGTTTTCATGTGTTTTATTTACCAAAAGGTAAAATGTTTCACTAAGAATGGGAGTTTGAAGAGCCCTCTGGAGTGAAGAATTGAACGAATTCTGTGTGTTAACTGCAATTCAGTCGCTTGTTCAACAAGGCTCTAACCTTTTATACTACAACGCTAAATTTTAGCGTGCTCCCTTTGGTCGAAATCGATCACGTGACGCGATACTGTCTCTCCTCAGTGGCACCTATCAACGCATATTGGCAATTTTCGCTCAAAATTTAGCGTTCGACGATAAAAACGATAGAGGGATTCTGTCTCAGGCCCTATGCGTGATAGGTTCCCTGGGAAATTTGTTGTGCAAACTTCATATAGGCCCTCGAACTGCGTTCTTGGGCTAATATTTGTTGTGAACATCAAATTTCCTCGGGCAACCTATTACACTGTGGTGCCATCAACAGAAGAACTCTATTGTTTAAATAGGCCACCAACTTTGGGAGAACTTACTTAGTAGTACGTGTCACCGGTTTGGACGTAAAAAATATATAGATATATAACAATAAGTATATATGTAATAAAAGCTCTCTTTTTCCTTTTTTCCCCTACTTTTTTTCCTATCAAGCACAAGCGTTCGTCACAATATATATAGTGTTATTTCCGACTGCACGCTATGCGGGCCTAAAATCTGGTTAATCGTTAACGTAAGGAACCTCGGCCGCACTGTAGAAACATTTGACAACTCACGTGCAACATGGCTCGGCGATCTCGCTATGTGTTTTGCAATGAAAGTTGCAGTTTCCAGCCAGGAAAAGCTCACTTAGGTAAGAGTTATTTCCTAAACATTTCATGAACCGGTTTTTTACTTCGTTATTGATTCCGCATTCACGTTGTAAACAGACTTTGAATGTATATTTCGGTGATAAACAGAGTAGGTCAATTTCATGACAGACTTCTCTAAATTGCCCAACATCGCTCAAAATTGGGAAGAAAGGCCTCCAAATTCAAAATCCTAGTTTTCTCTATTTCGAAACATTCTAGAAAAACAAGCAAACTCGTATTTTGGCGAAGAAAAGTCACATTTTAAGAGCTGCTGTGTGTTGGTTTCCGTTGACATGAAAGGTCAAAGGGTCGCTCATATCACTCAAGTAGCCTGTTTTCAAAGCGCCCTCAAAATTCGCCGTTTCATTTGTCCCAAAATGTTTTTCGGCCGATGTTTAGTTGAAATGATTGTTCTTTCCCGGAGTACAGTCTGGTTGTGTAAAGCCATGTACCAGAGTGCTTTTTTGAGCCTTGAATTTAGCCTAAATTGGGTTGTCGATAACGACCGTTGTTGGGTATAAATTTTAAAATTTCATAAAAAATTCAAGTTCGCTTTTCATGAAACTTTGACACTGCTAATAAACAGAGGAAATAAGATCTTTTAACTCCCCGGGTTAATCTTTTTTAGGACGCTTTCAATATTTGAACAGGAGCTTCCGGAAAAGTCCCGATTTTGGCGTTGATTTTGACTGCCGCGAAGGGCAAAATACGGAAATATCCACTAAAAAATAAATAAAAATCTAAACGACCCGAAACTTATATTTTTAGAACTAGTTCACCAAAGCCTTTATTCTGGCAGATTTTGAGAAAATCGGATTTTTCTATCTTGCATACCCTTAGTCGGTTCTTACAGCAAACCGCTCTTAATTCATTGGTTGCCATAAACGCACGGCGATACTCATTAGGGGCCAACCATTTAACTTCTGAGGGGGGGGGGTTGGGTGATTTTGAAAAAAAATATCCTGCAAGTGCATTTGCGTAAGAAAAAAATTCCTGCACAAGACTATAGTCAAAAAAAAATTCACGCACGTACAGTAAGCTGGAAAAAAAATTCTGGCAAGATGTTTCCTGGGTTGACACATTGAACTTTATCAGCAGACTGTTAAAAGATTTTAGCATCGATCTGGACTTGGGTAAGAGGGATTCTTTGCACAATGATGTGTCCCCCTCAGATGATTTTTTCTTGACATTTGCAGCACCTGTGGTAACCAATCTTGATACATGTTTTGTGAACTTCAAGATCACGGCTGGTGTGGTGATTTGAGGAACAATGTTTTAAGTGCACTCTAAATCAAGAATGCCAGAATAGCTGTTGGAGCATGAAGTAAACTTAATTGAATATCTATCTGATACAAAACTGGAACGAGTTCTCCTGAACGCTTGTCAAGTACGTAAACATGTAGGGATAGGAGGTCTGTCTTCATAGAGTGCCGTATGCCTAGCATACCGTATGTATTCCCTCTCTTGTGGAATATTAGTATACAAGCTCGTTATGTCCATTGATACAAGGATTGTGTTCTCTGGAAATTTAGTCCTCTCAATGAAATTAATGGAGTCAGTTGACTGTATCAGTCTTTGAGATATGACTTCCGTTGTTGTGCTAACTGCTGCTGAGTAGTATGTCAACAAATGCTGATAACTTTTCTGTTGGACCTGAAACTCCCGAAATTATAGGTCTCCCAAGTCAGTTTGTGGATTTTCGTAAGGGTATAAAAATAGGCTGGAATTCGAGGTGGGTTTAGTGTTTGACAAAGCCATTTTTCAGTCATTTCATTAATGTGGTGTTCATTGTGAAGTAATGTAATCAATTGTTGTACTTTGCGGGATGTCCTTTCAACCATAGGTACTGCAAGAGGCCTCAGTAGTTTTCCATGTTCGTGCATGTTGTCTACTTGAATTTGCCCCTCGTTTGTTTCCCAAGAAATTCTGGGATGAAGCCCAAATAAAGTTTGCAAGTGAGGAAAATGATGAGAAATCGTCATCCAGTTTTCACATGGATGTGATCTGCGGATGTCTGTCATCGTTGAGGCTAGGGAATGGTACCCATAAATTTGGTAGGATAAGTGACGTGGCCAAAACGCTCTTATTCTATCACATTCAAATACCGGTGAAGAGCCGAGAGTTTTTTCTCTTATAAGGAAAAACAAAACAGCATTTCGGCCCCTCTCCAGGTGGATGGTACGTTGGCCTCTTTGCTTACTATCAAAATGGCCAACAAAGAGCCATCTTTTGAACCACCTGCAGATTTGTTGGCCAGAGCCAAGAAAGCTACTTGGAACTACAACAAAGAGCATCAGTGATCAGAGTGAAAGCATGTACAAGAAACTCCTGTTTATCAGCGTTATGCCATGTTAATTTGACTTCTGGATAAGTCAGAATTTTAAGAAAGAGTTGATATTAGTCCAATTAAAAGAAAAATCTGGGAACTAAATAGTTACTTTCGAAGGGCAACATTTCCGCTCAGAATAAAGGAAAACACGTCTTAGCTACTTCAATTTTTCAAAATTTTCTGGGGGAGCATGCCCCCAGACCCCCTAGAAAGGTAACGCCTTCAGCGTTACAATAGATGACTACGCTGTCAAAAATCTCACTCTTTGGCAACGAATCAACTTGAGAGCTCTGTGCAGATTATTTTTTGGCTTTGTAATGTGTAATTCAGGTGCAAGTGGGATTTAACCCTTTCTAGATAGCTCTCTAAAGCAACTTATTGCTGTACTGGTAGTTCTCAGTTTGATATAACAAGGAAACGATGTGGTTGATTATCTTCCTGTTAATGTGCACTGTAGGGGCATTCGCGCTATGCAATGTACTGTTCTGTACCGCCATGCCCGCACTATGTACTTGCAAAAGTCCAGAAACAGGCCTGACTCCTTTCAACAGTCAGAAGGGGTCACCTCAGTGCTTTACATTCAGTGTTAATGTACTGTATTATAAAGGTCACTCATAAACTCTTAGATAAAAATTAATATATTTGGTCAAAGTTTCTTTCACAGATCCTTTGTAATTTGATTTATAATGAAGGCCTACTAACCCCATCCACAAAAAAAAAATTTCATGCAGAACGTTGAAGAGAGAAAAAAATTACAGCAAGCACATACCTCAAGAAAAAAATTCATGGGGAATTAAGGGGTTGAAAAAAAATTTCATGCCTATACCAAATCACCCAACCCCCCCTTCAGAAGTTAAATGGTTGGCCCCTTATCATGAAGTAGCCGACAAACTAAACAATGAATGGAGCGCGCTATTGTTTAACCTTTTGTTTCGTAAAATCGAACATATCACTGACATATGCGCATATTTCGCGTAGAACATTTCAGGGAACGGTTTTCCATTTTGATCCGGTATTGCATGCGCATTTTAGAGTGGTTTCGTCTGGGCAAAAGTTACAACACGGAAAAAAAGTTATGTCGAATCATCACTGCGAGAGCGAGATGATTGTGTCGTAAATAAATTGAGCATTTCGCTTGTTTGTGGCGGGGTTTGTGGTTTAAGTGCGCAAGCGGCAGACACTGTAATGTTTTGTTTCTGGGGGCCTCTTCATATGAGCCCGGTTGACCGGGCTGGCCCGGTTTCCGAGATCTCGCCTCACTCCTATTTCCTTTGTAAAAATTGCGATGTGTTCATATGAGAAGGCGGGCCAGCCCGGTTACCGAGATCTCGGTTTCTACAACCGAGATCTCGGCAACCGGGATGAAAATTTTCCCATATGAACACTCCAGCCCGGTTACCGGGATGAAAATGTTTTTGACAAATTAGCTTCGCTTTCGAAACTGGGCGGCCAAAATAGCATAATTTTGCCGTGTGTGCATTTCCACTTCAAAAGTATTCGAATTAGCTTTATTAGTAAAGTTACAAGAGTCGGCAAAGCTAGGATAGTCGCGAACAATACTTGTTAATGTTGCGCCATTTTGGTTTTGTTTCTTGAATTTCATCCCGGTAACCGGGCTGAAATTTCCCATATGAACAGACGACAAAATTCATCCCGGTAACCGAGCCAGCCCGGTTACCGGGATCATATGAAGAGGCCCTGGGTAAGAAAGTTTACATTCCCTAACAGAGCCAAAAATCTAAACTCGATCGTGGTCAGCGATCGTAGCGAACATTAGGATTTGCGACACACAAGCGGTTCCGTGATTGCATCTATTACAAACATTTGTTAGTTTATAGACTGACTGCGATCAGTGCGCCTTTCTATTAGCAATCGTACTGACAGCGACCGAACAGAAACCATTTCTTGTGGCTTTGAATTCGTTTGTGTTCTCTCTTTGCTAAAAGAAAATATTTTGTCTAATTAACAATTATTCTACGAGGGCGCGCTGGATATGAAATGATAGATAACCAACGAGGCGCGTAGCGCCGAGTTGGTTATAATCATTTGATATCCAGCAAGCCCGAGTAGAATAATTGTTAATTATTAAAAACTTAACTTCTATTTTTGTTTAAAAAAATCAAGAAAGAAAGAGAAAAATGAGAAAAGGGATAAAAAGGGAGCAAGAATCGATCACATGACTGAACGAAAAAGGCGCCAAAACTTTGCGAAGTGTTGCAGCGTTTCATTGCAAAGCTGAATGAATCAATGAAAACTGCTCGAAAGTGAACGAAGTGGCACAAGTTTGGGAAAAAATCTTCTAATTATTGGCTCTGAAATATGGTACATGTTTGATTTTTCCCGAAACATTGTTGCAATCATCGTTCAAAGCGGATTGAAGCTGTACAATTTCACCATATTAGCTGCTGGAGTTGAAACAGAACAAGTTTGTAATCTGTTCGCACAACGGAGCCATCAGGTGGTTGCGGACGGAATGGTAAAAACAACATTCAAACAACTGGAAAAGCGATTCAACTCCGTTTACATGGCATCCGATTTCTATCTGGGCATTTGGACCTGTTGGAACACAGAGCTACAACGAGTGCAGGTAAACCAGTGTCAATTTTGCGTGTTAAAGCCGAGAAAAAATTTTCGCCCTTCCTTCGGCCTTCTTGGTAGTTTGCAGCTGTAGTTTGTTTAGTACTTGTTTAGACTACTTCATGATTTTCGCACCGAATCGTCATGAATGTGTGACAGTTGGTATTAAATGCTTCTGCCCCATTTCACGGTGTTTTATTTTGTCTTGTCTTGATATTTTGAAGTGGAAAGGCTTCCTGATAAAACCTACCGTTTGTTCAATTTTAATGATCGACGTGACGGTCGATGAAAGAAATTAATTGTAAACACAACGCTCAATGCTTAAATTTCTAATTTCTTTTTCTGCACAGTTTCTTCAAACAATTTTGACTTGTGCTAGACGACGCTGTTAGTGACGCTGTTGGAATTTCTGCTTAATTCAAATTCGCTGCCAAGTGATTGTTCTTCTCTATTTTTCTCGCCGGTGTCACAGCGGATTTTGTCCCCCCGCCGATTTTGTCCCCCCGGACCAAATCCGCTAGCGGATGTTGTCCCCCCGGACAATATCCGCTAGCCGATATTGTCCCCCCTTCGCCGAATTTGTCCCCCCCTCAACAATTGTTATTTAAGCTTTGTTTCCCTCTTACTCAGTAAACTTTCCATTTGCAAACTTTTTTGCAACGTTCCCTCGAATGACAACACAAAACGTGTTATAATTCTGCCATATTTATTATAGTAAATATAGTCACTTCTTATAATAGCGATGCAATTTTGCGTTCTATGCTGGTCTCTAAGTTATTTCAGAAATTTACTATAATTCATTGCAAAGCTTGTCGTAAACAAAAGACCTGACTAAACACAGCGTCTAACTACGGTTCCTGTTAGCAATGAATCGAAAACGTTAATCTTAAGCTTGTTTGAGTTGCGGCTTTAATAATCGCTCTAAAATGATTTTTTCAAAAATTACTCTCTCAGTCTTAAGCAACGTCGACATGAAACAAATTCTAAATTCTTACTTTTAATTACGCCTTAATATGAACAAAAACAGTTGCAACTAACGGTAACCCAAACTCTTAGAAAAACGCGAACTCCGTTGTATTATTATTTTACGGCTTAAGTGATCTCCGTTCTATCCTTATTTTACGGCTTAATATAGATAAACTAACGGTACTTAATCTTAGAAAATCGTGATCTCCGTTCTATTCTTATTTTACCGCTTAATAAAAATAAGATGTATACAACAAACTAACAAAAAAAAGCAATTGTAAATTTGGTTCTGCACTTTAGCCTAGGATCAACAAAAATGACACTTGATTTTCGATTGGAAAACGTTGCTTCGGGCCGTGTTGAGAAAAACATAGCTTTTCCAATGCGGTGTTTGGTAAACACCGAGACTTACCTTGTCTATTTCGTCTTTTCAATGTTCATGAAATATTCGTATTCACATTTAATCGTCTTTTCTTTTATTCGTTTACGACTCCAGGAGTACGATAGCGAAGTATGATCACTTTTGACGGGGGGACAAAATTCGCGAAGGGGGGACAAAATCCGCTAGCGAATATTGTCTCCCGGGGGTCAATATCGGCTAGCGGATATTGTCCGGGGGACAATATCCGCTAGCGGATTTGGTCCGGGGGGACAAAATCCAGGGGGGACAAAATCGGCTAGGACACCGGGTTGCTGGCGAGGAAAAAACTTCCAGCTCACTTTGTTCATTTTGTTGTTGAGTGTTCATTGTCCATATTTGGTCACAGCAGGTATATGAGCTGATAGCCTGGCTCCGTTCAGCCAATCAGAATGGTAGAAAGCCAATATACCTAGTCCAGTTTTTAATAATAAGCGATATCCATTAGGGCATTTTCATTTTCCTTGTTCATCTTGCGGTCTGTGATCGGCACATTGAACATAAATAAATCAGCTGGTGCACCGAGATCAGTTTCAAAGTTCCCGGCAACTGATTAGTTAATGAGACATTTTACATCTGAGTAGTTTTGTTGAATAGGGTATTGTTATAGTCTTGACAACCATTGTTATTCAGTCGTGGGCTTCAGAACAATAGCTCACCCGGGCAAGACGCGCCATTTTGGAACTTATTCAAACTTAAAATTTTAAAACTGAAAGGGATAGTGGTTCTTGTTCACCAATTTTCAAAGTTTAAACGGATTCTGTTTAAGGAAAGATCAATCTTCCATTTGCCGTGCGTGGAAATTTGGAAGTCGGTGTAAGTTTCAAGAAAATCACTGTTGAAAGTGGCTTCCATACGAAAAAGGCCCGTTTTTTGGCATTTTCAAGTGTAAAGTGATAGTCTTTAAACTTTGCAAAACTCATTCGTTTAGAGACAAAATGACAGATACAGCATTCCTCTTCAAAAAGCCGCGCGTGGATTTTTCAGTTATGACTTCTGGAAATCAGAAAAACGAATTTTATCAACGCTACTGAGTCAATTTAGCCCCTTTTTTCTCTTATTTCGGGCTTTTCAAAGTGCGCTCCACTTTAAATTTGCCGCTTCAGCGGTCATGAATAATTAATGATGTCCACGTATTCTAGTGGAAAAAAGTGCTGTTTAGACTGTGTCTTTCCAGGCTGAAATTCCTGGGACAAAATTCCAAATGTATTTTGAATGACAACTGTGCGTATATCCCATCACATTATTTCAGTTATCTTTCAAAAATTGCATGTGATTACCAAAACAAATGTAAATTTGTCTATATATAGCAAGTGAATACATGTTGCGAAACTTAAAGCCAGTTAATCATTTACTTTTTCTTGTCGGTAATAAAAAACTTATGGCCGGCCAATTTACCTGGTTTGAGACAAAAATGCTCGAGGGCGACATAAACGACGCGTCTGAGAAATTAAAATTGTTCAGTTTACTTGTTAAACCGCAGACTACAGCACTTGATCACATTGATCCTGTTCAAACCTTATTTCTACCAGGGCTTTTTACACCAATATCGTATTTTCGTTCAAATCTAAATGGCCTCTCAGGACCATCCCCTAGTTTTTTTAAAATAGATGTAATGCACCGATCAATTCGAAAGTTCAACATCCCCCCGGGGCAAGAAAGCCGTTCAAATGCCCCACCAATTAGTACTGAACTACCTCTTCGCAAAGACAAATTTCGTCTTCAATCAAACACTTTACACGCCTTTCAGAGAGAGATATGCCGTAATGACACCTTCAAACTTTATTCACTAACAAAGGCGAAATTCTATCTTGTAAATCCGTTAAACCATGCAAAAAACAAAAAACTCACGGGCGTATTACATCAGAACAAGAGATAAATCCGGTTCAAATTCCCCACCCTTCCAACGCACCGTTCAAATTCCCCCCTCCCCGGGCACGATGCACAGTCAAATGCCCGGGGTATGCCCGGGGGGGGGATGTTGAAGAATCGAATTGATCCCCGCATAAGCGTCACTTGTTACCCGTCTTCTCTCCAAGTGGCGCATAAGGCCTCCGTGTTTTTCTTCCAACGGTTTCTAGCTCGAGCCGCAACGCACGCAAGGGAGCCAGCATAAACCATCGTTATGCAAGTAAACATACAGCTAATTGAGAGCTAAACTGCACCTTAGTTCTCTGTTTTCGTGATGCTTGATTCCTAAGCTATTTAACCAGTTTTTCCTTGGAGAATACTTATAGAATAATTCGTCTCAGTGCAGATTAATATCTGTTTAATCTTAAGTGTCTCATGTAGGGTGCAGTATATTGTTCCGTTTGAATTATGCATCAGTCAATTCAAGCTGCGCCCATCCCCCCCCCCGGGCAACTGCGGGGCATTTGCGTGCCTTGTCACGTCAGTACCGGGGGTGGTGCATTAGCAAATCTGGCACGGCCCGGGGGTCGGGCATTTGCCTACCCCCGGGCTTTTGACACACACGGGGTTTCCGACTCGAAATCCAAACATGGAGGATTTTATCGCAAAGGACCGGCAGTTCGTCGCAGATTGGATTGTCCGTTAAGGACTGGACAAACTTGTGGAGGTTTTTCCATTTTTTGCATTTCTTCATTGCTTATCAAGGCACAACTATCACTGTAGATAGCGAGATCGGGAACGATCAATGTGAATCGACTAACGCATGCTTCTTTGAACAAGGATTTAAGCAAAATTTGGTTGCGATGATTCTTAAACTATTACGATCGATTATTGAATTCTAAACATGTGTATAGGGATCGTCGTTTTATACTTTTACATATTATTAAAATATTCACAACAGATGACGTTACAACAGACTTTTATAATGTCAAGATTTTTGTGTACCAGCGAACTGTTTAAAACAAAACATTAAAGTAACAATCAACTTCATGCAGTTCATGTAGTATTGTTGTCTGTGAAGTATTAAAGTATCATCGCTTGGCATTTATACTAACTTTATTATTATGTTAAACATCGGATAGTTCCATTACAAACAATAGAAGACTGAGAGGCAGGCCTACAGAAATGAAAAATCACACATAAAAATGCTGAAAGTGGCATCATTGTGCAATAAATGAAAACTGCTGCAGTGTTGATTGGGGACGTACGATCCCGGGGGCGGGGCATTTCCCCTCTTCCTTAGTCCCCACCGCGGGGCATTTGGCAGCTAAGGTGTCCTCACCTCCGGGAATTTGCCATTCAAGAGAAAAAAATGCTAATGCCCGGGGGTTAGCCCGGGGGGGGCATGGGCGCCGTTGGAATTGACTAATGCATTATGCGCACCCCCCCCTCCTACCCCAACCCCTGTTATAAGCTCCTGCCACATGGAGATTTTTAGTGTTCGTAATGAAAAAAAAAATTTTTTACGTAAATCTCCAGTTTGACTGAAGCGCGCGCTTTGAACTGCCCTCAGAAATCGCCGCGGGTTTTAGGAAGTTCAGCTCACCGGGATCAAAAGAACAAGTTCGTGCGCTGTCATTGCGGATTTCGACTGTTGAGCGCACTTACCTCTATTTAAAGTCAATTGAAATCTTCAACTGAAGATCGTGGGAAATTTTAAGATCACGTGATTTGCTATTTATCAGGATCCTTACAGCGGCCAAACGCACAACGCGTGCGCAGTACAAGCCATAATTTTTCAAAAACGGAAAGTTTCCCTTTTACCGCAAAATGCCATTCTGAAAACTTATTAAGCTTTTTTCGTTGAGTATGTGTTTAAAATGAAGTAACTGACATGCACTAGTTTTGGCGGTGCGAAATTCGGTTTCTCGGAAGACCAGTTTATCAATCGCTTTCATACGAACTTCACACTCGTAAACGTTTTTACTGATTCAAACGTCAAGGCTGTGAAAATCCGGAAGTGAAGTAGCCTTTTCCGTTTGACTGCTGTGAAATCAGGATCTTCTTTGCATCTTCATTTGACTGGGACGAGAACACCCAAGTAGACCATCAAGTAACGGATGTCGAAACAATACCGTCTCTTTACTATTGCTAGGACACATCAGAAATACCTCGAAAACCCTTTGAGAACTTGTGTGCTGTGTGATTCCCTGGCCGGGAGCGTGTGAAATTTATCCATGTCAACACGTTTTCAGCAATGTTCTTCAATTTTCTGTCTTTCCTGCTAAACGTTTAGATGTTCGGCTGAAAATTAAACACCCCAAACAGTTAAGTGCAAAAGACTTTATTGCACTTGTTATATTCTGACGTGCATTTAAAACCAGCAACGCATGTTAAAACGAGAGCAACAGCAAGTCCCGACAGCAATCGTTCGAATTGCACACCCCCTGACGAGCTATCTTTGAATAGCTTTGAATCTCAAGTTCGATCCCAGTGCCTGTGGTCAAAACAATTGCACGATCGCGCGTGCGGACCCCCTAGTGTGAAGGATTTTTCATCGAGCAACAACAACAACAACAATAATAATAATAATAGGGACAAAACATATAATTATACGTCTTGCACTGATATAATAATAATAATAAAGCAGTGATAAAGCAGTGATAGCAAAATTAAAGGCTGTGATCTTCGATGGTTTCCATAGGCATGGGACTACACCGGCATATTACAACTCATCAGTCGCTAATTGTATAAATATGTAGTCATCAGGAAACGACAAATCATCCGTCAAAACATTGATTATATTAATTACTTTCCGGAGTGCCATCCTCAGATCTGATAGGGGCTTAGCCGGCAACTTGTCGAAACTTTATACGTGAATTCAGGTAGCAATTTGTAAACAAGCGATCAGTCAGTTTCATTTTGACAGCAAGCCAAACTGCGCAGAGCACAAAATCACTTCGCTTGTTTCAGGAACAACTGACGTTCCCATCGTGAGAACACCAACGAGATGAATGTGGGTGAAATATGCAGGATGAAAAGTAGCGGGAGCAAACACACAGTTGCTTTGTTGATTTCAGTGATGTGTGTGGTCGGGGTACTTCACTTGGAATGGAAAAGTATAAATTGTAACTGTGAATCGAAGCTGCTTGTTCAAAGGAAGGACGAATACAAGTCGAACATGGAAGAATCAGAGACAAACATGAAGGATGGTAAGTGAAAGTAAAGAAAAACAAACATTACAACAAATCCTGGCTATTGAAACCGTATAGTGAGTCTACTTGTGATGTTTTATATGTCGTACCACAAATTTGTTATCAGCGGGACTCACACTCAGTAAAATATATTCACGACGAATAATCAGTAATGGTAAATTGCTGGAGAACGAACGTGAAAGTGAACTCGACTGAACTGAACTGGCGATTAAAATATTTCGTTTCTGTCGCTGTTCAAAAGATATCTCTATCTTGTATTTGTCAGTGGCTTTGTTGCATGTTTTCAAGAATCAGATTTTCAAAACACCGCCTCTGTGTTTCAAAATATTTTATGTTTTCTCTTTGGTGGTTATGTTTCATTCATTGCAACTTCAGAGCGTCTTATCACTGAACCGCGTGTGTTCCGTGAACAAATAATCTGTCACATGTAACCGAGTCGATCTGATGACAGCTGGGTTTACTAAATATGTGACCTTATAAAACATCATTTCGCCTGGATGACATTCGTAATCCAGTGTAATCTGGAATGAATCGTGTGTCTCTAAGATCATTTGCTTCAACCCTTTCACTCCTAGACCAAGTTACGGTGAGATGATTTGTCACTCTAACTTTTTAATTTGTTGAAAAAATCCTATCGTGTTACCATTCAAATGAAACCTCTTTGACAGAACTTTTGCATAGGACTATTTATTTCTTAGGATTTTTCGAAACGAAATTTGGAATTTTTGGTGAATTTTTTGCTTTATCCACTGTAGGAGTGAAAGGGTTAATCAATGATACATTCAATCAGATCAGATCCTTTTTGGGGAAGTCCACCTCTTTTCCCGTTCCCAGCCCTCCTCTGATAATCTCGCGAGAGGCACGCGCGTGTGCGAGGTAAACGAGACATATAGTGTACCTGCATAACCGTACGGTACCCACACGAATTATGCGCGAGTCTGCAACTTTTCACGCCCCCACACTCTCCCCTATCAAATATTGTGTTATAATATACTTAATTACAGCATAATACGTAAATTAAAGGGAGACGAATGAGGGAAGCATACAGGAAAAAGTACAAAGTGTTTATTATTCATTTAAAACGCGGTCTTTCCACTGAGATAGGCCACTGATGATATAGTGGATAATACATCTTGATGTGATACGTGATCTACTGTGCGTTCTATCCACCCACTTTGAGAAAAACAACAACAAGAACAGCAGTGACAGAAAATCAACAGTCCATGCCAAATTGCGCTAGTCGTCTTACGAACTTTCTGACCAAACGATACGTCTTAGCTATTTTCTCATGATAATTTTAGACAGTTTTCTTTAACATTTTCAGATGCTGCAGCAAGAATGCGGACCAAACGTTCCCCTTACACCATCCAAGACTTACGACAAGTAGTCAGAAACGAAATATATGGCATCCTTGAGGATGACTTCTGCACCAGCAAGAAACAGATCTGCATCAAAGGAACCAAGGGAGAAAATGGACGACCGGGTAATCCAGGCTCTCCTGGAAAATCGGGACTTAAAGGTGAAAAGGGCACTCGTGGCCAACCTGGATTACCGGGGAATACAGGAAAACGAGGTCCAGCCGGGTCCCCGGGACCCTCCGGGAGAAGAGGCCAACGAGGCTATCAGGGAAGGGCAGGATTTCCTGGTGTTAAGGGGGACAAAGGATCAAAAGGAGACAAGGGGGAGCCCGGTGTACCCGGAGTGCCCGGAGAATCTGTCTCTTCTCCAGTCATTACGTCACCTTCCGTATCACTGACGATCAACGAGACTCAAAATGCAATATTGCACTGTGACGTCAGAGCTAATCCAACCGCAAAGATCAGATGGTCTAAGGTGAATTCATCGCTACCAACTGGACGACACAGTCAAAGCTCCAACAACAAACTGGTTATCAGAAATATGAGGTTAATGGACTCGGGAGCTTTTGTGTGCACAGCAAGTAATATTTTGGGATCAGCGAAAGTCTTATCAAAGATACAGGTGCAAGGTTAGTGAAGTTTGAAAGTCAGTCAGGTCATTCACAATTCATAGGCATTAATGACTTTGGTTGTTTGGGCTGTTTGTTTAATTGTTACCCGTTATATAGGCGAAAAATCCATTTTCCATTCGTTTTGTTGATCAATGTCTTTAAGTGTCACTGGACTAGTACGTTCGGTGTACCGAACGAGTCATTGCCAAGTCAGTACCATTTTTGGTCAGCACCAAAACTTAAGCAGTTCCCCTCCTCAAATGGATTTATTGTTGACTTTTGAAGAGTTATTTTTAACTCTCTGGGTATCGCTTCGTCCTTATTAATGAGACTATGACAGTTGTTATAAAAATGCTTATGTTGTTGCCTTTTAGCTAAGCCAACGTTTTCGTTAAAACCAAAGGAGACGATAATGGAAGTTGGAAAAACCGCTACGTTGGCCTGTGAAGCAAGGGGAGAGCCTGTTCCACGGGTGTGGTGGACAAAAGTACCAACGGAAGACATAGAAATACCTCCATGGAAACTTCTCCATTCCCGAGACGGACAGCTTACAATTTCGAACGCGTCCAAACACGATCAAGGTATCTACATTTGCCATGCACAGAACGCCCTGGGAACGATATTCACCACAGTTAAACTAACTGTATTATCTCCACTTAAATTTACCATTTTCCCGCCAAAGGCTGTGATGACTGTGCTTGGAGAGAAGTTGGAATTACACTGTGTAGCGAAAGCAGGCTTCCAGCCTCTAGTAACATGGACAATGGAGAACCACTCATTTCTGCCTTCCGGAGTAATGATATATCCCAACGGCACTATGACCATATCAAAAGTGTCCTGGTCACATCAAGGCAGATATTATTGCAGGGCGACAAGTGAAGTAAGTTCCATACAGACTTCTGTTAACGTGACTGTCAAGCATCCCGAGTCATGCAGTATTATCCGGAAATTTGTCACCACAATAAGCGGAACTTACGTCATCGATCCCGATGGCGTCGGTGGTGTAGACCCCTTTATTGTTTACTGCAACATGACCGAGCGTGACAACATTGGCGTGACAGTTGTGAGTCACGACAGCGAGGACAGGATCTTAGTGGATGGCTGCGAACCAAAGGGATGCTATCCGCGCCAAGTGCAATACACTGGCGCGAGCTTGCAACAGCTGAACAGTCTCACCAAGGTCTCAGCAAAATGTGAACAGTTCATTAAATACGAATGCTATAACACGTGGTTTCTTGGTGCGGGCTATGCATGGTGGATGTCACGTGACGGAGAGAAGATGACGCACTGGGGAGGGGCTCCCATGGGAAGTGCAAAGTGCACATGCGGAGTGACAAACTCGTGTGCCGGTGGATGGAATTGCAACTGTGACTATCTAGAGAGGCGCTGGAAAGAGGACAGTGGTTTCCTTGGTGACAAATCCATTTTACCTGTCAGCGAGCTGCGATTTGGAGACACGGGAGGATCGATCGAACAAGGTTTTCATACGCTTGGAAAGTTGAAGTGCTATGGAATAGCTTGAAAAGTTATTACTTACTAAAGAGATTATCAATAGCGTAGAACGCTAGGCCTTGTTGGACGAATTTTGGGTCTTGTTTCTGGAATCGTGACATACGCGTTCAAGAATGAGAATTCTATTCCCCGGAGCAATCACTACGGACGCACACTATTTACCTTTCAAGGGACTATCGACTGACAGTTGCCCACTGAAATTTGATGTTCTTAAAACATATCCTAGTTTCAAACAAATGAACTTTCCGAGTGGCAACTTTCAGTCGATGCGTACACGGAAACACTCCATTGTTTTAATTGTTTACCACTAAATTTTCGTCCAACTAAAGACTGTCCTGGCTTTCGAATCTTCAGTGCACAAAGTTTGAGGTTTTAGATGAAAAGATGCAAAAAAAAAAGAACAAACAAACAAATACACAAACAGCTATTTCAACAGTAAAGAGACAAAGGAAGCGGAAAATATAAGAAGTTTATTGACGACTTTTACAAACTTAGCTTCAAAAACAATTGAAGTTGAACTATGTTTTTTGGACCTCGGCGAAGTGAAAGGCCATATTTTAAGTGAAAATGGCTGCCTTAGAAGTAATTTGCTTTCAAAAGTAGACGTGTTAAGACGAGTTGGGAGATTTTTCTGCCGATAGATACCATTGTTCCGGGTTTTTTTACCGGACGGGCACAATGTCCTGACAGTTTTCCTCCGCGGACAGAGGCGTTCCCAGACATTTTTGGGCAGTACGCACAAAGTCAGATTGATACTTAAGGACGGACCATTAGAAAAGTTATTGAGGGAGGGGGGTGGGGAATTTTGGAGCTGCACGATTTTTTTTGTTAACATTTCCCTGGCAGGAATATTTTTTCCGTATACAAGAATTTTTTTCTGGGCTACTCGCTGTGCGTGAATTTTTTTTCACTCAATTTTCCCTTGCATGAATTTCTTTTTGGTACTTCGTCCCCCACCCCACCCCCATAACTTTTCTAATGGCCCGCCCCTTAGCCAAAAGGAGACAAACATAGTTACAGATTATAATTACAGTCAGAAAAACACATTTATCATTTCAATCGTATTCTCATTCTCGCATAATTAATAACTTAGGGTATGGCTAATTGCGTTTTCCAGCAGTTTTTGTATTTCCTGTTATATAATTGCACGCACTTATATCAGGTTTACATGGAAGTACAAGACGAAGAGAGAATATAATACGGCCGGGCGCACTCCTCCGCAAGTGTGTTGAAGAAAATGCCAATATTGAAATTGCGCAACATTACCTTATCTACTTATCTATATATGAGTTCTAATTTCATATTAAAGGTGAGAAATTCTGGTATGCATTTGCGTATTTCGCGTAAAGGCAGGAAGGCCCCTGGCAGAGGAGCACTATTTCTTCACGTGTTCAATTAAAACCAATTAACAAAAACGAAAATTTCGTGGTGAACTATAATCGCTAATAGTTTTTTATCTGCGCTTGCGGACAATTACGTCTCAGCATGGCTTTGTCGTTATGAAAGTCGAACTCAGCAGGGAAGATTGTGGCACACGTGACCACAGTTCTTCCGAACGTTCTTAGTCGTCAGCCGATTAGACTGTAAACCTCCCAAAACCTATTTTCCTTTTTGTTTGTGGAGCGAGAGAAAAATTGGCCTCCGAATATCAAAACTGCAGGCGGGAAAGAATAGAGTCATTAGATATTCTCGCCTAGTCCAAGCTAGTCCAGTTAATATTGCGAAAGCTGTTGAGGCAGACGATTGTTTGTTTTTTTTACTTGTAAATTTCTTGTAGGATATCTACGGGGGTGAAATTTTTTTGGTAGCTTGTCATGTGCATGCCTCTTTAAAGGCTATTATTATTATTGTTATTATTATTGTTATTATTATTATTATTATTATTATTATTATTATTACTGTTATTATTAAAATAGCCCCCGCGTTTATTGTAACAAAAGACCATTTGTTTCATATAGATTATTGATTTCCCCAATGTCGAGGTGTTGTAATTTTAAGACAGAAGAAAAATGTCAATTGTCTGAATAACTTCCCACATGAGTTGGCTGAAGTTCTGGATTGAAAAATCATTATCTCGCCGAGGTCAAAATCACGATTTATATATTCTTCCTCAGTTCAGCTGATTCTACCAAACTCAGCCGAAACGTGTCTTTTATTTTGAACTGTGCTTCCTTACTGCCCTTGATTTCTTTGGGAAATTGTAAATAAGGGAGCGACATGTGAAACGAAACATTTCTTCTGATCTCGCGAGCTAATTAGAAGCATAAATGACGTTTTTAAGGGCTCAACCAATGACTTTTTCTTGATTTATACTTTTCTATTAAAGTCAGCAAGCCGGAAAATGCTTGTTTGCTTGCCGACTGTACTTCTAATGTAGAAATGACGTCCACGCAAACCATACATTCACACCGGCTTTTCTGAAATCCATATTTTGGGCATTATTAGGATTGCAAAAATTTTTAAATAGTAGATAGATTTTCATAAAAAGCTTACGATGAGCTGTTATTTTTGTGTATAGCCTGTGTAATTCTTTTATTTTAAGACTAATTGAAAATATTATTTATCTGGCTGAGCGTTTTTAATTTAGGGCGCTTCGACCCATTAAAACCCAAGCCATAATATAAACAGTCGATAAAGACAAAGACAGAAAGACGTAATTAAACTAAACACACTACCTACTTCGAAGAGCAGATGTTTCGCCCGGCGGAGTTTTCTCAAAGTCACAGTTTGCGGTACTCATATAATCAGTCTGCTACTCGGCAGTTTTTGTATACGCAATCACGCAGTTCCTTGTTCACTTGAGCGCTGAATCGTTTAAACGGGTCTTTATACTTAAAGTGGAAATATTGGCCGACTGAAAAAGCGTTCAATGAATAGTTAAAGAACTTCAAACACGGAGATAACTTGGCTAGAGTATGCTAATCGACCATGACGCTTAACTCAACAATCTGTCCAACAACCGCGTCCGATTTATATGAAACATATTGGTGGCTGGCACCTAAATATTTCAAGGAACTTGCTTGGAGACCAAAATATCTTGTCGTCATCGAATCCGGAGTCATGTTGGTTATCACAATAGCAGCTTTCACTGGAAACTTTCTCATCTGCTTCGCTCTTCTACGGAATCCAAGACTTCGAAATGCTACGAATCTACTGATTCTCACTTTGGCCGCTACCGACATGTTAACAGCTTGCATCACCCTTGCTGTACCTACAGTTGTTCTTATGAAAGGAAGATGGATCGTTGACATAAATCCCCTTGATGTAAGAAACTTGCCTTGCCAGTTTCAAGGAATTGTCTCGCCCGCTCTGACCGGATTTTCATTGCACATAATGGCCTTGACTGCTATAAATCGCTACATCTGCGTAGCACGACAAAGGCTGTACAACAAGTTTTTCAACAAACAAGCCACTCGTCTCATGGTTCTAGCTGACGGAACAATTGTTCTAGGCCTTACGACCATCCCGTATCCTGCGGGACTTGCTAAAATTACCCTCGACCCAAGACGGGCTCTTTGCTTTACGACCTTCCAACAGCCAAAATCAGCCCAGATGATTGCCAACTTGTTTTTGGCCTTCAACGTCGCAATTCCTCTGATTGTAATTTGCGTTTGCTATTTTCGAGTTTTTAAGGTAATAAGAAGTAGTTCTTTTCAAGTGCAAGTAGCGACTATCTCTTCGTCGCCGAATCCGGCAGCTTCGAAAATTAAAGAAGTTAGAATCACCAAAACCGTATTTGCTGTATTGCTGGGATTTATAACTTGCTGGATTCCTGCCATGGTCTGTAACTACCTGAGTTTTAACATGGTGGACCCTCGTTTTCCTCGCCAAGGAGAATTAGTGTTCACTTATTTCCTCAGTTTGAGTTCTGCCATTAATCCATTCATTTATGGATTTACTTGCCGAAAGCTGAGAAAGGAATTCTGGAATTCCATTTATCGCCAAAAAACTGAACGTGTAGTAGGAAGAAAAAATCAAATTATAACAGCAATGTGAGCAAGACAATAGGTTCAAATCCTATGGAACTTGGAGAATCTTTTCTTGCAGCGTTGAATCTTCAGAAATTGCTTTTTCTGTTTCGCTTTGGCATTATTTACTGTCATTATTGCGCACTTGTTTTATGGGTGGAAATGGATCCCTTTATGCATTAATAGTTAGCGATAAAAACAAACGACACCTTGGTTTCTTTTAGGGTTGCAGCAATGAAAACTGAAGTGTTTTTTTATTGAGACTGAAATGGAAGTGTTGGGTTGATATTCCTTTTGATGTGAATTCAAACCCTTTTTATTTGAACTCTCTTTTCTCTCCTTCCTTGCCTCTGTATAGTAATGAATACGAAACAGTCGCTCAGTGGCCTGTAATCGGCTAGGATGCACTGTGATAACGTCAGAAGAAAACAACACCAGGGCCGGTAACTTTCTGATAACTTTATTGAGCAATTCTTTTTAACTATATGTATTGCTAAAATCGGTCAAAACGTTCGTTTTTGAAAACTCTTTACAAAGCGCGTGGGTCACACGAGGACGGTATAACGTTGACTTGTTCCAAGTCGCTCGTTGTGACTGGAGGAGGACGTGCGCGCGATCCACGTGCGTGACTGAAAAAAAAATTGGCGGTTGGTTCGTCTTCTATCATCAAATCACCCGCAACACACGCAAATATTCCGCACACGAGTTTTGCAATCATCTGAAGATCGATCACCGCGCTACACATGCACATATACAGAGCGCGTTTTGGAATCACCAGCTAATCATGTCTTTTGTCCCCGAGAAAAAACTAGCGACTTGTCTAAAGTCTAGGTCAAACGTGTGCCCTCGTATGGGTTACGTAAACGTTTTTGCTCTCATACACAGTATATATTGTGTCCCAAAACCTGTAGAAACCTAGAAGCCAAGTTAGGTAAGCGAGATGGGTGATATGTGCTGCTGACTGGTTGTTTTTAAGGACGACATTTCTTCTTGTCCCGAAGATACAGATGAATTTTTCCGGACTTTGTAACTGTTGTTGATTGTTTGTAACGCCAACGCAGGAACAAACAACATTGGAATTTCTTTTGCTTCCCCAACGTTGGTATTTTCTTTTCACTGTGGCACGGAATTCAGTGCTTCGTACAACGTGAAGAAGAAAGATGAAAAATCCCTGCGGTCACAAAAGAGCTTTGTCTTACAGACCAGTTAATTTAACCGGCATTTTAAATGGAATGTACCGTCCACGGAGACAAGCGCGAACGGTTTCGAGCAACATACAGACACACGCAAACTCAGGAACTACACTCAGGAACAAATACCACGGACCCACACTACTTACCTATCGAGGTCCTGACGAGGGACTATCGACGGATAGTTGCCTCGTTGAAATTTGGTGTTCTTAAAACATATGCTAGTTTTAACAACATGAACTTTCCAAGGGGCAACTTTCAGTTGATGCGTCCCGGAGACAGAAACCGCTCTCTTGTTTCAATAGGTCATCACTAATTTTCTTCAACCGCTCTTTGAGCTGCCCAATCGAATCTTCAGTGCACCAAGGGTAAAGTTTCAGATGAAAACCTGCAAAACAAAACTTAAGCAGGAAAGGAATAGGAATGGAGAGAAAAACAAAGGAAAAGAGCGAAAATATAAGAAACCCTACCCCTACTTAATAGAATACAAAGTTTATCAAGCGTACAAAATGGTGTCTTTTACAAACTTAATTACTTTCAAAAACACTCACCGTGTATGAAGTTAGTTCTGTATTTTTGCGTTTTCTTTCCTCGCGAATCTTTTGAACGGTCCCTTCGCTGACCACGGCGAAGCAAGAGGCTAGGCAAAACAGCTGCCTTAGAAGTAATTTTCTTTTTTTTTCATCGGACAGCACTACTTCCTGACAGTTTTCCTCCACAGTGGAGCACTATTGCGTGACGTGTTTAATTTAAACCAATCAACAACGGAGAAAATTTAGCGGTGAACTATAATCGCTGTTAGTTTTTGTCCGCGCACGCGTACAATCTCGTCGCAGCATGCCGGCTTTGTCGCACAGGTGACCACATTTATTTCTTTCGAATGTTCTTACCGTCAGCCAATTAGACTATAAACCTTCCAAAACCTATTTCGCTATTGGTTCGTAGAGCGAAAGAAAAAATTGGCCTACGAATATATATATATATTTAACAATTATTCTACGAGGGCGCGCTGGATATCGGATGTTATTATTCAACAAATTTTCACTATGCCCATATATGGTAAGGAAGCCCTCAATATCTGTCATCCGTACATGACAGATATCCTGCGATATACGTAAATGACCATATTTGGAAGTGAATGCAGATTTTCTTTCATTGCTTGTTTGGCAGCCATTTTGAAAAGCGAGGTAGTTTTAGCAGTGTTATCCGGAAATTTTAACTCCCTGGAAGAAACTTTCCACGATTTAATGCTCTCAAAAAGTCAACAATGTTTGCTTCAGCTCACAAAGATATCCAGAGGTTGACTTGGAATTTTCATAGTGAGAACTCAACCAAGAAAATGCTATTGCGAACGAAGCAGCAGACTTGCTCACGGAAAGTTGTAAAGTTGAAAAGATTTTAATTCACAGGAAGAGGACTTACACTCGGTAAGGAAGCAATATTTTTTTTTACTTTGTCTTGTCATTTCCAAACATGAGTTTGTAAATAAGTCTTTTTAAGTGAACGGTAGTAAACTTCGATATCTTGAAGTTCTGTTTTGATTTTTATTATGTGTTGCTAGCTTTTAGTGTTTTCATCATAGAACCATAGTTTTTCTCGTTCTGAAAATGGTCGTCGATGAAAATTTGTTGAATAATAAAACAATTATCCTGCTCAATCTTGCGGAATATCCCCCGATTTAGCCAACTCGGCCTACGGCCTCGTCGGCTAAGTATCAGGTGATATTCCGCGCGATTTCGCAGGATAATTGTTAAATAGATAACCAACGAGGCGCGTAGCGCCGAGTTGGTAATACTGAATCATTTGATATCCCGCAAGCCCGAGTAGAATAATTGTTTTATTAAAAACTTAACCACTGTTAAAATCAAGAAAGAACGGGAAAAATGAGAAAAGAAATTTAAACGGAACAAGAATCGATCACATGACTGAACGAAAAAGGCGCCAAAACCTTGCGAAGTGTTGCAGCGTTTCACTGCAAAGCTGAATGAATCAATGAAAAGTGCTCGAAAGTGAAAAAAGTAGCACAAGTTTTGGAGAAAAATCTTCTAATTATTGGCTCTGAAATATGGTACATGTTTGATTTTTCCTGAGACATTGTTGTAATCTCGTTCAAAGCGGATTGAAGCTGTACAATTTCACCACATTAACTGCTGGAGTTGAAACTAAACAAGTTTGTAATCTGTTCGCACAACGGAGGTATCATGTGCGTGTTTGATCGAACTGAAGACAGAACAAATTGAAGAGGTAATTTCTATGCAGCTCAGAAGCAAGATTACTGTAGCGAGGAACATTAGAATTCACCATCATAGTTTGTTAAACGCAAAGCGCAAAATGCAGTTGTTCTCGGTTTAGAGGTTGCGGACGGAATGGTAAAAACAACATTCAAACAACTGGAAAAGCGATTCAACTCCGTTTACATGGCATCCGATTTCTATCTGAGCATTTGGACCTGTTGGAACACAGAGCTACAACGAGTGCAGGTAAACCAGTGTCAATTTTGCGTGTGTAAAGCCGAAAAAAATCTCGCTCTTCCCTCCTTCTTGGTGGTTTGCAGCTGTATTTTTTTTAGTACTTGTTTAGACTGATTCATGATTTTCGCACCGACTTGCCATGAATGTGTGATGGTTTTATTAAAATGCTCCTGCCCCATTTCATTGTGTTTTATTTTATGTCTTGTCTTGATATTTTGAAGTGGAAAGCCTTCCTGATAAAACCTACCGTTTGTTCAATTTCAATGATCGACGTGACGATCGATGAAAGAAATTAATTGTAAACAGAACGCTTTATGCTTAAATTTCCATTTCTGCACAGTTTCTTCAAACAATTTTGACTTGTGTTAGACGACGCTGTTGGTGATGCTTGTTGGTGACGCTGTTGGAATTTCTGCTTAATTTAAATTCGCTGCCAAGTGATTTTTCTCGTCCATTTTTCTCGCCGGGTTGCTCGGGAGGAAAAAACTTTCAGCTCACTTTGTTGTTGAATGTTCAGTGACCATATTTGGTCGCAGCAGGTATATGAGCTGATAGCCTAGCTCCGTTCAGCCAATCAAAATGCTAGAAATCCAATATACCTTGTCCAGTTTTTAATAAATATATATATAACTGAAACATTTCCTCTCATTGCTAACTCCATTGGTGCGTGTCTTACAAGTAACGTGATCTACGAAGCCACAGTCACAACAACAACCGGGGACACAAAGACCTACATTGGAATGACAGAGCACGAATTTAAAACGAGATACAACAACCACAAACTCTCTTTCAGAGACCGAAAGCATTCGCACAGCACAGTACTTTCAAAACACATCTGGGACTTGAAAGACAGCAACACCGACTATCAAATTAATTGGCGCATCATCAAGGGACAAATGCATACAGGGGAGACCCTTCCCGTTGGAACCTGTGTCTGTCTGAGAAACTCTGCATCTTGTCCGCTCGTGACGTTTCCCTCCTCAACAAGAAATCTGAGCTGGTCACTAACTGTCGTCATGAGAACAAGTTCTTCGCAACAACCAATCAGAACAGGCGCCGTTCTGAAACTTTCTCACATGTACACTCAGTCTGATGATCGCTTAGTGCGTGAAACTCGAGTTACAATTACTTTCTATCTTTAAATTTGTATTTAGCTCTGCATATTCATGCATAGAGCACTCCTAGGATAAGTGAAGCAATCTCTTCATTGTTTATTTATTTATATATATATATATATATATATATATATATATATATATTGTAGCTGTCGTTGTCCTTTGATACAACTCATGTGCTAAATTAGACAATATTCACAGGAGTGAAAATGTGTAATTTTTTTGTCGCTTATCATTTGTTGGCCTCTTGATGACATGGTTTATAAAATAGTGTATTGTGTAAAAAAAGACCATTTGTTTAATATGTATTATTGATTTCCCCAATGTCAGATGTGTTGTGATTGCAAGACTTAAGAAAAAAGACGGTAGTCTGAATAACTTCCCACATAGTTTGTTTGAAGTTCCTCATAGAAAGTGATTACTTAACTTCTCGCCCAGGCCAAGATCACGATTTATATATTCTTCTTCAGTTCAGCTGATTTGACCAAACTCAAGATTAAATATGCTTCCTCGCTGCTCTTGGTTTGTTTGCGAAATTGTGAATAAAGAAGCGATATGCTGAGCAAAACATTTTGGTTTTCTGATCTCGTGAGCTAATTTAAAAGTATAACTGACGTTTGTACGGGCCCAATTTATGACTTTTACTCCCGCGATTTTCTTCTTCTATTCAAGTCGGCAAGCCGGAAAATGCTTGTTTGCTTGCTGAGTGTAGTTTCAAGGTAGAATGACGTCCATGCAAAGCACATATTCACCCTTTTCGAGAATCTACAATTATAAGGATTGCAAAAAATTTCAATTAGTAGATAGATTGCTATTTAGCATACGACAAGTTAATTTTTTTCTGCATAGCCTTATTAATTGAAAATATTATTTATCTGGCTGACGGTTTATAATTTAGGGCGCTTTGAGCCATTAGAAAACAAGCCATAAACCAGTCATAAAACACACTGACAGACAGAAGTAATTAAAACTAAACATACTACCTACTTCGAAGAGCAGATGTTTCGCCACGGAGTTTTCTCAAAGTAGCAATATGCGCAACTTATATAATCATTTGCCATTCGGCAGTCCTTGTTTACGCGGTTCCTTGATCACTTGAGCGCTGAATTGTTTAAACGGGTCTTTACACTTAAAGTGGAAATATTGGCCAACTGAAAAAGCGTTCAGTGAACACTTCAGAGAACTTCAAACACTGAGATAACGTGGCTAAAGTATTCTAATCAACCATGACGTCGCTTAACTCAACATTCTGTCCAACAACCGCAACCGATTTTTATGAAACATATTGGTGGCTAGCACCCAAATATTTCAAGGAACTTGCTTCGAGACCAAAATATCTTGTTGTCATTGAATCCGGAGTCATGTTGATTATCACAATAGCAGCTTTCACTGGAAACTTTCTCATCTGCTTCGCTCTTCTACGGAATCCAAGACTTCGTACTGCTACGAATCTACTGATTCTCACTTTGGCCGCTACCGACATGTTAACAGCTTGCATCACCCTTACTGTATCTACGATTATTCTTATGAAAGGAAGATGGATCGTTGACATAAATCCCCTTGATGTAAGAAACTTCCCTTGTCAATTTCAAGGAATTGTCTCGCCCGCTCTGACCGGATTTTCATTGCACATAATGGCTTTAACCGCTTTAAATCGCTACATCTGCGTAGCACGACAAAGGCTGTACAACAAGTTATTTAGCAAACAAGCCACTCGTTTCATGGTTCTAGCTGACGGAACAATTGTTTTAGGCCTTATGGCCATCCCGTATCCCGCGGGATTTGACAAAATTACCCTCGACCCAAGACGGGCTCTTTGCTTTACGACCTTCCAACAGCCGAAATCAGCCCAGATGATTGCGAACTTGTTTTTGGCCTTCAATGTCGCAATTCCCTTGATTGTAATTTGTGTTTGCTATTTTCGAGTTTTTAAGGTAATAAGAGGCAGTTCTTTTCAAGTGCACGTAGCGGCTATCTCCTCCGGGGCAAGGCCAAGTGTTCAACTTACATCGAATCCAGCAGCTTCGAAAATTAAAGAAGTTAGAATCACCAAAACCGTATTTGTTGTATTGCTGGGATTTATAACTTGCTGGATTCCTGCCATGGTCTGTAACTACCTGAGTTTTAACATGGTGGACCCTCGTTTTCCTCGCCAAGGAGAATTAGTGTTCACTTATTTCCTCAGTTTGAGTTCCGCCATTAATCCATTCATTTATGGATTTACTTGCCGAAAGCTGAGAAAGGAATTCTGGAATTCCATTTATCGCCGCAAAACTAAACGTATAGTAGGAAGAGCAAATCAAATTGTAACAGCAATGTGAACATGACCCAATCCTATGGAACTTGGAGAATCTGTTCTTGCAGCGTTAAATCTTTGGAAATTTCTTTTTCCGGCTGTAGTTTCGCTTTGGCATTAATTACTGTCATTATACTAAATTGAAGGTGTTCCCTGTTTTATCGGCTGAAATGGATAAATCTTATATGCAGTAAAAGTTAGTGATAAAAACAAACGACATTCTGAATTCTCATTTTGATCCGGTTTCTCCCATTTGGCCTGGACAGAAACTTCTCTTTTATCGGACAAAAAACTGGCTAGAGTCCGTTAAGGCAGAAGATATTGCAGCAATGAAGGCTAAAGCGCTTTTTTCATTGAGACTGACATGGAACAGTTGGGATAATATCCCTTTGATGTGAATTCAAACCATTTTTATTTGAACTCTCGTTTCGTTTTCCTTGTCCCTGTAATGAATACGAAAGAGTCGCTCAGTGGGCTAAAAAGCTAGGATGCCCTGTGAAAATGTCCGAAGAAAACAACACCAGTGCGGTGACCTTCTTGCAACTTTATTGAGTAATTCTTTTCTTATTGTGTGCATTGCTAAATTCAGTCAAAACGTTCGTTTTGAAAACTCCTGACAAAGAAGGTGGGTCACATGAGTATGGTCAAACGAAAGACTTGTTTCAAGTCGCTCGTTCTAACCTTGGAGGAGGAAGCGCGCGATCCACGTGCGTGAAAAAATGGCACGCAACACACGCAAATATTCCACGTGCGAGTTCAACCTCGTTCCCAGGGTTCTCTCTCTTCCTCCCTGGAGAGAGGACCCTGGGAACGAGTTTGGCGCGAGTTTTCCAATCATCTGAACGTCGCTTACAGCGCTACACATGCACATATACAGAGCGCGTTTTGCAATCGCCAGCTAAACATCTCTTTTGTCTCCGATAAAAACCGAGCGACTTGTAGATAGTCTAGTTTGTGCCCTTTTATGGGTTAGGTAAACGTTTTCGCTCTCATGTACAGTATCATTTATACATATTGTGACCTAAAACCTGTAGAAACCTAAAAATAAAGTTAGGTAAACGAGATGGGCGTTATGTGGTGCTGACTGGTTGTTTTTGAGGACGACATTTCTTCTTGTCCCGAAGATACAGATGAATTTTTCCGGACTTCGTAACTGTTGTTGATTGTTTGTAACGCCAACGCAGGAACAACATTGGAATTTCTTTTGCTTCCCCAACGTTGGTATTTTCTTTTCACGGTGGCACGGAATTCAGTGCTTCGTACAACGTGAAGAAGAAAGATGAAAAATCCCTGCGGTTATGAACAAAAGAGCCTTGTCTTACAGACCGGTTTAATAGGCAGTTGAAGTGAGAATGGCCTTCCCCGGAAACAAGCTCGTACGGTTTCGAGCAACACACACACACGCAAAAAGGAAAAGAAAGAAAGAAAAAAAAAAACAAACCTCAGAGGAATCAACTCTTCCTCTTGTACCAGTATATATAATGTAAAAAGTCAATCCACTTTTGGCTACTTATGAAGTTTTCTCTTATGAATGCTGAAAATCCCAATGTGTACGTTAATTTAAAATTATTTAGTGACGTACACCGGAACCCCGGCAGGCTACATAAATGTCGTATTAATGGGGTCTTGAGAAAAAAATGACCACATAAGCTATCCTTCGGGCTAAGAAAAAGTGGTCGCCGGTAGTGTACGTTCCACCGTACTACAAGACGTTTGTATTTTGTACGTGCTCTCCTGTGAACCGGCAACCTCGCAATTGGTTTGCTTTGCTCGCGAATTTCAATTCACCCCGCAAACGAGTAATACATAGCACACCTTAACGACTTTTCAACAGAAGAACTACACGTATTACCTGTAATGAGTTGCAGATGGTGAAGAGGTACTGACTTGTTAATCCAATGGGTTCAGTGACAGTCAACACACCAAAGACCCAGGTCACGCCCAATAATGGGAAAAGTACCAGACATGCCCTTAACACCCGCCTGAAAGAACAAGCCAATAAGTTTTTTAAAAACGCCGACTTCAAGATATTCAGCGATCTGAAGATCGAAGGTTGGTAGTTTGAGGCGTGGTCTTTGCATCGTATTGTGTTCTTGGAACTTTACCCCACATTGTCTCTCTCCATAAATCGTCACTGGCGAAAATTGCTGAGGTTAACCCAGCGATTGATGAGCTAGCAACTCTTTCAGGGGGAAGAATTAATGCCCCTATTCACTGCACTCTAGAGACATTTAAAAACCCGGTATAGTTCCTGCAGCCCTGAGCCCACGATTCGCACTAGGCTCGTGAAGAATTTCCCTAAATTCAAGATGACCACCTGTTGGCGATTTTTACCAGAAAGAAAAAAAAAGCAACTGTAATTTACAAATTGGATGAATTCAATCTTAAATTCATACGCTGTGTTTAAGCTTTAGCTACTTTTCTCTCATGCCACATGAAAGTATTCATATGCATAACAGTTTATGTTAAACGTTGTCACATAAAACGTGTAACATGAATGCCACGTTTGGTGAAAATGTCACACTTACTTGAATTTGCTGTTCTCCGTACTGTTTGCGGGGTGCATCGTAAACAATTCTCTCGCTACTCGAGCAAGAACCAAGAAATTTAACTGGCGAAACGAAAAGAACGCGATCACTCGCGTCACGTCGCTTTAACTTCTGCAGTGTATTTTGAATTGGATGAAACGATGAAAATCAATTCTGACCATTCAAATGAAATATGCTGCGTTGAACATTTCCATGGAGTTCAGTGTTTGTTATGCTGTACAAGATAGTTTTAACATTTTACTGTCCACTAGAAAACCTAAAATGTTACCATTCAAAACAAAACTACTGCAGAGAAGTACTTTCACGCGGTACTGTTTGTTGCACTGTCGTACAAAGTTGTTGTAACTATTGGATTTGTGAAAACTGAAACTTTTGGTTTTGTGGATGAAATCCTAAAAAGTGCGAGTGACCATTCAAATGACGAAAGTTTAATATTTACTTTTTAATAGTTTACAAAGAACTAATTAGTAAGGAGGGATCATTCGAAAAATTGAGTCAAGAAACAAACTTACCGTGGATATCACAAGAACAGGACCCACGAAAAACCAAACAAGGCCATTAGAAAATGATAACCAGCAACTAGAGAGAGAGAGAAAATGTACATTAGCTCATAACTAGTTAGGTTTGTTGGAAAAAATGCTTTAAAAAGTCAAGTGTTATAGTCCATGGTCATGATTGGATAGGGGGGGGGACCAAGAAAACAATCTTAATTACTATTGACTCTTTCACTCATTGGCATACCTTCGCCCATATGGTTGGTTCTAACCTCTGAGTCTGTAAGCGAAACCCTGACGTGTAACCATTCACAAGAAAGCTACGGAGTAGTACGTAATTTCTGGAATTTATTATTATTATTATTATTATTATTATTAGTATTATTATTATTATTATTATCATTATTAATATTATTATTATTATTATTATTATTATTATTATTATTATTTTGTGGGATTTTGGAAGTGAAAAGGTAAAAGGGCACCTTTTAAAACGTGAGGGACGCAGCGACCTTCACCTGGCACGTCCGCCGTGACCTATCGAGGTGGGTGTTTCAACCGGTACAAATTGTCGCAGCTATTTGGACTTGAAAATTTCCTCCATGGTCTCTCTCTCGACGGAAATGTTGGAGATCACCCGCTAATAACAACTAGAGTCCAGTTTAGGAATGGCACGTAGTATTCACTACGTTCACACGCAAAAAGCCAAGTCAGTTCCAGTTTTTAAGAGCCTTAAAGTTTGAATCAGTTCATGCGTTTACTCGCGTGAAGTTCGTATGAAAACGATGCCGAAAAGGTACCAGCAAACCGAATTTCGCGACGATAAAACTTTTGGATGACAGTTACTTCATTTTGAACTCACAGTTAACGTAAAAAGCAAGAGCAATAATGGTAAAAAGCTAACATTTCAGAAACATTGTTAATTTTTGCCGTTATGACGGGAATTGCGCACGGGTCGCACGTTCAGGACTACTGTGAATACGTAGTATCATTTTAAGGACAAATTTATGGCAGTCAGTGCTTATATATTAACTCACAAGCTGTCACTCATGTAACTCGCAATGCCGTTCTCAGAGGTCGCTGCTGTCAAGAGGGAGATTAATACCAGAAATATGGGAAAACCTGAAGAGGAAGAAGAAAAATTGTATTTGTATTTTCCTCCTTATCAGCGTTGTCGGCAGTCACTATGAGACTCCATGTTGTTTAGTCCGAACTCTGGAGTTCAAAACTCACCCAAAGTTTGTGGGTAACCGTGCTTGTTTCTACAGGCGTCAATTATCTCAGCCGTTGTCTTAAAAACTAAACCAAAGGAGTTAAATTCAGCGGGCTAAAACAAAATTCATGTTCCTGGATTGTGATTAGTAGAGTTCAATCCATCTTATTCGGTTAGTAACATTGTAATCAGTCACTTTTTATTCAACAAAGTTTTTTCGTTTGTTGTTGTTGATGTCCGTAAACACAACCGCTATTCGGGTTATGAACTTCACAGTTTGCGTGTTATTGCAAAAGACAAACTCACCCCAACAAAATCCATAGAAACGCCACATTTTAAGTTCAATGTCGAATACTTTGACCACCTTGTAGTACAGCATCAAACCCTCGATCAACATCCAACAAAACGACACCAAAAACAAGTAATGCAGTGATGCTGCTACTGTTGTACAGACGGCCTGAGAAAGAAATGTAGTTTGCTAAGGAATCACATGCAGTTACGAACATTAAAATGTGACCAATCAAAGCTATATACGTAGCCAGTTTGATCATGAAGGCCCAATGAACTCACCGAAATTTAATTTTAACTCTGCCGTTTAATGTTACCTGACTAAATATTCAGTCAAACGGTCATCGCGTTACGTACGTACTTTGCTCTGCGTAGCGTTAATTCCCAAAATGAAGATCAGTTGCGCCACTGCAATGGATATAACGAAGTTCAACCTAATCTGAGTATCTTCTGCCTTCAGATTTCTAAAGGTGTAAAAAGAGGGATAGGTATGTAAAGCTCTCACCATTTCATTCAATTGTTAGTCGCTATTGAAATAGTAAATTTTATTTAGAAGAGTCAAATATCTACTCACAAAAAAACTAAATAAGCCACAATCGTTATGGATTCTCCCGTTAAAGATAAGGCACAGCCAACGTAGGTGGTTATTTCCAGTGCAACTTGGTGCTTCACGGAAATCTAAGGAAAGGCAGAAAGTCGTTAGTTAATTCAGTAAATGTAGTTAGAGATAAACTGGGTGTTAGCCTTTCACGATTTTGCGCGCCTATTTACCTGGTGAACTTACTCAGGGCAACGTAGATCCCCGAAAGCGCTACCAGGACTAGCTGAAGCAACAACCCGTTCAGGCCTTGCCTAGTTCCTGTACGGCTTTCCCTGGCCTTCACGGTCAATCCATTTCGGGGACGTATCCTGACCACGTGACCTGAAACAGTTCGACCACGACGAAATAAGAAGGCCAAGGAACTAGGCAAGTTCAGGCCTAGGCCATCATTGATCTCAGCTGGCTGAAGAGGCACTCTCAGTGGTACAATGCTATACAGACATCGTTTGAGGCCTTCAAAAGGAGGCTACAAAAGGAGACTACTGTGGAATAGGGAAGGCGAAGGAGAGAGTCAGCCTCCAAAGCGCCAACTAACCAGGTCCTCAAGTGCTAAGCTTACTGGCTGATGCGGCATACCCAAGAAGAAATTACTTAGCATACCATCCTCCTTACTCGATTTTTATTTCAAAGAACACCAGCTTGAATTTTACCGTCTTTCTCTCTTTATTAGAACACGGAATGCTTTCGATATTGCTGATCCTTGCAGTATACAGGACGCTTGTCACAATGAAGCTGGTACACATGACCTCGCTCGCCACGGGTCTCTCAGTGGATTGGTGGTAAGGCCTGGTGTGAGGTAGGTAATGGTTTTGATTCTCTTGACGGCCTCAGATTTTTCCTTTGGCCCACGCTCGTGAATATTACATCTTTCTTAATACAAAATGTGACAACAACATTGAGAATCGTCAAAAGTTACACGTCTTTGCCTCGAGTTTTGATTCGGTGGTATATTTGTGTCGTTAAATTTTTGTATCTACAGCTAGCTGAAGAGAATTCCTTCAGTTTTGCTCTAAAGGTCAGTCTTTGGGAAAGTGCTGTTTAGCATCATGTCTGACCTTGTGATCCTTGACTTGCATTAGTACTGCAAAGTGAGTCAGATGATCACAGCTGCAAAGTATCCTGGTACTGGTAGAGTTGATGACCTTGCAACCCCTCTTTGACCAGGAACCATTAAAGGCACTCCTGGTTTGAAACAAAATGAAACAGTTCTAACTTGTTATATATCCCAATTTTTATTTGACCTAACACGCTCGCTCTCATAGGCTATTTCATAATCGAATAATCAGGAAGTAAAAACTTAGTTCTAAATATGCCAATGTGAATTACAATTAATAATGAAGCATAAGTCGTAGGCATTCATTGGTTTAGGGTAACTAATGAACCTCTAGATCTGCTTTGTTATTTTAAGGAGATAAATGTTCTTGTACTCTGTGCTATTGCCTGCTTGACGTTAACTGTGGCAAAGCGCTGACATATTCGGGTTGTCCAAGTTGAAATCGATTTAGATCAAGGTTTTCTTAAGCCACGTAATAAGCCTTGTTTCAGTCCATATACTTTATATCCAGGAGTACGTGCTAGAGAAAAATGTGGTATCACTAATATTGCACGCCTACCTGGCGTCTGATGCCGTTCAAACAAAAGCGGTGTCTTCTTCATAATGGAGCGCCACTTTGTTAGTGGATCTGGGGCATCTAATCACCCGGGGGTGATCAGATCAATTTTTTACGTCATCATTTGCAATTTTTAGCCGATAGCTTTGTGTTGCAAGCTGGAAGAAATATTGTCTCCTCCAACAGGACCTTGATGCAGCAAGATTTACAGTTTTCCGCACTATACTGTTGCCTCTTGCACAAAATTTTGATTACTGTTTGACAACGTTCTGACAACTTTGGACCATTTTACGTTTCTGGGGAAACCCCCTCCCCCATCTATCCCTCCCCTAACCCAACCTTTTGCTGTAAGTCAACCTCTGCAGAGGAGCCAGAGAGAACATGGAAGCCATAAAAACTTGTCAAAGAGATAAGTGTAATTAACAAAAAACGTTGTGCAAGTAGCAATAGTACAGCACATTGAGGTGTAAATCTAAAAATCGAACAGTTTCTTCAATTTCTTTCCAGGGCTTCACAGCAGACTATGTTAAGTTGCAAGAACAAAGGCAATCGGCAATACACTTACTTGATAGAGAAATTCCAAAATACGCAGTCGGACTTTTGCGTAGCTGGTGAGATGGTCTGAAAGGGAGAGAAAGCGTAAACGGGAGATGAGCGAATTTTGAACTAAAATGGCTTTCTCACGAATTCAAAAACTGTAAACTACGTCGGCTAACTAGCTTATAACGCAACCTAACGACTTCACCAAACATGCAGAAGTCGCACCTTACACCTTCCTAGCAGGCAATTTTAGATTTAGGACTGAAAAAGCTCGAGGATATAACGACTATAAATTAAGTTATCACCTTCAGGTTACGGAAGTCAACAGCAACTTTGCCTTGAAGGAGACTCTTTCTGGGCTCGACTGTGATGGCGATGATGCGAGATCCAATATGTCCACTCTGCGTTTTAATTCTTCATGCAAATGAATCAGAGAAGAGAAAGATGGCCATAAACACTACAATTAAGTCAAAGTGCAGTCACAAATGTGACGGCATAACTTTAATTATCAAAATAAATAAATTAAAACTAAGATTATTTAGACAAAATCCTGAAATGTGATAATTAAAACTAAAAGGTTGTCTATCTCAGTGGTTATTAACGGGTATATCAGTTGTGAAGGCCCAAAAGACTAACCCAGAATATCACCCTTAATAGACTCCTGGGTTCAAAATATTTATTACGTTATTTTTAAAAAGCCAAATCCCCCTCGGAGTACTCCTTATAGTTGGTTCTAGGTATACGAAGGGGTCACCGTTTCGGGGTTTGAACTTCGTAGCCGAGAGCTTTCCCGTGCCCCCCTCCCCCCCCCCCCCCACCAGCAAACAAAACGAACGCTACAGGGACAACAAATCCTGAATTATTAGTCTTACCCATCAAGCGAATCTTGAGCCTGCGGTGGAAGTAATTTGTGGACATTATCGTACAGAACAGCTGTCATATGACCACCTAACAACAAAAAACACCACAGCCAGTGGAATTAATACATGCAATACAATAGTTCGTAAACAAATTTTACAAAGATGGGACATGACTTAAATTAATTAGAAAAAGTGAGTGACGATTGCATTTCCCAAGAACATCAACATCTTCATCGAAGCAGTAGTATTACAATTTAGAAAACCAGGGTTCATTGAACTCCGCAATATTGACCAATCTTACCGTGTTTGTGAAACATGCTGGCAGGCAGTCGTATTTGAACATCGCTCTGATTGAACTGAATGCCAACATTGGGAGGTCCCGGTGCAGCGGAAACTACTACATTTTCAGTGTTTGAAGGGACTTTCTTCATGATAATAACTAAAACGTTAACAAAGTGATTAGTAATGTTTTCAGTTTGGTATTGGACAATAGATCACTAGTAAGTCTTGCTTGAAACAGCTGCTTTAAAACATCATCTTTGATGGCGGATACCAGACTTAAAAACTATCGTTTCTAGTTTCTATATAATGATTATCCCAAAATGCCTTCTTAGGTCTGTATTGTGAAAAGGAAGGGATAAGCGAGGGCGTTTCAAAGAATTTGAAGGAGATAGAGAACGATTAAAACTATTAAAATTTAAAAGTGAATGAAAATTACAAAAGAAGTCGATGGACAGACACTAAATCAAACTGCTGTCCACCCGAAGTGCTCTAGAAGAAATTGCAGACTAAGTTGTGAATATATTTCTTTTCCCTCCCTAACGAATTTATTTTCGCACTGATTTAAAACATAAATCTAAAGTTGGAAAAGAAGCTAACGTTATTTACCATTTCTTATTGTTTCCTGGCAGTAGAGTTGACGTTTTAGATTTATTTTAAGACGGATTCCGCTCAACGTTCGAGCAATAAGTGCAAAAAATATTTACCAAAAAACTACTCATAGGACGGTAACATTTTAAATGCTATTTGAAACATCTCACTCTAGTTCACTTGCCCAAGTGACCCCGCGATGAAATTCTCAAGCATTCTCAAGAAAATTAATTTCAAATGTCGTAAAAGTATGCTAAAAACGGGCGCCATTTTGTTTTGAACTGACATGAAGCGTCTTTTTAATTGAAATATGGATAACTTCAAATCCAATTTTCTCTCGCGGGGTCAGCCTGGGAGCAAAAGTAACGATAAGTTCTTCTTATCTGTTCTCAAAATGTGACAGTGCTGCAAGTATTTTTTTGGTAACTTAATTTTTGCACTTACTGCTCGAACGTTGAGCGGAAATCGTCTTAACTCCTTAAAGGGTAGGAATAGTAAGGACTGGACTAGAGTTATTCCAACTCTCGATGTGGAGTTAAAATAACTCTCAAAAAAGGGATTTATTTTGAACTTAACGTTTTATCTACAGGATATAATTGGAGTCAAAATTACTTTTTTGAAAATTACGGTGCATTTTTTTTAAATGATAACAGTCCACATATACCGTACTCGTCCCGCCTCTCAATGACTGTATCGTTCACGTTTGTTAACTGTTGTTTAGCATAAGATTTGACAAACGTTTCCAACTCTTCTGTAGCCAGTAGAACGTTAACATTCTCTTCAGACGTTTTCAGTTGGATTAACAACCTGTCGGTTTCGTTCATGGCTTTCTGAAATAGATAATTAATTAAAAACAAGACAAATTATGAAGTGAGTGTTTTTTTGCTAAGGAGCACGGGACATGTCACAAACGACATGTGACAGGGAGAGAACTAATTAGTTATCCATTCTACAAGCTATCAAGTAAAGTAAAGCTTATGCTTAAACTACTAGCCGGAACAAATGAGCGTATCCTCAATTCCCCGAGAAAGAGAGTAAAACAAAGCTTTAACAACGATTCTAGAATAATATTACAAGCAAGTGTAAACAGCTAACCTGCAAAGAGGATGGATCACTCTCGTTCAAAGAGCGAATAGTCTTCAAATAGTTGTCAGTCTGAAACAAAAGTAATGAAATTCTCTTAAGTAATCACTGTCGGGTTTATGAGAGCCAGTGAAGGTGTGGAGTGTAAATTTTTCTTACCCGTCCTCTCTCGTTATTGTGCCCATATACGGTTGCTTGCGTCATCTTCAGGCTGTCAGATGTTGGCGTCTCTGCAGTTGGGATGGTTTTCCTTACTAACATATCAAAAATATGAAAAATACCTGATTGTGTACTGTAGAAAGGCAGGGAAACGAATTCTGTATATCTACAAATTCTCATTTCGAACAGACTTATATGAAATCGATATAAATAAAACTCAAGTTACCACTTTGTATTCAGAAAAAATTTTACAAGAAAACTAAAGGCCCATGTTCTATTCCTGGTGATGTTAGTGGTTATGGACTTGTTAGACCTCCCCCACCAGTTTTGTCAAAGGGTTTTTTTAAATTCTCAAACTTTTTAACGCTGTGAAAATATTTTCTTGCTTCAGGCCCTCACCTGAATCTGTCACTGTTTAATGGTCGTGGTGATTGTAGCGCGCAAAGTGGCTGACTGGTAGTGCTGAGGTGATAAAGTACATTAGTGATGATGATGATGGTGACGCTGAAAGTGATGGTGGTGATTAAAATTGACGGTGATAATAGTGATAATGATAATTAATAATGGTAATAGGACTGAGTGCACTTCCATTTGAAATCATGCCTGGCAATAGCCAATCAGACTCGAGATTCTTGTTAAATTATGAGAATTACGATAATAATATGTTGACTACAGTGATGACCATCTACTCGTGAGCTTTGTTAACTCAACATGGATGGTTACCAGTCAGATTCTCTGCGCCCTTTCTGTCCCCGTGTCAGCGAGGTGGAAGCTGAAACTACCCAAGATGTTCTAGTTGTATATATACAGTAAAATAAACGAATACTACAGGATTGTTAAGGTAATCCACATAAAACGAAGGGGAATAACCGCGTTGGAATAACACCTTCTCCACGAGAAGCCAAGGAATACTTCTAGTTGCTTCACAAGACAGCAGTGTGTGGACAGCAACGTCAGTGCGCCGATTTTTAAAGTTCTACCCTCATGATGTTACACTATACGTCCATTTGTGGGGGGGGGGGGGACAGGGGGGTTTGAACCTCCCGCTTCCCGTACCCTTTAATCCCGGTTCCCGCCCTGTATTTTTTGGCTCCCGCCCCTTTGCATTTTTTCGATTGCGAAACATTGCGCAATGTTGCGTAATTTTCCCCTTTTTCTCCCGCTTCCCGCCCTCTCTTCTCCCGCCTCCCGTACACCTCCCGCCCCCTTTTCTCCCGGTCTCCCGCCCCCCTGTCCCCCCCCCACATTTGTGTAAGCTCGGTGGTGAGTGAGTACGCGTCAGACTTTCTATCGGCTTTAGCTGGTTACTACTGAAAGATCAGAAGATCAGTCAGGCGGTCGAGGCCGGTCCGTGCGTCACTTCACCCTTCATTGTTTCTCTTTAACCTGGGTCAGCAAGAGGAATAGGCAAACCGTGGGGGAAATCTACCAAAATGTTGGATAAGGATATACTGCGATGGACTAACATCCCATCCAGGGGAGAGTCATCTCAGTTATGCCCAGACTTAGGGCCAGTAAGTTGGTTTTGAGACAGAATATAAAATCTTAAAATCTTACCACTTTGGCAAATAAATCTGTGCGCTATATCGCACTTGCTAGGTTGCAACGTATCGTCTACTGAAGTTATTAAGAAGCAAGAAGGATCGTCCCATTTCTTGAGTCCAGCACAATCCAGTACTTCACTTAAAGTTCCGTTACAAAAAGCTTCTCTGCCACCACTCCATACCAGTTTCTCGTTCTCATACTTGAGACCAGTCCAGAAATTTTCCTGGGAAGGAGCACCTTTGTAAACTCTTGTTTTTGTCGAGTTAAATAAGTCGATGTTGTTAATTCTAGCGAGTTTCATGTTTTCGTTCTTACATGCCAGTTTAGCTCTTTGCCAGTTTTCACTGATATCAACATCCTTGAATGTTACCAAGCACATTCCTAAAGGAACTGCAAAATAATGAATCTGACTTTAAATAACGTTCGCAAAGGTAATATTTTGAATATAAAACATGATGCATCCTCTTCGCTAAAGGTTAGGATAACTAGAGAATTGTTTATGTCCTTTATTCTATTAGAAATGTGTCTGGTCAGAACGTATAAATGACTTCAGTGCGGTGACTTGAAACGAACGGTACAGCAAACGGACAACTCACGTTAAGTCAAACAGCAAGCAAACAACTCTTTTTTAATCAAATAGTTAATCAACCTTTATATTACACGGCCATAATTATTCGAGCATAGGTGAGACATTCCACGAATAGTCAAAGTCACGACGAGCATTCGTCACACCTTCCCTCTTATGAAAAGAAAAAACAAAGTAACAGTCTCACAAAAAATAAACGTCAACACGCAATCGCAAAATCTGGCTGGGGATTTAGTCACGTCAACACATAATCGCGAAATCTCGCCGGGGGTCTTCTTTCTCTCTGTGATCTTCGAAGGTCAGTTGGCGGCACATCGGGCTGGAAGGATGGCGGCTCAGCAGACGGCACAGGAGAGGCCAAAGTCGATGGATCGTGCACTGTAGTGTGTCCAGGCGACACTGTTCCAGAACTGTTGGGCAGCGGCGTTTCCTTTGGAACGACGGTCTGGCTCGAAACAGGGGTCTCGCTAGTCTTAATAATGTCACACCGATTTCTCCGATAAACTGTACTTCCAGACTTGACAAGGAAACTACGAGGACCCGCCGAATCCAGACAGGTAGCTGGTGTCCAGACTTTTTGCCCAGGAAGTCTCATTCGCACTATTTCACCAGGACTAACATTAGGAAGTGGCTTTGCGTGTCGATCGTAGTAATGCTTCTGACGACGTTTCCTGTCAGACATAGCACGTACATCATCACGCAGTGGATAACTGGGCCTGAGAAGAGACTCGGACATGGGCAACAACGTACGACAGCGACGACCCATCAACCGTTGCGCAGGGCTAGTAGCCATTGCCTCTGTTGGGGTGTTACGCCAATCCAACAAGGCTTGAAATTCGGAGACACCCGATTCTTTGCATTTCTCAAAAAGACGTTTCACAGTCTTCACAGCATTCTCCGCCTTCCCATTTGATTGAGGATATCTTGGCGAGGTGGTGATATGATTGAAAGACCAGCTCTCTGCGAATGCTTTGAACTCTCTAGACGCAAACTGCGAACCATTGTCGGTAACTAGAGTCTCTGGAACCCCAAAACGTGCAAAAATGGTCTTCAACTCGCGAACCACGGCTTGTGTTGTGAGAGCTCGCAAACGGGAAACCTCGATGAAACCGCTGAAATAATCGGACACAACTAGAAGGGTGCGTCCATTGAAATCACACAAATCAGCAGCTAACTTAGCCCAGGGTCGCGAAATTACTTCATGTTGAAGGAGTGGTTCCTTAGTCTGAGACGTGCGATAGGCCAGACACACGTCACACTTGGAGACAAAATCTTTGACATCTGATGCAATTCTTGGCCAGAACAGGCACTCACGAACTCTTCTCAAACATCCTTCTATTTCTATGTGTGTAGAATGTGCAACAGACATCAGTTCCTTGCGCATACAAGTGGGAACAACCAAACGAGCACCTTTGAAAACCAGTACATCTTGTACCACTAACTCGTCACGCAAGTCAAAGTAGGGTCGCAAACACTCAGAAACATCTGACTTTCTTTCAGGCCAACCATCTTGAATGACATCACGAAGCTGTTTCAAAACTGGATCGTTAGCAGAAGCATGGGTAACCTGTTGCCAACGGGCGTCACTCAAAGGCAAGTTAGCTCTATGGTCAACTTCTTCCAACTCTCGGACAGAAACGGAGGCATTAACTTCAGGCAAATGAGCTCGGCTCAACGTATCAGCAATCAACATCAACTCTCCTTTTAGGTAAGTAACATCCAAATCATACTTCTGCAACCTCAAAAGCATTCTCTGAAGACGCTTTGGTGCAACACACAGTTCTTTCCGGAAAATGGACTCAAGGGGCTTGTGGTCTGTTTGTACTCTAACAGAATCACGACCATAAATGTAAGCATCAAATTTCTCACACGCAAAGACTATCGCCAAAAGTTCCTTCTCAATCTGTGCATAGTTTTCTTCCGTAGGGGTCAAGGCTCGTGAAGCATACGCCACAGGCTGCCCACCTTGAAGTAACACAGCACCAAGACCGTGTTGGGACGCATCACATTGGATCGTAACCTTCTCTCGCAGGTTGTAATAACGGAGTATAGGTGACACGGACACAGCTTCTTTGAGTTGCTCAAATGCTCTCTCTTGGGGCTCGTCCCAGTGCCACTCCACGTCTTGGTGGGTGAGGTCTCTGAGAGGCTTGGTGATATCTGATAATCGGGGCAGAAATTTGCTGAGGTACTGAACCATTCCTAAGATACGCTGCACAGCTGCAACATTCTCCGGCCGGGGCATTTCACGTATGGCTCGAACTTTCGCTGGATCTGCTCGAAGACCTTCACTGGTTGCCACATGAACGATAAACGGAACTTCTCTCATCCTGAGCTGCAACTTGTCGGCGTTTAAACGAACTCCACGCTCCTCACATCTCTGAAGGGACGCTGAAAGACTCTTGTCGTGATCCTTTGAGGCTGCTTGCAATGAATCACCATAACCAACAACAACAAAATCATCTGCTATGACTTCAACTCCAGTCAGTCCCTCAATCAATTCGTGCATCTTGCGTTGAAAAATTTCAGGCGCAGACTTAATTCCAAAGGGCATCCTTTTCCACCGATAACGACCAAACGGCGTGTTAAAAGTAGTTAGGAACGATGACTGCTCGTCAAGAACAACGTGCCAGAACCCACAGGCGACATCAAGTACAGTAAACACTTTGGCACCATGGAGCCTAGAAGCAACCTCTTCAATTGTAGGCAAAGGATAATTCTCTCGTTGCAGAGCTCGATTGAGATCCTTAGGGTCCAAACAAATGCGTAAGGTACCATTTGGCTTTGGCACAACAACCATTGAACTAATCCAAGGTGTGGGCGTTGTCACACGAGCTACAATTTCTCGGCTCTCCAAATCTTCTAAAGCCTCTTGTAGACGTTCACGGATGGCAACCGGTACTCGGCGAGGAGGGTGCTGAACTGGCTTCACTGTTTCATCCAGCTCCATATGATATTCTCCAGAAAGTTTACCAACTCCATCACCGAAAACACGAGGGAATTTCTTGACCAACTGGTCAGCGGACAAAACAGGCTCGGCAGCGGACAAAACAGGCACGTTTGGTGCATCATGCGCATACACATAACCATCAGAGGTCTGGGGATGATTCAACTGATCATTGTCCAAGTACTTGACGATTTTCATTCCAAGACAAGCTTTCCTGCCAAGTATAGGCCTGACTCTCTTGCTGTCCACCAGATTGCAGTCAAGAAGACATCTGAAATCTCCACGCCAAACTCTCAAACGAACTCTACCAAGGATAGGAATCGATGTCCCACCATACGAAATAATTGCTGTGCTTACAGGGGCCACGTTAAGCAAATCAAAGTCATTTGTCGCTTTCTTATACAAATGCAAAGGGACAACGTTACATTGCGCTCCAGTGTCCGGCTGAAAGCGAAGATAATTTCCGGACTCCAATTTTAACGTTACAAGCTGCGAATCATCTAGAGTCACCGCTGAAATCTCCTGTACGCCAAACACTTCGTCTGAAAATTCATCCTCCAAATAATGGACACGACTGCCACGCTGCGACGGTTTAGGTGCTGATCCAAAACACACGTTCGCGAAATGGTTTTGCTTGTTACACTTATTACACCTTTTTCCAAATGCAGGACAGTTTTCACGCTTAGACACATCATGCATACGCCCGCAAAAATCACACGTTTTCACTCGGGAGTCAGCGCCTCTAGGGAATCGACCACGCCGCGCCTTTTTCTCTCGTTTAGGCTTTTTAGAAAAGGCATTTACATCGCTCGGATCTGTATCCCCAATGCCGGCACCTCCAACAACTTTCATCTGTTGAATCATTGTCTCATGTGCCCGACAAATTTCATCAGTTTTCTGCAGTGACAAATTCTTTTCGCGAAGCAATCTCTCTCGTACCTTCGAATCCTGAATTCCGAAAACAAGCTTGTCCCGTAGAATTTGATCTGCCGTAATGGTTTCAAATTCGCATCGATCGGCTAATTGTCGTAGGGCTGTCCGATAGTGGTCATACGATTCTCCCGCATCTTGCATTCTAGAGTAAAACTTGTATCTTTCAAAAGGAACATTCTTCAAGGGCTGGCAATAAGCAGCAAAACTCTCTAACACCGGCTGTATTCTGTCACGGTTATCACCGCCAAACGTAAACGTCGAGAAAACTTTCCTAGCTTCGGCTCCGATCACCGTCAACAACGTCGCAATTTGTACGGGCTCGGGTTCCTGATGCAATTTCATGGCAACCGAATAATTTCTCCATGCTTGCTCAAATTCCTTCCACTTTTCAGCCGCGTTTGAATCATGAATATCAAGCGGTGCTGGCGGTGGCAAAGCAAATAAGGTTCCACTTCTCGCGCTCGAAATATTCGCAGACTGCTCAGCTCCTTCGTCTCCCGGCATTTCAGCAAAGAAAGTTTACGTAGTTCGGACTCCTGACACCATGAAACGAACGGTACAGCAAACGGACAACTCACGTTAAGTCAAACAGCAAGCAAACAACTCTTTTTTAATCAAATAGTTAATCAACCTTTATATTACACGGCCATAATTATTCGAGCATAGGTGAGACATTCCACGAATAGTCAAAGTCACGACGAGCATTCGTCACAGACTGTAAAAAAGAAACTTCAAAGGCGCTTAGACTACGAGCATCTTTCTACGTCTCTCTTTCTGCTCAGGGATAGTCGAGACAAAAGAACAAGCGAGCGATCGCGAAAATCGCTCGCCGCATGGAAACGTGACGCGCGTGTGATGACCCGAAAGACAGTTGAAAAGCATTTCAAATATGCTCCAAACTCTCGTTATTTCAACTGCTACATGTTTACAGTCGAACCTCTTTAATACGGAGTGTCTGTATTGCGGAGTTGTTAAAGACGTAGCCTCTTTCGGACCAAACGAATCGTCCGTAACAGAGAGGTGTCCGTATTATAGCGGTGTCCTAAGGAGAAATCGATCGTGTACCATTAAAACCCATTTTTGGATCGTTCAAATTCCAAGCTCCAAGCAAGAATTTAGTTAAAGCCACTTGATCCGAAAGACCTGAATTATAAACAAAGCTAACTTTGAATCTGTAACTCGACAGATTTGTAGAGTGGTATTTCGTTATAGTTGTATTGTTCTAGGATCTAGGAATACAGACAACCGATGATCGAAACCGACAGTTTTTTTTAATTAGCAAAAGCGATGACACAGCTATAATTGTTTAATCACCTTCTTTTTGCAAACGTGAAACTTTCAGAACGACACCTTGACAATATCGATGTTTACAAGGCCTGGGATTTTCTCACCGGCGCCCAGGAAGTAAACAAAATATGACAAATACGACGCATTTTTCGTCAACTTATGGTTACTTCAGCTAGGAAATTTTTCGTGAATTGTATTCTAAAGCAGATCGAGAGATTGGCAGTTTTCTTCACAGTTGCATTTTCAATCGTCAATAAAAGCTCAATCTCACATTTTGTAAACACTCTTCTCGACAACGGCCATCGGCAATTCTTCAAAAGATCCCTGACCTAAGTTCAATCAAAGCCTTGTATAGGTTTTCATTTTCCTTGGTAAAAAACCCAGTGGATTCGTTTCTGAACAAACCTCTGAATCTCGTTCTAGGAGTCATAACCGTAAAAACAATTTCAAGTTGTGGCGGAATCTATAAAGTTGGCCTAATTAAATGGCCACTGCCTCCCTCTTACTGTGCTGCGGCTTTTATACACAGTCGTTCATCTAGTGCAGCTCATTGTAGAGTTACGAGATAAATGGCGCTGTTCGTATTAGAACCACGTGACGAAAGAAGACAATAATAGCTTAGTGATGGCCCGTTGTGGTCGCTCGCATTTTCTCAGCGGTGATCGACTGAGATTCCTTCAACGGATATTTGTATTCCCTTTTCTCACCAAAAGGGAAAAAATTCAGAATAACTAAGCCTTTCAATTCCAAGCAGTTGTGAGTCAACCCTTTCACTCCTAGACCAAGTTATGGTGAGATTTTGTCACTCTAACTTTTTAATCTGTTGACAAAATCCTCTCATGTTGCCATTCAGATGAAACCTCTTTGGCAAGACTTTTGCATCAGACTATTTGTTTCTTAGGATATTATGAAATGAAATTTTGCAATTTTTTGGGGAATTTTTTGCTTTGGCCAGTTTAGGAGTGAAAGGGTTAAGCTTGCGGTCATTTATCAGTTAGCACTATTTAGCCAAACGTCGCACTCTAAGCTGAAAGAAACGCTGTTTTCTACCCCCTGACATCCAGATATTTTGCCCTACAAACTCAGGCTAGTCAAGCCTAGTTCAAGAAATAAACGATTTGTAGACTTACCTGGCGAAAAGCAAAAAAGCAAGACAAAAACAACTGTTGTAGAATAATTCTTTCGTTTGCGTTGTGCCATGCCACAGTACCAGAGGGTACTACTGATATATATCTTGAAAATGTCACCGCCTTTTAATCTTCAAAGCCTATACTTCATCTTGCACGTAGTAGTGCGACCCTGCAACAAAGAAAGTTTTTAATAGTGATAAAATTCTGGATATATTTCCGAGGAAAAACTGATTTGTTTACAATTTCTTGCCTGTCACTGGACTTCAATTGTCTGTGGCGCGGCTTTGTTAATGGACGTTGGCTTGAGATGAAATTATAAGTGTAGCGTTTACAATGGAGCGGATGAATGTCTATTCGGTTATTTCAGTTAAGAGCTTAGCGTACTTATATTAGCATAAGTGACAAATAAATACGAAAAGTGTGATTTAGACATCGATATCGAGCCAAATTTCATGTAGAGATCATCGACCATTAATAGCGGAGCCAGCGCGCTAGCGCGTCAGCGGAGCTCCATTGCTAAGGAAATTTGGTAACCTATCAAGCCAAGAAATTTTGGTAGTGACGTAATAGTCACGCGACCGTCCGTCCGTCCGTCCGGACGCCCCACAGGGTTACCAATACACTTCATGCACTGGATATAACCCTGTGCTGAATCCCATGTGTTTTTGGCGCGAAATCGCATGTTGACCCGCGTTGTAGCTAAACAAGCAAAGACAACAAAAATCAAAACCAAAATTTGTTAATGGAAAAAAAAGTTCAAAACAATACTCAGTTGTCTTTTTGGTGGAAGGGGAAAAGTTCACTTTAGGCGAAAAAAATTAGGCGATAAAAGTTCAGGCGAAAAGTTCAAATTTGCCTTGTCGGTTCTGTCCGAACTCGGTCGGCACACCGCTTGAGTTCGCAGCTTTTCGCAGCGGTTTCGACGCCAAATATAGCAGAACTAGTGCTTTTTGGTTTTTTCTGTCCACAACCATGGTTTTTACGGCGTTCCCAACACATTTTGCCAGGAAAAATACCAGCATTTTCATGCTGATAGGCAGCTTGTCACCAAGAAAGAAATAACTATTAAAAAATTAACTTTGAAAATGTCAAGGGACGCTCATGGCCAAGTGGACTAATATCCCACTTCAAACGCCGACGACCCGGGTTCGACTCTCAGCGAGGGTAGGAATTTTTGCTTTTGTTTTTTCTTTTTCTTTTTTTGTTTTTTTTTATTTAACGACTTTAATGAGAGTATTTTCACAAATTAATAACTGCCAGCAATAAACAAACAAACAAACAAACAAAACAAAAAGGGGGCTCCGCTTTTACGCTTGGCTAAATCTATATATTAATTTTATCTTGTTAACTCAAAGTGGTTGAAGACTTAGCTAGCTGCTTTTCAACGTACGATTGGAAAAATAGTATTGTTCCCTTTAATTTCTTTATCTCTAAGCCAAACGTTGCTTGAAACCAGCATTACTTGTATTAATACTGAGTTCACATCCATGCCTCGACAAGATCAAATAACCGGTGCCACTGATGTAAGTCAGTGAAAAATGATCATCCGGGTGAGTGTACCGGACGATCATACTTCACCGACTTATGATATGACTCCTGAGTTCAAATCATTTACAGTGTGCATGTGTACATGTATAGATGACCATATATCTTTAACATCTGAAAAATTGCCTCATTATTGAACCATTTCAAGTACAGATCTAATCATATACTAATTACCATGAACATTGCTTTTCACTCCAGACCTACCGTGTGGCACTAAATTTTTGCGGGTTCTAATTTTCTGCGATTTTTGCGCGTTTTCTTCGCGATCCACAAAAATAAGCTCCCGCAAAATAAAATTACCGCAAATTCTTTTCCCGCAAAAATTTACTTCACTGTAGAAATTATATACAAAAATACTGGTTTGAAGGAGAAAATGCCATAGATAACTCGGTGGATAATACATCAAGTGGTACCCTAGTTATTGTCGATCCATTGTAGTGTAATAGAGTGACATTGATTAATCTGTCTTACATTCCCGTGTTGTTTGATCTGTATTTTGATTGCAGATAAAACAATGTTATCAGCTCCGTTTGAACACGTCTTCCAGAAAATTGCAAAAGTTAATTCCCAGCCAGAAAAACCAGTCTTTTCCAATCGCAAAAATTAGTTCCCGCAAAACACAAAAAATCGCCAATCCGCAAAATTAAACTCCCGCAAAAGTTTGGTGCCACACGGTATGAATTATGTGTGTTATATGGTACACCAGGAAAACGTATTCTAATTTAGCATGGTTTCATAAAAACACGTCCTCCCCAGTCAAACCTCAAGACAGGTAAATGTAGTTCGAACATTCGAGTTTATCAGTTGTGAGAATATTCGAATGGGAAGCTAGCAAGTAGTGCTTTTCTTTTTGTGCTGTTTAATATGCTGCACACAGATGGTTCGAACCTTTGAGACTATGGATAACATCCTCAAGTTGCACCAGTGAAATAAAGGCTACTATTAATTTCCTATGGTACTCGGTTGGTTATTCAGTACAATACAATTAACGTTTTTTTGACGATTTTTCCGTGGGCAATATTGCTGATCGAAGTGGTTTGTTATAAACATCAGCACGACAAAACCGGTATTTTGTGTTTTGAGGGTTGTCCAATACTCCGACAAATTTATGCATGGCATTGTATTGTATTCACTTCACATAACAATACTGGACAAAAGCATAACAATAAAGAATGAAGCAAAACAATAAGAAATTTAACAATGCTATGCATAAATTTGTCGGAGTATTGGACAAGTATGTGTGTTTTGTGTTGCTTGGTAAGTACTCACGAGTGTTTATGACGAACCGCTTAACTTCTAAACAAGACAAATCATTGCGTCACCGTTTCGCTGCTTCTATTTAAACAATAGAGTTCTTCTATCGAATGCACTATCGTGTGATAGGTTGCCCGAGGAAATTTTAGCGAGAACATAGTTCGAGGGCTTAAATGAAGTTTGAACATCAAATTTCCGAGGGAACCTATCACACATAGGGCCTGAAATAGTAGGACTCTATTGTTTTTATTGTACAACGCTAAATTTTGAGCGAAAATTGCCAAAAACGGTCACCATACGCCCGCAGAGGAGTGACACTATCGCATCACGTGATCGATTTGGACCAATGGGAGCACACCAAAATTTACCGTTGTACTATAATTCAGTGTAGTCTTTAATTCAGAAGCGTTTCCATCAAATAAAAAAATTACTTTTAGAGAAGATTGCAAGTTGAACTACGCGAGATAACTTTTGAAGGAATGGGGACTAAGACAAATGTCAGTGTTATCACACTAGTCGCTGGGAAGGGCCACTATCGAAAAGGTTTGTGGTTTGCAGTAGTCAAGGCAACGAGCTTCTGGCTGAAATAATGAATATATGAATATCATATATTAGAACTGTGGGATGAAGAATTAAATGTAACGAAGATCATCGCAGTTATGGGTGCAACTTTTGCAGTTGCGAAAACAAAGCCTGAAAAAAATTCACCTGGGCTTGTACGGGATTCGAACCGTATAGACCTCTGCGATACCGATACAGCACTCTAACCACTGGTTAGAACAATGATTGAGCTAACAAGCCAACTGGGAGCTGGACATTTAGTCGGTTCGTAATAAACCCGTGTTGGATGAAGATGAAATGATGAATATATGAATATCATATATCAGAACTGCCATCGCAGTTATAGAGGAAACTTTTGCAGTTCCGAAAAGCCTATAGAAGGGAGTAATAGACGCAACTTTTGCAATTGCGAGAAACCTATAGTACATCTCTAATGGTCAATATCAAAATTCTTCTCAAGATATCAATGTAATGCCAAATGGACAAGAGACAAGAACAACGTAGCAAATAATGTGTTTACAATTTGACTCCTAAGACGATTTCGGCTAAGAATGCGAAAACGTCAATCTTTCAAAGACTAGCTCTCACCTGGGGCTCGTTTCTCGAAAGTCCTCCTAAGTTGGCCCCAAAAAGCGACCATTTGTAAAGTTATGAACAACTCGTTCTAAAAAGCCGTTATTTTAACCTATATGTAAGATAAAGAAATATTTAACTTCTAGCAAAGTTCATGCTTAGAAACGTCTTTGTTTGCAAGATACAGTCTGAGTTATCGTGCCTGAAATCGGGCCAAAAAGTCTCGGGGCTTTCGAGAAACGCACGCCAGGCCGACAAAACGACCAAACACCCGCCGCCGAGCGGATGTCACCTTTAACTGTCATCACTACGTCAAATAAGCAGTACTTTTCTTCCAGTAGAGCTAAGGCTGCGTTGGAGAAGTGAAGCACTTGCCACAACGCGTAGTAACCTTGCGACAGATTAGCATTCCATCAAGGAGGAAGTAGTAATATTCATGATTTATACTTTACAATCCAGAAATGAGAGTTCACTGAAACTTGTCAATTTTTGCACGCGGGACAAATTGCGTAGCCATTATAGAGGGGACGTTACTGACGCGAACAAATTCGTCCGCATAATGAATATTCGTAGGTTTTTTTCTGAAATGCTTGGCCTGGTTATTACTAAAAAGCCGAAATTCATTTGACTTGATGTATCGTGGACCAAACCTCGGCCAAAAATATCATTCACAAGAGCAACTCCCACTTGTCTTACGCATAAGACTGTAGGAATGGTTCCAATGGAAAATTTCCGTTGAAAATGAAAACTTTAATTTACTAGTCATAAGAGTTCTTAAATTGATGTAGAGTGGACAAAGTTAATTTCAAATTCTAAAGAAATATCTGTGGTGGACAAATTTACAATAACCAAAGCTTCACTGCTCAGTACGCCTTCATTAAACCATGTGGAAATCCCGAAGGAAACTCCATTGCACTTCAAAGATCGAGTTGCTTTCAGCTTTCTCAGGTGTTAAAAACCAGACGACAATATGTATTTGACTGTGGATGTAGATGTGTGAAAGCAATCGGGGATTTTAGGTTGTAAACTTACTTTGCCATGAAGTTAATTCTAGTTCGAAACAAACTTCAGTTGTAAATCTTCCGTAAAAGCACACTATCGCTTCAAAACTCCTGATGCCTAGAGTAATTTATATTTAGTTTGCTGGTTTCAAGCAATCTCAGACTAAACCCGACGTTTCTCCTCTAGAAACGGAAAAGCGATTGACAGTTGTTTGCGCCTGCCAAGTCTTTTTGCTCTTATTTTGCTACAAGCAAAATACTTAAATTTCCATTTTAAATTGCCTTTATCACATCGACAGGTGTGTAAAAGCACTTTTCATGAAAACAAAAAGCATAAAACACGACACGACGTTTTTGATCGCAAATTAAGGCTGATGATTGCACTTTGTTAAAGTAGAGATAAAAATTAATAGCGCGGTACAGGTGATGAAAAAATATAATAGTGTGAAAATTTTCAATTTTCAGTTGTCATGGCTGATACCCAATATGAATGGTGAATTTGTTCCTGTACAAACGCAAGGATAAAAGCCGTTGTATATTGTGAAGGGGATTTAATCGGTATGATCTATCCGCCATCAGTCAAATGTGTTTGCTTTACAATTTAACTTACCGCCCACTACATTACAAACTGGAAGGACAACGTAGTATTGCATATAAATTACTCTGCATAACCTCAAAACTGCATTTAAAACTCAAGAAAGAGTGTTTTGAGGAAAACACATCAGATTTTATGGAACAATTTCTGACCTTTTTTTTTCAGACTTTCAGATGTGGCGATTGCGGTTTTTGCATGATTGTTGACACAGGTCCGGCTCCTAACACTCGTAATTAAATTTTCCATTAGGCACTGAAAACACACCTGCGCTTTTAGTGTTGGGTCTTGTCGTGAACGTCTTCGTTTGCGACAAAAGTGTCTTGATAAATAATTTACAAAAGAACCGAGAAGTTCAGAATTGAAGACCTCCTGAACCTTGGCTCCTAGAGTCTAACTTTTGCATCTTTAAAACAAAAGGCTAGGCCACACGAGAACGACAGTTTCCGAGGCAAACCTCTGAGAGAGTAGGACAGTCAATCAATGAGAGTGGATGGGAATTAGAGGCCAAGCTAGAGCGAGAACAGGAGTTGAAAAACAAACTGAATAAGACAGAAAAAAGACCCGTACATGTTTTTAAAACGCCAACATGCGCCTCTTTTTACGTTGATTGTTTTCCTCTGATGTGAATTTGACACATGTTTCACAGCGTGTTGAATGCGTCTCATCTTCCAAGAGTAAATCATAGGCCGGTTTAGAGATGAGTTAAGAAACACAAGCGTCACCGTGCAGCGACATAAACGGCCAACATTGCAGTACTCTCGTCAGAAAATAAAGCAGCAACATTCATGCAAATACCGTAAAATTCCGATAATAAACCCTGGGCTTATATTTGTTTAAAAAATCTCCTTTGGTGGGCTTATTTTCGGGGAGGGGGAGGGGAGGGGAAGGGAGGGGCTTATTATTGGAGGGAGTTTTGCCGGCGCTTCAGAATATGGTTCGGTTTACATCATTCTTGGAAGGGATTTGCGTCCGAAATTGAGGGATTTTGAGTTTGAAAATGCTGGGCCAGAAGGCATGTGGGTACACGATGAAGGAAATGAATCTTTTTTTTTATCTGTATGCTCCCGAGAAATGCAAGCAAAGTATAAGGAATGTAATACGACAAAAACAGAGATCGTACGATAGAACTTTAAACTTATATCGATACATACAATGTAATTTGCTTGTTTTTTTTTCTATTTCACCCTGTTGTAGGTAATTAAGCCCGTTGTTGATGCACGTACAGTACTCGGATTGCTATTTACATAGGTAGAATAATCGGCGGTAGTTTGTGTGGGGCTTATAATCGGAGGATATTACGCCGAAATCGTTCTTGGGATGTGAACTTAATATAATATGACGGGGCTTATACTCAAGTTGGGGGGGGGGGTATTATCGGAGGACTTTTTGAGAATCAGATTTGAGGGGCTTATTTTCTGTGGGGGGGGGGGCATATTATCGGAATTTTACGGTATTTGGCAAGTAACAAGTCAAACATACCAAATATACGAAGAATGTACTCAGACTGCAGTTATTTGTCTCTCAGTGCTTGGCAACATAATTGGCCATTCTGTCCTTGAATGAGTTCAAAACTAAAATATGCCAAATTTCTTTCGAACATCAATGCAGTTGTTATCTATGTAAATAGTAGTTTAATGTACTGAATATAATATATGATTTTATTTTTATTTTTATTATTAATACTATTTTATTTATTTATTTATATCTTTTTTTTTTTGTCTTTTCTTTCTCGGAGAAATTAGCTATACAGCTACCCTTGTAAATCCGAGGTGAAATAAAGGTGATGTATGTATGTGGTATTTGTTGTACTTGCAAGAGCTTGAATTTGATTTTTATGGCGTCATAAGAACGCACATATCTTGCAATAAAGCAGTTGGCTGTAGTTACGAGGGTGGCAGCGTCAAAAACGGTATAAACCACGAAAATACTCTCAGTGGTCCATAACACAAGTGTTGAAAGCATTGCACTCAACACCCACATTGAGATCACCCAACCATTGACAAGCTTTTGAGTCACAAGTTCCATGTATCTTAGGTGGAGATGAGTAGCCAGGAATCCGTGACGCCACTTAGAGCGACAACACTAAAGACTGAGACATAAGAAATTAAAGTTATGACAATGGACAATGCAATATTCACAGTCGTATCAAATGGATTGTTTTCAGCGTTTGGTTCCAACTTCATCAGAAGAAATACGACGTACAAGGATTGAGCCACCACACCAACGCTGAGATCAGTAACAGCCAGACTCAGAATCAATGTTTTTAGGGCTTTAGTAACAACAAGGTTTTTCTTATGGCATGAGTTGTAACAAGTAACATTCAACATTATGGCAGTAGAAGATAAGAAAGCGTTGAAAACAGAATTAGCAATGTTTATCGAATGGAAGTCCTCAGCTTGTGTCATTGTGTAGTAAGAGTTTGTAAAGAACTCTAAAAGGCCAAGTTAGACTGTGACGTGATCGAGTGTTCCACTGAAATTTTTCCTCCGTTTCCTTCTAAATTCCTGTAAAAGAAAATTTGCTTAAATCCTAAGTTAGCGTAGCGGGCTAAGCACAAAATGGTTAAAAACAGATATCTCGGCACATTTATTACCTGCCAGTGCCCTTAAACAGATGTCTCGCAGCTTGGCCTGCGGGCATAGAATGAATCAGCTCTTCTTAGACTTCGGCATATAAAATTCGCTCATCTGAATTTGTTTATTTTAAATGAAGATGAGAGGCGAAACCCAAACAAAGCAGTAAGGATCGTTCAGTGAGAAGGTGGGAAAATGTTGGTAATTTTGTGATGGCAGCTGGCCTGGGGGTAAACTGACGATTTTAATCCTAACCTGAATAAGCTGGTACAAAAAAAAGCAAAAATTGCAGACTGCAATTTCGCTGCAATCTCAGACTTTCACTATCTTGTAAACCTTTGAAAATGCTAAAAATTAATAAAGGCCTGCCTTTTGGTCAAAATATATTTAGTTTTCGCTAACATAAATGTCTGATTGGCATGGTCACCTGAACTGTCTGTACAAATTATATTGCAAAACAACAGCGCTTTTATTTTTAGTAGAGTTTATGTTTTTAGGAAAAGTGACATTGTTGCTTTGCGAATTTTTTTCCTTGAACTAAACCGACATTATCACAAGCATGAAACTGGCAAGTCCATGGATGCAAAGGTTTTTGGAGGCCAGGCCATGTCGCAATTCGCTTGATTTTCAATTCCTATGTGTTAATATTTCAATAAAAAGAGCACAGTTAGAAGCCTCAGTATACTCCCCTACCACCGCTCACAGGAGCCGCGGTTGCGCATGCCCGTACAAAAGAACAAGTTGAGTCGACTTGCCTTGGCTGAGCAAAGGGGGAAACTTGCGTGGGAGTTTGACATTAATCAAAATGAACGCAGGCATCGCAAGTTATCACACGTACGCACAAACAGCTGCCAAACGGATTTACAAGTCGACGTAATTTTTGCCAGGGATTTAATTTGCAGAGGTTCCCGTTAGAGAGAATTGGCAGGTTCTTAAAAAAACGTTTTGTGAAATTTGTTGACCGTTTGGTGTTTACAAAACATTTACTTTGCAAATGTCTATGTAAGTTCATGCTCCGTCAAAATTGAAAAAGCAAATTGGGACATATTTAAAAAGATGGGAGTGCAAACCAGCCTAGGAAATAATGCTCTATATCAGCTAGAATTGAATAATCGCTGATAGAAGAAAACCTCATTGCTCTCATACGCGCGTACGTTGATTTCGAGAAGGAACTGTTAAGTAGTCTCTCAGCCAATGAGAAAAAAGATATGAGTACAATGTTTCATGATTTTATTAATTTGCTTATTTTCTATGTTGTGAACAATTTTGTGGCGCCATAAAATTAATTTGTGAAGTACTTTATGTGGGTCCTGTTGTTCAATTAGTCCACAAATCTAAAGCTCTCAGCCTTTAGCACAAAGAGTTTAACGCAAGACACGTGCAGTCAGAAGACTGGCTGTTATCATCCTCGTCTTTCAGCTGTAACTGCACTTTCCTTTCCCTTATTTGTTGTTTTGGCTTTTGGCTTCCAATAAAATGTTAATTTTCTTAGGCAAGCACAAACAATTATTAACAAATTTCACCTGCTTGTCAGCTCAATTCAAACAGGTAAGAAAACATATTCAGTACAAGATAATTAAGGGACTTTTAAAATGTATAATCCAACGTGAAGAGGAAGTTTTAACGCTGCTGGTGTTCTGGCTTAGAGACTCGTAAAAGCTGAGAAGAACGGACAAGATAGGGTATCTGAACTGTGAGTTGACATTGGCATAAAATTCAGAAACATTTTGAAGAGAAAACAAGACAGTCTTTCTAATTTAGAGGTAGTTTACAGCTGTTATATATTTTATTCTCGTTCTTTTGATGTCATCCTTCGTGGTTTGTAAATAACGCACTTGAAAAGGCGCACTTTTTGCGTAACCATTTGTTATTTTTAGGAAGTGTATCACTGCTAAGAGGACTGAACTATCCGAAACATGTCATACAACAAAGGGCATTTGTTCCTCTTCATTGCGCTTCTTCCAGCAACTAGCCAACTTTGCTTCGGTAAGTAATTGATCGCGTTTACTTCTCACTGTTTTATGCGACTAAGTTAAAGGTGTAGTCATCACAGGGGAGACTTTTTTCTTGCACACTGAGTGAAAATGTGCTGCTTCGCCACAATACATGTCAAACAATGAAAATGGACGTGTAGCTCCCTTCTACGTGACAGCTAAAAACAGTCTTAGATAAACGTCCTTAAATTTTCTAGCTGATTTTTTTTTAGGCTTTTTAGCGACAATGTGCGGGCTTGTGGCGTCACTTGTGTAAGAGTAGCTTGATGTGTGACGCTAATCTCGTCGCTTAAATTGGCAAGAAAAACAAAATGCTGGAATAAGGACCTATGTGACTGTTTATTTAGATTCACTCCAAACGATATGAATTGACTGTGTGCTAACAACGATAAAACAGAGAACAACTGGAAAATATATCGAAATGATATTTTGATATAACGAAAAGGAGATCGGTAGTGTTGACCAAGTGTGGGCCATGTGTTGAAATACCGTCTTCGTTCTCAGTTCTTTGTTCACATGTCGACATCAAATCGTCAAAATGTGTATGATAAAAGGACGAGAAAACCATTTCTATAGAAAAAATTGTTGGAAACAGACTGTTGTTCGCTCAAAGGGGATCGGAAAGTGATTATCAAAAAGGACCACTCGAGCATTAGACTTCGCCTAAATTTTCTAGTGCTTCTTCCGCTAGTTCAACTGTAAAGAAGTAAATACATGTTTCTTTGCAGATTACATCGCAAGAATTATACAGTTGACCGATCTCAAATGTTTATTTAAGAAAAAGTGCAAACAGTTTGTTCAAAACAGCCGTGAACTTGATTGATGACCGCGTTGAGCGGATTTGCTTGCTAGTGACTTTACTTTCCATGCATAAAAGCATTCGCCATTGCTGACTGGTCAGCTCCACACCTGACGGCCCTCACAAACGAGAAAACATAGTTGCGGAATTATTATTTCCCTCAATTTTTCCCGTTTGGGCGCGAACGAAATATTTGTTGCCGAAAAATTTTTGTTTCCGACAACAACAAATGTTTCCCCGTTTGTGCTCCGAGGAAACAATTTTCCAGGGTCGCGTGAGCTGCACTTCAAAATTTAGCATGTGCAAATGTCTGGGTTTGAACCTGATCGTATCTGTTTACGTTAAAATGTTTCTTGGTTTTCACAACAAGGAAATATAGTTTCCCGTTCGTTTGCACTCCCAAGAAACATTGTGGAAAACAATCTTTCCGCACTGATATTGTTTCCTCGTTCATGGGGCCTTAATGTTGCTGCTTTTTTGTTTCTTACAACAGGAATTCCCATCCCAGTTTCATATCAAATTTTCGGCACCAGTGGAATAATAACAAGCCCAAACTTTCCAGATTTTTATCCCGACTACATTATCAGACTGTGGAACATAACTGTTCCGAGTGGAAAACAAATTGCGCTCAACTTCACCTTTTTCAACCTCTCGCATCCTTCGGTAATATGTGACACAGATTTTGTTCTGATCCAAGATGGCGCCCTTCCCTCCAGTGACGTCATCGTGCGCCTGTGTGGTCAGCAGTCAAAAGGAAAAACGGTGTTCTCTAGCGGCCAACATCTGCAGATCTATTTTGAAACGGACGCTGTCTATTCGTATACAGGGTTTCAAGCTATCTACAAAGCTGTTAGTAAGTAGTAAATCTGAGTATCAGGCCAGTTGCGAACTTCAAGCATAAAACTCGGCAACGGAAAACTAAAACTGGGACTGTTGTGATGGAAAAGGAAGTGTAAATGGAAGGAAGTTTTAACGCACTATATAGTCGAGTTTACGTTTGTGATTAACGTATTTAGAGTATCTCTTTTTTTGACAAGCAAACATAGAGATAAACAATGCAATGCAATATCATACCATACCATACCATACCATACCATACCATACCATACCATGCCATGCCATGCCATGCCATACCTTACCATACCATACCATATCATACCATACCATACCATACCATACCATACCATACCATACCATACCATACCATACCATACCATGCAATGCAATGCAATGTAAAACAATACAGTACAATGCGATGCAATACAATAAAATACAGTACAATGCAATGTAATGCAATGCAATGCAATATAATACAATATAAGATAGTCTAACTAACAGAGAATTTCATTGTCCTTATAGGGTTAGACCAGAGTGTCATCGACAAATTGGAACAGGAGAAACTTTATTGTCCGGGTAAGTGTTTTCAAGCTAAGTGGCTTTGTAAATGATTGGATGGATCTTGATATTTCGTACTTTTATCTAACGCTTTATCCACATATATCCACATAATTCCAATAAAAGAACAGCCATAACTTAGGATGGAGGGAACGGAACAGTAAACCGTTGGAACACCGAGCAAAGAGGACACAAAAACTCCAAGCACCACGAAAGAGCGAACAACTCAACGTTTTTTTCTTCAGACATCGTTTCCTCATTCACTTGCCGTGTGTCAAAATGTGACAAATTGCGGTTTACCTTTCCCACCCGGCTTGCCAAGGTAAACAGGCCTTCTCACAGTTAACTTTTCTCGTTTGCATTACAATGTATTTGAACGTAATCTTGAGGTAATTTCGGGCAATTTTGAAGTTTCTGATCTGTCGAAATTACCTCACATCCAATAATCGTTCAAATACATTATAATGTAAATGAGAAACGTTAACTGTAAAAAAGGCTATAGTTCAGAATGGCTCCCAAACGGAGAGCAGAGTCCAAATCATGTCTCGTTCGTTTTGCAGGATTAGAGGGGCAAGCAAAGGATTGCAAATGTATTAAAGTTGAAAAGGACGGCAAGTTGTATCTCAGGGTGAATTGTTCCAGTTTACAGCTATCCTTTATACCTGTCGGCGACATTCCCAACATCACCACATTGCTGTGAGTGTTGAACAAAATGCAGGTAGAAATCACAAGAACAAAGGGCTAACGCAGATGATGTATATCAAAAGTCACTTGGCTCATCTTCTGGAGTAACGTTTGTATCTCTTATGGGTTTTAAAATCCGTTATTTGGTCCCACTTAATTTGTTTTCATTGGTTTTACTTCTACTAGTTAAGAGTTGCGCTAAAATCTTTCCATTCAGTAACAGAAACAAAACAAAACAAAAAAACCATTGTCGCCGTTTGTTGACAACTTCAATTAAGTACGACTGTGGGATGACGTCTTAAATTGGCTTCACACGGTAGTATTGCCCGTGGAACCAATCTGCGGCTATGTTCGGCGCAGCAGAAGCACGATGTGCACTGTGTGGAGTCTTAGGCGTCTTCAGTGAAAATCACTGTGTTTGCTCTCCCTTTTGCAGTGACCTGACCGACAACGAACTGCGCATTATCGAAAGTACAAATTTTACTGGTCTTCAACGCCTTCTTGTTCTGTAAGATTGGTAGTTTTATTTTTGTTTCTCATAACCATTTGTGTATTTGAGAATTACTGATAATAAAAGACCAAACATTAAACTTGGCTCGACTCACGTTACCTTGTCGTGTGCTTCGCAATATTTGATATATCGCGAAGCACACGACAAGGTATTACGTATATACCTAGGCCGGAGCCAATCTGGCGGTATTTCTGTTACTCGACTCCGTTGATGGTTCACAGAATCGCATAAGTAAAGGAAAACTCGTATTCTGATTGGCTAATGAAGAGAGGGTATTTAGCTTGGAATTGCACTAGTGCATGAAGTGATATTGCTGACGTGATTCGCGAGCAAGTCTGTTTCAATTGTTGCTTCTTCAAAAATGTAGTGGATTGCGAAAATGACGCACAAGTCTTTGGAAACGAATGAGTTTGCAAACAGTGAATGTCCACAAAATTTTAAACTAAAATTTGACTTCCTAGAAAGACTGAGAAAACCACTCACGCTTAGAAGCACAAGTATCCGCCGTAAAAATCAAGGAAGCGAGAAAATATCAGAGTCGACCGAAGAAAACCAAACTACAGTTTTCGAAGAAAGCGAAACTACAGTTGCCAAAGAAAACCAAACTACAGTTGCTGAAGAAAACTAAACTACAGTTGCAGCAGCATATTATATAAGTCTCGGTATGTAATATAAAACAACGGACCGGACTACTCTAACACCGTGTTACTCCAAATTGCAGGAATCTTGCCAATAACAAGATCAAAAGTTTGGCAAATGGCAGCTTTGCAAATCTGACAAAACTAGAAGACCTGTAAGTTTTTGAAGTGGTGGTTCAAGTAAGCCTGCGAATACAGCGCCTCCTGTCCCTCCTGTCCTTATTGGATAGCGGGAACGATGAGAGGAGGTTTTATTAGCAGGCTAAACTAAGGTCAGTAGGATAAATTATACTCATATAATCGGTTCGCGTGCATGCAGACATGGGAGGAGCACAAACGTGCGTGGCTATCATTACATCACGGATACAAATGATAGTGTGGTTGCTGAAAAACTAGTCACAATTTCTGTAACTTGCATCAGTTTCTGCACGGCTTGTGTCAAAGGTGAATACGCGTGGCTCAAAGTTGCATAGTGGTTTCTTAACTTTCGTGGCATTTTTAAACATCTATAGCACGTGTCTTTTTAATAATGTTGTTGCCTTAGATAACCTGTGCTGCGTGACATCAAATTTAATTACCTGACCTGATCAAGTGTGAAAAAATGTCTTTGTGACTTGCACATTTCTGCACGTCTTGTGACTGTTACGACATGCATGACGAATGTGGAAAATCCGTATCCAAATAAATAAATAAATAAACGCAGATGATGGCAGAGGAATGAGCCGTGCTCAAGGACAAACGAGCGAAGGCTTATATTATACATACAATTTTGAGAGATAATAAGAGTATTTGATGAGTTTTCAATCTACCATGTGTGTTTGCATCTAATTATATGAGCACAAAGTAGACATTTTCTATTTAAATGTTGGGTGACGTCATATCAGTGTATTTCCTCATCTAAAACGGCTACACGACTTAACACAGAAAGGATAATATACTGGAAGTTTTATAACGTGACATATGAAGAGATTTTTACATTCTTCCCTTTTTAGTGATCTGTCCAAAAACGGAATACAAAGTGTCTATTGGGAAATGTTCACTGGACCAAAATATCTATATGGTGTGTAAGTATCATTTATCATTTATATGTGTTATGTCGACAATGTCTTCTGTGTCAAAGTGCCTGCTTTAAGGACGTTTGCGCCCAAAATCTTTCCACGTCCAGCATTTTTTAAACCTTTTGCTGCAGTTAGCAGTTAGATAATGACCAACTCATGTCAGAAAGCCAAAAAATCGACGAGTCACCTTGATAGATTCGGAGAAAAAACATATCAAATAAGATGTGTTTCTAGAAGATTTGGCCATGTAAGGGGATATCGGCTTCGTTGCTCAGTACCAGCAAATAAAAAAAGTTAAGTGGAGAGCTCTAAATAACATCGATGTGCTGTCTTCAACGCAAATAGACCTATTTAGTAAATAATTTGCAGTTGATGTCATGCCTTCGGGTAGAGTTAGCCTCACAGAAGAATACTTGAGTCATGCATACCGGCATTCGTACAAAAATCGATCGCATTTAAGTAGAAATAGCAATCTTCTCACGTCCTTAAAAGTCATAAAGCCAGTATTACATGTAATAATTCTACGGGGAGCTGCGTCTTCCTAATTCAGTTCTCCGACCTCTAATCTTTTAAATTTTGGGAGGGGCGACCACTCTCGTTGGCGACCAGCTCTAGTTACGACCAGCATTGTGAAACCCTGTTTGAACTGCCACTTAAACTCGTTTGCGACCGCTTCCGTAAGCGACTGCGACCACTTTTGTGAATTACCAACTTGCCTTCCCTTGTTAATAACTTCTCGTAAGCGAGCCAATTCAGTCAACACTTTACTACAAGCATTCTTTTCTTGATCAAGTTTAGAGTAATACATAACATAAGAATCCCGAGCTTTATGCTAAAAGCTTCCGAAAGCGACCACCCTCTGTTTCATCATGTGGTCGGTTGCGAGAGCGCATTCTCGTAAGCGACCAGCTCTAATTGCGACCACTTTTCTGAATTTCCGAGGTGGTCGCTTTCGAGAGCTTCGACTGTAATATTTAAATAGTGTCTACAGTTTTCAATCATTGTCATTGTTTCTCACTTTGGTGTCTTTGATCTTTTATTTTCAGGAATCTGGGCTACAATAACATTGAAAAGATTGATAAAACCACTTTTAAAAACCTTTATTACCTAACAGATCTGTAAGTCCAATAATTAGAAGCTGAGAGTGGTTTTACTTTATAGGCACACACACACACACACACAAACAAAACAAAAGAAAGAAGCAACATCAATTCACTTAGCTAAGCGAGGAATTCAAAGTAATGAAGGGTAACAAAACAACATGATGATGTGGGTCACTGTATCACTGCATCACTGTAATGTTTTGTCAAGACACATTTATTCGTCGTAGACTAACCACTGATAGCATTGTGGTAGCAATACGTGTCTCTAATACAACGCATGAGCTACAACGTTAAGCTTCTCGCTTGGGCTCATAGTGAAGCTAACACTTTTTTACTTCATTGGGGGGGGGGGGGCGGGGGAGGTCGGGGGTTGAGTGGGATATGACAGCTGGGTTAAATGCCCCTTGGGCTTTTCTTGCTTTGTAATTGTTCAAGTGTGCAGTGGAAAACACTAAGATTTTTATTCACTTTTCGGAACACAAAGACAGAGGATTTTGAAAATATTGAATGTGTCATTGTGGACGTAGCCTCGCCAGATTTTTAACACGTTTTTACAATTTTCGTCACTTTAACGCTGAAAGTATTAACGTCACAGCGCCAAGCGAAAATGTGTACCACTTTTCATCAATTTGCTTACAGAGTTCTAATATCCAGTCAAGAAAACCAGCGCTATTCTTGAATACTGATTGGAAATTTGAGCTCACAAAAGCGCGGTCACACGTACATTCATAAGTTGTCATAAGTTCGTGCTTCGCGCTGTAAGGGTTTAGCTGTTAAGTTTTATTTTCTTCTTGCTTTCAGAGATTTGAGGGAAAACAAAATAACACATATCAGTGAACAGTCTTTTCTGGACCAATTCTTTCTCATGACTTTGTAAGAAGCATTTTACGTTCTTATAACGTTAAAAACGCCATGATTCTTGACCCTCTTTTTACTGATGTAAGTTGCTGTTTCTTTTGTGTTCAGAAACCTCGCAGGGAACGAATTAAAGAACAGTGATTTTTGGGTCCTCCATTTCAAAGATTTTCTTTTTTCTTTGTAAGTAATCACAAAAGTAAGATTAAAACTGCTCCTTGTTTACCTAATTTAATTTGTTTGTAATTTTCGACTGGTCGCACTGTAATTAGCCTGCGTATCTTGCTAAGCGTTTCTGTAGGTCTTCCCGCGCTCATCTCGATTTTTGCGCCGTCAAAAAGCAAAAGATGCCTCGAAAGGCGTAAAAACCTACCGTACCGAACGCTTGCTACGCAGGCTACACTGTAATTACTTTAATTTCTTTGTTCTAGACCTTTAATCTAAAGGACAAGGAAAATTTTCAAATTAAACACGCAATTTTGGCATTATTTTAGGGATTTGTCGCACAACAATTTTTCTGACATTCCAGCTGATGTTGTATCATGGAAACCTAGTCTTGTCAAACTGTAAGTTTGCATTTTCCTGCACTGTTTAAAAAAAACAAGGCAAATCATCATGTTTTCCCAACCTATTTGTTTTAATGTACAAGAAGGAATGAAAATTAAATGAGTGCTACCGGTAATATGATGCTGTTTTTGTTTTTTAGAAACTTAGGACATAACAGTATCTCTGAGGTACCATCTGGAACACTCAGCAATCTTCAACGCCTCACTTTCTTGTACGTAGATACATAAATGATAATTTAAATTCACAATGCGTACCTTTTTTTACGCTGTAGTTTTTACAAACAATTCAAGATCGCCCAAACCTGAAATTCAGACGTCTTATAAATAACAGGCAGATATGCCAAAAACTACAAAATTGGCTTTTAATATACACAATTACTTGCATGAAACCTAAGATCCAGCTTTCAAAATACAATTTTTTGTTTTCTCATACTGCGGATCCCATACTTAACAACGTGCAATTATATAAGAATCTTTAGTCCATGCAATTTATTTACTAAATCATCATGAATTATGTATCCTTTTGACTATGTTAGCTTTTTCTTTACTTCAGTCTTATCAGCTTTCTGTTCATCATTCAGAGATTTGTCACACAACAAGATTGAGACCATCCACCCAGCTGCATTCAGGAGTGTTTACTGCGTTCAAATTCTGTGAGTGGAACCATGTAACCCTTCTCAAAAGAATCAACTGCAATGTCGGCTTTCCTTTTTTTTTTCCAAAAAGTTTTGTCGGTGTTATTAAGCTCTAACTGAAGCAAAATTGACAACTTTTTGCAGTATCTAGTATTTTAGTCACACTAAACGTGTCTAATTTATACAAGCTGGCGTCAGAAGCTCGCGATCGAGTAGGTTTTGGGTGGATGGGTACCACCCAGGCCTCGAGATTTAGACCCCGTTTTAGAAGGATTTTGCATTCAAAGTGATACCCTGTTCTACATATTAACTAGTACGTTTCAGTACACCGTTATAGAAGAGCTATTTCGTTGTTTGTTTGACTTATATATTCAAAACACAGCTTCTTTTACACAAATGAGGTTTTGTGACAAACAGATAGTTTGTTAGCAAATCCGCTATTTAACAATTATTCTACGAGGGCGGGCTGGAAATCAAATGATAGATATCCAGCAAGCCGGAGCGTCTCGAATATGGATACCACTTTCTAGACCAGGATTTCCAAAATCACGACCCTGTTTGGCAGCACATCCCTGTATAGATAATTTGAGGGAGTACCCCCCCCCCCCTTGGTGGGGGATCAGAATGCGCCATCTGAGATTGAGGGGAGAAGAAGAGGATTAAAAAAACAGCTTTCCTTTTTTATTCATTCAAGAGTCGCGTATTGTGTGCGATTTTTTAATTACCTTTTTAAAGTGAGACATAGAGAAGTAAATCATATGCTTTTAGAGAAAAAAATCTTGATCTTAGATGTCAGGACAATAAATATCGTAGGTTAGCTTTAAGGTTTGAAAGCCTTACTTTCCGTACAGTTGTGTTCAGCCTTCAGTCTGTTGTATTTTACTACTTTATAGCGTTTGGCAAGTATTTATTGCGCTTACAATATATTTTAACCGTTTTCAAATGATGTTAGGTTACTTGGAAACAACAGAATTTCTTCTTTGGCAAACGGCACTCTCGCGATCATGCTGAACCTTAGTTATATGTAAGTAATTTATGACAATGTGCAATAGTCACTTTTAACAGTCTCTGTTAACACTATTTTTTCTTAATATTCTACAGAAATAGTTTACTGAGATCCTACCCACTAGGAGTTATATCCACTTCTTTTTTTTTCCATACATAAAGAAGATTGGGATCGTACAACAACTCTACAAGCAACTGACATATTACGTTTCGTCCACTTCTTGATGTACAATCCTTCCCTTTATAGTTTTCGTTCTTTTCCATCTGTCCAACTCAGTCATTTACCAGTTCTATCATCATCGTCATTCGGGGCTGTGGCAACAAGTTGACACGACAGACTTAGGTGTAAAAATCGAAATTTTCTGCCTGCTACTCAATGTGAGTCCTAAAAAATATGGTGCTTTTGCGAAGGTACGCTTTATCGTTAACTCTTAAGAAACTGCATTGAGGGTTAAAAACGCTTTAAATTTACTTTTTTTCAGTGATCTTTCAAGAAACCGTATCTCTGTCATTCGCACTCATTATTTCCAGGGTCTCCATTACTTAGCCTTTGTGTAAGTAAATCAAATGATAAATGTCTCTGGCGTTTGACATTTCTGATCCTAGCAGTACGCAGGACGTGTGTCACGTTGTATAGTAACGTAAACGTTTGCGGCCGAAACGTTTGGGACACCAAGCATCGTTTTGATCAAAACGTCAGTAATATATACCCCCACCCTTAGTTCCTGTTACCTCTAAACTTCCCTTTTGCAGTAATAGTAGATTCTTTCATGGTTCGTATACGTACACTATTTCTCGTATCTGGAATCAGCTGCCATTAGTTGTAAAGAACGCACCTAATGTGTCGTCGTTTTGCAAACATTTAAGTAAGTTGAATTTTATCGGCTGCCAATGTAGTAATTGCCTTTGATGTTATCTTATTTATATACACAGATTCAATGTGTATACATCTTTACATGAATCATGCATTTTTATTAAATTAATCACCTTCTGACTTGATCGATTAATTATATAGATATTTGTACTTTCTAGCTAGCTTCCTCGATATGTGTTAATTTGTTCTTAGTGTTTTAGCTAGCTTTTTTCATAGTTTCTGTCAAACGCTTGTATCATGAGCCCCTGCCTCGGGAGATTTGGTAACCACTCCCTTTGTTCCTGACATTAAATAAATTGTCCTTATCCTTAGCCTTAGCCAAACCATGTAATTGTGGAGACCGTTGACACAGGAAAGCGCCCATATGAACAGGTGCCTTATTCACTGGGTGTCTGAAAAACTGAGTTCGACGGTTCTTCCATTCAGTGAGCTGACTTAATTCCAGTAATATATCTTCTTTCTTATCGTATATTTCAAGGAATCTAGCATACAATCCATTACGTGCTGTAGAAGAAGGAGCTTTCCTCACGACTCACGGGTTAAAATATCTGTAAGTCATAAAATATTAGCATTAAATCCTTTCACACTCGAATAGTGTTCTCGGCATTTCGATAATTCAGTTTTGTAAACTACCGGTAATTGCCTCTAAATTACCCCTAAACTTTGTCTTTACTTGACAGAAATATGATTTTCAACTCAATGGTCGTGCTACTGCCTCATCTTCTGAGGGGACCACGTGACTTGGCGGTAGAGGTGTAAGTGGTTTGCTTCTTTTACATTAAACCCGATGACGAGCGCTGATCTAGGATTAAAGGCTAAAAAATGTTTCTGGCTATAAAAGCGTTCTCTATGCATACTTTTCGTTCCCAAAGTCAAACCATTTAAATCAGTTAATCAGTGTTATTTCTACTCAGTTATGTCAGTGGGTAGAATCTTTTCGTTTGACCATTCAAACGATTTCAGCTACGTTGCACTACTTTCCACTCAATGATTATGTTCGTTTTTTAATATTTTACAACACGATTATTTTTCTTATGAGGATTTTGCTGTTAAAACTGTTGGGCAAAGGAATTAAAAAAATTCTACGTGGGCGCTAAACCAGGGTATTGGGCTAAACCAGTGTATTCTTGCGTGGTAAGATCGGGCGGCAGGTTGGCCTACAAAGCCGAGGTGGCGCGTTTAACTCAGGGTTTTTTGGTATGAAGTAACTAGCAGTTACTACTCCCCCTGGAAGGATGGTGGTCCATCGCAGGCTCACCCATCGCCGGTACTCACTTACATATCTGGGAAGAGACTCAATGTGGAGTAGGGTTCTTGTCTAAGAAAAATCACACTGGCAAGGACTCCAGACCTCCAGCCACAGACTTTCGGATCGAACGTCCGAGGCGTAATCCAATACACCACCGCGCCTTGTTTTCAGTTCCAATACATAACTGCTGTCTCCTTCGCACAACAACTAACACCGATTTGAAATGTGTTTCTTGCTTTTCATTACAGGGCTCCTGCCAAGGAAGTTACCAGCTATGATCTTCATTTACCAATCAATATTGAAACCTTGGTTACTTCATCCGGGTTACAATGCACTTATCGTGGAAACATGAGTAACTCGTGCAGTCCTTGCCCTCTTGGGACATATAAAGGAGCAAGTAAAGAATGCATTGCATGTCCAGCAGGTGAACCTGTCTACATCATTCGTATTCACTGCCTTTAATCTACTGGACGAAAGCTTTCCAACGTGCCATGACTTAATGGTTTCTCAATTTGCATTTTTCACCCCAGTGAGTAGAACATCTTGACCCATCCGTCCATCCAACAGGTAGAGGAAAGAGCCCATAGTATGGACAGATCATTAATTTGAACTCTGTATGCCTTCTATTGCACGGTTTCTCAGATGAAACAAACCTGAAAAACGAACTCCTCGCGTAAGTGTTGGTGTTAAACAAGAATTCGTAATTGAAACCTTATCTTGCTGGTACATGTAACGTAAGCTGTGTTTCTCCTGTATAGGCGTACCGAAAACAGGAGACGCTTGGCCAGCAATACTGCCGAAGAGGAATTGTTTTCTAATACTGCTTTGTTGGCCACTTCATAAGCATTGTGCTTCCTGATAAATTCTGACCAATTGGCTAGTTGTTTGCCCCTGATAGTTGGCCCTTTTTTTCTTGTAGGTGGCTTCTATCAGGACGAGTTAGCCTACACGGGAAGATTAGTCCATGGAATGGGATGTAAAGTCTGCCCATTGGGTCATTTTGTACCACCGCATGCTGCCCCAGGGAAAGCGATCACAGAATGCATCTTATGCCCGCAAGGTTAGTGAAATTGATAATTGATCAAAAGTCTTAGTTGGAAGCTTCGCTGGAAAACGTTGGTCACCCACAATCAGTATTATAAGATCAGAAACGTGTCAGTGTAAAAAGATCAGAAACTCACTGTGAGAGCTCCTGAAACCCGTCGGAGAGTAACGGTTCACCTAATCTCTTTCATTGGACAGGCACAACAAGGAAATACGACCCCCATCTCGAATTACGTTACCTACTGGTGTCCGTAATTTTAAAACATGCAGAGATGCAGCTTGTTTATCAAGAGTATTACAATATGTCAATGTAAGTAAGAACGTTTGGACCTCGGCACAAATGGAACCTTTCATTTTCTTACAGGTACCGAATACGCTCGATTGGCTGGTTTCAAGGGATGCGAATGTCTCCCCAATTTTTATCGATTAGACCGATTTGGTACTTGTATACGATGTCCTTTACGAGGATTATCCTGCCAAAATGAATCAGTAAGACTCCAATCCAGTTTCTTCTGGAAATGGCCGTCAAATGAGAGCCTCGAAAGCTATCGAAAATTTGCAGCTGATCTATTGATCAGCGACAATTCATACAAACAGCTCAGATTTCATGGAACAATCCCACAAGTCTACGCTTGTCCAGTACCCGAGGCATGTCTTGGAGGTATGGAATCGAAGTGTTCTGATGGTTATGAAGGTCCTCTCTGCGCCGTGTGCAGTAAAGGACATTACCAATTGCTGAACCGTTGTCGCAAATGCCCTAAGACGCTATGGCTCATTCTACAAGTGTGTGGAATCGCAATTATTATCGCTGTCATCACAGCAAGCATCGTACTGGCAAGGAAAAGAAAATTCGCTTCTGGCAGGACGGTAAGTGACGTCATACTCGCCCGAATAAAAATCATCATTGGTTTTTACCAAGCCACTTCCATTACCTTGAACGTATTTTCGTATGTCGAATGGCCGGGTGCTCTGTTGACAGTAGTGCAATATGCCAACATCGTGCAGCTGAACCTCTTGCAGATCATACCACTGCAGTGCTTTGTCGATGACCTAACGATAGATGCCTACACCAGGTTACTGATCGTTGTGGGAACAAACGTTACAATCCTCTTCTTGGCAATGTTGGTTTACCAGCTACGAAAGCATGTTGTAGTCAACCGGAATCAATCCCTTACCAGTGAAGAATTGGCCGAGTCTCTTTCCTTAGCTAGGATTCAAATCTATCGCATTGTCTGCCTTCTGGTATTTGTCACCTATCCTTGGACTTGCGACGCCATTTTCCAGCTTTTATCGCCAACTTGTCAGCGGATTTGCTCTAGCGCCGAAACTAACTCGTGCCAGTACTTCTTACGCGCTGACTTCAGTGTCCAGTGCTTTACTGACAGGTACAACAAATACTTGATAGCAGTTTACCTATTGCTTGCTGTTATAGTAGCTGTACCGGGAATAATCCTGTTTTTGTTATGGAAGTATCACCACAAAAAGATCTTCGTACAAGAGGAACCCCGGAGTTATAAAGGAAGAGAAATATCTATTGGTCTGAGTTTATTTTATGAAAACTACGCCCGGAGGTGTTGGTTCTGGGAAATCATTGAATTGATAAGAAAGGTCTGGTTAACGTCAACGCTATTCCTTATGGGAGCAGAAACACGAAGCCATCTTGGAGCAGCTGCCATCGCATTCGGGATCTACTGTATTCTGTTGGCGTATTACGAGCCAATCAGCGATAAGTTCGAGCACTGGTTGCAACTGATCTCACTTGTCGCCAACTTTGTGACCATGAATGTTGGAATGTTGCTGAAAATACCAACGGAAGAGAAGTCTTCTAGTAGTTTTGCCGCAAGAGACTCCACCTTCGTTTCCGTCGTCTTGGTGGCTGTAAATGTCACTGTTATTGGGATAATGGCTGGTAAGTAGACAAAAGCGTTTTTTTTTTCAAAACCGCGATATCTCTTTAACGCTCAATCCTCAGAGCAACTTAATAGGATGAATTAAAAAGTGTGCAATTTAGATAGTCCAAGATAAGCAATACAGTCTGAAAATTTACGATCTTTAAATAGGAAAACTGCATTACCCGTAGATCCTCTCTATCCAGATAGTGTTAGAATTTGGAAATATTGCTTCAACTTTGAGAGAAGAAATCGTGGGATACCCGAATTCACTGGAGCAGCAATACGACTCTTACCTCTACTCTAACTCTGGTCCCCTGGTAACAAACGCGACTCCTTTCCAGTGTGTCAATTTACACGTTCCTTTTTTGGCACCTGTTTAGTTGGAAAGGCCTTAAATGAGTCTCGAGAAATTGAGGGTGTAATTAATTTTCGTTTTGTTTTCAGTACATTATATCTCCACCTTGATAACTGCAATCAACCGTCTAAGAAGTAACCCACAGTGTGGAGCCGAATGTTGCGTTACATTTATCACGCAAATGATTGGAGCCGGAGAGGATATCACAAACATTGACGCTGGGGAGATTCCAACCTCAGTCATGGTGCAGCCCTCTCCGGTTTCAAATGAGAGCTTTCCTGATCGTATACGTGATGTTCGAACGTTTCCAACTGTTGAACCATGGCCTATGGACACAGGAGCATTTGTTGGCTATCAAGAGGAAGGATAGGCATGAGGGACTCAGGCGCACGTGCTTATTGTGTATTGATTGTGTTCAAATACGGCCAAATAAATATATTTATAGGACTACTATTATACCGTAATTTAGTAATCGAGTTCCATGTATGTAGGTAGTTAAGACGTTTTCTTTGTAAAAATTTGGAAATCAGAAGACATTGCTCTATTTTTTCATCCTTACACTAAGGAATTGCATCGTCAAAACACGGCAGGCACATACTTCAAAGGATTTATAAATCCAGCAATCAAACGTTAGGCCCCAGGTTGACGAAATAAAACTACCCGTCCTCTTTCCGTGCAATTGGCTGTCCTCTCTACTCCTCTCCTCCCGCGTCTTTTTCGCCTCCTACTCCCCCAGCCTGCGGCGCTTAGCTTTGTTAACAACGTCGGATACCTCGCATTGTGCAAGGTAATGGCCCGGAATAAAAGTGCTTCAGAATTGAAGAAAGTTAGGAAAGTAGGGGGGGGGGGACGCAGGGAGTTTAAGTTAAATCCCATATAAGGGACGGGAGGGATCATCTTACCTTTCAGGGGTAAAAGTCCGTGAGATGGTATCCCTTAGGGTGTTAAGATCTGAATAGAAGTTAGAGTTATCCCGATTTTGCCTTGGGTATTGAGGGTATTGAGCAGGAAAAATATAACTGGAGACATTTTTATCAAGTATCAGTTAAAGTGAAAGGGGTAAAAATGAATTCCAGCCACGCCCATAAAATGAGATTCTGGTACCTTTCAGGGGTCCTTTTCAGAATTTCCGACGAACATTCCCGTCACATTTATATGGAAGTCCCCTCAAGTGCTTAGTTCCTCATCAGATAGATGGATATTTGAGAACTACGTTATGTCAATGAAAGCCCATCACATTCAGCCCGCTCAAACTTTATTTATGTATGAAATAATTGTTCATTAAAGAAGATGTATCTATTAACTGGACATCACAAATACTTTGACGATAACAACTATAGATAAAAAAGAACGACGTTTCGACCTCTCCACAGGGGGCCCTCACATCAAATATGTACACAGGAATAAAACATTGAACTTTTCTTACCTTTGTTGCTCGTGTGTTTGATCGGGGATGGCGGGCATTATGAAAAATTCCGACGCGGTCGTCTTTTCCGGGTCTGGGGCAAGTATCGGATCTCATTAGGGAAAAGGCACAAAAATCAACATATTTACAGCCCTGTTTAAGCTCATGGTTACTTATTAGCGCTTTTGATAAGACTGATAAACAATAAATGTTCTACAAAGGGAAATAAAAATAAAACCCTCCAGACAGGTTTTAAAAATACTTTCTTCCTCCGGAAGAGAAAGAACAAACTGTAACAGCAAAGCTCATTATTGCCCCGGCCATTTCGTTATCTGAACGCTGGAACAAGATATTTTACCGCTTGTTCCTCACTTGTTCGATGAACTGTTAGTGTACATTCATTTCACATGGAATTGAGCGTGCCTTGCACCAAAAAACGTTGCAGATTTCAAATGCACCAATCAGAACGTACGAACTTTATACTTCCGCCTCAAATCTGTCAATCAAGTATTCGATAACTGTATCTCACTTCCGTGAGATATCAAACACGAGCAAGTGTTTCATCAGGATATCCAAACACCAAGAAATGTGTTGAAAAAACGAGGTGCAAGCGTTTTTTTTTTTGACCGACTTCGAGTTTCTAATATGGCTGCTCTAACCATTCATAATTCTTTGAAAGATTCAAAGCAGAAATTCTCAAAAATGTTATGCTAATTACGATCCAGTATCCAAACCACCGTCACGCTAGTGATTTCCTTTGTTTTCTCTTTATGAATTATTAATGAGTTTGAAAAGGGAAATATACTCAAGGCTTAACCTACTTCAGCATGTTTTGAAAAACGCTCTCGTGCATAATATTTCTTATAAATGTACAAAAATTAAATCTAATGTGATCATTAGTTCTACTTTCTGTGTGACGCTTACTTGTTATACATGCACAAATAAAGCATTTTCAATCGAGTGTCGCAAATCAACACCAAAGTTATCACTCTAGTCAATCATAACAAACCAAGCAAAAAGATTAACAATTTTCGAAGACTAAAAAAATATTGTGGACAGATTAAAAGCGGTTTTTTTTCCCGGAAAGATTAACAACTTTTATTCGAAAGTATGCCAACTTAACCGAATTTTTTACTCGATGCTCCGGCCTTTCTCTTTCGTTTCTGGAGAGTTGGGCTTTCAACTGAGTCGTACAAAGTCAAGTTTTTGGAATTAGCTATTAACTGAGCCACAGAAGAGTCCGGAGAGGACTTTCTCATCATGTCATGAACAAATTTTGGAACATTTAGTTTGTCTTCCACAGGAATGGGAGTAACGTAGTTGTTACCATGGTAATTCTCGACGTCGACGTCGTTGCCATGGCCATCCTGGAAAGTTCCATTGGAGGCCTGTCGACTTATGGTCTCCTGCTGGAAGCATCTGACCATTATTGGTGTCTGTGAATCGGCAGAAGGAGGCGAATCAAAAACTTCATTAAAGCATTCCTCTTCCATGGAGTGATCACTGCGACTGGATCGTGCCTCACCAAGCGGCGTTGGTTCAGTACCATCACTCTCGGTCTTCAAGAACCTCACGCGTGTCTTTTGCGCCGACCCATGATATTCGCCCGTAATCATTCTGCTTCTTGCTTGGCTTGGATTACAAGTTACTTGCACTTGATCAATTCGCCCTTGAATTACAGGCCACTGGAAAGCAGTCATCATCTGCATTGGGGCTGAAGACGGTTTTCTGAGCGATGGAGATGCAAAGGACGGAGAAGTCATGGAAGGTGATGGTCTCGGTAATGGCGCCGACTTCGTGGGACATATGATCTTTTTTCTCACGTTACCGCACTGCAACAATTTCACGTTGTTCATTGCTTTCTTTATCTCCCTGCGGTTGTTTTCCTGCATGTTTGGCGTCGACGATGGATCTCGATGATGCGATGCTGAAGCTGGTTGCCATTGTTTCGCTTTCATAAACAGCTTGCACCTTGGTGGAAAACCTCCCACATTTTCATAACCATCCGTCGGGGTAGTTCTTCTTTTCGCTTCGTCGTCGTGTCGTTTGTCCGATTCTCTGTATGATGTAGTTCTCCTTTTCGCTTCGTAGGCTTGCCGGTTGTTCGATTCTCTGCATGATAGAGAAGCTTGTGACTTCTTCGCACTTCCTGGGCGACGGATCTGTGGTAGTAAATGGGGATGCTCTCCTTCTTTATCAACCTGCTTGCCATTCATCCCACTCATTGAGCTCTGAACAGACTGTGAATTGTGGTTATGATCAGTTTGGCGTTGAATTGCAGGCCACTGGAAAACAGACATCATCTGAACTGGAGCTGAATTTGGTTGTTTTGGCGATGGAGATGGACGAGGCCTTTGTGGTCCTCGTGATAAAGGCGTCGAGTTTGAGTGACTTAAAATCTTTCTACCTCTGTGAGTACGAAATGAAGCAGACATTAATTCTTGTGGCTCTTCACTTTTCATCGGAGGTCTCGGAATATACTTCATTGCTGGCTCCTCGAGCTTGGTTTTTAATGGACGCTGTGCCTTCGCCTTTGGTTTGGCCCCTTGTAATTGGTAAATGGTCTCATCCTCAAGAACCAACAAATCGTCGTGTGACATGTTCGCGATAGGATGGTTGCTCTGCTTTATTATCTATACATTGATCAAGCTGTAAATAGCTGGATATTTAACGTTTTCTCTATGAAGCAGTTGTTCAACAAATGCCATTACCAGCCAATAGCAATATAAAGCCTATTATGTTAAAGAAGCGCCGTTGGCCAATCATGTTTCAGCTTTGCCAGGGGCGTGCCCAGTCGGAAGAATCTCACGACTGGTTTCGAGATTTGATTGGGGCGGTGCTAAGGCTAAAAGAATCTGACAAGCCACTCTAAAAGGTCGTCGACCAATCAGAGGAGCAAAACACTGGTTGAGCTTCTTCGCACTAAAATTATCAAGCTGTTAATGACCGAACTTAAAAGGCGTTTTCAATTAAAACAACGGAAAGGAATTCCCTTTAGAAATTCAATATTCCTTCATCATTACAAGCAAATCGCAATATAAAAGTCAGGATGTCAAAAAGCACCGTTAGCCAATCGGTTTCAGTTTCGCTAAAGGCGTTTCTAGTCGGAAGAAACTTGGGCGGCTATTCAACTAGTGGCTTCGAGTTTTGGTTGGGGCGGTGCTAATGCTCAAAGAATACGATCAGCCACACCCAAAAGTCCTCGACCAATCAGAGGCAATGCCTATTCAGCACGGCGCAACATTTCAGATACCCGCTTCAAATTTTCATTGCCGCGAATTACCATCTAACTAAACCACGATCTGTTCTCATCTGGCCTCGTAGCTCAGCCGGTGGAACATCGGTAATCAAACTGCCGGAGCCAGTGAATTTACTTTACTTCGTGTGTTTCAGTTTTCACACTAGGACAATTCTCAGTAGGAAAGTTATGGGCTCACTTCGGCGCTTACACTGCAGAGCTAATTCTGTTATTTCCCAGTTGTAGCACAGGTAACCAAAGCGTAATATGAGAGTTTGTATGGAGCTGAAATTCGATCGAAAATAATCGGCGGTTTTCCGCCGAAAATACATTAAAATCGAAATAAAGTTTAAAAACCTTACCTGTTGTGTGTTTGCTGTATTTTTATCGCTTTTCCGAGCTTCCGGAGGCCGTTTTGGGCGATTTTCTGCTTAACGGTCGATGTGACGGCATGTCACGTACTAAAGAGAGCTTTTAGTACGTGACATGCCGTCGCGTCGACCGTTAAGCAGAAAATCGCCCAAAACGGCCTCCGGAAGCTCGGAAAAGCGATAAAAACACAGACAACACACAACAGGTAAGGTTTTTTAAACTTTATTTCGATTTCAGTGTATTTTCGGCGGAAAACTGCCGATTATTTTCGATCGAATTTCAGCTCCATACAAACTCTCATATTACGCTTTGGTTACCTGTGGTTGCAGTGCCTAATAAATCGCTTGCATGCTTCTTCCACATGTAACTAGAAATGCTAACTAATATTCTTGCGAAATAAATTAGCATTGATTGCTCAAAGGTAATATTTGTAATTAGCTTACGTATCAATAAAATATTTTGTGAATGTAAGCTGCACAACATATATTTTGGACTTAAATGACGTCCAATGATTACATACATACTTTTTGATAACTAGCTAAAAATGTTCTTCATTTTCAATTTAATAAAAGGTAAAACATTCCTTCTAGTGGACTATTCTTTTTCATGTTTCATATAGTCAATTATAATTATTAACCACATTTACACACACTAGTATTTTAACTGGTTGGGAAATTAATGTTTGGTAATAAAGTAGACACTGTCGCTTGAAATGCTAAAAAGAAGATGCCCAAGATATAATAATAAATTCAGGGCAAAAGAATTTCCTGACATTTAATAACAAAGGTACACGACTTCTAGCAATTGAGTCAATTATGCTCTTACATTCAAATTTACTGGAAGCTTAAGACATTCATCTTTCTTTTTCTGTGAACCATTCCCTTCCCTAAGTTACAAGCTAAATTCATTTCATGTTTACCTCACTTACGAACAAAATTATTTAAACTGGTTGAGAAATTAATCGATGAGACTTTGCGAACATTGCGAAATAGAATTAAGTTATGCAAGGCACACCGTTGACTGTTGTCGATCACTTCGGCTTCATGTGTTTTTCATTTTAAAGTGAGCATTGAAATATGCTAATTCAAATTGTGGTTACCAGTTTTCGCAAATATTAAAAACATTTTTCATCCTTGATAAAAAAGATGAAAAACGTTTCTGTCAAAGCTGATGCCACCTCAACCGAATTTTTTGCCCAATGCTCGAGCCTTTTTCTTTCGTTCCTGTAGTGTTGGACTTTCAAGTGAGTCAAACAAAGTTAAATTTTTAGAATTAGCAATTAACAGAGCTACAAAAGAGTCGGGAGATGACCTTTGCTTCATATCGTGTACATATTTTGGAACATTTGGTTTTTCTTTGACAAAACTGGAACTAACATCAGTTGCGCCATGTTGATCCTCGACATCTGCAGTTCCATTTATAGGCTGTCGATTTATGGTCTCGTGCTGGAGGTGTTTGACCATTATTGGTGTCTGTGAATCGGCACGAGGCAAATCAAACACTTCTTCAAAGCATTCCTCTTCCACACACTGGTCTTTGCGACTGGATCGTGCCTCACCAAGCGGCGTTGGTTCAGCACCATCACTCTCGGTCTTCAAGAACCTCACGCGTGTCTTTTGCGCTGGGCCATGATTTTTGTGCCTAATTATTCTGCTTCTTGCGTGGCTTGGATTACAAGTTCTCTGCACTTGGTCAATCCGCTCTTGAATTACAGGCCACTGGAAAGCAGGCGTCATCTGCACTGGGGCTGAAGACGGTTTTCTGGGCGATGGAGATGCAAAGGACGGAGACGTCTTGGAAGGTGATCGTCTAGGTGAAGGCGCCGACTTCGTGGAACATACAATCGTTTTACTCACGTTACCGTACAGCAAAATTCTCTCGTAGTTCATTGCTTTCTTCATCTCCCTGTCGTTGTTTTCCTGTTTGTTTGGCGTCTTTGCATCTCTCTGTTGCGATGCTGAAGCTAGTTGAGATTGACTCGTTTTCATGACCAGCATGCGCCCTGGTGGCAAACCTCCCGCATTTTTGAACCCCCCTGGCAGGGTAGTTCTGCTTCCCACTTCATCTTGGTGTTGTTTATCCGATTCTCTGTATAACGTAGTTCTCCTTTTCTCTTCGTAGTCTTGCCGTTTGTCCAATTCTCTGTATAACGTAGTTCTCCTTTTCTCTTCGTAGTCTTGCCGTTTGTCCAATTCTCTGTATGGTTGAGAAGACTGTGACTTCCTTGCACTTCCTGGGCTTCCTGGGCGACGTATTTGTGGCAGTGAGTAGGGATGGTCTCCTTCTTTATAAACTTGCTTGCCATTCATCTGACTCAATAAGCTCTGAACAGATTGCGAATTGTGGTTATGGTCGGTTTTTTCTTGAATTGCAGGCCACTGGAAAACAGACAGCATTTGAACTGGAGCTGAATTCGGTTTTCTGGACAATGGAGATGCACGGGACGCTGATGGTCTTAGTAAAGGCGCCGAGCTTGTGTGACTTACATTCGTTCTGCCTCGGTACGTACCAACAGAAGCTGACATCGATTCTTGAGGTTCTTGACTTTTCATTGGATGCCTCGGGATGTCCTTCATAACGGACGTCTCGGTTCTTAATCCACGTTCTACCTTCGCCTTCGGTTTGGCCCCTTGTAGTTGGTAAATTCTCTCGTCCGAGAGGACTAACGAATCTTCTTCTGACATGTTCGCGATAAGGTGGTTGCCCTGCTTTGCCATTGCAATGATCAAGCTGTAAAATGGTTGAATATGAAACGTGCTTTCTAATAAGAAATCCTCTATCAAATGCTAGTGAATATTACAGGCCAATCGAAATGTAACGCCCATTGTGTCAGAAAAGAACCATTGTCCAATCACGCCCTTTTCAAAGGGCGTGCCCAGTCGGAAGAACTAACGAGTGGTTTAGTTTTTTGATTGGAGCGGTGCAAATGTTAAAAAAACCTGAGAAGTCACGCCCAGAGGTCTTTGACCAATCAGCCAAAGGTCCTTGACCAAAGTATAGAAGGTTCGCTATTGTACGAAGAAAGGTGTCTAATTCATCAAGTTTCAGATCAGTTAAATACCTCAAACTCAAAAGCCCTTTAATGTCTCTGCAATGTTTAATATACTAGCAAAAATTAATAAACGAGAGTTCTGAAAAATAGTTCATTGAACTGTTTAATGGGTGGGTTGCTTATTGGTAGATTGGTGATATAACACGACCTTGCTAGCGGCCATAAATTCAATTCGGGACCAGATCAAAGACACGCCTTCAATCAGGTTTATTTCTGGTACTTTCACGATTATCGAGAGGTGTCTTCTTTTATAAATGGAAGGTAGACATTGCTTAATTGGGTGGACGCTTTGCCAGTTATGGCAATAATTATTAAATCACAAATAATACATTCAATATCAAGTGAAATTCTAGTTAAAGGAATATAAAGTAGTCAAATGTTAGTTATTGCTTGTTGCTAAGAGGCCAATTAGGTTCTTGCGGAGTAAATTAGCTTTAATTATTAACGTGGAATTTTGTAATTAATACATTTACAAGAAAAACATTATTTGCTTATCTACTGAATAACGTAAAATGTTTAAAAGAAATTGGACAAGTTATTAAATCCAGTTATAGATTCAATTAGAACTTGGTGACGTTGGTCAATTAAGTGCATGTTTTTTGAGAATAAGCCCATTAAATTAAATGATTATTTTACTGAAAGGTCAATTAATTCAAGGGTGAAATTGAAATTTAATGACGTCAATTAATTAACGTGCATCATGTTCCTTTTGTCCATTAATTTCTTTATTAATTGAATGAAGGCTTAAACCACAATTAATTCAAAAGAAAAGTTATAATTTTTATTACGTCAATCAATTAGGGTGCATACTTTTTGATGATTAGTTTATTGCGTTCTTAATTAGCAATTTAATTTATTGAAGCCTAAAACATTTAATTCATGGTAAAATTGGAATTTTATGACGACAACTAATTAAGGCCTATGCCTCATCGTAATCAGTCCACTTTGTTCTAATTATTTCAATAATTAAGAGTTTGTAATAATTACCAGTTTGTAAATTAACATTTACACACTGGTTGGGAAACTAAATAACAGTTGCAATATTATTTGGTAATTGGGTAAACAACGTGAATAGGAGTGTTGTTAGCCCGACCTGGGCAATCGATAAAAATCCATATCGGAAAACCGTTCGATGAATCGATAAATGTCGCTATCAATCACGTAAACGTTATCGATTGTATCAATCAATCGATAAAAATCGATACTCACAACTCTTCTGGTAATCACTGCTATCGATTTTATCGATTTTATCGATGGATGGCGAGGAGCAAAAACAAGCCAACAAAGGGAACTTCCGGTTGACGTTCGTGACTCACGAACGTCTGTGCTTAGGTTCCATATTTTCTATTTTAGCGTTGTTTTATAAGCCTAGAAAAGATTTAGAAGCTTTGTCGTTTAGTAATAAAATTGACAAAACTGGTTACAGAGGTTGTCGTTATTATTAAAGCTCACATATTTCGATACAAATGTTACCGATAAAATCGATAATTTTCGATAAAATCGATGAAACTGACTGAAAAATCGATAAATATCGATTTCTCACAACAAATCCGTTTATCGATTTCCGATACAATCAACTAATTTGATCGATTTTATCGATTGCCCAGGATGGGTGTTAGATATAGTTAATGCAAAGATGAAAGTGGACTGTTGTGAGTTGCAACAATTAAGAAAATGCTTTTGGATAAACATTTTAACTGCCTAGAAAATTAAATCAACCATACTATATATATATATATACACCCGTTTTCAAAAACATTGCTACTTGAAAAATATATATACATATATACATCTTTTGTCTTCACAACGCGAAAACAAAAGAATAAATTTGAAAACAAAAGGTAAATATATATGTATATATATTTTTCAAGTTGCAATGTTTTTGAAAACGGGTGTATATATATATACACCCGTTTTCAAAAACATTGCACACGGTGGCTGCAGCCTGGAATGTTAGAACGATGCACGAACAAGGAAAGACATCCATGGTCGCAATGGAGATGAAGAGGTATAACATCAGCCTACTCGGGATTGCAGCGACAAGATGGGGCATGCACTCCGGGCATGCACACGATAGGGCGCCACACACGGAGGGAGTAGGACTCATGCTTTCCAGGCAGAGAGAGCTCTCATCAGCTGGGAGCCTATTAGCTCTAGGTTAATAACAGCAACATTTGGAACAAAACAGAAAAGGATACTCACCAGATTTTTATCATGTGCTATGCACCTACTAACGATCTAACGATCGAGAATGTAAAAGGTCAGGTTTATGAAAGGCTCAAAAAAGTGCTTGGCATCAACCGACCACAAAGAGAATTGATCGTCTTAATGGGAGACGTGAATGCTAAGATTGGAAGCTGTAACATCGGCCACACAAGGTTTAGGTGACATGAACAATAACGGGGAGAGATTAGCAGATATTTGTGCAGAACATGAGCTCGTAATTGGAGGATCCGTTTTTCCACACAAAAGAGTGCATGAAGCCACTTGGGTCTCGCCTAACTACGCAGCTGAGAACCAGATAGACCACCTCTGCATATCAAGAAAGTTCAGGAGGACACTATTAGATGTTAGAATGATGAGGGGCGCGGATGCCAGCTCAGACCACCATCTCCTAGTTGGTAAATTGCAGCTCAAACTAAGGAGATCAGTTAGACCAGTGGCAAACAGAAAGAAATATGACATCAACCTGAAAGATCCCTGTATAGCCCAGCAATTTTCCATCATAATCAGGAGTAAATACCAAGTTCTCCAAGATATGCAAGAGCCTTAAGACTCATTAGACGACAGCTGGGAAAAACTAAAGAGGGTGTGGACGAAAACAAGTGAAGAAGTCTTTGGTTGGAAGAAGCAACAAAACAAAGCATGGATATCTAATCATACTATCACTAAGATCATCAAGAAACGATCAAAGAAGGGGAACCTGAACAGAGCACGCACAAGATTGTAAAAAACGAGAGCGTATGCTGAGTACACAGAAGCAACTAGGGAAGTCAAGAGAAGCGTGAGAAAGGATAAGAGAAAGTACAATGATGACCTAGCGAAAGAGGCAGAGACTGCAGCTAGCCACTACAATATGAAGAAACTCTACGACACCACAAGGCAAATGTCGAGTAGGTTTAAGGCAACTAACCATCAAATTAGGGATCTAAACGGTAACGTACCTACAACAACTGAGGAGCAGAGTAAAAGATGAGTAGAGCACTTTCAATAGCTTCGTAATAGACCTCCGCCAATCAGCCCTCCAATACTGCCACCATCGACCCAAGAGATAGACATATGCAGTGAGCCATCGACAAAAGCTGAAATTGAGAAAGCGATTGAATCCCTAAAGAACAACAAATCAGCAGGCCCAGATAACATCCCCGAAGAGTTATTGAAAGCTGATATTTACACTGCAGAGTATATGCCACATGGCCTCCGAAAAAAGATCTGGGAACAGGGATGTATACCATCTGAGTGGTCGGAGGGAATCCTGGTCACAATACCTAAGAAAGGCGACCTACGCTTGTGTAAGAACTATAGAGGAATCATGCTTCTGCCAACAGCTGGGAAAGTACTGAATCGTATTATTCTTGATCGTATGAGAGATCCCTTAGACGAGCGGTTGCGTGAGAATCAGGCAGCTTTCAGACCATCAAGGTCATACTCAGATCAAATAGCTACTCTTCGTATACTTGTGGAGCAATCGCTCGAATGGAGGTCACCACTATACATCAATTTCGTAGATTACGAGAAGGCAATCGACAGCCTGGATAGAAATGTCTTGTGGGACCTGATGGGCAACTACGGAATTCTGAGAAAGAATAGATCACTAGTGAGGAATACATACGACGGCACGAGTTGTCGTATTCTTCATGATGGGAGTTTTACAGACAAGTTTAGCATTAAAACGGGAGTCAGACAGGGCTGTTTTCTATCAACGTTCCTTTTCCTTCTCGCCATTGATTGGGTAATGAAAGGGCCAACAACTGACTCGAGGAACGGAATACAGTGGACCCTTGTGGACCAACTCGAAGACCTAGACTTTGCCGATGATTTGGCACTTTTGGCTCATATCACTCTCAGATGCAAGAGAAAACCACAAATCTCGAAGCCGTCTCCTCTAAATTAGGACTTAACATCAACACAGAAAAGACTAAGATCATGAGAACGAATAACAAATCAATGGAGCGAATCACTATCAATGACCACGACGTAGAAGAGGTAACATCATTCACGTACTTAGGCAGTGTCATCAACATCACAGAAGGAACGGACGATCGAGGACGAACTGTCAAGGATAGGGAAAGCACGTCTTAGGGAACATCTGGAGATCCAGGGAGATAACAGCAGCCACAAAAATGTTATTATGAGAATATTTAATTCCAACGTAACGTCTGTATTGCTCTATGGTTGTGAAACCTGGAGAATGACTGAAAAGACCGTGTCAAAGTTACAGACTTTCATAAATAGATGTCTGCGCAGAATCCTCCGTATCTACTGGCCTTCTACAATTAGTAACTTCAATCTGTGGAAGGCCACAGGACAAGAACCTGTGAAACAACAGATCATGAGCAAGAAATGGACATGGATAGGCCACACACTTAGAAGACCAATGGACTGCATTGCCCGGCAAGCTCTCTGGTGGAACCCATAGGGAAGCAGACGGAGAGGGAGACCACGTAACAGCTGGCGGAGGGATACGGAGCGCACTATACAGTTGTAGAACTACATCTGGAAGCAGATGGAACGCCTGGCCAGGGACAGGGGGGATTGGAGGAGTTTTGTCAGTGGCCTATGCTCCGAAATGGAGTAGAAAGGTTTCAGATCAGACCAGGCAATATTTTTGATGTCAAATAACCACTGTGAATTGTAATATTCAAAAAGAAGTTGCGTAATCTATATGTTGTGGTATAATCTAAGACAGAGGAAAATAAAAATTAAACTGGTTTGAAAATTTTCAAAGCAAAGAAAAATTTGAACCACAACATAATTTATTCAGGTTAAACAACTCGAAATTCTGTAACGTCCAATAACAAAGTTACATTCCTTTTCATAGTTAGCACATTCTGTTCCTAATTTTAAATTCACTGGAAGCTGAAACAATCCTTCTTTTTCTATAAACATTTCCCCTCTTTTAGTTTATATTCACTTTTTCTAACCAACCATTCAACTACATTATTTACAAACAAATTTATATTTATACTAGTTGAGAAAATAAGCAGTGCAGTAGTGTCTGCTGTGCAAATCACAAAAGATAAGGGCTAAAAATGGGCTAAAAGATATATATTAAACTCGACTTTCGGTTACAAATATTGGAAATACTAAAAATAACTTTTTTTCAGGAAAACTAGAAACCCGTGATGCTCAAGTCTGCTTCCTTAACCAAATTTTTTTCCCAATGCTTTTTTCTTTCGATCTTGTAGTGTTGGACTCTCAACTGAGTCGTACAAAGTCAAGTGTTTGGAATTGGCAATTAACTGAGCTACAAAAGAGTCTGGAGAGGACCTTCTGATCTTATCATGTACGTATCTTGATACTTTCAGTTTGTCCTCAAAAATAGCAGTAACATCGCTGTTACTACGGTGTTCTACGACATCTGCAGATCCAGCAAGTCCCTGTAAATTCATGGTCTTCTCCAGGACGCGGCTGAGCACTTTTGGCGACTGTACAGTTGAATCAAACTCTGTTTGTTCCTCAATCACAGGCCACTGGAAAGCGGAGAGCTTCTGTACTGGGGCTGAATTCGCTGTCCTGGGCGATGGGAATGCTCGGGCAGGAGATGTCCCGGAAGAAGGCCGTCTTGGTGAAGGCGCCGAGATCGAAAGACATGCCAGCTTTTTGCCTCTTCTATCGCATAGCAACACTTTGTTGTTATTCACTGCTTTCTTTGTCTCCCGTCCACTCACTTCCTTCACGTTTGGCATCTTTGAATCTCTCTGCTGGGATGCTGAATCTGATCGTCTTTGGTCCGCTTTCATGACCAGTATGTGTTTTGGTGGCAAACCGCTCGCATCTTTGCAACGATCCATTACGGAGGTTCTTTTCTTCGGTTCGTCTTCTTGCCCTTTGTGCCATGCTTTGTACGATGGATTAGCGTGCGACTTCTTTGCACTTTCTGGGCGACAGATCAGTGGCAGTGAATGAGGATGTCCTACTTCGTTATCAACTAGCTTGCCACTCATCCCACACAATGAGCTCTGAACAGATTGTGGTTCGATGCAACTTTTCTCGTGATCAATTTGTCCAAGAATCGCGGGCCATCGGAAAGCAGACAACATCTGACCTGGCGCTGAATTCAGTTTTCTGGGCGATGAAGAAGCAAGGGATGAAGATATCCTCGTAGGTGATCGAAATGGTGAAGGCGCCGAGCTTGTGTGACTTAAATTCTTTTTACCTCGGTAGGTACCAACTGAAGCCGACATCAATTCTTGAGGTTCTTGACTTTTCATTGGAGGTCTCGGGATGTACTTCATAACTGGCTCCTCGGTTGTTAATAGACGCTCTGCTTTCTCTTTCAGTTTGGCCCCTTGCAACTGGTAATTGCCCTCGTCCGAGAGGACTAACAAATCATCTTCTGACACGTTCATGGTACGCGGGTTGCTTCACTTAGCCAGTGCAATGATCAAGCTGTAAATGACTGAATATGAAAGGCCCTCTCTAGTTTAAATCACCGGCCAAACGCAAGATATAGCGCAGAACATGTCAAAAACAAACACCATCAGCCAATCATAATGCAGCTTTGAAAAAGGCGTGTCCAGTTGGAAGAAACTAGGCGGCTATTTAGCGAGTGGTTTTGAGCTTTGATTGGAGCGGTGCTGATGTTGAAAGAAAATGAAGAGCCACACCCAAAGCTGCTCAACCAATCAGAGGCAATATTTACGGTATTGATAAAGAAAATAATTACGCTGATTAGGAAACAAATCAGTGCAATAGCTTTTGGTAATTAAACAAACACCGCGAAATGGACAATAAGCGTGTTAAAGAGAACTGAATTTTGTTACGTCCAATGATCAAGTCGCATGCCTGTTGATAATTAGCTCATTGCCTTTTGATAATTAGCTCATTGTTCGTAACTGTTATTAATTTACTGAAAGTCAACACATCAATTAATTAGAGGGTTACATTGGTCTTAATGTCGTCAACCAATTAAGTTACATGCCATTTGATAATTAGTCCACAATGTTTATCGAAAGCTTAAACATTCCTCTTCTGTTAACTAGTAGATATCATGCGAGTGCGATTACAGAAACAGATGCCCAGTACATAAGGCCAGCCCAAAAGTGGGTTACTGTTTCATAAATTGTTCGTCAGAAAACAAAATCAGAGGCATTTTTCCAAGTTTTACATTTTCAGTGTTAACAAGCATGTAAACTTTCCTGTTAGTTATTAGGAAAACCGAATAAATCCAGCTCAAGCATGGTGCAAAATGCTTCGACAATTTCCCCTAAATATGAAAAGCAGCATAAACACAGTGAGCGATACGACTAAGGATCAAGATGTGCTATGCTCACAAGATTAAATACTTGCCAAACTTCACAATTGGTGGCAACGCCACAAATCCTCCCGAAGCTTTCCAACAGCTAAGAGCTTTTCTTGATTGTTTATATATCAAATTCGAAAAAAAGGCGCTCAAAAACAGCTCAAAAAGTATTGTCGACTAAATCAAAATTTATAGATCAAGAATAAATCACATTTCTAAAGCTCATCAGATAGGGTGTCTCATCTAACCCCTCCTTTTCCCTCCAACCTCAGTAGAATAAACGACAAGTTTTTGAAATGACAACAGGTTTGGACAGCAGTCCAATTTCAAAACACTTTATTTAATTCTTACACATACCTTCATACATGTATCTCCCGAAACTTTACGTTTTCTTCCCAAGAAGGTTGACTGGATTTAATATGTAAGTTCTAACTATTTTAAAGTAATAATAATATTAAGTGAACCCAAGAAAAATGGAGATTTGTTCGCAGCTTACTACTTTGCCTCACTCAAAAGCTTGGTTAAGAAAGACTTATTACAAAATATGTACTAATTAGTCCTGACCACGTACGAATGCAGCGGTTACCACAAATTATTTGCTTACTGAAACAAAAAACTATTTCCTTACAGGAATCTGTCATTACTATATCTACGTCCAACACGTACGTCTACAGTAACAATTTCACCCTTTCAGAGCTGTTATAAATTTGTTCATTTTCAAAACATTGCCGTTCTCGTAGATTTCGAGAAACAAGGTGAAGAAACTACTTAAAGAAAACGTCTGAAAAAAGTGAGTATGAACGTGACATTGCATAGAAGATTACTCTGCACGAACTATTAGTGAGTTGGCACTTACATTTTAGCTGTCATTGTCGCAAATATAACAGCTGCATTTGTTTAGAGAAACCATGCGTTGACTATTGAAAGAGCGTGTTCAATACTGAGTTTTAGGTCACTTTAGGTGAAAATACTGTATGTCATCATCATCATCATCATCATCATCATCATCATCATCATCATCATCATCATCATCATCATCATCATCATCATCATCATCATCATCATCGGCATCACCAACATCAACAGAGTTAACGTCATAAATATACACCTTTTGCTAAAGCCTTGTCATAGTTACAACATATCGACACCTCTTCCAAGACATTACGGAGGACAGAAGAACAAGACGTTCTGGTACAAAAGGGGTAGACAATAATTTTACGACTTGTAGACACCAAGATGGTCCTATGGTCCTACAAAATTTTACGCCCCTTCTATAAGTAATGTGGTTGACCTCCGTAGCACCGTATTTCTGACTACCATGTTTTCCCCCTGACACTTGGGTGTTTGAAGACATGTCATATTAATTAACGGGTTAAGAACTGGAAAACAAGCTATAGTTTAGACTCACTTATCTCATTTATCTCAAGGCCGCAACTTTCAAGAAACCAACTCATCAGTAGTTTTAAAAATGGCATATTATACATGGACATTGAGTCTGTAGTTACTAATCTGGAAAACAATGGCGTTTGCCTTAGGGCTTGAAAGAAAATTCGTTCCAAACATTCAAGGGTACTCCAGTCAACAACGTGCGATAACTGACAGACGTTGAAATGTGTACAAAACAATAAAGGTGCCACCTTGTTAAAAACTTCCTTATTTAATTTACAACTGATGATTTACAATCCCTATTTAATTGAAAGATTGTAACATTTCTTAATGCAAGGTTTCCCTGGATACCAGCCCAGTTACTCAATGGGTGACCCTACTTAAATAAAGTTATTTTATGTTGTAACGAAACTTCTTGTTTAAGATTGCCAAAATACAACTAAAAATACATCTGGGGGGTCATCACAAGGTTTCACATGGCATCGAAATGGAACTTGTGGGCATCTTGGCGTTTTTCTTTTTGATCTTCTCTCTGCAACAATACGTTAAACGTGCACTTAAGTTGTGACCGGCAGTTAAGAAAAATTTGTAAGGCCTTAAGGAACCGTTGACTGAGGCCCCTTGTAAGACATACAGTCAGATGTGGGATCAACAGAGAGGTAAGCCTTACAGCTCACTGGATGACACTTAGTTGTTTATGATCTATTCTAACTTCACCCTCAGCATGTCACCATGTTATAGTGGTGAAGCTTACAACTTTGATCTCAAGAGATACGTCGGGAGAGGCCTCGGTCCCAGGTAGTTTTGACCATGCCGAATTGGTCGATGGGGAGAGACGTGACAGAGGACTACCCCTGGCCCTCCAGGTTGGGGTGTGGACGTGGGGCCCATACCCCACCCTCTAAAGGACAATCCTTGTTTTCAGAAACCCCTTGAGGACTTATGTGCCACATGGAATCCGGAGGCCTAAGTAAGTCAATACGTTTAGCACCTAAACTGAGTGTCTCAGAGCTCCAGATCTTAAAATGTAGAGGTTTATCTTGCAGACTACCAAAAAAGTGCTTAACTGTGCCATCAGTTAAGACAGGACTCTCGGTTCGTCCTCAGATCAATTGAAGAAGTGACTAAAGGGTCTTTCACACTGACTCAGCTCAAGTTGATCAGGTCACTCCGAGCACACTTTCACCAATTTGTTCATATGTGGCACGCGAAGAGCATTGACATGGTAGTCACCGCAAGAGCGAATCACTCAAAAGAGATTTCCAAGGCCATAAATAAAGAGAGAGAAAGGTAATGTCAAAACTGATAAAAGAATACTAGCAATAGAGACAAAGAAGACGGAAAGCAAGAAAAGGACAGATCCCTCAATACATGTTTTGACTGATTTCTTGGTGAATTTCTGCTCTCTCGCTGCAAAATGTTAAAACTCACCTTTTCTTTGAGATGTAGGAGCAATATTATAATACCAATAAAGACACAGATGCCCAGGAGACTGACCCCTGTCAGTAGCACAAGTTTGCTGGGTGTCACCAAGAGCTTAGCTATCCAACTGAAATACAAAAGTAACACGCAGTCAGTAAAACGTTGGTCATTACAGCTCTTGTTCCAAGACAGAATTCTTCCAAACGACCTACAGTCACAACAATTTAACTGTCGAGTATTGCCAGTTACGTCAAAACTATTAACTCTTTTGCCTATATGATGTTTCCATTCAACAGAAAATACAAGGGGAGGTTTGAAGGAAAGTATCAACAATTTCACCATCAGAGTTACACCTCAGTTCGTGTAATGAGAACAAAACATTTTAGTGACACCATTCAAATAAAACCGATCGGGCTGCCCTTCCTGCTGTACTATTCACTACGCTGTACAAAGTGGGTCTAACGTGCGAATGTGCGAAAAAAAATCCTAAAGTGTGACAATTCAAATGGCAGCTATCGAGTTGCACCTACCAGTGTTACTCTTCACGATGCTGTACGGAATGTTTCTATCTTTTGGATGCACGGATGAAACCCTACCGTTTGACGACTTAAATGAAGCCACTAACCTGTGCTTTCCTGTTATACCCTTAACTGTGTTGTACAGAGTGGTTCTAACTTTTGAATGTAGGTGAATGAAATTCTTAAATGTGACTATTCAAATGAAAGGTATTGAGCATTTCTTTCCTGTGGTACTGTTTATTAATTCATGCTGTACCAAGTGGTTCTAAGTTTCGACTGTGCGAGAGAAATCTTAAGTGTGACCACTCATAAAAGCTGTTGAGCAGTATTTTCCTACGCTGATGTTTGTTATGCTGTGCAGGGTGGTTCTAAATTTGGAGTCTGTGGATTAAGTGTGACCAAGAAAGTTATCGAGCAGTACTTTTCTATGGCACATTTTATTATTCTGCACAAGAGGATTCTAGTACTAATCAGGTTTCATTTGAATGGTCACACTTTGGGATTTCGCTGTGGATGAATCCTTGAGTGTGACCAATCAAATAAAAGCTATAGAGTTGTACTCTCCTGTGAAACTGTTTATTATGTATAACGTACAAGGTTTTGTTAATTGAGCATCGAAATGAAAGAAATGGAGCAGTCCTTTGTTTGTTGTTTGTTTACTTGTCTAAGATGATGAAAGGTTTAAAATAGTCTTTGATACTCAAAGATCACACTACAGCCAGGAAATCACATCAACACAAACTATAAGCTACACCCTCACCCTGACACACGAAATAATTATTTCCTCACCTTGAAGGACTATCTGGTGGATAAGGAAGCACAATTACTTGAGAATTCGGTATAATAGAATTCCACACATGTGTTCTTTCAGGCTGCAAATAACACAAACAAAGCAGGTCGATTTGAGAAATATAACTGAACACCTACAAACCATTAAAAGCATTTTGTTTGTGTTCAATAATTCATATACCACAAGGGGCAGATTAGTCAACTGTTGAGACATGCACAAAAGCAGAAGTAGCGCTACTGACAGTCTGAGGGCTGGCAATTGCTCGGTTTAATACAGAACTAGTTTTTGAAAGCTCTCTCTTTTTTTCTAGTCTCCTATGCAGCCGTTATTAGTGTTCGTCACGCAATGCTCCTCCCCCACAGGCGTTGTGTGATGACCACTAATAACGGCAGCGGAGGAGAATAACTTTTTTCCAGATTGGGTTATAAAAATAAGAAATAATTTGGACGCTTCAACAAGGTTAAGTGGCAAAATTTGTACTTCATGATCTTCCATGTTGTCACTCAGCTGTTGAAACAGGATAAGGAAGTCCCTTGTTCTTACCGCATCAGAAGATCTTGGCATACCAACAGTCAGTTTATCAACAAAGTTAGGAGTTCTTCCCAGGCCAAAAACAGTATATGGGCACTGAAGCGCGAAGTAGGCGGACTGCGACAACTGCACAGCTGTACAACATAAACTCACGTTAAACATCAGAGTTCACCATTGGGTTAATATGGCTAAACGCAAGTGTAAATTATTCATCAATGCTTTGTAATAGTGGAACTAAAAAAATGTATATTAACTTACCACTTCCATACTTAACTTGTCCACTTGTGCTTGTTGTGGTGTATTTAATGTATGGTCCAACTTGATTTACACCATAGGGCTGGAAAGACATAAGATGATTCACAAACCATTTTCAACTTCCAATGTAGCTAAGCCCCTGTGGGAGCCGAACGTCCACAAGAGCGGAGTACCTTAGTTGCCAAGATTTAGCCAGCGATTGACCTTGGATGGTAATGGCACGTGCCTGCCCCGCGTGTCGATCCATCGCCCTGGCCAATAGTTTTCGTCTAAAGCCCCGCTAAACGATCAAACATTTTCGTCCAACATCGTGTTGGAAGAACATGCTCTACTGTTTAGCCGCCTGTTCGATTTTGCATTCGAAATGTTACATCAACCAAACTGATTTAGAGACACACTGTTTTGAATTGCTTTGGCGGACATTTCCAATAAATATTCCACCTTAGTGTTAAAGGGTTAAGAAATTTTTGTTTGCGTATGTAAACGGCAGGATTTATATATATATATATATATATATTTTTTTTTTTTTTTTTTTTTTACTAAATTTAGTTGGGAGCCCTTTTCACATGGCAAGCAACAGGAAGAAAAAAAACATGTTTTAAGACACGTAGAATACCCTATAACGAGCGAGTTTTTACGATCACACAAGAAGCATCCGCAATGTTATTCAGCCTTGTCTTCGAGGTCATATTGGGCTTTCATTATTGTATGGTTAGCCTGCAAATACAGCCGCCTCTCACGTAACGTCCCTAGCCGCGGGGAGAAATGAGGGGCGGCTGTATTCGCAGGCTATTGTATGGTTGAAGAATACAGCTCTGGTGTATGTTAACTTGAACTTCTCGTATGAAGCTACTTACCAATTTTTCATCACTGCATGATGTCAAAGTTCTGCCTCCTAAAACTGAATTCAAAACATGCGGTGAACAAAAATGTTCCAGGACATTTTCTAGCCTGTGAGCAAGCTCTCGAGAGGCAGGGGGTGTGGAGAAAATGAGAGCTCTCACTCTTTTCCCTCTACCACCCCCCTGCCCCCCGAGAGCTTGCTCGCAGGTACGAAATTCTCACGACAAAATTACGTAATAGAGTTATTACAATTTTTACATTTTCTTACCAATAACTTTTAGAAAACAGGCGTCAGTGTAGAGCTTATTTTGGAATGCATGAATGCGATAATCCACTCGATCATCCTTAACTGATTCAGTTACCACAAGGATACTTATTTGTCCCTGCGAACAAAAAATCAGAATGTAAGTTATGTTGACCACGGTCCAGCTCCAAGGATCCCTGCGAGGTAAACTTTCCTCACAGGCAGTTCACTTCAGGGAGTCATCACAGAAATTCCTGCCTGTGGATAGTTAGGACTTCTGTTTGGCTTGCGACATACTGTAGTTCATCCAGTTTTTTTCCATGAAACGTTTGGCACCTTGATACAATAGGCCTACTAAATTTATCGGCCTTAATAATAAATCAAGCCCATAAACTCCTTACTTTGAGGACATCAAAGCAAAAAGTTATTACATTATTAAACTATTTTATTAAATTTAGGGCTGGTCTGGGTAACCGGTTTTCCAGTCTTGGGAAACCTGGAAATGGCATTCTATATGGGTTATTCAAGGGAAAATGTCCCCAGCCCTCCTTAAGAATGGTGCTAGATGACGTTTGTATTGGTGATAAAATCATACTAAGATGCTGTGAACAAAAACGGAATCTAACATGTACGTCCGGAGAAAGATCCCATGTTTGAAACTCTACTAAGACCCTGAGAAAGAGCCCTGTTTTGTTGCGCATCATGAAGCACCATCTACACACAACACTACTACTAACAATACTTACATTTTCATATAAGTCAAAAAACGTGGCCAATACAGCCCCCTCTAAAGATGCTAAAACCTGACGAAAACAAAGAAAAAGTGTGATCTCCTGTAAAGTAATCACTTGGGTTTTGACCCAACACTGATGAAGCATTGTATTATGCCGGGGGTAACGAGAACGAGTAACGCAGTAAGTAATAACGAGTAACGCAGTAAGTATTAACGAGCAACACAGTAAGTATTAACGAGTAACGCAGTACGTAATAATGAGTAACGCAGTAAGTAATAATGAGTAACGCAGTAGGTATTAACGAGTAACGCAGTAAGTATTAACGAGGAACGCAATAGCGAGTGACCAGTAACACAGTAACGAGTAAATCAAGTAACAGAAAAAAAACTTACAGGGTAAAACCTCTTACTCTAACCTAACCAGGTTGGGCTGCGGTTAGGGTGCGGTTAGGCTGCAGTTAGGCTGCGGTTAGGCTGCGGTTAGGGTTAGGGTTCCCGTTACTCGTTTCTTTTTCCTTTTTTTCACTCTTTGAATAAATTCTCGTAACTTGTTTTCTAAGTTTTTACCCTCTGAAGTTTTTTTCGTCACTCGTTTTCTCGTTACAAAGTTACTCCTTACTCATTATTGCATTACTCATTTTAGTAACACCCGTATGATGCCCCCCCCCCAACAAATAAGGGCTCAGTCACACTGATTTAACATCAATCAACACTGCTGAATACAATTTTGTCCTATGAGATGGCCAAAAGAATTCTACACCTCGATATATCGTTGTTCGAAATTGTTAAATTAATCTTGTTGAACGTGTTTGGCGACCCTGTTGACTAATGTTCGTTGTTGCCGAATTATGTAAAGTAATGTTTCCTGCACGTGCATGTCTTCAACATTGTTGCACCTGCCAGCCAAACAAACTCAACACTGCTGTTTGCACCTGTAAACAAAATACATGTTGAACAACGTTGGACCAAAAGTTTGATGGCCATCAAATCAGCAGGGTGCATGGCCAAACATATTCATGCTCAACGTTTAATTCAACAACGTTGAACGGTGTTTAGCAAGGATAAAAGGCCATTCTCTGTCTCAAACGATTCAAGGTACCATAAACGCAACATTCTTTACTACTATCAATACAAGATAATTTTGCGCATTATACGAAAATTACACAAAATTTGCTCCATACGCATCAGTGGAAATCCTGAACTTGTGAATTAAATTCAAAACAACTGGGGCTACAAAATTTAATCTCAAACGGTGAGGGTTGTTGATAGACAGTCCACAGGGTTATACCTGTATTTAGAGGCAGATTTAATAACATAAAATGTATTATATATTACTGTACCTTCCACTGTACTTCAAAGGCACGGCCATTAAAACAGCTGTCATGCTTATCTTCACAAGGAACATTCTCCAACAGTGCTGTAACTTTGTTGTAATGTTTGCCCCTGTTATTAAAGGATATGAATGTTTCATCAACCCTTTCCTTTTTGAGTCAGGGTATAAGTTGATTTATAAGTTGTGATACCACCTTTTCAGTCTGTAAGGGAATTCCCAAGAAGTCACCATTACAATAGAGCGGTTTTCAATTGAGTGTCGAAAGTAATTCGCGTTTTGCTTTGGTTTTGGTTTTGCTTTTCTTCGCTCTTTGATTGGTTAAAAAAACTCGCGCCACTTTCTCGACCAATCAGAGGTAAAACTCAAACCAATCGCGACTTGCTCGCACGCGTTTTCCCGCGCTTGGCGCCGGTTGCATGTGTTTGCTTCGAGTTCTGATTGGTTCATTGGGTAATTTGTGTTTGTTGTGATTGGCTGGGGTAATTACTTTGGTTTTGGTTTTACGACACTAATTTGAAAAGCGCTCTAAAGGTAACTAATCACTACTTTCCGTTTTCTTTTCAATACTGGGCAAGATGGTTGAAGCTTTGGAGTCTGTGGGCAAAATGTATATGTGCAACAAGCAAATGAAAGCTGTTCAGTGGTTGGTTCACACAATCCTCATATTTAGTATTAGATGGTATCCTGATCAATGTCTGTTTGTGGCATTGCACTAATGTTGTTAGCATTGTACCTTGTCTTAGTAATTAACTTACCCCGGTGCATTCACATTGACGACTACCACAGCATCATAAAAACCATCCATGTTGTAGTCACCTGTACCCAAGCCAACAATACACTTTAAGTATTATTAGAATTAATAGACACTCTGCAAAATCCATCAGATAAGCTAAGCTGGTTACCTGCCTAGTTACTAAGCCTTTTTATCATTTCAAAAGACAACATATTGTTTGAGCATGAATATAATTGATGATTTATTTAAAACACTTTTTTTTGTAAATTTTGGGCTTGGGCTGCAGTGTGTCTGCTGGTCTTTACAATACCTAACTTAGACAACTCCATGATGTCATGTAAGTAGATTTACTACAAGGAGGAGCAAGAAAGGAAAGGAGGGGGTTTAAGATATGGGTGATCTTTGTTTAGAACACAACTTTCCTATTAACATAATCAAAAATCACAAAGCATTGCTAATTTAGCAATCAAACAAATGATAGTAAAAATAAATGTTATTGATAGTAAAAGAGAGTTACTAACTTTTCATTGGTAAATGTGGAAAGCACACACGTCACAGTGAATGTGCTGAATGTGCAATACATCTGATGAGATGGCCAGGGTTAGCAATTGAATGAATCAAATTTACAGACATATTTGTTCATGTTGGTACATGTTGCCTTCATGTATATGTTGTCATTTAGAGTCTGTAAATTAAGACTGATTGATGATTTATTGTTTGATTGACTGACTGATGCATTGAGCCATGACTGAGGATGATTAAGGATGGTGCATCCTAATACAAATGTATTTTTGCAAAGGTTATGACTATGGGGAAAAAGCAGATCTTAGCAAGACCTACTGGAATCCCAAAAGAAAAATGTGGCTAGCTATGCATTTTTCAGAGATAATTAAGCAACCATAAACCTAAAAAAGGGTTAAAATACAAACAGTGTATGGCAATTTCTTTCAAACTTAAAGCTCAATTATCTCTAAAAAATGCATGGTTACCCCTATTTTCTTTCTGGATTCTGATAGCCCTTGCTAAGACCTGCTTTTTCCACATAGTCATAAACCGTGCAAAAATATTGTTGTACATGTATTAGGGGGCAAATTCCTTAAGAAACCCGAATATCCCAAGATGCGCAGTACCTATGCGCAGTAACAAAAGGAGGCACTGTCCTTAATTGAGTGAGCAACCGACTGAGTGGGTATTAAAGTTAAAGAGTGATTAAGACACAGAGACTGACTAACTAACTGATGAACAGATTCATTAATCCACTGAATGAGTGACAATGTTGTGTTGGAAGAAGATGTTTTACTGTTTAGCCACCTCTCTCAACTTTGCATTTAAACGATTTTCCATGTTTGATCTAGATCACACATCTTCACCCAGAGTTAGGCATAACGGACAAAATGTTTGATCATTTAGCCACCTCTGCCAAAAAGGTTTGCACAAGTGGGAAAAAGCAACAAATCAGAAAGTCCGGAATTTGAGTGACGTCAACATTCTGCAGCAGTAATGTGCAAAAGTGTTGTGGAAGCTCACTTTGTCGGATGGTTGGTCAAACATTGTTTGCTTGCTTAGCCATTGGACGTTTTGTGCAGTAAACACCATGTTGAATGAAAATGTTTGATCGTTTAGCCTGGGCTAAAGTGAACAACTGACTCTAGAATTGATTGATTTTACCTGCCCTGATAGTCATAAGAGGGAACAAAGAAGAACTCTGATTCCCTGGTGGAATGAGCTGCCAGGTCACAGGGTTCCGTTCATTGGACAACATCTTTGTCCACTGACAAAAAAAAATGTAATTTGCAGTACTGTTAGATTGTTTCATAAATACGTAAACAGCTGCCTGCATTTCTTTGACTGCCTTCCCCCTACAAAGGAAGCATCCACTCAATCCACCAGTCAGAGTCTATCAACCTCAACCCTCCCACATAACACCAACAGATTGAAACAACTCTCTTACTGGTCATGAACTGGTCAGAGGATGAAAGATGCAGTAGATGCAGTACAAGAGAGGGGAAACATTGACAACCATGCACTAGTTAGAATGTTTGGACATGAATTGTTGTGTTGGTTGTTCGGGGCCTGAGATGTTTTGAGAGTCCTACCCATTACTTTGTGGAGGCGTGGTGGTGTAGTGGTTAATGCATTGGACTTCAGATCTGGAAGTCGGTGGTTCAAGGCCCAGTCCCTGCTATTGTGTTGTTTCCTTAGACAAGAAACTTTACCCCACATTGCCTCTCTCCACCCAGGTGTATAAAATGGGTACCAGCAACATTCTGCTGGGGGTAACCCTGCAATGGACTAGTCCTTTTGTCCAGGGGGGGGGGGGGAGCGGGTAGCAATACTCTCAGTTGTTTCTTGCTACTAAAAACCGGGTTAAGCTCCGGCTTGTGTGGGCCTCCTTGGCTCGTGTCCGACTTTCCCTTTACCTACCACCTACCCATTACTTTGGTCTGTATAATAATAATAATTATTATGTTCTTGGCCTTATTGCAATCTTAAAAAATTGCCAATCTAGTTATTCAGCAATAAATGATTGGCCTGCTGTAGGAAGTTATGTTAGGGGTGTATTGCCCACTGCAAACTCCTTCAGTCTTCAAACAACATATTTGCATTCTGGTCAGGACCATAAGGCACAATCACTTACATGACCTTTAGAGTAGACATAAACATAACTTTCTTTACAATCATTTGTTGTACAAACTGGTAACATGAGGTCAAGACTTCCATCACCATCTGAAAAATAATATACGAAACAAGCACAATGTTAACTTCAATTTTATAAGGTTTAGCTCATTGCCTTTTTGTTCCCCACATTGCATTGATTTTAAGGCTGCATATCAGCAGGGAGAGCTCGTATCTTGAGAATCAAAGGGCACCAAACACAAAAGAACGGTTCATTTCTTTTGAGAAATGGTCATGTTTATTTCTCAGTAGCGACAGCTGCCATTTTGTTTGCCACATGGGGGTGGGGATGGCCCAGTGGTGGGAGCACTTGCCTCCCACGAATGTGGCCCAGGTTCCAACCTCATCCCCAGGGCCTTCTCCTCCTTCAAAATGGCGGTCGGAGAAACCCCTGGCCAAGGCTGCCAAAGTGACTCCAAAAGTTCATTAGAATTTCAACATGCTGAACACGATGAAATGTCTTCGTTTTGTTTGAATAACGTTTTCCGATTGCAGAAAACAAACAGGGCCGCCAGACGCTGGAAACAAACTCCGAAAAAGCCGTTTCATCATGTGTCACATGACAAAATACTCCACGATTCATGGAGTATTTCAGCAGCCTTGGCCAGGGGTTTCTCTGACCGCCATTTTGAATGAGGAGAAGGCCCTGGGGATGAGGTTGGCCCAGGTTCGATTCCCAGACCTGGCGTCATATGTGGGTTGAGTTTGTTGTTGGTTCTTGTCCTTGCTCTGTGAATTTTTCTCCGGGTCCTCCGATTTTTCCTCCCTCCTCAAAAACCAACATTTCCAAATTCCAATTCAATCTGGAATCCTCCCTCTGAGGGCCACAGGTTGATGAGTTGAAGACTGTTCAGTGTCACCCTCGTTAACCAAAGTTAATTAATTAATTTATTTTCATGCGGTTGGGTGTATAGGTTGTAAGGCCACCTCTCTACCACACCCTAAATCTTATCAAATAGGTCTGCAAGCCTTGTGCACTGGTCAGTGGAATTAGATAAAAAGTCCACAGAAACAAGACAAACCAACCAACTGACCAACTGAGTGAGCAAGCAAACCAGCCAGTGAAATTTCCCCCATCTGCTATGCCATGTAACTTGTTCATTGCTTTTGCAGTCATGACTTAATAAAAGGAACTTCGTACAGTGTACGGTAATTCGGTGTATTAAACTGTGCAGATTTTTTATCCACTGACTAAAAATGATGCTTCCCGATAAAAATTATTGGATGTGATTTGAGGCCAATTTTGCAAAAATTGTACTGATCACTGCATAATATCAGAAACTGTCATCATCACTATCATTACTGTCATCACCACCACCACCACCAACACCATACCACTGCCAATGCTACCACCAATCTCCAACACCACTATCACCATTCACTTTCATTATCACCATCATCACCATCACCACAACCACTACCATTATAAAGAATCAACAAAACGACAAAAAGACTGCACTTCTATTTACTTAATAAAAACTGCTGCTGGTTAAAGAGCTGTTTGTCTAATTGACATTACAGGCAAAACTTACCAATGTCAGCAAAAGTTGACTGGCCAAAGATTTTTATTTCCTTTGTTATAGGTGGAGGATGAATAAAATAATCTGGTTCAGAGGGAGGAATAAGGTTACCCTCCTGCAAAAAAACAGTACATTATGATAACTGAGTGGTAGAACACACTTATGTTAATGCTCCTTATAGTTACTGTATATGTCATACCATTAAGATAAAATATTATTACAAGAACTTTTGTGATCTCCATCAAATTTTTGTGTTCTTTCATCATTATTTAATTAATACCACAAAACACGATACTGTGGATAAAAAGGTGCTAAGTGTAACTTGTAAGAAGAAAGTTTCAATAAATTCTTCAAGTTCACAAGAATTTAGTGTTGTGAAACATTGCCTTTTCAAATCTACAAATTACATTATACAATCTATAAATGTGTAAGGTGGCTCGATTGGATTTCCTAAATGTAGTTGTGACACCTTCCATGTTTGAACATGAATTGCACCACCATGCATGAAATGAACCAGGGCTGCAATAAACTGACACACTTTTGCCAAAAATAGATAATAGTCTCAGCTGAAGAGAGATTTATTGCAACCAGGTTTATAAGGCACTAATATTTTCAAAATGTGTAATAAACAGATTAATCATAACTATAACAAAATTCTTGAATCTGATTGGCTATCGTCAGTGATGATTTGAGCATTAATTGGACAGTGTACACGTCATGCCTAAGTAATTGGACAGTACGTGTCAGAGCACGTGATCTAATGGATCCGTTACACTTGAATAAGTCTAGTTCTTCTGCAGAACGTTTTAAGTAAGTAAACACCTTTATTTAATTATTTATTTCCTTTCTTGAATTCTGTTATAGATATGATTAATTGGCAACAGGACTTCTTGTCGTCCAATTTGGTCCAATTCGCACTGTTATGGGAAAGTTCCAGTCGAATAAGCTCTTTTTTACGTATCTCGCAACTACAACTGTTTTCTTTTCCTCCTTTTTCTTTCTTGAATTTTGTTGTAGATATGTTTAATTGGTTACATTAATCACTTATATGATTACAGACTGCACTGGAGTCCACTCAGTACTACCTAACAAAGCATACATTGTGCAATACAAGGAACAGTGTACTACTCATTTTTAATTAGAAACCGTTTGGTAATGACATACTTTATTCATCCAAATTTCACCATTGTTTTGAACATTGGTTACAAATAGATCTGCAAAAGAACAATGGTGATAATTATAGGGAAAAAGCAAATCAATTAAACCAAGCATACAATGTAATAGTTGGTGTGCGAATCCTTTCACAGGTGACCATGATTAAGAAAAAATAATAACAAATTAACATACATAAATGTGGTGTATTATTATCTTTTTTGAAATGCATGTGTTACACGTGTCAATGAAATGCAATATGGCATCTTAACTCACACAAAACATGTGTAATGCTGCATTGGCAGGGCCTGTACTGTAAAATAACTTGTGAGTTCTGATTTGACTCCATGAGCAACTTTTAAAGTGCCACTGGGACCAGAATTTTGGTATTCCATATTTTTACATTTTCTAACATAGTTTGTGGTTCTTAGTCACCATGCCAAATTTCAACTTAATACGACAACTAGAAGTCGCTTTTTTCGGACGGTTTTGGTAGAGATTTTGCGGCCGCCATTACTGGCCCTTGTTCCGGAAGCTGGCTTGCGAATGAGCGGAAGTGACGTCAGAGGCTCACCTCAAACCTAGCCACGGGAAATTAAACTGTCCTCGAGGAACGATTTCTTCCCAACTAGTGTTTGTTGCACGACTTTGAAATCTTCCTTGCTGCAGCAGTAATGACAGGTAGTACTTGTGTTGTACAATGCTACAACAATATAATAAATCCAACCACAGAGCTGGTGTTTCGCTTTATCGAAGCCCTGCGAGCGGACCCGCAATAGAAAAAAGGACAATGTTCGTACTCACACACAGTGTGAATTTCAACTTGAGAGGCCGTTTTGATCACTTCACGGGCGAGGTTTTTCAGAGGGCTGTTCATGTCGCAAGATCCCAGAGGTCGATCATTCCATTGCCCATTCCAACTATATGGAAAAAAGAACCGGAAAAAACATTATCTGCGCGAACAAGACGAAAGGTAGCTAATCTTATAACGCAGTTGAAGTGATAGTTTGTTTCCTTTTCAACGCATCCACCATTGTGCAAAACTGATTTTCTTTTAACGTATTTTAAAATTTATTATCGTCGTGGAAAACCCTTTCAGTTCTGCCGTCTGCTAGCGCGAAGATCCTCGGTGAATGCAGTCCTGACCGCCGTGATTAATTAGCCCATATAGTTTGTACTGCTTATCTTTTCCGTTTTTTAATTCCGCGCGTGTTAATTTCAAAGCAGTAATCGCTTAGAAGCATGGACATTTATTTTATAACATACCATCCTGAATGTGGAGAAACTTTTCTCTCTTTATTCCCTGTCGGTGAAAAGTCGATTGACATTATTGTCCGGGCAGTAGCAAAACTTAGGTTAGGTAATTACAACCTAAGAATTGAAAATGGCAGACATTCCACCCCTAAACTCCCTGAGCATCTGAGAATTTGTCAATGCTGCAGCTCAAATGAAGTTGAAAACGAAGTACACTTCCTCTTGTCTTGCAATAGATATGATGCAATTAGAAAATCTTTAATGGACGATATTATTAGTAAATATTCCGATTTCGATTCTTAAAATTGTATTTCTCTTAAATAGCATTCATAGCATTTCTTTCTCTTTTCTATGTGCAATGGCATTTGTAATTGGAAATGCAAATAAAATGTTCTTGTTGTTGTTCGATCGGATCGTCGGTGCGTGGAAATTGAAGTTGGGAAAAAATATCACACGCCACTATTTGCCTAAGGGTTTAACAATTTTACTCCTTTTACCTGTCATAGCAATCTTAGCAAATGAACTACTAAGAAAAATGATTAATTATCAAGTTATTTTTACGCAGCGAATAAGGCAAGCGAAAGCTTCGTTTCCTCGGCGGTCCGCATGTTGTTGTTGAGCAGCGGAAAATTTTCCCTGTGGCTTTTAATTTTGACTACAAATATTTAGATTCCGGTCACACAAGGCCTCCAGTTCTTGAAAACTAGGGTTTTGATTTATTTCACTTCTTTCGGCTCAGAAAAAGAATTCTATAAAACCGTTTAAAATATTTAGCAGCGCCAAGCACTTGTGTTTGCAATGTGTTGAGTGACCACTGTACTATGATAGACACGATAAGCTGCCTGCCAGCTGACTACAGCAATTACGAGTTTTCAAGAAAGTTTCCCACACTATGCCAAGAATGGCCAAAAATATCAATGCTTTTTTATAATATATAATGAACATAAACAACGGCAGACAAAGTATCGCTTCTTTTATTTTCTCCCACGCCAACAGTAACATCGATCGACACCATGGTTGACAATTCGCGAGCATCAAAGTCTTAAGTTTTCATAGGTGTTTTGTCTAAATTTCCACAGCTTAAAAGATCAATTCTTCGAATAGCCATGTCTATTTTGCTACAGGTTTACAGTGGATAACAGTTACGCAACCTACCTTGGAATGGACAACTTTATGATCCGCGCTGGATAGCGCTGACCAAGCTTTGAACAACCGAGATGAAGCGATAAATTTTATCCACCGGACAGCGACTTATCCGTTGAAAAAGAGTTATCCACTTTTTGAGCAACTGGGGCCTGAAATACAATCATTGTCTAAGCATATTTCGCTTATGTTTTGAACTCCTGCCGAATAACTCAAATAATATGGCGAGAAAAAAAGCTTTAACAGTTTGTTGACAAGATTACTAGTTGAAACCTCACATCAGTTCTTACATCGTACGGTAAGAAAAATTCTTCATTTGCCGAATGAAACGAATCCTCAGAGGTTTCGGAAGCTAAAGACTGTTCCGAATCGTAGAAATACTCTTGGGAGGTTTCGCAGTCGACGATAGACATCTTCAGTCAAAACACAAGGAAACGCGACTGAGGTGAGCCTCTGACGTCACAAGCTATTAAATTGCGCAATCACCCAGGAACACGTTTTCAGTAATGGCGGACACATTTTACGCGACTTTGGAGCTAAAAAATATTAGGATGGAAGGTTTGTTGTTCAGTTTTCTGGAGAAATGTGAACAAAACGCGATATTCTGCGACAGAATTTGGTGGAAATAAACCTATGAATTTTCGTCCCAGTGGCACTTTAAGGTCAGCACGCATACATGTTTAAGGGACCTTGTCTTCCTTTTCTTCTTTACTAAACACAAACCAACCAACCAACCCTTTGATAGTAAACCTAACAATGACAATCAATTGATAAATACAAGATAATGTTTAAAACAACAATTCGTTGCCAATTCAATAATAATAATAATAATAGTAATAATAATAATAATAATAATAATAATAATAATAATAATGGTAACAATAGAAATGATCAAGAAACCTGTGGCAAGCCAAAAATGAAATTCCCTTACTTTCAACTGACTTTGACATGGACTTGAATATTTCCCTGAACTGATACAAAATTATTTTTGTTCTGACTTTTCAAACCAGTTTTGCCCAATTTATTTTTATGCCCTGTCTATATGATGTCATGGTAACCCTGGACAAGTCCCTCAATGAGAACTCCCAGCCATTTTAGTCAAAACGTCTAGTCATGGGGACCACATACAAAATGTTAAGCATGCACACTCAAAACAGGAGGAACAATCACATTTAAAATGCACAGAACCAGCCTTGAACTTACCTGCAGTGTAATCTCCAGTCAAATCCAAGAAAGCATTTGAGTGAGGCACTCTTATGGGGTCCAACTTAATGCTAGAATTGCTTTGTGGTTGTACATCAAAGTTTCTTTTTGATCTGCACATTAATTAGAAGACATACATTGCAAGTTATCGTTGACTGTTGTCAATAAGGACTCTGGTGCCCACCCTCCTCAAGAAAAATTCAGAGAGGAGAGCGGGAGGCTGTACACAGGCTACATTACAAAATATTTTCAGTGCCTTCTTGGAAACTAGTGTGAAGATTTCACTTTCACTAATAGTAGCAACTGTTATAGGAACACTGTTTTTACAAATGCAAAAACAACTGAAAGAAAATGTCAGTTCAGAAAGGTGAAGGAAACAAAGCAAGCTGATTCAAAATACAATCAATTAGCATAATGATTGTTTCCATGGATCAGCCAACTAGATTGACATATAATATGACATATAATTGTATTTTATTTTAATTAAGCTGGCTTAAGATACTTGTAAACTATATAGAAAAACCCACCTTATTATCCCCCCCCATAAGGTGTCCACCTTGTTATTACCGCCATTTTTTTAACCTTGAAAACCCCCAATACAATTATTTCCTTTTTTGAAACCCTATCAATCACACCATGCTGTTAAAATATCACCACATTTTTATGGCCCATGGGCGGTGGTTGTACTACCGGGTTACAAAACATATTCCCAGGTTACCTCGTATTACTACCTCGTTGTACTCCAGGTTACCTCGGACAAAACTATTGAGACACCTCAGAATGAATGAGAACTTTGACCTTAAAAACCACTTATCACAACAAATCTTTCTCCCTCTCCCCCTTATCAATGTTGCTTTGCCACCAAAATTCCCCTGATGAAACCTCAGTCCTTCCAAACAATATTGAGTGAGGGGAGGGGGGTTGGGAAAGCAGTTCTGCAATCTTGGCAATGTTCCCATACAGAGAAATTGAGAAGTATGCACACTAATTGCATTTGTCTCAACCAGTTTTGTCCAATATTGAGGTTACTCTGTCCTTGATTCATGACTAAAATGACTGAGGGTATCTCAGTTTTTTAAATGAAACCTGTATCTAACAGAAGGTTGCTTGTAAGAGAGTTGTTTTTCAGTGAGTGTTGTGAATGTGAAACCAGAGCTAGTAGAGTAACCACTTTGATTTACAATAGCTGTAAGAAACAGAATGAATCAATCATACAGTCTTCTTGGTTTTGGTTTACTTCTACTAGTTTTTTTTTTTGGTATTCTAAACAATCACCAAGCGTAGCAAAGACAAATCAAACACAAATTAATTCAACACTCAACTGAAAACCACTAAATACAATGTAATTCATTACTTTAAAATTTCTTACCCATTAGATATCCAATATGAACGGACTGAAGAATTTTCAGTCACATCTTCACCAAAAAGGTCGGGTAACAGGTCACCATTGACACTGGAAGTACAAACAAAATGTGATACAAAAATATGTTAAAAGTTTCATTTGACCAAAGTTACCGTTCAGTAAATGATAAGAAAATAACAGCAAAATAACTCACAGTCACACCGGACTTACTATGGAGAACCATAAAATACAGACACTTGCATCACCCTTTGGTGTCTTTGTTAACTAGGTTCCACTGTGCAATTCCTTTGTTTAACCCTTTAAGCCCTGATATATAAATGCATATTCTCATTACTGATCTCTATACATTTCTTATGCAAGGAGTAAGGAGAATTTGTCTAAATATCAAGACATCCTATCGTCAGTGATCACTTCCTTTATTCTTGTCACTTGAATATTCAAACAGGCAGTTATCACGTGAAGAGAAATTTTATTTTCATGGGAGTTTAGGGCTTAAAGGGTTAAAAAAGCCCTTCCTTTGAGAAGAATATTGCTAAATAGCCTAATGCCCTTTTACAACATTTTTCTCATCAACAGTCTGCCACAGAAGCCCATGTTTCAGTTTTAATATTTTCAACCTTCCTCAGTGGAACTGACCACAAGCTTGCATATGATGCTGAGCGTTGATACTGTAATGCACAGGATGGGGGGGGGGGGGGGCAGAAGATTTTAAAATTATCTTTGCATGCTCATTTGTTCTCACATGGCAATATGCCATTGAAATTTTAATTTAGTCTAACAATGCATTTTGCACTGTTGATATTACATTCCTGTGTACTGTTCATATCTGTACCATTGTAAGTACAATCATTTTGTTTGTCTTCCTCGGTTCCACCTGAGGAGGGTCTTTATAACAAATCTGATAGAAGTATTGCAATTACATGACATAATTACTTCCATCTTCTTGGATTATGTCATTTAGATACCTCTCCAAATCATACAACCCACAAAGCAAGTTTTGTATTGCCCTGTTGCTTAATATGGACCTCACTGCCTAAATAGAGTATAATTTTATGTGAAGTCCTACTTACCTAACTACATAGTACATTAAAGGGGCATAGTCACGCTATTTTAGTTAACTTTAAAAATCAAAAATATGTCCTCACATCAATGAACGCCCACAAATAATGGTCTAGTTTTGTTTTCAAAGACTATATTACTTCACTGAAACTATTTTCTGTCGTCTGTTGCTACGGATGGCACGGATGGAAATGGATTACAATTTGAAAAAATTAGGCTAAACTTTTCAAATTCTTTCAGCGTGTTGACATTAAATCGATTTCAAATGGTCATGGTTTGTTTTCTGTTAATGAAATTAAGTTGATATGTTCCTTTAAATGTCCAAACACAATACTGGGCATGGATAAAGTTAGCTACCGATAATTTTAGCACAGTTTTGACCAAAAATCTGCGAAATCCTCGTGACTATGCCCCTTTAAATAAATATAATTAGACAATTTGCTTGGCTTTAGTTTTGTACGGTACATTGTCATAGTTTTGATAGACTACTGGGTTGAGGAACAGCCAATGAGTCTGTAAGTCTTTTGATTTCTAGAAAAGATTTTCAGAAATAATTATTATAATAACATATTGTACTTACTCCATGACTAAGGGCTGGTCTTTCATAACAAAGCTGATGCTGTTACTTGTACCTTAAAGAATGCAATGAACATTTAAAACAGATCACTCATACAGTGTATGTGTAGCACCAAAAATGTCAAAATGACAGTTAAACTGACGCATGATGACTCGCTTCTATTATCTGATGATTATGGTTGACACTGTCGAAACATATCAAATTTTCAAATTTATATCTAGCTCAAAATCAGAACTTGCCTACTGCTTTCAAGACCTTTACTAGCTTAAAACAATTCACATACTAATGCTTACTAGATGATAATCATAAAGCAATGCTTTGAAAATCAGGGATGTCATCAGTAGCCAGCAGCTGGCTAATTTATAGCTGGCTGCTACTGATAGTCAAGATGGCTCACTACTCACAGTTTTAACACAGGAGGATTTAATTAGTTTATCACTGACTACATTTACTTTCCCTGAGAATCCCTGTGAAGATACTCTACGTAATATGGCTTCTTCTGGTTAAGATCCAAAGCATGTACATGTACGGTGCACATTAAAAGTTCAGATGCCTGAAACTATTGACAGTTTGCGTCTCCCTCAGGGCTGTCATTAAAGTTGTTTTCCAGTCCGTACTGCGCAGGCTTAACGGTTTGTTTTGGATTTTTGTCTTGAAAAACTACTCACGTCGTGTACGACTTAATGAAATCACAGGCAGCCCAAGCTCACGCCTCGAGAAAGCGAGGAATTTATAAATTATTTATGGTTCTCGAGTCGGGACGTGACCTTCGAGAGAGACCGGTAGCGGGTTACAAGCGGCCGTTAACAATTTGAGACTTTGTATGGGGAATAAAATATCGTCGATTTCGAACGTGAAATAAAACTCAATTTCAACACTTTTTTAGTGAAATGAATAAAACTATCTTACCTCTTGCGTCTTTGTGTGTTTTTGGGGCTCATTCTATCGTTTTGGGCTTTCTTTGTCACGACAGTTGGGTTACAAGCGGCCGTTAACAATTTGAGACTTTGTATGGGGAATAAAATATCGTCGTTACAGCACTTACCCCATCCCGACAGTGGCATCACGCACAGCACTATTGTATCGATCAACCAATGACAGAGCGAGGCGACCCGACGGGATACGGGCGATAAACAAACGGCTGAATTTGAATTTTTCTGCGGGGTTTTCCGAGAGAGATACAAAATGTTTTCAAAAGTGAAGAGACCTCTCGAAATAGAGCGAGATTCCTCGCCGAAAAGAGCGAAATCGCGCAAAGTTGATCGATACAATAGTGCTGTCCGTGATGCCACTGTCGGGATGGGGTAAGTGCTGTACATGAGTTGACTGTACCACCCTCGGTCGAGAGAGATTTGATCTCGGACCCAAGCCTCGTGTCGATTTTCAAAATCATGAGCGTTTGCCGAAAGAAGGGATTTTGGACATGGAGTGAGAAAAAGCTCATTTTCAGGAAAATGCGCGGGGATATTTGGCGAGGGAACATTTTACAAGGTGTGGAGATCATAGAACTTTACCTCTGGCTGAAAAAATCTGCGATAGGATGGATTTTCTGGCCGCAAACCGCCTTCGAGTAGACAAGTTCGAATCGCCAGCCAGAAACAGTGTGGAGCCTTGACTTCGTCTTATGAAGGTAGTAACAGTCAAGACAAATAAAGCCCAAAACGATGAAATGAGCCCAAAAAACACACAAAGACGCAAGAGGTAAGTTAGTTTTATTCATTTCACTAAAAAAATGTTGAAATTTAGTTTTATTTAACGTTCGAGATCGACGATATTTTATTCCCCATACAAAGTCTCAAATTGTTAACGGCCGCTTGTAACCCAACTGTCGTGACAAAGAAAGCCCAAAACGATAGAATGAGCCCCAAAAACACACAAAGACGCAAGAGGTAAGATAGTTTTATTCATTTCACTAAAAAAGTGTTGAAATTGAGTTTTATTTCACGTTCAAAATCGACGATATTTTATTCCCCATACAAAGTCTCAAATTGTTATTGGCCGCTTGTAACCCAATACCGGTCTCTCTCGAAGGTCACGTCCCAACTCGAGAACCATAAATAATTTATAAATTCCTCGCTTTCTCGAGGCGTGAGCTTGGGCTGCCTGTGATGAAATGTACCAATTCGTGACCTCTTACATAAAGTGAAATTACAATTTTTGTACTCCCACCATCTTGGATGTGAGCTTTACTCTCGATGAAATTGAAGAAAGAGACATTGAGGTGGCCGTGCGGCCAGGACAAGATAACATCTTGGTGTTTACATGTATTAGGTTTTGTTTATGCACTCTATTTCATAAATTATCTAATGTTTTTTCCTTACATTTCATCGTGTGAGGCTCACAAACAATTCGGGGCTGAGCCTGCGCAGTACGGACTGGAAATCAACTTTAAGGGACATGACTTGTAACACCTGTTACTGCTGAGTATCCTTGACGAGCCCTTGATGTTGTGGCTGAGCTTGGCTCTTATTGGTGTAAATTACCAGTACTCACAAAGCAAAAGGTTGTGTGGGATGGTGTGAAGATCTAAGCAACAGGTGATTTAACAGTAAATGACAGCCCTGTCTCTAGCAAGAGACTCAGTGCTAGTTTAATGAAACATAAATAATTAATGATAAATAATTCATAATTATCATTAATTATTAATTATTACCTAATGTCTGTAAGTTTCCCCAGTACACATAAACTGTGACAGCATTTTGTGACTCTGTGGCAATTAGAACATCAAGGCACCCATCACCATCAAAATCTGCAGGGCTCACATTCACAATGATTTGGTCATCACTGGAAAGTATGTACAGTAAAACAAGTAATCATTACATTTACAAGAAAGATTCAATTTTAATGTGGTTAAATGCAATTTAAGCTAAGTTAAACTCAAAACAATGCTGGTCAGCAGCCTCCCATGTCGTGGTCATGCACAGTGGTTGGGGGTCTGCAGGGGGTCGTGTAGTTTTACAGCTCAGCTTTTAAGGTCAGCTCATTCTCACGTGCACTTTTGCCATTTCGACTGTGCTTGGCGGCTAGTTTTACAGCTCAGCTTTTGAGGTCAGTTCATTCTCACGTGCACTTTTGCCATTTTGACTGTGCTTGGCGGCTAGTTTTACAGCTCAGCTTTTGAGGTCAGTTCATTCTCACATGCACTTTTGCCATTTTGACTGTGCTTGGCGGTTTCACTCCCTTCCCTCCCTCCCTCTCTGGTAAGTATAAGGTAAGTATCATGGTTCCACTGTGTTTTTCAGTGTGACGGTGCCTGGTGGTTGCCGCTCACAGGGTTGTCAAGGTTACCCTACGCGCTCGGCTCTTGTGCTCGAGGCTCCACTATCTTTCCAGGCACCTTCCCCAAGCTCATCTAGTGTTGATGAGTTTAATACAAATTAAATAAAATGCAGCAGCAAATACACATTTTAAAGAGTGCCTATGTTTCCTGATGAACATCCCCTGGGTCTTATATGTTTACATGTACAGTACCGGTGAAATAGCAACTTAAGTTTGCCACATTTAATAACGAATATCACAGTTTTCAAAGGAAATAGTACAGTGACATGTTAATTGTTAATACCTTGGTTTAACTGATACCCTTCCTTTCTTAAACTTAAGATATGAATCATCCCAGAAGAAAATTTCGAGACTTTTCCCTGAAACGAAAAAAGAATTAATTAGCATTGTTTAAGGTGAACATGTTAACATACCTCCACAGTCCTTAATACAAAGTATATAACGGTCAGTGGATCCTATTTACACCCGCATTTAAAACAGTTACTGATGGGCCACCAAAGCATGAGATAGTTGTGAAAACAGGGTAACCATTCAGAAAAGAGTATTTACAGTCAAAATACTCAGCACATTCCGCTTATTATTTGGGAATGATTTTCATTAATCAGGGACGGATTGCATTATTGGAGTCAAAATTCCCCTTTAAAATTGAATATTGTAATGTTACAATGGTAGCCTTCTTCCAAATAAGAAATGCTGATTGGTTTATTATTGACATGAGGCGAATGTTCATGTGCAAGTAGCAGACTGTTGGCGGCTTGACCTATCTGACCTGATTTGTGTTGGCGCATGGCTCAACAAAATATTAATCGCAAATATACTTTTAGAAGTGAAGAAGCAGTCTGTTGCTATAAAACCGGGAAGAATAATTTCTTAAAAACAAGTCTGCTGTAAATGCACAAGAAATGTTCCTGAAAATTGAGAAAAAAATCCCTGTAATGTCAAACCGATTGAAACCAACAGCCGCCAACGGTTTCGTACTTCGCGTGTGAACCTTTGGCCCATGTAAGTAACACCCCAATCAACATTCGTCACTTCGAATGAGTCTACCGTTGGAAGATTTCAATCTTCAATTTAAAAAATGGAATTTTGATTCCAATAATGCAATCCATTCCCGATTAATGAAAATCATTCCTAAGTAATGGGCGGAATGCGCTGAGTATTTTGACTATAAAATGGCTAAAATTAGAATGTAGCACATTGGGTAAAGAGACAGTAAAAGGTGACACCTTGGGATATTCGGATTTCCTAATGAATTTGCCCACCAATACAACAATATAATTTTTGCGTGGTTTATGACTATGTGGAAAAAGCAGATATTTGGAAGGGCTATCAGAATCCAAGAAGAAAATTGGGGTAACCATAAATTTTTCGGAGTTAATTGAGCTTAAGGTATTCCTGGAGGCTAATTTGGTGACTTTTAGTCCCTTTTCGCCGAGATCAAAATAGGACAAATGTCAACTCAAAAGCTACGAAATTACCACTACTTATAGAATATTTTATGAGGATTCTGAAAATCTGAACAGTTTTTTCATTTACTGCAAGGAATTTGTGGAATTTGAGGAATTTAAGGGTGCCATTGAGACTGCCATTTTAACATAAATCGGTCATAACTGAAAGGGGGTTTGAACATTTGTAGCAAGAATTTGCTCAAACACATAATACACAATAACAAACCTTTGTACTGGAGTACGTCACAGGAAGTTAAAAAGTTACGGTTTTAGGAACAAAAATTAAAATTTTGATTTGTAGTGAATATATTACCTTGTCATGCAAACAGCATCGAACACCTCATGACGTACTCTAGTACAAACTTTCATAATTATACGTATTTTAAGCCTGCCATGTTTGGTAGCACAACAATAAATCGTACAGGAGATATTCTATCTACAATGAGTGCATATTTGCGTCACAAGCGTGCAAATTGTTCAAAACATGCCATAATTTTTCTCAACTTCTTCCCCCATCAATCCTTGCGTGAGTTCTGCCTTGCCGCCATGTTTTCCAAGCCAGCAATGCATAATTCCAGCGGTAAATAACAAAAATTTGCTCTATATAAGGTCTTTCTGCCCTTATAAAGAGAGTCTATTTTTCCCGCAAAACCAATCAGAAGCACCAGCATAAACAATGACACCTTTCCTTGGCGACCGATCTCGTGGAGCGCAATATTGACAGATTTATTTGATTCGCGTTGTTGCAAATATCAGTTATTCTACGAAATAGAATAGAAACCTTGGCTTTTTATGATGAAATGAAGCTTCTACAGATATTTGTAAACACTAACTGTATTTTGCAAAGGACAAGATTACGATTTCGGCGACATGTAAGAAGAAGTTGTATTCGATAACTCCAGACAATGGCTAGTATTTCAATGTCACGTAACGCAGCTTGCATTGCTCCGTCTTCATACAAAAAAATACACTTCATTACACTTCTAACGCCGAAGAACTAAGAGAAACGTAACTTGTAATCTTCCATTTAAACTAGCGTGAATAAGATGCACCAAGCGAAGAGTCTATGACATGTAATAATTTCGCAATTGAAACTGGAGATCGCGCGAACTGTCAAATTCGTTTACCGTAAGGAATGCTTCATAAACCGCAATTACAATTTGAGCCGTTTGTTGTGGCAATTTTCCCGCAAAATTTGCCTTGGAGACGAAACTTCAGTTGCTTATATCTCGCTAAATGCAAATTCCCTTGAACTGAAAATTTGGAAACAAACATATTTTGTGATAAACTTCAAACTGCTTAAAAGTGAACCGATTTGAAAAGGGTCACTTTAGCCTCCAGGAATACCTTAAATTTGGAAAAAAATTGCCATACATTCTTTGTATTTTACCACATTTTTTTAGAGTTATGGTTGCTTAATTATCTCTGAAAAATGCGTCGTAACCCACTTCTTTTTCTTTTTGAATTCCAATAAACCTTGCTAAGAACTACTTTTTCCCCATAGTTTCAAAAATACATCTGTATTAGGAGACACCATCCTCAAAGCAAACTTATGAAACATATACCTACCCTGTATGCAGGTCACAAAGAGAAACAACAACCACTAGAGGAATACTGCCTGTGAATTAGCACCTTTTTGTGCCTTAGTTTGCCCTGAATAACTTTCATTAGTTTCTGGATAAGCCCATAATGGGAGAATTTAACTCATTTGTTTATTTATTTATCTATTTATTATTTTTTCGTTACAATACTGTGGTGAAAAATGCTTTTTGCTTTACTGACTGTTTCAAAATCCTAGATTCTGCAATTACTAAATTTCAGAATCTATGTACATTTTAAAAAGGAAAAAACCAATATTTACCAACAGATCCATCACAATATTCTGACACTCCCCTGGTAAACAATTTGACAAGTGGTCTTAAGTGCTTTTCAGTTCTGTGTTCTGTTATAGTTTCAAGCCCAAAGTAATGTGATCTTATATAACATAACACAGTCATTGTAAGCTGCATTTGTGATATGTAATTAAATGTGAATTTTCATTTCTAAATAATGGCGATGATGGTTGTACTGTCGAAACACATCTGTAAAATGAAAAAAAAAGTTTTTTTTGTTTGTTTTTTCTTTTAAGTTCTCTGTCGTTGCTGCTTGACCATTTTGATTTAAGTCCTCCTGCTGTGGAATTCACCAAGAATCACGTATTTACATTGTAAAGCTTTTAACACAAGATGACTGAAGATGAGGATGGCATGAAGACAAATTAAATAGTCCAAAATGTTCCGGGTTTTCCTTTTTTTTAAATCCTTTTTAGCCTTGTAAATAGTATTTTTTAAATCGTAAGCGAATATTATGGATAAAAAATTTTCTTTTTTACATAATTATAATTTTAAAATGATTTGACCTTTAATGCAAGTTTCAACTTTTGATATTTCTGTATAGATGCTGTAAGATGAATTCGCTTGAGTGACCACAGTAAAATGCCATCGAGAAGCAATTTCCAGTGGTTTAGCTTGTTCCTCGATATTAATTTTTTTTTTTAATATTTCTTAATACTTAAAGCTAAGTATAAGTTAGTTGTAGCTTTGTATTTTACCTCCATTGGTGACAATGAAAAGGTCAGTGTTCTTGTCTCCATTGAAATCGCCAAACGCCGCTAAGTACCCATTAATTGCTGAAATTCCCACACGTTCACTCACATCACTAAAGGAGGAAGACACTGGTCTCCATAAGAGAACAAAAAAGGCAAAATAGAGCGGAATTTGCATCTCATTCTTTCAACGAAATGCAAGTGACATGGCGGACAACTCAAAATGGCGCCAGTTGCTCCTACAGCAAGACGACCAGCGGACTCTCAGAAAACAGCTCAATTCTTTGTGTATGTTACTAGAAAGTGACATGTAGCGGACAGATTAGCTCCTGCAGTAAAATGAGCAGCGGAGTGTTTGAAAACAGCTGTTTTTGTATGTAACAACTCATGTGACGCGTCTGTTTGGGTTTTCAGGAAAAAGTGGCAATCGACTTGCTAGCTTCTCTTCGCTCAAAGGGTTTTCAAACCTCTTCACTTCTCCCTTTTTCTAAATGAGCAATCTTTTTGAGAATTTATAACTTTATCTAGGGATTTGGTGAGATACGGTAAGTCTTTAAGTTTACATGTTTTTACTGTGGCGTGACTAGATCGTACAAATTACTAGAAGCTTGTATTTCTTTTGTTTACATTTTTTCGAGTGTTTTGAAAACCTGTTTTTGTTTCCCATGTATCGAGAAGAAACATGGAAGAAGGCAATAAAGGAGGTGGAGAACAGATATACGATGAGATCGACGACTCAGACGAAGAAAACTCGAAGAGCGGAAAAGCTTTTAGTGCGTGGATGGCTGCAGCTGTTCGCGGGAAAAAAGGAACTGTCGGGAGAGCAGCTAACGGAACTGTAGAATCGGCGAAAGAAAAGAGAAACATCCTGTACAAACTCAGGGAAAAGTTTCGCCTTAAATCATCCGAAGAATTAACCGATAGTTTTGAATTCCGTGAGGATAACGAAACGTCATCTATTGGCGCCACTGTAGACATTCTTGAAGATGAAGTGGCAGCTAGGAGACGTGCATTCGAACACATGCGCCAGAGAGCAAAGAGTTTTCCTTCATCGAGCATGGCAAGCGCAAGCCTTGATGATACAGATGGTGCTAATGTCGGAGTCTCGAAGCCTTCCCGCTTGAGAATGCTTTCTTTTGGGGTACTTGGTAGAGCTAAGGACACTAAAAATGGAGATATTTTAATGCCTCACCATTATGAACAAGCAGGCGACAGCTGTGTTCATTTGCAAAACAGCTTCCTGTGTGACCAACCTGAATCTCCTTTTGCACAAGAGAGTGATCCTCCTGCCATACCTGATCGCCCTCCCCCAGGCCCTCCCCCTCTTCCCGTCAAACAACAGCAAAGACCACGTGCAAAATCGCTGACATTTCCACTTGATCGTGAATCTTTTGCTGGGAAAGAAATAAATTTTAACAAATATAAGAAAACTGATCCTTCTGCCTCTGAACAAGCTAGTGATTTGCCATCACTGAAAGAATCCGTTGAGAAACTGTCAAATTATGGCTGGTACTGGGGTCCTCTTAACCGCTACGAAGCTGATGAGAAACTTAGGGGAAAACCCGATGGTTCGTTCCTTGTTCGTGATAGCTTCCATGAGTTCCATTTGTACAGTGTGAGCTTCAGAGCAAAAGGATTAACATTACATACAAGGATCAAGTATGATAATGGATGGTTTGGCTTCTTGACCCCAAAGGGTCTTGAGCCAAAGTCAAATTCAGTAGTCACACTCATCAAAAGGTCCATAAGAATCTCCCAAAGGGGAACTCTTTGTTTTACACATGGGAGCATTACATGGCCCTCATATCCCATTCGCTTCTTACTCCCAGTCTCAAGGTTCGAAGACCTCCCCTCTCTCCAACATCTCTGCAGGTTCATCATTCGACAGAATTCCAGGAGTGATAAGCTGCAGGAGCTGCCACTGCCACCGAAACTCATTAGGTATTTAAGTGTAGACAATCACTTCCTACCAGAAAGTGAGTTAGATCGGTAATATAAAAAATTTAACATCAAAGAAAATGTTTATAGAAATTGGAAGTACTTGAGAGGTATTTATATATCCCAGGTAAGGGATCAGTAAAGATGTGGAAATATTATTTACACGGCCTAAAGAGTTTCAGGTTACAAACAACAGTGAGGAAACTTTAGTGATCGTACTTTAAATGAAAATTGGTGCAGGGAATATAATTAAGCATTATTTATATGTCTGGTCTAATACAGGCATAGAGAGCAGCGGGTGGCAGGTGAAATTGGTTAATACTAGGGCTGCCATAGTGTGTCATTCTAGGAATTATTCATACCCCTACCCCCACCCCCTTGAAATCTCTAATGACCTTCTATCGGGTGGGTATAAATATTTTCTGGAACTGCACATGTAAGGCTGTAATCCCTTTCTTGGACTGGGTTCTTTCAAGAAAAAGAAAATAATTTTGTTCACAACCCCGCCAAGCTATACTGACGGTGGCACCCGCCACTCCAGTTAAATATTTAGGTGTACAGTACACGTGATTCCCTATTTAGATGTATTGGCTATTGTTTTATATATTTATCTACCATAATGTAGGCAGAGCCGTACATGGAGATTAGTGTAATCTGGGGTTAAATAGCTAGTAGACATTCATATTTACACTAAAAATATAATATTGGTGTAGATTTATGACTTAAATCAGACTAAGAAAATCAGGTAATAATAATTGGAAACCCTGGCTGCCTTACTACTACCCCATTAACATGGGATGTTCTGAAGGCAAGTTTGTTTTAATGGGCCAATCTTTAAGCCTTTGGCTGGCCAAAGGAAGGTGCAAGTCGGTGCATGTTTTTCAAATGCTCACTTGAGTACAGAGTATTGCATTGAGTGACGAAACACGTCCTGCATAAATAAAGCGTTACTTCTTGCAATTGGAGGCAAATCGATTACAAGTTGGGAAAAGCCATTTCTATGTGAAAGTTAAGACTGCTAAAAATAAATATGCAGTGATCACTAGAAGTGAGTGGCCAAATGATGAAAAACTTGCATCATCAACTTATGAATTGATCTTGATCAAAGTGGGTGCAAGTCATTGCAATGAATGCAATTGCTTGCAAATAATGCCAAACAGACTTTAAGTTTTCAACTTGGATGATTGTGTCTGTCATTAATATAGCTATTAAAAAGAAACTCCAAAAAAAGTTTAGTTGACATTAATGTGTACACATAAAGAATAGTTTTGAAAAACTAGTGGAAGTGATATCCATATTTGTAGAAATAATGAAATATTATATTATTTCAAAAAGTTTTTTAGAAAAAATATCTTGATATTATTTAATAATAAAGAACTAGTTGACCATATAGGCTCACAAGAAACATACCGGTAGTTGTTATATCAATTTTACAATGTTCTCTACCGAAAAGATTTTGTTGAAGTATAAACCACAAATTGTCATTATGATTTAAAAGATACATTCAGTAGACCTATTTATTGCAGAGAATAAAATTTGTTCAGAGTAGTTAAATTTAAACTAAACTGCAATGCGCTTCAATTTTATTGTTTGTCTCAATCATACTTGGAGGGTATGCACAGCATTTTTAAAAATCATTATTGTTAGGCTTCCCTGGGTTGAGAGAGACTGTGAGCAAAGTTTCTTCTCTAAAAAAAAATCACAGACTGCCCATACATTCTGTACATTTTGGAATGATCCAAGAAACTGGGGTTTCTTAAGGATGGTACCTTCTAATACAATTATTAAGGTTAATTTTGCATGGTTTATGACCATGTGGGAATATTCATGAATTATTAAAAGCAGATCTTGGAAAGGGCTGTTGGAATCCAAAAACTCAACTGGGCATGATCATGCATTTTTCAGAGATAACTTAGCTTAAGTATTATTTGAAAATGTTAAAGCACCTTAGAATTGTGGTTCCTTAATTATTGCTGAAAAATGTGTACCCTAGTTACCCATAATTTTCATTTTGGATTCCAATAGCCCTTGGTAAGATGTTTTTTTTTTCCGCATAGACATAAACTATCCAAAAAAAATACCTTGGTATTAGAAGGCACCGTCCTTGATTTAAGCATTTTGCTATAAGGCTGACAGTGACAACATAAAAAAGGCCGACTCATTTAACAAGTCACTCATTTGTTACTAATTTTTGAGTCTACAGTGAAAGCTGGGAGATGCAACTAGCATCCCATCCAGGAGGGAGTAGAAATTATGCCCTTGGTCTTAAAAAGAAACCAAGCAACATTTTTAAAATAACAGCGTGACTTCTTTCCCACTCTATGCCCAGTCTTGTAATAACATCGCTCCATTTTATTACCTTATTGTTACTACACTGTCAAGTTTCAAGACAATCACAGGCAATGCAGACGAGAACACTACCACACAATTGGACAAATAAAAGTATAAATTAAAATAAACAAAACTCCAAACCAAATTAAATTTATCTCCTTTATTATTGTGGTCAAACCTGATCTCGGACACCAATAGGAGTCAATTAAAGAACATGCTGAGCATGAGTTTCCACGTGAAGGTAAAGTCATCTCATTGACCAAACTGTAACAGTTTACTGCCATGATTTTAGCAAAGTAAATAAAAACCCCCAAAATTAAACAGTTTAACGTACTGTGGGTGCTGGGACTATAAAACGCAACTCTACTCTGTTTTTATCAATTTACAGCCAAAGGGGAAATTGAGAAAAATTTTGGTGTAACAAATCCCAGACCATTGTTTCCATTCTGACAGTGCTTGAGAGCCTTGCAGCAAGGAAAAAAATATGGACAACAGGCTCCAGTTGTTCAAAAGGTGGATAGCACTATCCACCGGATAAATCACTATCCAGTGGATAACGCAGTTGGTTTGCCTATCACTTATCCACTGGATAGTGATTTATCCGGTGGATAGTGCTATCCAACTTTTGAACAACTGGGGCCTGCAGGATCTGCAGTGTGTGCAAGAAGAGGCATGTTTTTTTTTTTTTTGTGAAAATCCTGAACGTAATTTAAACCCCTTTTGCATTACCGGTAAGTCTCTCAGTTAAGGAGAGTTTCTTCTTGTTTCAAAAGCTAGAGCAAGCTACCTCAAAGCAAAAGACTGTAACCCTATATCATATTAATGGTACGTGTATCAGTGATACTCTCCATAATATGGGGAGTGTCATATTCAAGTCAGTACCTTGTCGCTAATTACAAAGTTTAAAACAAGTAACATGTTCACTTCCTTTCTCAAAAGCTTTTAGCTTAAAACAGATGAGGTGAACTGCATTCATTTGAATTTTGAGTATTAATGAACATCAACAACTACTTTTAATTTACAACCACTCTCCTCCACTGTACAGATATGAGTCTGTGCAGGGCAGATTTTACATTTTTCATTGATAATCCCTTGAACAGGTTTAACAACATTTCTTGGCTAATCGTAAAGTGATGCAGTGTCAATATTTCTGTGAAAGCTCTGGTGTGCTGTTCCTTATCTGTCTCTTCTGTTCAATCCACTCATGTTTCGCACCTAAAATAAGGCAATGAAATGTTTAAAGACCACAAGACGCCACGCTTTCCAGAAGGACTATCTGAAGTAAACTGTGGCAACTACAATGTACTGTTGTGTCTACATTACACAGTCAACCCTAAATTTATTATCCACACTTTGGTGGGACCACTTAAAATAGCCCAGATGATAAAGAGTCTCAATGTGTGGTTCCAGAAAATATCCATACCCTCCCCACGGAAGGGATTGGAATTTCCAGGGGGGTGGGGGGTCAAAGGCCCAGGAAAATCCTGAGGGGGGGGGTGTTGTATCAATTTATATTATTTTTTTCCAGACCGCTTCCATTATTCCTATATGTTAAATTTTCTTAAGTTTGTTTGCATCTTGCTTACCGATCCGCGGACGCAAACATTGATCTTGTTAACTGCACAAAAGTAATATTTTCAAGGTGGTCAGGCTCGATTTCTGGTGCTGCGAGAGTCCGGTCATTTTACCAAACAGTGGCTGATTAGCGAACAGCTCATGCTGTGGAAGACGAGTAATCCCGTAAATTACACCAAGAATCTCTGTCACACATATTTAAGCAGATACGTGTCATTTGATTTCGAACTGTATCCGTCTCTGCTAGTAGCAGCGCAGACATTTACGTCGCATTTCTCCTTTGTTGTTCGCCGGCATGAAAACTATCGTTTGAACTGAATTATTGCGTCAACATTGAGCACAGTAATAATTCGGAATCAACACAAAACAGTTCTTGATCCCGCTAAGAGTAATTCTTGATCGAAAACTACGTAAAAACATTGTAATAATAATCGTTGGGCAGACAAATGTTATCTGTAAGAAATTTACGACTCAGGTGCGTTATATAAATCAAAAATAAAAACATGCCCGTTTCACGGGTTTTGACTCAAACACTAATATTTTGGCATGAAAGAAGCGGGCAAAATTTCTTCGGTAGCAGTGGAAATTCACATAGTCGTCATTACAATTGCATAAAGCACAGGCTTACCATCCTCTGTTTGTGTTGTGGACCTGTGCTAGCTGAATATTAATGGCTGCTTCGGTTGTGTACAAAGGATTTTGTGAATACGATAATTAAGGCTTTTTGAACGGATGAAAGTCAAATAAAAACGCTTAGAAACATGAACGCTGTGTTAATGTATGTCATTATGTGCTTGGCTTGTCGATTTAAAGCTCTGCGAGGTGGTTTTAGAAACTTGAAGTTTGACCTACACTATAAATGTATATATACTCACAAGGCATGCAGCTTCGAGAACCTCAAATTTCCGACCGGCTTGGGATTTCGCCAAAATTAATACACTTAACCTTGTGCCTTTGACAAAAGAATCCCAGTTTCCGAAAGAACAGTCTTTGTAGTTTGATTTCGCCTGATTTTGACTCATTCAAGTTGGCAAACTGACCCTTAAAATCCAGCACAAACTTTCGAATCTGATGGAAAATTTGTTTCTGCCTATGATCTGCACAAGTTGCCTAAACAAAGGCATCTCAGGAATGCAGTTTTCGATGCAAATTTGGACTCGCGAGTCCCAAGCGGCCTGTTTGGCACACGAGAAACACGTGCAAATTGTAGGAAATAGTAAAATTTACTTCACCATTTTAATTTATTTTTATCACCATATTGTTGCGCTGCGATGCGTGGCAGTACGCATGTGTGCCAAACAGGCCGCTTGGGACTGGCGAGTTCAAATTTGCATCGAAAACTGCATTCCTGAGATGCCTTTGAGTAGGCAACTTGTGCAGATCATAGAACATGCAAATTTGGTACACCGAAATCTGACACAAAATGTTGTTTTGATTACACCACTCATTTTTACCTTGGCAGCGTAACTTAGCAATTCTTACTCAACATTTGTTTCTCAAGAGAACTTGTATTTTGTCAACTACTCGAATTATAAATTGAAGTGTTGCTGTTTCGTCAAGATATAAAGATAATGAAGCAGAATTGGTCGTAAATAAAATTTATGACGATATGCATGCACAATAGCATTTGACATGCGACGTAACTTCTGCTCATATATGCGAATTTACCAGAAAAGGCAAGTAACCATCGAAATTTGGATTCTTAAATGATAGTTTAGCTTATTTTTCGCGTTAAACAAGAAATAGAAATATTTCCAGGGGGTGTAGGAAAAAATTGGAATTTCCGGAGGGGGGGAGGGGTATAGTTTGTGGGCCATTTTTGGAAAATCCAGAGGGGAAGGGAGGTCATATGAAAAATCCCTTCCGTGGGTGGGGTATGGATATTTTCTGGAACCACACAATAGTAGGGAAGATTTTTCTTTCTGAAGAAGAGTTATCTTTAGTGAGATAACTCAAAACTGGATAAATCTACAGTCACAATTTAGATATTTTAAGCAATTGCAGTTTTGTAATTGGTTACTGAGTAAACTGTATTAATAAAATATAAGAGATGCCTAACTAAAGATGACCTCATGCTTGATTTCATCTTTTTCCAAGATTTTTTTATTATACATTAATAAGTGTTCTCAACTTTACTGTGGTAAAGTTATAATTATTATTATTATTATCATTATTATTATTATTGTTTTTGTTGTTGTTGTTGTTGTTGTTGTTTCGATAGGGAACACAGAGAAAGGAAGCCTGTTTCTACAAATTATTTACACTTTTAATTTTGAGCTCAAAGTTGTTTGATGTTCTTAAAAGAAAATCACCCAGGCATTCAATATTCCCAAATAAACAAAGTGGGACCACAGAGAAAAGTCCAGTTAATCAAAAATTGCAGATAATCAAGGATACAGGTTCAACTGTACAGCTATTATACATTGAACTTACCGTGGTAAAGGCAGCTGATAGTAGCTCACCAGCATCTGATCCAGCCTTCTCTAGCTAACAAAAAAAGGAAAACACCAACTTAAAAAAAAAAGTTTTAAATAATTTTCTGTCTATGTTTCATACCAGTAGTTGATGAATTAGTGGCGCTTTGGGGGTTGTGCACTTATCTTTTGTTTATATCACACATTATTATTGCATTAATGAATAACAAACTTACAGTGAAGATGCATTAACACAGTCAGAAAAACAAAACACTTGCCTCATGTAATATTAGTACTTTAAGGACCAAGACCCTTTCCGTAAGGATGTCTAATATGTGTTTGATGTTAAATATTTATATTGCAACAGTGCGTTAAACTGTAACAGTACTGATGTTTCGATCCTTGCTGTGTGTACAAGATAAAAAAAAAAAAACTTCACTTACTGATTTTTTGGCAGTGATCAGCGTACCAATGTCAGACATTCTTCTGTCCAGAAAACCCCACGTTTCTTCAAAATCAGGAGATCTGTCACTAACCATATAGAGTTCTGAAAAAAATATACGAATAACCTTTAAGACTAAGTCATCTGGAAGACCAGATGTTTAAAAGATGATGAATTCTTAAAAGAATTCAAGTGCAAATTTGCAATCCTTCTGACAGTACTAACAATGGTGCTGTTCACTGTGCAGTTTTGTGCATGTGAAAGTTAAAATTATGGAAGTGTTACTGTTAAAATGTTTAAAAACCAACTGTGCTGTTCCAGTTGTTATAGTTTTTAGTTAATATTTCCTTAAGTTTTCAACAATGTCATTTTTTGAGTGACTCAGAAGTATCTTTCTTTCAGTATGATACCGACAGTTTCTTGACCTTCCACCTGATCCTAACGTATTACCAGTCCTACAAATTGTAACAGTTACTGTTCATTTTAACCCTTTAAGCCCCAATATCCACATGCATATTCTCCTCACTGTTCTCCATATATTTCTTATATTACTAGTTGGGAGAATTTGATTAAACATCAAGACTTTTCATATCTGGTGATCATTTCATTTATTCGTATGACCTGTATATTTGATCAACTAGTGATACTGTAAGGAGAAATTAGATGCTTGTCACTCTTGGGGTTTAAAGGGTAAATTGGTTCTTTTTCATACCTGTGGCACCATACAGTCCAGCTAACACTCCTCTCTTTGTGTACCAGTTAATCTATAAATTTTATGACAGTCATGTTACTGTTAATCAGAATGCAATGCAATAAATTTGTTTTCTTTCAAGCTGTTTAACTGTTTGAAAATACTAGTAACAGTAGTTTAAGGTTCTTACATCAGTTGAAGTGTCACCAGCATGATACCATATTTCATCTACCATGTATGCAACATTCTTTGCAGCATCAGGAGCATTATGCGGCAGTAACATCAAACCCATGGCCTGCAAAGGAAAGTTGACAAAGAAACAATTTGTCGACAATACATTTCTAGCACATTTCAAGCCCATTTCTGGCTGGCTGGCTGGCTGGCTGGCTGGCTGGTTGGTTGGTTGTTTGGATGATTGATTGATTGATTGATTGATTGATTGATTGATTGATTGAATGATTGATTGATTGATTGATTGATTGATTGATTGATTGATTGATTGATTGATTGATTGATTGATTGATTGGGCAAGTGATTGACTTACCAGGCTTACTGGTTGAGTGACTGACTCATTGCTAATCTGTATGATTAATTGCCTGATTAAATAATGAACTACCTGATGGACTACCTGACTGACTGACTGACTGACTGACTGACTGACTGACTGACTGACTGACTGACTGACTGACTGACTGACTGACTGAATGAAAGAATGACTGGTTGGCTAAGAGACTGACTGACTGTCAAACTGATTGATTGATTGATTGATTGATTGATTGATTGATTGATTGATTGATTGATTGATTGATTGATTGACTGAAGTTACATAATGTATTAATAATCAGAATAAAAGTTTCCAAATCGGATGAAAGTAATATTCTACAAAGTGCAATTTTGTACCTGTGGCCACTGGCCAATGTATGGTATAAGCATTCTAAGTCGCACCTCCACTGCATCACGGATTATCATGCGAGAGCTTTTACGCCTGAAGAAAAAGTGTTTCCTTATTAAAATTATTACCAAAGGAATTATTATTCCTTATTCCTAAGGAAAAGGATTATAAGACGAAATTATCATTTCACTGGCATTAAGCACCCTTCACTCCTAAGTTGTACAAATTAAAACATTATTGGTAAATGTACACCCCAATCCCTGATACACCACATAGTACAGGCACCAGGAATAGCAAGCTGGAGAAAAAAAGGGCTGTTAACTTGTGGGACTCAACAAAAACTTGAATTCCTAGCTTGCCCTTTGGACAGGCAACTCTCAAAGTTTTCTTGCCCAAGCCAATTTCAGCTTGTCTAGGATGGAAAAATTTCTAAAAAGCCATAACAGTTTGTGGAGAAAAGGACAATCATATGTAAGGAAATCACACCTTGTTACATGTTTTATTACATAGGAAATCTATTCTTGGTGTTTGCTCTATGATGTCTCTGTCTTGAATGTTTGTTATAACAGTAATAATGAAAGCTACAATGCACGTCAGCAGACTTGTACTGTAAATTGAAGGCTGGTTTGCCCAGGCACTTGCCCTGTGGGGATGTAAACAGAAAAGTAACCTAGTACCCAGCTTCAAACTTATTTACCCAGATGACTGGATGGGCCTTTTGCCAAGCTGTGACTTGTCTGAAAAAATTGACTGTGGGCTTCAAAACTGCCAACTACCAGGACACTTTAATAAGGTTGGAAGTAACATATTATTTTCTTTTACATGGACATCTGGCATTTGTGGTGGTGTAGCCATCAAACATAAGCTGGCTGTGGTACTGTATGTTTAGTTAGTACGAAAATGGAAAAAAATTTTCTACCTTTATTATTTTTCTTTTTGGGGGGGGGGGGGAGGGGAGGGGATGGGGTGCACAACTGGGAGTCTGGCATTTAAAAGGTATCAAACTCACAGTGGGTCCTTTTCTGAATCTTTCTCTACTCTGGACTCCGAAACAAGATAATCAGCTAATCTAACATTGCAGTCCTCAGTGAAATGAAGCACCAAGTCGCCAGCTCCACGGGGAAACATCCCTTCTGCCATTGCAGAAAGCCCTATGGTTTGTGCGCCAGCTTCAATGGCATCTGAGCTCCACCCTAACTCAGGTACATGTTGCAGTGCAGCATCAAGTATATTTTTTCTTATTTCAGCATCTTGTTCTTCTGCATCAAAAAATGGATTTTCCTCATCAAAGTGGCCTTGTTCCTCGCCATCAGAAGAGGATGTCCCAGCACTGTCTTCCTCTCTTAGTAAGAAGAAATAAATATAGGACAGATACAGTAAGAGGTAATCAACTAAGGCTAATCCAAAAATGTACTGAATGGTACTAATCTAAGACCACATCCAGAGATTCTATTTAGTGTACATGTATGTTTCAAACAATCATAACTAACAACCCAGGAGATCTAGAGTAGGTAGGTAGTGTTGCACATGCATTAAGCTCTGGTTTATGTAGCAGGAAACATCTAGGTTGGGAGCATTACTACTCCCCTGTGAAATGGATTTTAGTCCATCACCAAGTTAATCCCAGCAGTTTGTTAGGCTTCCAGCTAACAGTTTGCTTGTGCACATTTATACACCTGGGTAGAGAGACATTGTGGAATGAAGTTTTTGTCTACAAAGGAAACAACACAACACCATCGCAGAGACTGGGCCTTGAAATTTTGCATGCTAGCCATGTCACCATCAGATCTCCACAACCGATGCAATGGTGCAAGACTAGACATTTTTGACCCTATATACCCTTCTGCCTTACCCTTGATCAGACTTGTCTTTGTCATCTGAAAAGCTTTGGGATGACTGTTGTATCCACCTGTTAGATACTCCTGAGAGTATAATAAAACATTTTTAAAAGAATGACAGACAAAGGTATTGCCACTTTAATCTATTTGCTTATTTTCATGCATTCTACTATACTGAAACACAATTTGAGCATAGGTCCCAGAGGATTGGATGAAATAGCTAATGGTCAATCTCAGAAAGTACGCAAATTGAAGATAATAAAAGAAGTTATACTTTTGCAGTCACGCTGAAACAACAAGACACGCCATACTACACGAAATCAAATCTTATATAAAAATAATGTGTTAAAAGGAAAAAACAAATCTTATACCAGTTCAAAGCCAACAGGGCACACAGTGCTAAATTGACAGAGTGAGATCACACTTGAGAGACTGAGTGGTTGGGACAGAGAATAATTATTGTTATATCTACACAGGTATTAGTAGGGGTATATTAGTTTGCATGCTACATGATTTTCTTAGTTACCTTTAAATCATCATTGTAAAGGAAGACCACTCAAAAAGTCCATATCAGGTTTACTTGGTCTTTCCCCCATTTCAGTTGTAATGATTACATAGATCTACTCAAACTTAAGGTGTAATGCTATATTTAAAGTGAAATGGGAAATACTCAAGCAACAGAAGCAGATGGGAGTCTTTGGAGGGAAGAGGAGAGGTGAAGTGTCAGATAAATGGAAATAACTGTATACTTATCAACTCTCAGGCATTATGTGTGAGTCTCACGCCTGTGGATCAAAAACATTGATCTCATGCATCGAGTACTATTTCTAACGCCTGACTCACAATTCCGGACTACTTGTTCATCAACCATTAACGTGAAAATTTCAATTCAATTTCCACCCAAACTGGTCTAGTGAATGGCGCTAAATGTCACGTTTGAGTCCTAGATAACAAGATGAGATCGCGCTGAGATTTCGACAACCTTTGGAAATCATCGGAACATCTTCAGGGATCGTCGCAATGTTCGAAAGTCTCGGGATATCTTCGGTAATGTTCAGACGTCGTCGGAAATTTTTCGGAAATTCGGTTATTATGGATACGAAAATCTCATGCATTTGACTTAGGAAAAGTTGGCAGGTAGGTAACTGTAAGATACAAAACTGGCACATTTTCAAAGGGCTGCAAAAAAAAAAGAAGTATTCATTTCCACCATTTTCAACAGCTGGATGGCGACGATGTTAAATGCAAACCAAGACTGCAGTACATGTACAATGCAGGGTCCTTTTTACAGTCTTGACCGAAGATCTTTGGCATCGGTTTCGGTTTTTGCCATACAATGTCTTAGAAGACTTCAGTGTTTCTTTGATGTGGGATAAACGTTGAATGCACCTAGGAGTATGTATGGCACTCCAACTTACGATTACCCTATTAAAAACAACCACTTCGCTACTGTGGACTCATTTTTTGGGCCTGCACTATTGGTAATGCTAATTTATGCTTAACTAGCTTCTGGTTAGGTTTTTTCATGTTTATATGCTGCAAAACCCAAAAGACATTTCCAGCCTATTAAGCTCAACCCTTTTGCGCCCAGAGTTGTCATCAGACAACACTTGGAGAAGTAGACAAAGAACCCCTTGTGATGTCATCAATTTCTACGACAGCAGATGGCTTCTATAACCAACTAACACGGGAGGAACAGAGCTTTCCATACGTGTGTCCATTTTGAATATCAACTAAATGCTGACAGAGTTACTGGAAAAAAAACATGTTCAACTATTGGTGCAAAATTTGTGGTAAAATAGGCCATTACCCCATAATTGATCAACGTCTCATTCCCAGGTTTTTGAACGGTTAATACCAAACCTTTTCCAGCTCACAGAAAGGCAATAACAAGTAGAAGATAGCAAGAAGAGAAAGAGACAAAAAAAAGGAAAGGAAAAGGAGGCAGGAGAAAAATCGAAATGTATCAGCAAAAAAAAAAAAAAACAAGTCCAAATTTTGGCTTATGCGCATGCGCTAAAGTGAAATATTGCTCATTTCAACATAGAAACTAGTGGAAAATTTACCTGAAATGTAAACTATCGCTTTTCTAGCAAGACGTAGTGCAATTTAGCAACACAGCACCCAAGAAAAACGTTTAACGGTAAAAATTACGGGTGTTCTGGAAAAAAATGTGCACGAAAGGGTTAAAGTCAAAATCTGACCCATGCCAGGAACCAAGTCTGCTCAGCTCACTACACAAGTAGCTAGCATTGAGCTTTTCTCGATAGTTTGGCAAAGGAAAACTAGTGGTCAACACATGATTGAGATTGCATTCATTCTAGTTTAGTCTAGTCTAGTCCAGGCAAAAAAGCAAGCACACTCAAATTGCTCAAAATCCTGGTCTCTGACACTAAAGGACTGTCTCGCTGATAAAGCCAAACCTAGTATTCGGTGGTGATGGAACTCTGAAAATAACTTTTCTTCAAGGAAAAAGAGCACATTATGTTTGAGTTGAAGTATTAACACTCACCAAATATCCCTCGCCGAACAAGTCCCAGCTGCTTGTGCAACACAGTTCGGATGCACAACGCCGCCATCTTTGTTTTCAGCCGTGGTTGATCCGTCAGGGAGAGACTGGAAACTGGAAACTAGTTGGTAATAAATTCATGTCCTATAAACACCAATTGGTGAACCCTTATAAAAATCTCACTACCGTATATGGTATAACTACACGTCATTTGAAGTCATTAGACGTAACTTAACATCACTAAATATCACTAGACATTGTTTGACATTATTGACCATGAATAAACATCAAGCATCGTCACTTCACATAAATTAACGTAATTCACCATAACTAGACATCACTCACCATAACTACACGTAATTCACCATAACTAGACGTCATTCACCATCACTAGACGTAATTCAACATAACTAGACGTCATTCACCATCACTAGACGTAATTCACCATAACTAGACGTAATTCACCATAACTAGACATCATTGACCATCACTAGACGTAACTCACCATAACTAGACATCATTCACCATTACTAGACGTCATTCACCATAACTAGACATCATTCACCATCACTAGACATCATTCACCATTACTAGACGTCATTCACCATTACTAGACGTAATTCACCATAACTAGACATCATTCACCATTACTAGACGTCTTTCACCATAACTAGACATCATTCACCATCACTAAACATCATTCACCACTACTAGACGTCATTCACCATAACTAGACATCATTCACCATAACTAGACATCATTCACCATTACTAGACGTCATTCACCATAACTAGACGTCATCCAACATAACTAGACATCATTCACCATCACTAGACGTCATCCAACATAACTAGATGTAATTCACCATAACTAGACATCATTTACCATAACTAGACATCATTCACCATTACTAGACGTCATCCACCATAACTAGACGTCATTCACCATCACTAGACGTCATTCACCTTAACTAGACGTCATCCAACATAACTAGACGTAATTCACCATCACTAGACGTCATCCAACATAACTAGACGTCATCCAACATAACTAGACATCATTCACCATCACTAGACGTTATTCACCATAACTAGACATCATTCACCATCACTAAACATCATTCACCATTACTAGACGTCATTCACCATAACTAGACATCATTCACCATAACTAGACATCATTCACCATTACTAGACGTCATTCACCATAACTAGACGTCATCCAACATAACTAGACATCATTCATCATCACTAGACGTCATCCAACATAACTAGATGAAATTCACCATAACTATACATCATTTACCAGAACTAGACATCATTCACCATAACTAGACGTCATCCACCATAACTAGACGTCATTCACCATCACCAGACGTCATTCACCATAACTAGACGTCATTCACCATAACTAGACGTCATCCAACATAACTAGACGTAATTCACCATCACTAGACGTCATCCAACATAACTAGGCGTCATCTAACATAACTAGACATCATTCACCATCACTAGACGTCATCCAACATAACAAGATGTAATTCACCATAACTAGACATCATTTACCATAACTAGACATCATTCACCATTACTAGACGTCATCCACCATAACTAGACATCATTCACCATCACTATACGTTATTCACCATAACTAGACGTCATTCACCATCACTAGACGTTATTCACCATACCTAGACGTAATTCACCACAATTAGACGTCATTCACCATCACTAGACGTCATTCACCATCACTAGACGTCATTCACCATAACTAGACGTTATTCACCATAACTAGACGTAATTCACCATAACTAGACGTTATTCACCATTACTAGACATCATTCACCATCACTAGACGTAATTCACCATAACTAGACGTAATTCACCATAACTAGACATCATTGACCATCACTAGACGTAACTCACCATAACTAGACATCATTCACCATTACTAGACGTCATTCACCATAACTAGACATCATTCACCATCACTAGACATCATTCACCATTACTAGACGTCATTCACCATTACTAGACGTAATTCACCATAACTAGACATCATTCACCATTACTAGACGTCATTCACCATAACTAGACATCATTCACCATCACTAAACATCATTCACCACTACTAGACGTCATTCACCATAACTAGACATCATTCACCATAACTAGACATCATTCACCATTACTAGACGTCATTCACCATAACTAGACGTCATCCAACATAACTAGACATCATTCACCATCACTAGACGTCATCCAACATAACTAGATGTAATTCACCATAACTAGACATCATTTACCATAACTAGACATCATTCACCATTACTAGACGTCATCCACCATAACTAGACGTCATTCACCATCACTAGACGTCATTCACCTTAACTAGACGTCATCCAACATAACTAGACGTAATTCACCATCACTAGACGTCATCCAACATAACTAGACGTCATCCAACATAACTAGACATCATTCACCATCACTAGACGTTATTCACCATAACTAGACATCATTCACCATCACTAAACATCATTCACCATTACTAGACGTCATTCACCATAACTAGACATCATTCACCATAACTAGACATCATTCACCATTACTAGACGTCATTCACCATAACTAGACGTCATCCAACATAACTAGACATCATTCATCATCACTAGACGTCATCCAACATAACTAGATGAAATTCACCATAACTATACATCATTTACCATAACTAGACATCATTCACCATTACTAGACGTCATCCACCATAACTAGACGTCATTCACCATCACCAGACGTCATTCACCATAACTAGACGTCATTCACCATAACTAGACGTCATCCAACATAACTAGACGTAATTCACCATCACTAGACGTCATCCAACATAACTAGGCGTCATCTAACATAACTAGACATCATTCACCATCACTAGACGTCATCCAACATAACAAGATGTAATTCACCATAATTAGACATCATTTACCATAACTAGACATCATTCACCATTACTAGACGTCATCCACCATAACTAGACATCATTCACCATCACTATACGTTATTCACCATAACTAGACGTCATTCACCATCACTAGACGTTATTCACCATACCTAGACGTAATTCACCACAATTAGACGTCATTCACCATCACTAGACGTCATTCACCATAACTAGACGTTATTCACCATAACTAGACGTAATTCACCATAACTAGACGTTATTCACCATTACTAGACATCATTCACCATAACTAGACGTCATCCAACATAACTAGACGTAATTCACCATCACTAGACGTCATTCACCATAACTAGACGTCATTCACCATAACTAGACGTCATCCACCATAACTAGACGTCATTCACCATCACTAGACATCATTCAACATCACTAGACATCATTCACCATAACTAGACATCATTCACCATAACTAGACCCAATTCACCATAACTAGACGTAATTCACCATAACTAGTCATCATTCACCATAACTAGACGTCATTCACCATCACTAGACATCATTCACCACCACTAGACATCATTCACCATCACTAGACGTAATTCACCATCACTACACGTCATTCACCATAACTAGACATCATTCAACATAACTAGACATCATTCACCTTAACTATACATCATTCACCATCACTACACGTCATTCACCATAACTAGACATCATTCACCATCACTAGACGTCATTCACCATCACTAGACGTCATTCACCATAACTAGACGCCATTCACCATAACTAGACAGCATTCACCATAAATAGACGTAATAACTAGAATTCATTATAACTAGACGTAATTCACCATCACTAGACATCATTCAACATACCTAGACGTAATTCACCTTAACTAGACGTAATTCACCATCACTAGACATCATTTACCATAACTAGATGTAATTCACAATACACTTTTTGTATCTGATAGTGCAAAAGATACGCAGCTTTAGTCCGCTGAGATGGCTAAAACGGGGATGGAAGCTTGGGTCACTGTAAGAATAAGACCCCAACCGAAGTATAAGGAAACGAACCAGGAATAAACTTAAGGTGGATTTCCTCTGACGCGTCAATTTTTACGTGCGTGAGAAAAAGTTAGAGACAATGTATGAACGACTTGCGTAAACGTGTACGCAAGTCGCTACGCTTAACGCTACGCCAGTCATTTATATTCTCAATAGAAATGGTGTTTGTACAATGTCAGTAGTTTTCAATATAACACATGTTCATGTCTACATCTACATCAACATTTATTAAGTTGACAAAATCCTGTAAGACATCACATCAACTACAGATAAAAGTCAAAAAAAATACCAAATATGTACATATGAAAAAATTAGATTAAAGTGATGTGTCAGAATAGCAGGATAATTTTAAATCAGAGAATGACTTGCAATTCACTTAGTCAGCGGGCAGTGAGTTCTACTGTAATTGATATAGGAAAAAAGGAAAAAGTTAAAACGTCCTTAGATACATTCGGTATCCTATACTTAAAAGCATGGATATTGCGTGTTCTTTGTTTCACTGGTTTGTTCTTCCGTGTATGTCATAGTCAGTCAGTCTGTTTTTATTTCGTATGTCCCATTTCAAGTCAGATAACATGTCTGACACAGCTAATGTACTTGAAAAATGTGCGTTAGTTAACAACACGTGCAATTTCAAAGGATCAACGAACAGAATCTAAACAGATGTACCCTTAGTTACTATAAACAAGATTGAGTTTTACTTTTAGCCAATCGGAGATCATCGGGCGTGTGAGTGTTAAAGCCATTGTATTTTCGAGTATTTCTTTGTATAATCGTACACTTGAGTCTACTATAGATGGTATACAAGCAACGCGAAAGCTGTTGTAAATCGCTTTCTTGCAAACCCTTTGTTGTGCTACCTTTTAGAGTCTTCCAGTATAAATCGAATAACTTGAAGTGAAAGCTCGGCGATAATTGTGGTTCGACAACGTGGACAGCTGATCGTGTGCAGTACACCTGTAAAGGTCTTTACCCGATAAGTAGAGGTAACGGGTGGAGTTTTGTTGTCATTGAGTACATCAAGGAAGGGCAGGACGAGGCTCACTTCCTTCTTTATAGTAATGTGAATATTAGGGTGTTGACTGTTAATGAAGTCAAAGAAATAGTCGGCGTCCCGCTCGGAGTGGATCAGGCAAAATGTGTCGTCTACATAACGAACACAACACCTCAGAGTAGAGTGACAGTTCTGCTCCAACCATATCTTCTCATGGTATCCCATAGAAAGATTGGCCAGAACAGGGGGTTAAGGTGGAGCCCCCGGCTACACCATCAATTTGGTCTTAAAAAGGGTTACGGTACCTTATTGTTACTTATTTTCGCGGGAGTTAATTTTCGGGTTTTTCGCGTTTTTCAAAAAATCGTGAAATTAAAGACCCGCTAAAAAGGTTCTCGCGAAAAATAACTACGCGAACGTTAATACCCTTCTATATAATTCATTATGATTAATGAACTTTACCGTCAGTTTACTTCATAATTATCTTGGTACAGTCGTCACACTAGTTGTACTTTGTTACAAAGGAACATGCCAAACTGTTTTAAGTTTTGTTTTGTTATATGGTTTTGTTCAGTGTCATTGGAAACTATTGCCAGTGGAAAATAAAAACCAGTTGTGCCAATTTTGAAACAAACTGTTTGTGAATGCAGACCAGTATTTTGACAATTTTCGCGTAATTTAGTTCCTTTAAACATACTTTTTTACCAAATCGCGAAATTTAAGTCCCGCGAAATATGCCCGCTCCATTTTTCGCGAAATTAAGTTCCCGCGAAAATATGTAACAATAAGGTATATGGTTCTTGTTCAAATTTCAGCTTTCGACTCTGGGCCCGGTTGCATAAAACGTACACTTAAGTACTCACTTACGTAGGACACTTACGAATCTGTTATGGGTACACTTACGGGTGTTGCATAAAACATACTTAGCGCACTCGTAAGTGTCTGCCTTACGGGGCAACTTACGTGTTCACTTAAGGGCACACTTAACTTTGTGTAATAGTGGCTTTAGTAATTAAACTGATTACATATTTTTTTTGATTTTAAATATGTCTAACTGCTTGACTTTATACATTTGACATCAACTGAGAAAACAAATGAGTGGAAATGATACGCAAACGTGATTTTACTTCAATATCTGTTGGCAATCTATGTTGTTGTTTATTTTTTCGATGACGAGTTAAAAACGTAAGCAGTGGACAACAAAGCGCATTTTAAGTACTGAATAAAGACAAAAACCTTTTCTTTCACCTCTAAGAAAAAGGTTCTCTGAAGATATGGGACCTATATAGGTCCCGTAAACTTACGTGCTATTTTTCCCGTAAAAAACGTTTTGTGCAACACCCGCAATTTCTGTTGCATAAACAACACTTAAGTCCACACTTACGAAAATCGTAAGTGAATTCACTTACGTGTACTCCGTAAGTGGACCACTTAAGTGATTTAGTGCAACTCACTTAAGTTACGAGTACACCTACGTATACCCGTAAGGGTTACGGGCGTTTTATGCAACCGGGCCCTGGACACTGACGATCACGAACTCAAAAGAAAGCGACCGAAGAAGACTGCCAAAAGTCACGTTAGTTCTTCTTTTCGCTTGTATAAAACAAATGAGCAAGTTTTAGTTCAAACATTAACGGGTACTGTTTTTTTGCTCCTTCCATCTTTTTTTTTCCCGTGTTCAGTTTTTTTTCTTTTCTATCTAAATTACAATAACTATTTATACATACTTTGTTACATTGTACTTTTTTGCGTAGTACTTAATTACGTACTCGTTACTTGTCTTAGTTTATGTTTGTCTTCTTTTATGTACAACCTTGTCGAGCAATTAAATTCCTTTTTTGTAACTACTCACGTTTAGTTTATTTCTATTCTGGGTAGCTTTTTGCTTATTTTAGTTAATAAAAAACCAAAGAAAACAAATTTTAGTCATGGCACCTCAAAAGGGTGACAAGAATGCAAAGGAAACGTGCACCCTGACAATTGACGATCAACAAATTAGACCGACGAGGAACCTGAAGATACTTGGAATTAACATGGATGACGAACTCTCCTTTAGCGATCACGTCAGCGACATTTGCAAGAAGGCTAGCCAAAAAGTGGGTGTCTTAGCAAGACTTCGCAATCTCATTTCTTGTGAGACTAAGCTCCACTAATATTTAACTGCAATAATCCCTAATTTAACATACTGCCACACAGTTTGGCACTTCTGTAAAGCTTCTGACGACGCAAGCTTGAAAGAGTACAAGAACGCGCGCTAAGAATCATCTTTAACTCCAAAACAGACACCTACGATGCTCTTCTAAGCCGTGCAAAGCTACCCTCCCTTCATAATAGACGTCTTCAGGATATTGCAATCCTAATGTTCAAAGTAAAAAAAGGCCTTGCACCTGACTACAAAATGGAACTTTTTAGAAATTCGAACAAAGGCTATTCTCTTAGAAACGCTGACTTCGATCTGCCTCGCTTCTCTTCAGTTCGTTATGGAAAACACTCCATTAGATATCTCGGTCCTTACCTCTGGTCAAAACTGAGCGCAATTGACAAAAATAGACTGACCATCGGTAACTTTACAAAGAATATTAGAGACAAAGACCTCAGTGCTCTAATCGAGGATGCGTGTTCAAATTGTTTTATATGCACTTACTTCTTAAGACTTGAACTACTCTCTTAAACATCGATTTTTATCCCTCTCTTGTATTACATTGTATTTAGCTATCTATTCTTATTCATTCATCTTAATTTTTTATATATATAATAACTTATCGCATTTTTTATTGTATACTGTAAATTTCAATATATTGTAAAGTAGTGTAGTGTTCCCAATTAATTCTTTATATCATATTGTACATTTTTAAATTTTTAATATATTGTTATGTAGTAGTGTCCCCAATTAGCTTCCGCGAGCTAAATATTTACCCCGACACTTAAATAAAGTTATTATTATTATTATTATTATTATTATTATTATTATTATTATTATTATAAAAATAAAAAAATAAAAAAATTATTATTATTATGCTATGTAAGGGTTATTATTAGGCAACCGGGGAATATGTGATTCATTCACCGAGGGCGCAGCCCTCGGTGAATAAATCACATATCGCCGAGGTGCCTAAAAATAACCGGCTTATTTTTCACATGGGCGGCGTATCAACAGTGGCTCAAACAATAAGAAACATTTTTTTTCTTCGTTGTTTTGATGCAGGTGCACTTAAGGAAAAAAAATTTTTTTCCCGACAAACACTTAACAACAAGAAAAAGGTTCCGAAAAGACGCACTGGGGTTTCCACAAACAAACAATATGCTTGCCAAACAAACTTTACAATAGATAAAAGATTCCGAAAGTACGCATTGGGATTTGTTTTGTCGCCGCCAAAACAAAAAAAAAACCTCTGGCACCCAGGGCAGCTGGGTCACTTATTGGAGACGAATTATATCAAACCTGTTATCAAATTTCCAATCCATGAGCGACGTATAAACCTTAACTTTCCAGGGACGGCGTAAAGTTTTCGGAAAATTACTTACTATGGAAAACTTTGGCGGGAATTTCACAGAAATTGCGCATGCGCTATAGCCGAATACACACACGTCAAAATTGGTCATTTCTTCAAAACCTGACGGTTTCTCGAATCCCAAAACATTATTCTTGCGGATCAACATATTAGGATCGATCTCAGCTGCACCGTCCTCTCTTGCTGGGGCAGCTGGTTGAGGGTCAGGATTAACATTCGCAGCGTTCGCGGCCATGACCATACGAATATCTGGAAACTAGGTGGAAGTGACATCCACGTGTAAAATGTAGAGTTTTATACTTAACCGACGATTGCTCTGTGTCAAAATGACAAGTGTCAATTAAATGATCTAAACCAGACAGTCTCATCACGATGCCTGTATACTTTAACAATACAATGAACAATAGGTATCTTTGTTTTCAGAGTGCCAGAGGTTTTTCTTCCAGTGTACCTGGAGTTCCTTTTTGATTGACAGTCTTGCGGAATGTAATTGAGCACGCGGAGGAGTGTGAAACCAGAGTTAACTCTGGTGAAACGAGGTGTACCGGTAATCTTCTTTGGTCGGGGTTCTCGCTATGATATCAGTGTTTAAAGGAATTTTACGAGATTAAACAGTAGTTCGAATAATTCGTTTAGACGCTTTTTATGCGTAATACATTAACAGCAAATCTTCTCAAAAGCTACGCCTGAAACAACGGCTGCAAAACACAAGTGTAAATCACAACATTTTGTCACAACACCGGATGATAAAAAAACTGTTCTTCAAGTACGATAAGAATGCGAAAAATGTGTCAATCTCAACAGTTGGTCGTCTATAAGATATAAGATAGAGGCCTCCGTTACGCGGAAGATTGCAAACATTACGTTAGAGCAGATTTCAGAGATTGGCTGTGATTGTATCACAGACAAACCATGGCATGTAACCGCTGTTTCTCCAGGTATTGCTTTAAGTGGTATTCTGCAGTTACTCAACCACGGCAAAGCAAATGATTCCAACAACGGAAATTCAGGAGCTTACTTCGCAAAACTGTCAATCAAAAAAAAACCTCTGATTGGTTCGCGGCAATTTGGAAACGACACAATCATGCATTCCTTGCGTGACGCGTTACTCGTAATAATTGTCTTTTGTCCAGTGATTGTCATTTTCAGGTTATCTTTGTTTTTTGTTTTTCATTTCAACAACTTGGTAATTTTAAATAAATCGTGTTGTGTTCTCACAAACAATTATGAGACTTATTCCTCATTTACCAGAAACACATATATATCTCAATTACCACAGTAATGACAACTTTATATAGAAAAATTCTTAAAAACTGCAACATGATTGCATTTTGCCATCTACTCCGGGACAAGTACCCGCACTTTCTAACATGTAGTTTTAGCAGTCCATTTTTACATGTATGGTACGTTGAATGTTCATGAGTTTATATAGTCGACGTCGATCATAAGCACCCTTAGAAAAGGGCCCTCACTTGAATAGGGGCGCTTATTGAAAAAAACACGATCCCAATGGGGGGCGCTTATTAGGAAGGTATTATGTAAAAAAAAAATCGGAAATAATAAAGAGAAATAATAATTAAATAACTAAATGCGGCCCTTTCAGTGCATGACGTTTTTTTTTCCAGAGTTTTCTTTTTTTTATTATTTACCCACTGATGTAAATCAAAAAGAGGCATAAAGTTATGGTGAATGACGTCTTATGATGGTGAATGACGTCTAGTTATGGTGAATGACGTCTAGTGATGGTGAATGACGTCTAGTTATGGTGAATGACGTCTAGTGATGGTGAATTACGTCTTGTTATGTTGGATGACGTCTAGTGATGGTGAATGATGTCTACTTATGGTGAATGATGTCTAGTTATGGTGGATGACGTCTAGTTATGGTGAATTACGTCCAGTTATGGTGAATTACGTCTAGTTTATGGTAAATGATGTCTAGTTATGTTGGATGATGTCCAGTTTTGGTGGATGACGTCTAGTGATGGTGAATGATGTCTAGTTATGGTGGATGACGTCGAGTGATGGTGAATGATGTCTAGTGATGGTGAATGACGTCTAGTTATGGTGAATGACGTCTAGTGATGGTGAATGACGTCTTGTTATGGTGAATGACGTCTAGTGATGGTGAATGATGTCTAGTTATGGTGAATAACGTGTAGTGATGGTGAATGACGTCTAGTTATGTTGGATGACGTCTAGTGATGGTGAATGATGTCTAGTTATGGTGAATGACGTCTAGTGATGGTAAATCACGTCTAGTTATGGTGAATTACGTCTAGTTATGTTGGATGACGTCTAGTTATGGTGAATGACGTCTAGTTATGGTGAATGATGTCTAGTTATGGTGAATGACGTGTAGTGATGGTGAATGACGTCTAGTTATGTTGGATGACGTCTAGTGATGGTGAATGATGTCTAGTTATGGTGAATGATGTCTAGTTATGGTGAATTACGTCTAGTTATGGTGAATTACGTCTAGTTATGTTGGATGAGGTCTAGTGATGGTGAATGACGTCTAGTGATGGTGAATGATGTCTAGTTATGGTGAATGACGTCTAGTGATGGTGAATGATGTCTAGTTATGGTGGATGACGTCTAGTTATGGTGAATGACGTATAGTTATGGTGAATGACGTCTAGTGATGGTGAATTACATCTAGTTATGTTGGATGACGTCTAGTTATGGTGAATAACGTCTAGTTATGGTGAATGACGTTTAGTGATGGTGAATTACATCTAGTTATGTTGGATGACGTATAGTTATGGTGAATGACGTCTAGTGATGGTGAATGATGTCTAGTTATGGTGAATAACGTCTAGTTGTGTTGGATGACGTCTAGTTATGGTGAATGATGTCTAGTTATGGTGAATTACGTCTATTTATGGTGAATGACGTCTAGTTATGGTGAATGATGTCTAGTTATGGTAAATGATGTCTAGTTATGGTGAATGACATCTAGTTATGGTGAATGACGTCTAGGTATGGTGAATGACGTCTAGTTATGGTGAATTACGTCTAGTGATGGTGAATGACGTCTAGTTATGGTGAATTACGTGTAGTTATGGTGAGTGATGTCTAGTTATGGTGAATTACGTTAATTTTATGTGAAGTGACGATGCTTGATGTTTATTCATGGTAAATAATGTCAAACAATGTGTAGTGATATTTAGTGATGTTAAGTTACGTCTAATGACTTCAAATGACGTGTAGTTATACCATATACGGTAGTGAGATTTTTATAAGGGTTCACCAATTGGTGTTTATAGGACATGAATTTATAACCAACTAGTTTCCCTGCCCTATTTCAAACCTGACCAAAAATTCAAACCTGCCCTATACATGATCACAGCTACCCCGGAACTGTTTCGGTTTGCGTAAACATTTGAGAAGGGCCTCGAATTCCCGATATTTATCAAAAAGCACTTTTCAAGAAGAGATGATATTAATAATAATAAAAATAGCTTCCTCTTAAAAGCCATACCTAATTCCAGACCAGATCGCGCAAACCTTACCCTACTTCAGACCAAAATGGTCAAAATCTATACCCCATTGCAGACCAAAACGGCCCGAAAACCATACCCTTTGGCGCCGCACATACCTGTCTAGCTTATGTAATTTAGGGAGTACAACCCCAGGGGGGGATTTCGGATTTCTAGTGACGGTGATGATCGAATGGGGGCAAAAATGAAAACCCAAAAAAATCCCTAGGGCTTCCAACAAAACCCAAAAAAATCCCTAGACCAAAAATTAACACCCAAAAAATCCCGTGCGAATTTCCAAGCCTTAAAAATTTCCAGAAAGGTTTACATGATCAGGAGCATATCACGGTAATAGGCTTCTGACATGATATAACACGAACGACGCAGTCAGCACTACCAAGAATCTTGAGATTGTTTTGAATACCCAAAAAAAATCCCTACTTGAATCGAGCCACACACAAAAATAGTTGCCAAATTCTCTTACCCAAAAAGATCCCGGAATCGAAAATTTCAAGCCCAAAAAGATCCTTCGATCATCCCCGTCACCTGAAATCCGGAGTACCCCCCCCCCCTGGGAGTACGACCCCGAGCTTCGAGCACTTTGATGCTCTACACTTTCATCGGAAAAAATTGTCCACCATTCCAAAACTCTAATGATCATTAATTATATAAAATCCAGGTTAGTATTTCTGACTCCAAAACAAAAAACACTGAACATGCATACTACAAACGTTGTTGTACCTTTGATACTTAAGACATTATGATTGGTGCTACAAAGATACGCTTGTCCGTCAATTGAGTTTTCCTAATACCTGCATATGTACACCAGTAGACTTTTCAGCAAGTTACAAAACACTCTAGAAATGGCCGTCCATTCTTGGCGCAAAATGGACGGCCATTTATCAAATTCATGAACGTAAAAAGCACTGCAACCATTCTGAGGCAGAACTTTACCGCTGTACCTTGTAACTACAAGGATGGACTGCAAAACAGTCGCTTTTTACTTTTAACTCACACGGTAAGACGTTTTTGTATCTAAAAAACTGAACGTGGACTCTTACAAGGCACGAAGCGCCCAAAAAGCCACGCGAGATTCGCATGTGCGTGGGACAAGTAAAATGCTATTAAATCCACAAAACTAGTCTTTTTGCACAGAAGATTTTCGTAACTGAAAGACTAGCACTTCATAGTTTTAAAACCTATTTTCAAAGACTTTCTTTATAGCTAGAAATAATTTCTGAGCCATGTTTAACTCCAGCTCACGATTATTCGCACTCATTCATTCAGTGTATTCAGAGTATTTTAGTCGCTGAACTGATCCTAATAGTGTATTATTCCGCCTTGGTTATTGTCATTAATGAGATATGGAAGCACAACTCCTCCCTTCACCACACCGCTCCAACAAGAAGACAGACCACTGTCACATCAACACTATATTTATTCCTTATTACCTCTCCAAACCTTATCCTAAATATCTCTAAACATATATAACACTCTAAACTAACTTGACAATGTTAAAGGCACTGCACTTTGAACTGACAATTTATTCCGGAAACGCAGTGACAAAACCTGTCAATTCATTGGTTACCTTATAGTATTTACCCGTGTCCTTATCTAAATCCGCTAACTTTGCCGCTGGACCTGCTGGATTCAGAACCTGTTTCAACTTAATATAATGAAGGGCCGTCTTGCTAGACTTCCAGCCTACATGATCCATTATGTCATTAAGAGAGACATCTGCAAGTGCCATTGAAATAGCGGCACCACTTCTAAAACCATGTAGAGTGAAACGCGTGCTCGAAAGACTCCCCTGCAACTGTTTCACGTAAGTGTCCAACCTAGCCTGAGCCGCAGAAGGGTCTAACGCGCAAGACGTTACCGTACCTTTTTTAGACACGGAGCGAAATAAATAACCTGAAGACAGCCGAATGTTTAACAGTCTACAAATCTTGAAATATAACTCAATACCCCAGACTGGGCAAACGATCTTATTTGAACCCCTCTTGAATGCAAAAACGTTGGCGTCTCCGGACCGTAACGTTTTTGTCCATACATGATTAAACAAAAATCCAGAATTATCTGGAATGCGCAAAATTGTCGGAGTGGAGATACCTAACAGGTCGGCTGCCCGATCCGCCGAGAAAAACAGAGCCTTAAAGAAAGCTTGATCTCTGGCTAACACAAAAACCTGAATAGGATCTAAAGTAGGATTTCTTAATTTTGACTGAATATGCCGTGAAAGGATCTCAACATCTGAAAGCAGAACCGGATCTGCTTGGCGCGGGGTAATTCGTGCCCTCAACTGCTCCTCACGAACATTAGCCAAATAATCCTTCACTGACCTAGAAGAAGCAGGGTTACCTACACCTAATACAGAGTGCCATTCTGCTCCCCTACCGTGCTGGATAAAAATTGCTCTAAGTTTTCCTATTAAGGAGTCTATACCGTACCAAACGCAAGCCGTTTGGGACAAGCACATTGACTTCGCTTACGCTGTAAAACAAACTCACAACTTGGATTATGAACCAAAGTTCTTCCATCCTGATCCTTCCACACTAGAAACGCCACGACATCACACGGTAAAGCTGAACTTAAAGTTTTCTGACACGATAAAGATAACAGGAACCGAGAAAACTCCATCTCCAAGGCTGTCTTCTGCTTCGCATATCGAGTAGTGTTACGTGTTTGAATCAACTCTTTAACTCGCGCTGCAATCTGTTCTTCATCCACCTTATGTTTAAGTTTCAAGGCATCATCCTTGTCCAATACAACTGTCTTCCTGTTGTAACCACAACTCTGGCAAAAGCGAAACCCTTCATCATTTGGGTACTGGCAACGTGGGCAAGCCACCGATGGCTGGAACAACTTGGGAATTCTCGGTAGAGACTGAAGTCAAAGAAAACGAACAATGTTCAAGACTATATGGACAACTTCGTTGATTTGAACCATACTTTAGTTGGTTAGAATTTCGAAACTCTAAAAGCCCAAAGCTTCAAAGGACAAACCCGTGGTTTGTACCCGGACCTGGACGGGTATCTAAGGACATCCCAATCACCCTCTGAACCTAGACAAACTGCTTTCCGAGAAAGACCTGTCAAAATTGGCCACCAGAATGGTCGCGGGTAAAGTTCAGGAACCACAATTGTGAATGGAATTCGAAATTGAGTAAGGAACCTTAGTACGGCAGGAACCAACCCAAATGGTGGGAAAATGTACGGGTTGGCCATAGCAGGTCCGATATGATTAATGTCCTGAGCGAAGAAGTTCACACCCTTAGACTGAGGACTAGGACACGGGGTGAAATGCGGCAAAGGGGTTCCTCCTTTGGATAACTGTGCGTTAGAATCCAACGCCATCAAATCGAATGTATGACCACAGAGACCACCAAATGTATGTTCAATTAACTCCCACACTCTTGGAGAAAGTGTTGAATCCAACGCAGAAAGGCATCTCGACGGGCCATCGGCCTCATTTCGATCTGACGCGATATGAGACAGTTCTAACTGCAGATTTCGGTTAACAACAGTGAAATAGAGTTCCTTTGTGGCTGCCGTCAGCTGAGGAGAGTTTTTACTTCCTTGGCCATTATACGTGTCAATTGCTACTTGACTGTCAACCTGTACATCTACCCGACAGTCCCGCACATGCTCCGGAGTGGCTTTTATTGCGTTCGCGATAGCAAGCATTTCCTTGGTAGAGATGTTTAATCCAATCTGCTGTGGATTCCAATAATCCCTAAAGGATTGATCACCTGACGTTGAATGCATGACGCATCCCCAACCGTATCCCGAAGCATCCGTGGATAACGATAAACGAACATGCCTCTCTTCACGCCAAGGAACGTGGCCTTTCCAGGAGTCGAGAAAACGCCAAGAGAATCAGTCATCTTAACTTGTCCATTTCCAGGAGATGAAGCAATAGCTGAACTTATATTTCTTATAAACAACTTAGCCCCAGGTACTGCTAAGGACAATGAAACACATTTCCCCTGGAATCGTTGAAGAGTGCGGACATTCACCGTTTTTTTGCAAGCCAGGATTTCTTCTCTTAAGGTAGCGAAGGCAACGACTTTACTCCCGGGAAGTTCGAAAGCTTGCTTTGAAGAGTCCACCACATGACCGAGATACTCTATACGCTTAGCCGGATACAAGACGGACTTCTGAATGCCAATTGTGTACCCTAATTGAATTAACAATGATGCAACAATGAATATGGCTACTTTCGCTGCCTCCAGCCTGAACTTTTCCGTGCGGGCTGAAGGAGATAAAGACCAAGGGCCAGTTGGAGCAAAAACCTCACCGTTAAGTCGATCATCAATGTACAATGAACAAGGAACTCCACATGACCTTAAATAGCTGGATGCAGCCAATCCCATAGTATGGTAAATATATGGAGACTCTTTCCATCCAAATGGCAAAGTTGTGGAGACAAACCACCATCCACCCCATTCAAAACCGAACAACACCTGTGAGGACTCCTGCAAGTGGACGTGATCGTATCCTGACTTATCACATTTCGTAAAATACGAATCTTTGTAGATATAGCGCTTCACATCCACTAATTTATCAAGTGAAAAAGGACAATCCTTCATCCACAGATTGAGGAACCTGGCGTCCAAACATAATCTCGGCTTGGATGGCTCTACCGTGAGCGGAAGAACTAGGTACGGTGGTTCGTCCAGATCAACTTTTCCCCAAACCCTGACGGAACCCATCGCCACACGTTTGAGAATCGCATCCGAAATGAAGGTAGAAAACTTCTTACACAATGCATGATTCCGGAAATATTTAGGCGGAGGAAAATCAGAGTCGTATGATTCACCCTTAAAAGTACCCGAATAGTGATTCACAAAATCATGCACGTCTACTTTGCTCGAGATCCAATTAAGTATTTGGTCACCCTTCGGATGGTTAATCAAAATCTTCTGCCAGGCGGACGGGTCTTTGTGAACGCCGCCAGCCACAAAATGATCGGGGTCACGAAATCGCAACAGAGATAAATCAGGCACCTCTTCGGAAACTAGAACGTACTTTATAGTGGGAATCTCTGTAACTCCCTCCTAAACGAGGACCCCATCTATAGTAATCGAAAATAAGTTCTCATTGGGAGGCTGACAACAGGATACTTTATGATCAAATTCCTCATCTATCTTTTCCCAGGCAGGAATTTCAAAGCCCTCGCAGACCCTTCCCCGCTTCACCTGGCGGATCTGCGAAATAATTGGGAAAAATACTTATGGGAAACTGAAAACCCAAACGAAATTATCCCTCCCAAGAGAATCTAACCACTAAAGATGAGGTCCCCGATCAGGAGAGAGTAACTTCCCACGCCCCGAAAGGAACGTCCACAGACTGCCCAGCAATAAGGCTAGCCCATGGGAGTTGCTCACCCTCATCGAAGATAAAAAACTAAAATTTTGTTTGGTACCCATATGCCATGAAATAAAAGACTAAGAAATGCCCTAAAAATACCAAATAACAGTAACAAAGGAAATCAACTTTGTACACACGAATCAATTTTATACTGTTTGTAATTCATTTATTTTTATTCTTATTACACGCAAATGGTTCAACTGAACTTAAAACCACAGATTTAATCTGTCCGATCACACTGGCGGCCCCCTGACCCATCTCCCTCTCTTTGCTGGTGGTGGCTTTCCCTCATCTCTCCAGCGCATTTGACAATTTGTCTGGTAATGACCATAGCCCTTACAATAGAAGCACTGAAGACCGCCTAGAGATCTACCGCGATCACGACCTCGGAACGTGGGTGTAGCCGAAAAGGATGGGACCCTCAGGGCCTTGTCGACCTTTGTCATAGCATCAAGCACCTTCTCTTGGTCTTTGTCTCCAAGAAGAGCCAAAACATATCTTTTAAATTGCTCATCTGAACCACCCATCTTCTCACGTAAAGCTTGGAACACTGTAGAGTAGTAGTTGGCCTTAGGTTGCTTGGTTTCCAGAGCCACAACCTTCAGGTTTAAAATCTGCTCGAACACCTGGTCCTTATTAAATGGTACAGCCTTTGACTTCACCAACTGCATAATCTTTTCGATGATACCATCAACAGTCGCTTGCTGCGATTGTTCTAGCTTCTGAATTCTCCTCGCGAAATCCTCCATATTGGGGATCTAAAGCCAACACAGAAAGTTAGCTTATAACTGACTCAATAAACCCATATTATATTGATTCACTCTCACAAGCAGCCTCGATAACGGGCCTACGTTATCATTCTCTCATGCTGCCTCGATCACGGGCCCATTATATGATTTTCTCAAGCAGCCACGATCACGGGCCTGCGTTATCATTTTTCCATACTGCCACGATCACGGGCCAGTTTTATCATTTTCTCAAGCAACCACGATCACGGGCCTGCGTTATCATTTTTTTTTCTTATACTGCCACGATCACGGGCCAGTTCTATCATTTTCTCAAGCAGCCACGATCACGGGTCTGCGTTATCATTTTATACTGCCACGATCACGGGCCAGTTTTGTCATTTCCTCAAGCAGCCACGATCACGGGCCTGCGTTATCATTTTTTTTTTTAATACCGCCTCGATCACGGGCCAGATTTCCCATTTTCTCATGCTGCCTCGATCACGGGCCAGCGTATCATTTTCAAGCAGTCACGATCACGGGCCTGCATTCTAATGTGATGTATATATACTGCCTCGATCACGGCAAGTTTCGTAACAGACAATAACAATTCAGTGCTTTCACAGACGCGACTACAGCAAATATTAAACCCGATGTTCTATCCAGCGAAGCCATACGGTATAAACTACCCGTTGTAACATAAACACAGTAATAAAAAATTTAGAAACCAGCAAAGCAAACCAAAATGAAGGGATAAAACTATAGAAAGACCAACGAGGCAATAATATAAAACAAACTTGGGAACCCGTAACTAGAATTAAATTCACCGCAATACCAAGGAACGCAAAACAAGGGAAAACGACATTACTACAGAAAACCCGACCAGGCGACCAAACCCCTAGTATAAGCTTCGCGAACTAGCGACAAAAGTTTAAGCAAACAAGAAATAAATACCTCAGCGACTTGTCCATCTGCCGCTGGAGCGTTCGGTGCCGGTGCATTCGGTGCCGGTGCATTCGGTGCCGGTGGATTCGGTTTTAGTTCATCTTCTACACCTTGTAGCACTACAAGAACCGCTGCAGGAGCTGCAATAGGAGCTTGTTCTTCCATGAATCTACAGTTCGAGCCGGGGTTGATGGAAACAAAGACGACGCCAACTGAAGTTCCCTCTTCGTCGGTTTGAATTAACTAACCACGAATTATGAGCGTCCTTTTCCCTTTATATTACCCAGCGACCAATGAGCAACAAGTCCTATTGCAACACATTGCTCTGCACGTGCTGAAGGTGATTAATGACCTAATCTCGGCGGAATATACATATTTTCATGACTGTGCATAGAGCAGAAAGGGGGACGGAGGGCGGGGGATGTAGTGGTGGGGAAAGGGCTGCCTTAAATGGGAGAAACTATTTTCAGAAAAAAAGAAACAGTTTCTTCTAAGTATGCATTGAATATACCGCTGTCAAGAAAGTTGTTAAAGTGAAAGTTTCATTCAAATTTCCCTCCCTTTGATTGACTACCAAAATAGCGGAGAAGCTGCGAGTAGTGCTCCTTGAAGAGAAAAGGTAACTAGGTGAACCATTGGACAGCGCAGCGTTTTAGAGTTAAAATGGCTTAAGCCAGTTAATTCCACGACTGATAACAGGGTTCAGTCATGAACTGTCCATATCTTTTATGGGTTTCAAGATTTTCGGGTGATCCGTCGGTAAATCAAACCGGCTTCAGAATATCTGCTCGGTTCAAAATATCTCGCTCAGTTTTTAACAAACACCCACCACCAGCAGGTTGACATTAACGGGTCTCGCTGCTATTGGCTTTTGAGGTTCAAACTACCAGCTATTTCAAACAACAATACCCTATCAGTGTACCATTCCACCGTACCTCAGTTTTGAAAACAAAGGCAGTGCTCTTTAACCTGCTTGTATTTGCAAGGCGCGCGTAACGTTTTTTCCGAACTCAATTACAGCAAAATGAATTTCCCTGAAACAGTGCTTATCTTCTCAATAGTCGTGGTGGTTTCTTTGGCGTCTTCATTAGCTCACGAAGGGGAACACGGCCATCGAAGATCTTATACTATAAACCCAGGAAAGGTAGGCTGTCCATTAATAGGAGAACAAATCTAAATATTATATCTATCTTGGACGTTTTTGCGTCATATAGTCCTCATTTAACCGGCTATGAAAGGCGTTGGATTTTTTTTCTGGACTATGTTACAAACATGGTGCAGTGTCGGAATTTTTCTCTAAAGTGTTCAATGAGCTACAAGCAAAATGATCAGATGGTTTCAAGTAGCTTTTTTTCCTTCTAAACAATAAAATCATCGACTGGTACGAAAAAAATGTGTTGGGTAGTAGCACGCGGCATAAAGTTTAATTTGCATTTGCATTTAATTCAGTGTAACGAATTTCTTCGTGTCTTCGTTTTCCTTCGTTTTAAAGAATTTACCTGAAAGATTGTTATAAAATTACCACCTTTCACATCCAGTCATAGCTTGGTTATAACTATAACTATCAGTGTCTCTCTTGTTTCAGCTGACGCAGTCAATCAGTCAATTCTAGCCCCTTTTATGCGCAAAACGCATCGTCATGCAGTACAATGAATCGCCAAATAAATGCCTTTCTTAACGGTTACTGGATACTTGCGGTGAAGTTGTTTTGTGACTATATAGAAGCTCCATGTTCTACTAGTAACAAAGCGAACGGAATTTCTGTGAGCTAAAATGCATTCTCGTCTTCATTTTTATCTGTCTTCTCTATTTTACGCGGGGTTCTCAGTTAACTGAGAAAATAAAGTGGTAAATCTCGACAACACATGCACGCCGTATATACTGAGTCCCTAAACCATAATTGACTCCTGTTGTAAATTGGTATAGTCAATTCCATTTATTTTTGAAAAATGTTTATCATTCCCTGTAAATAGAATCTTTCGAGTTGATGTAAACAGTGATGCTGACAGTGATATATTTGTAGAGCTCTGTGACTGTTTTAGCGTTGAATCTACTACTAATAACCAATCAGAACCAACAAGCTGTTTTACTGACCAACCAATAGACTGGAGTTTTCCCACCAAGTGCTATGTTATTTATTTTTTGTGATTTTGTAATTTGGTGGAGAATTTACAACACACAGTAAAGAGTCAATAGAGAGCAGTCCCGACAAACATTACGATTTCATTTCAGATTTTGTTTTGTCCCTCTGCTCGTGCTGGGCCCCCTGGTCCCCCCGGGCCTCCCGGACTTCCCGGAAGAGATGGAAGAGATGGGCGAGACTGCCCCCCGTGTAACTGTGGCGGGACAGCTTCCCTTCCTCCTCAAGAACCTCCGTGCGCCGGATCCCAGCCTCCTTTACCCCAAGGGCCACCAACAGGAGGGTGAGTACAGTGATAAATCAAATTCAATCCGGTCATTCTTATTCATGCTCAGCCGTGGGAAGCAATGGTATATTAAGGGAAACAATATTTGGTTGGGGTGATTTTAGTGACGTGTTCTAGTGGAACACTTTAATTTAAAACCACCCCGCGTTAAATCAATCACATTGAAGAAAACGATCATACTGCCCAACCGAAGTAAAGCGGATGTTCCTAAAAGAAATACGAACTAATAATGTGGTAGCAAAGAGCGTAATGAAAGTTATTTCTCTGATCTGTGAAATAAAAAAATTCAAAAGCTTATGAAGCTCTGGAGAGGATTCGACAAAGGTATGAACTGTTCTTACAACTGGTCGAGTTATAGACTCATTCATCCAAATGGTTAGTTCCTTCCTGCCCAATACTATTTCCTTTTATTGTGTTTTTGACCTTAATTGGGCAAGAATAATCGCACAGAGCTTCGCTACACCCAGCGGTTATATAAACGATTACCGACATATTGTTTAAAGTAGCCTGTCAAATATGCCGTGAGTTACGTAGCCACTTTCAAGGGCAGGGGAGAGGGTTGGGGAAGAGAAGCGTATCCGCGAGAACCCCGTTGAGTTATGCTCTCCACCAGCAGTATTTAATCTTTTCTTTATAATATCCCCTCGATCCGGACAAACAGCAAAATTCCACTCCAGTCACACTGTCCATGATGCATAAACTCTGTTTAAGTAATAAAATCTCTGATTCTGATTGGATTTTCTGCTATCATTGCAGAGAGGTCCCACATGTGCACATATCGGGACAAACGCGTAACCTCCCAGACCAAACGGAACAGAGTGGAAGTGGAGACGAAGCATAAATTATCATTGTGATATTAATTTTTTAAAACAAATAACATTATAACAGTGTTAAGGTGACCTCAGAAAGGCATGCCTGAAAACCACGCAGTAGCTACATAGATTAATAATTAGCAATAAAGGCTTTAGTGCATGCTTTTCTGTTTGCTGTTTGTCCGGTGAGAGATCTGTGGAAGCGGAATTTAGTGTACCGCCTATCGGGTTTTGATTTCATTTCTAATATATAAGCTTTTTGGTAATACGCGGTATAGCTGAAAACTCAACTCTGGTTGGACAAACAACAAACAATCAATTAAAAAATAAGCGGTTCGTTTTACCCCTCTTAAGTTTATTTTACGTTTAGGAAGACCAGCATAGGATTGCATTATGAACATTATTTGTTACAACTAAGTCATTTTTCGGCTGAGAAAATTAGATTTACCAAAATGATTGAAAGACTGGAGTTAGGTGTAAGAGCCAATATCAAACAAAATATAACCTTGTGAAACTAATAGATAACTATATTCTGTACAGAAAACTGACTGTGTAACAACGGCTACAAAAACATTGTGACCATTAAATTGTAGAACAAACACTAAGGCGTTTTGTCATTTTGCGACATTTTCAACTGAAATGACCATCATTTCGTCAGGCAAATGTCATCGATGTTATATGTGGTTGTTTTAAATAAAGTAGCGGTTCTTTTGCAGAATGATAATATAGGCTGAGCATTATATCTGCCTCTTCCTCAAGCGCTTCGTTTCACACTTTGGTCGCGAACAATGGCGAGCGCGAAACGCGAGTGACTGGTGACGAAGCGCGAGGGACCACGGAAAGGAGAAAGAAGAGAGGCGAAGCTCGCCCGCTTTCTCCTTCCCGACGTCCTTTGCGCGCGAATTTCCATCGTGAGAGAGACGTCTGGGAACGAGGCAGGCATAATATATGCAATGATTAATGCAATGATTGACCAGCATCACGCCCTTGTTAAAAATGTACAGAGCCTTTTTTTCTAGTGACGTAAGCACAAGCACAAAGACAAAAGCACAAACACAAACGTTCATACAAACACTGAGAAACCTGACTCGCACCCAGTCGATGTTTAGTTATCTTTCGGAGTGGATTAGCGTGCAGGGAGTCTAAGAAAAGGGACAAAGAGAATAAACCTCTTATTAGGTGTTTTGGTCGATAATACGAGCTTGTGTTCAGTGGTTATGTTATTGAAATAAGCTTAATGTCTCGTTTTTTGATGTCGCACTCCTATTCTTGGCCCATTTCATACGCGGTAGCGGTTTTAGAATAGGTATCTCGATACTAGCGCTGATATGAACCCTCGCATCGCGGTCAGATATTTCTTAATTGAAGTTGTTGGGTCTTGTAAGGGGTGATTTCAGATCAGTTCACTTGATAGGCCTTCTGACTTCGGTTACGTTTTGGAAGAAGGAGAGTCGAGGGAATTTGCATGCTCATGCTCCACCGCGTCCTCTTGTCTCTGGTTTAACTCCCTGGTGAAACCTTTCTTGTTCCCAGAGAACACGGCCCATGCCAACACCAGAGGAACAGTCAGATATTCGAGAAAAGGGATTAAAAAACTAGATTAAAAATAAATTAAATATTGCCAAGGTCTTTTTCTTCGCCATTCCTTGGGGTGAAAATTGTTACAAACTATGTTACAGGTATTTTCATTGCCCTTCACCTAGTAAACCATTGAGTACAAATATGGCGGAGTTATTTCGAATCAGTTCCCTTCAAAACATCCACATGCTTCTTCGCAACACATCGTCAAAAGAAAAGATCTTTTGAGCAGCTCTTCTTCGGGTATTAATGGCATTAATACCCGAAGAAGAGCTGATCAAAAGATCTTTTTGTGACGATTTTGTCTTCAGAGTCCCGAAAATAAAACACCTTTCATTTTATTTGACATCCATGAGAGGTGGTTAATTCAGAGACACTTTTAGACTGTGTATCACGATGCTGATCAAAGAATGAACGAGAACTGAGAACTAACGCGAAATTCGTCTTTACCGCTCGCCAAGGCATTTTCCTACTGAGATTTTCGCTTGTCTTACTGCGATTATTTTTTGGCTAAACGTAAATAGTAATCGATACTGTGCGCATAAATCAAAAATGTTATTACGAGTAACCGTATGGATTATTGTATTTTTTATTCAGACCCACTGAAGGCCTTGGTTCTGTTCATAATCCTGCAAAATCCTGTGATGAGGTTTTAGCCTCAGTCCCAGGTGCTCAGAGCGGTGTGTTTTGGCTCCAGGCTGCACGGGGCAGACCTTACCAGGTGAGTTTAACAGAAGAAGAATTTAGGAAAAGCAGAGCGCATTTAAGACTATGTTTACACGGGACCGGTTTCATATGGATCCGGTCCGAAAATCGGACATGGGGCCTTTCTGGAACCGTACCCACCATAGAATAGTCATAAATACACTGGTTCAAATTAATTATGTGCCGCAGTCTAACCAATCAGGAAAAGGATGGATGCTTTTGTGAACCCCTTTGGCCAACCAACAACACTTGCTAACGAGAAGCAAATCCAATGGTAATCACAGCTTCATTTGGCTAGCTTACGCTCCTTTCATCGAACGACTTTAGTTCCCTATTTACACATGTGTAATTGCTTGTACTCAAGACATTTTACTCTTTATTTGTACAGACACACTGTGAAATGATCTCATGCGAGCAAGAGGCAGGAGGTTGGACCCTAGTTGCGCGCGTCGACGGAATGTCGGGAGATTTCTCTCCCACAAGCCCACTCTGGGCCAACGAGGATGTAGTGAGCCCTTGGGATGCCGCTGACCTAACACGAACGACATCTATGAAAAATCCCGGATGGTTCTCTGTGTCGAATCAGGTGATACGCGTGTGCTACAGTGGACCTCGCAGCGACTGCGCGACATTCACGCACAATCGCGGTCTGACACTGACGCAGTTCTTTGGAACTCAATTCGCGGTCGAGGCACAAGAGCAGTACACTTTTGAGACTTTGATGAAAAAGTTTGGAAAACATCTGGATCTTGGGCATATTAAAACTGTAAGTATATTATATTTCACGATTTTCACTGAAATTTTCATTGAAATGTTCAGAAAAGTGTTCCTTTATCCACCTCTGAGTGTCAACTGTTTTATGCCAGGTGACCGTCGTGTGAAAAGGAATGTGGGTAAAATTCGCCGGCTCCTTCGCACCGCCTTCTTGCAAAAAGGACTGCATCGACTTTTTCTGGCTGCTTAGGATCGGCGTTTTAACGGATTAGAACGAAAGGGATTAACATACTCAGTAATTCTTAACTAGGCATTTATAATGCTGTAGACAAAACGCAAGTTTAAGCCTGTACCAACGTCCAGTTATCTTTCGACTTTGGTTTGCACCGGAAAAAAGACAGACTGTGAACGGTTAACTTGGAGTTCTTCATCAGTATGGTTTGCACAGTCGTCAAGATTAAATAAAAGCACCATACCAGCAGAGCCCAATAGCAGTCACGCTTGAAAAAATCGCTACTACTCTTCTGTTAGTGCCTGGCTGTAAACAATTAATTCTCTTTACCACTCCCCACAGGAATGGTGCGGTCTGAATCTCGGCAACCTGTGCAATTTAGTCGCTGATCCCAACAAGGAGCCTGGAACACACATCTGTCGAATTGGCTGCATCGGCGATACCAGTCTCCCTCGCTCACCAAATGGATGTAACCCGGATGACTACGCCCTGGGAATCGGTGTGTCAAGTTGTAATTCTCCGGGAGGCTGCCACGGTCACGTGTCCACAACAAGTAGTTTGCACTACAGTATGTACTCACACTACGGTGATTACCAACAAACGGCATTCATTTATGTGAAGTGAAGACCTTGGAGAAACTCGACGCTTCGGTATTGGATAAAAATGCATTTGGAGTTTGAACTTTTAACCATGAACAACATGGTAGACAGAAACCAAACCTCCCTCTGCTATTCCACGTTCAAGGCAACGTATAGTTTCAATTTGCTCTAGTTCGGCGATGAGAACTTAATTCCCGCGATGCTTTGCAGGTGTTTTGGAAAGGTTTTCTAGTGATGTTGGACTGGACCGATCACTTCACACGAAGCATTTTCCTTATGACTTCTGTACGTTAAACTCAAATCATTGTAGTCGCACTTAATAACTCAGATAAACAAACAATCCAGCACCAGAACAACAACAACAACAACAACAAAACGACGCCCTGGAAAACGCTCAAAAACTAAGTTGCCACTGGTTTTTGTTGTTCCCAGATTGCTTTTAAAACTGCGTGTTCGTCATCATTGGATATTTCAGTTTGCAAGTTTCAGTCTCAACCAATCAGAGCTTAATATGTTCCCAAGGCAAGCAAAGTTAATGTAAATAATTCACAACCACCGAAAAATGCCAATTAGTGCAATGACTTCGGAAATTACACCCTTAATCAAAACTGTGTTCACCTTGTAAACCTGATACCATTTCTAGGAAAAGTATTATGTTCCGCCAAATGGCGCAAAACTACTTTTTTGCAACAAAGTTAGGATGGAATAATCCCATATACAGAACTTGTAATATTCGTGGCTTGTAATCATTTCCTAAACGCTAAACACGGTACACGAACAACGATAAATGATTCTGAAAGATGTTTAATGATGCTCAAAGGTGTTGAACAAAGTTTGTTTCTATCAAACGTTCGTACAACAAAGCTGTATTCAACAATGTTGGATGATGTTGAGTGCGTTTAACCGAGGCCTAACGTCTACTAAAGAGTATTTTTTATTGTTAAGACAAGTTTCCATTCAAGTGGAGCTCACGAAGCCACGAGGTTAATATTCACCACTCTGAAGCTGAATAATTGTTTTACTATATACCACAAAAGTGAATACTGTGAATAGCCAGCCGCAAAGTTTTATTTTGTTCTAACAAACTATAATAGCTAATATTACAGTTTAATACAAACGAGGCTGGTGGGTCATTCTGTCTTGTATCGCTTGGTACTGACCCAATAGCCTCGTTTCCGTGCCTTTAAAGAAATAAAAGACATAAAGAAATAAATCACATCGATTTGGGCTGGATTTATTTTCAGCATACACGTATACTTTTCGCTTTTTTAACGCGTGTCTTGTTGCAAATAAGTGTCGATAATCCCGCAGAAAACTACCCGTGAAAAACGCTTATTGTTGTGTTTGAATCAGACAATGATGTTCAACATCAAAGCGGAAAGTTTGATCCATAAGAAGCAACACCGGCCAATACTGGACCAAAGGTATCAACACTGACCAATAATAGGGATCGGCCTTGGTTAATCAGTGGCCCATAGGAATCACCATTGGTCAGCATGGATGTATAGGAATCAACATTGACCAACATTGGTCTACAGGAATTAACATTGGTCAGTATTGATCCCTAGCAATCAACATCACCCAAAATTAGTCCATGGGAATCAACATTGGCCAATATTGCTCTATGGGAATCTACATAGGTTAATATTGGTCCATAGGAATTATAATTGGCCAATATTGGTGTAAAGGAATCATCATTGGCCAACATTGGCCAATTAGAATCAACATTAGGCAATATTGGTCCATTGGAATCAACATTGGCCAGTGTTGCTCCATAGGAATCCATAGAGGCCAATATTAGTTCATCGGGACTTTCACTGGCCAATATTGGTGTAAAGGAATCAACATTGGCCGACATTGCTTCATAAGAACCAACATTGGCCGATATTGGTCCATATTTCGCGAGTTTCGTGCCCTTTTTGACGAGCACTCCCTCCTTATGCTTAGGGATAGTTAGGCGAGAAGAAAATGGAATGCGACCGAAAACGCGGCTGTGTTCGCATGTTCTTCTTTCCTGACTATCCCTGAGCATAAAGAGGGACTGTCTACTCCTAGTTTCTTCAGCGAAAGCTGCAAAATGCCCCTTATAGGATTTTGCAATCTATCCCTGCAGATGAGATGTTACGTGTAATGCACACAGGCAGGTTTTTTTGTCGTTGTCATTTTCTACAAAATAAAATTTTACTATTGTTCTGACGAATACAACAAAATCGGCCAAGCCAATAATGATGGTCGCTAGGTACACAAACTCAAAGAAACTTCTTAGTAAAGAAACTTCCCAAGGAAAACCTGTTTACAATCATAACATTGATGATGATGAAGATTCTTGTCGACAAATAAAGAGACGCGATGCAACCCTCTGCTGCATGTTCCAGCATGTTTTATTAAAGAGAAAAGCCTTCTGCTCACCGCTAGTAAAACTGTAACATGGCTTATTCTGTCTTGATGGCACCGGGAGAACGCCAGAAATGAACCTGTCCCTCCGTTCAGTGATAACTGTCAACAGCGAATTTCCTAGGCTTGCAATAAGTGATTTACGAAACGTGTACTAAAGAACGTCTGAAATGATTCCGGACATCAGCCAAGTGACATTTCCTTGCACTGCTTGGTTGGAAACGTATTCAAGTCATCGTGCTTAATGGCCTTTCCGGAGTGCCAGATAAAACAGACTCTTGCAAGAGGCGAGCATGACTTTCTAAGAGGAAAACGTTACTCTTCTATGTACACAACAACTTACTCAACATCATGAAAACCACAAAACTGGACAATTAATTATATACCACTTATCATTCTCAGAAGACTTCAGAAGCAACCTGAAATTCACTGTTGAGCGGTCATCTCAAGTCACCGAAGATGTAGCCTCCCACGCAGTCGTTTTTAGGGGAGTCATATGACCCTCCTCCCCTACCGAAGATGCATCGTAGTGGGTCAGTTGTCGTTTGCGGTTCTCGAACAACGTTCACTTTTCTTCAAGTGAAGAACTAAACTAACAAGTCTGTTGAAGAAAAATTAAACTTGTCAAGAACGAAAACCGCATAATTTAAACATGGCATATGGTGCTAAACAAATTTTCTCGTGCATTCCTGCACGCCAAGCTTGTTTGTCTTTCCAATAGAACTAACACAACAGTGCTTTTCTTAGATGTGAAAAAATAATTCAACTGATTAACAAATCGGTACAGATGACCATGAGATGGTCACAGATTAAGGCATCACGAGGGAGTGAGAGGTAGATGAAAAAATGGCAAAAGTTGATACGTTAACGCTGACAAAGTGGATAAATAAATAGTCATAATCACAAATATATAAGGCAAGATTTTTTTCACGTCGTGTTTCTGGTGCTCACTGAGCGCTAAGTTTAAATTTATTTCCGTACCTTTTTCAAGCGTCACAGCAACCAAAGAAGCACATACCGGTAAGGAAAAGTACTCTCAGGAATTAATGCAGCATTCGTAACTAGGTAAGAGCGCGTACTAGAGTGAGGCTACGCAAAGCTTTCATGTTTCCAGAATCGATCGGCTGAGGTGGGGCTGTGTTGAAAATAGTGAAGCCATCAGAAGCAAAAAAGAAACAGTTTTTCAATAACATATTATCGTAGGAAAGAGCATTCGGTTTTAGTATAAGGAAAGTCGCGTGCCATACAATATTTTAACACGCGCCAATATTGATTAGTCATCTTGCACCTTACGCCCAATTCTCAAAGCTCGTTATTTTGAATATCAATGTTGTAACCTGGATGAAATCCTTTTTTTTTTTATTTACACTGTTACATATCCTAGGTGTTGTAGTTTTGAGGACTCACACTCAAAAATATAGGTGAAGCATTTCTCGAATTAATAACAAAAAGCCAATATTATCTGATTTTATGACCGACTCGCCACCCAGAACAGTCCCAACCGAAGCCTCATGAGTTTAACAATTGTTTTCTCCTTTCTCATTGCAACAAAATCTCAGCTCGAGGTTTCATAGATGAAACTTGGTCAGAGTCGCTGTCTCTGTACCCTGGGCGCCAAAGGCGCTACTTCTGAACACGAACCATTGGCAACATAGTGGCTCGGTTCACGCCATCGTTTCATTGCTGATTCTTCGCGCGTTTCCACTAACCTTGAAGAAAAATACCGACTGCACGCAACAAGTAACATCGATCGTCGGACCACTGTCACTGCCACTGTGCCTGCGTAGCTTTTCAGCAAGACTACTATACTTGCGCCAAGTGTCTCGTCATTTTTTGGGGATGAAAGAGTTGTTTTCCTTCGGAACAAAAGAGATATTTAGTGTGGATTGACTTGCAGCGTATGCTGCGCACCCTTTTGCAAATAAACTTGTCGTTAACTGACCCAGAAAACTACCCGTACGAAACGTCTTTTGTTTTTCACCTGTTTCACCGCGATTAACAGGTTCAAAAGCAAAGCGGAAAGTAAGGAAAACGTTAGAAAATTATTTATTGGGTGGTTAATTTGGCTTTAACGTTGTCGAGAACGTCAAAGAGAGACTAGTGGTGGGAGTAACTTCTGAAAATATCAGAATGTCAGGTGCAGGCAGAGGGGAAGATGAGAAAATGGTACAAAGTGAAACGGTTATGTACTTTTTTATAGGTTACTTTTATCGCACCAGTGGACCTGCCCAGCATACTTATTTAATGTTTTATTTATCTGTAATTCCGTGATAATTAAAATTCAATAGGGTGGGAAATGCGCAAGTCTGTTTATTTGCATCGCATTCAGGGTTAGTCAACTACGCAGCCGTTTTTAGTGGGGAGGAGCGTTGCGTGACGACTAATTCGGGGTACGCGTATAGGTATGCGGTAAGACAGTGGTGCGTCGATTTATCGCATTCAGTGAAGATAAATTTACATCACAACATCACGGAAAAATGGAATCCTTTTACAAGCGTTTGAGCAGACAATCCCCTCCTTTGGGAGAAGTAATTAAGGGTGACTGCGCCAAAATAGCCATTAAAGAACGAGTGTACGCTTGAACTCGCCACTGATTTATGGCATACCCGATACACGGAACCTGAACGCGATGCAAACAAACAGGTTCTCGGATTTTTTGCTATAAGCGTATGCCGCAAATACTGAAATCCACCCTTGATGTATGAAGATTGTTTAACAAGTGTTATTAACTAATTTAACATTTTATCTACATATTTGTTTTGAGATGTTACACATCAATAACCCTTTCTAATAAAATAATTTTGTTAATTTCCCCATCAAAAACCCCAAATGTATATTGTTACAACTAGGAACAATTCCTTAACTATTTTTGTTTTTACTATAACTTTCAACATAATTTTTTTTATCAAATGCTTCATTAAAAAGAAGGAACGTAAAATCGGCCGAGATTGAAGACAATATGTTTCATTAATTTAACCCTTTAAGGCCTGATATAAAAATGCATATTCTCCTTGCCCTGATATAAAAATGCATTATTCTCCTTACTGTTCTGCACACATTTCTTATGAAACTAGTAAGGAGAATTTGTCGGAATATCAAGACATCTTATCCTTGGTGATCACTTTCTTCATTCTCATTTTCATCACTGTTAGGGCTTAAATGTTAACAGTGCTGTGCACTGCACCGTTTTTTACCACTTACAAATTAAAGTTTTTAATCAGTTATTGATGAATTTTTTGACAAGTGTTTGAAAACATTATGACGCTTCTGCCTCAACTTGACATTTTACAATGTAAGAACTGTGAAAGATAGAGTTGTCAAGTTTCATGTTTCTGCTCGCAATTCCTACTCTCATCATTCTTAAGCCCTAACAGCGAGGAAAATGAAATTTCACTTTTCATTATCACTACTTGTTCAAACATTCAAGTGATGAGAATAAAGGAAGTGATCACCAAGGATGAGATGTCTTGATATTAAGACAAATTTTCCTGACTAGTTTGATATGAAATGTATGGAGAACAGTAAGGAGAAAATGTATTTTTTATATCAGGGCTTCCAGGGTTAACCAATAAAAACTTTGTAAAACATTCTTTGGATCACAGCTCTGTAAGAAAATATATATCAAACACTGGAGCTGATAGCTCAAACAACTCTGTGCAATTTTGTTCCGTATGAATTGTGTCTTGAACTATCCTATCAGCATTTGATAATACACTCCCGGTGGGGGGGAGGGGGAGGAAAGAGGACTCCCATATAAAAGCGACTTGAGTGATCATTGGAAATTTTGTAAAGAACCACTAAAAGGCACCATAATTCTGTTTTGTGGACATGGCTGCATTAATTTTCACCCCTTAGGAAAGGTACCAGTGAATAACACAAAAATAAAAAAATAACTACCTGTCATATTTTCAGCTCTTTCTATAACCTAAAAGATACTGCGATAACCCTTGCCATAGTAATTTTACATTTTTAATTAGCACCCTGAGGGGTAACAAACCACGAATTTTAACCCCTAAAAGGTACTGAATGATCACCCCCATCACTATTAAGGGGGAGTCCCCCCAGGAATACATGATCAACATTCTCCCTCATTATTACTTTCCAAATGGGCTTGTTCAAGTCTTGTCAAACACCTTTGACCCAGCATGTATTTGCCAAAACTCCCAAAGACAATTCAGGGCAGAAAAAAAAAATTTTTTTCAAACTGTTTCTATCCAACGCTGGCCGTTTTTGGAGGAAAAAAAGCTCAATTGTTTTCGCAGCTCCATTGTTAAACAGAAATGCTTGTGAGACCCACCCCCCCCTCCCCAACCCACACCAATCTGGACCATCTGATGGGTAAGAGTTTTTGCTGGACTTTTCTTTAAAAGCATTTTTTGGGGAGAAGGAAGTGAATAGTTCCTGTTTATGCAAGCAAATATTAGACTAACCTTAACCTATTCCAATCTATGGCACTTCCCAAGGATATTATTTTTATATCAAATTAATAAAGATCTGATGTTCACTGGCATTAAGAACAGCAACCATTTTTCCGTTCAGGCGCAGATTCAAGTTCCAGAGTTGAACCTGTTGGTGACTTCTCCCGAACCTGTTCAACCAGCATGTGAGCGATAGTGTTAAAAGTATCTTGAATTCCTTCCCCTGTTTTTGCTGATACATGAACACTGTGGCTGCAATCATTCGCATTTTTAAATAACTCAATGGTTTCAGAGGATATCTGACATTCTAGGTCCTTTTTATTGCCAACAAGAATTTTCTTTGCATCAGGGGAATACTCTTCCAGATCTCGAATCCAGTGTCCCAAATAGTGCATTGATGAAGGTTCATCCACACTATAAACAAAAATTGCTGCATGGGATCCACGGTAGTAGTTATTTGTAATAGTACGAAATCTTTCTACACCTGCAGTGTCCCATACACCAAGCTGTAAAACAAAGAAAATAATGGGTCTTAAACTGGGAACTGTTTCTCATTACAATATTCTGGGAGGGAGGGGGGTGGGGGGCTGTGGCTAGAATTGGTCAGAATGACACCTTCCAAGGAATGAGGGCTAGCAATGACACAGGCTATTCTAAAATCCAACAAGTGACAGGAATAGAGTAGCAAAAATTGAAAACAACAAGAGACTTCAAGTTTTCCTATTGTAGATATCATAATTTTAAGTAAATTGAGTGTTTCACTAATATCTGACTGTAGGAAAATTGGACAAAGAACTTAAACACCCAATACATGAAACTGGTTAATTGGCCTGATTTGTTTCAAGGATATAAAAGCATTCATGGAAAATTTCTAGTGACAGTGACATTTTATGGTAGCTGCAGGAGGGCAACAAATGGTGACATGAGATAATCAGATACTACTATAATTAAAATGCACTTAACATGACAACATGCTAATCCCCTTGGAGGGCCTCGAGAAGGGACTGTCAGTGAATTGAAAGGCAAAAAAGCGATGCATGGCCAAACAGACACATGAGTTAATGCAAGTTGGAAATGCAAACTTGCATAGAGAGTATTATCACAGGTCACCAAACAGAGTTTCAAGTAAACACAGGTTTTTTTACAAGAAGCCAAAATGCCAATTCACTGTGGCCCTGCATGATACGGCTGTAAATGCCCATACTAAAGAAAACAACAACAAGATCAACTAGCTTTGACATTCCATTGGGTAACCAACTGGTTATGAACTTGTGCTAACTTGGGTGTGGCTTGATCGAAGTGTGAAGCAAGGCATTGAAAGTTATTGCAAATACTATAGTGATACTAGCAAGCAGAGGCCAAACAGGGTCAAAGGTTTATGCAAGTTTCCAACTCTCCTCTACTTGTGCCTCTGTTTGACCAGAGCTGTTAGGTGCAAACTCAAAACTGCTTTTGATACCCATTTTTGACAAGGTATCAAGAGTGGCCTTTAACACCATTATGTCAAGGCCACATTTGACACAATGTCAACAAGTAGAAAGCCTGCCTTTGATTTGAGAGGAAAGGGGCAGGAAAAGAGAGAGAAGGGGCAGGATTTTGGGTGACAGAGTAACAGGTGGATAAATGAGACTAGTGTTTTTTTTCAATGTCAAAGTGCAAAGAAGCAGGGGCCATTTAGGAAGGGGCAGGATCCAGGAGTTAAGTGGGTGGGGGCAGGGAGGGGGGGGGAAGGATGATCCAAGCTTCCTACTTCCTATATCCTTCAATTCCAGTTCCATCCCATTTTTGTTGGCTTCTGATTCTTAATTTGCTTTGTTTGATTGTACATATTTTGTTTCTTTTTCTCCTGCTTACCATCATCTTGGAGAATCCCATTCCTGTCCTATCTTTACCCACTTCCTATACACTCTCCATCCCTTCTCCCCTGCGTTATCCCCCTGTCTGTACCACACAGTAAAATGCAGGACTGAAAGCAACCACCCCTGACCCCTCCCCTGCCAAATTATACAAAAACTCATCCATAAAAATGAGGGTGTAATTACTATTAATGGCAAAATGCACCACACATGAACAGAGCCTCTGTTCACTTTCTTGTTTCTAACTCCTTTTATATACAATGTGTAGTTCCAGAAAATATCCATACTCCCCCTGCAGAAAGTTTTTTGCTCTCCATGCCCCCTCTCCCCAAGAAATTCCAGTTAAGCTTCATACTTTGCCTCTAAAAATGTTGGTTTTTAAGACCTCCCTTCCCACTAGGAATTTCCAATGACCTTCCATGGGGTGGGTATGGATTTCTTCTGGAATGACACAATCACAATCTAATTATTTAGTGAAAAAAACTGAAAAGAGAAATCAGCTCTTTGAACCACCAAGACAAAAAGCACATGCCTAATAACATCAGGTTTGTTAGTCATGGGAAGATTGATCATGACAGGCATTTAGTTCTACCATTCAACATTATTTTGAGGGGGGACATTTGCCATGGTGTTGGGTGTGAAACATAAAACAGCTGTATTCGTCTATGTGAAACCTGGTGAAACGTGGTTGCTAAGTAGCCGTGGGGGTGCCACGAAGCTCTCAGAATGCTTCACAGAATAATTATGCTAACAGAAACAGTGACGCTTACGGTGGCCCACAAGTATCACGGCAAAAGTTTCAAGTCAATACCGCACAATTTAAAAAAATGCGTCAACAATTACTTTAGTTTAGTCCCTGAAGTTTTAGGTAACTAACTTTATTTTGAAATTGACGAAAAACGATTTGGTAAACACGGAAAAAGATTTTAATAGCCACGGGAAAAGTTTGAAAACTCCACGGCAAAAGTTTGTTAACACCACTGCAAAAGTTTGTGAACATCACGGCAAGAGTTTGCGAACACCGCGGCAAAAGTTTGAAAACGCCACGGCAAAAGTTTGAAAACAACACGGCAAAAGTTTGTTAACACCACGGCAAACGTTGGTGAACATCAAGGCAAAAGTTTGCGAACACCACGGCAAAAGTTTGAAAACGCCACGGCAAAAGTTTGTGAACACCACGGCAAAAGTTTGTGAACATCACGGCAAAAGTTTGTCGGCACCGCGGCGGAAGTGAAATTTAAAGCGGAAATAGTCTCGTGCCATGATTAACAATGGCCAGTGACAGACTTACGCGACTGTCCAAAGCTTTTACAGTTTGGCTTTTACAAGCATGTCTAAGAGCGACTTTCCTTTCCTGTAAGAGATCAAGGGAGGTTCCTTGAATATCTCTCTGAGTAATGGCTTGTTTTGTAGTTAAATGCTATTTATTGGAGGGTTTATCGTTCTTAGAGCCGTTTAAAATCTTTGTGCCATTGTGTGTGCTAGCTCTTTGGCAATTAGTTAGGTTTTTTGGCTCAGTTTAATTGCAAGATTCTTTAAAGCCGCTTAAAAGAGTAATGTTTTCTGAAAAGATCCGCGAGTTTCTAAGTCCGTGAAATTTCATTTATTAAACCAAAAAACAATCTGCCACCTGGGGAGCGCCGAGGGCTCGCAGAGCGTATTCAAAACAGGGAAATAATTAATCCTAAGGAAGCAGATAAATCCACAACAACCGTCCTAATGAACAGAGAAGACAAAACACCGAATCTTTGTTCAAAACTACAGTACATAGCGTGTACACGTATCTGTCGGGAAATGTTCTTCTTTATGGGGAGCAGGAAGGAGAAACTGATGAGAGTACATTCTTGGCACCCCGCTTCACAGATGCCTTAAGCTAACAGACATTGACTAATTTTGTCTCGACGGAAGGCTCATATATATTTTTCCTCCATTAGCCCGCTACGGACAAATGAAATGGACACTTTTCTGTGACCTGAGTGACATAAGCTCCCATAAAAATTTAACCTAGCTCAGCTTACTATTAATTTACGGAGAGTGGTTATCTGTGTACAGTGTACTGAATATTTTCATTTTAGTCCGTCTGGCTGAGCTGAGAAACCAACAACCGACAATAACAATATTCTCCATGCATTTTGGGTAGCGACAAAACGTGGGGTACTGGCCATGGCCTAGGCCATGGTGTAGGCCATGGCCTACCCGTGGTCAATTTCGTAAACAATTTACTCTTGAATCTCTTAAAATCCTCATCATAATCAAGCATAAATGTGAGGGAATTGCACCTATTACAGCAAAAATACAAATTATGTACATTTTGGCTCTTAAACATAGGAGTGAACCTTGTATATGAGTATTAGTTGCGTAAAAATTATTAGCTTACGTATCTATTGCTTGAAGAAGAACAACGACAAGAAAGCCTACAGTCGCGTCTTATTATTGTGATGGTACAAATCAGATTGCGTGACTGCATGGAGAATATTGTTATTGTCGGTTGTTGGTTTCTACTCGTTATTAAATATGGAATAAATAAATCAATTGGAATAATTATTTAAATACGCTGGTTTATGGCACAACATAGTCTATTTAAATAGCCTGTAACTTTACTTTGCACTAACATTTTCACTTTCAGCTCAGCGAGACGGACTAAAATGAAAATATTCAGTACACTGTACACAGATAACCACTCTCCGTAAATTAATAGTAAGCTGAGCTAGGTTAAATTTTTATGGGAGCTAATGTCACTCAGGTCAGAGAAAAGTGTCCATTTTATTTTCCGTAGCGGGCTAATGGAGGAAAAATATATATGAGCCTTCCGTCGAGACAAAATTAGTCAATGTCTGTTAGCTTAAGGCGTCTGTGAAGCGGGGTGCCAAGAATGTACTCTCATCAGTTTCTCCTTCCTGCTCCCCATAAAGAAGAACATTTCCCGACAGATACATGTACACGCTATGTACTGTAGTTTTGAACAAAGAGTCGGTGTTTTGTCTTCTCTGTTCATTAGGACTGTTGTTGTGGATTTATCTGCTTTCCTTAGGATTAATTATTTCCCTGTTTTGAATACACCCTGCGAGCGCTTGGCGCTCCCCAGGTGGCAGATTGTTTTTTGGTTTAATAAATGGAATCTCACGGACTTAGAAACTCGCGGATCCTTTCAGAAAACATTACTCTTTTAAGCGGCTTTAAAGAATCTCGCAATTAAACTGAGCCAAAAAACCTAACTAATTGACAAAGAGCTAGCACACACAATGGCACAAAGATTTTAAACGGCTCTAAGAACGATAAACCCTCCAATAAATAGCATTTAACTACAAAACAAGCCATTACTCAGAGAGATATTCAAGGAACCTCCCTTGATCTCTTACAGGAAAGGAAAGTCCCTTAAAGACATGCTTGTAAAAGCCAAATTGTAAAAGCTTTGGACAGCCGGCGTAGGTCTGTCACTGGCCATTGTTAATCATGGCACGAGACTTTATTTCCGCTTTAAATTTCACTTCCGCCGTGGTGCCGACAAACTTTTGCCGTGATGTTCACAAACTTTTGCCGTGGTGTTCACAGACTTTTGCCGTGGTGTTCACAAACTTTTGCCGTGGCGTTTTCAAACTTTTGCCGTGGCGTTTTCAAACTTTTGCCGTGGTGTTCGCAAACTTTTGCCCTGATGTTCACAAACTTTTGCCGTGGTGTTAACAAATTTTTGCCGTGGCGTTTTCAAACTTTTGCCGTGGTGCCGACAAACTTTTGCCGTGATGTTCACAAACTTTTGCCGTGGTGTTCACAGACTTTTTCCGTGGTGTTAACAAACTTTAGCCGTGGAGTTTTCAAACTTTTGCAGTGGCGATTAAAATCTTTTTCCGTGTTTACCAAATCGTTTTTTCGTCAATTTCAAAATAAAGTTAGTTACCTAAAACTTCAGGGACTAAACTAAAGTAATTGTTGACGTATTTTTTTAAATTGTGCGGTATTGACTTGAAACTTTTGCCGTGATACTTGTGGGCCACCGTAGACGCTAGCCCTGAAAACAATAAAGCTTCGTGGTAACAAGGTCCGATGAAATTAGAGGTTCTAAAGATCTTTGTGCCCCCTGTAACCGGAAACGTCATCTGGAGTCCCCAGCCCCACCCCCTCCCCGCTAAAAAAATAGTGTCTTCCTATCGATACACCTACATTGTACGTAGTGAAAGAAGAAAAGCAATTGAGTCTCCAAATCAGCTGTCAGTCATAAGCAAGCCAGCACATTTGACGCTGTACATGTGAAATTATGTAACGAGCAACAAAGGAAAAAAATGGTAAGATAGTTCCAAGAAAAATGAGCCAAGCCTAGACATATTTTAGCAGCTTTTATACAAGCTTGTGCACTGCACTCACCGTAACTTGTTGGTCGCCAACCTTTATGTACATCGAAACACTGTCAATTCCCACCGTATTTTTCCTGTGTTCGTGAAATGAATTGTCCTTTGCGCGGTGGAAAATTGCCGTCTTTCCCACGCCAGCTTCGCCAAGCAGAATGACTTTGAAAAGAGGACCCTTCTCCGCACTGAGCGCTGCCATTTTATGTACAATCCGGAAATGGAAACCGATCACCGTCCTACGGTTGCAAATATTTGTTATCTGGGGAGGGGTGAGGTGGAGGGGCATTAAAGCTACAGCCAGTCCCGGCTACAGCCCGAGGGAGAAAAAAAGTCCATTCGTAGTATTTTTAATCTCTTGTACTCTACAGTTTCAATAAAATATAAAAATGTATTAAATTCAGCTTATTTGAAAGAGAGGAAACGAAACTATGAGACTTACTTACGTGCCCTGACCCCATCGCCCAACCCCCCAAGTCCCCCGTCACAGAATTCACAGCTCTTTGAGCCCGCAATCAACATCAGTCTTACATGAAGTACTACACTCGCCTGTTTCTCTGAAAACTGCAAATTGATTCCAGGATCAGGATTCTTCCAGAAGTTCTAAGAAAATGGCAAAAGAAACGCGAAGCGATCCCCTGTATAAAATAGTTTTGGCTGGAGATGTTGGGGTGGGCAAGACCTCCATATTTCAGAGATACGACAAAGGGAAGTTTTTTGACCACAAGGAGTCGACGTTCGGCCTGGACAAGTTGAATAAGGACGTCACCGCTGACGGGCAGCGATGCAAGGTTAGAACATTCCTCTTAGCTGTACATTTTTAAGATTTTTTGTAGATTAAATCCATCGATTTTCTGCACTATTTTTCGAACGGCTGGGAAATAGAACTTAGAGCTGAACTGCACCTTGCTTTAAGCTTAAAACTTGGAACATACACGAAAATCATGAAGCGGGAGAGATCTCATGGATATACCCACCACGATTCCCCAAACTAGCTAAGGAACGATATTACAACTAAAACAAACGTTAAGTCCATTCATTGGCCACCATGCACCTATCGTAGGCCTCATTTGCTTTCAAAGTAATTCATAGACCTAAACCGCTCTACATCTCCTTTCATAATCCTTCATATGCATTTATTTCCCTTCATTTGCATTCATCGTCTGTCATTTTCCTTCATCTGTCTTCATCCACTTTCACCTGCCTTCATTTTCTCTCATCTACCCCATCCGCCCGTATTTTTGTTCATCTGCTTTCATCTCCCTTCATCTGTCGCCTTCATTTCCCTTCATCGCTCTCCATCTACCCTCATCTGCCTTTGCCGATCTCCTCTTCCTCCATCGACCCTGATCTATCTTCATCCACCTTCATTTCCCTTCATCTGCCCTCATTTTCCCTCATTTTCCCTCATGGTTTTCATCTGACTTCACCCACATTCATCTGCCTACATTTGCCTTCATCTCCCTTCACCTGTCTTCATTTTCCGTCATCTGCCTAACTTGCTTCCATTTGCTTTCATTTGCCTTCATCTGCCCTCATTTGCATTCATCTGCTTTCATCTCTGTTCATGTCTTCATTTTTCTTCATCTGCCCTCATTTACCTTCATCTTCCTCACCTGCCTTCATTCGCCCTTATCTCCCTCTATCTACCCTCATCTTCCTTCACCTGCTCTCATCTGCCTTCATCTCATCCTTGGAGACCCAGGGACAGCTAGTCGGGACGACGGGATTTTCATGAGCGAAAGTTTACAACAAGAGCGGGAGAGCCCCTGGGCACTTACCGAACTCTTACCAAACGAGTTCCAGAAGCATTTGAAATCCCACCTTCTGATTGGCCAGAAAAATTTTTTTCTGGCCAATCAGTGAAGAGGAACAGCCGGGCGACTCTTGTGTCTTCTTACACGAGGTTGTTTTCCTCATCAATCGCCATAGTAGCGTGGCCCGTTCAATGGGAACATTTTTGAGGAGAACTTCAGAAAAAAAAATTAATTAATACCAAATAAATAAACGAAGTCGAAGAAATCGCAAACTATAACGTGGCCGGAAGAAAACAAACACTCAGCGGGATTTTTCACGAAGGACTTATCGAAGGTATCGCAAATTTTTAGAGCTAACAACTTCCCCTTTCTCAAGTGTTGCATGAGGCTAATAGCTACTCAAGTAAACGATGTTACTAATTATTTCTCCTTGTTCATTGAACTACGTCTGAAACTTTCCACGGGAATCTCCGATGCACTGGCCACGCAACTATGTCGATCGAGCGTGGGAACCACAGTTAACCAAAGCGTAATATGAGTGTTTGTATGGAGCTGAAATTCGATCGAAAATAATCGGCGGTTTTCCACTGAAAATGCATTAAAATGGAAATACAGTAGAACCCCGGTAACTCGAACTCTGAAGGGAAACGAAATTCTGTTCAAGTTAGCGGGGTTTCGAGTTATCGGGGTAGATTGACTATTTAATTTGTCAACTTAATAATTGATAATTTACTCATTTTACATCACTTCAGTATACAGTACAGTGCAAATTAAACTTATCTCGTCAGAAACTCTAACACGATCATAAATTCTTAGATAAGAGTGGAAAAGGCTGTCAAATAAGTGATCGGTTTTGTTGCTCTAATAGATGGGCATCAGTGGCGAGTCGCAAGAAGCTTAATTCGAGTTATCGGGGTAAATTTGACCCAAATTTTGATCAATGGAAACGGAATTTTGTTCGAGTTAGCGGGGTTTTCGAGTTATCCGAGTTCGAGTTAACCGAGTAAAAACCACTGAAAAGTGAGTTCAAATCCAAGGGAAATGGAAGTTTGTTCGAGTTAGCGAGGTTATTCGAGTTATCCGAGTTCGAGTTACCGGGGTTCTACTGTACAGTTTGAAAAACATTACCTGCTGTGTGTTTGCTGTGTTTTTATTGCTTTTCCGAGCTTCTGGAGGCCGATCTGGGTGATTTTCTGCTTAACGGTCAATGCGACGTCATGTCACGTACTAGAGAGAACTAGTTCTCTGTAGTACGTGACATGACACGCTCGATCAACATAGTTGCGTGGCCCGTGCATCAGAGATGGAAAGTTTCAGACGAAGATCAACGAAGAAGGAGAAATAAATTAGTTACATTGGAGAAAGGGGAAGTCGCTAGCTCTAAAAATTTGCAATACCTTCGATAAGTGTGCCGTGAAAAATTCCCTGTGAGTGTTTGTTTTCCTGCGGCCATGTTATAGTTTGCGATTTCCTCGACTTCGTTTATTTATTTATTTTTTTCTGAAGCTCTCCTCAAAAATGTTCCCATTGAACGGGCCACGCTACTACGGCGATTGATGAGGAAAACAGCCTTGTGTAAGAAGACATGAGAGTCGCCTGGCTGTTCCTCTTCGCTGTTCTGGCCAATCAGAAAGCGGGATTTCAAACGCTTCTGGAACTCGTTCGGTAAGAGTAAGTGCCCAGGGGCTCTCCCGCTCTTGTTGTAAACTTTCGCCCATGAAAATCCCGTCGTCCCGACTAGATGCCCCTGGGTCTCCGAGGATGCCTTCATCTACCCTCATCTCCCTTCAACTGCCCTCATTTTCCTTCATCTGCTTTCATCTCCATTCATTTCCCTTCATTTCTTTTCATCTGCGCTCATTTCCTTCATCTGCTTTCATCTCCGTTCATTTCCCTTCATTTCCCTTCATTTCTGTTCATCGTCCCTTATTTGCCTTCATTTCCCTTCATCTCCCTCCATCTACCCTCATCTGCCTTCAACTGCCCTCATTTTCCTTCATCTGCTTTCATCTCCATTCATTTACCTTCATTTCTCTTCATCTGCCCTCATTTGCCTTCATCTGCCCATCCTCTACCTTCATCTTCCTTCATTTTGCTTCATGTGCCTTCATCTACCCTCTTCTGCCTTCACCTGCTGTCATCTGCCTTCATCTACCCTCATCTGCCTTCAACTGCCCTCATTTTCCTTCATCTGCTTTCATCTCTGTTCATTTTCCTTCATTTCTTTTCATCTGCCCTCATTTGCCTTCATCTGTTCTCATCTTCAATCATCTGCCTTCATCTTCCTTCATTCCCCTTCATCTTCCTCCATCTACCCTCATCTTCCTTCACCTGCTCTCATCTGCCTTCATCTGCCCTCATCTGCCTTCAACTGCCCTCATTTGCCTTCATTTGCATTAATTTCCCTCCATTTGCATTCATCTGCCTTCATATGCTTTCATTTTCCATCATCTGCCTTCATTTTCCTTCATCTGCCCTCACTTGCCTTCACCTTCCTTCATCTGCAATCATCTGCCTTTATTTGAATTCATCTGCTTTCATTTCCCTTCATCGTCCCTCATTTTCCTTCATCTGCTTTCATCTTCCTTCATCTGTATTCATCTGCCTTAACTGGACTTAATTTGCCTTCATATGCCTTCATCTTCTTTCATCTGCCTTTATTTGGCTTTACCTGCCCTAATTTGCCTTGCCTTTTTTATAGGCTACCAGCCTATAAAAAAGCAATACATGTATATACCGGTAGGAAAAAACCTAGGTAAACATGACTGGAATGAAATGTCACCGATTTTGACTATATACCCAGCATTTAAATATTGAGAAAAAGAAAAAAAGGTATTACTTGTCGTAAAAAGACATTGTGCAAGGACTTCCTCCTTCTCCTCTCCATTCCCATCACCGTTGGGGTTTATCGAGAATTGTGTCAGATCGTTTTTTAATGAACCTAGCCAAAAAGCGACAGCAGACATTTGTGGTACTTACGGAATTCATGGAGGAAGAAAGTACTGGGCAAACTAGACAAACCTTTTCATAGCAGCGGGCCCGCAAAGCAAACCATGTGAGAAAGAGAAGCAGGAATTTCAAGTCAAAACCATCACATTGTGTTGTCGGGCGTGAGACACCGAAATAGTGAGAGTATTTTACTGATAGTGTCTGTAAGTTTTGCCAGGCGTTTAGCTGCTGTCCATATTAGCGGGGTGTCTGTAATTCCAAGGTGTCCATAAGGTAATCGAGGGTTGACTTGTAACGCCCTAAGCGCTCAGTATTTCAACATGTTCAAACTCCAGACTAAACCTCAGATTTATTTGGGTGCAAGCTCCATTGAATAAAAATCATCTTATTGGGTAGATCAAGGCAGACAAAATTGAAGGCAGGTGAAGACAGATGAAGGCATACGAACGCAATTGTAGACAGACAAATGCAAATAAAAAGGCGGAGAAAAGAGAATGAAGGACATCAAAGGCAGATAAACGCCGCTGAAGCTGGACATGAAGATGAAGGCAAATAAAGGCAAATGAAAGCAGGCAGTTGACTGCAAATGAAGGCAGATGAAGCTGAATAAAGGTAAACAAAAGCAGATGAAGGCGACTAAAGGCAAATGAGAGCAGATGAAGGCAAAAGAAGGCAGATGAAGGTAAATGAGGGCAGATGAAGGCAAATGAAAGCAGTTGAATGTGGATGGAGGCATATGAAGGCAAACGAAGGTAGATGAAAGCAGATGAAGGCAAATGAGGGCAGGTGAAGAAGTAAAGGCAATTGAAGAAGATGAAGGCACATGAAGGCAAATGAAGGCGGATGAAAGCAGCTGAAGGCAGATGAGGGAAAATTAGGGCAAATGAAGGGAAATGAAGGGAAAGGAAGTCAGTTAAAAGCAGATGAAGGCAGATGGAGGGATTGAAGGGAAATGAAGGCGGATGAGGGAAGTGAAGGCAGATAAAGGGAGATGAAGGCAAATGGAGGCAGATGAATAAAGATGAAGGCAAATGAGGGCAGATGAAGGCAAGTGAAGGCAGAATGATGAAGGTGAAGGCAAATGAGGGCAGACGAAGGGAAATGAAGGCAGTTGAAAGCAGTTGAAGGAAAATGAGGGCAGAGAAGGCAAAAGAAAGCACATGAAAGCAGATGAAGGAAAATGAAGACATGAAGGGAGATGAAGGCAAATGAACGGAGATGAAAGTGGATGAAGAAAAATGAGGGCAGGTGAAGGCAGGTAAAGGCACATGAAAGCAGATGAAAGGAGATGAAGACAAGTGAGGGCAGATGAAGGGAAATGAAGACAGATAAAGGGAGATGAAGGCAAACTGAGGCAGCTGAATACAGGTGAGGGCAGATGAAGCTAGACGAGGGCAGATGAGGGAAATGAAGGCAGTTGAAAGCAGTTGAAGGAAAATGAGGGCAGATGAAGGCAAAGGAAAGCAGATGAAGGCAAATGAGGGCAGATGAAGGAAAATGAAGACAGATGAAGGGAGATGAAGGCAAATGGAGGCAGATAAATGCAGGTGAAGGTAAATGAGGGCAGACGAGGAAAATGAGGGTAAGTGAAAGCAAATGAAGGCAAATGAGGCCAGATGATGAGAAATGAAGGGAAATGAACAGAGATGAAAGCGGATGAAGGAAAATGAGGGCAGATGAAGGCAGATAACGGCAAATGAAAGCAGATGAAAGCAGACGAGAAAATTGAGGGCAGATGAAGGGAAAAAAGACAGATAAAGGGAGATGAAGGCAAATGGAGGCAGCTGAATGCAGGTGAAGGCAGATGAAGTTAGATGAAGGCAGATGAAAGCAAATGAAGGCAAATGAGGGCAGATGAAGTGAAATGAAGGGAAATAAAATGGAGATGAAAGCAGATGAAGGAAAATGAGGGCATATGAAGGAAGATTAATGCAAATGAAAGCAGATGAAGGGAAATGAAGACAGATGAAGGAGATGAAGGCAAATGTAGGCAGACGAAGGGAGACGAAGGGAGACGAAGGCAGATGGAGGTAGGTGAGGGAAATGAAGGAAGATGAAGGCAGATGAACTAAAATAAGGGCAGATGGGGTAGATGAGAGAAAATGAAGGCAGGTGATAGTGGATGAAGACAGATGAAGGAAAATGATGGAAGATGAATGCAAAAAAAGAGAAATAAATGTATATGAAGGATTACGAAAGTAGATGAAGTGAGGTTTAGCTAGACGAATTACTTTGAAGGGAAATGAGGCCTACGATAGGTGCATGGTGGCCAATGAATGGACTTAACATTTGTTTTAATTTTAATATCGTTCCTTAGCTAGTTTGGGGAATCGTGGTGGGTATATCCATGAGATCTTTCCTGTAAATTTATTTATCATTCATTTTCGAAACGTTTGTTTGTTTTCTTTTTACTCAGAAAAATACGCACGCAAGCATCATGCGTCGATAGGTGTTGTGTTTCGTCTGTTGCAATAATTGCGTAATTGCTATAAACCTTTCTGACTAAATTTTTAAAAAATGGGTCTCCATCTCATGAGGCACCTTTTGTTTTAGTTAGTTGTGCAATTTTTTTATCCCCAGGGGGAGGCAGAGGGTTATTCCTCGAAAGGGGATAGTTACTCCTGTGGTGGCTAGTCCCATCCCCGTTTCAAAAAGACAGAGTACTTTCTTTTTTGTGCCGTGGTAGGTGCCTTTATAACTGTGGAAACCATTATATAGAGGTCAATCAGTCACTTCAACTGGAGGCTACTCTATTCGTCTCATGTTCACCATTTTGTTTACCATGTGACTGGTACAGACATACATCAGTAAAATTGAAATGAGTAAGTTTGTCAAACATAAATCACCTCATGTCATTTTCGCCGGATGAAGTTGTTCTTGGACTGTGTCTGTAATTTGCAGGCATTAACAGGCATGATTTTCATGTAACTGAGGAAATGAAAGGCAGCATTAATGTTGAGATGAGTTGAAATTCATTCTTCATTTATCTATTAATTAATTGAGAATTTTTTGTCACAAGGTCAACAAACATTTTATTATAATCAGTTATATAATAAGGACCTTCAGTAAGTCTTTTCATGTTAACAGTGGACTTTTGGAGAAATTCATGGAAAATTTGCTTACCAAAGGTTTGTATCTAAAAGGGTGCCTCCACATGTAGTTCAGATCTCATTTCTTCGTTTAAGTTTCATTTCTTTTTTCATTTTCATCGTTTTGATTTACAAGGTAGTAGGGATGGATCCAGCATTTTTTCAAAGGGGAGGGGGGCTTGCAAGAAAAAAAATGAGATTTTGCTATTTTTGTGATGAGAAAGTAATAAACACAAGGAGTCAGACTGAGACAATTTTGCCAACTTTCCAAAGGGTGGGTGGGGGGGGGGGATTGCAACCCTCTCCCTGGATCTGCCCCTGGGTAGGATACTAACATGAGATCATATCATTACAAAATGGTCTTCCTAGGAATCTGGTGTGAAAAAATTAAGCTCCACTGGACCTGTTCCCTGCATTGCAAATCTGCTCAATATTTTGATGTCCATGCTTGATAATTTTTTTTTTTTGAAGATTAATGTGTGGGATACAGCAGGCATGGAGAGAACAAGATCTCTAACATCAAATTACTACCGTAATTCTCATGCCGTCATCTTTGTCTATGCTGTTGACGACATGTACTCCCTGACCGTACTACGAAGCTGGGTTGAGGATGTGAATAAGGATGCACCTGAGGCCTTAAAATTCCTTGTTGGGAACAAAATGGATCTCAAAGATGAAGGTATACAAGTTGACAAGAAACAGGCAGAGTCTTTTCGTAAAAACAATGAATTAAAGAAACTCTATGAGGTTTCAGCTAAGGATGGTGCTGGTGTCAAAGATATGTTTGATGACATTGCCAAGATGTTAGTTCAAAACAAGCAAGCAACTGTTAAGGACACAAACGCTTTTGCTGTTATTAGAGCAGAGAGTGAACAAGCTTCTAAAAAAAGCAGCGGTGACACCCATCACTGTTCTTGTTGACATGTAACCCATTTAAAGGGCCAGTGTGTCATGGGGATTTTTCTCGTGTTTGTAGCACTTTGAAAAGCCAAGTCACATTAAGATAAAAGAAAACCTTATTAAATAATGGTCCAGTTTTTGTTCAGACACCATACTAATTCAGTGAAATAAGTGTCTTTGGCCATGGATGGTTAGAATGGAAATGGATAGTTACAACTTGAAAAGGTTGGGCAAATGTTTTCAAGTTCTGTGCTTGCATCTTGCTAAAATTGTTGAAAAACTTGTTATGGTTTGCACTCTTTGCAAAAAATTCACTTGACGTCTTTCTCTTCAGTCTTGGTGTGCCAGGAGCATTTCATGTGTGAGCAAAAGCAATCATAACTTTGGCAACGTTTTTACATGAGCAAAATCTCTGTGACACAGCCCCTTTAAGTTGTTTCACACACATTTCTAAAAACATGTAAAGCTTTTTAAAACAGGTTCTATGTACCTATCCTGCTTAGACATATTTTCAAAAGCTGCCAGATGAGACATGTAAATTACTACTGCAGTTTGTAACTGAATATCAAATTTATTAATACGTGATCCTTATTAGATTTATTATTAAAATGTTCTATATGTACATGTAAATAGCAAATTAAATAGTTGTTGGAATCATCCTTGGAGACCCAGGGGCAGTATATAAAGTTAATTCTTGTGTTTATTAACTAAAAGGAATTTGAAATAAATGTTTTAAGAATGAAGGAAATTAAATAATGTGAAAGAAAAGGTAAAGTTTTCAAATGAAGGAAAGGATTTAGAATCAAGTGAGGTCAAAGTAAAGTTCACTCTTGAGATCGAGAAAGTTTTGTATACATGTTAACACTCCATGAAATTATTAACTAAAGGCTTAAATTACAGAATGCATTTTTTAAAATTTGCTTCATTTCACAGGCTCAATTTCCAGATGTTTTGTTCGCCTGCATTGCTCCACCCACTTGTTTTGGCAGGAGGATGAAAATCACACTCACTCAAGCACTGGAAATTGAGCCTATTAATTTCATGGTGTGTTAAAATTTCCTACACAATGAAAGGTAGCTGGGGAAGAGTGGGAGTCAAAGATCAGTGTGTGGAAAAAATTGGCAAACTAGAAAGCTGAGTCCACCCATTTTTGACTTTCCCCTAAGTTGTTTATCTTCCCTAGGGTCTCCAGTTATGGTTTTGTTATTTAGCAGAAAACAGAGCTGTACTAGGTTCTCTGCAACCCTTGTTGAAAAATGTTAGTTACCTCCAGACGTAGGTTTCTTACTAACATGTTGAAGTAAATGTCAGTGACATAAAATTTCATGGAGATTGTTACGTAGGTACATTACTTCGATTTGACAGAACATGTCTAACTCTGCACTGAATAATTTTTAGTGCCTTTAATATTTAAATCAACTGTGTTTCTCAGGTGTCACAAAAACCGGTATTTCTGTGCTATTTTCAATTTTCAGATAAATGTAATATTTTACTGATGTCTTTAGAGTTGATTTTAATTAGAAGTTCGCATATTTTTATACATGTTAAGATCAGGTGTTCTCCTGACAGAAATACGTACATGAATTCCTTAAGAAATCGGTGGGCCAGTAATTTTGTGAGACTTAATTTTGTCATATGGCCTTCGAAAAATTGATTATTTTAACATAGTGTGCCTTAATTTTTTTTTTCTGTAAGTACTGGTATTTGCAAAATTTAAATTTGTTGAAAAAGTGAAAACACTGTAAAAGTGCTATAAATTGAACAACAAAAAACAGTTGAAGTCATAAGTAAAAGTTAATTGTCTTTAAATCATCAATCTATTGGTCAGTTTGTCAGTGAAAGTGTAAAACATTGATGCAACAAGAAATAACTGTCATTGTTTGCTTGGCTGTTAAATAAACTTTGTTTGCCAACTGAAAATTGTGTATTGTTTTTCAATTCTTGTGAAAACAATAAATTTGTCAAGTTGGTTTTCCTACATACAAGCTTTGACTGTGACATTTTGATGAGTTTAAAAATCGAACTTTTACACTTCTCCAGACTGTAGCAATGTTTACTGTTTAAAAACATTCTTTTTGTTATTCAAATGTGCCAACCATTTATCAAAAACAAAGAACTTTTTGTTTCAACAGTAAATGGTCCTCTTTATCAAAGGTGGCATATGCAAAACATCAGTCACTATTATCATATAATTATTGCAATTTGGAAAAATTCAGAAATCTCATTTTTATTTTAATTTATAATCCTCTCAAAGTTTATTGCAATTACTGCCCTTATCAAAACATGCAAACCAAAAACACACTCTTGAAATTCAGAGTTTACACGTCATTGAAAAGTGCAGAATTACCTATCCACGAACTATGATAAAAATTAATTATCAATGCTAGTAACATTTCAGTCGAACTCTAGATGAAGAAAATAAAATGAACTGTCCACCAATTTAATCAGGGAATTTGCACTGGTGCAAGGCATTTACTTACAATAACTATAATTTATAAATTATACTACTAAAATTTTAAACCCTGGGGCCTGTTTCTCGAAAGTCCCAGTAACATTTTCGGGCATGGAGTTATATTTTAAAATAAAAATCTATAGAACTTTGGCATAGTTCAGTCGAACTCTAAATAAAAAAATAAAACGAACTGTCCACCCTTTTAATCTGGGAATTTGCACTGGTGCATGGCAATAACTTACAATAACTATAAATTATAATAATAATAAAATTTTAAACCCTGGTCAGGTAGAGATTCTATACAGGATCCTTTTATAATAAAATCCTACCCAAGGTTCCTAAATTGCAACAAAAACATAAGAATGGAACCCTAGGTCCCAAGGGATCCTTCTCAGGATCTCATCTAGAGTCTTGCATGATCCTGAAAGATCCTATTAATTCACAGCTGTAAGATCCTATCCTAGGGAAATACTGAATACTAAAAGAACTAAAAAGTATATGATTGTAGGTCTCATCCCTAATCAAGATTAGGCAATACACCTCGGTTGAATCTTTGTTTTTATGCCTTACCTTTACATACCTGTCACCTGTCCGGATTTAATCGGAATTATCCCGATTTTTGAGTTTCAAAACCTAAAACCATTGGGACATTCCAATTTTCAAGAGGAAAAAAGACATTTTTCTTTTGTAAAAATTTGGAACTGGTTTGTTAAAGATTGGTCTTGACGCTTCTAAATCGTATTGTTTTGTGCAGTACAGTACAGGCAATACTTTTAAAAATTAATGCAAAAACCCTGGAGCATCCTACATCCTGTTCAGTGCTGGGCAGGGCACTACCCCAGGACTGGGGTGAGGGGGGGGGGGTCCCTATTTCTGATTTTACAAGGTTGGCAGGTATGCCTTTAAAGGCATAAAAACTAAGATTTTTGTGGTATCTTTTTAGGGTATGTTGCTGAGCAGGCAAGGAAAAATGCTTTAACAGTAACTGTTAAAACACTGTGTGGTTCGAGAAAGTATCCACACCCATTCACTCATTGGGAATTCCAGGGAGGAAGGGTCCCAAAAGCCATAATTTTTTAGTGGAGGATACAATGAAGCTAAACTGGAATTTCCAGAGGGTGTGGGAGGGGTCAAATTAAAAAAAAAACCTTCTGTGAGGCTTATTCCCACTACCCCCAGAGACAAACGCGTCCTGAATTTGTGTTCATGTATGGCAGCATTTCCTTCGTCTTCGTGGCGGAGTCTCTTTTTCTTCAAACTGCAGTTGAACAACGGCAGTTCCATCCCTACTGTAGCTAGCACCGACACCATAGCATCCTTGAGTACACAAGGAATGACGGCCAAGAGATTTCATGGGGGTCGCTTTCTTAAGCAAATAGATTGCCATTTTTTCAAGCATCTCCTGTATCCCTTCTCCTGTTAAGGCTGAAGTTCTAAATTGTAGTGCAAAGGCACTGTCTGGAACTGATGCCATTTCTTCATGAAGTTCATCCTCATTAAAAGAAGGCTCTAAGTCGATCTTGTTTCTCACCAAAATAAAGCAAGCACCCTGTGCATGGATTTTGGCAAGGGTTAACAGCTGAACAGCCTGACTTAGAGAATCTTTGTCTGTTGCACTATAAACAATCAACACAGCTTGGCTGAGTAAGAAGTGAGAACGAGTGTACGTAGCATGCTGTTCAAGTCCAAGGGTGTCCCACAGGTTAAGCTGCAAATAATAAATTAGTAATTACTTTTATCAAACAAATTACAAGGCAGCCACATATAAAAGGAGCCTGATAACAAAGACGAACTGCGAGAAACTGCCATATGATTGTGGAGATGTCATTTTTTACTGCGTCCTTCATCCTTATGTTCCTTTCCATGTTGTAAAGACAAAAGAGGTTAAGACGGATTCCGCTCAACGTTCGAGCAATAAGTGCAAAAAATATTTACCAAAAAACTACTCATAGCACGGTAACATTTTAAATGCTATTTGAAACATCTCACTCTAGTTCACTTGCCCAAGTGACCCCACGATGAAATTCTCAAGCATTCTCAAGAAAATTAATTTCAAATCTCGTTAAAGTATGCTAAAAACGGGTGCCATTTTGTTTTGAACTGACATGAAGCGTCTTTTTAATTGAAATATGGATAACTTCAAATCCAATTTTCTCTCGCGGGGTCAGCTTGGGAGCAAAAGTAACGATAAGTTCTTCTTATCTGTTCTCAAAATGTGACAGTGCTGCAAGTATTTTTTTGGTAACTTAATTTTTGCACTTACTGCTCGAACGTTGAGCGGAAATCGTCTTAAACAGCCTCACTATGTCACTTCTTCATACCTCAACTGTTTCCCCTTCTACTTTTGTTGTTATACAGCACTCGTGATCCCTTGTAGTTTTGACGGCACTTTGCTGGAAATTCAAATTTGACTGGCCACACAGACGTCGAAAAATGGATGTTTTTCCAACCCCTGTCTTTCCACATAGTACAACTTTGTATTTATTGACCATTTTGGGGCCTTTGATTTTAACTGAGCTGACCTAGAAAATGAAAGGGTGGTAAATTACGTTAACGACAAATTTGTTCTGGCAAGGCATCTAATGACATGTCTGCAGTTTCAGGTATCGCAATTCTCAATCCTGAAAGGAGAGTCTTCAAATAATTAATTTATTTGAAGACTCGCGGAGGAACTCCATGGGGTACTCCTTTTAGTGGGTTATACTCTTCTTTCTGTCCCCCTCCCCCTCCTCCGCAGGACAAAAAGGGGGATACAAGGAAGAGATTTGGAATGAGGTAATGAGTAGATGCATGTTGAAATCCTGAGCTAGGAGGTTTCCAATAAGCTAATTGCACAGATGCTTGTCATACCTTCTTAAGGTTCGATGTATGTTCAAGCATGTTTTCTGTCACTGTGTAGACTTGCTCCAAGTCGACCTCTCATAAGTCCCTCGATCATCGTTCATCCGAGTAGTGTCTAAAGCGAGCGAAGTGAGCTTTAATGAGGTCGCGTAGTGACCGAACGAGCGACAAAGTCGTGAGAGGTCTTTAAAATGGCACAATCAACCAGAAAAAAATTTTAAAGGACTTTGAGAAAGTCTGGTCATTGTGTTGTTTCTGTAACCAGAAACCTTTGCTCTCTTAATTCTGTCTTTCTCTAATCAAGTCTATAAATTACTTGGTACCAGGAAGTGGTTTACTGAACTAGGGAAGCCTAAAAGATCCTAGGGGTAACCCTGCGATGGACTACCATCCCATTCTGGCAGCAATAAACTAGAACCGGACGTAATTCAAGCGCCAGCCAGTCATTTGTGGGCTAGCCTGTGTGCAGACATCTTATGTTTCACTCCTGCATGAAAAGGAAGTTGTGAGCTACGTGTGACTGGAATGCCGCTTTACTTCCAAAGGAGTTCTTTGCATAATTTCCTATATAAGTTAATGACATCATTGAACATGTTTATGTGGGAATCCCCCTCCATGGACAGAGCCTGAACAGAGTTGAATTGTCCATCCTAGAAAAATTTTGCATACTCTGTTTCTTTTAGGGTATTAAATACTTGGAAATTGAAATATGAATACTGAGAACAACGTCTCATATTATAACATCTAGCTTAAAAATAATATTTTCTGCCCAAGCTATTAAGCCAACCACAGCAGCTACACAATTTCTAAATAATCTCCTTCTGCTTACTTTTTTCTCGCCCTCAACGTAACTCACCAAAATATCAGTCAGTCATTAAAGTCCAGCGCTGCAGCACGAGGAAAAAAGTGCCATACAACGCAAAACATGAACAATTTTCCTTCACACACCCTCACTTCATTTCGCTGTGAGTTCGAGTTTTGGCACAAACTGCTTTGTGGCCTCGCCGTTTCTCCCGCGAAGGTCAGCATCTAAAAAGACTGGAAACGAGTCATGGCTTGTTTGCATTTTCAACATGGTGGATTGGAAGGGCACAACTCAGCATGGATTTTATCGATGATTTGACAGTATTTTTCCAAAGAGAGACTGTGTATGGCTGAAGAGGACGACAAGAAATTGCCGGTGTATAAGGTTGCCTTGTGTGGAAAATCTGATGTGGGGAAAACCTCAATTTTTCGCCGGGTTCGAGGCGATGGCTTTCTGGATGACACTTCCAAATTCAAACATTTGGCAGAGGACACGATCAAAGTTCGGGTTAAAGACAAAACCGTTAAGGTGAGAAATATATGAGAGAGTTCTGTTCACCCCGCCCTGTCAATTATGCATGTAATGCATGGTTCAATTTTACCTGTTACCATCCCCCCCCCGGGCAACCCCGGGGACAAGTCCAGCCCTTCGGTCCCGGGGGTGGGGAATTGTTTGAAGCCGTCTTGTTCCGGGGGGAGGGGGGCGGGGCAAATCGAAAATAACTTCTTGTTGTTCCCTCGTTCTTGTGCAGTACGTCACTTCTCGGTTGACGCCGGACCGCGTGGAGAAGACTGCCTATTTCCAGGGAGAATCTCTAGAATTTGTAGCAGACTGGTTAGAGAAGATAATCTCTCAAAATTAAGATCTGTATTCGAAGGTACTTTTATTTTAAATTGTTAAACGAATGTGCGTTTGATGCGTACTCGAATAGTTGGCGTTCATCACAAACAAAGATTTATTTCTTCTGTGAGCATATTTATGTATCTACTAAGACGACTTAAATAGACTCTATATGAAAACGGATGCACGGCTTTGTATTTAACAGAGGTCTCAGTTCAGTGTTCATTCTTATGAAACAAGCTAAGAAAACCTCCTTTAAAATGCTGCCATCGACTTGTTCACGGGGCCCCTTGTGCGTATGTGCTATATTTAGAATAAATCACTTGGCGAAAATTCTTTACTCGCTAGCCTTATGCGGTTAAGGGTTTTTCTCTTTTTTCAAATATAGTCAGTGCATGTTTTAATTACATTATACATGTAGTGTCCTTCGTTCAAAACTCTAGAAGAGCGTTTAAGTCCTTGTCAAAATGTCTGGTTTTGCTATTGTACGGAAATCAATATCGTAATCTATGTTTTGTACACAAAACAACGTATTTGTGGTCGATGAGCCGTCCCGGGGGTGGGGAATTGTCTCTTTTTGCGTGCCCGGGGGTGGGGAATAGACCGCCAAGTGAGAACAAAATTGCAAATCCCCGGGGGTATGCCCGGGGGGGGGATGGTTACAGGTAGAATTGAACCATGCATAATAGGCCAAATCGAACTCCGTCTGTTTACGTCCGCGGTCTGCAGCATAATAAGCTTATCATAAATAAAGAAAGTCTTGAGATGTCCCTTTCTGAAAAATTCCAGATTTACATTATTTCAAACTGACGTTTGTATGGGTGTGTGGCGAGAGTTATAATTACAGTCTTTCTTTCAGGCTTCCTTTTCGCAACAGCAAAAGTTGCGTCAATAACTGCGATGGTCTTCTTTACATTTAATTCTTCACCCCACAGTTCTAATATGATATTCATATATTCATTATTTCATCTTAGTTGTTGCATGTTGAAAAATTTATGAGAAAGAAAAGACCCCAGTTATAGTCAATCTTGACAATGCCCTGCGTGACTAGTACATTTCTTCATTTCTTACATGATTAGTTCATCATGCGTGATGAATGTGCACGTAAACACACTTTTCCCAAAAACATCATTGATTCTGCATGCATTGCGTGCATATGCTTACGTCATGTAGCAAGGTGTCAAAAAATAAAGACAGAAAAAAATAAAGCCAGAGACAATGCACGAGATGACAAAGGATATTGCTGTGATTGTGCACACTCATCCAAAAATACTACCGTCACTCAAGATACAAGCTGGCCATGTGAGGAATGTAGTTGCAGAAGCATTTCATGTAAAACACATGCAACCACAGCATTCCTCGGAGTTAATAGCTGAATGATCAATATGATGACAATTGAATATAAAAATAAATGTGATATTGTGAATTATATTCAGTTACCTTTGATCTGAACATCATTCAAGTGTTAGTGTTACTTGTTTAATTCAATTTTTGCTTCCTGCAGATTCATCTAGTCGACACAGCTGGAATGGAGAGATATGGACGTTTGACTCGTCAGCATTACTATGGAAGCCACGCAGTCCTCTTGGTTTATGATTGTGATGATCAACTCTCGTTAGAAACACTCAAAGGTTTTTACAAAGATGCCAAGGATAATGCTGGTGGAGCTGCAATGGTATTAGTACGGAATAAGATAGACAAAGAACTTCAGAGTGTCGATGTCCGTGAGGCGGAGAGCCTGGTCTGCAATCATGCTAAAAGGGGGAAATCTGTTTGCCTATTCACATTGAAGGCAGAAACATCAGCAAAGGAAAATTCAGGAATTAAAGAACTTTTTGAGAAAGTAGCTACATATTTGATTAAAAATGCTCAACCTAGCAATAAGAGAAAAAGTGAATTTATAAAACTCCATGAAGAGCAGAGGCGAGTAAATCTCCATGAAGAGCAGAGGCAAGGGACTCCAGCTCCTACCAGTACACCAAGTGGCTGTGGTTGTTAACATTTTTATTAATTAGTTAATGGTATTATAGATTGAACCTTCCACAGTTTTTCACCAGTCCCACTCAGGAGACCTTCCTTTAGTGGATTTTAATACAACTCACTCTTCCCCATTGGAGAGATATTTCCTGTCTGAAAGGTTAAAAAAATGACAGCAAATCAGGGTCCTTCTACTTACCGATAAGAGCGACATCCTGACTGATATTTTTTTGTGGCCAGGGTGAAACACATCGGTTTGAATACATGTGAAGGGTGTTCGGTATTTTTTTATTGGGTGAATAAGAAAAAGTGGGCAGAATGGAGACTTAATAAAGTGGTGATTTTCATAACCTGGACTTGATTTTTGCGTCGAGTCTAGCCAACCTACCCCTGCAGAAAATCTTCAGTCAGTAGAGCCATAATCTGTTAAGGTACAGGTTTTCAAGGTGTCTCACTTTTCATGGGTTCATTACCAAATCAAGGCTTCTTATGGGAATATTTGGAACACTTTTCATGATTGTCTTTACATCAAAAGGATGTGTTGACATAGAAATGTCTTACCTACTCAAATAATGGTACTAAGAATTTGTTATTTTAAGTAGCTTCTCAAAACTAAAACACGAAATTCTCCCGATATTCCCTTTTGAAGTCATAATTTATTTGAGATGTAACATGATAATATATCTCATGTATTATATTACAATACCTCTCCCTAAGACAAAATTCAAGATATATGTTTAACAGATAGAGGATGGAAATTCTTATTGGGGAAAAGGTCAGGAAAGACACTTAGAGATATTTGTCTTTCTGTATCAAAACTAGAATAATTTTATGAACAAAGTGTGGTTTGTCTGTTTCACAGTGGTTTCTTTGTGAAACATGGTAATGAACTTGTGCCAATTAAGTACAAAAAACACATTATGAAAGGTCCTCTTAGGGGGTCTATGAATGTCTGCCATCTGAATTTCAAAACTTTTGTCGCAATTTTGGATAGTGAGCAGTCCCGGTCAGAATTTCAAAACATAAATGTTGCTATTGGAACTTCACAGCAGCAGTCTTGCCATTTGTCATCATTTTGTTTTGCTCATGTCACTGTTTCAATGGGGTGTCACTATTTGCTGTGTCACTTGTCACAAATTAACAGGGCCTTATAAAATGTACATCTTGTACTAAGACATGCCAATGTGAGAGCACTCCTGTAAACATTTACAGGAACTATATGAACGTTGGACCTAAAAATTGACAAGAATTCATTGGAACCAAGCTCGTATATGAACAGGGAAACGGTTAACTTTGTTTGGTTAACCATGGAATATGTTTTTGAAGTATTAGCTTAGGTATATGGTGAGAATCAAAATATTTTGGTATTATTTTTATTAGCAGAAATTTATTTAATAAAAAAATAAATTGCCTGTTCTAATTCAGGTAATATAATTTATATGATTATCACTTGATTCTGATAAACGAAAGGATGTGGGTTGTGTATTCTTGAATTTTTAATTAATTTTTGTCCCTAGTGGGGTGATTTTTTTTTTGGGGGGGGGGGGACTACTCAATGGAGTTTTGTGTGGGAAGGCTTTGCCTTGAGGTTCAAACCCTTACCCTTTCATATACTAATTTTTATAGAAATAGCACCCCTTCCAATACAACTAAAGATTGATTTTTTTATACTCAAAAGATAAGCCAAAATTAGACAAAAGTAGGGTTCTAGTTTCTCAAAGGCTCCAAAATTTTAGCCTGTTCCTAGCCTGCGTAGCAAGCGTTTCCGTAAGGCTTTCCGCACATTCAAGGCACTTTTTGCTTTTATGGCCGCGCAAAAATTGGGGCGAGCGCTTCCATCAATGTTGCGCTCGCCCCAATTTTTGCGCCGCCAAAAAGCGAAAAACGCCTCGAACGGGCAGAAAGCCCTACGGAAATGCTTGCTACGCAGGCTAGCCTGTTCCAGGCGTTCAGACAGTGGAGCGTGAGGGAAAATAGTCTCCCCTCGTTTTTTTCCCGCTCTTTCGCTAGCTTTCTTTTTCACTTGTGCTCCACTGTCTGAACGCCTGGAACAGGCTACCAAAATTTCACATCTTTCTACCAACATTCTGGAACCCTTTTAGTGCTTGGAATTAGCTGCTCACACTATCAGCTTCAGTTGTATTTTAGCGACCCATAAAAATACTAAATTAACATTTCATAAAATGAAAGCCCCCAGAATGCTCCCCTTATGGGTGAGGCACCTCCCCATGTAGCCCACAAAAGGGAGTACCCCACACAACCTTCCTCTCCCTACCTCAGGAAGTTTGTCTTTAGGATGGGAATTTTAAAAGGAACTTTTCTTTCTCAGGTTCTTTCTTTGCAGTTTCACTGGGAACCATTTCAGCAGAGATGAATAGAACTACAATCATAACAGTGCTAAGCACAAATTAAAGAATTTTGAACCTGGCCACATTCAGCATGTCCCGAGCATGGAATAAAAAAATCTGAGACCCAAGGGGAATTGAATTTATGTCCTTGCACACACTGGTCAGGTGCTCTAACCACTGAGCTACAGTGTACTGGGAGACATGTGACAAGCGAGATCACATTTACTAGGTTCGTTGTCACACATTCTGCCTACTGATAAGATCAGCATAGTGGAAAGCAACCTGTGTGTTGATAAAGACAGAAAAATGGTTATTAAATTTTAAGCTTAGGAGTTGGTCACAAAAATAAAGACCTAGTACTTGACATGCTGCAGTGAGCCTGGGACAAAGAACAAACTGAGTCCCTGATGACAGTCAAAGTAAACATCTGACACTTAATTAAATGAAGGAATACGCATAATTTTAGCTTACTTTATTTACAATAAAACTTATTGTTTCCATCAATAAACTATTCAAAAGCACTCACTCAACAAATGACATACACACCATACAAGAATACTGTATTTAGTTACAAAAAGTAATATTAAGATTTTCCAAGCAAATCTTTCATTTCTCTGGTTTGTCCCCTGTTGGTAGTTGTTGTTGGTCATCCTGCATTTCAATTCTGTGTGCTGGGAAGTTTTCCCAGGGGGTCTGAAAATCAAACCGGCGAAATTCTTGGGCCATTTCAACAGGTTCACAGACAACTCGCTTCAGCTCATCATCATATCGCACCTAAAACAAAAGACATCATTTTTAGGTCATTAGAAGAATCATTTTGATACCAACAGGTTCAAAGGCTGGGAACCTATCTCCAGGCCTTTTTTCATGAAGGAATGAGAAGAGAAGAGAATGCTAGGTACAGTACATTTGTCTAATGAACTGCCAACTGGCCCAGATTAAAATATTAAACAACAGTGTTTGTCAAAAATGATCCTATCTCATAGTATAAGACAATCAGAATTGATAGAGGCACATAGTGGTGGTGTACATGTACACAGGGTGTGACAAAAATCTGCTGATTGCCAAAAAGTATTTGTCTTGCAAAATCAAGAAGACACCTAATTAATATAACTATCATAAGACTTTAAAACGTGATTGGTGCATTTCGATCCATCTTTTGTTAGGGAAATGTCTGTTAGTCTATTTTTAGTAAAATGAAATTGAATCACTTGGAAAAATTGAAGGAGGAAACACCTTGACTGCAACCTCTTTCTAAACTTATCTGATAAAAATCACTTATCCACGTGAACCATAAATACCAGCAGTTACTTATACACTATACCTCAACATAACCAGTTAGTGGAAAATCTTTTCTAAATGGGTGGCCTTCAAAACCATAATCTGTGAGGATTCGTCGTAAGTCTGGATGATCAGCAAAAAACACACCAAACATGTCCCAAATCTACAAGAAAGAAAAGTTTACAGCATGGAGAACATTGTAACTACAATGAAACAACTATCAGTGCTTTACTTTTACAGTATAGTCACATTACAAGTTCTGGCTTACAAACTAAGATACAAGAACTGTTTCAGCCATTTTAAGTGACTGCATTCATTTGTTTCCTTGAGGTGTACTAACAGCTTACTACATGAAAGTTCATTATTTTGTTTCTTCAGACTAAAATTATTTAGTCAAACTAATAATAATTAAATAATTTAATTAACAATTTATTAATAATTAATTAATAATAATTTTTAAAGTGCAAAACTCCATACAATGTTCAGATGCACTTAAATGATGGTCATAGACCTACATATTCCTAAACGATAAAAAAGAAATGCTAACATAGATACAAACAAATAAATCTAAGAATTGGCATCAAATGTTAAAAAATTATGAATTCATATGCAGAAATCTGGTAAAAATAGGAAGTGAAAGATGCATTTAAGCATGGATTTAAAAAGTAGTGATGGACGTTGCATCCCTAATGGTTTTGGGAAGAGTATTCCACAGCTTTGGTGCGGCAACAATGAATGTACAATAACCCAGTGTTTTCTTTGATTTAATACTGTGAAAATGGCATTACAGTGATAATTTCATTGAAATAGTCAGGCATGTAGCCATGAAGAGCTTTGTTCAGGAGTAAAAACTTGAACTGGATCTGCTTTTTTAAATTTTAACCAGGGTGTAACTGCAAGCCTGCAAATATTTTTTTTTCCCCAATCAGGGCATTTGTCAGTCCAGGTTTAATGTACACTGGACTAGAGGCTGGTCTGGTTGGACACATTAATGGGCCGTCAGCGAAATTTATGATTTTCTGTTTCATATTAAACATCATTTAACTAGCATATTCCACAGGTCATTTTGTCAGGCCAAACTGAGCTTTCACCAGTCAAAATCCAGAATTTACTGCACATTTGTCAAATGACAGGCTGTGTGTCAAAATACAGTTACTGTGGAAACCTTTTCATATTGGGTTGGTTTCAGATAAGAAAATACAGTGGAAACCTGATATAATGAACCCCTAGTACATGACGAAGACCCTGGTATAACAAACAATATTATCAGCCCAGTAACAGTACAATCTATAGAAAAGAACCCTGATATAATGAGACCCTGCCATAACAAACACATTTTTCCCAGTCCCTTGGCACTTCGTTATGTTGGGGTTGGGGTTCCAATGCAACTGAATGAGCTTTAGTTTGGTGAAAAAAGTGGTTGTACTGGTAGTTACAAGGTGGATGCAAGGCACGGTTCCACTGTAGAAATTTTTAAAGTGTATGTGAGAGTGCTATGAAGAGAGTAAATGCCCTGTTGAATTTCCCCCAGCCACACGGCCTTGAAAAGGAAATCACATTACATAGTCCATGCTGGTTTTTGGACATAAAATTCAAGGAGTATTCAAGGAGTATTCAAGCACCAAAAACTGAGTATTCAAGGAGTATTTCACCCAGCATGCAACAGTGCAGGTTTCGCAAAATCTGTCCCCGATTTTGATTTAGAAAGTTAGGAGGGCCACAAGTTTATTAGTGCTTCGCACTATTTCGTGCTACCCTCATTAAATAAAGTTTTTATTATTATTATTATTATTATTATTATTATTATTATGAAATCTGCGCTCAATCCCTGAATTACTTTGATACATTCCTATAATATTTCCCATCCGAACAAAAATTCAAGGAGTTTTCATTATTTTCAAGCACTTTCAGCAAAAAATTCTTCTTTTCAAGGGCTTTTCAAGTGCCCTTGAAATCTAAAATTAAATTCCAGGGCTTTTCAAGGACTTGAAGGAGTAGCACGAACCCTGAGATTAACATCGAGAAACAAAGAAAAATCTTTGCTCTCGACAGGAGGGCATTTGCTCACTTCAAAGCACTCTCACACACACTTTAAAAAATAATGTCTACATTTATAACACAAGTGCTCACATTGTTTGCTATACAAGGTACTGCTGTATCTTCCCTATCTTTTTGGGGGGTTCATTTTGATGTTGGCTTCACAATGCTTTATGAGACAAGGATCAAGTAGATTTACTCATGCACCAAGCACAAGATAAACAAAGCAAGCTTATTGGAGACAGTTTATCTCCTTCCTGTTTTGGTAGTTTTTCTTTGTCACTGATAAAGGGGCTCACCTCTCTTTCATACCAGTTTGCTATCTTGAACACAGGGTCAGCAGAATCAACGGGTGTAAGTTCATCAGTGTAGGTTTTCACCCGGATCCTTGAGTTGTATCTCAGAGATAGCAAATTGTACACTATCTGTAAAAGACAAAAATAGAGAAGCTTTGGATCATTTTGGTGTACAATACAACATACATTTACATGTAAGAATGCGGTCTATTAGGTACACACACTATGATAGTCAGATAAAGTTCCTAATGCCACCATAAAACACACACCCTATCCTGTGGACATGCTTTATCAAATCAGTAATTGCATCAATGTATGAGGTGTAAATAGTGGAAGAGACACTGGGGGTGGGAGGCCAAGAGAAAAGAGGGCAGGAAAAGAGGGGGTGGAAAGCAGGAGAAATAAGAAAAAAACATTTCAATACATTTTGCGGTCAAAAAATGCACAAGGCAAGTACCAACAAAAAAGGGGTGATGGGTACAGGGATTAAAGGGTACAGGGAAAGCAGGCAGACTTGTGACAAGCTACGATGTTCACATGTGACATGCCTCCAGCATGCTACTACAATTGTAGGAGCACCAATGCTAAATGTGTACAGTGTGGTGATAAAGAGAATGATTGTGCACCTCAAATCGAAAAGGCCTTCCTGGCACATCAATAGCTGTCAGGTCTGCCATAGACTTGTACTGTGCATTGGTGTGATCTCTCAGGAAAGTAAGCACGGGAATGATCCCTTCTGGAGCAATCAGCAGTTCCAGTTCTTTTGTTTGTGTCATCTGGGCCTGCTGGATGTACTTTGGCAGAATGTTGGCAACATACTGTCCAAACTCAGACAGCTGAGCCACAGCTGCATCCTCTGATGAAAAGAAGAAAACAGGAGGTTAACTCCTTCACTTCCAAGGGTGCAAAAGTTCCATACTGGATAAAACATAGGCACACAATGCGTGCAGAGCCAATGACGTTTTGCTCCACAATATGGTGAAACTTAAGAACACAACCTATGGGTTTCACACCACTGCAGTGCGGACTGTGCGGTCCCCTTCCCCTTCCCCGACAACTTGCGGCTAATGTAACATGTCTTCGCCAGAGCAAGGAATCAACATATTCAGTTATCATAAAACAGGGTAACGAGCAGCGTGACTACATGACAGTTAATTAGCATGACATTAGAATTACGTGCAAAGTAAATAAAGCTCTTTGTTTCCCTTTTCTTCAAAGACAACATATCCTAACATGTCTGTTTCTTGCATTTTTACGTATTCAACTCCTGACAGGCAAGAAAAAAAAACTCGGAAAATTCAGTAGGTCTCTATTAGAATGCTCGGTTCGAGATGTTTTAAGCGTTGCGTTACATTCCGAAGGTTCAAAGCCGCCAACTATGCAAATTTGTTCAACATACACTTTGAACTATAAATAGCCCCCACGTAAAGTTTGGTATCTTGTAAAGATTTAACTCTAATTAATTGATCACCACTGTAACTTGGATTTTTAATAGTAGTTTCATTCAAGTTTTTCAGCTTTAGGGATAGCTAGGAACAAGCCCCCGCAAATTCTGATTTTACTTTGTCTAATTTGCATAAGCGGGATGAAATTTGATATGCGAAGTTTAATTTATCAGAACACGTAGATTCTCACAGTTCATCTATTTTTAGAACCCATTTTGGGTCTCGGCTTGTACTTGTAATGTTTGTAGCCGGAAAAATATTCTGCTTTGCTTTCAAACAGCACTGGAATATTTATATCCAGCTTGCTTCTTCAAGAATAAATAAATTGTATTAACCTTATGCAAAAACCGCTTGCTTCTCAGCTCGGGATTCTCGTTATTTATCTTCCTTTCTTTATCTTTCTTTTGTAATTCCACTAGAAAGCGAAAAACAATTGACGCCGTCAAGCTGGTTGGAAGTCAAAACATTCCTCTACAAAAACTAATAATTCCACTTGGAAATTAATAAAGGAAAACAGAAACAACATGTGCGTGAATTCACGCACTTAAGTGGATCTCAAATTGACAAGTCCATCTTGTGTATAATTTCTGATGTGCTTGCTGCTGTGAAAATTTGTACCACGGCTAAGTAAATGCAGGACTACATCACGAATATAAAACCCTGCCAGACCTGAAGTATACAAAACAGTACATTCGAAGTAACATTAAATAGTTCCTGTTGATCGCAAAACACTTCAAAGCCCAGGGGTCGTACTCCCATAGTATAAGCTGTATGGGCATGTGCCGTTGATAAGAAGGACTTCAGTGTCCCGGTGGCACACCCTCACCCAATGTCTCACAGAATTCTCCCCCCTCCCCCCCGGCCTCACAGATGAAGACAGATATCGTATATCGTATATGGTATATCAGACAGCGCTGTTCTTTTAGGCTTTGATGACATTAGCCACTGACATCACTTTCATGACATCATTGGCTAAAAAGCCAAAAGCGATTTAATAACTTGTAAAATGACAAACAAACAGTACCACAGCAAAACAGCTGTACTCAAAATTCCAACTGACAGTAGCCCTATAATTATACTTATAATTATAAGATCCTACTAAATCCTGAAATTAAAAAAAAAATTAAAATGGAAAGAATATAAAATATAAGGTTACACAGGTAGGAAATAAAATAAAATGTCAGGTTTATTGGCAGACTGCAACACACCAGATATTAAGTAAAAGAAATTACCTTTGACTGCCACATCAGTTGAAAATTTTCTTGGTTGTTGTGAAAAGAAAGCAGGAGCACAGAACGGTCTGCTGAGTTTGCACTCATCTGAAAACAAAAAGTGAATGACTACCAGTCACCTGAGAGTTTTATAATAAACCTAAACTGTAGGTGAGCTCGCCTTTAGTTCACGTTCAGGGTGATGTCTGGACATCTATTCTCCAATTTTCATCATAATGAAACAAATAACGACGTGAGGATTACTTTAAAACTCGCTGCTTACTTCTCAAAAGCACCCTTGGACCTGCGATCACTCCGAACCTAAGGAGAGAGCGAACCCTTGAGGACGCCATTTTGAAACCATGAACGCGCTTCTGCGGCTGCTCAGACTGGAAAACCACTGGCTGCGTGCAGGCGACAAACTTTCAAAAGCAACAACCGGCTCGGTAAATGATATCACTCTGGAACTGATCTGATACATTTACATTTCAATTTCAAAATACGACATTCTTCGATACGTCTTCTCTCATGAAATAAAAACAGGAAACAGGGTGCTCACGACACGAAGAACGAATTGATCACGTGCTTGGGGTGCTAGGGAAGAGTAGTGGTGCAGGTGTCAAAGATCGAAAAACTCTCCGTTTACAGTGATTTGCATGGTATCCCTACTTATTGAAAAGAAAATAAGACTGAAAAGAAACATGATTTAAGTAACAAAAAATGCTGTGACAGCACGTTTAAAACCGCCTTTGATCCTATTTGTCTTATTTCTGTCGGTAATGTGTCCCGCTCTCGTATTGATTTCTTGACACGCTTTTTGCTCACGAGAGACTTGCTGAAGCAGAGACAAGTAAATATTAAAGACAAACTTAAAAAACCTCGACGAGGTCGAGACGTCATGACGACGTCGAAACGTCGAGGTTTTTAAAGTTTGTCTTTAATATTTACTTGCTTTCTGTTCAATGATGAAAATACTACGATCAATCCTCGGAGACCCAGGGGCAGATATTTGGGTGAGGGAAGATCAAAATGGAGGCGGAAAAATAAAGCGATATAAAAACCCGTCGGGGTAAAACAATTTTTTTCGCGACCATTTCAAATTTCCCTCACCCCGAGTATCCGCTTTTGTGTCTCCAAAAGAAAGCCTGATTTTTTCAGGCTTTCTTTTCGCAACTGCATAAGTTGCGTTAATAACTGCGAGGATCTTCTTCACATTTAATTCTTCATTCCGCAGTTCAAATATATGAATTTCATATATTCATAATTTCAATGGCATTATTGTTGCAATTTACTGGTGGGTTTCTGTAGCATAAACGGGAGCGTGTAAAGGACTTGTCCTGGGACTAGTTTCGCAAACTGCAAGCTATGATCCAAGACTTGGGCATAAACAGAGTTATAACATGGCTAATCTGAAAGACTCTTCGTTAGTCAGGAGGTTTGGTTGACAGAAAAAAATTCATTTCCCCAGCCATCTTCCAAGTAGAACCAAAGCTATAAGCCGTAAGCTAGAGCTTCTGTGTATTAAAAAGTAGTACAAACTGCTCTAACTACAAGTATTGTAAGTTCGAGCGAGCCTGTCCGAGTTATACTGTATTGTATACATGTTTGCGTTTCTTGCTTACTATACCGGATGTTACTTCTGCAAGAAAATCGATTGGAAAACAAAATACGTCTACTAAAAAGGAGCAGATCGCGATTGGTCAACATATATATTGCGTGAAAGTGTTTGTTCAAAAGTTAATCTCGACTCCAATCTTTCATGTTGTAAAGAGATTTTGGCCATCTTTTACGGAAAAATTTAAACCTGTTTACAAAATCAGCTAATAGTAAAATACTCGACTGAGCAGTGACAAATCGGCACCAAAATCAGGAAAAACACACGGGCACGCTTCGACTACTACAGTTCGAACTTAATAGGATTGAATATGGACATTTCTGAGTGGCATTAACACTGAGACTACTATTGCTTGCTTTGAAGGAAACGTTTTTGTGGGTTTCTGTGCTCATTACCTTATGAAGCAGATGGGCTCGTTACCGTGATAAATGAGCAGATTGGTTTTAAAAGCGCCTTTCTTACGGTAAATAAATTTGGGTGGCATCTATTTGTCTGTAACACACAATGCCACATGTCCCAAAGACAAATGAGCGTCAATCAAATACTAATAATGCACATTTTTAATGGACAATTGATTTTATTTGCATGTTACATTTGAATTAAAATTCTAAAGTTAACAGTGAGACAGACTACCATTTTGGCTTCCTAGATTGAATGAAAGGAAACTTTATTCGGCTTTATTCATGTAATGCAAAAACTACTATTTCGGCTTGAGCAACGATTCAGTAAGGGCCTACATTAAGTATTTTCCGAGATAACTGATTTTCTTTATAACAAAACAGGAGAAGGAATGTTGAGATTTTCGTTTTTAGGATCGTCCGGCGTGGGCTTTATATCACTGTCTCACTCAGCTCGTTTGCAATTAAAAATATGTGCGCCATCTCAGTTAAAATCCGCCAGACTTAGATATTTCTATCTTCCTCTTTTTCTGGGTAACGTGTTCTTCCTCAAAGTCCAAGAATCAATCGCTGTATTTCCTCCTCAAGCAAGTGCCTCTTTAAGTTACAGAAGTTATGAAATCTGAAACAAAAAACGACCGTTCTTTCCGTGCACTATTTAATTTATCCTAGGGTATTTGCCAAGCAAAATTAATTGTTGCTTGTTTTCTTGAGCTTAAATGAGAGGCGAGAAGTGAGCCTGGACGCTTTATCGGGGAAATACGGCGATCGCATCCTTGATTGATAGAACATTTGCATCCAGTATTTTACAACGAAGAACATTCTTTAGTAAATGAAAGTGCTTGGTTCTTTAAACTTAACACAAAATTTAGTTAGGCTTAGTTAGCCGATGAAGGCGCAGAAAAAGGAAGGGAGAAGAGCGCTCAGCACCTAAGTGACCTAAGTCTGAGGAGAGAGAAAGAAGTGCGATCGTGAGAAGGAAATGGAAGGACGCGTCTGCAACTACTCTGCTCCCGGCTATATCCTCCCCTTGCTCTTCAAGCTTCAATCCCCCCTCCAGTTTCTGCACCTACAAATCGTATTAAAGCTAGTCAGGTCACCATCTTCGTATTCTTCTTTCATCCGCGACAAGTCAGTCGCTTGTACAGGTCGTACAACCTAACCCTGTAGTACGGATGCATGACAGCGTACAAAACTGGATTCACTGCCGAACCGATGACACCAATCCCAGAGGAGCATCCGTGCAGGTTAAAGTGCAGCTCTGTGTAGTGACCAAACATACCGCCCAGTTGCACGAGAAGAAACGGCGTCCAGAACGCCGTGTACACGATCGCCACCCAGAAACACAACTTGGTGACGTGTCGCTCATCAGCCGACCCGTTTACTCCTTCCATGTGGGTGCCAAGCGCGCGGAATGTGTGCAAGTACATCACGGCTGTAACCACGATAGAAAGGCCGTAGAGCGTGCCGGAGTAGGCCAGGAAGGCTTGGGCGTAGCGATCTAGGCTCTGGTTGATCAACAGACAGCGGTACAGCTTCGGAGTGGGGTCGCCGCTTGCGAACTCGCGCCGGGCCATCAGAATCATCAAGAGAGCAGCAAAAGCGCTCAGGAACCAAAATATGTACACGACCAGGCGTGCTTGCGCGAGACTGAGCCTCGGCTGCTGTGGTTGCAGCATGACATCTTTGCGATGGTACGCCAGCAAAGGGAACACGAAGTACATCAGAGAAATGCTGAACATGGACAAGAAGAGGCTTATCTCGCACACTGGCGTGTAACTGATCAACTCGGCCTTCGCGTAGACTCGGTAGATGAAGAGTAGTGGCGTGAAAAGAAGGCACATGATCAGATCGGCGATCGCTAAGTTTGTGATGAGGAAGTTGAAGGTTCGGTGAATGGACTTGTCTGTCACATACGAGTAAATCACCATGCCATTGCCGAGTGAGCCTAGAACGATTGTGAGGATATACATAGGACAAACGAACGCTGTAGTAGCGATCCACTGTTCGTAGTGCTGTTGCATGGCTGATCGACGATTCTAAGCGATCTAGACCAGCGTGTTATGGATTAAACCTTTTCAAACCGCAGTCGCTACTTCACCTTACTGTGGTTGGTCGTCCGCAAATCGCTCAACGCTCTTCTGAAGAACTCCTGCAAGTGATCTTCGCAGTGCGCGATCCTGTAAGGAAATAAACAGAGAACGTGATTTACAGCACAATTTAGCTGAACTAACAGGAATTAGGCTGTATTTTGTTGGTCGGCTGTTTTGTTTTTAACTCGCATTTGTTATCGATGTTCCCCGCAGGTGTTCATAGGCTGAGCGAGTATGTAAATTTCAGGTTGCGACGGTCGATCCTTTGAGTCACATCCTGTAATTAACAACCCTGTTTATCGAGTCCTTCAGTTATTGTATCTGTTCAGATTAAAAAAAAAAACACGCGCACGAGTCGTTTTTATCAAAGAAAATGATAATTTTGCGACTAAGAAGAGTATAAAGTTGAACCCCGAGGGCATATCGGTAAAAACTTTGGCAAGTGTTGGCCCTTTTGTTTGTATAATATTTTAAAACTGAACAGAATTTTTGGTAGTCTGGCCCTTGACACATTAATAAAGTTTATTGTTATTTGTTTTGTCCATTATTTCAAAACTGAGCAGTTGAAACTGCAATTCACTTGGCGCATTATCTACATCTGCCGGAATAGCGGTGTATTATCTTATTCCACTGTACATTAGAAACTCGTTTTCTAAAAGGTGGCCAATCGCTGAAACTTAAGCGCAATTCTTCCTTTTTTTTTCTCTTTGGAGATTTTTCATCTTGATAAAACTGATCGGATCCAAATGATCCGCTAATGGTCGTACCTTTCGGAAAAATTCGGAAAGTGACAAAAATTAAAGAGCTTTGCCGGAAAATTTACGATCGATATCTATGACACAAAATTTTTAAATCCTGAAAAGAAAAATTGAAGGCAGAGGCCGTCACGTATATACCTACCGAACTTTTATTTACAGAAGCCGTGTGAAATTTAACATATCACTTTGTCAACTGATAAAAAAACTTTTTCAGGTTGAAATGACATAAATTAAAATACTCATGACTATACCACAGGAAGGGGGGGGGGGAGAACTTTTTAGTTTTATTTACTGTTACGCCGTGTCTGAACTACACAGAGCTTGTTCGCTCACTGAGGTTAGGCCTAGGTAGCCAGTTGACAAATCGTGGCGCTGAGAATTCGAAAAGGCAAAATAAGGGCTCGAGAGAGAAAAATCACAAACGAATCGCTTGTGCGTGGTTAGTGCACTGGACTTGGAATCGGCTTGGCAAATATCCCATCCCGTAGCGAAGTACCCGCATGATGAGCAGAGCAAGGCGCTAGCACTGCGGCTGGGGTTTGTTTACTTGACCCCGATGAGATTTTCATTCACGGGTAAATGGCCGACAGATGACCCCGGCTCTTATCTTATGGCTCCGTATTCGTTAGGAGAATGTCGTTACAAATTTTTTGTATCAGCACTAGTACCAGTACGAGTTCTTTCCAGTAGCTGTTCTACATCAGAATAATTTCCTTTCCGGTGTGCTCGAGAGCTTTTATCCCTATGAACACGGTGATAAACATGGTGTGACCGTCGTTTCATAATCTTTTTTTTCTTTCGTTTCAGAATAAGACTTATACCGCCGTGAAAACGGTTTATGCATGCTATGGGTAAAGTTTTCATCTCATACCGCAATGAAAATCATATATCGGTTTCAAAACGAGAGTTAATATTTAAAAACGCAAACATAGGAGAACCTTAATTTTTTCATTAATTCTGCTAGGCACGCCCTTTTCGGATCACAATGTGGGAACTAACTGAATATAAACTGAGCTATAAATCTCCTACTTCAGTTTGTATAATATTAGAGAGACACCTGTCCCTGCAGGCTAGCCGATGTGGGCCTGAAAACACACCTCCATATTCACCGGAAAACTTCAAGGCAGCTGACAACTGTGCCTAGCGGCTTTTCAGTCTTATCAAATTCGTCAATGCGTTTTCAAAACTTGAACTTCGTTATAATATCAATTTGATCAGCAGCAATAGATTCTGTTCTACATCTGCAATATACACCGACTAGTTGCAACGCAAAGAGGAATTCCCAGACACATGTGAAGAATAACCCAATAAACTGATCAAGGAGTACCGAGCGAGGGCCAGTTCGAGTTAGTTTTGTCTCCGGCGTGTCACTCGCCCACTTCAGGCCGCAGAAAGAAGGAAAATATTCAAATGACACAGAAGTATATTTACCTCGGCACTGCTTGACATTTAGAGTAAAAGCTTTTTACAGTCTTTTGTACAAAGTGTTTTATTCTTTCGACCTTCTTTTACATTATTAATGATTTACTGACCACTTTCCTTCACACCTAGGGCGACAAAAATATTTTGTTATACCCGCCGCTTTTTATTTGCACGGAGTTTAAAATTCATAAACATAATCGAGCAAAAATGGCCGGAAAATTCGGTAAATTCGCGATATCTGATGAGTGAGGGAAAAAATTGTGCAAATTTTAAAAAGCGACTAAAGCTTCCAATGAAATATAATTGTCAACAAAAAGTGCAATAACAATGGCCTAAATTATAGTTAAGAGTGCACATGAAAGCAAGCTGCAAGCGGGTAATATTTACACTTTTATGTGGATAAATTTCTGCTGGCTCATTTTTCGTAAACGATGAGCCTAAGTAATGCAAATATTATAAAAACCATCATCCGAGGACTAGTTTTGCAGGATATTTGAGTACCCTTTGTTGTTGCAGGCGTCATGCTGAATTTCTTTGAAAGCATTGAACAAATAAAATATTTCTTGAATAATAAGCACTTTTTTTAATGCGTCCCTTATATTTTCATGGGTTATTTTCGCTATTTTAGAGAAGTATTCAATGATTGTGATTCTGAAACCCGCAAAAATTAATCCACAGAAAGCAAATGTGAACTATCATTTACTTTCTTAACACTGAACACGAATGAAAGGTAGCGCGAAACAGCGCAGGGGAGTAGAGGTAAATATCTATCCCGCTTTTCTTCGAAAAAGTACTGAGGTGATTAATTGCTTTAGTAATACCATGCACACAAGTGAATAACAAGTACTTAAAAGATATTCTAAAAAATGGCACGTGTCGACCGCTTCTTCTCTCGTAGATAACTGTATAGATAACTCCTAGGTTTCATTACTGGCCAATCAGAGCGCGAAAAAATAATATTTCCTTGTGTGTACAGTACTAATACTGATTTTTGTTTTTGTTTTTTTTTGTCCTAATGTATGTATGTAAACCTATGTATGTATGTATTTTCGAGCGGTCAATTCGCGTTTGCTTTGGTTTTGGTTTCCCTTGCTCTGTAATTGGTTAAAAAAAACTCGCGCCATTTTCTCAACCAACCAGAAGTAAAATCAAAACCAATCGTGTCTTTGACGCTCGCGTTTTCCCGCGCTTTGCGCTTGTTACATGCATTACTTTGAGTTCTGATCGGCCATTTGGTAATTAGAGTGTGTCGGTGGTTGGCTGGGGTAATTACTTTACGACACTCATTTGAAAAGCGATCTGATATGGACAGTAGAACAGAAACGACAGGAAGCTTTCAACTTTTCTCCGTTTCTGCACATAACTGATCGATTAACGCACAAATTTTACCCTTGAAAGTTTTACCGGCCATATTTGATCGATTGTCGCGAATTTTAAGCCCCACTAAGATTAAAAATAACAGAGTACTCGTCTTACTCCGAAACTAAGGGCAAACTCCTTCGTACACTACCAGCAACTAAAAAACGTAGCAACTGAAACTGACGACATATTTAGTTAAAAGCCCGTGTAATATCAAACGATTTTGCCCCATCTTATGGTGTGTATCATAAAATGTTCAAAATTTATGATTGGGTGCTTCATGGAGTTTAATGTATTCAGTCTTTTGAGGAGCGTGAGCACACGCAAATCTCACAAGATCTTGGGAAATTTTATAAATGAAGGTCAAAATAGTGCAATCCGTAATTAAAATTGTGTTGAAAACAAGACGAAACTTGGTTTGGAGGTTCAGAACTCTCATCGATTTTGAGCGCACGAAATCTTGGGACATTGTATAAAAGAAATTCAAAACCTGTTTCTTTTGCCTTGTTGAGTTGTAATAAGCCTCTTTGAGCTTTTAGGAACACTCGAGAAGGGCGAGAAGCATTCGCATCCGGCTGGCTCTTCGCTCTTCCGCTCTAAGCTCTTCCCTTTCTCTTCCCTTCTCTAAGCTCTTCCCTTCCGGCTCCAAGCTCTTTCCTTGTTTTCTTTGACTCCCCTCGTGCCTTAAAACTCAACGATGCCCTCGGCCGGGGTTAAAAAAAATTGCACAAATTCACTGTTCGTAAATTTGTGCTTGCTAAAAAAGATATATCTGTGAGAGCGAACTAAATCAGTAGCTTGCTGTCAAAAGGTAAAAACTGTTTGTAATAAAAAATTTTGTAAAGAGGAGGAGTTAATTTTCTTCAAGGATAATGGAGCGCCCACCTCGCACTTACGCTTTCCTCAGCTTTTCAAGCGGGATTCTTGGAAGCCATAAATGTGGCCTTCCCTTGGTGTCTTGCGCTCTCTCTGAAGCCTTCCCATAGATCTTTCCTCTCATTCCAAGGCCTACTCTGGGACCCAAAGTCGCCGTAACTTTGGGCGACTTAAGGCGACTTTAGGCGATTTTAGCTTATTTTGTCCAAAATTACGGGCGATTTTGGGCGATTTAAGGCGATTTTGGGCGACTTTAGGCGACTTTGGGCGATTTTGAGCGACTTTAGGCAATTTTAGGTAACCTTCAGTGACTTAATTGGAAATGCCAAGGTGAACCTAAGTACAGTTGTGGTATACATGTACATGGGAATCATCATGGTACGCCATAATGCATTGTTACAGAAAATATCCATACTATCCCCATGAAAATGTTTTAGTTTGAATGCTCCACCAACCCCCTATTCCACCCCACCCTTCTGGAAATTCTAGTTTGGTGGCTTTCAAGAGCCTCCACTGCCCCCACCCCCTTGGAATTTCTAATGACCTCTTGTGATGTTGGTATGGACCCGCACACTAAAGACATTAGTAGTACATAAACATGCAACAATGACCTTAACAACAGCTAGCAAGCAAGGTTGTTGCCGAATTGGTCACAGGCCAAAAAGTAAGGCATTAAGTGAAACCTGTGAGTTAGTAAGTGTCACAAAAAGAAACTTAGGGGCCCCAGGATGATTCCTTGGGCATTTTTTTGTATAGGGCTCTGGTTAGGCAACAGCCTTGGCAAGCAAACTGAAAATAAACTATATTCAGTTTTACATAGTTCACTATTAATACATAAACTATATACAAGGGATTTAAGGCGACTTAAATCGACTTTGGGCGACTTTAGGCGACTTTGGGCGACTTTAGGCGACTTTAGGCGACTTTAGGCGACTTTGGGCGACTTTGGGTCCCAGAGTAGGCCTATTCCAGATACCTCAGTAGCGCCGAGCAAGAGCGCTTGTTCTTACTATCCTTCAGAGGTGAGAAAATCGACTGCTTGCAGCGATTTGGGTGCTGACAGGACAACTTTTGAACGTGGTTCGAAAAAAAAAACCCGGCAAGGCAAGGGTAGATGAATGCACAACTTGAGTATTAAAGATATAATTTTATTTCTAATCATAAGGCTACATCTCACCAACTGTTTCTGATGAACTTGGAAACTTTATAAACTGGCAAAAATTCCACTTGGAATTATCGAAACAAACTTAGTTTATTATTACTGTAACCACCAATACTATTATTAGTATTTTTTATATAAACCCATGATTTTGCAAAACATATTTCACATTTCTAAGAAAATATATAACTCTGATGAACCCAAAACGTTACTTAATAACTTAAAATGCTTAAAATAATAATAACGACAACAAGGATATATAGGCCGTTTTTAAATAATAGTACACTGCGAGCAGATTCTTTTTCTTCAGTTGTCGTTAAGACAAACAAAACATGCCCACAAAGTCGCGCGACGCACGCGAGGCGGGAATTTTTTCTGGGCGACATTTTATTCCGTTTCCTTCTCCCTTAGCAACAAGCACTGCTCAAAGTCTAATTTAGAAGATATATTACAACGAGATAGCATGTATCGTACTTCACTAAAACCAGTTTGGTTTTCTTTTTTAAACAACCCAGTTGCAGAATCCAAATAGACGTGTAAGATTATCATTACTGAATTCCTTATTGTCCAACAATTAAATACATGCACAAACTCCAAAGATCGGTTGCACTGATGTTGCCGTGATGTTCTCGAAGAGTTTACGCTTGTTACTGTCCAATTATTTGATTTCCAACTGATTAATCTGTAAGAATTAGTTACCGGTATTCAGAAGCTCGCGTATCCAAAACCATTCTTACCCACAGATTTTGATAACGATTCTGTAGTGTGTATATGACAATTGTTATCTCAACCACACGAATGCGGTTTTTTTTCCCGTTAAGCTAATTTTCCTCCGAGATAAACCTTAATGCTTTTTTGTTCTCACAAAGCCGAAAAAGTAGAAAACTGGTGATTTTCTCTATAGAGAAATAAAAACAAAACTATAAAGAAACTTTAACAAAACATCAAACCAGAAACTTTATCGGGTACTTATTGCCCTGGTAGTTGCAATTTGAATCAATATAAAGCATTTTTTTAACTCTAAGAATGCGAGAGAGAAGCAATCCTCAAAAGAATTAAGGGAGGGATTTGTGAAGCTTCTTGCATCATCATAATCCATTTGGATTGAATTCTTTTCCACAATAAAACTGAACTGTAAGCGGCAATACCTTTTTCAATTCGTGTTAAATTTACACAGCTCTAAAAATGTCCACATCTTTATTCGTGAACTTTGTTGTGCACCTCATTTCCAGGCTGTCTAGCATTTACATCGAAGGCTTCGTCTGGTTTACTTTCGCAAAACAATGTTCGTAGATGTTCATGAGCGCTCCAACAGAAGTTGGAACTTGTCTGCTTTGCAGCCTGAAACGTTGCGCAATGTTTCATTTAATCTCGGGCCAGGCTCTTCGGCATTGTCCAAGCAGAGCGGGTGACCTGGGTCTAAACATACCGTGCAGAGAATGCGCCATTGGGCACGGAACTGTGGCGCGTGCGATCTCGCGGAAGGTGGAACCATCAAGAACGAGCAAAAACGACTTTGTTCCATGGACACCCACCACAGAGGAGATAACAACGCCTTCATCCTCAGCTTCAGCCCCCGGTGCTGCTACGAACACAGGCTCGGAGGGGTAACAGTTAGGCTCATGCCAGGTTTTGGCCTCCTTGCCTAGGACATCAACCTTGACGAGCTGGTTCAGGAAGTCTCCACGCTTGTGCGGCCCCACGCCATACACGAACCGGTACGGTTTGCCGTTAGCGAAGCGGTAGTTGATCTGAGGAAGCTCTACGCCGTAGTACAAGATCTTGTAGTCGCGTCCGTCCGAGTAACTCGGTAGCGACTGCCAGGTCTTTTTCACCACAAAGGTTGGAATTGGCAGGCGGTAGCGGCGGAGGGCGGCATCAGGAAATCCCTTGCTCACTTCGTGCTCGCCGCGCGTGCGCAGGTGGTGGAGGTAGTACTGGTGCACGATTCGCGCGTCTGGGTAGCAACACACGTCCATGACGATTTCGGTCTCCGTCTCGTACGCGTTCACGTGGTGGAACGAAAAGAAGTTGTCGGTCTTGTACTGAGCAATCACCTTGCCTGTCTTGCGCTCTATGACATAAAACCGTGAGGGTTGGCTGTTGTCCCACTTCATACACTCGTGGAATGATCTTCCCTTCATCTTCATGGTAAGCAACGCCCAAACATTCACCACGAATGGATTCTCGATGAACACGAAGTAATTCGGCGTCATGGCAAAGCTGTGGTAGTAGCAGAGTCGGTTTTTTGGGACGAAAGTGGACAAAATTTTCACGTCTTGAAGAGGGTGAGCAGCTTTGCCTTCGTCCGCTGGCGTCGAGGGCCTGGGGGGAACTTGTGTAATGTTGTACCGAGTACCTTTCTTGAGGGACACTGCCACGTTGTAGACGTTCCCCTGCTCGTCTTCATGAGGATGTGGTGTCATCGAGAACATGCGCACAGGACCTGGAATAGAATAGGAGATGGCCATAAGAGATGAGGTGCGGTAAAAATCAAATGTACCATGCCACTGAACACGTTTTGAAATATTATAGTAGGAAGGAGAAGAATTAAGATTGATGAAAACTGGACAGAATTCCCCATAAATTGAGTGCCAAGCACAGTTTGATTTACGCCTGCTCGACGTCAGAAAACCACGGGCCTCATACCCCCAACCGATCCATCTGTCTCTGCTATTAGGGGAAGATGTCGCCCGGACGAGATGTATTTCTCTTGTAGGTTAGGGGCCCCTGTAGCGCATCCATCATCAGATTGTATTGATAAGTACAATTATCGGCCTTTTCGTTTTGATTTATGTCATTTCCGACAAGTCCTTCAATGATTGCCTCTCATCTAATATCAACAGCCACCTGTGGGTTCTATAGATTACCCAGACGAGAGATACGCGAGTATGACGCAAGCAGAACTGACGTTAGACGGAATGTGATCTGCATCGATAATTCTTTGAGAAGCCAAGGGCCAATTAACATTAAACTTTGCAAATTGATCGAATTGAGGAAACTTGAGTATGCCTTGTCATGCAATACTGCAAATATTAGTGAAATTCCTTTCTCTGTTATTCCGTGTAGAATTGGACCGCGCACACAAACTCTTGTTGTAGTTAGTAAGAGCTGGCAGGCATGCCTTCCAAGAGTACAAAATACGCGTTTGTCTACTTTAGTTAATATTTGTAAATGCTATTTATGTGAAACTGGTGATTTCTTATGTATTTTTAAGATTTCAATGTATTCGCGAACGTTTGCAAAGTCATACAATTCAGTCATTGAATAGGGCTCAAAATTTCCGTGAAAGAAAAAGCAAAAATGTGCAACATCAAGGGTAGGATATAGCCGTAAGTGGTAAACAGAAAACAACTGATTGAGGTGGCTCTATAATCCTCCCTAATCTTTAGTATTAATCAGTTTTTATGACTTGAGATTGCGGTTTATTTTGGCAAGTTTTCGAGTTCGTTATCCTCTAGTAACCTTGGCAATGAAGAAAACTTAGGTCAGAAAGTCATGTTTTTTTGTGGATTGAAAAAACCAGACTTCCTGGATATAGCTTGCTAAATCAAAACAGAATTGGGCTCCTACAAGTCCAACCATCTGTTTTCATAGCCAGCTATGCGCGAAATTTAACTTTGCAGCCATTAGGGACAAATCAGTCCTCATTACCTATGCATGCATGAGATTTTGAGCTGAAGCTTCAAGAATCTTACGGCAAGGAAAGCCCTCAAGAGGATAAAAGCCACTTAGTGCTTTTTGCTTTTTTAATTGCAGCTTTGCCTTGATGTAGCTGCCTATATCGCAAAACTTAGAATTACACTCCTAGAAGTTTCCGACCATCTGTTGTAGTAGCCACCAAGGGCAAAATTCAACTAATCCTGGCCTTGTAGCCATTTTTAAGGACAAAATGGCTTTAGACCGGTTTCACAAATCGGCCTTTATTATCCATGCATGTGCTTTCAAGCTGAAGCTTCGAGAGTTTTAACGAAAGCACTGGGGGATAAAAGCTTCTTCATTTAAATGAAAGCCTCTTAGAGCTATTTGCTTTTTTAATGGCTTACAAAACTGAGGAAGTCATTTTATGAATGCACGTATTGTTCTTATGTGAGCCGGTCAGTCAACATTAAACTAACTCGCCCCAAAAAAGCTGTTCAAGTCATTAAAATAATCAGCAATTTCTTTGGTGAAAAGATACATCACCTCCTCAAATAGTTTCAAAAATACCTGTCCCTACTCGTTATTTTTTCCCAACGTACTTTTTTCGCAATATTACAATCATGTGAGTTGTTAAAAATTCACAAATAACACCCTTTCCTTTACTTAAATAATCACATCGTTTTTGATATGAATTGACAACGTGGACTATAAAAATTTTGGCCCCTTATTCTCAGTCAATATCCACAGATTAACTAACTGCGTTTCACCATACATTGCATGATTAATTATGCTCTCATCTCAAAACTGAAGTTTAACATGTTTTAAATCTGTTGTCGAAATACTTCGGACCTAAAGCCAAAATACCCACTTTTTTCAAAGAATGAGAGCCAACGTGTGACCTAAGAATATTTTAACAATTTAGCCTTTGGTTCTTTAATTCTTAAGCTGTGAAAAAAGTTGCATGATTTTTCTGAACGTGAGAGTGACAAAAAATCAGTAACCGGAAAGAGGAATTTCCTGTGAATTAAGTAAGAAGACCTTTTGCAACTCAAGTGTTACCGATAACAATACAACAATTATCACCGTCCCTTAAATGATGCACTGTTTTAAAATTAATTAATTTAGTGACCTGCGAACTTCGTTTAAGCTTTTACCCCCATCCCAGTCAAATCGACTTAAAAATATTCCTTAGAACTGATTTCACTGAGGGGGAGTTGATCAGTTCCTCCCACTGATCTACATTTCTTGATTAGTGTTTTCAAAGGTTTAATTCCGTATTTTTTTAGACAGCTTTAGGAAGTTCCAGGCAAACGATAGATGCATCCCTTGGGGAGTGGAAAATAGGCTATAATTGGATCTTTACAATGGAAATTCTTCTTTTCAAAACAATAATAATGATTGAAGTAGATGTAAATGGAAATTGTTCCAAACTTCAGTGATATTTTAAAGTTAGAAATAACTTTGGCTTACAACTCTTTAGTTAACAAAAATTGAAGACCACCTTTACATGGTGTATAAGTTCTGCTCCGATCGCCAAGTTGAGCAAACAGACTAAGAAAAGAAATCGCGTTCTAAACTACACAGGAGATTACAGGAAAAGAGGCACCCACAAGAAAAACACAAATGACACAATCTATAGCCTTGCGTTCCCGTGTAAAATTAAAGATCAGCGGGTCACAGATAATCAGCGCTGATTTGAGGCCGATTAGAAGACTACTGAACTCCACAGTGGTCGACCATTGATCCTTCCGGATCATGCTCAAGCAAAGAAAACAGTTTTCCTTCCAATGCCTTTCATCTTTGTGTTTTGCTTATGAAATTTAATTGATGTTTCCTTTGAAAGACAATAATCTCTTCGCATAATCGTTTAATGCCTGTTTAGCCTAATGCTTTGTCAAACGAACTTGATATTCTCCTTTTAAAAAACAAATATTGTATTGTCAACGAACACAATACTCCCGTTACGGTCATTCTTCTTATTGTACTTAATGCCTGATAACTAAATCCCGCCGTTTTGTTAACGAACTCGTTGTTTTCCTTTGTAAGACAAACCTAAAAAAACAATGATGCAGTTGCTTTTCCTAGCTCGTTTTCGGAAAGCCCTCAAACTGTTTGCATGGTAGGTCATGATGGGAAACGGATAATGGTCTATTCTTGGCAAGAAGGTGCAGGATTGGTCAATCAAATTGCATCGAGCACCGAGCAGAGGTTCTACGACTGAGCGTAATAGAAAGCCTAAAAGCGACGCACAAAGTGGAAAAGATATGTCGAAGTTCGAACGCGTGTCTTATTTGCTTTACAATCTTCTTTCGCGAGCATTTCCCTCTATTTTACTTTAATTTGAGATTGTGGCCAGACCGCTCGTTTCCTCACTTAAGAAAAATGTGTCGATACAGCAGGTTGCGAACTGCACAACAACACGACTTTGGTTAGCCACAAACCAAGAAACAGTTATAATCTTATCGCATGCTAACGCCGAAGGAAATGATCTATAACTTGCCAAAACTATGGTATTAGCCAAAAGAACGCCACAAAAAGAATTATGAATTTCTCTACCGGGCTGGCAATACAAATGTTTTTGAGATATAGTTTATTTTGTTGGTAATGTTTGTCTACACGAATGAAATATCGTTATTATTATTATAGATTCGTGTCTTTAGCTGGGACGCCGCCCACAAACTATATACCTTTTAATCATGTCCGGAAGAATATACTTTTTCAACTTGATAGGCTTTCAACGATTTGTCTGCCCGACCTCTGACCTCTTGAATCAGATAGACGCATTTAATAAAAGAAGTGATTAATAAAAGAATCTCCACGGTTGAATCTCTGCGATTGTGCAGATCAATTTTCAAGTTAGTGAAAGATATCAAAAGTGAAAATTCAGATGCTGGTAAACACAATGGAGCCCCTGCTTTTCAATAAGGGTCTTTTTGAATAGGTAATCACCGACCCTTTCTCTGCAGAGTCTAACATAGGGTCAAGCAACATGATTCTTACTTCTGATTTTGTGGATGGAATCCAAATTCAAAAGAGTGATTCAAAGGTACTTTCTTGGTGATGTTAATTTCACAGCATTTTTCAACACAAGACTTGAAAATTTTGGCAAACGTTTTTCGAACTCTTCACGCTCTTAAGATTAAAAGGATTAGCTGAAAATCTGCCAAGGTTTTAGTTGTAATGTGAGAAGAGAGGAACCTGGAGGAGCATCAACTTAGATGGTAAAAATTATGGCTGAATCTCTTTAAACTGACACCTGAGAAATGGTCGCAATTTTTTCTAAGAGGACTTTGAGTGCCTAATTCAGCGGACTCTTTGAGTATCTGATTGATCAATATTAAAGAACAAATCGTACTATACTGATCCCCGAATAAGGTATGAAGACAAAGGCCAAGGTTTCATTCTTCTGTTTTAAAGATAACAGGTGATTTTTCTAGAAGAAGTTTACTGAAATTTTTCAACAGAACTTGTATGGTATGTGTATTGATAAACGGAGGCTATCTCTGTCATCTGAAAAGTTTCAAGAGATTGTGTACTCGGGAACAAAGTTCATTTTCACCATATGTTTTTAACAAATCGTCTGCTCGCAACACTCTACTCACACAAGTGACAGCTGACATTACCTGAAAGGCTTAAGTTTTAGAGTCAAGCGTTTATCGTAATGGCTGTGAATTGTTAATTTTTGGCATGAAATCTCTAAGTATGACTATTCAATTAAAAGGTGTTGAACAACGTTTTCCTGCGGTGCTGTTGAGTCGTGTTGAATTCTGCTCCAAAAAAAGTTTTTGTAGCTGTCACATTGGCACTTAAAGTTACTACAAATGGAGTAGGCTGCAAATGCAGCCATCTTTTATAGCTCCCGGTCGCTAGGCTAGAAACTGAGGTTTCAAGTGGGTCAAATTGTTCTTCTAAAATCTCTGAGTATTTTACCGATTTTTAATATCGCGTGCTTGATCTTCTATCTGCGGTCACACCCTTCAAACATGACCCAATTAATTTATCATCGTACAAGAGGCATTCAAATTTGCTAACAAATCAAACCGTGGACAAAATCATGTCTTATCAATTTCCGGAAATCGATAATCGATGTACATTATTGGTTGGAAAACGAGTTTTTTTTTTTTTTTTTGGCCCTTTGATAAAAATGCTTGCTGGTTAAATTTTTTGCAAGAGAAATCTACTTTTAGGGCGTGCGCCGTTTATCTGACAGAAGAATTCGCTTGATTGCGCTTAGGAACCAAATATTGTTTTTTCTTATCTTAAGTGTCAAAACTAGTTCCTGACCTGTAAGGACCTTAAAACAACCAGCATTCTTTAAATCATTTGAGTCAAAAATTGTACAAATTTTAAAAAGAAGAACGGGACCCTTAAAATCGTGACAGCCAGACACTGTCAAACTAAAGAAAAGAAGAATCTTTCTTTTTCACGTGAACTGTCAACAGGCGCGACTTCAGCGGGGTAAATTATGAAAGCTTTATGAGCTTCGTAGGTGGGAACGGATCGAAACACCTCTGACGCAATTTTTCTACGGAGCCGGCTCTTAAAACACAGAGAAAACACCGTCGATTTAACCCGATTGAATTTTACTAAGAGAAACCGTCCGGAAATCGGCACCCATCCCTTAAACTTAGAAGAAAAGCTGTGAACATGTGAACATGAAAGCTTAAAACCGCAAGGAAAAATGTGGAAAGCGAAATCTTTTATTGCTTACGGTGACAACGTAAAAATATAGCACCTAGTAGTGTTGTGAGCGGGGTATTGACGGAGGCGTTTACTGGGGGTGCAGACGAGGCGACTTCATTGTTTGTGTTTTCTAGAGAACTCCAAAACAGGAGGGAGGCAGTTTTTCCTCACGTAATCCAATTGATCCACCCGGCAATTTCAATTTTAATCCTTGAATGGGGCAATAACCAAGCGAAAAACCTGTTATGAAGTGTGCAATCACGAAAAAACACTTAAGTTAAGAAGTTATTTCTTTGATTTCTTGCACTTTGACACATCTTGAACGAAGCTGTTTGGGTCAAATTTGATTCCTGAATTAGAATAAATGCAGTGAAATAAAAAGAAAAAAGAAAAAAATCTTACCTGGGAAGTCATTCCTTATGTTATACTCCGACAGAGCTTGTAAACTGCTAGGGTCGAAACCGATGATGAATGGCGAATCACTGCTGGCGTAGGTCTGCCCATTCATCGAAATAATGCTGACGGAGCAGTTATCTGTACGTTTGGGGGGCACGAAGTACGAGAAAAACCGTGCAAATATGTTTTTACACGGATCCGGCGGTAGCGGCGTCCCAAACTCCGCGTACGCGATGCCTCTACGCTCTTGAGCACGGACGAACGCCTCGCTTCTTAGGTAGCGACTGCAGTAGGTTACTTTTCCGTTTTCCACCTTGAAATTCTGTAGCATCCCCAGGCCGTCAAACCAGTGCTTGTAGGCTTCGGGTCCGACTTCGTACATCGCAGGACCATTTCGCAGTAAGGATCCGTTGAGCCAAGGCGGGATGACGCCTTCTACTGCAGCCTCCACTGGCTTGGCTTGTTCTTTGACTGTACGATAAAGCTCTTCCATTCTGCTTCTGCTCTGGAGATCAGCAATGGGCAAATGACGGAACTGAAGATGTCCGAGTCCGCGTGCTGTTTATATACCGTTGACCTCTGTAATACAACATCAACAAAAAGTGATTGATGACAGCTATGATTGACAGTTGCTAACAAGTGGGATCAGGTTAGGGTTTAGGCACGCTGCCAAAGTATATTCGTACATTCAGGCGCCGCGGCTGGAAAAATTACAGTAATTACAGGTGATTACTTGAACGTGGAAGCTGTTGACAGTAAAAAAGAATCTACACAAAAACTGTTAACCCGAAAATACCAAAATTACAATTTTATCAGTTTCTCCAAAATGATTTCCTCTTAAGAAAAAATCTGCAACACACGCACAACTGAGAAGGGACATAAAAGTGTTGCTCTCAAGCTTCCATTTGTGTCACATTTCGCCGACAGAACCACATTACATTGTTTGTCTTCCTTTTATTCAATAGGCCGGGGGTGTGCTAAAAGCTTCCCAACTCTTTTCTTTTTAACTCTTTTTTCGAGATCCTTGTCCTGTCAGAACTTCTCCAGCTACCAAAATCCGCAAACTAATTTCAGAAATTTCAGGGATTGGGTTCAACTCGCGAAATCCTGATAGCAAACCGATTCATTAAACTGCGACATAAAAACCTTGAACCGTGTGAGACAGAGGTTTTTCTACCTTTTGCGCTGGCGAGCCAAGTCCTGCTGTGCGGACGTTCCGTCAAAGCACTTTCATGTGGTGTTGTTTATTATGCGGTCAGACAAGGATGCTCTATCTTTTGAGTCAGTGCATTTCTCAAATTCTGCACTTAATATTCTTTGTAATTGTAACTACAAGGCTTAAAACAATAACTCTATAAGGTCAAGTGATAAAATATTACGAAGTGCGCTGAACTAGCCTGCGTGTCAGGCGCCAAAATGGAAGGGAAATGGGGAATCGAGAGCGCGAGAAATCTAATTGTTTAATAGACACTCGGCTAAATGACTAAAATCGGAAACTTTACTTTCTAAGGACTAGCGCCAGCGCACGAGAATTGTTTTAAAGCTAATAGACAACATGATTAAGCTAATTAGATCCGCATATTCGCAGCAGACCGCGGTGAATGTCTAATATGATTAAGTTACCCTGAATTCGTTGAACGGCACATACCTTTCTCTCTCTTAGGAATAACTCAGTTTCAATAATCATAACTTTTTCAGAAGCGTTACATTGACGGGCGGCGAAGACGTAACTCAATGATGTTTATGCCATTAGCGGAAGGATGAGAAAAAGACCCCAGCCAACGCATTCTGAGCGTGGGGCACGAGGGGCGTGTACCCTTGGGCGGCGGAAGCCGAGCGCAGTTCGCAACTGTCACAAGTTGTGATATTCCCTCTTGTGACGATTGTTTTTGATCAGCGCGGTTGGACAGGTAGTTGTTGTCCGCTTTTATTTGAAATCGTGCGCACTCACATTTACCTTGGTTCGTGATAGGCTCAGCACCTTTTTTCAGTCTGCAAAGACAATTGTATATTCTCACTTCAAAACCGGTCAATGAAAAGCCACGTGCCTCCTTGCGGCACGTGCTTTGCACGTGCGGTACACCACCAGCCCCGGGAAATTGCACGATCTTTTAACATTTACAAACAAGCAAGTCAGCTAGTATCAGATTATGGTCTGGGCGTGTAGCCAAGATTTTAAAGGTATCTAATAAGAGCGGCGATAACGATCCTAATCACAGCTGTTCGCTTTGAAATCTTGTACGCAGGAAGAAAGTAAACAAGAATTAAGAACATCAGCTCTTACTTGCAACTGTGGCTTGACGTTTCATTGCATCATGAAATCAACCTGAAAATTTCTGTTTGGTCTTTTCAATTGAATTTCGTTGTTTCTTCAAAGACAGATGGAAAACAACTCTGTGTTTCTTTAAAATCAGCTGAGCAGCTGTTTCATCGAGTTGCTGTCAAATTGGAACCCCACTGAGACAATAGACTGCGAGAAGTCCAGTGGCTCAGAACATTTAAGAGTAGCATGCTCTGTTGAGCATAAAAATGCGGATCAAATACAATTCTCCAAGTGTTTTCCACTTGGCAAAAAAGTGAAACCAAGCACACAGGAAAGCTCCCCACAGGAGTTTCCATTTGGATCATATGTCGCCCAGTCTTTTATTTACTAGAGCTACGTTGCGTTGTGTGTGTCCCTTCAGGCCAGAAGGGAGGTGGCACTCTTAGAAACCTCTTCCTTGGAACGTGTGGAATGTGTAGATGTATGTGTATTTTGAAAGTATCCCAAACAGTATTCTAACATATTTCATACCAAAATTATTAATTTAAAATGCCTTTTTTCCGAGAAAGACTTACTGACAGTCTCTAGAATCTGCAACCCACTTTAGAAATACTAAGGACTAAGGTCTTCTCGCTAATCTAAGCTGTCTCTTGGCTTTCTCTAATGGCACTTTTTGAATGGACATTTTGTATTTTGTAGTTTCTTTCGTTTAAAGGTTGATTTCCAGTAACAAGAGAGCTCACTGGCACGGCTTACTGACGGTAACTTGCTTCCCTTGGTAAAAACGGTTACCCTTTTCAGACCACAAAGACAAAATGTTCAGCTCAACTTCAAATAGAATCCATGCACTTCCGTGCGCACGTGCTTACGCACGTGCGGCCCGGAACGTTGCATGATCTCAGCTCCAATAAATGTTCGCATCGAGTCGTCTACCATCCAAATCAATGGTTTGGGCATGTAGCCAAGGGTATAAGGGCATCGAAAAGCAGGTGGTATTATTCTTATCATAGTTGATCGCTTTGCCGGAAAGGTTGTAAACAGGAAGAAAGCAATAAGAATTTTAAGATATCAGCTCTTCGGCTTGTTGTATATCTTTGCTATATCTTTATCTGACAGCTATTGACGCGTTTTGTAATAACTTTTAATCAATTTTTGGGTGGAACTTTTCCTGTCCACAAAGCAGGTGGAAAACAATTCTGTAATCTTAAATCCGTGCAATAGCCATTGCATTGTGTTTTTGTTAAGATGGAACCCGAGACAATAGACTTCGTGTGAAGTCCAGTTGCTTCAGTTTTGCCCAGAGGCAAATAAACACGAGTAACAAACTCTCGGCCGTAAAAGTGTTCTCCACTTAGGAAAACAGAAATTGAAACACAAGCACATGGGAAAGTGCGCCTTAAGTGCTTTCTTTTGGATCACATTTCGCCCACAGACTCAAACACAACAACCACATTGCGTTGTTTGTCTCCTTGAAGGCCAGAAAGGAGGGAGTGCTCCTAGGAGCCAGTGCCTCTTAACGAATGGAATGTTTGTGTGAATTTGGAAGCATCTCAATCATTATTCTGACTTATTTTAGATAAAAATAAGCAATGTTTCTACACCTTCTTTCCAGTCAGGTTTACTTACAGCCCCTAAAAACTATACCCTACACAAGGGACTGGCTTTTGTTTGTAGCTGTCTCAAGAGATGATCTCTTTGCTGTCTTTAACAGCACTTCATAAACGGATTTTGTGGCTAGTTTCGTTGGAAGACTGCTTTCCAACATCAAGAGATCTTGCTGAAGTGGCTTGGGAGACTCTAGTTTGCCTTATTAAAAGCCACAGAAAAAAAGACAGAGACAGAAAGACTTTGTAGCCCAAAAGTCATAACCATCAGATAAAAACTATAAGCTTCATTGTACGCACGTGCGACACCGCTACCTCCGGAAAATTGCATGATTCTGTAGTAAATATTTGCAGCTTTTATCCGTCTACGGTTTCGGATTGTAGCCAAGGGTATAATTGCGTCTACGGTAAACGCAGCAGGTGGGATTCTTATCGCAGCTAATCGCTCTGAAAGGCTGTCATCGAGAAGCAAGTAACTATCAACTCTTACTCGACTTGATGTATAATTTTGATTTTGTCTAGCCTGGGCTGAGACGTTTTTCATGAACGTTTGGGTGGGGCTTTCTACCATTCTTCGAAAACACGAGGGAAACGACATGCTTTCTTGTCAAGTTACTTCCTTAAAGAGTGCTGAAGTAAATTAACAACATTTCACAATTTTCTGTAACATCAGTAGTGCTCAACAGCTTTCATTTGAGTAGTCACAGGTCAAGATTTCGCTTCAGCTACAAGTCGGAATCACCTTCATAGAAAAAAGAACCTAAGGAAAGTAATGCTCAGAAAAGTAATGCTCGAATACATTTTAGATACATTTTAGGATTTTTTCCAAAGAGTAAGAAGAATTAGCCATCTTGCATCCCAGTGACTACAAGAAAAAATTGTCCAACAGCGGCTTTCGTTTGAATGGCTGCCTTTTAGGATTTGATCCACGAACTCAGTAGAGCAACCTTAATTGTACGTACATAATAATCAGTACCACAGAAAAGAAAGTACTGCTCAGTAGCTTTTATTTGAATGGCCACCTTTTAGGACGTAATCCATGCAGGGACTTAAAAAATAGAACAACTTTGTACGTAATAAACAGTTCCATAGAAGCGCAAGTACTGCTCTAAAGCTTTTATTTGAATAGCCACCGGCTCTTAAGAATATCACCCCCAGATAGATCTATCTTGGAATCACATTACACGACGAAAGCTTTTGGCTCTTGGAGAGAAAAGGTTACTTAAAACTGTGGGAAAATTTTAGACAAACGGTGAACTTTGAACTTGTTTTGCGTGCATTTATGCATCTATACAGAAAGTTAGTAAGCGATGATAGATGAATACCAAACGATTCCATTCTTGATGCATGCAAAAATAATCAGTGAAAAATCAGTATAAGTAAAACAACATCGTTTAAATTGTTTCTCTTTTTCCTCGACTTGCTTCTGTCATTCTTCGTCAAGACCTTTTCACCACCTCAGTTATTACAAAAGCTCTAACCGGACATAGTTACTCCATAAGACGTCAATTTAGCAGTTAGACTGATAATTAAAATTGACTTTCAGTTTTATTTAGGATGTGCACAATGACAAAAGAAAAGACAATTCCACACAAATCCTAAAAAAATGCAATGTTTTGAGGAACTCATTCCTTCAGAGAAGCTTGCAAGCATTCTCACATTTCACGGAAGCCAACTTTTCCTCTTCGAACAGTACAAAGTTCAAAGTGAATTATAAAAAGGTTTCCTTTTACAATAAATTGAACAACGATTTGTAACACGGCAAGGTACTGTTCAAGAAGGCTTGATGGTCACGTTTGTGGATTTTGTTCACTGACCGTCAAAGGCAAGAAGCGCTTTTTGTGACTAAAGGCCTGTTTCTAGAAGAAAAAGGTTAATAAAAGTAAAGCATTAAACGGAAACGTGTTGGCCGGCATGTAAAACAACTTAAAGTGCGATCCTTATTTCCGCTCTAAAGTTGTGAGAAACACGAGTGGTAGATCTGGCAATGGTGACGGAGAAGAGCTGTGGTTAACGTTACAAATTTGAGTAGCTGAAGAAAGGAAGTCAAATTCGCACAAACAAGTCTAAGGTAATTACTACATTTCCTCAAATTAGTGCCCACAATCTATTTACTACCACTAATTTGGAATCCCACCCTAAACAAAGTGAGCCAACAAGCAATAATTAAACCTCAGAAATGTTGCCGAGACCATAGCAAATGTGAGCGCGCACGATTTCAAACATAAACGGACTGCAAGTACGTGTTCATCCGCTTTGGACAGAAGCAATCTACACTAGGGGAGATTTCACGACTTGTGATAACTCAGTGACGGAGTTCCGCGAGGCTTCCGCACGCCCACGGATACGTGAGCGCACTCCGCACGTTTAGAATGCTTTCGCAAGGCCCCACCGTTCGCTAACGGAAAATAGTAACATTAGGTGATAAATGCACTTGTCAGATGTTGGTGTTTGATCTGGTTCTCCATTCCTGTCCTCAGCAAACATTAGTCACTAGAATGGAATACACTAATAAACACTCACAATAGTAGGTGATTCATTGAGTTTGTTTCTTAGTGTGAGAACTATTTTCAGCCGGAGAAAATAAGTTCAAAACGAAGAAAGTCTGGATTTGGTCATTTCGCCTTGTAGTTTTGTATAGAGGACGGCGAAAAGATGCTATGCTTTGTTATATTTCTGTCGGTCTTGCGGTTTGAGCTTGGTCATTGATGTTACTGGCTGTTTTTACACTAGACATGCATAATCCCCAAGGGGCGAACTTGGGCAAAGAAAGTTAGTTTGTCTGGTTATTCGTCTCAATATAAAGACGGGCTCAAGACGGATTAAGCGTCTAGACGAACTTTCCTCGGTTTTGCGTCTTCCAAGACGAACAACCAAAGTTAGTTTGTCTAGACGCATAATCCGTCTTGTGCCCGTCTCCCGGGGGGGGGGGGGGGACTCAACAAATTTTTATACGGGGAGGCTCCGCCCCGAGGTCCAACCCCTTACCCTTTTGTATACCATTTTTGACAGAAAAGGTACCCCTTTCGCATACCTTCCATTGAAAAATGTTACCCCTTTCACCTACCTACTTAAGAGCACTGCATCCCTTTTCTAGACCCTTGGAAGGAAGTCTTCTTGTCGTTTTCATGTAGTGTTTAATAAATTAAAATGATTCAGTCATAAGGTGCGTCTACTCAAAATATTTTAATTAAAGGCCCTTTTAAATACCTAAATGACAGATTTCCCTACCCTTTCATATACTTCAGCTCGTGAAATCCCTACCCTTTTATATACCTGAAGCCTGAAAAAGGTACCGCTTTCGGGCGGAGCCTCCCCGTATAGGCCATTATAGGGATACCCCCCGGGGCCCGTCTTTATGCTGAGAAGCATAACTTTCTTTGCCCAAGCTCGTCCCACACGAATTATCCGTCTCATGAGTCTTGTGACGAAATCTTAACCTTCAGTCAAAAAGTGTTTACGTTTATATGGGGCCACTTTGAGATAGCCACGTGCACATTTTCCTGTCCTTTTAACCTCAAAATCTGCCACAATCAGGGGCTCCTGCCACAATGTATGTGTAATTGCAAACAAAAATCCTTCTTTCAAATCGGATTAGTTTGAGCATTTCCCCTCCATTTTGCCCGCAAGAGAACTAAGTGTCGTTGAGGGGATTTTGTGGTTAAGAGCTGGAGCGCGTGATATTCGCGCGCTGGCGAGCTGCGATAAAGAGACCAATGAGCGATAACTTGTTGAGGGATTAGACTTGAGGGTATATAAAATTACCAATTGAAAACGTTTGTAGCAAAAAGGTATGTTTGATCGCGAGGACAGTTGACTGAGATGAGTAAGCGTCAGTTAAACTGCAGCAGAATAAACTGATGAATTTCTTTCATATACAAGTAACGCATTTGATACACTAATAGAATTAAAGGGATGAAGAGATCAAATGAGTAACTAAAATTTTCGAATCAGTTCGGTTAAAGGTACAGCATGCACCCGCTTTTCCGCTTGATTTAACTTTGGAAGTCGATGACACCATGGGCTCTAAATTTCTGCCGACTTAGCGAATAGCACAACTGAAATGGCTGTTCAAAAAATGATGAGCTCTAACATAGTAAAACCACAAAATATCCCCAACATATCCATTGCCTGTTTGATGAAAACTAAACTGCATCATAAACAACAGGGGCATAAGATCATTATCCAGCATGTGCATATAAACAGTGGCACAGAAAAGTGCTGAGCTCAGTAGCTTTCACTTAAACGGTCCCCCGTGAGGTCTTTATCAACAGACTTGGGCAAAAGTTGGAACCACTTAACTGTTGACTCTAGGTTTTCAGTGTGGGTGTTACAGGGTAAGAATTTTATTTTGATGTTCTACATGCTTCTACGGCGCCCCTATAGTATTTCCGTTTATGTTACCAGTTACCAACCGATTAAGATTTGGACAGTTATTTAGAGGTTTCATTCATTAGATTACGAGACCTCTTAATTATTATAATAATGATCTGATGATAACAGTTCGATCGTTTTCTCTTTTCTAGCGATGAGCTTAGTTCTACCAGTTTAGAATTTCGTTTTTCTGACCTCTATGTCCTCACTACGCAGGTTAAAAGGTATCTGAGCGGGTGTATTTTGGTGTAAAATTCCCCCGGATAGAACCAGAATTCTTATTAATAATACAGGAGGAACACTGCTTTGCCGCACGAGAAAAGTCAAGAAATTTTTTATGGTGTTTGTTTCTCCAACTAAGATTACCATCAGTTTTACACTGAGATTTAGAGGTTTGAAATGATTATGCTCAACTAAATCTCGACTTATCGTCAATCGTGATGAATAGAAACCAGCAAAGAGCAACAGCTAAGAAAACAATGCGTAGCATTTGTCGAACATAAGTTTGAAAGAAACTTTAAATCTACTTACGTTGTAAGAGATAAATTCAACCAGCTCAGTAAAACCAATCAAGCCAAGTTTGCGCCTGTCCGCTGAGTCAGATGTGAAGATAGGGTTGTTTGGTTGTGCTACGCTCTAGAGCTGCCCCCTTTTTCAAGGGATTATATAGCAGATTCACCGGAACACTTTTTTGTCGACTGTTCACGTTTCCGTCAGGGTTAGAGGAAGCGTGTTATTGATCTACCTTTCTGCAAACAAATGAAAATTGAGAGTCGAAATGAAAATTGAACATCACCCGCCAGATGACGTACAGTTGTGTTTTACATCTTAAGTGAGTCACAACTAGCGCAAACGATTATAAGCTTTAAGTAGTACAAGGAACAATATATATAAATTAGCTAATCCCTCTTATCTGTTATTGTGCAAATTTTCCTTGTGCATCAGGAATGCTATTTTAAAGGATGACTCAATGAGTTATGTACTCATCTTCGGAGTGAAAATGAAAGAAAAACACAGGAAATGGCACAGTAAACAACGTGACTTAAAATTAAAAGGCAAATAAAAAGCTGAGAGGCACACCCTAGAAATTGTATACGGTCTTGCTGAATGAGGTCATAAACTCTGAAATAACAGCAACGTTTTCATCACGGTTTCAATTATACAAACGATTATGTGAAACAGAAAAAAATTAATGAGGTAACATGCAATCTACTGGGTCGCTAGACGGTTTTGTTGTGAGGTCTTAGGGTCGTGGAAAGCATTCATCGTTGCATACCGACATCGAACATCGAAATTTAGACTCTCGTGTCAATATCCATGTAGTTAAATTTTGAAATAAAATCAGTCACCAATTTCTTTCCACGCCTTTCATTATTTCTTTGGCTTGTTTGTGTTTTTTAAACTAGTCTTGTGTTGCTTTTCAATCGGTTAACCGTAAAAAATGTCGATGAAAGTGCCAATTTCCTTCCACTCCGTTTTTACCTGGTTTGTTATTAATTTCATAACAACGTCGAAACTATTGTTATCTTGACAGGTGGAATCGCTTTTAATATTGTGATTAACACAATTCAAACATTTTCTCTAAAACAAAAGACAATGGTCTTTTTCATTAGTTAGCAATTTTCGTCCTGAACCAAAAAAAACCTCTTTGAATTGTGTGCACCCTTGTTGACCCTGAGAAATAAATGTTTGACGCGCTTGATACCCAGCTTACGTCAACTCCTGGCACTGTTCTCAAACAAAATGCGTCATTGGTACCCAGATGGTTATGTACTATTATACCTCCAGCACGTTTCTAAATACTAAGCCAGTTGAAAAACGCAAAAACGTTTCAAATATTCTTTTATAAGGTACTTTTTTAGGGGGGAGGGAAAATTTAAAAAAATTGATTTTACTTTCTGTATTTTTCAAATACCACTCGGCTGGTCAATCTTGAAGTTTACGTAAGTTAAGCTACATTTTTTCTTTAATCCTCAGGTTTTGCGGTGGATTAAAGTGAATTCAGTAGTTTTCAGTAGTTTTGTCTCTTACACACCAAAATCCGTCTTGTTTTATACTCCTCTAACACTACTTCAAGACAGTTCTTCCTGTGAGACCAATTGTAGTTTTTTGGCTTTCCCATCTAAACAACGACAAAATGGAAGGATGTTGAATTGGAGATGGAAAACTCTTCCTTCACAGGATTTACGTCTTTGAAAAGTTTTCCGTAGTGAGAAGGCTTTTCCGTCGAAGACACAGTAGACGCCGTTTCTCATCCGGCTCTCACATAAATTCGGCGCGTGCATGTGCACGAGCACAATGCAGACAGGCACATCTAAAAGCAGTATGACGTAATGACCTCTGTTATGTGTTTTTTAAGTACAGAAAACTACCCCTCTCGGCTGAGCTTAGACACTACTAGTTCTCAGTGGTTTTTCAGCGCGCGCATAAGAAGAGTACAGATTTTCATGAGAGGTGTATTCTCGATTCTGAGCAATCTAAAAGGTCGGGACTGCAAGCCCCCAAAAAGTAGGCCCATGTGCTAGACCTTCAGACCCAACTTCCGACCTTTTTTGGTACTAATTAATTAATAAATAAATAGATAAATAAATAAATAAATAAATAAATAAAATGCTGACAAAAAGCAGCAAAGTTTTTTATTATATCATATTCTATATGTCTAGCATGCATCATTTTCAGTTTCCGTCGTTTTTTTTATGAATTTAAATTTTGAGGGAAATCCGAGATCTAGGAAGAACTCGCAGACCCCCCCCCCCCCAGCAGCGCCACAACTTTTAACATTCTCTCATCTTTTAGAGAAAATCTCTTTTTAAAATATTGTAACGCCAAAGGCCTAAGGAGGTTCAATCAGTCCCCTGACTTGTACGATGGTGGGGATGTGAGATTCCTTGTACATCCGAGTTGAGGGAAGATACGTTTTTTCTTGGGGGGGGGGAGGGCTGACAAAAGTGCGACCCTCCCCTCACTACTACATGGTATGTTCCATGCTGTAGAAACCTCAGAACGTTTCGCTTGTGAACGCAAGGTGTTTGAATATGAATATATCTCGATATTGAATGTGTGAGCGCTGAAACAAGGAAAATGCGAACAATCAGAGTGTGATATTTACGTTTTATAGCTGAAGTTTGAATATGGAAGTATTTGAGTATTATAAAAGTTTTGAACATAAAATAGCTAAGGGAAAATACACGCGCTTCTTTCTCCGACTGGCCGACATTGCTGTTATTTATTTTTACAGAAAAGTTTATTTGTTTAGCATGCGAAATCTGCCTCTCAAAAACAATTATTTCCTACATTACCAATAGGGTAGAGCGCATTGTTGGATCTACTAGTAACTCTTCAGAACTAAATGACTCAGGAGATCAGGCAGCGGATAGCCAACGGCAAGAGGCTGAAGAAACGATACCTGAGTCAAGTACTTCTCGATACGGACGGAAAAGGACACGAGTCCTCCGAGAAAAACTATGTGCCATGGCATAATATACATGTAGAAATGTAACCTAGTACTATAATAAAACACCAAATTAAATCAAGGTAGGTGAAAAGAAAAACTTATTCTGTAAGAAAAATCAAGCAACATCACAAAAATTCTCATTAAAAAATTCCGGAAAAGATGTGTGACCCTCCCTTGAATAGCTCACATGAGGTATGGCCCTCCCCTTTTGGTGCTCGCTTTCACTGATGACCCTCCCCTCTGAGGCCCCAGCCCTCCCCACCCCAAGAAAAAACGTACCTTCCCTTATACCCGACCTGGGCAATCGATAAAATTGATAATCGATAACGTTCGATAAAAATCGATAAAATTAGTTGATTGTATCGGAAATCGATAGAAATCGATAAACGGATTTGTTGTGAGAAATCGATAATTATCGATTTTTCAATCAGTTTTATCGAAAATTAATGATTTTATCGGTAACATTTTATGTGTCGAAATAAGTGAGCTTTAATAATAGCGACAACCCCTATAACCAGCTCTAATATCGGGTTAAACAAGAGATTGCCGCCGCTTCCACTCAAAACGTTTTCCTTGGCGGTTGCTTAGATAGGTAAATAGCCGAGATGTCACTTTCGCAGATAATTGGTTTGTTACAGCACAGTTATCCTACCAGCTTAATTACGAAAGCCGAGGAGGGAATTCCGACTTCCGACTTCCGACTTCCGACTTCAGACTTCAGACTTCAGACTTCCGACTTCCGACTCCCGACTTCGGACTTAGGACTTCCGACTTCCGACTTCCGACTTCCGACTTCCGACTTCCGACTTCATGGTGAACCTCGGTTTCGAGTTTGTACACGTTTATGGCTGTTGATTTGATGTAAGTGTCTGGAGAAAATGGATGAAGAGGTAAGGTGATTTACCTTGTGCAGTCGTTTCAATGTCGTTGAAACAATGAATGAATGTTGTCCTAGTGTCATAGACTATGCATAAATTTAAACAGACAAGTCATTGCCCGAAGCACCCGCTAAAGGCTATCTGCTTCGCGCCGTCCAGTTAGCATGTTACGGTTTTCCGAGTAAATATTTACAGTAGCTAGTCTAGCCCTTTTACTAGATTCATACCCTCAAACAGTAAAATATGGGTGTAAAAGCTTATTAAATGTTTCTTTGTTTTCAAGCTTTTGTTTTCTGCTCTAAGTTGCCTTGAGTCTCCAAATAGCTTTGCTGTGTTGGTTGTTCTCTGTTCGAGATAGGATAATGATCGAGTTAGGAGTTGAGTTGAGTTTGAGTTGAGTTTTTGAGTTAAGATTAAACTTACTTTTTAAGACAGAATCAGCAGCTTATTACATATTTTAAGGTAGGTATTTTTTGCATTTTAGAATCGTATTATTGCCCTCATTAAAAATTTAGTAAAAAAAGAATTAAAAAGTTGACACTGGCTAAAAATATGGTTATATGGACGTTTCGGCCACTACTGTTGCCTTCCTCAGCAAAGATAAAAATGCAAATGTCTAACGGCGTCCTGCTTAGAATATGTAACCGATGTGCGATAAAACTAAATCACACCTCGAAGGAACTTTCTGAGTGCAACAATAGTCTCTAGAGTATTCTTAATGACTCTAAAAATTCCTAATGTTATTGTATACGTTTGGTAGCGCTATGTGTTCGTTTATAGTGTTCCTATTTCGCACGGAATGCCAAGCTTCAAGAATTAGTCTTTGTCGCCACACCGATGACCTGTCGACAATTTCAACGCTCTCCAAATCTATTTGATGACCGTTAAGCATATGGTGTTTGGCCAACAAAGAGTTTTTATCCAATGTTGCTATGGCCTTTGCGTGTTCTTTCACACGTGCTTTTAGCGCGCGTGATGTCTGACCAACATAAACACAGTCACAATCTTTACATTTGATCTTAGATACGATTCCCCTGCGGAAGCCTCTTTCTCGATCTTGTCTTTTGGCTTTTTGAGTATACTCGAGATGGTGCGAATAGGTTTATGGGCGACCTTGATGTTGAAACCTCGAAGAACTTTTGCAACTCTTTCGGAAAATCCTTTGGCGTAGGGGAGGATAACAAAGCCACGATGGTCGATATCATTTATTCCTTGTTGCCTACTTAGTTGGCGGCCATTGTGAATGAAGTTAGCAGGGTAGTTATTAGTGGCGAGGGCTTTCGCTACTCGCTTAGTTTATAAGAACGTTTTTGGAGGAAATGTCTCAGATATCAAAAGACAGGTCCATTCGCTCCAAAGACCATTCCCAGTCCGTCCTGCCTAGAACTAGATGCCTAGATGCATGATTCTAACTTCTGAGTCTGTGCTGGAAATCCTAAAGTGAACTCATTCAAATGAGAGCTGCTGAGCAGTACTTTCCGGTGGCGTTGCTACTTTTTCAAATTTGCTATAGTTTTGTGACAAAAAGAACCACAAATTTCGTTGTGAAAGAAATTTGGGGTCGTTTTGACCTGATTCGAACTAGGAGCTTTTAGGAGTGATAGGATTAGGCAACTCGTAATCTCTAGGATTATGGATGCTTGAGTATTTAATAGTTCCCATTCATGTTGTGCTCTAATACATACCTCAAACACGTGCATGAAATAAAATGCCCTTAAGCTAAAACTGAGAAAATGACATAACTCCTGAAGCAGCTATTACGGAAAAATCATTTGTTGCCTTATCTTAAAAACAGGAAACTCTTTCGCCAATTAAGCAGTTTCCTTTCGACTTAAAGTAATTGAAATAAATCAGTTTTTATGTACGTCTTTATGAAACGGTATGAAGCTGTTATGTAACTAGCACGAGGAGTTTCCTGATGACGTTTCAGAGATGGTATACTTAACTGAATTTGTAAAATCGAAAAAGGAAGACTGAGCAGATGATGTCAGAGGCGTATCCAATAATGTTGAAAAGCTAAAAATAAACAACTTAAGGCTTCAACGGGAATTCGAAAACACAATGCGAAACTGATGTGTTCAAACGGAAAGCTTAGCGCGATTGTAGAATTGTTGCGGAGATGGGCTCAAGTAGCTTGCAGATTCCGAAGTGGGGAGGCTCCTTCTTGAAAATAATGCCTCAGGTTTTGCACTTACGGTAAACCAAAGGGAAGGAGCCCTAAGCCCTGAACCCCTTTGGGATCCAGATTGCATGCGATGTGTTCTTTGTTTAAACTAATCCTGCGGTTCCGACACAGTGGTATACAGTCGTCTATTTTTTACTTTTCTATTGTTAGAATAAAAAATCAATCTATAATTACAGAAGCTGCCATCACATTCCTCAGAAGAAAGATAAAAATATTTTCCCAAAGTAACACCATTGAGCCACGGCTTGCGTTCGTACACCTATCATTCCAAAACCCGTGTGACATACAGTGTCCAAACACGTTCAGTTCGGATGCTCGCGTCAAAGTTCTCCGGGGGCCCCCAAGGTAAAGTTCTCTCTACGATAGTATGGTTTTACTCCGGTCGAGGGCTAACCGGACTTTTAGATGAACAGGCCACTTTAGAGGGGCTAATTAAGAGATGGTAGTTAGGGACAGAAATATCTCTGAGGCTGGTTATGGAAAAAGAAGAGTTATTAAGATTTGAGGTTGCCGCATCCTCGGAGACCCAGCGGCAGATAATCGGGGCGAAAGGCAGATAAAACGGGCGAAATGTATGCGAGCAGGAGCCTGGTGCGAGCGATAGTTTACAAGTCGGGCTGGAACAGCCCCTGGGAAGATACCTTTAACGAACTAGTTCAAGAGCCCATTTGCGTTCTTGCTTCTGATTGAGCACAAATTTTGAATTGCTGATTGCTGATTGGGCACAAAAAATACAATGCCTCAAAATTTGTGCTCAATCAGAACCAAGAACGCAAATGGGCGCTTGAACTAGTCCGTTTTAGGTATCCTCCCAGGGGCTGTTCCAACCCGACTTGTAAACTATCGCTCGCACCAGGCTCCTGCTCGCATAAATTTCGCCCGTTTTATCTGCCTCTCGCTTGGACTCAGACTCGTACCCAGTCGCTATTAATGAGTCTGGGGGGAAGGGTCTATTGAGGCGCGCGGGGTGACATGGGAAGGGGCGAAGGAAAAATAGCGTCGCTATTTTTCCTTCGCTTCTTCCCATGTCACCCCGCGCGCCTCAATAGAATCCAATCTTCTCTCCCTTTCCCCCAGACTCATAAATAGCAACTGGGTACGAGTCTGGCCCGGACTATCTGCCGGACTCCCTGGGTCTCCGAAGATGAGGTTGCCGAGACGTGTGCTATATTTGCCTGGTAAGAAATACGCCCGAGCAACATTTACTTTGGTAATCCTTGCGCCCTATCTTTTGATTTCAGCGGTCTCAGACGATTTGTTGTCACCTTTGAGACGCCCAAGGTTCCGATTAAAGCTAGACTTTTACTTTCGTGGCTATCTCCGCAATCTTTCAACTGATTTCGGAATGGACTTCGAACTTTAACACAAAAACACACTTAGTATCTGGTTTGTACGTTTTTCCTTCCGATCTCGAACATTGCTTTTGATGTATTTCTCAGAAATACATGCATAAGTTAGTAACTTTCGAGCCTTTTTATGATGTTCTAAAGACCCTAAAATGTGACCATCATAAAAGAAATATTTCTCAATACTTTCTTGGACTGTTAACTTTTGAATCTTTGAAAGGAATCTTAAAGAGTGCCGTCTATGGCCTGAGTGTGCTTTAGCAAAACCGGCAATTCAACTGAAAGCTATTGAGCAATATATCCCGGCCATCCCAGTGATTTATAAAAACGAAAGCTAATTAGGAGCACTTGCCTTTGGAACTATTTATTCTATACAAGGTGGTTCTAATTTTTATTCTGTGGATGAAATCATAGAGTTTGACCATAAAACGAAAGCTATTTAGCAGCACTTTCCTTTTCGTTCCATCAAATGTCGTAAACAAGGCGGTTCGCTTTTGAATCTCTAGAAGAAAATGTGCAACTCTTCAATAAAAGCTACGGAGCAGTACTTTCCTTTCGTAATTGTTATGCTGTATAAAGTCGGATTCCTCAAGTGATGTGACATTCTGAACGGATGTAATCTTGCACGTACTGAGCAGTACTTGCCTGTCATCCCTTATAATAATAGGATTTCATTTAAACCGATTCGGTTTGAAGCCTGGCTCAGTACATTTTTGAAGAAGGCAACATAGCACATTAAATCAGACTTAAGGCTGATCGTACTTGACCTTATCGACCGCTTACTAATTCAATGACCATGCTTTCTCTCGAACTCCTGTCTGTAGATGAACTGCATGCTAAGGTGTGACTATTCAAATAAAAGCTATTTCGGAGCACTGATCACTCTTTTGCGTTGTTTTTTACTTTTAAAATTTTCTTCCGAAAAATGTTTCTAAAAATTTCGCCCTACGTAAACTCAGGGGCTTTAGCGTGAAACTGAATTTCAGCAAGTACTTACCGTTTACTAAGACGATTGCCATCGATTTTCGTCCTCTAGATCAGTGAATTTGACTTGTCACTGTTCAAAGAGAGAGAGCCAATCCGTCTGAAACTCAGTGGCAACAACGCTGACACTTAAATGCCTTTATACCCATTACTTGTAAACCACAAGGGGATAAAATCACGAAAAAGATAAGTTACTTAGAAACACTTCCGTACAATTCGCTTGTAACGGCACGTACGTATTTTGTTGTCTCTTTGTAATCTCGGTCTCGTAGAGTTCAAACAAGTTAAATTCGTCGACCACAATATGTTACAGGGACCTAGCCTGCCACGCTACAAAACACTAGCGCAAGTTTAGTCCTTCAAAGCCTACTCAACAGCAGAACAAAATAATAAGAGATTTCCTGGGATTAAACCTTTAGACTATTAGGTGCTATATTTTAATTCTCTAATTCAGTCGGATTTCCTTTATTGCCTTCACTGATAGTTTTATTCCGTGTTCTGATTTTTCTGACTGACTTTTCAACTGCACTAATGGAAAAGAACGTTATTTTTGGCTACGCGATAACTGACCACAAAACAGATTTCTGCTATTTCACGATGGTCGGTTGCTAAGCAAAATGCTCCCGTTTGTGCGGGCGCAGAGTCACCAGCGGTAGTTACCATTGTCGAATGTTGCACAAACAAATATGGCGGCCGATCTTAGAGAAGTTATACTTGATTTAAAAGGAGAAACGGGAAGCACGGAGAGAGAAAAAAAGTTTTGGAACGTAAATGAGGTAGAGATGAAATTCTCCTTTGAGCGAGAGTGGATTAAAGCGGTTAGGCGAGCCAGACGCCGACCTAATTACGGAATGGGGAACATGAACAGCGGCCTTGAAGAAATCTGCGGCAACAAACTAGAGCTTGCGGGCCCTTTGGTCGACAGCTATCTCCTGGAGATCGGGAACCAAATCAGTTCAAAGCTCACAAGATCAAAGGCGACATCGCTTGCCAGTCCCGTTGTTCTTTTTATTCCTTGGGCAATATTTCGTCATATGACCGTCTTATTTAGAGGATACGGGGCTGACGTGACTTTCGAAAACCGGAAGTCGAAGGTGATATGTACTATCACCCTTTTCGAAACGGCTGAAAAAGTATTTTCGCCCGCTAGGTTTGAGGGACAGGACGTTCTTCGTAAGAGACATTTCAGCCGACAGCCCGACACAAGTGGAAAACTGGCGTCTATGTATAAGGGGAGATCAGCTGTTGTTGTCAGCCCTGGAACTCCCTTTATCTTGGACTATAATCTGAAAAATCAAAAGGTCACAGTCACATTTTACATTCAGCGATACACTGCCAAGGATTTTGTGATTGATTCTAGCCTACAGAGTCTTATGAACCAGTAATTAAAAAAAAAAAACGCAAAATAGTCCATGAGACTGTAAGATGGAATCAATCATGCTTTCCCATGACAATCAAGACAGTATACATGCATGTAAAATGTGACTGACCTATGCAATTCAATATTTTCAAATAACTTAGTCGATCTTGAACCACATTTAATTACACAGTATAACTTTAGGGTAAGGTCGCTCACGAGCTGGAGGTTAACCCGGTTTCTGTAGCATGTAGCAACTGAGAGTATTGATATTCCCCCCTGGATGGGATGCTAGTTCATCGCAGGGTTGCCCCCAACAGTATTTCGCTGGTACCTGTTTTTACACCTGGGTGGAGAGACACAATGTGGGGTAAAGTTTCTTGTCTAAGGAAATAACAGAATGACAGGGACTGGGCAAAAATAGTTCCTGGTAAACACTTCAGTATTACAAATGAACACAAGAAGGTTGCTCTGTGTCATGGTTTATTTTTAAAGAAGTGCAAGTAGTAGACTTCGGACACATTGATTTCAATACACCACACAGTCTAATAATATACTTGAGAGTGTACAAAAACTTTTTTTTGACCTAGCTTATCAGATATTATTTCCTTTAGCGAAAGTAGATCTAGACATAATATTGCATAATTAACATGTGCATATGTTAATAAAGAAGTATAAGTGGTAGTCATTGGTCAAACTCTATAATTATCATATCATAATAAATAAACCTAAAGACGAGTTTAAAGGTTCACTATATGGTGCCTACAGTTAATTATACTACATGAAAATAGTAAGAAGTAACCTTCCTTGTATGTATATAAAAACAGCATATTCGTGTATCATTGGGGTGGGGGGAGGGCTACCTTACATCTCACCCAAGACTACTATGATTTTTAAGTAATATATATTACAATGATAAATAAATCTTATGAATAAATAATAGAAATAATTTGCTTGTTTGGTTATTATACAATTAATGCTTTTTAAGCAAGGCACTGAAGGCCTTTACTTACATGAATATCAAATATGAAAAATATTTTATTAAATAAAAACAATTTCTGTCTTATATAGAAGTCTATATATACTTAAGCCCTTTACTTACATAAATATTAAATATGAAAAAAATACTTTTTAAATAAAAAACAATTTTCTGTCTTATACAGAAGTTTACATAATTATACTTAAGCTCTTTATTTACATGACTATCAAATATGAAAAATATCTGATTAAATAAAAAACAATATTCTGTCTTATCTCGAATTCTATAATTCTTTAATCAAGGCAGTCTCAAGCCTTCTAATTAAAACATCTTTGCTTCCAGTCTTGTTTAACCCCCTTAATCCCAACTCTTCTTTTAGCTGTTTAACAGACAATTCTTTTGGATTAATTGCATTGCTGGCTCGTGGTCTTCTTTCCTCACCATCCTGATTTCCTGCATGACTAAACTGGCAGTGAGACTTCAAAGTTTCTGCATCAGGAAATCTCTCTTGGCAAACACTACAAAGAACAGGCTTTAAAATTCTAAGTAAACCATCTGTAAGTTTCTGATCCTTAGCACAAACTAAAATTTCAGCACATTCTTCACAGACAGAGCATGTACCAGCCTCATTTCGTTCCCTCCCACACTCACAGTAATTGGGCTTATCAAAAAATGGTGGGAGACGGGACTGAAAATGTGAAATGTATGATGAGGGCATGGGTTGGTGTTCTGGTAGATAGAATGCCCTTACATAATTTGCCCGCATCACCTGCCACCATTTCCCTAATCCACTTGTGGACCTCGACCGATTAGTGAGTGCAAGGTCAGATTTAATCCCAGAGTGCTTTGACTCTTTGGCTTGTAAGGAAATAATTCCATAACCTACCTTGTATTTGCTGAAAAGCAGTGATGCATGGTAAGGAATGGCATTTGCAACAGTCCACACAGTTACATTTACATTTTGTTCAAAGAATAATACAAGAATATTGAAATACATCTTACAAACTTCACTTAAATTACTAACCTCAGTAACATTGGTGTCTACTTTGTTAAATAATGTGCAAGCATCCCTTAAATACTGTGCCACCTTCCCCAGTGCCAACCTCTTAATTTGCTGTGGAGGTGTTTCATTTGGAACTTTGAGAACATCAATAAGTCTGTATGAGTATCGTGCAAGAGCTATGGCTTGCTCTCCAATGAGCCGAATAGTTAGGTTGTTGTTCCTTTTGTCTTTGTCTTTGTAGTGTTCCCTAATTAGACTAGCAACAAAACCTAAGCCACAACCAAGGAATTGCTGCCCCATCCCAGCAGGAACTTTAACAGTTTCACTAATGTATTTTGAAAACTCACCTGCTTTCTCAGTGGCCAGATCTTGCTGCCAGACTCTCTCACCTGCTCCCTCCGGGTGGGAAATACTCCCTTCACTTGACTTTTTCCTCTTCTCAGATTTTGAAGCTGCCACTGGTGCACTCAAAACTTCAAGAAATGTCTCTGTAACATTCCTCATAAGGGCTTCTTTATATATCAAATTAAGTAAATGTTGCCAGGCATTAATTTCATTGTGCACTGGCTCTGGCCTTTGACGGTCGGCAAAGTCCCTGATTCGGGGTGGGCCAACCTGCCGCAGACCATTTTCCCTCATGTACTCTAACTCCCTATTATGCCTTTGCTGACTACCTAAACTGCTACCTAATGACTTCCTAAAGCTTTCTAACTTACCTAAATCCCTCTCACGCTTCTCCTTTGAAGGTGGTGTCCAGGTATCTGAAGCTGAATAGCCTATTGTACCCCCCATGAGACACATATTTCCCTTATGGACATTAGCATATGGTGAAGGATAAGTGGCAGCTTGATTGAGCTCATTATTGGCCCAACTCTGCCAAGATTGATCAGCACTGGGTTGGAATTCCACAGTGCACTGGATGCCACAAACAATCAGAACATTTCCCTCAAGTAGCAACATCTCATCTGAGTGCTGCAACCAAAGATCTTCCATGATAGGATCTTTCTCCCCTATGCTTAAGCAGTGCAATAAATACTGATATTCTCTACTACGAACCCGGTCTCCAAAATTCCAACAAGTCAGCGATCCTATCGACATGCTTAATTCACTTGTTTCTGGTGCTCCATCATCTGAAAACTGAAATATAAAATGAAAATGATTGTCATTAAACCATATTAACTTTTTCTTCAAGTGTGGCAATCGTAAGTGTAGATCAAGAATCATAAATATAAGTCCCGTGACAGTGCGTGACACACCAGGAGACCCGGGGATTTGACACACATAACCTATATCTAGACTTTTAACAAAGTTGTCCACTTTTTCATCATTAACTATTTTAGGCAATGAAATATTTAAGTCCTTATGTTTAATACACCTGGGCAACCATGTCTCCTGTGAGGGATCAAAAACAGAACTTTGGGTTTTGCAGACAATATTAAATTTACGTCTAGAAAGATGATTGTGGTATTTCATGGCCACAGCTTGCTTCAAAGCATCTTCGGATTTGTTAAAATTACCTGCAGCCCTACCAAAAATACCCTGTAAATATTTCCCCCTCTTGTACCCACTTATCAGTTTATCCATTAATTCAGTTGATGCATGAGATGTAAGGTAGTCCCAAGCACCATATAGTGAGCCTTCTTCCCCACCATGAATAAATTGCAAAATATTTCGTGTCTCTTCTTTACGTCTAAATCTAGTACTAGAGTTTCTGTTATTGATCATCTCATAGGTAGTTGAAGTATTTTGCCGTCTAGTTCGTGCGTATCCTTTTTGTTCCAACAAAACCTTGAGTTTCTCATATTTTTTATTTATTTCTTCCAAAGCCTTTTGCTTTTCCTCCATCTCCCAGTTTAATTGTTCCTGCTGACCTTTAGTATCCTCTAGTTTTTGTGCTGTGGGGAAATGAAAGCAAAATATCAATTTAATTTAAAATATTAAATTAATTTAAATCATATAAATATTTCAATCTTCTGCTCTCCCCTCCCCATACTCCCTCTTTGACACAACCACTATGTTAAGCTTATATCCAGATCGATCTGTTTTCAAAATAATGTACAATAAACTTACACTACAGCCATGAATTATTTGCACACTCTTGTTTTAAATGAGTGCCCGAAGGGTCATGCAACAAAACATTAAAAATAATTGCTCACCGATTTCCTCCCTTGTTGTTTCCATGCGAGAGATCTCTTCCTTCGATTCTCTTTCTCTTTCTTTAAGCTCCTCTTCTTTCTCGTTTACACGGGCTAATTTCTCGGCAATAACAGCCTCTTCTTTTTCACTTTGCTCCCTGAAGTCACGCTTCATTTTATTAACGACTTGAGCCCTTGAATGTACCCAAAATCTGTTGGTGACTTCTCGTTTTGAATCACATCTGCCACTGTGATTGTCTTGCTTTCCGCATTTCCTGCTCTTCTTACAAAGACGAGTCTCTCTAAAATGGCGAAAAATGAAAAAAACTGGCGCAATTGACTCAATACAAAGAGACCGTTGGAAAGCGAAGATCCAACATGGCGTCCTAAGCTTAACCACTGATCAAAACACAGGTTTAAACATCGTTTTCTTACCTTGTTCCACTAGCTTGTTCTCCCGAAACGGACGCCATGATAATCAAACTTTGTTCTGAATTCGGGAATGCCTGGGTTTCAGGGGGTAGCAAAAAGTTACATGCACATCATGTACTAGGAGAGGGTAAAAACGGACATTTTAAGCGTTTACCGTAGAAAGTATACAAAAGAAAGGAAGACTTCCGAACTTAAATCTTTTATTTCTGTCCTCCTCTAACTTACAAACCAAAACCTACTGCTGAAGACCATCTCAGTGTGAGTTTAAACCCCAAACTGAAGAAAATGGTGCCTCAATTGAACTTGAAATTTAGGGAAAACAACAACTTCTCTGGCTCCCCAAACAGCCTCGTAAAATAGTAAAGACCCCCCTTTCACTGATTTTAACCGCGGGAGGCTAGGGAAGAAACTTTATTTGCAGGGAGGGGATGGCAAACTGACTGTACAGAATTTATATATATTCCAACGCTAACAACACTGATGCTTGCCTCCGCGTGGTCACGTGACCACGCCATGTCTGTGGGAGCATTTTGCTTAGCAACCGACCATCGTGTTTGTAGCAGGCACCCCACTGTGCTATCGGGTATTTTTTAGTTTGACTGTTTCCGAATAGCTCCTAAATATATCTCTATTCGTGAGGCCCAGCATGTTTTTTTTTTGGGGGGGGGGGGGAAGGCTAAGGTGGGGTATTTGGTCTTTCGAAGAATGACCTATTTAGAGCCCTTCTGTTTTCTCCACTCAGAAGATTGTCCAGCGTGCGATTGAAATGAAAATAGAGGGCCTTTTTTAACTTATCCTCAACCTCTACCCCTCAAGTTACAGCGGAATTAATTTAAAATTTGCTTCTATAACTAGTAGATGTACGCACATTCGTCATCCCCAACCAGCGAAAGTGTATCACCGGCTACACATACTCAACTCAGTCGTCCCTTTAGGTCAACTCCTGTATAAAATAATTATTGTGCGAGTAATCCGTGATTTTTGCAGCGTAAAAATTCCTATTTTACCGCATAAAAATACCGCTAAAAATAACGCAAATGCCGGAGTGCCGGGAGAATGGTTGTAATGAGTATGTAACAAAATAGATTTTGCTTTCTCTGAACTTTTGCTTAATTTGTCGATCAGACATTTTGCAAAACCTTGCTAATCAATACCTGCGTACGTGCCACACCCAAAGCTGTCGAAGCTTTTACTTTGTATCTCCCTTTAAGAAAGTGTCTTACACACAGGCATTTACGGCTTCTTGCCAAACTTCATGTTTTACAAGCTTAACGCACTGATCCCGCATGCAGAGTGCAGAACGCATACGTAAAAGATAACTATGTTCACCAAATCTAAAATAGAGCATCCGACCAATATGCCGAAGGTCACGGGTTTGTTTCGAGCCGTGGGGTCTTAGAACACCTCGAAATCTCACACCAAGATATTTCTTTTCCAAAACAAATTGAAGCAAATCATTCATTACGTTGGTACCTTTTGATGATCGGCAACAACATTGCGATTTAATATGGATATATAAAATAAATCATGAACCAAATTAGAAGACTGTTAAGGACACAAATCTATAGGCGGGATCTGCCAGGAAATGATTGAGACATTTGGTATGCTGATAAAACTGCGAACCTACAATGCCCTCATGATGTAAAGCCTGCCTAGCTGGCGGGATTGTTTGCGCAAAGTTCGAGCGGCGGATCCGCGAAGGAAATAGCCGCGTAAAGTAGCTTGATCAGGGCAACATTGTTCATGTATCTAGTTGGTAACCGACATGAAATACTGGGAATTAGACATCGTTAGACTGGTCGCTACAAGACATTTCAATGGAATTTAAAGCTACTGTAGTTGCATACAGTTTCCTTGCAATTTTTATCTTGAAAACTTACGTTTTCCTTTATTTTAATATATAATTCATGGTTTTGACAGGATGGCCTTTATTACAAGTTAAAATAAACTGATAATTGTATTGTTCCGGCTTAATTTATTTTTAATTCCGTGTCAAAAACAAAACAAAGGAAGAAAAAGGATCGAAATAAGTGTTTGCGCGCGGTCGTAAGAAAAAAATTTTAATTAGGATATTGCCTAATAATTCGGTATCGATTCAGCAGGCTCCCGGAAACCAGTGTTATACGGAAAGCAAGCAAGCAAGAGAGCATAAATGAACAAGGAAATTTATACATCTCTTTTGTATGCAATATCTGCTCTGACCGCGCGAGAACCATCACTTTTAACCTCTCGCGCGGTCAGAGCAGATATTGCATACAAAAGAGATGCATAAATTTCCTTGTTCATTTATGCTCTCTTTCGTTTGGGTTTGGTCAAATCATAAGGTCGTTTCTTCGTTCATTTTTATCGGCCTTCGTTGATATCAAAATACTCCGGTTTACACGTATTACAAATGAGCTGACTTTCTGAAATGTAATTTCATCTCTACCAGGATCGATTTCCAGCGACCTTTGCAACAAATCAAGGGGATTGAGCTTGGCCTTGGAAATAAATTTCGAAATAACTTTACACACTTATTCAGGTATGAGCTGCGGACTGAACTCTCTGCCACGACTGTAGCTGAGTACTGACACCTTCTCTCTTTTAAAATAAAGAATCTTCGCCAGTGCACATAAAAGCAAATTGAATTATTGCAATAAGATTGCACAGGACGCATAAACTACGCATTATAAGCTCACCTAATAAAAGCCTGAAAGCTTTTGTTGTTGTACCTTCACTGGCTTCGTAGCTGAATTCAAAAATCTCCTCACATTCGTTCCGATGTCACTCGAGAGATGAAATAACGAGAAATAACCAGATTCCAGGAAAGCATTGGGTATGGACTGCATTGGGTTACATACATATGACAACTGACGAAAACAGGGAATTGAACTCTACATCTACCCTAATGGCAAGATCGCGAGATTTTTCGCACTTTCGTGGACAGCCTGGCTGGCTGTCAAAAGGTCAAAATGGGCCACTACCGTGTTGTACCCTTATCAAAAGATACACAAAGAAAAGCAGAAAGTGTTTAAAAAAAAACCGGTAACATCGCGAAATCATGAGGTCACAGGAGTGACACCGCTTCACTTGGACTAGCATCATGTGATCGCAGTGTGAGACTACATGGCACCAAAAATAACACCATTTTGCGCATGTGGGAGTGAAAATAAAAACACTGTGCTAAATTTAGTCCTTAGGTGATTGATAATTTCCAGTATGGAATACACCGGAAGTGGTGGATTACGTCGTTCCCATGTTGCGATCTTTCCTCATCATCCAACGCGAGCCGGGTTTGTGGGTTGTTCTAACAGACAGGCTGCGAGAGAGGTAGTCTCTGCCATGCGTCCAGATAGTGAGGAATGGCGCGAAAAGGGAAGGGAATAGAAAAGGAGGCTAAAGAGAAGAGTTCACTCCCTCTCTTCCTTCAATCTCCTCTCCTTGCTATTTCCCTAGTTCACCACTGTCTAACGGCCTGAAACAGACTACAAGGGAGTTGAAGCCAGCGCCCGAGGGAAAGACGGCTGGGTAGCAACGAAATATAGCACACAGTAAATCTGTAAAAATCTGAACCCGCAAACGGTAGTGATTGATCATTCCACTTGGGAACTTCTGTTGACTGCATAACAGATGGTTTTGAGCCCGGGTTTAATGTGGTGCCAGCTCCTGATGACTAGACTTTAGAGCCCCACATTGTGAAATTTTGTTAAGTTGCTTGACCAAGTCAAAAAAAAATTTCTCATAACGAGTTTTCTTTACCGCGTTTTAACCGTCCATAAACGGGGGCCGTCAGGATATGAACATTCCAGCTGACATTCGCTCCACGTGTACGTCCGATGGCCCGAAAAACCACCTGTTTTCAGACAAGGCTACAACAGACGAGGAAAAGCTCTGTTTAAAAGTAAGGTTTTGGGTGAAATTAACCGATATCGATACAAGCAAGTGTAGTAGTTTTCAGGAAACGTTTGACCAAATTATACCCTGGCTCCAGAGGCCAATTGAATATAAATAAGCAGAGACAGGAGCACAAAAAAGATACGCGCAAAGGTTGACTCAAGGATATCGGAGAGATGGAGGCTCCGAGTAATGGGCTCCTGGTAGGGATAATCAGCTGCATCGCGGTTGGAAGTAGTCGAGAGTTGAAGCCAACGCCCGAGGGAAATAAGGTCGGATCGTAAAGAAATATGGCACTCATAAAAATCTCCAAAAATTTGAAACCGCAGATATATTCTATTATTCTCCGCCCTGCCCCGCAGCCGGGCACAGCGGAGAATAATAGAATATTTGCCTGCGGATGAAGTCAGGAAAAGCAAAATACCGATGATCTCTCAGGTGTCCGGTAACAAAAAAACTTCCTCTTCCGTTGTGGTGTTGACTAACCTTATGCTTTGGCAGATGCTCCTGAGCAAGCATATTCGGAAGAAGTTAAGCTTGAGTGCAGTGAAAAATAATCTTTTAAGACTTCTTAAAAAAAGAGAGACAAGCAAGAGGAATCTCTTTTTTAGGCTAACGGAATCTTGATTCCCTTAGACAGTTAAAGTTCTAATTTTCAAACATCATCTTTAATATGCCAGGGAGAGTGTAATGACGGAATCGAACTCAACATCATGGGTGATTATTTTAAACAAGGTCAACAGCTAATTAATCAATCGATTGATCGATCGATATGGATACTTTTATTTACTACCTAACACGATCTCCTGCCGGTGAGTTTACTAGAACTTTCTGCGGAAACTGAAGTGTCTGTGACAAATGACTTTTGTTTTCTGTTCTAAATAGAGATTTCATCATACGCTAAATGGCCCGGTTTGAAATCGGATTTACCCTAACCCAGGATAAAAAGTTAGCGTACGAGTTTCAAAAAGCCGTTCATTGCCAATCATAGTTGAGGAAGATTTAACTGAAGCCACTGACAAATGGAGGACAAAACATTTTTTGCAAGAAAATATAACCATTTACTAAAAAAACGGAATTCGATGTTGACAGTAATCGACAAATTATACGGGGAAAGGTTGAAAAGATATGATACGCAATTTTTCTCTCGATCCTGAGTTCGATCTTTCATGCGTCAATGGTTTCGAAAAAAAAAAGGTGTTTCCCGTTTGTAGTCAGTTGTTGACTTGTTGACAGTGATAATTCTGGATTTTTATTTCCTGAGTTTACATCAGTCTTAGTGCAAGGATATAAAAAGCACAAGTCATATGACAAGGAAATTGGTAAACCGTTTCAGCTTTCCGTCGCCTAGTGACTGGCTGTAACTCCAGTCGGTCCACGCTACTTCCTAGTAAGCCAAGAACTCTCCGGAACTCAGTACTAAGCCGTTGTTCGAGTTATAGCTGATCAGGTGATTGGTTTAAAATTTGCTTTACAAAAGCTGCCGAACACCTCACAAATTTGCCCTGCAAATTGTTTCTTCCGGCTACACATTCTCGAGTTGCACTTGGTGAAAAGGCTGCTTTTCAGATCGTGGCCATGCGGCGCGGAATGAGTTACTTCAAACGCTACAAGATTGGAAGCAATCTCAACCGGATTCAAGAAGGAGCTGCGCTGCGATAGCGAACCACCCGCTACTTCCTGCATCACGACTCGGGCTTTGACTCAATCCCGCAAAATGAGAGATTTAATTTGATTTAGCAGAAATCGTGTCAAAGGCACCCAACGAGAAAGTGTAAGCAAAATACTTCAAATACTGTTTTTTAATTCCTTCTATTGTTTTAATGCCTTTGCAAGGGTTATTTGTATTGGCTGACGCAGTTTGATCTGTTCGGATTCTTAAGCTGAAAACTTTAAGTCGCAGAAAATGTTAGCGGCAGAATCTCATCAACAGGAATTTCTAGGTGCTGTTGGCTTTCAGAAAATACTAGCTGATCTTATTTTTACTCTAAACAACATATTTGCTCCTTAAAACAAAAGGAATTGGTTTACCCATGATACGAACGTTTGAGATGACATTTCGCCTAAGAGCCGACTCTAGCATTTCATCACAATTAAATCCAAATTTCTGAGATGATTAGGGTCTTCGGAACAGATATTCCACAGAAATGATCCGTTGAGTGTCCCTGTCGCGTTGAGAAAGCTTCGTTCGATTTGAAGCACACCCAAGTTGTTTACTAAACAATTCATGTCCATGGTCATTGCATAATTTGTACCATGCCTGCATGCACATGGGATGAATTTTTATGTTAACTACACCATAGCGTTGGTAATTTGTAAAAAGTACTGTATCTTCCGAACCCCTCCTTCTGAGGACGATTCAAGGAACAAATAATACGCGGAAATAGATAGACGCTCCGGGAAACAGCAATAGTTCAAGAACAAAGTTAAAAACTTAGAGTCCGTGATACGTAAAAGTTTTTCTTACCTTTGGGCTTTAAGCGTGAACAGTCACGCTGTGAGTTTTTTCCTCACTAACTTTCAACGCCTTTTACCTACAATGTTTCAGGTAGACTTGAACGATGGGCGAACTGTGCTCAGAAGGTATAGATGGTGCTGTTCCTGCAATTTAAGCGGCCGATGTAAATGTTGTTCGGCAACAGCTTTATTTAAGGCTGGTGATATTTAACACCTCTATGATGGAAGAGCTTGTGATTGGCTGTAATTAAGATCGATTCCTTCTATAACAGCAATTAAATGAATAGCTCAATTGAAATAGTTTTCCGGTTTCATTGTTTTTGCTTTTTAGTGATATAAGTTAGTAAGCAGAAACCTAGCAATTTTCATGTTTTCAATTGAAGACAACTGATTGTTAATTCCGTGAAAATAGAGCCAACCGGTTTTGGAATGACATCTGAGACACTGTTTCCGCGTAACTACAGAGAAACGGTGCAGAGATTCTGAATGCGCAGCAAACGGCAACTAGCTGCATGTGCTAATGAACACAGGATCCAAAAAGAAGATATATGAGACAGTGTACGACTAGTACCGTTTATAGAAACGTATTCGCGGAAACGCTGAATCTAGTGATTGGCTAACGAAACGCATACGGAGTACGTACACCTCTCATGGCATTCGAGGAACCACAACAAAAGAAACAATTTGACGACTTTATTGAAGGTATCAACGCTCCACAAGAAACCATGGGCAAGTATAATTACATCAATACTTGACTTCTAATCCTAAAAGATGCGTCAATGACCTTTGGGTAACAAATAATTCCCCGGGAGAAGACGGATTTAATAAAAGGTGTTGACTGCCTTCAGTGATTATATGCTGCTAGTGACCATGGTGGCGTATAAGGAAAATATGAGTGGATAAACGGTATGCGTAGAGTCTTTAGTTTCTTCTCAAATGCGTCCAACTCGCAGAAGCTTCAATTTTTCTTTTCGAAAAAAAAAGAAAAACCGGATTGGGTGGAACAAAAAAACCCAAAACGCTTGCCTTGTATCAGGCGGAAGAAGTGTTAAGTTATGTTTTCTTTTCATGGTAACAAGGTCAAGCATTAAACTTGCTCAGAGGCTTGGATAAGTAGATTATAGTGAGCCTATACCAATGACTCAAGCATTAAAAGCATCCCCCAGTTACTTTTCCGGCAGCTTATAATGGACTAAAATAACTTCTCAAATGCGGTTACGTAAACCTTGCCCTGTATTAGAACGTCTCCCCCAGGGATTACCTAACTGACCATAAATACAGGTTTACCCGTTTCATGCAGGTTTGACTGGATTAAAAAGAAATCAACGAAAGTCGGATTTGAATGAAGTCGGCAACCGGAAGACGCGCCTAAGAAGAACTGACTAGAACTACAGCGTCTTTTACCGGCTATTTGGGGTCAAACATGGTCCTGTTCTTATAGCACCCACTTACAAAGTGACCGTTTAACCCACATGAAGATCAGAGGCGGCGAAACGTTTTGATACGTGGGGAGGGGGGGGGGGTAGGGAGCTCATCGCACATCAAGCCAAGCACATCCCCTTCTCAAATTTCCCAAAATGTCCTTTGCGTAGTTGGTTCGTTGGCACAAGCGAACCTCTTTGCAATCTAAGCAGTGTCCAGTGTGTCCGTAATCGATTTGTGACAATGCATAATAAGGCAGTTGTTCAGACGATCCTGCTTCATGGTGCTTCTTAGGTAGTTCTTGAGTCGTCGGAGGACAGAAAATGTACGCTCTGAAGTCGCCGATTCCACAGGGAATGTGAAATACAAACCGCTTCTGTCTAGTTTAGTGGAAAAATCCAGAAGTTGATTGGCTTCTCGAACACAGGCCGAAGTTGTTCAAAAAAAGTCCTGCAACATATTATTTCGCCACGCGCGATTCTGATGAAACGATCTGTGAAAAGATGATGAGACGGAATATTTTGCCAAGCCAATTTTATGCTGCGCTAGCGATATTTTCGGCACCGAAACAGGGGGGGGGGAGGGGGGAAGCGTATGTTGAGCGGCTCATCACACGCACGTCACGTTTCTGAGCAGATGATTTTCACGTGCGCTCGCGTGCTCTTTTCGCTCGATTATCATCCTAAGCGGAAAAAGAGCTGCTCGTAGTCTACCTGTGCTTGCGTTTGTGCTTGCAGCGCCAGTGAAAACCAATAAATTAATTATTTTCTGGGGACTTTTTCCCCCCGTCTTCATATATTCAAATAGAGATTTCCCGATTCAATATGGCACTAATAGTACCAAGCAATAGCACCAACATTACAATATTACAAATTTTGGAGAATTTTGGCATTTTCCGTGGCTTACTGCGGCAAAAATTCCAAAATCTTAAAAGTATAAAACGTGTTAAAGCCGTTCCGGTACAAATAGGGGACATCGTAACTTGATCAAAAATAAAACACAAAAAGCGGTAATAAACATTGTAAACTTACGCATTTTTGTATAAACTTGACGTTTCGTATGCTAGTCAACATACATTTTCAAAAGTGACCGTTAGCCGTTACAATTTTGACAAACCTTTTATACAATAGTGATAAGGGGTCTGGAACCAAGATTAAGAAAACCATCTTAACAGTGAATCTATAAAAAGCTACAGCTAATTAACAAAGTATACAGAAACGTAACCCACGTGCTAAAACGCCTTTCTCAGTCTCAGTCAAGACCCGACGGGAATAGTTGAATATGATGTCATCGTTGTTTAAATTTGAAACTTTAGGGATTCCAAATTTACGTTTCAGATTATTGAACTTCTTTTCAAGCTTGCTTGAATTGCGCTCTTTGATCTTCAAAGCCTTGGTTTCAATAACAGAGCAAACGTGGTTGTAATCCAGCAGTGACAAACTGGTCTTCAGTAACGAAAGTGCTGATTCATAAGACCGTTGGAAGTTGCGACGATCAGAAGCCTTTTGGGTCAACTTATAATTCAACAAGTCCTCCTTGAATCGGCGACATGCTCTTGTTTGATGAAACTCTTCTTTGCTAAGCTTGAAATTGAGGAACTTAGGGAAAATGTGGAACAACTTGCACTTTTGTAAGAAACCGATATCCAGCGATGTTTTGCTGAAGCGTGATAAATTCTTCTCATAGTCTCTATCTTCAACGTTTGCTGGCCATACCGCTCAAAAACTTGAAAATGTATGTTGACTATAGCATACGAAACGTCAAGTTTATCTAAAATGCGTAAGTTTACAATGTTTATTACCGCTGTTTGTGTTTTATTTTTAAATAGGGAACAGTTCATTTTTTATGAGGTAGGGGGGGGGCTGGTAGGATTTAAGGGGGGGCACGCCAAAAATATGGCTTAAAAGGGGGGGCAGCCAAAAAAATGTGGTGTCTAAAGGGGGGGTCACCAAAAAAATTGCCTTTAAATTTAGTAGTGACAGCATCTGCAATAATGCAAACATCAGTGCCAGAAGGCCAAAAATAGTGTTTCTAAGGTTCTGAAAATTCAAATTTTCCCGGGGGAGAATGCCCCCGGAACCCCCTTCTTTATTATACACCCAAAGGCAACTCTACCCCGCCAACTATTTCATTACAAAATACAGCCGGGGGAATGTCAACTCTTTTTGGTCTCTGCTGGCCTGATTCTTAAACAACTTAACAACTGATAACTGTATCCAAACTGAATTGAATTGTCTGTTTATGTACTTCAGAATGCAGCAAATTGCATTAGAGCATCTCTAGATTTTCAAAATTTTCCGGGGGAAGATACCCCTGGAAACCCTACCAGAAAATTACCTTTAGCGCTCGCCAATAAAGACATCTACTCCTGTAGGACTTGAGTGTTAAAATTGGCTGTTTGGTAAGTTTTAGATTTACTTTATCATTTTTTTCTTTTTTTTGTTTTTGTTTTTTTGGGGGGGGGCTCAACTCAAATATTTAGGACTACAGGGGGGGACCAGGTAAAAAATTTCTAATGTAGAGAGGAGTTCATTATATTTTACAGGTACTACCCATCAAATCCCACCAGCCCCCCCCCCCCACCCCTACCCCATAAAACATGAACGGTCTCTAGCTCAAAATCACGTCTTCCTTCCCGCCCACAAGTCAGGCCTGTCTTCAGTATGTTGAGTTCGTCACTGACTATTCCGGCCCTGAGAGAAATAGAAGACTATGCAAGGACTAAGCTGAAAGATTGGATTGAATTTAAAGTTTTTAAACTTGTTCCAATAAATTCAGTATCAGTTAGAAACACTGAGAAACCATTCATGAATGCAAATCAGGGGAGTTCCTGCCTTTACGCGAAATACGCAAGTGCGTACCAGAATTTCCCGACCTTAATGTGATATTTCTTTACTTCATGGTTTATAATACAGAAGAAAAGAAAATTAAGAACTCATATAGATAAGGCGATAAGGTAAAAGTTGTGCAATTTCAATATTGGCATTTTCTTCAACATAGTTGCGGAAGAGTGCGTCTGTGCGCATTGTATTCTCTCTTCCAGTTCCAAGAAACCATTAAAAGCGCGACTTATTTTCTTGGAAATGTACATGTATTCCAGTACTTATTTTCTTTGCAATGGATTCCAGTTAGTTGTAGACTTGTTGTTAGTGAAAACTGAGTCATTAGGTAGCGATTAGAAATTCAAAATCACCAAAATTTCCGCTATTGGGATAACTACAACAACCGTATCTGCACTAACAGTTACTAGTATCTCCAGAAACATCTTCAGTAACAAAACACGATGAAACCTTACAGCAGAAGCAAACTATACAATAAGGAGGAATTCGGTGCTCGTTTCAAACGCGACAAAACTGACAGCCGATCTCTTATCCATGAGTTTTCACTTTCATCTTTTACCTTTTTCTCGACTATTAATCCGCCGGGGATTACTGATTTTCTACCCAATTTTGTACCCAGTTCTCAGTATTCTTCTTAAAGTGCCTGAGTCTACTGCTACGACAGAGTGTCCCCCCCCCCCAGTTTAGTACCTTGTGCAGAGGTTCTTGAAAGCCTATACGTGCGAGCTCAAGCGATCAGAGTTGAACTGAACGGCTCTCTTCTCTGGTGCTTACGCAGACCTATAGAGACACTCCGATTGACACCGAAAGTTTAGTGCGAGAATTTTGCGCTGGGAATAGTAGGTTAGCTTTTAAATTGTAGTTTTCGTATGTCTAATTGTCTCGAATTAATTTTCATTTACATAGGAAATAAGTGCTATTACGTGACGGAAAAGACTGTTATAGACCAAACATCAGAATAATAGAGTTATCAAAGAAGTGAATCCTTGCATCCAAGGCCAGACATTACAAGATAATACATGATTTCATAGTCCAATCAGAAGTACCATTTATGCACTTAACGTTTACTACATGTAGTATATTTCATGTAAAACTGACTGTTGTGCGTGCAATTATATTCAGACAAGAAATCCGGACACTGTTGGAATTAGCGCAATTAGCCGATGAGAACGAGAATACAACTGAAACAACAAATTGTATTTCTGACTGCAAACATATGTGTAGCTATGTTTGTCTCCCTCCGGCTAAGTATCAGCCTGACTTTATGCGTACTCGCAAAAATGTCTGGGAACGCCCCTGCAACTTTAGTGCGAAGACCTGTAAATCGGAAATCTGGAATAAAACATTTTCTTGTGACGAAAATATAGGGAAAATATTTTACATCAATTTTGGATACAAACATTCTATTTTTCTAAGAGTAACCTTGATTTTTTCGCAATATCTCTCATCTCATCTCTGATCAAGAGCCATAATCGGGGATGGAGACCGTAACTAACTGCCATTTTCAGTATTGGCGTTGGCCCCATCGAAAAAGACAAATGTGCTATTTTTAGAAAAAATTGCGCCATCGCGCGTGACACACGCGCGTGTGTGTTGCGAGGACTCCGCGCAGAGAAAAACAAACAAAATGGCGTCGGAAATTACCTTTGTTGGAGATAAATAAATTCAATTTCTGTCATCAGTGTCACTTCCTAATTTGAGGCAAGCCCTTGGGGAGAACTTTCTGGATAGTGACTCTGGATATGAGGATTATACAAGTGATTCCGATGATGGCAGTGAGAATATTTTAGAAAAATCCTGTGGCGAAGATGTGTCGGACATGTCGGACGAGGAATTACCCGTTAGACGGAAGAAACGTTTTACGGGCAAAAATGGCGTCGAACTACGAAAAAATCAGTTGAAGGCGAATCAGGCAGAAAAAGGGAAAATACATCTCAAATATATATTTCCTCTGAGGACGTACAGAGATTGGAGGGCAGCCGCAAAGACTGTAAAATGATTTTCCAAGCACGTACTGAAGAAAAGTAACGCACTGATAAATCGTTGTCACTTTTTTCACTGCAAGAAAAATAGTAACATATATTCAAATACCGAGTCAGCAAAGAAAATGTCTGTCGAGATTTCTCAGCGTATGTTTTCTGAAATAATGCCCGCCTTCACCGAAATGGCCGAAATGTTTATAATGAAGACCAAGAATAGTGAAAAGCGCGCCTTGTTTTCAATCAAATGCTCTCGTGGTGCGTTATCAATCGTCGACAAAATAGAGAACTGGAAAAACACCAAGAGAAAAAAAACTACTTCCGTCGATGAGAAGGAGAAAGATGAAGTGAAACTCCATGCTGCTCTGGTACTTAATATTACTTTCTGGGCAATTTACGAACCTAGGAAAACCAATATTGTTTGACATCAGCTTGCCGCGGGAGGGGCGGAGTAGCTTTCTTTCTCACCTCTTCCTCACCTCAAACTAAGGGTGCATTCTTTTTGGTCTATTCTGGCTATTCTTATTCTGGTTTAGGAATAAAAGAATACAGGGAATTTCAATTTCGAAAAGAACGCTCCTTCTGAAAACGGAATACCCATGGCGGAGGTGACCTAAGAACTACTATGTCTGCACACGCGGGCGGCCGCGTAGGATTTCCCGCCAAAAATTTCCCAAAAGAACGCGTATTCTGGCTATTCCGAGTAAACCGTATTCCTTTCATTCTGTTCATTCTGCTATCGGGAGCAGAATGAACGGAATGATATTCCGTTCATTCCGAGAACGGAATTGCTCCCAAAAGAACACAAATACTGTCTATTCCGAGTATTCCTAATCCGGAAAAGTCCCAAAAGAACGCGCTCTAAGTTTGCCGTAGAATAAATATTAACAACAGGAGTGAAAGAAAACAATAAGTTCTTAAAATCGCACCAAGAAGGTACGCCCTCATTGTTGTGAAAGTATTCAAACACTTTACTCTCAAAGAAGATGCGACATTAAGATTCCTTTTTCATATTTCTTTTATAATCCGTTCGCGCGAGGAACAATGAAAAGAGACACTACACCTATTGTGATTGTCAATTGTCTGATATACTTGATGAAACAACTAAATCATTTTTCTTTTACAAAAAGGCCCTAAGGGATTTAGGTCAATAAAACACGCGGCAACGGCCATTGTTTATAAGATTGTTTTGTTTTTGTCAATGTAACGTTTGAAAAGGCTGGAAGACGAGTAATACCTGAAAATATCGGACGACTCAACAGCCGTAAAGTAAAAACTTTCAAGAAAACACAATGACTGACTTCGATGAAATCATTGATTTAGTACGAGGACCGCGGTTTACTCTCATCGAGTGGCTTCAGAGGCGCTATTTGCTGCCAGATCCTCTTCACTGTGCCCAGTGCAATCAAGGCATGGAGCTAACCGACAGGAACGTTAATCATGTAGATGGATTTCTTTGGTAGGTAGTGTATTGAGTCCTCCCAACTAAAAAAATATAAGGCTGGTTTTCATATGAGGGCTACGATCGCTGTCATCGATTGGATCCCAGAAAAAAAAATCCAGCGAGCGTAGCGTTCATCTGGAAACAAGTTTCACAGATCGTCGGGATTGCAGCAGTTATTGCAACGACAATCGCCGAGATTGGTTGCTGTTCGATCTGGTTTCCATTGGATCGATACGACGGCTCTCGGCAACCGTTAAAAAAAATGCCAGCGATCTGAACGAACGTGGCGATCCATGATAACGAAACGGCCATAATTACAACTTAAGTCTATCTCAGAAGTCGTTATCCCAAAGATAGCTGCCACTGCTACGATTGTTTAAGAGTCGTTTCCATTTAATTACGCGATCGCTGAACTTTTTTTTTTCGGCGACCGCGGCGATCTTAGCGATCATATAGAATCTTTATCAATATACCAATAAAACCAGCCTGAATGTGTCAGGTCGTTTCGCTACAGGTCCATTCTATACAAGCCTAGCAGTTTCGATCCATCACAACTTGTTTCAATACAGCAGTTAGACTATACTTACTTTATTACGTTCTAATTTCTATTTCAAATTAAGTTTAATTTTCTTTCTAACAACTTCCGACTTACCTTATCCGACACGTGTAACAGAGTACTTTCAGTATCGCGATAAAAGAGTTCAAAGTTGTATAACAACTTAATTCAAACAAATCGTCAGAATTTTAAAATAATAGAGGAAAGGAAATGTGAAAGCTAATGACGAATCCGATGCCGAAAGAAGGGTCGGACATTTCCAACCAAAAATTATGTTTTCCGCGCAAAACATTACTAGTTCCACCCAAGTTGTGTGAACCAATTAATTATAAAATAAACATTAAAGTCCGATAGTCATGAATAGTTTGCTTTAATGAAAATGCCCAAAAATCAAATGGTAGACTTAACGAATGTTGCTGTCACTCCGGGTAACCCTTTCACTCCCTAGAGTGCCTAAAAACAAAATTCAAGACGAATCCCAAATTTCATTTTGAAAAATACTAAAATATAAATAGTACCATGTGAAAGTACTCCTGAAGAGGTTTCATTTGAATAGTCACACCATAGGATTTTATCCACAGACTGAGAAGTGAGAATCACCGTTAATGTCTCCATAGCTGACTCTGGGAGTAAAAGGGTAAAGGGAGGTACCTCCTTTTGTTAGTTCGCATCAAGGTCCGAGATATTCGGGTTTTTCAGTGAGGAGTTTGGCTACCAATAGAACGGCATTTTGCGCGATTAACGACTCTGTGGTGAAAGCAGATTTTAGGAAGGGCTATAAGAATAAAAAGCAAAAAATTGGGACAACCACGCATTTCAAGAATCTGAAATTAAGATTTGCAATCATAGAACGAATCCGCACACGACCGAAACAGTTGCTAGTCATTAATATCATGGGTTGACAACAGCTTCGGCAAACCTATGATGTGTTAATGTTAAACTCAGTAATCTGTTTTAGTAAATGTCATAACAAGATTGAAGATTGTTTGTCTTGCCCCGATTTTCCAAACCTCAGCGTCAATGCGTCAACACAGTCCATTTATTTCCTCGATCGTAAAGTATTATGTCAATCACCAAAACGAAACCATTGCCTTCGTCCACAAATCGCTTCGGAATGCAGTCTTCGCTAGAGAAAATGAAAACTATGCATCCGACGCTGACCATCGTGTTGCCGTGGAGAGTATTCTTAAAGCAAATCAACAACACAGCCTTAAACTTCGCAGAGTTAACATCGATTATCAGACACTTACGAAACAACATCGTTGCCCAACACGGTACAGAATTTTACAACCGTTTACATCGAATAGCAAAGCCCATAGAAATCGCTTCAAACCGAGAGACGGGAGTCTCTTCTTACCCCCCCCCCCAAAAAAAAAAACAACAAAAACAAAACAACAACAACGAAATGTTTATTAAACTTCAGGGAACTAAACACCGTGAAAACAGTTTCGCTGTTCCTATCATCAACCTCTCAGATCAAGTTGTCACAGACAACGTTTTACTGACTCTGAACCTGTTGTTTGTACGGCCCATTCTTTTCGCAAACGCAGAAATTTTTGAAGGCCTAATGATCCAACAATGGAGCCCCAATTTGAACAAACAAGTTCATTCTTTTGTTCCAAAACTCTTCCCATCGGGAACACCTAAACCATAATCCTTGACTTTTAATTACTCGAAAACGCTCGGTTTTTTCTTCTGTTAAAGCTTTTTTTGTCTTGAAAGTAGTATTTTTAAATCACCAGTTTGTTCTATGGTTCGCGTTGAATCTATTTGCCTGTTTCGGCAGTTGCTGGATGCAATAACTGAAGATCAAAAAAGTGGTAGTTGTAGGGCAGGCTTACACTGTAATAATTCTTATTATTAAGGCTTTTTTCTTTCCTGTTATCTGTTAAAAGGCGATGCAGAGGATGCAAAAAACGAAGAAACTTGCGAACGAACAGCCTCTTTGAAATATTTCCGAAGATTGCCTTGGGAACTCTTCTCAAGGCCATCTTCTTTTTCACGCAAGACGACCCGCAAGAAAGAATTGCCCGAGCGTTGTCCATAAACAAGAGCCTGGTGTCAAGGATTTGCAGACGATTGCGGGATGTCTGTTCCATGGACTTACAGATCAGACCAATTATACCTTTTGGGGGACCCGCCGTTGTAGTCAAATGCGACGAAAGCAAATTCAACCACAAAGCGAAGGTAAACCCTAAGGGGGATTATTTTTAACAAATAATTCTGCAGTTAAATAGAGCTAAGTCACGACATTATTACTGAGATGGTTATATGCTGGTTCTTAGTGCAATCGTTCATTAACAAAAAATCCTGAATTTCAGTATAACAGGGGAAGGAGAGCGGCACGTGACTCGTGGGTTTTTGGAATAGTATCGACTGAGTACAGTCCGGCTAGAGGGTACTTCCAGGTGGTAGATCGGAGGGATGCAGCCACTCTCCTGCCAATCATTCAACGTAGCGTCCTGCCTGGCACCGAAGTCCACTCCGACGACTGGCCAGCCTACGGAGGAGTGGCTGCCCTGCCAAACGTCAGCTCTCATCATGTTGTCGTCCACAGACGTAATTTTGTCGATCCGCGTACTGGAGTACATACCCAGGAGGCTGAATCCAGCTGGAGCCAACTAAAGCTGGGGCAAAAACGAAGAAAAGGTATACGGAGAGAAGATCTACAGAGCTATTTAGACGAGAGAATGTGGCGCCAGTGGAGAGGGGGAGACTTTAATGTTATTATGAGAAATTTCCTTGCCATTTTGCCCTTGCAATTCCCCACCGACACTCCAGTTATGTGATCGTATGCGCAGATCTCATGTAATTCACCATATTTAAAGTGCGCTTTCACCAAAACTATTTACACGTGATAAAATACGGAAAAATTACCATCATTTACCGTTTTTCTCGAGTAAACACCGGGTTCAAATAAATGCCGGTTCAATTCGGTTTATTGGACGTTTATTGGAGGTACCCACGTTTATTTGAAGCTGAATCTTTATGTTGCTGATTTTCATCAAGAACTATTCATAGCGCTTCAGAAAAAGGGCCCATGAACCACTGCAGCACTTCTGCTCAATTTATCGACAATCAACTAAAGGAAGTTGTCGTAATGTACTCAACGATAGCTATAGTAGTAAATAAACACTGCCGGCCAAAAAACATGTTTAATGGCGAAAATGCGATAAACGATAAACACTTTTTTGAAGCCAGTTTTAATTATTTTTTGATGTAACTTTCCCCAACCATAATCAGCGCTTTTATTTGAAGGCAAAAGATTCTGGAATATTCTTTTGCAATTGCAAAGCATTACAATTGGCTTTCTAAATGCAAATGAAAAAGAGAGTTCGTCGACGCTTTAAGGTCCGCACACACGAGGGGACTTGCCCCTGGGACTTGTCGCTATGACTAGTCCACTGAATTCCCTCCGTGTCAACTACCTGCAGTTTAGACAACACACGTAGTCGCAGAGGCAAAAATTTGTTCCCTACGATCATTTCGTCAATCCAGTTCAAACTGGTTTAAATTCGTGGGACCAGTCTAGGGGACTTACTATGCTTGGTCCCTTCGTGTGACATGTTCGCGTGGGTTATTAAAGTCCCTGTGACCAAATAAAAATCTTTTACTTTTTTTGCCACTTGGCCTGGAGAAAAAATATTGAATTTGCCTGTATCAAGGGATCTTGATCGAACAGTGGCTGTATCAGCAATCTAGTAGGACATGCACTCGAGAAAAAAGTTATCGAAGTTGCAAATGACAATCACTCGTAAAGGTATAGATAAAAAGCGTGCGGTTTTATTGAGCCGATTTGTTTTAATATTTTGCGGTTTACTATTCGGTTTCACTGTTGAGGTTCCCTCTATTTTCACTGCGGCCAAACGTCTGAAGCAGTTTTTTCGTTTCAATCGTAAGATTTATTCCCGATGCAATTGAAACATAAAAAATAGTGGGAAAAGTGCAAATACATTTTATTTGCTCTCAAATTAACGAGTTTCTTTGCCATTTAAATGTTCCGCACCTGAACACAGTTACTTTCACAAACTGCACCGACAGGCTAACTCGGTTTCCCGTTTTCAAACGCTTAGAACCTTATTTAGTAAAGTTCGAAACATTTGAGTAAATCTACAGAATACTGATAAAGAATCAAACTATAAACAGTAAAAATAATTCCCTTATCTTCAAGGTATTTTTCATATTTTTCTCGTTTGACCGCTGTAAAATTCCATTTGTCGTCTTCACGTTTCGGTGAATTTCAGTAAAAGCTAGCGCCCTAAATTTTGCTATTTTGCTGTTAACAGGTCCCCGCGTGTAGAATCTTCAAGGGACTTGTCCCCGCAACTATAGCCCCACTGTGTAAGCATTAGAGAGGACTAGACCCTGCATCAAGTCCATGCGACTAGTCCCTTCGTGTGTGCCGACTTTTAAATGACTGAGAAATTTATTGAAGAAAAAATTTCTGTAATTTTTGTCAGTAATATAATGGCGAGGTGTCGTCGAATTGATTGTTACAAACTATTGTAGGTGCTGTAAACAACAACCAGTTACGTGCAATTGTTATTACCAGGTCTTTAATTATCAAAAAATTGGTTTGCAGTAGATGATTAATGCATGACAGAACTTTTAGTGACCTTAAGTTAGCGTTTCGCCTTTTCTTTTTCACTGGAGAGAAAAGATAACTAATTTTGCATTGTCATTATTGCTTGCTGTTTGATGGAGTTTATCAACAAGAATACAAAGGTATCCGTGTAAGAAAAAAAATATTTGTATGGAAAAATCAATGAATAAATGTTTAACAGGTGTACAGAAATGTGCCGATTTATTGTGTGCAGCAGTTCTAGGTTCAGTTTCCAGCAGTTTAAATGAAAGGACGAAGAAATGATAGATAGGCAATTTCTTTCGATAGGGTCACAGGGTAGGAACAGGGTGAAAATTGGCGTAAATGACATTATCGTGTGCCTTAATATCGTCACGGAAATTTACTATTAAGGGGAAATTAATAAGCATCTTTAGCTGACTGCATTTTCTTAAATGAATGCATAGTAATTGTTGTTTGTAGATTTCCCGCCAAATTTTCCACTCCCGAAGGGGAGTGGGGGAGGGGAGAAAACATGGTGAAAAATAGACTGTTAGAAAAAAAATAAAACCGAACAAAAAAATAAACGAAAAAAAAAAAAGGAAAACCGAGTCCGATTTGAAAATGGAACCCGGTGTAGATATCGAGCCCGGTTTAGATATAGACCTCGATAGAAAAATTCTGCCCGAGTCCGAAACCGCGTCCGGTTACCCAGAAAGCCAAATTGATCCTTCGGACAAGAGGTCGAACCCGATTTCTAAACCGAGTTCGGTTTTTTTTGTTTGAACCCGAGCTCGCTTTTTTGAAGTATCGGACTCAGGCAGAATTTTTCTATCGAGGTCTATATCTAAACCGGGCTCGATATCTACATCGGGTTCCATTTTCAAATCGGACTCGGTTTTTTTTTTAGTTTATTTTTTTGTTCGGTTTTATTTTTTTTCTAACAGTCTATTTTTCACCATGTTTTCTCCCCTCCCCCACTCCCCTTCCGGAGTGGAAAATTTGGCGGGAAATCTACAAGCAACAATTAATATGCATTCATTTAAGAAAATGCAGTCAGTTAAAGATGCTTATTAATTTCCCCTTAATAGTAAATTAAGGCACACGATAATGTCATTCACGCCAATTTTCACCCTGTTCCTAACCTGTGACCCTATCGAAAGAAATTGCCTATCTATCATTTCTTCGTCCTTTCATTTAAACTGCTGGAAACTGAACCTAGAACTGCTGCACACAATAAATCGGCACATTTCTGTACACCTGTTAAACATTTATTCATTGATTTTTCCATACAAATATTTTTTTTCTTACACGGATACCTTTGTATTCTTGTTGATAAACTCCATCAAACAGCAAGCAATAATGACAATGCAAAATTAGTTATCTTTTCTCTCCAGTAAAAAAGAAAAGGCGAAACGCTAACTTAAGGTCACTAAAAGTTCTGTCATGCATTAATTATCTACTGCAAACCAATTTTTTGATAATTAAAGACCTGGTAATAACAACTGCACGTAACTGGTTGTTGATTACAGCACCTACAATAGTTTGTAACAGTCAATTCGACAACACCTCACCATTATATTACTGACAAAAATTACAGAAATTTTTTCTTCAATAAATTCCTCAGTCATTTAAAAGTCGGCACACACGAAGGGACTAGTCGCATGGACTTGTTGCAGGGTCTAGTCCTCTCTAATGCTTACACAGTGGGGCTATAGTTGCGGGGACAAGTCCCTTGAAGATTCTATACGCGGGGACCTGTTAACAGCAAAATAGCAAAATTTAGGGCGCTTTTACGGAAATTCACCGAAACGTGAAGACGACAAATGGAATTTTACAGCGGTCAAACGAGAAAAATATGAAAAATACCTTGAAGATAAGGGAATTATTTTTACTGTTTATAGTTTGATTCTTTATCAGTATTCTGTAGATTTACCCAAATGTTTCGAACTTTACTAAATAAGGTTCTAAGCGTTTGAAAACGGGAAACCGAGTTAGCCTGTCGGTGCAGTTTGTGAAAGTAACTGTGTTCAGGTGCGGAACATTTAAATGGCAAAGAAACTCGTTAATTTGAGAGCAAATAAAATGTATTTGCACTTTTCCCACTATTTTTTATGTTTCAATTGCATCGGGAATAAATCTTACGATTGAAACGAAAAAACTGCTTCAGACGTTTGGCCGCAGTGAAAATAGAGGGAACCTCAACAGTGAAACCGAATAGTAAACCGCAAAATATTAAAACAAATCGGCTCAATAAAACCGCACGCTTTTCATCTATACCTCTACGAGTGATTGTCATTTGCAACTTCGATAACTTTTTTCTCGAGTGCATGTTCTACTAGATTGCTGATACAGCCACTGTTCGATCAAGATCCCCTGATACATGCAAATTCAATATTTTTTCTCCAGGCCAAGTGGCAAAAAAAGTAAAAGATTTTCATTTGGTCACAGGGACTTTAATAACCCACGCGAACATGTCACACGAAGGGACCAAGCATAGTAAGTCCCCTAGACTGGTCCCACGAATTTAAACCAGTTTAAACTGGATTGACGAGATGATCGTAGGGAACAAATTTTTGCCTCTGCGACTACATGTGTTGTCTAAAATGCAGGTAGTTGACACGGAGGGACTTCAGTGGACTAGTCATAGCGACAAGTCCCAGGGGCAAGTCCCCTCGTGTGTGCGGACCTTAAAGCGTCGACGAACTCTCTTTTTCATTTGCATTTAGAAAGCCAATTGTAATGCTTTGCAATTGCAAAAGAATATTCCAGAATCTTTTGCCTTCAAATAAAAGCGCTGATTATGGTTGGGGAAAGTAACATCAAAAAATAATTAAAACTGGCTTCAAAAAAGTGTTTATCGGTTATCGCATTTTCTCCATTAAACATGTTTTTTGGCCGGCAGTGTTTATTTACTACTATAGCTATCGTTGAGTACATTACGACAACTTCCTTTAGTTGATTGTCGATAAATTGAGCAGAAGTACTGCAGTGGTTCATGGACACTTTTTCTGAAGCGCTATGAATAGTTCTTGATGAAAATCAGCAACATAAAGATTCAGCTTCAAATAAACGTGGGTACCTCCAATAAACGTCCAATAAACCGAATTGAACCGGCATTTATTTGAACCCGGTGTTTACTCGAGAAAAACGGTAAATGATGGTAATTTTTGCGTGTTTTATCACGTGTAAATAGTTTTGGTGAGAGCGCACTTTAAATATGGTGAATTACATGAGATCCGGCATACGATCACATAACTGGAATGTCGGTGGGGAATTGTAAGGGCAAAATGGCAAGGAAATTTCTCATAATAACATTAAAGTCTCCCCCTCTCCACTGGCGCCACATTCTCTCGTCTAAATAGCTCTGTAGATCTTCTCTCCGTATACCTTTTCTTCGTTTTTGCCCCAGCTTTAGTTGGCTCCAGCTGGATTCAGCCTCCTGGGTATGTACTCCAGTACGCGGATCGACAAAATTACGCCTGTGGACGACAACATGATGGGAGCTGACGTTTGGCAGGGCAGCCACTCCTCCGTAGGCTGGCCAATCGTCGCAGTGGACTTCGGTGCCAGGCAGGACGCTACGTTGAATGATTGGCAGGAGAGTGGCTGCATCCCTCCGATCTACCACCTGGAAGTACCCTCTAGCCGGACTGTACTCAGTCGATACTATTCCAAAAACCCACGAGTCACGTGCCGCTCTCCTTCCCCTGTTATACTGAAATTCAGGATTTTTTGTTAATGAACGATTGCACTAAGAACCAGCATATAACCACCTCAGTAATAATATCGTGACTCAGCTCTATTAAACTGCAGAATAATTTGTTAAAAATAATCCCTCTTAGGGTTTACCTTCGCTTTGTGGTTGAATTTGCTTTCGTCGCATTTGACTACAACGGCGGGTCCCCCAAAAGGTATAATTGGTCTGATCTGTAAGTCCATGGAACAGACATCCCGCAATCGTCTGCAAATCCTTGACACCAGGCTCTTGTTTATGGACAACGCTCGGGCAATTCTTTCTTGCGGGTCGTCTTGCGTGAAAAAGAAGATGGCCTTGAGAAGAGTTCCCAAGGCAATCTTCGGAAATATTTCAAAGAGGCTGTTCGTTCGCAAGTTTCTTCGTTTTTTGCATCCTCTGCATCGCCTTTTAACAGATAACAGGAAAGAAAAAAGCCTTAATAATAAGAATTATTACAGTGTAAGCCTGCCCTACAACTACCACTTTTTTGATCTTCAGTTATTGCATCCAGCAACTGCCAAAACAGGCAAATAGATTCAACGCGAGCCATAGAACAAACTGGTGATTTAAAAATACTACTTTCAAGGCAAAAAAAGGTTTAAGGTTTAACAGAAGAAAAAAACCGAGCGTTTTCGAGTAATTAAAAGTCAAGGATTATGGTAATTATGTATAATTACCATTAGCTGACAAATAAATGAGCTCGAAAAAATACTTACCGGGCCCGAAAAGTTATCGGGAGTTTCGAGAAACGGGCCCCAGCTCTGATCTCTTACGATCAGTTGCTGGGTGACCTGTGCATCTGTTCAGTTCTTGTTCATTAAGTCTTCCACAGTTCCTCTCGGTCAAAAATAATGGCCTGTTACTTTGGACGCGTGGCATTCATAAATCACTCCACTAAAGTCTCCAAAACCGCCTTTCTTCCTTCTCTAGTCGCCACATTTCGACGTTCCTTTAGCGATATTAACAGTAATCAGATGAATACCGCTGATCTGAGCGACGCTTACAACGATATACTGCAATATGTGGAGCCGAATCTCTTCAGAAACTATGGAGGGAAGACGAAATTTGGGGGCATTATTTCAACAGTGAAATGCCACGAGGACAACGTTCTTGTGAAACAAGCTTTGAGTGAGGAGGGAAACAAGCGGGTGAGAGAAATAGATGTGTCGATGGCTAAAGGGTAGTTCGAAAGTGAAAGCGTTCCATTTAAGCTCGCAAATATCAGCTCCACACCCCTTTGTCAGACAAGGTCAAGGTCTATTTGTATTGGCCAGCAGAGTGTGACTGTGGGAATGATTTCACTTTCGGTTTCGTTAGTTTTGAAAGGTTGTTTACGTCGGTTTTCTTTGTTTCCCTCATTTAAGCCTAAATTTATCAAAAGTTAAATATTTTGGTGAGGCAAAATTACAGTTCCGTGAAATGATCAGTAACTGGTTACTACTGCTGCAAATTGACGGTTCCACTCTTAATTTGGGTGCAACATAAGTAGTCAGGGCAACATATTCAAATTTATTCTGTTACATAATTGAGCTAGTTTGTTAGGTTTCCAACAAACAAAGTTCCAAAATCTAAAAGAGTGTAGGGGCAATGGGAGATGGGAAGATGTAGAGGCCAGGAAATGGAATTTTTCCACCTTAGTGGGAAATGGGAGAATTTAATAAACAAAAGGTGTGGGTGAGGGAAATAGGAAGAGGGAAGGAAGTGCAGAGAACGAAAATGGGATAGGCCGAGGAAGTTTGTTATCGTTTCCCCTCTCCCCCCCCCCCGCTCCTTACCCAGTAAGTTGGTTTCAGTATAAATATTAAACATGTAGGACGTCCACAATAATCTTGTTACAAGAACATGTTCTATGAAGTTGAAGTAATTTGTTTGGTGGGTACACCAAATAATTTGAATGTGCGCCATTTCCTTCCTTATGGTTAAGTTTGGATGTATCCTGTTTACTCTCAGGTCCTTGTTGTTGATGCTGGAGGCTCACTTAGGTGCGGCATGTTAGGTGACAATCTGGCTGCGATGGCTGTCAAGAACAACTGGGCAGGAGTACTAATGTATGGCTGTATACGAGACTCAGAAGAGATTGGAAAAATGGAGTTGGGTGTCAGAGCTCTAGGAACAATGCCACTGAAGTCCATAAAGAAAGGCCAGGGAGAAAGAGATATTCCAGTGCGGTTTGGAGGAGTTACATTTACTCCTGGACACTACGCTTACTCAGATCATGATGGTATCATTGTATCACCGAAAGAGCTAACACTACCTCCACCAAAGTTGTGATGCTTGTTAATGTTTAACTAGACTGTCCATATAAGAAATAAATAATTACTAAGTTAAAAGCAAATAAATTTTACAAGGCATTTAATGCTGGACTGAGAAAAGGTGCTGTCCTCATGATCCGTAAGATGTGCATTGATCAGTGGTGTAGTGGTTAGTCCATGGGACTTTGCTTGGACTTTCTGTTGGAAGGTGGGAGAGTTAATGGTCCAAGGCTTGGTCTCTGTAGCATGACGTTTTGTTTTCTTGGTCAATAATCTTTACTTCACATAATCTCTCTCCACCCACAGATACTCAGGTTCCATTTGGGAAACTGAACAAACTAGCGTCTCATCCAAAGGGGGAGTAATTAATGCTCCTAATCGCTTTATGCTATGGAGACTTGGTTAACCTTTGGCAGTTTAGTTGGGAGTCACCAGGCTCGTGAAGGCTTTATAAATTTACTTGCAATGCACTACCCAGCATTTTGGTTTTCCTGCGTTTGCTGGTACCAATTTGTTGATCGGAATGAAGAGAGACTAAGCAATGGTCACTATGACTGCAGAGACCAGAAAAACAATTCATAAGGACTTCAGCTCAAAACTCAAACACTGCTACCGCTATACATGTACTGCAGCACCTCCATAAATGCTGTAATGCAGTGAGGTTTTCTTGTAAGAAAATTTGCAAAATTCCCCAACTTTTTGTTTTGTCATTACTGGTATTGTCATTGTAGATTGCGAGCAGTCATCCTATTTTCCTCAGATCCTATGCAAATCAACAGTTGAGGAAGGATTGGGAAATGAGGAAATAGGAGTTCTTCCTCTTCCTGTTGCTGCGCTACTTATGGTCTGCAGCTTTTTTTTTTTGTTATTATTATTTTTTAAATTATATTTTGTCCAGGAAATTTTACACTGAGTATTTTCATTATTTACAATATATTCTTACTTAAAGCGAAATAAGAAACCAAAAGGAGGATGCATGGTAGTTCCCATTTTGCCAATGGTCTGCAGCTTCACTGCTCCCCACTTTTGTGGTTTTTGCTTCGCACTTTGATCCCCTTATCCTCATAGGATAAGAAAGATACTGCTTGCAATCTATCATTTATTATTGTTGTCAAGGGAACAAAGGCTAAAAAAAGTAGTTTATGTTGCTCTTCTCAACTAACCTGCGATCAGGCCGAACTTTAGCATCGCTCTCATATTCTCTTACGTGGGTCGCTCGCTTTTCATTTCGCCCTTCCCGGCTGAATGTTTCACCGAGCGAAAGGAAAATAGAGCCTGATCACAGGTTACTTCTCAACTAATTGGTAAGGACATAGAAACAATATAATAACAAATTGATAATAATAGTAGTAATAATAATAATTTAATAATAATAATAATAATTAGATCATCAAACATCAAAATGTGAAGGGAATGTATTTTTATAAACTAAAACAATAAGAACTGCTGTGCTTTGCTATGTATAGTTAAGTTTAATATTCATTTTGGTAGTTTCTTGGTGGTGCGAATGTTACGATAACCAAATAACATAAAACAAAAGATTGAAAAGACAATAAACAGCAATCAGAAACTCAATAGCTGACCAACAAGGGTTTCTATAACACTTAAAGAAACAATTTTCTGTTCTGTCATGGTTGCCACTGTTTACAGTTCTGAAACCATGATAGACTGCATTGTGGGTGATCTTTCATGGACAGTTCTAAACTCAAATCTATAAACTTAGTTTCTGGATATGAAAATTTATTTTTGTAAAAGAAAAAGTATCAACGAGGCAAGCATAAGAACACTGATACATGTAGTGACTGTGGTTTGAACCAGAATAAAATTTTGTATAAAATATATACATACAGTGATTTTATGTGTGCATGAACTTCTCATGTGCTGTTGATTCTCAAGATAATTTCAAAATGGCCAGTTTCTTTCAATGAGGCTAATTATAATGGATTAAATACTTGAATTAAATTTACAATTCTGACCTACAACCCTATTAGAAAACATTTTAGCCATGAATGGGCACAGAATAGTCAAGAGATGTAATTCTGCATGACTCTGTAGAAACATGCATGGTTGCTACTTCAGAGGTTGTTTTCTAAAGAAATGTGAACACATCGTCCTTGTTTTTGTAGAGTTGCAGACTGTGAAAAAACACTTGAATAAGTTTGGGAAATTTCAGAATGATAGTGGAAACACTTGTATGCTATCGACATACTTCTGTTAAGTTTCTACAGCTCTAAAAACAGATTTTTTTGGATTATCTTTCTCCAATCTTTGAACCATAATGTAACTGGCACCTGTCTAAGAAGATAAGATTTGGTTTACACTTGATATTATTCATTTTGAACTATCTGAAGCAATATATATAGCATAAGTTAATTATTAACTCATGAAAACAACTGCACCCATTTAAATATAACAGCAAATCAGAAATATAAAATTTGATCTTTTGTCATAAAAAAACAAAAGTAAGCTTAAATAAAGAAAAAAAGTAGATCAGAAGCATTTGACATTTCAAATTTTTCTTACATTTTTCATCACATTAAAATAAGTTTTATTATAAATTTATTTTTTAGTTTGACCTAAAGCGTAGCGATGGAATTTGTACCCCTGTTTTTAAGTGAAATCGCTGTATTCGGTGTAAATTCGACAAATTAAATTGTACTAAAATAGTAACCTACGACAAATTCGGGGTATACCACGCGCAAATTTCCTTTTGTACCCTACCCTACCCCCGTCAAGTCCGACGGTACACGCCTAATATGGTAATTGCTCCGCCAGCCTGAGAGCACAGGAAGGCACATGAAAGGCATGATAGCGTGTGTGACAGAAGGATGGGATTTTTGTGGTGGCTTTTGCTGAACTAAGAAGCCTTCCTTATCCGAAATAAACAGCGCATCTTGTCGGCGAAGCCATGGCGGATGATTCCGCAGAAATGGAGTCAGGGCTCTTAGGTAATGGCGGCAGTTTTACGCGATTTTTTCGTCACACTTGCCCGCGTACTTCCGTCAAATTCCCAGTGACTATATCAGTCAGTTCGATCCTTTGAACACCGAAGCTCAAGTTTCTCATTTTTTCCTTTCGTTTACATGATCATGTCCACAGAAAATGTGCAGTTCGCTATCAGACGAAACATTGAACTAGCCTTTGTCAAGAAAGCGAAAATAGAATTCAAGGGTGACCGTTCAGAAGCCAGAATTTTGGTGAGTACAAGCCTGTAGATTTTGTTGTATTTCATTCTGATCGTAAAGATACCCGGTTTTATCTGAAGAAACCTAACAATTTAACGCTTAGATTGTATTACAGTTTTATAGAATATGTTTGTTATGCACAAGTGTTAGTTTTCGTGCTTCAAGAATCGTGATTACGGTACCTGTGTTTGCATTAAGGCGACTTTAGTCTACCGTGCTGTCGAGTCAAAACATTCCACTACTCTCGATTGTTTCGTCAAACAAAACAACGCTGTAGGTAACGAACCTTGACACTTCTTTCGCCATCAATTGCTTACTGGGTAATAAGAAAAAGTTTCTGAATTAGGAACTTTTCTTCTTTCAAACTTTTTTTTTTTCGAATGATTTCAGCTCTGTCTAAGCTTTGGTTTACCGCCGGATTATCACGCGTCTGTGATGTTAGTTTATATTTTGGATCATTAGTCTTGATCCTGCTTAGGTAACACTATTATGAGAGGTTGGTTTGGGTGTGTGTGAATATTTTGTTCTGGGTCGAGCCAATTTTCCCGGAAAATGAAAGTCAAAAAGCCCGAGTTGATCTTTCTTTAGGTTTATCTCATTTATTTGTACTTAAGCTTCAGCTTCAGCTTACCTTTATATAACTTATCTGTTATTTCTCGTAAATATTTCTCAAAATATTTATTTCGTTAATGGCCAATCATCAAATTATACTACACTCAATAATTTTGTTATCATAAAAGTGTGAAGTGACGTTGTATCTTAAAAGATAGACTGTACTATTGTAAATATGGATCTAAAATAAGGCTAAAACAATATATTAAACATGCTCACCGAGTTCAATATATAAATATCAATTAACTTAATATATTGCTTCTGTGAAGTTTTCCATTGTACCTCTATCTCAGTAATGACATGCCTCCCAAATTTTTTTATCCACTGTGCATATGGTTAATTTTGCAGAAAGTGATTATTTGTCAAATGGGCCGAACTGCTTAATTGTGGAAGGTGTCTATTTAAGTATTGTTAACCCATCTATGGAAGAATCCCATGCAGAGAGAGGAAATAATGCATAGCCAGAACAATAGCGAATAGATGAATACTTATCCACAAGAAAAATGATTGCACGATCACCCATAACTTAGTTTCGGCACGTAAAGAGGTTTATTTGAAGCACAAGACTGGATACCTTACAGTTTTACATCTCAGTTGAGCATAAACCTACCTTCCCAGGGAAAGTGCAAGTTTTTAGTGAGCAAGGTTTGATACTTATCATATCTGAATTGCACAAGTCACAGCCTAAATCACATGTTTTCAGCAATAACTGACCATATGTATGATGAATGTCATAGACAAATGACTACTTAACATGTTCTATAACTAATCTGATCATGGTCTTGAAAGCAAATCAGGCATATCTAAATCCTCCATTCTCCCTACAAAACCCTGGGGAGAGGAATGCGGAACAAGAATAATAAGTGACTCTAATCTAAGGAAATGTATGACAAAGAAGAGGTCAGCTCTGTGATGCAGAGAAGTTTGAAGTGTTTGTAGTGTCAAGTGCAGTCCATGAGTGATACTAAACAAGTAAAAATCTAATATCCTGCACCTCTTGACAAATCTCTCTACCCACTATGAGGTTGGATTGGAAAGAAAAAAAGTTGAATTATAGTCAACTCTTCGGTGAACAATAGTTATAATTATGAATGACTGACACAAAACCAAATTGAATTAGTAGACCCATAGTAGTCAATTAATACATGACCAATGAGCTGGTTGGCTATCAGTTACTCTGCACTGATTGCTCATTACAGTATTGAGTAGCTACCATACAACTGAAGACATAAATTCTTGAGACACTTAACACTTTGTGGGTCACTACCCCTTTCCCCTTTCAATGTTGCATAAAAATCTGCTGTTTCTCCCAGTTAAAATCAAAGTTTGTAGTTTTTTCAACGTTGCAAAAGGGGAGAGCATGGCAAGGTGTCTCAAGATTTTTGTCTACAGTTGTATATGTAGTTACATCTGGATAGAGATACCCATGAAAATTATACAGGTAGTGCTGGCATTCTTAGTATGCACGTCGTATTACTGACTAAATTCTAATTTTTTAATGACAATAATCTGTTAGAGATATACAGGTTTGACTGGACTGTGCTTTGAATTCCAGGCCCTTTCTGCACACAGATTTTATGTTCTGACTTGCTCCAAGAATGGATGTAAGGTACAATGATAAAAATTTAAGTCCAACCTCTTGCTATTAATAATGTTAAGTACTATGCAGAGGGTAATTTACCCTCATGTGTTGTATTCATGGGACTATTCCCTGGAACCACTGAAAGCAAATAATTAAAACCACTTAAAGCTCTGGTATGGTCCACTGTCATCTTGTCCTGCCAACTCTCCCAGATTACTTGGGAGCCTCCCAGATACAGACCAAATCTCCTGGTTTTTGGTCTCCTATATGGGTTGCTGAATCTCCAGAGTATATTTTGTTTCCCCCACTTCAGGAGAAAAAAAAAGTAACCAAAAGTTTCCCACAATCCAAAATTCTATTTTTTAAAGTTTGATTATTATAAGCAGCATTTACTTCACTTCCATCTTTGAGTTTTACAGAAGCTCTCAGAAAACAATGTTCATCGTTATGGTCATAATAATGAGTTGTCCAGTTGGACTAAAGTTCATCTAATCATGATCATTGACGAAATGGATGTATGGATTCCCAAGCTTCTTGCTTTCTTGCTGTGAGGCCCCAATAGTTGGGGGGGGGGGAGTTGTGACATCCGTTATCCCTATAATTTTTAGGTCAGTTATCCCTTATCCCTAAAATACATAGCACCTCTGCTGTGCTAAAGATGGGCAAGTACAATATGGGGGTTATGTGGTGGGATGGGATGGGGAGAGATGGTCAATGAGGGAAAGTTGTCACAACGGGAAAAAAGGTGCTAGATTTCATGTCTTCAGAGGTTGGCATCTCCAATGCAGGTAAATGTTACACTTTATTTAATTCTTGTTGCTGAATGTTTTTTTAAAATCTTTTCAGGTGGATTTTAGTATGCATATCTTGGAAATACGGAAAATTGAGAGTAGTAAACCTCTTTTGGTAAGACAGTTGTAACTGGTTTATCTCTGTAGTACAAGCACAGCCTTTGATCACTTAGCTGCTCCATCATTTGGTGTCTGTTTCATCTGAATGTATTTATGTTGTAGATAGTTTGATATACAGTACATAGCACTTTTTGCTAACTAGCCATGCTTTCTTTCTATCACCAGTTAACTCTCTCATGTGATGACAAGTCGCACGAGAAGTCATATTATTTCCGTGTTGCTCAGCCAAGAGACACCATAGAGATAATTGCCCACATTTTGGCCTCCCTTAAATTCAACTTTCCATCTGGCAGTCCAGAGTAAGTATGTAACAGAAATTGCACAACAAGTGGACATGAAACATGTCAATGTTTACAAAACAAAAGACTATGTTTTTTATAGTGTGTCAAGTTTCCAAAATAAAAAGCCAAGTTTTCAAAATAAAATCCTAATTGCCTTTCTATTGTTCTGTGAATTAAATATGCACATATCTATGACCTTAGGACCCATTAAGTGTGTTGTGCTAGCCAGCTGTTGTCAGCATGCTGTCTCCTTTACATGTAGCATCAAAGACATATGGACGGTCACAAGTACAAGTTGATTCATTTGGTAACAGCTGCCAGAAACACCCTGTGTATGCTGTCATTATTATTTTTTCTCATCCCTAGCAACTGTATTTGATTGATTTACTTGTAAACAGACATTTTAGTTTCTGTTTGTCTGTTGCTCATGACAGTATATTTACCACTGGTACTCCTTAAGTGGATTGTCAACTGGGAATTGTGTTGCCTAAAGTCCTTTATTTGCAGCTTTTATAACTTAGCACTGAACTTTTGTTGTCTTTCCTGAGTAATTGAGGGCTCTCGGCTATTACAGTGCCTGCTGTGGATTATTCTGCCTACTACATGTAATCTGAAAATTTTTTTGGCAGGGCTGTCTTTTAACACTTCTCAGTAGGGAACTTAAGCACAGACATTCGTAAATGTGATCAGCCTTCTGATGTATCTAGAGGTTGGACATCACATCCATAATAGCGAGCCACCAGACACTTGTACAACTTAGAGTTTTCCAGCCTTAGTCTGAGGAGGAGCAATAACAACTTCCAGTTGTTGTTTGTTGCTCAGGAACATTTGTGCTAAAGATCCCTAATAATGTGCATACACTCTTCAAATGGTTCACCCCCTTGCAGTGCATCAAAACAAATTAATGTGATAACATTATTTTGGTCACTGTTTATCACACTTATGGCTTTATAAAGCTGTCTGTTCATTCGGTTGAATTCTTTCCTTTTAACTTTCAATAGCCGACTTCTGAGGGTAGTTTATGGGCCCCCAGAAGAAAGTGAAGAGCGGCAAGCACAGGTGACAACACTTGTCAATAACCTGCGGAATACAGAAGGAGATGTAGAGACGGGGCCTTGTGGTTAGTATAGCATTCTTTGTCAGTACAGGGTGTACAGGCTGTAGCTAAATTCATTCATCACAAGTGATTAGATTCAAATTTGATGACGTCTTCCACTCAGTTTGTCAAAACATCAGTCAATGTCACCGTAAACAGTCCTTCTCAGGACTACACTCACCTGGACGATCGTACAATCATGTACTTCACCGACTTGGTTATACTCGTCAGTATAACCTGTGTGCATGCAAATATCTTCTATTTTCTTTCTTCCTTGGACATTTGACATTAGTTTGGTACCTCATAGTTCTTTCACTGTTGATGTACATGTAGCAACTTGGAGTACCGTGGCACTGTATATTACATATGTATGCATGGTGAACTTGTCCATCAGATTGTTCTCTGCACACAACATACGTGTACTAAATGTATTTATTAACACAGTATGGAAAACTTTCCAAGATCAGGAAAATGATTAACAGTGCCTTAGCACAGTTGTCCCTTTTCCAGAGAAGGATGAGGAAATGGGAGAGGTTTGTTTAAAATCTGTTAGAACTTGCCTTTGTGGGAACATGGGAAAGTTAACTGTAGAAGCACCGCTGTGAAATGCAATGCAGCTAAGGCAAAATTGCAGATACTTTGCTGGTAATTAGTTTTGAACAGCACATGACTGCCTTTCCATCATGATGAGTACTAAACAGATTGACTGTGTTTTCTCAGGTGGATATTCACAAGTTTATGTTTCCATCTCTGATTTTTATGGACAGCCACATTTAGAGGAAGTTGTTTGGGTATGTACAGGATGTTTTTCTGGATAATCAATAAAAATAATCAAGAACTGAAGCCTAGTCTTCACAAGTAACACAAGTGTAACCGTAAGCTTAACCCTCTAAGCCCCAGTATCATTACACATGTTCTTGTTTGGTAGTGGTTCTGATAAATCAATAAATATCAACTATCAAAATTAAAGATGAAGTGATGATGACAAAAGGACATTCCTTCTGTTGCAACAAGAAATATGATACATTACATTGTATTTAATTTACTATTTTAGAAACTTCCCATATAGGGATACTTAGATAAATTGGGTGATTCCAGAAAATATCCATACCCTACCACGGGCGGCATCTTCATCTAGACCCCCCCTTGCCTTAGGAAATTCCAAAATGCTCAACCCCCCCTTGCCCTCGGAATTCCAAACCGTTCTACCCCCCCCCCATGCCTTCGGAATTCCGAAACCATTCAACCCCCCCTTAGGAATTGCCGCTTTTTTCTTCCAACTGATTTGAAAAGCCCTCTCTATATTCCAAACACCTTTATTAAACGGAAATTAATCCTTTTGCTCCCTCCGAAAGAAAAGAACGTACATTCAGCACAGCAAACAATCAACGTTGCGTGATGACAAACAGCGGTCGGCTGTCAGTGATATTTTACATTGTAACCTTCCACGGCAAAACGTACACCACCGATAATCCGTTAAACATTAGAAAAGGCAAACGGCTTTGAAGTCATTCCAACACTTGGTCCAATGTTTAAACGTGTGTCTATAATTTTTGGTGTCGAGGGTTGCCGTGAATAATTCGCGTGCCGAATGCGACCTAAAATTTTGACAGCAAAGCTAAAATTTTCAGAATTGAAATTGGAAACTCATTGAATTGCGTTTGCCAGACTCAAACCTGCCGTCAAAAGCGAAACTGTTGAATGCAATCTATTCTAAAAATCGAAGGTTATGATGTTAGGAAAAGAATTAGAGTAAAATAGCAAGCTTTTTTCCCTGCAATTATTCTTAGCTCACAGTGAACGCAATTTGCATACTGTACTGCGGCCGCAAATAAATACCGTGAAAACAAATCAAACTTTTTCCCCGCTCTTTATCCTTCGATTAAAATTAAAATAGTAAATGAAATTCACATTGAAATTCAAAGTCAATGGCAACTTTAAAAGAATTTGTACAAAATAGTGAATGTAGTCTGATCAAAAGCGCATCAAATTTGCATAACGCGTGAAATCTGACCTTTTCAATGAACGTCGCATGGTATGTAACGCAACAATTTCACGTGTCTCGATGATATCTGCTTTAAGTAATGGTCCGCGTAAAATATAGGGGCTCAGAAAACCCTTTGCTGGGATCTACAGTATTGTATTCGAGCAAAACAATCGAAGAAAAGCCTACGATCGCTTTTGTGACCGACCTACTGGCAAGTGAACAGCTTTCAGCCGTCATGTTAGCATAAACATTTTATTGACCATGACCATTGAAATGTGTCTCCGGCATGTTGATAGAGTTGAACGTCTCGTGTTTACGAGTGAATCATCGTCCTTAGATAAGTCGTTTTTGACGAGTTTTTCTTGAAGAGACTTAACTACACCAAACTGGAAGTTACTCTCCTGAAAATCCCCCCCTGCCTTCGGAATTCCAGTCCAATGATTCCCCCCCATGTCCTCGGAATTCCAGTCGACGTAACCCCCCCTCCCCTTCGGAATTCCGAGATGCCGCCCGTGGTATGGGTATGGATATTTTCTGGAACCACCCATTGTTGTTGTTGTTGTTGTTGTTCTACTTCCACTCTTTGTCAGCTGGGACGAAACGGGTACACTATGACATGATGTTACAAACACGATAGTTATTTTTCCTAAGTAAAAATTGACTGGTGATTTACAATGTTGTTAAGGTGCTCCATACAGGGCTTTCACCTCTCTCCATTAGAATCAGGCTTAAGCAGATTAAGCTTGCGGGGCCAGCCCTGTGTTAGGAACCTGTATTGTGTGCATGTGTGTATGTGGGGGGGGGGGGGGGAGTGAGCTGTTGTAAATGATATCTACCATGATATATGATATCTACAAGGGATGTAATGTATGGATCCTTATCTGATACATATGCTTTCAATTGGTAATTGACCAGTTAATAATGATTATTATTGATGAGACAATGATTACTATTGATGAAGATTGATGTTGATTTCCACTATTCATAGGAAAATTGTTTGAGAAGGAGTCAATATGGAGACCCACTGTTGATTTGCAAATCTACTCATCAATTTATTGTCAATTTCTGTTTGTTTATTTATAATTAACTGTTAGTTTTTGAAGTGTTTGATGTGCTGCGCTCCCCTCCTGTGGTATTAGAAACACCAAAAGCTACTTAAGAAGCTCAAGGACACCAGTTATTTTAAAAGCTAATGTACATGGTTATGATTCAATAACAGTTCTACAATATTGGAAAACTGCACCCATTGCAAAACAAAACAAAACAAAATGAAATGCGAAAGGTGACATTGCCTTCATGGTACTGAGTTGTTTGAAAAATTACTGAGCCAAGACTAGTGTTGATACCGTAATATTGATACTCTAGATAGCAACAGTCTTAAGCTGCTATATTTGCTGTTTCGTGCCAGTGATAATATCACTGGCTGAAACAGAAAAGATGTTTTTAAACATTTTAGACAGGTTTTAAATTTAGAATCGTTTTTTATAGACATCAGACTCTCAAAAACCGAAGAAAAAAATTTCGTGTCATATACACATGAAAGGGTTAAAATGTTCTTTTGGGTCCTTCCATTGAAAGTGGCATCAACAGATTTCTTAAACATTCACACATAAATATTATATGGAATCACATAAAGTGACATGTAAACATTGGTAGAAGTAAATGTTGTACTAGTGCTTGTGTTCATACAGTACCTTTATCTACTACATGTATGCTTGTGTCAAGCCGAAAGAAGGGCTGTCATGCCTGGGCTTAAAATGTCTTGTGTACTTGTGCTTTTGCAAATTTAAGTTCAATCCTGTAGTGGAACTGGCTAATTTTGAGCTTTTTTTTCTTTTCAACTACAGGATATTGACACAATTTATTTATCACTCAATTCAAAAGAGTTGAACATCCAGGATTTTGACCATCTAGAGCAAAAGTAAGTTTTAAATCACAAGACTTACATTGTGTGGTTCCAGAAAATATCCATACCCCTACCACAGAGAGAATTTCACTTAGGACCCCCCCTCCTCCCCGGATTTTCCTTTTTTTGAAGTGAGCTATAATCCCCCCATCCCTCCAGATTTTCCACAGTTTGACAAACACCCCCCGAAGTCATCTCGATAAGTAAATGTAACCACGAGTTCCTGGTACGCGTTGCTGTCTTCTTGAAGACTGGTAACGAGTAATGGCGGCTACTTCTATGCAGTGACGATGTTTATCTCGTTTCTGCCCCAATATCGCTTGCAAAGTGCCTTTGGGAGAAAGAATACCTGTGTAGGAGTTAAACTAATTTAATTCCACAATAAAGATCTACAAATTCGGTAAGTAGCAATTTTCAAACTATATCTGGAGCTTACATCGGAATGAATCGAAGTTGACCCTCTGGAAAGTAATTTATCCATTCAACCCCCCTCTCCTCTGGATTTTCCTGGGCTTTTGACCCCCCACCCCTCTGGAATTTCCAATTCCCTCCTTGGTGGGGGTATGGATATTTTCTGGAACCACACATTATTGTTTTATCAGACATGATAATAATAATAATAATAATGATGATAGTAATAATAATAATAATTGTAGCGGAGCTCACAGATTGGAGCACCATGGGTAAGCAAATTTGGTAACTCGTTGACCTGAAAAAGTTTGGTTCTGACATCAGCGTCCGTCTGTCCGTCTGTCCGTTCGTACAGACTCTGGGGGAGGGTGAGGGGAGTCCCAAGACAACCCGACCAGGGGAGGCGGAATGCCATCTTTTCTTGTAGTTGAAGTAAACAATATGGCTATAACACTATTTAATTATTGTAACAGTTCACATTTACACAGGATTCAGATGACTAAAAAATAGATAAATAAATAAAGAAAATAAAAATACAAAAAGGGGGGAGAACAAATTTAAGGCGAAGTAGACGGAGAGCAGGATAAAAAAAAAAGGGAGGAACCCAGGCTAAAAAAATTCTTAAGCAAAAATTGGTTTTGGATTAAAGAATGGAGGAGATCATAAAGTAGTGTAAGAAGCCACTTCTTATAGTGCCTGGAGAATTTTGCACCATCTCTGCTGAAATTTCTTCTCTTAACCTGTCACTATAGAAACTTGTTTTTCAATTTCAAAATCGAATTTCAGCTGTTGCACGTATTCTCCGATACATGGAGAGACATTCTTAAATTTACAACAATAGATATAATATCTTGCAAGAAGCAAACAGTGGTTTAGTAATACATCATCATCCTCTCCTCCGAAGCCTAAACATTCATATATGTCTAAAACGTGTGAGGCTGGTATAAGATGGATTGAAACGCAAAATTCTTTCACACTTTGCCAAAAGGTTTTGTAACTGAGCATTCCCAGTAAAGATGAATAATTATTAGTGTTTCCTTGTCTGTTTTGCACAGATAACAAAGAGCTGTATCCGATATTCGAATTTTGAAAAGAAAGGAATTCATTGCTATACATCTGTGGAGGAATTTGAATTGGAAATTCAGTACTTGCTGTGCATATCCTTGGAAGTGAATACATAAAAGTCCAGTTCAAATCCTCTACAGCTTGAAGTTTACAGTCTCTTACCCATTTTTCCTGACTCTTTTTAGGGCGAGTATATTTTTTATTTATTAGAATTTCATAAGCTAATTTGGTTGGCTTAGTTGCTGCAATCAGTTTTTGTACTGAAATCCCTTGATCGTTTTTACTTGGGATTTCATTTTCAAAGTCTTCATGGTGGACCTTATTGCCGAGGCTACTCCATAAAATTCAAGGAAAGAAACAGGAAAACAATACTTCTCTTTAAAGTTGCTATAAGTTATGACCTCATACTCATCACTCATGAGGTCTTTGATATTTTTTACTCCGGCTTTTGCCCAGTTCTTGTAGAAGTCATCCTTACCAGCAATTCTTACTGATGAGTTGTTCCATATCAGACTGCTACTAAAGTCATGTTGGGAGTCAAAAGAATCTCTGTACAGTGTAGTTAAAGTCTGCCCTGTAAGTTCTTGGAGGAAATTATCTTTGACATTGAGTTTCATAGCATCTTTTTTACTCAAGTTCCCAAGAAAAACTGATTTGCCTCCCAATTTAGAAAGATGGAAATAAAAGAAACACTTCCATTTAGATTTGCACTCATCAGAAATATATTTTAATACCCACACAATCTTCAAAGATTTGTTAAATTCCATTATGTCTAAACATTTTTTGACCACCATCGTAATAATCAGCTATCATTTCAGTCCGTTTAATTTTTGTCCCCTTTCCCATCCCATAAGAATTTGAAAAGCAGGTCATTTGTTGCTCTTAACAAGGGTGATGTCGCAGCTCTTACAAGGTCTTCTCTGATTTGCTGAGAAAACAATACACCAAACAACAAAACAATGGACCCTAGCCCTGAAAACAATAGAGCTGCGTGATACCAAGGTCCAATGAAATTAGAGGTTGTTAAGAGCTGCGGGGCTACCGCTTAACGCTTTAGAACATGTACATAGTGACGACATAACGTACACAAGATGAGATGCAGCTAAAGCCTTTATAACTGTAACTTTTCCCGAAAGTGTTAATCTCTTATTTTGCCAGTTGGTAAGGATATCCTCAACTTTCCAAACCTTCTCTTCATAATTCATTTGCATTTCTAAATTTTGGTCCGTACGAAACCAAACACCTAAAGCCTTAACTTTGCCATGTGCTCATGTCAAGTTTTTTCTAGGCACATAATTTGATTTGAACCTGTCTTGGATACTATCCAAAGAATTTATTAATCAGTTTTTTGGCAGTTAACTCACAGGCCAGATAATTGACCAAAGCTGTCTAGCAATGCAAAGGATCTTTCAAGCGACACTTGTGAGCCATCTAGAATCATTGTTAGAGGTAGTGTCATCTGCAAACTCACTAATCTTACATTCGACATTTCCTACAGAGACTCCTTCAATTTCGTTATCCCTCTGTATAGCGGTAGCTAGCACCTCGACACAAAGAATGAAAATGTAAGGTGAGAGTGGACAGCCCTGCCTTACACCCCTACCCAACTCAAAGAAACCCCCTGACCAGCCATTGTTTATTATTAATACAGCTTTGGGTATCAGTATAAAATAGACTGATCCAATTAATAAAAGATGAACCAAAACCAAAATGCTCTTGACTAGGGTTTTTCGAACAAAAGACCATTCAATAGTATGAAAAGCTTTTTCAAAATCGCCGAAGAGGAGTAATCCAGGAATACCTTTTCACTGTGTGTATGAAATAACATTGTTGATTAAGCAAATGTGTTCTGCAATAGAACGGCCCTTCAAGAAGCCAGTCTGATCATACTCTATTAGATCTGACAACACAGACTTGCGACGAGAAGGGATTGCCTTTATAGATGCAATTTTGTAGTCGCAGTTTAGTAGGGTTATAGGCCTCCAGTTTAATGCTTTGTCTTTCTTGGGGATCAATGATGTGATACCTCTCCTCTGGGTTATCGCTAACCTACCCTTCTGATAGCTTCTATTAAGGGAGCTTATAAGAAAAGGAGATATATCCTTCCAGAACACTTTATAAAATTCAGCGGGAAGACCATCTGTACCAGGCGATTTACCGAGTTCCATCGACTTCACTGCTTCTAGGCATTCTTTTTCAGTTAATAGGCCCTCGCATTTTTTCTTATCAATTTGATTGAGTTTAGGATGTTCCTGATCAAAGACAAGTTCTTCCAAATTTTCTGTTCTCTTAATGTACTTTTGGATGTGTAAAGTTCATTAAAAAAGGAGTTGCATTCTCTCAAAATATCAGAGTCATTCGTAATATTTACTCCGTCCTTTGTCTTGATCTGCATAATTGTTTTTCTTTTGCAGTGTCGATTTTCTAAGTTTAAGAAATATTTGTTATTTTTCTCGCCTTCATTGTACCATCTAGCTTTGGATCTAATTATGGCTCCTTTTGTTTTGTATTCAATAATGTTCTCTAATTCCATTTTCTTTAACCTTATCTGTTCAGCAAGAGCTTCTTTGTCATAGTTCAAAAAGCTCTCAAATTCCCTTTCAAGAGCGGCTTTTTCGTGTTCCATGTCCGCTTCTTTATATTTCATTTTCTTTGTTTTGGCTTTTGAATGCTTGATTGAGATATCTCTTATTTGAAGCTGAATCACTTCCCAAAGCAACACCTCAGCAACTGTTTCGTCATTTTCGTACTGATGCACTCTTTTGTTTTAAATGCTGATTTGCCTTTCAAAAATTGTTTAACTGATCGTTTGATCCAGATTTCTATGATTTTTGCAATTCTGTTCGCAAAGCGGCTCCAATTTTGATCAACCGGTCGCCACTAACTGCACTATTTTAAAGTCGTGTCTGCAAGAGTTACATGCGTGTGTCCATGCACACAAGAAAATCAAGAAGAGTTTTTCGCTACTAAAAGCAATCTATTGCTTATTTGAATAAATTCTTGGCTGGAAAACCTTTTTTGTCGATTATTCTGTCCATTTTACATAACTGATGGTGGGATTTAAGAAGCAACGCAACGTTTTGTAAACACGGTCTAATTTGCATAAACGAGTTGAAATTTGATATACAACAACCTGTGGGAATGGGAAACTTCAGCAATTTTCATTTTCGTGGCTGTTTTCTGCCTTAAATACTTGGTATGTAACCATAGTTTTCTATATCAGGATATTTTAAATTCAATTGAGTAGACAAAATTTATTTTATGGGAAACGCGCGAGTCAATGGGTTAAGTAATTGTTGCATTTCTGTACGTTTTAAAAATACATTTTCAGCTAGCTGTGCATGTCCTTTATTATATTATTTGTATTTTGTATTTCTTAAACTGAAGGGAAGTGAATGAGCAATGGGTACACTAAATACAAAGCGTGAAACACATTCAAATAGTCAAGTCCAGTGTAGTTTACATTCCCTGGGCAAACTCCTTCAACAAACTTCAATTGTTGCCTTGTTGCGTTTTTATAGCAATTCATAAAACGATTCCAGTTGTGCAAGTCTTGACAGCAATATATGTTGTTATTTGTTTGTGCTTATTTTACCTTGCCATTATTAATAAAATTACTGAAAAGCAGGGGCAGCTGTAGTGACAACTATTACTAGCAGACGCGTACCTGCCTATAAACCAGGTAAGCACTGGCTTACAAGTTTTTTTATTGAAATGGCAAAAATCTATACAGGCCCGCAGGTCATCGCACTATGAAAACTTCCAACAGGTTTTGTCAAGAGTGTCAAGTGAAGCCTGTCCCAAAAGTCAACAAAGAGCTAAGGACTGAAAATTTGTGGTAGCTATCGTAATTCCTCACACTCATTGTTAGGCTCAGAATTCCGCGAAAGTGAGGTTTCAACTCTAGTGGTATTATTGTACATGTAATTATCTTTCTCGGACACATATTAGGATTTTGTTCGACTGAGTAGTTTTCCCACGCTTTCAAGCAGTTTATTGCAATGCAAGGAATACTTTACATATGCCAGTTATCTCCCGCTGAACGCGAGGCACTTAAAGCCCTATAGCTAAAGCGTGACACCAACATTAACTGTAAAAAGGCTGACAAAGGAACTACAACTGTAGTTCTAAACATTGAGGTGAAAATTAAAGAAGGTCAAACCCAGCTAGATAACAGGGAACACTACAGACCTCTTGGGAATCTTATGGTGGAGGAAACAAACCTAAGAGTTCAACAGCTTATTAGCAAACTCTATCTTGAAAACCACGTAGATGGAATGACAAAAACATGGCTTTGTCAAAATTTACAACCGCCTTGTATTCCAATATTCTCTACACCCCAACAAAGATACACAAACCGAGCCTAGTCGGGAGACCTGTTGTATTAGGGTGTGACAGCAACAGAGACTATCATCATTCATTGTTAAACTCCTTCAGCCCATAGCACAAGAACAAATTAAAGTCATATCTGAAAGATACGACTCACTTCATCAATTTCTTAGAGCAAACGAAGGTACCAGAAAACACTTGTTACAATGGACGTTACGAGCTTATATACAAATATACCACAAGAGGAGGGAATAAACTAAGTATGCAACGCATACGTAGCATTCCACAGAAACGAACATCGTATCCCTACACAACTACTGCAAAGAGGGCTCAAACTTATCTTAGCGGAGAACTCCTTCCAATTTAATGGAAAAAAACTACCTAGAAATACATGGAACTGCCGTGGGCACCAAAATGGCAGTTACTTTCGCTAATATTTTTAGGCTAAGGTAGAAACAGAGATCTTAAATCAAAGCACTTTAAAACCGCTCGTCTGATTCACTGACGACATCTTCTCCCTCTGGAACACAACCAGAGAAGAGATTACACAGTTCATTGAACAAGCTAACAAACACCATATCAAACTATCAAGTTTACGGGTGAAGTATCCGACACAGAAACAAACTTCTCGGACGCTACTGTTTACAAATGCAAAAGATTTGACTGAGTCGGTGCTAGATGTACGCACCCACTTTAAGCCCACTGAAACATTTCAGTACACCCATTTTGCAACCAGCCATCCATCAGGATTAAAAAGAGCCTTAATCAAAGGAGAGGCTCTAAAACTACTCAGAACTAACTCTTTTAAAACGTTATTTGAACAGAGTGTCACAAACTTCAAAACACATCTTCTTGAGAGAGGATACCCAGAAAACTTTATTCAAACGACCCTCTCAGAAGTTACTTTTGAAGAAAGGAATCCATCCCTACGACAAAAACAAAAACAAAAAAAGAAAATCTTGCCCTTTGTAACGCAATATCACCCAGCAGTGCCTAACTTAAAACCAATACTCGTGAACAGCTGGCATCTCATAACACAGGAACCATTGCTCAACAGCATTTTCAAGAAACCTCCCCTATTATCATACAAAAGAGGGCATTCCCTTAAAGATATACTCATGAGAGCAAAACTCTAGAAAGGCTAAAACACGCCGGTGCGCAGGAGTCCTGCAGGCCTGTAACTCTTTTAGACACTAAAAAGAGGATCACAAATCAAAACTGCAGTTACAACTACTGGGTTAAATTTTAAAGCCATTTTATAAGGCTAAAACACGTGCGTGGGAGTCAGGCAGGCCCATCACCCTTTTTAACAATGATGCTATATTAACATTTTTTTTTCAACTTGTGCATCCTGGCTTACAGGTAAAAAATGGCCAGGAATGCGCCGACTAGTTTTAGTATTCAACACCTGAACAGTCACTCTGTTGTCATTTTTAAGTTTATAGTCTTAGTGTTAAGTTCCTTATGTTTTTTGTTCAGTTGTGGAATATTTTATCTTCCTTATATTGCTATATTTTTTGGTTTACATGTTTGAAGTCAATGACATTTCTGTCCCAATTTAGCGACTAAACTTAGAATTGCAGTTTCAGTGAGTGAGTTCAGTGTCACATGTTTTCGTGTTCGTTTTGTTTCTAACCGGTACGCCATTTCAGTGTGTCTAGTCACAGATCGAAATGAAATCTTTATTTAAGTAACTATAAGCAAAGCATTTCTTGGTTTAAGTCTATTTTGTCTAAAATGAGACTCTAAAAGCTTCCTAAAATTAGTTCAGGGTGTGTTCTTGAAAGCGCCTGATTAATACTTCGCAGTTGCAGTGTTCTCCTTATCAGGCGGTAACTGGTAAAATTTACCGCTTGTAGCACCGCTTGTTACCGGTTAGAACCACATGCTAAGGCCTGGATTACAAATATCCAAAAGATTTGATATAGATATACCAATGGATTGAATTGTAAAAGGATTTCTCGACATTTCTCCGTACGTTTCTGCGTTTATAAGATGTTAATCCTATCTTTTCATTGTTTCTCCGTATTTTAGTATGTTCCTAAGGTATTAGTCTTCTGGGCGTTTCCGTACGTTAGTACGTTCATCAGATGTTAGCCTTTTCTTCTCGACGTTTCTCTGTACGTTAAAATCAGTTCCAAAAATATTAGTGTTAACTTTTCGCCGTTTGTCAGAAGGTGTTGTTAGTTTTATCTCCTTGACATTTCTCTGTAAGTTAGCAGGTTCGTATGGCACATGTATTAGTGATATCTTCTCGACTTTTATCCGTAAGTTGGTATGTTCGTAAGTGCTGACATAGCATTATCTTCTCCCCGGAGATCTTCGTTGGTGCCTTTCGTGAGGTGTTTACTCCTCTTCTTGGCGTTTCTCTGTACGTTAGTACATTCATAAATTGTCCAGTGTTAAGCGTTTTCTTCTCAACGTTTATCTGTTAGTTGATGCGTTCCTTAAAACAGGAATCGCAAACGTCAAGCGTTTTAATCATAACTATGTTTTAATGAACGGTTTTGAAACCTGTTTGAGCGGCTAGTTTCACGGGTAACATTCTGGCTCTTATGACGGCACTTCGACTTCGGGGTGGAAAAGGATTTTCAAACGGGCTGCTTTACCGGTCTGGAAAACTGATTTACCTGTTGCCCTGAAAACTGGGGAGAACACTGCAGTTGAAAAACTTGTGCCATTTTCTCTTGAAAATCATACGTGTGCTTGGAAGTTTCAGAAAACATTTTTTGGGTAATTTTTGTCAGTAAATGGTTTGATGTCAGGAAAATATTATTTATTTAAGCAAAATAGATTTCGAGAAATGATTCATGGTTAACAGAACTAAACAGCCAGAGGGATGCATTGGAATCAGTGAGAAATGTGTATTTGCAGGGAAAATTCTGTCGAGTCGCTACCAGAAGCAACTTATTAAAATGGGTTTTTTTTAGCAGTTGTAGTTTTACAAGTACTCTTCTTGAACTTAATAAGCTAGCTTTCGAAAGAATGCTACAAGAAGGGCTGTCAGTGAAAGTTGTGTTGAAGTCTTCTCTTTGAAGAAAAGTAAGCCAACTCACAATTTCCTTAGCGATCCACATGTTTTCCCTTGCTGTTTTTTTCCTCTTGGGAATAACTGCACAACTAAAATTTACTGTATTTTGCTGGCCAATAAGCATGAAAGAGAAATGTGGAGCTCCACTTTTAGGCTTGGCTAAATCTATACAATAATAATAAATATATCATAATCTTCATTTGATTGATAAAAGACATGGCTTTTCATTCAGGATTCCATGATATTACATGCACCTGCCATTTTCTTATTTCTCAGACCTGCGGCTAAATTCCCAATAACAATGAAAAGTTGTAACTCATTATAAAGATGCACCCTTAGTTCTAGCTACCAGCCACCCAGCAACAGCTGTGCAAAATTCTGGCAAGCATTGTGTTACCTGAAGTCCCAAAAAAGATAATTAATTAAATTTCATATATTTTTTTTGCCTTCATGTTTCCAATTTGTGTAACTCACATGTCCTAATTTTCGGTAATTATAGTGTTGTATATCATATATTACCAGTAAGTAATTTTTAGTTAGTACGTCAATCTACTTGTTTAATACTAAATTTAAAACTTAATAAAAGGTGCGTTTAACTGAAATGCTGTATCGGTTACCGTGACTTTACAAACCTCATTTGCTGTTATTTGTAAATAATTGAAAAGTAGTTTTAATTAATTTGTGGTATTTAATATTAACTCATCTTAATTTGTCCTGACAGGGATTTGGTTCCTATCATTTCAACACTGGAGTACAATGACTGGTTCACCAAATTGACCTGTGATTCATTTAAACTGGTATGGGACATCCATTCTTGTATCAAAACATCCTGTTCCTAATTTCTTACCCGGTAATTCAATTTAAAGTTAATATAAATTTATTAAGGGACAATCTTCAAGCAACAAAACTCAGATTGTTTAAGGACAGTGGTTGTGTATTTTATTCTCATAAATTTTTATGTCATTATATTTTTTATTGCGCCAGGGATCTGAAGTCTGTGATGCAATTCTAAGAGTCATTAAAAAGTCGCCCACAATAGAAGAATTAGTACTTGATAACGTCAGTCTTGGCAGGTAATTATCTCCTGGGGGAGGGGGGGCACTCCCTTATTTGGACTAAACAGGTATGTGCCACTCAACAGGGTATGGACGTCAGGGTCTTGCATCTGGATTGGAAGCCTTAAACAGGGTGTGAACGTTGGTGTGCATGGGCTACATGTGTGGTACCAACAATTCTTTTAAAATCTAATTCTATGATGTCATTTATTAAAAAAAATACTCTTTGAAATAATTTCTTTCTGGTCACGAAAAAACGTCTTTTTTCTTTACCAGGGTAGCAAAGTGAATGGATTTTGTCTTAAACAGGGTCAGGGTTTGAAGGCCTCAGTGGCACACCCCAACCCAAACTTCCCTTGAGTGCCCCCCCCCCCCTGGGGAATTTTCTACATTACTAGAGGTATCACAGTATTACTGTTTGTTATCATGTACCTGTCAGTGATGGGATGGGGATGGCGCCAGGGAGGGGCCACAGCATTATGTACAGTACAAGTAAGTGCTTGAAAGGGAAATGAGTCACCCAAAACAAGGGTGCGATTTGACCTCCTTCCCTTGCCCTTACTCCTTCAGCTTAAGACGATTTCCGCTCAACGTTCGAGCAGTAAGTGCAAAAATTAAGTTACCAAAAAATACTTGCAGCACTGTCACATTTTGAGAACAGATAAGAAGGACTTATCGTTACTTTTGCTCCCAAGCTGACCCCGCGAGAGAAAATTGGATTTGAAGTTATCAATATTTCAATTAAAAAGACGCTTCATGTCAGTTCAAAACAAAATGGCGCCCGTTCTTAGCATACTTTTACGAGATTTGAAATTAATTTTCTTGAGGATGCTTGAGAATTTCATCGCGGGGTCACTTGGGCAAGTGAACTAGAGTGAGATATTTCAAATAGCATTTAAAATGTTACTGTGCTATGAGTAGTTTTTTGGTAAGTATTTTTTGCACTTATTGCTCGAACGTTGAGCGGAATCCGTCTTAACCCTTTTAGTCCATGGGCCAAGATGAATTTCGGTACCACCTGAGGTGGCAAAGGCTATCATATATCAAATTAAAGCTTATCACGAGTAGAGTAAAAATATATATGATAGCCACTCTGTAGCAGTAGCTTAAGGCTGTCACGTGACCTTAAATTGCACAACAGCCACACCCCCTGAAATAGCCTGGGGAAGCCACTGAAGTCCCATTGTAGAGCCAGGTATTCCATATAGGGGTGCTAAATAGAGATCAATGTTATAACATAGCAAAGAATGATTGTAAAGAATTAAAAAAAAAGAAAGAATACGGTTTTAAGATGTCACTTCCGGTGATTTATGAGAAATACTTGAATAAATTAGGTTTCCCCCACCAAAATTCATTGAGTGTCAATTTTTTCAACCATTTCAAAGAGTCTTAATGTTTTAGGGGAAATGAAATATGAAAAAATTATTTGTAATTACTAGTCACAATAAATTGAGCTGCCGCTTATGATTTATAGGACTTAAGTACGCTGTAGTAATGAATCAGGGTGAGAACGTTCAAGACTATTTTGTCCAAACTCACCGTTGCTGTGAAGATACGACGGCAATCACAGGAAAAACAAGCAATCGTACAACTTTGGAACAAAGTGGATATTAAAACTGGGACTGTTTCTCCTTTTGTACCAATGCCTCAGTTTTTTTGTCATGCAAATAAAGGTCATTGTTGTCTTGTCTTGTAATTCTAGCTACATGTAGACAAAGACACGTACTCCAGATAGGCACAGGCAAAAAACAACGGTCTTGCTTACGGAATCAAGTTGGAACGCAACTGCAAAAAAGTTTGTTCTATGAGTGATGCTACTTTGGCTATGCATTCACAAGTATCCTCGCGGCTTAACAGACCTTGTCATTTGGACATGGCGCTCTAATCCAAATCAGATAATAGGTCAATATCATCATCTTCCTGTGATGGGAAGGACTCCTCATCGGGCTGGTTTGAACAGTCTGAGAGATCCTGAAACATGACTTGGAACTCTTTCTTGCAGCGGAGCAAATTAAGTGGCCTAACCTTTCCGATACCCGCGAAAGCGCTCACACTATCACAACCCGTAAAGGCTGAAGTCCCAGAAGTGCCTTGCAAACGTCCTCTCCGAGTGCACTAGCTATCTTGCTGATATTGATATACCTGGCATGGTGCTGCGAAACGCATTGCTGAAAAATGGGAACAGGGATTGCAGGTGCAAACGAAATGCATAGCATGTGCACGTCCGTATCCTAAGATGAAATGATAATTGCTTTCACATGGGGTGCTACAGCATGCTTCGCGTGCAGCAGGAGACGCGTATCAGCTTCCTCTTGCTCGGACGACAGCTCCACTACGTCCTGCACAGAATTAGCCGTTACTTTGTAGCATTTGGCGCCACATGTTATGTAGAGCTCCTTGTCTTTAAGCTTATGTCGACTTGAGGGCCTGCTACAGTAGTCATTAAAAAACTTGATTAAACTGTTCTTCTTCAGGCCATTTAGCAGAAAGTTATTGAACTGTTTTATTTTTTTCCCGGCCGTGAGATTCTTGAATGTCACCGATTCTCCTTCTCCTCTCTGTTCTCGCTCTGCAGACTTAATAGAAATCTCGTTGTACACATCAAAAACTACGTCTACGCATTTACTGTTTCTTCCCTCTTGTAAAACTCATGACAGTGTAGCGTCTGCGATTTGTCCAAAAGTCATGTGGTCGCTAACCTTGAACGTCTGAATGAGGGCCATGCCATCAATCAGGTAAACCGAGGGGCCTGTTATGTGTGTCGTTGGTTCTATCAGCTTCTCTAGCTCCCTGCCTAGCTGCGCCTTGTTCGTTTTGCGTGGTAGGCCGTTGCTCGTCGCCAAAGAAGATGGTAGCGGGCCACTAGAAGGCTGTAATACCTCTTGCATATGCAAGTGACGACTCTCAGCTGTTATAATCATCCTCGCAAATAGATTACGGTCTGCACGAAGGACCGTATCATCTCCTTTGCTCTTTGTGGCTCTTTTTGCTTTCGTAACATTGGCGAAGGTGTTTAACTTCTGCTTCTTGAGGGTGTCGTGGAACTTTACCAATGGCTTGTCAGGCTCAAGGCGATTATCCTTAAAATCTTGAAATGCTGTTTCACCAGCTTGATATGCTCTGGTTAAGTCTTGCACAATAACAGGAGGAGGAATGGCGCTTGTATTTGTCTTTCTTATCGCAAAATATGCATACCTTTTCATAAACCCTTAAAGTACTCGGCGTTCCTCTTATAGATGCCCCCTCAGCTGATTCTGTATCTTTCCAGTCCACTCTCCGTTTTTTCATTAGCATGAATTCTGTCGAGATCTTTTTTCATATTGAAAATGCTTCTACATTTTCTATAATAATAGTCTTCAGGAATCTCATCTGGCGAATTAACTGCTGTTCCAAGAATCTCCTCATGTCGCCTTATTTCTGCAGCCCGTCTTAGTGTTTTCCATAATTCTACAGAATTCGGGCACACGAGCGCTCCGTCATCGTCGCTACAATGAATTAAGCAATATTTTTCCCGTCTGGCACGCCTCTATGGAATTTCTGAGCCCCCAGATACCTACCTGACATTCCACCAAAGCCGTTTTAACTGAATGTAATAGAATCCACTTCTAATTGAGCTGTCAACACCGAAAACAGATGGCAGCTATACTCTAGTACCCAGTCTACCTTAGTACCCAGTCCTCTCGGGGATGCCACCACAACCATTAAAAACAAACAAAAACTACACTATTAGCGTAAGAGGCATGTAAGAGGCACGTTTTGTGTTTCAACATTCTGTTAATCATACTATGTTACGAGGACGCCCTTTTTACCTTTCTTTATTGCCGGAATTTGGGAGGATAGTTGAGTAATGAAACACACTAGATCATTACCATAGGGTGCCCGAATTGAATCATTTTCGTTCAAAAATTATTCCAGCCTAAAGATTCGATTAATAAAAGTAAAACGCTGCTTAATAGATAATGCCAATTACTTTTCTCCAGTTTCTACCTCATATGAAATATAGTTTTCTTAGCATCTCCCGAAATAGTTTTAACCCCAGTATCATGTCACCTACAAAAACTTAAAGTGCTACTATGATCAAAAAATCACTTTTATTTTTTCTTCGGATTTCGAAACTATGTTTATTAAACACTCCCCAAGCGAAATTATAAGCCTTAATTTTGAGAAAAAGACCGTTAATTTAAACTGCAATTTTCCGTTTTAATGGTCCACCATTATTACACCAGAAAGGATACAATGACGTCATACGTATACGCGCAAGAGATGTAGAATGCAGTGTGTGTGAAAGTGCCTTATTTAGTATGCAGCACGGGAGTTTTGAGCTTTCACACTCTCAAACTCGTGTTTTGCATAATTTGTAAGCCGCGTTCACACACTACATTCTACAGCTCTTGCGTGTATGACGTCATTGTATCCTTTCTGGTGTAATAATGGCGGACCATTAAACCGGAAAATTGCAGTTTAAATTAACGGTCTTCTTCTGAAAATTAACACTTATAATTTCGCTTGAGGAGTGTTTAACAAACATAGTTTCGAAATCCGAAGAAAAAATAAAAGTGATTTTTTGATCATAGTAGCACTTTAATATTATTTTCGCAAAAGAATAACTCCTGATCTGAAGAAATATTAACTTGTTATATACCTTGGTTTTCAATTTTATTTGTCTTTAATTAAGAACGAACAAGTCTGTTGTCGCAAAAAAGCAAGTTTTGACGGTGAGCAAGAAATAGCTCCTTGACGCTCATTATGCAGTTTGTTGCACAATTCAAAGTCACGTGACGGCCTTAAGCTACCACTTTAGAGTGGCTATCATATATATTTTTACTCTACTCGTGATAAGCTTTAATTTGATATATGATAGCCTTTGCCACCTCAGGTGGTACCGATCCGCCATTTTTAGCCACTTGGCCCAGGGACTATTTAAGCCTCAACTGAGACAAGCATCTATTTTCTCCTTACAACATCACTACGTGATCAAACATACTGGTCATGAAAATGAATGATCACCAAATATGAAGCATCTTGTTGTTTCAGCAAATTCTCCCAACTAGTACCATAAGAAATATATGGGGAATGGGGAGGAGAACGTGCATGCTGATATTGGGGCTTAAATTGGTAACATGGATAGTTGCATTTTACTAGTCACACAAATGTAAACAGAACTGTGAATTATTAATTAATTCATCGTTGTGTTTATGTTTGTGTGATTATTAATTTGTAGTAGCATTCAGAAATAATAACCCATTGGCTTGTGTGGAAGTAAAACTGGTAATCTTTGCAATCATGATGCAAATGCTAGAGCTGCCACTCTTGGAAGTTTGCCTCAGAAGATTTTATTGAGACCACTTGCAACGCTTTTGTTTGTTTGTTTGTTTATTTGTTTGTTTGTTTTTTGTCATTGTTTTATTTTCGTTTGTTTTTTTTTTGTCTCGTAACTGTATTCCCTTTCCTTTCAGGGACTACTGTCAGAAACTTGCATTGGCTCTCACATCAAACCCTAAAACATCCCTGCATTCTCTGAGTTTGAGTAGTAACTCTGTTGAGGACAGAGGTATAGTTGTAATTTTATTTTGGTGGATGAGGGGGTTGAAGTGGTAATATTGTACTATTGAGTACTTCATGCTAATGAAGTTGGAGGGCAGCACGGTCTGTGTGGGCTCCCTGTCAGTGTGGTGCAAACGCTACTTTACCCACCTACTTAAGGTGATTCCATTGAAAAAGAAGTTGTAATGAGAATTTGCTGAAACTTTGCACAGTTACTAACTACACCTAGTACATTAAAAAAATAAAATAAAAAGAGGGAGTCACCGTGTCCGATTTCACACTACGGGGCTGTAGTATATAGGTACTTTGCTATCTTTAGACAGCAATATTTAAAAAACCTATCCTTGTACTAGAGACACCCATTACTTCAACAAAGCTATTACTAGCAATGAAATATAAGCATTATTCTTATGATAGAAGAACGACGTTACAGTAAAACGTCTTAAAATTGCCGCAACAACTAAACTACGTTGAAATAATAGGCAAATCGAGCGTCTGCACGGTTGCAGTGAAACGCCTAAAATCTGACTGTAACAGTGAATCAACCGGAATATTTCAAAATTGAATAACGAAAAATTCTTCAAATTTGAATATATCATGTAAAGTCGTATTTTCCTTAAATAAATGGAATAAAAAAGTGGGGTCACCGAGTTCGTTTGGGAGAAAACCTATCAAGTTGCGAACGCACGCGCTTGTGCGCGCGCTAATCACGCAAAAAATGATGCGCAGAAAGGATGCGCAATGCAATTGAATGGAATCACCTTAAAAATGTTTTACATTTATCTGACCTTTGTTATTCTGTGATAGGCTAGGTTTTCTTTTCTTCTGTTTACTTGTATTTTTTGTTTCATTGTCAAGGCTTGGTGCATTTGTCTGGTGTCTTCAGTAAGCTTCCTCATGGCCTGGTTTCTCTTTCTCTAGCTGATAATGGCATCACCTCAAAAGGTACATGAATGAATTATCCTAGCCAGTCAGTTGCTGGTAGGCAAGGCCTTTGGCCATGTAGCACAGGGCACCCAAGAGAATGGCATGGCAGTGTCCCGTGAATTTTTTCACTTAGCTTGAAAATGTTACTGGGCTCTTGAGTATTTTTGCTAGACAGTAGCTTTGGCAGGAGGTAGGGACCCAGGGTTGGGGGGGGGGGGGGTATCTTTGGAGCCCTGAAGACATGAGATTTTAATTTTGCATTGGAGCTCTGAGTCCAAAAAGCCTAAGATCTGTAGTTGGAGTCTGGGTAAAAATGTTGCCTCTGGCTAAATGGAACCTGGATTGGAATGAAAGGATGAGGCTCTAGAGCCCCAGTTTTCCTGAGTTGTAGCTCTGGCACCCTGCATTTTTGGACCCAGGGCCTTCAAGCACTAAACCCTGAGACCCTGAGGGAGGGCTGAAGTGACACTTTAAAGAAAAAAAATTAAGTCTGTGATTAAAAATTATTTGTCATTTTAAAATAACAGTCTTTTGTTTGACATGTACCTTTTTTCAGGAGCTATTTCACTTGGTCAGGCATTAAGATCAAATAAGTACAATGAAAGCTCTCTACAGAGGTAAGAAATACTTCACAATTACTGGACAAGTGTATTGTATGATAAAATATGGACAAGGTTATTTTATTCTTAACTAACAAGGCCAAGTAAATTATCTGCACAGTTTGAGAATTATGATGATTATTTTTTTTCTTCAGATTGGATCTCAGTAGAAATCTTTTCAAAGGAGATGGAGTTGCTGTAAGTTTAGTTCTGATAATGTACTGGAATTTTTTCATTGCTTTTGGCAATTAGCTGAAAATTAACTGAAAATATCACTGTGTTTATGAAGGTTTCAAACTACAGTTTTCCAATTTATGAAGCCTATGATGAAACATAGTATGGTATGATTTTTTTTCAGGGTCTATGTGATTTCTTAGCACAGCCAAACACTTTGACCCACCTGAATCTGTCAGAAACCGAATGTCCTCTTGACTTGGTAACTACATTTTGTTTGCAATGTGATAATTTTTGTACAGTATTCTATTACTGCAAGTGTTCATTACATGTAACAGGCCTGTAACCAGGATTTTATGTGGGGGGTGCTAAAGAGGCCAAAGTGGACCAAACTACCGAAATGTATTTTTTATTGTATATATTGTCTGATCCGTTTATTTCGGGAAGTAGCAATACCTGACAAACTGTTACGTAACGAAAAAGTACACAGTAGGAACGAATATTACATTTTTCGAATAAAATTGTTTGAATTAAGTTACAAACGACTAACTTGCGATGTAAAATGATACATCAAAATACTGCCGGACTAATCATTCAGGATCAGTTGTCCCGAGCTCCAGCCTTCGTGGGTGTTTGGTGGCAAACAGATTAACAACCTCATCCAAATCAATTTTAACTTGATAATGGATGTGCATTAGTGCTAGGGACGTTTTGCTCTGGGTTTTCAACAGAAGTAAGGAAGGATTCGGTGGCGATCATTGCGTCACGATGGTACCTCATTTGCTCATGTCTTTTTGCCTTTTCTTGAAGCTTACGCCAGTTTATGAAAGGGTTGTTAACAAAAGTGCCGTTATCTTTCCTGCAATGCATAGATATCATCAAAGCACAATGTTTACTAAACACTCTATTTACTGAAGGGCCATCCATGGGTACTCACTGAAGTATCGTGACTGAAACCTTCTTCGGCACTGATGAAGAAATCACGTTGAAAACTTGTAGTTAATCGATGGAACAAAATGACTTCTAATCAAGTGATATTTCTGGCCAACTGGCAGCTTATTTGCGGAAGAACCAAATTCCTCAGATGTCGTCAAAATCTTCCCGATGTCATTTATTTCTTGTTGCTTCACTTGTTCTAATTGATGCCGTGTTAGATTGCCATCAGTATTCTCAGGTACTGGAGCTTGCGCAGTCCCTACAATTTTATTAACAGTGCACAATTGTTAAGAAAGCACACATCGGCTTCTCATAGAATATCGACATCAGGAAATGACGATAAGAGACCAGTAGAAACATAAAGTGTATTTTCCCTCTTCATGACTCGAAAACGTCTATTTTGATGGTTTGGGATGCCTATGGATTTCTAGAAGGTGCTGCTTTTAATCCTCTCCCTAGTCCCCCTCTGAATTGTTTCTTTGTGTTCCCTTACTGGCTCTTTATCAAGCGATGTAATTTTGTTTCCTATTGAAGAACAGCGAGTTAATTTCAGAGCATAATACTGGGATCAAGACTGGTGTGCATCACGAAACTAAGCGTGATTTACCTTCTATATCTCGCTGTAAAACTGTCGTTAACTGAGAGAGATCTGAAGTCGTGGTCTCAGCCGGCTGTCATCGCAGACTGCACTTATGTCTCTTGATGGGGCACTTTACTGACCCACGTATCGAGAGACTGGCAAGATTTAGCTGAAGCCTTCCTCTTTCTATTTTCCTGTTCTCTCCTACCCATGAGGTATTCCACAAAAAATGATTTTGCATCTTTGGACGTTCATGCCATCGTACAAATAGAGAAAACTACCCGACGCGTTAGCAGACGTGTCTGACAAAAATCGTGAGATTGATCCGTTGTCAGTGGCTCGCTCGTCTAATTTCATTATCCATTTAGATAAGCTCAGACTTCTTTGCGATTATTGAAATGTTCTGAGTGGCTGGGGCTACTAGAGTGCAGCTGGTTTTAGTTTGCATATGAATACATTACTTCTATTTCCACTGTTTGGTTTTGTTTAACTATCACTGTTATGTTTTAAAGATTTACTGGTATCCTTCAGTTTAACTGACTGTGCTCCTTAGCTTAGACATTGAGTATGAAAATGTGGACCTTTGGGGCCTGTGGGAGGGTGCGAACGCACCCCGTGCACCCCCCTTGTTACGGGCCTGTGTAATCACTGAAATAAATTCCAGCTATATTCATACTGTAAAGTCATGTCAAGTGCTTCTTGGCAGCTGCAATCATGCAAGTGCCAGAAGTACTATTTGGTAAATATTACATATTGTCATTTTCCTGAGTATAAGTCGATATGGTGAACAAATGTGCAGCGTTTTTTGAACAATTTTTTTCGTGGAGTTTTTGGTCGAGCTTGACGTTACCTCGACTGGTTGTGTTGCGTTGCGTTGTGTTGCGTTTTGTTGTCCGCTTCGTATTGCGTTGTGTTGTGTTGTGTTGTGATGTGATGTTAATGTGTTGTGATCTGTCTCTTACTTGTTACTCTAGTTTGTTGGCTTAAAATTTCTCAGTTTTCCTGTTTCTTCGTTGCATGACTCGATGCAACAACTAGACCGACGTACAACAGTTCGACCAGCTTGACCAACTTGACTACTTACCAAGCAAAACTTCCACTGTGTATTCTCCACAGGCAAACACCGTTTTCTCCGTGGAATTTTCGTAATCACGACTACTTTTTTATGTGCCTTCAGTTGCCCTGGTTAAGTTGCCAAAATTTCATCTCTTTCACAAACGAGCGCGTTTTGGTGACCATTTCATATGCTAAAGAGAATCGCTAGCCTTAAAGGGGCACCGTAAACAATTTTTAGGATTGCTATAAAAAGCTAAAAGAGATATATTCCTTTAATTCTGTTAAATAAATGTTCTAGGAGCATTTCGTGTACGAGAAAAGATAAATAAATATATATGTATATGAAATATTTTTCAGAACATTCTTCTACCGAAAACCGGACTTCAAAATCCCGGTGACAGAGCCCCTCTAAATATGATGCAAGCTTTAACAAGGCACCCCTTTACCCAAAAACTTAACAAATACTGTATATTCAATTGCAAAAAAATGGTTTACCTTTCGAGTAAAGCCAATGAAAGTTTAATCTTTCGGAAGAATATACTGATGAGTTGGCTCATAGATGAAAATAAAATGGTGAAAGAGTTAAGATCGTCTAAAACAATTGCTAGTAGAGTCAGTGGAGTTTGTTGAGTTGGTCGTTTGACGAGTTTACAGTGTTCGGTGAAATCCATCTGTTGACTTTGTCAAGTTGTCGAGATGCTTTGCTGGTCGGTCGAGTTTGTCTAGTTGGTTCGCTTGATGGGGTTCGTACTGTCTTATAGTATGTAAGGATTGTTGATCAATTTTTTAGTAAGGCTCGTTGTGTTTGTCGAGTTGTGTTGAGGTCTGGAACATTTCGTCTGCCAGTGAGTGAGGTTTGTTGAGTTTGTCTCATTGGTAAGGGTCGTTGCGTTTATCGAGTTTTGTCGACGTGTGGAGATTTTGTCTGCCAGTGAGGGCGGTTTGTGGAGTACATGTATGTCGAGTTGTGTGGTTCTTACTGTCTTAGAGAAAGTGAGCGTTATTGAGTTTGCCTATTTAGTAAGGAGTTGCATCGAGGTGTGAAGTTTTAGTCTGCCTCAGCGCGTGACAATTAGTCGACCTTGTCGAGTTGGTTGAGTTGTGGGATTGTACTGTCTTAAAATAAGTGAGGATTGTTAAGTTTGTCTGTTTGGTAAGGGTCGTTTTGTTTGTCAAGTTGTGTTGAGATGAGGAGATTTTGTCTGTCAGTAAGTGAGGGTCGTTGAGTTCGTCGAGTTGGTTGCGTAGTGGGGTTCGTACTGTCTTAAAGTAAGTGAAAGATGTTGAGTTTATCTATTTGGTAAGGGTGGTTGACTTTGTCTAGTTCTGTGGTGTAGAGATTGTCTGCCAGTGAGTGAGGTTGGTTGATTATGTCTACTAATGTACAACTTTAACATAGACGGAATACTAGAAATGCTGAACTTGTCAACAACGCAACGCAACGGATCACAATACAACACAACACAACACAACGCAACTCAACAGATACAACACAACGGATCGCAACACGACACAATGCAATACAACATAATGGATTACAACACAATGCAACGCAACACAACAGACACAACAGAACTCACCTCAACACAACAAAACATGCCCTACAGGAAATAAAAACTACGCACATATGCTAAACAAACCAGTCGAGGCAACGTTGAGCTCGACCAAAAACTCCACAGACAAAAACGGTCAAAAAACGCTGCAGGTATAATGGTGAATAAGTTGGCCACACTTTTTGGCCCTTGAAATTTTATATTTTTCTGGTATATTGTGGCAGCCTACCTGTATAATGAAATGAACTTTTAATCATGGCAGGACGACTATAATTTGTCATGCATAAGTACCACCCAGGGTTTTCCTTATCAAATAAAGCTGGATTGGAAGAAATGAGAGCAGAGAGAGAAATCACCTAAAATTGTAGATCTGGAGATCAGAGTTCCAGGCAGTGGAGTTGTTGTCAGTAGGAGAAGACTACCCTGACCATATGTGATACCATTTAGGAATTTAGCTAAAGGTTGTTCAAATACTTGTAGCTTCAAGAAGGTATCAAAGTTCAGGGGAAAGCATACAAACCAAAAAAATCTCCACTGTAAATGAAAGCTTAATACTTTGTGCACTTCTATCAAAGACCTGTGTTTTATTTACATGTCTTTCATGAGTTTTCTTAGTTTGTGGTTGATATGAAAGTTCATAATTATTGGTGTAGTCTATAAGTGATTCTTAATACGTGTATATGCAGTTGTCTTACTTTTGAGGGTGATGAACATAACTGTTGGTGTTGTGTTTATTCTTATTTCTGCAGTTATTTGGTGCTCTCATTCGAGGCTGTGTTCAACAGTTAGCTTACATCCATCTTGCTGGAAACAACTTCACCTCAAAGTAAGAGCGTTATTTCTTAGTAACATTAATTGATGATATCTACATATCTATATCTACACATAAACATTGGGTGCAAAAAAATACAGTCCTGTAAATGTGTGTCAGGCTCCGTTTTCTGCTTAGTGTGACCAGTCAAGTTAAGAGTTTTGTTGTCCTTGGATTAGGACTGTTCTTGGTGACACTGACTGACATTTTGCCAACCTGTTTGAGCAGAAGCCGCCTTCAGAGTTGGCATATTATGTGGTAGCTGTTTTCTCTCTCATTCACTTATTTACAGTATTAATTTTGTTTCCATTTTTTTCTTTGTACAGGAAAAGTAAAGATGCAGTTGTTCCACCATCATTCCAACAGGTGAGATAAGACTTGTTTTTCAGTTCAGGTCAAAATGTGTGAAGTTTGCAGCTTAGAGTGTGTAATTTTTACTTGTTTGTTTCCACTTTCAAAGGGAAGTAGACAACAAACTGATGAGACAAAATTAACAGTATGGGATTGTTTTAATTGTTATTCATCAAAGAACCGACAACACTGTTTGCAAAGATTGTGCAGTTCCAGAAAATATCGATGTGCCTTCCCCAAGGAAAATCACTGGAAATTCCGAGGGGAGGGGGGTTCCAAAAGCCAAATTTTTTAATGGAAAGTATAAAGCTAAACTGGAATGTCCAGAGAGGATGAGATGTTCAAACCAAAAACTTTGTAGTGGGGAGGGTATCCAATTGCCCAAGACCTGATATGCAGGAATTGACCATTGTTGAGAAGATAGTTAACTGTTCTTCAATGGGAAAATACATTGGTGTTGTACTGGATGATTCTATGTCCATGGTCCCTCATACTACTGCTGCTGTGTAAATCTGCATTCTTCCACCTGCGCAATGCATCCAAGATTAGGAAGTTTCTTACGACTGAAACTACTAAAAAATACATTGGTGTTGTACTGGATGATTCTATGTCCATGGTCCCTCCTATTACGGCTGTGTGTAAATCTGCATTCTTCCACCGGCGCAATACATCCAAGATTAGGAAGTTTCTTACGACTGAAACTGCTAAAACTCTGTTACATGCTTTTGTAACTTCAAAGCTTGATTATTGCAACTCTTTGCTAAATGGTGCTCCAAAATATTTACTACATAGGCTCCAGCAAGTGTTAAATTGTACTGCAAGGATAGTATACCAGTCCAAAAAGTATGATTACAAAACGCCTCTTCTCACAGAACTGCACTGGCTTCCTATCAAACGGCGGATAAACTTTAAGATACTTCTGATTACATTTAAAGTGCTACACAACCAAGCTCCAACTTATCTAACTGACTTGCTTACTTATTATCAACCTCGAAGATTACTTTGTTCATCTGCAAAAAACTTGCTTTGGAATCTTACCTGAAATCTTAAATCTTATGGTGGGCACTCTCTTGCTGTCGCTGTGGCATTGCTATGGAATGCCCTACCCAAATCTGTCAAAGATTCAGCATCAGTTGACATTTTTAAATGCAGACTCAAAAAACACCTCTCGTTTTGTTAATTTTGGATAGTTTCTTTCTTTTTTTTTTTAGACAGTTTTTAACAGTAATTTTTAAACATCTGTAAAGCGCTGTTGAACCACCGGGAAACAGCGCTAGATAAATGTATTATTATTGTTATTATTATTATTATTATTATTATTATTATTATTATCATTATCATTATCATTATCATTATCATTATCATTATCATTATCATTATCATTATTATTATTATGTTTATTTAGTTAATTGATTGACTGACTGATTGATTGACTGACTGACTGGTTGATTGATTGATCGATTGATTGATTGATTGATTGATTGATTGATTGATTGTTTTAATTAGTTTTTCAGTAGCTCTCAAGCTCTTAAATTGTTAGATGTATCAGACTGTAAACTACACGCCGATGCCATAAGGTAAGAATAGTAGTTGTCTTCTATCTTTAGATAAACTGGCAGTTTTACAATAAAGTGGATGGCTCCTACGCTTATTGATTATTTTAACTTGAACAGTCTTGAACTATATGGAAAAATGACCTGAAAGTGAACTGAAAATTACTTAGTAACTGGCAGGGCTGACTTGAGGATTTCAATATTGTTGTAAAAGTGTCTGCACTCCCTGTCAAATGTATTACGTGTGTATTACATGTAATACACTGCTGCAATAATATTAATTATTTTTTTCAGAGCAATTCTAAAAGGATTAAGTGAGAACACTGTTCTTAGTGATGTTGAACTCAACATCAGCAGTAATGAGGTGAGTTGGCTTTAGCAAAGGTAGCTGAAATTTCGGCTTTTTTTTTGGTACGTGGTCATATTCTAATGTTGCTTTACTGAATTGTCTTCTTAGCTTAGGGGTCCTGGAGCCAAAGCCATTGCTGAGAATATATCCAAACTTAAAAGTGTGGGCAGACTTGATATTAGTGATAATGGTGGGTGTCATTTTGATAGTTACCAGCACCGGCAATCAAGGGAAATATGATACATGTAATTTTGTCACATTTTGGTTCAGTTGTTAATCAGTAGAGTGCACGGATACTTCAGAATTGTGTTGTCTTGTAAGCACTAATATTAGCCATTAAAAAGTTGTGATTCACAGCACTTGTACATGTGTGTGTGAATAGCTTTATCTAAACTAATTTATTTTAGCCATTTGACAACTTTGAAAACAATAAGTTCAAATTCAGTTAATTACAAGGCAAAATAAAAGACAAAGAAATGTGTACTGCGCATGCTAGCTGCCCATCAAAAAATAACATAGAACTTACTAGTGCATTCCAAAAATTATCTATCAACACGATACCATTTCTTTTCATGGTGTATTTTTAATATGCAACATATCCATTGGTATTTCAATAACTTTTGAAGAGAAAATAGAAAAAAAAGAAGAGAAAAAACAGCAACAACAACAAATTGAAAGACCACAGAGGTTTCAAATACAAAAAGATATCAGAACTCTGCCAGCTGCTACCTTAAGTTCAAGCCTCTAATAAAAATCCTTTTCTCCAATTTCAGGTTTTGAAGGAGATTTAGTCAAAATACTTGAAAAAATGTCTTCAAACAAATCAATAAAGTATCTGAACCTGGGAGAGAATACCAAGCACTCTAGGTAAGCCATCTGGATCCACCGTTTTCAAGTACTGTTTTGTTACTTATTTTGCACATTTTCACAATTGCACAAAAATCGCGAAATTAAAGATCGTCAATAAGGTATAAATATACATAAATAGAGTATGTAACTTGTACCTAATGTGCTGTTTACTTTTTAAGGTACAGAGGCTACCGAGCGGTTAAAAATTTCAAGTCATCAGTGAGAATAATCTGATAAAACGTTTTTTTTTTTTTGCAACTGCTGCAAACTAATTCTAGCCCGTTAAAACGTTCTTTTGTTTGCTATCTCCTGCAGGAGTTCAGCTACTGTTGTGGAAGCTTTAGTTCAGCTAATATGTGAGGAAAACTCGGTAATTAATGTTTTCCTTGTTGGTGCTCTTTGCTTACGAGTTATGCTCTGTTCTTGTCCCCAAGAACAGTTGTATCGGTCATTGATGGATGAATAGAATGTTTGTAATGACAGTTTATTAGTTTGTTATTCATTCTTTCATGTTTGTTGTTGATTTTTCAGCAACTCGAGTCCATCTCTTTAGCTGAGTCCAAACTGAAAGAAGATATCATTCCACTTCTGGATGCTCTTGGTACAAATGAAAGCGTGAAAGAACTTGACATCAGGTCAGACAATTGTTGGTTTGAAAAAGTCTCAGTTGGGAAATCCCCGATATAGACGTTGATCATGCCGTGATCATACAGTATTCAGTGACGCCACTAGTCATGTAACACCGCAAACACAAGCACAGTCCTGGGCAGGACAGCTATTGTGTACAACGTGCTTATGTTGCCAGTGGAAACCACACTTTACAGAGGTTCTCAGCGCGGACATGACCGAACCTAGTACTAAAGCAGATATCTAGTTTTTTATTTATTTTTATTTTTTTGAGATTCCATATTTCCTTTTGATGTCGTATTATACAGTGGAATCCCGATTTTTCGAATACTTGGTTATTCGAAACTCCCGATTCTTCGAACCAAAAGTCGTTTCCCTTGGATTTGCGTCAGTCAAACACTTTTAATTTTACCCCGGATTATTCGAATGCTCGATTTTTCGAAACTCCCGATATTGCGAACTAATTCTTTCTTCCGTTCAAAAATTTACATTCGATTTCTCGAACTCGGAAAGCTCAGGAACCAACAAAAACCGGTTTTAGCCATATACACACCTGAATGCAATTAACAAATTCCGGAGGTGTTTTCATGCGTTTTTTTTTTATTACAAAGCAAGTGACAAATCTGTCATTGAAGTCATAAGAAACTACAACGCCGTTGTTACACAATCGAGGGTCTTGAATTACTGTACATGATCAGAGTTGCTTTGTTTACTTGCATTTTTCAAGCTCTTGCCGTAGCACATTATTATTTCGCAGTTCCTTTAAACCGTGGAGTACAGGGTACTTTTTTTTCTTATACAGTAAGGGGAAGGAAATGCAGTCAAGAGTTCGCGAAAAATTACAGACACATGTATCAGTACAGTACTGGTTTTTGTTCTGCCGAAATTGGCTTAAATCCTTAAATTTTCGTTTTGTTTTAAATGTACGTTTTGTTGGTAAATAAAGATGGTTCACACATTAACAAGAGTGATATACCCTTGTTGTCTGCCTTCTTGGACTTTATAAAACAATTCCACGGTAAAACAGGTGTGATTTGATGCCACCTTTGATTTTTCGATCTCCCGATTTTTCGAACCAATTTCCATTTCCCTTGGAGGTAGGAAAAATCGGAATTCCACTGTATTTGGTAACTTATGCTGACTTCTTTTGATTTTTAGTGGGAATCAAATGGGTGATGAAGGAGCACGCTGTCTGGCCAAGGCTCTTCAAATCAACAGCAAGCTTAGGTAAGGGAGATACAGATACTTACAGTGTTCATAGCGCAGCTCATCCTGTTTGAAGACTGAAAGTATGCCATAGAGGTTTAGCCTGTAGGCTATACAAATGCAGAACTCCAGGGCAGATAATCACTCCAGGGTTCAATTTAGCCAGAATCAACATTTTTGTGTGAGCCCCAAGTATAGAAAGAGCCTTGAGGCTCTGGGTACCCTGGGTGCCAGAGGCTTTCTCGCGGTCAGATTCCATGCCTCTTATCTTTCTTACATTTGCACCGCGGCTTCGCCGCTTGTTGCTGGCCATCAGCCGACAAGTCTTCTCGCCAAGCATGCTGCGAGAGAACCTCTGGTACCCATGGTAGGCTCTGGGTTCCAAAGACACACCACTTTTGAGACCCTGAAGACTTTCAGTTTCTTTATCATTTTGAATCCTCGTTCGTGCTTTTATTCCACCACCTTGTTGTTTGGTAAACCGTGAGTGCATTTGTTAGGCATACTTGCAAAATTGTAAAAAAGGAGTGCGCCAAAAAAAACCGATATTCCCTTAGCTAAGGACTGAAAACATTTCAGATAGCTGAAGTAAAAGCAATGGTCGACTTTACTGAAAGATTCACTGTTAGATTTCGTGTTCTTCAAAAACAGAATACAAGGAAAGTGCCCGATAAAACACACCCCAATTTTGTTTTTGCTCCTGTTAGTAGGCCTACCAGACTCGTGTAAATTTTACGGAATGCTATGACAAATGCAGTGTAAAATTGTGTTACCTTTTAAAAAACGTTTCTTGTAACATTTTAGAACACTAGACTGGGACAAGAACGGGACAACGTACCGAGGATTTGCAGACATCGCGGCTGCTCTGAAGTGGTGAGTTTACCTTTCTTTGAATTATGTTATCATACGTAGTGGGCACGCAGTACTATACAAGAGGTATGTTGACATTTGGGATGCTGAGCTTGCTTTAATCTCGTAAAATCAGTATCTTAGGCCTCATAAATAGTGTAACTAATGCATTTTAGTGGAACTGTGGATCGTATTGATTTCTGATCATGTCGTCAATTTTCTGCAGTAACTACACCTTGCTTTCCATGCCGATGCCTTTGTACGATGCTGCTCAGTCACTTAAACCTCAAACAGAGCAACACCTAAGAACGGTTAGTATGTTTAGACCGGTTAGTGTCTGTTTTCGTTGTGCTTATAGAATTTCCCTGTTTTACATTGTAGATAGAATTAAAAGTCTAAACGCTCTTGTAGTTTGTTAATGCAAAAATGAAATTACATCGGTGTTTCTGTCGGTGAAAATAATCGAAAATAAAGCCTGTGAATACAGCCACTTCTCGAATACCTCCTGCCGCTGGTGGTGGTGAGAGGCGTGTATTAGGGGAGGGGTAGGTGGGGAGTTTCCCATAAGCGTGGAATGATCTTAGTCCTCGTAAACATGCATCACATTTCTGTTTCAAAATTCTTCTTACATCTTCTCACTTTTCCACTGTCGTTTAACATGTTAGAACTTTATTATTTCATGCATCTATTATTTTCGTTTATTTCAGATTGAGAAGTTATTGCTCAGAAATCAGTCTCCTCACAAAGTTGTAACAGATCAGGCATACAGATTACAACAGGGTCTCCTACTCGCATCCACCCAACAACAGGTATGTCAACAAGACAATTCTTCTCAGCTCTTGTGAAGGTTATAGATGAAAGAACAAGTCATTGAATCACCACCCTGTGTAGCCAACAGCATTGTTCGTTTAAAGGTAAATAAACTTCATGTGCTGAGTTGCAGAAAAAGCCCCCCCCCCCCCAAAAAAAAGAAAAGAATGTGGTGGTCGTTTTTGACGTTCCGCCATACTAACTTGCCTTCACACAAACAGAGCCTCTGCAATGCATTCTACTCAAAATCAAATCTCTGAAACTCTATTAAACCTGTCATTATTTGCCTGGTAAGTTTTGGCCTAATTAATTAATATATCGTGATGCATCCTTTAGAAAGGATGGCGTGATATCCAGTTAAAAGGATAAGAATAGTGACAGGAACGTCTCCTTTGTGTTCCACTGCTCATTTGCTTTCGTTTTAACCAGTACTGAGGAGGACCATCTAATCCTAATCCTAATTGCATGGCTCGTCTTTGTCCCTTCAGATGGTGGATCGGCTGGTGGTTCAGTTACAGGACCTTATCAGTGATCTCCGACTTTCCAAGGACACTGATGTTAAAAACGAGATCAAAACGGCAAAACATTTTATACAGGATGCAGACAAGCTTAAACAGGTATGAAACACCCACTCGTTGATAGACCTTGACGTACATAGACATCAGTGCACTGCACAATGCTGAAAGAATCGAAGTGAGATGCGTCAGTAACTTGCTGGGAATATGGCCTCAATTCCTGTTCATTTGTTTGCGCTTCCTTTCGCCTGTTTTTCTTCTCTCTCAAGGGACCATTTACACAAAGAGCGAACCGACTTAGCACTGGATAAATTTCACGACAAGTTAGAAATTATTCAATACTCTGTGACGCTAAAATGAATTTAGAATTTCCTGTTTTGCAACATCAAGTTCTTGCGGTTTGAAGAACTCGTAAAAAATTGGTGTTATGATAATTTTCTTGTAATAAGGAACACGTGCTTCTTTGCGCTGTTTTTTGGTCTGGATCTTGTTTTAGTTACTCAAAATTTGTATGATATGTTTTGACAGTTGCTGCTGAAGTTCCATCTGTGTACAAATGACAGTGATATTGAGACAAGATTTGCTGAGCTCTCTACTGAGTTTTACAAAGCAGCTGAAGAGAAAATGAAGGTAAGGAGTCAGATCACTTCAATTAGAGAAACGATTTCCACTGTCTCTTGAAATTTAGCCCTTTGTTTGTTCGTTTTATTCAAATTATTCGTGACATTGATTTTAGTTTTTCATTCATAACTCGAAGCTAATCGTACAAGATCTTTGAAGAATGAATAATTATGTATGTTAACATGTTGAATGGTCGTTAAAGATGTGTTTATTGTTCATCGTGGTATAAGATAGGTAAGATGAACTTTTATTCGTTTGTCTCACGATGGAATCGCTTAGAGTTGTTGATCGCGACGTTTCGACTGCTCGTACGCAAACCTCCGCAGTTTCGGAGCACGCTAACGAAATGGGGCATCTTCCTATTTGGAAAGAAGTTAAATGTATTGATCGTGACCCTCACTGGTACACACGTAGGGTCAAAGAGGCTATCCATAAAAGATTTCATCCTAATAACATCAATAGAGATAGCGGAATCGAAATTCCTGAAGCTTAGATACCTACGATCAGAAAGCACAACAGCCGACCAACCACAAAGCGGACCTGTGAGGGAACAACATCTAATCGTCGGAATAATAATGAGGATCGAAATGCACCATTAGCAGCGAACCATCGTGCTACAAATAGCAACACCTAAACAGTCGACCTCATCGCCTGATGAAGACTAGCAGTATTGCAGTCGAAACGTCGCGATCAACAACTCTAAGCGATTCCATTGTGATATAAACGAATAAACGTTCATCTTACCTATGTTGAATGGTGTTTTATCACTTATTTATTTATTTATCTATTTATTTATTTATTTATATATTTATTTGCTGTTCTCTTTCCAGAGCAACAGGGACAAGATGATTGATTGTGCGAAAGAAGTTTGTCCTTACATCACATCTGCAGACGTACGTCATCATAGATGTCATTAGTTTATTCAGTCTTGAAAGAACTAGTAGCTATTTTGTCCTGACATCGTTTAAGGAGAATTAGTTAAACAGGAAAGAAATAAGATGTGTGTGTGCAGGTTATAGAAAGAGCGGCTTTCGACAGGTGATCGCAAAGTGCCCATCAACATCAAAACTGATTTTTCGGAATACCTCATGAGCAATCAAATCTGGCCAATGAGAAAAAAATTTAACTTACAACGCAACAAATCTTCTAGTAACTAAAGGCAGAACCATGCAACCAGTGCTGAGAGTGGGAAAAGTTCCTTGTGAGAGTCATTTGAACCGCCCGTAAACACTCGTTACGTTTTTACTGGTAGGATGTGAAGAGTCGTCTCGAAGCAGTTGTGGAGGGCAAGCCACAGCTAAGTGAAACGTTTGTGGAGGAAGTCATTCTGACTCAAGCCGCCTCAGGAATCGCCAACAGGTTAAGGTAAGAGGAGAATCTAGCTTGATTAACCGGCGTCATCTTGTTGTTGGACATTTTTAACCAGTTATGGGACTCAGAAAGAAGGGCAGAAATAAAGCAAAACTGTAAAGCCAAATGAAAACAGTTAGACGTAAAGCTTTAGCCCTCAGCAAGCTTGTCAAGTATTCGACTCTGTCAGGGGCTTTTCATCTTCTATCCTAGACAGCCGTTGAAGAGAAACGGTCTTATAGGACATTTGGAAGAGGAGGAGGAAGAGCAATCGAGGAGCTTTGTCACTTGTGACTTCTTAATAATTCACTACGAGCATTATCTGCTTTCGAACGAGAGATAACAACGCCCGCATAAAAACTGGACGTATTTTTTTTTTTGGCAGAAAAAATGAAGTGATTGTACTTGTTCGGTCCCTTTTTGTTAGCCGTGTATCTTTTGTGTTTACAGAGACAAACTAACCCTCCCCACCCCTGTCTTTTTTTTCAGTGAAGATAAGCTTACAGTAGCGTCTGTGATGGTAGACACGATCATGGAGATGATGATTCATCAACTGGAGGCCAGTGTAACTAAACTGGTAAGTGTGTGTTCTCTCCAGCACAACATCTGTGTCAGGATTTCAGGTCGGGAGACTCCTAGACAAAACTGACGGAATTGTTCATCAGAGATATTGAAATGTACCCCTAAGAGATCAGTAATCTCGTTTTCTGGGCTTGGCTTAAATTCGTTTTCATTAACCTGTGGTCACTTCAGATTGAGACATCCTGTGCGGTACCAAACCACGAATTTTAACCTTAAAGGCACAACGCGTGACTTACGTTATAATGTTGCCCGGAATTTTAAGTTCTCAGCCAGGTTTATGGTAAACTGACGAATTACAAAGTTGTTTTAACGAACGTCAGTATTTTTGGCCCGTCTGACCGTTAATGATAAACGTTTCGGGACATTTTATTTTTTTTCTGATTTCTTCCCACCCCCTCCCCCATGGGTGCGTTATGTACTTTCCAGTCGTCAGAAAACTGAACACTAATGTTTTCAGACCCCTACGTGAAATTTTATGTTGTTGTTTTTATTACTCTGCCGAAACTGACATGGTCCGCTTCCAACTTAATCGATAAGAGAACAGTCCTCAATATGTTTTACATCGCGAAAAACGAAATGGCCCAGCGGAGACTTCAGAAGACAGGAAACGCGTGGTCAACCTGCTTTCGAACTTGATTTTCATGTTCATTGACAAGCTATAATTCGGGGATTTTCAGGCTTATAAACGTTAAGACTGTGTAATTAAGTACTGAATCGGAGTTCCGAAACTAACGTTCTGACTCAATTTTCTCGGAATAATGTACCGAATCATGTTCATTTCTTTCTGGCTGCTTTTCAAGTCAAACGGGAACAATGTCTCCTTGTTTCCGCACTACAGCTGAATTTAAGCGTTTTCAGTCGAGTGAAATTTTTTGTCAGACTGTTTTCGTTTATTTTGTCGTTGAAGAATTTTGGGTTTGAGGTAGATTACTCGTTTTATCGAAAGCAGACGGCGCTGCACTGTTTTTTCAGCTATCTGTCTGCTCATTGGTTTCAAAATTAGCCAATTAACAGAGAAAGAGAAATTTGATAGGTGTTAGTCGAGTGTCCAAAGGAATTATCGTTTGCTTTGGTTTTGCCTTATGCTACGCTCTGTGATTGGTTAAAAGATCTCGCGCCGTTTTTTCGTCCAACCAGAAGAAAAACAAACCCATCGCGGCTGATCCGCGCGCTTTTTCCCGCGCTTGAAGCATTTACATGTTTTTGCATCGTATTCTGATTGGCTCCTTCCGTTGTTTCGCGTCTACCGCTATTGGCCAGAGTGATTTACTTTTGGTTTTACTACGTTCAGTTGAAAATCTGCATGTATTGTGTATATTTTGGTTGATACGCCACCTTCATTGATTATCGAAGAGCATGGAACATGATACGAGCTGGCAGAAGAATTATTCAGGTTTGCATACAATTAGAAAGTCACTATTTTAACCATTTATAACACTGTAGGAAAAATATTTTGGAATCAGTGGGTTGTGCAAATAACGAAATGTTCGCTCAAGCGATGGTTCTGAACAGGAAAATAACAAAAGCTGTGAAAGACACTCCTAAAAATTCCGGCTTGGACGTTGAAACTGTCATAGTAGTGCACAGATTTGCGTAATAAAGACCCCCCGGGCTTCATGAAATTTAGGTAAAATCAAAGATCCTGGATAGGGCAAGAAAATCCGGCAACGGAAGTAACGACATGACAGTTAAAAACTAAATTTCTTATACACTTCTCAGTACATTGTCATGCAGTTTCTCACTCTTTCTATTTTCATTGGCTGGATCTCTACAACTACATTAATTCCAAAGGGCTTCAGATTTTGACGTCATATCTACAAATACAGAATTTATACCTACAGTCTTCGATATTTTTGCTCGAAAATGAGCTTTACAGTCTTACAGTATTACGTCACGCGTAGCGTATTTTTAATTTAAATGTCTGTCGGTGAGGTTGTTTTGAACGAAATATTAAAACTGTGAGAAAATCGTTAACAAAAGCGACCAGAAACTGTAAAGCAAATCCGTCGAAAGCAGGGGTTGAAAAATACACAATTCCAGAATCCTGGTTGATGTAGTGAGCGAGTCGAAATAGAGACATTTAGCAGATCATTGGTGTTTTAAGTTAAAATAAAACAAACATTAAATTCGGTTTTCGCATGACAGTAAAAATAATCAAGGCACCCGTGTAAAACTTGAGTTAACCAGAAAACTCATAACCAATACTGGGCAATTCTATCGTCTAAAACCCCGCCGAAGCGCAAACATTTGTTAACTGTTAATTGTTTGTTAGTACTACCGTCAAATGAAATGTTTCATGATCGGACATTAAGTTGAAGGAATCTCTTGCTACAGGATCTGCTTCTTCAAGACCATCGAATCAAGATGGAAGAAGTAGAGAAAGGAGCTGAAAAGAGCGCGGACGAAGACGATGTGGCAGCGGTAAGACATATCTTGGACATGCGCAAACGCGTGATTTGTTTTCAGATACTGCATCTCGTTTGTTCAGTACCAAGGAAGCAAAATCCACCGATCGAAATCGTGCGGGCTTTGGCTTTGAGACTGATATTTTCGGTCGATCTATTTTACTTTTACACACGTTTGTTACGATCTCATTTGCCATTATACGAAAACGCCAGTGCATAAGTGTAGTACCTAATTCGCAAAATTAACGTATTGTTAGAGGGTATCTGTTAGAGCACGTCACACGTGTTCCTTTGATTAACTAGAATTTCAAACTGAAATGTTATTTTTCTAACGCGCGTATCGATTTCAGTAATTGCTTTCAAAAGCCGCTGTAGACATAAGTCGCTTTCATTTCTTGTCTCCAGTTATTCATTTCTCGTTTGTTCTTAAGGTGGCGCGTAAAGCTCGTAACCGCCTCAGCTCTTCCCAGCTGGTGGTGCCCACGATACCAGACGGAACGGACTCGGGCGGCAGGAGCCATAAGAGACGGCCCACAGTCAGCAGGCGTCCAACTCACGCCAGAGTAGCGGAGGAAGACGAAGAAAAAGAAAAAGAGGACAAGGAAGTAGTCAAGGTCGTCAAGGAAGAGGTGGAAACAAAGCCGCCGCCTAAGCTTGTCGTCAAAACAGGTTAGCTTTGAATTGCAACGAGTTCCACCCTCTCAAGCTTGGCTGGGCGTCTTTTGAAATTTTGCAAAACTCTTGTAACTTGGAACTCTTGTGTGACGTTTATGGCTGTCATTTCCTTTTCGCCCTATCTTGACTTTTTCAGTCGCTTCGTATTTCATTTTGCAAACGTAAATGTTCAACTTATTAAACTTGCATCCAAATGGCAGTGAGAGAAGGGTTTGTTTTTAATGATTTTTTCTTTATTTTTAGACTTCGTTGATGTGGAACCCCAGCCATCAGCGCTGAAGCACTTGGTTAAGGACCGTGCTCGTCCCCCTCAGAAAAGGCGCCTACCCACCCGTCCCTCTAACAGACCAGCTGTTGCTAATGGTTCTGGCCAAGAGAACGGAGAGGAACAGGAAGATATTGAAGTGTTTTGGAACAAAACAGTGGAAGCGTGAGTGTACACGTTGTTGTTGATGTTTTCAGCCCCCATTTTTACTAAGCGTTTACAAGTCAGTAAATGTCAATGATAGGTTTTTACACGGCTTACGCTATGTACGATCGCTAAAAACAGTGCTCAGCAGTCGTAGTCGCGATTGTAAAAGGCATGCTACAAAACGATTGTAGCGATATCTAACTGAAGACGTAGAGCTAGTTTCCATATGATTCCTAAGATCGCTATAATCGTTACAAACACTACGATCGCAGAGTACCTTTTTACATGGAAGCCAGCCTTAAGTCTTTCACATAGAGGTGCAATCAAATTTTTCTTTGTGTACTCTTCTCGTGTTAACTTATTCGTGTTTACTTTAGGCTAAACCAGATTTCCCACACAGAACAGTGTAAACTGAAATCATTTCCTTTTTTTAGACCGGCTGTGGAGGTTACCCCACCTACTAAGAAGACATCAACGTCCAAAACTCCTCCTGCCACGACTCAGGCTCCCCCACCAAGCAAAACCTCGCCACCCAAACCTACACCCAAACCAAAACCGTCACCTAAAGCAAAGGTACCTGAGGTAAGTCGGAGAAAAATCGGCAAGAGTGGTTTAAAGTTGGAGAAAAGTATTCGACAGGCGATAGTGGGACCGTACCTGCTAGGAAGCGAGGAAAACCAACTGGCATGTAAGGAAGAAAATGGGTCAAAATGGACCGAAACAAGAAATATGTAGAGTAACCTTTCTTTTAAGGTTTTCTTGAGTTCCTAAGGCGTATCGGTACATGTAATTTCTCAGTATAAGACATTTCTTTTGCGTTAGGAAGTCACATAACCGCTAGTGAAGCTGTTGTTTCATGAACGCGATAATTGGTTGATTACAGTTCGTTTTGTCGCTAGAGCAGTTGCACAAAACAGTTGATTAATGAACTACAAAACTTAAAATCATGATCGTGATATAACCTTAACGAAATTTTGTCTTAAACAGGAGACCAAAAAATCTGGTTGGATACCTAAGGGGTAAGTAGATTTTGTTAGTTCGTCTCGTTTCGTACATGTTTGTGTAACAACATTGCTCGGTTCGTTGGCGAATTTGCTTGGATTCGTACTGTGAAGTAGACCACATTGGAAAGAACTCATCTAAGTTTTAAATAGCGTGTAAAGGTCCACCAACGAACTCACTACAGCCTGGACGTTTTACACTTCGAACAAGCAAAACCTACAAACACGGGCGTAAACCTTCTCACCAAATGTTTTAGTTTTGCTCCTGATTGCTTGGCGGTTTTCAACTCACGAAAGTAGTTCCTGTTTTACTCTGGTCTTGGCGGGACAACGGCCTGTGTTTGGTTAAAAAAAAAACGCTCGCGCCACATTCTCAAACATGTAGAAGTATGTGACTTTGTTTCACACGTTTTCGTGCTTTTGGCGCCGGTTAAATATCAGTGCTTCGAGTTCTGATTGGTTCATTGTGATCTCACCTCCTGTTATGATTGGCCAAAGTGGTTGCTTTGGTTTTGGTTTTACGGCAGTCAGTTGAGAACCGCTTTAAACCAAAGAGAACACTTGAATTACCTTTGACCGTCGGAAAGGTCTCGATCATATCTAACCAATCACTGCTTACGGGAATCAATCAGTCAATGTGAAGCCAACCAGTGTCTAACTCTTTAAGCCCCAATAGTGTCGAGCGTCTAATTTCTCCCAACAGTATCACTACTTGATCAAACCTACAGGTAATGAGAGTAAAGGAAACGATCACAAAGATAAATATTGCATGTTTAAACAAATTCCAACTAATACCAGAAAAAATATATGGAGAGCAGTAAGGAGAACTTGCATGTTGATACTGGGCTTAAAGGGTTAAACTGATTTTGGCATAACTCAGCACTGTCGGCTGCCTACCAGACTTAACTTTTGTCTATCGTCTATCAAGCTTATCTATTAAACCTTTACCTTGGCTTTAGTTTTGCGAGATGATTGAGAAAAGTGCTTGAAAAGTTACGTATTGCTTTTCTAGGGTTCCGATTCCTGGATTCCTGAAAAAGAAAAACAGGGATCGCTCTTCGACGGCTCCGGACACAACAGAGGTGGCATCCACGGCTTGGTACACGAGTGACGGTAAACACAACATTGATTTGTCAGTTTTATCAGCAAATAACAGCCGAATTCGGGGCATTTTGATGCCTTCTGAAGCCTTTGCGAAAAACGAGGAGATGCCAAACAAATTTTCATTCTTTCTTTCGAAACATTTCTTGTATTATAGTGGCTGTTTAAATAATGACATTTCCTTTGAGTGACCTTGTATTGGTTATCAGTATTAGCCGTGGTTGCACCACGCTAGGTAAAGCTGTTTTCCCCAGTATAATTTTCCTTTGGTAAAATAGCTGGGGTTTTAAATTTACCTGGGTAGTAACGCAATTTACCGTTACACGTATCCAGAAAATTCAAGGGGTAAAATTTCCAGATGAGTGGCTTTTGCAGTGACACATAGCTCTTTCACATGTAATGTTTTTCCTTATCAACCGAATAGGAAGGCGAAGAGGCCATTTTCATCGGACACGTACGATGCCAAATCCTTGGTCAATTTTTACTTTTCCTGAGACGAAGAAATTTTCGACAAACATAAAATAAAACGTGATGATAACCACTCGCTCAACGTGACTTAACCTGAGCGAATGGTGAATTTTGAGCGACCATTGTCCATAAAAACGTTATTCTACAGTTAATCCTGGAATGAACTTTCTTGTATGCTTCACTCTCCTAGTTGAAAAGAAGAAAAAAGGCGATTCTGCTAAAGAAAGTAGGAACAGAGCTGCTTCTGAGAAGAAACCAGTCGTGACAGTAGAAAGGACCTCGTCTGACATGAAAGCGAACGTAACCAAAGAAAGAGTTCCCTCAGAAAAGAAACCTGAAGTGTCCAAAGAAGCGACACCACCTGAGAAGAAAAAGGAAGAGTCGAAAGAAAAGGTTCCCCCTGAGAAAAAACCGGAAGTAACACCAACTGAGAAAAAACCGGAAGTAACACCAACTGAGAAAAAAGCGGAAGTAAAAGTAGAAAGGAGGACCTCAGATAAGAAACCGGAAGTTGAGAGGCCGATTATAATGGGCGTGAAACCATTTGCTCTTTCACGTGATAGGGCCACTACAGAGACTGGACTCCGTCCTTCACCCCCTCAACCGCGTGACAGGGCGGCTTCGAGTGACAAAGTTGCTGCGAAGACCACCCCTGATGAACCAGCAGCTGCACCTGCACCCGCGCCTGCTAAAAGGCCGCCTAAATTTGGAGTTGGAATAGGCGGGGTAGCAGGGGGAGGACTATTGGCTGAAATGAAACTAAGGCAGGAAAGAGCAGCGAGCCTGGGAAGGGTGAGTTAAGTCTAAGTGGCACGATCACAGTTTGGGACAATTTGGGACAATTTGTGACGCAAAGATGTTGCGTTACAAGTTGACATTGTTTGTTGCAGAAAGGACATTTTGCAACATGAAAATTTGTCGCGAGGAGGGGACAATAGGCGCAACAAATAACATCAACTTGCATCGCAACACATCACAACACTGTTGCGCGACAAGTTGGGATATATTTTCAACACGGTTCGAGAATAAGTCTTATAGTGAGTGAAAACTAAAGCCAACCTCCTTAAAGTTGACACTGCAGTTGATCCCTGTCTGACTGTTGGACCTTCAGAAGAAAGAATGATCACGAGGATGATCTCGAGTCCAACTACTAATACGAATTTTACGAGTGGAAATTAAAAGCCTGTCATGTTCCCAGAGTCATTACCTTTTTCTAATGGTGACCATACGAAGAGAAGCTTTCAGGAATATGACTAACGTTATTGACAATTTAAGGCATGCGTACTACGTTTGGGCAGTTCTGCTCATGCTCAATCTCTTTGTCGTGCTCTGATCCTAAGGTGCCTAAGCTCCTTTAAAGACGACATCTCTCCAAGCTGATCCCAAATTAATTTTTCTGTTATTAAATTGTTAGTCATCCTATCACCGTGCTTAAAGAAACTAGGTGACACGGATTAATTACTTGAGAATCAAGAACACGTGACCCAGGCGAAAATTGAAAAGGACTTTCTTTGTGCCATGCAGAGAAAGCTAGTGAATTTCACATTGACGCATCACCAAATTAAGGCTACAACAGCGTACGGTTTCATTGGCTCTCGTTTCCTTTTTTCGGTAGGTGAAACAAGAGGGGAAAAACGAAATGCTTTTTCGTAGGCGACACCAAGTTGTCATAGCTATAACGTTATTTTCAGTGCTTCACCGGTCTGAAACTGAAAAAGGTTCTCCTTCCTTCATATGCCCTAATGCAAGCTAATGCAGTTTCTGTTTACCCTGTTCGATTTTTAACAGAACAAAGCTCCTGAAAAGCCAGCTGAGACTAAACCAGCTGATAAACCTGACACCGGAAGTAAAGAGAAAGAAGCGGAAGTGGCTAAGGAAAGACTTGTTAAACCGTCTTCATTTAAGAGACCCAGATTACCATCTGGTACGCCGCCCAAACCCGCTCCACGACCGAAGAGAGAATCAAAAGAAGAGAAAAAAGTTGAAAGACCGGAGGAACAGAAAGAAGAAAAACCAGAAGAGAAAAAGGTGGAAAAGCCGGAAGAGAACAAGCTCGAAAAGACAGAAGAGAAAAAAGGAGAAAAACAAGAACAAAAGAAAGAGGAAGAACCAGAAGAGAAAAAGGTGGAAAAACCGGAAGAAAAGGAACTGGAAGAGAAAAGGGAAGAAAAACCAGCGGAAACCAAAGAGGAAAAGCCGGAAGAGAAAAACGTGGAGGAAGCAGAGAAGAAGCCTGAAGTTGAAGGAAAAAAGAACGAAGCTGTTGGGGAAGACAAAACAGAGAAAGAGAAAGCGGAGGAAACGCAACCAAAAATAGGAGTAAATGATAAGGAAAGACAACCCAGTGAAAAGGAAACGGAAGTAAGTGTGGATAAAGTAGTAGACAAGGTGGAAAAGTCAGAAGTGAAGAAAGAAGAAAAACCGTTAGAGAACAAGGAAAACGTAGATGGAAAGCCAGAGAAGGAAGAAAGAAGGAAAAGCGAGACAAAACAGGAAGGTTCACTGGACGACTTGTGGCTCAAACAGGAGCCAGGTAGACAAGCTCTTAGACCAGGAGGTCGATCCAACTCGCTTAAAGTACAACGAACCTCCTCAACCGAGAAGGTCACCACTGCTCGGTCAGCCACCCTTCCGAAACCCTGGTCCCCAGGACAGGCTCCATCCAGCATGCTATCTAGAAAACTCAGCTGGGAGCTGCCTAAGGTCGGTGATGATGCTGCTGTCAGGGGAGCGAAGAAGGATCGAAGTGATAATAGAGGGGAGGATACTATTCAAGAGGACGCTGAGGAGCAAAATAGTAAAACGTGAGTAGTCCATACCTCTGCCCCTTTCCTGTTTTGTCTGTTTACGATTTGTTTGTCATTCGCTTCTTTGCTTTTCCTTATGTGCATACGTGCGTGAATCATATAACCTGATAATTTGCATTTCGGCTAAGTGATGTAGTATGCTATCTTCCAGTTCGACTTTTTGCCTCGATTGATAGCTTATGCTACTTATGGGCTATGTATAATTTGTGTAACAAGATAAAATTTGGAATGAAGGTTGTTGTCGTTGTTTTTGTTCACTGTGAAGGGAAACGTTTCATTCCAATCCCTATTAGTTCGTCTAGCCTCTTATTTAAAATTAACTGGAAAAACGGTTTTTGTGCGTTGTAAGATTGGTCCTCTTCTGAAACCATTGGACTAGACTTCTTCGTTTCTTGGGACTTTCACAGATCTAAGTAATTACATTAACGACAGCACAAAGCGCAATTGTTGGTTGAGATTGTACTTCAGCGTTCGAGGGTTACTGGAAGTCGTAGTAATGGTCGTATTTTACGAATCTTTTCCAAAGACCATACTTGCTCCTTCGCTTGTAGTTATTTTGGCTTGATCTGAGTTCTCACGATGTTTCTGTTTGTGTCAAGGTCGACTGTTGCCTCCAAGGAAGAAGAAAAAGCAGGGAAAAAGGAAAAAAGTGAAGACGAAACTAAAGATACGAAAGAAAATGGCGCAGTACCGAAGAGTCCTGGCGTAGTTACCTTAGAGGACATTTTAGCCTCTGATGGCGACACAACATTGTAAACACTTCGGTTGCTGTTTTGGCAGCTGAGACTGCGGGTCAGCGGTTTGGGCAAGAACAGCACCGAAACAAGGCGAATAGACTCATTTGTCTTGTTTTTGACCCCCCCCCCCCCTCCCCCTGGTCGCTGCAATCTGACAACGTGCGTGTCAGCTCATTAGTGAAGGGGCGATTCGTTTGAGATAGTCGGTTGAATTAGCAAGGGAAGCTGAAAAAAATTGTCAGGAAAAAAAGGTGTACATGTTATAACTGTTAACTGTGTGTTAAGATTATTTTTAAAGATATTTTTTATTGATAAAAACTTGTTTTGATAAGAAAAATGTTCGCAACGAATTCGTTCTCTTTAAGCTCAGTTGTATTTTAACAAAGCTTGATGGTTTTCCGTATATATAATCCGTATATATAATCGTTAGTTCCTTAGGTTCCGTAGTTGGATTGCCACTGTAGAGCAGTCTTATTGCTTTTGAAAAATTTGACATATTAGGCAAAAAATACATTAATAAACACCCACAATTAGAAGGGTTCATTTTAAATTCGTAGAGAGGGAAGTGAATAATAGGCAATAGGTGTATATTACATACTTATATAAATTGCAATGAAATGTATCTACTAGACAGGATTTAATACAAGCCCTAGAATAAATTGTAAATTTATATTTTTGTTTGTTACTGTGACAAATCTGTTAAGATTATTCATCATTCCCAGATGTAACCCAAACACCACCTGAGATCGATGTAATCAAATCTGTTCTTATAGTGCAATTTAGTGCCCAAGTGTAATCTTCCTCTTGTGGACGTGCGCAAAGTGCTTGTGAGGGCCTGGGGATGGATTTGTCATTTGGCACGTCATGAAATTTCGCGCCAAGGACAGTGCTGAAAATGATGAATCTGGTCAGTGGTGCAAAACATGGACTTTTCAAAAACGGCTGCCATATCTGATAGTTTTCCGATCGGAAAAACAAATATTCTCAGTACTTGGTGATGTTTTAAGATCTTTCTTTGCATTTTTAGACGGCTGGATTTATTTTCCTTCTAAATTTAGCTGGGAGCAATTTCGTTTGAGCGGAAAGAAGTAGGAAATTGCTCAAACTTGAGTGGAAAGCATCCGGCAACGAGTTTTACTGTGATAGAAGTATTTCGTTCTTCAGCGCTGTCCAAGCCAAGTCGAGTGAGCAGGAAGGAAATACCTCGGTACTGGGCTGGTTTCAATGCATGGCATGAAAAACAGGAGCCATAATCAGGGAAGGCCGTCCCCGATTGTGGTTTCTGATGAAAAATTACGGCGTTTTCACTTGTAGTCACCTATGGAGACTTAAATTGGCAAATAAAATAAATTATACTTCATGATCTTCAAGCCTTGTAAATATTGTGAACTTTTTAAAGGCTCTGGTGGAGATACCCTGGGTGCCGGAGGCTTTTCTTTCGCGGTTTCCGGTTGCGTCTTTTGTTCTCTATTGTGACCCGCCCTACCCTGGGTGCCAGATGCTTTCTCGGTGACATATTACGCGCCTCGTATGTTTCTTACATTTCGCCGCTCGTTGCCGGCCTTCGGCCGACAAGTTTTCTCGCCAAGCATCCCGTGAGAGAACCTCTGGTACCCAGGGTAGACCCGCGCGAGACGAAGGGACATTCAAAAGCCGAACTTGTCAATAAAAAAAAAAATGAAATGGCAAATCTACCTTAAACCACTGGAAACCGGGATCAGATTTAACAGATTGATCAGTACAGTACAGTGTACGTTTCTATTGTGCCTTTACCCCTGGCAAAGATTTTTCGAGCTCCGTGACAGAAAGGAGGTAGAGATTGGTAAGGTAAAGCCCCGTGTCCAATCCACTGCATTGAATAAACCGTAAGGCTCATCAACAGTAACTTAAAGCCACCTGAAGAATCACTACTACCCGAGGATGGAACCCTCCGATCTCCAGATAGAAGGCCCATTGCGACGACCACTACACTGCCGCACCTCCACAGTGAAGATTGGTAAGCGGCTTTGACAAAACATCGTTGAACTTGAAAACCCGGAATTTTTGGCTCGTTGGGCCGTAAGTGCCGTCACTTGATGTAAAAGGTTACAAGGCAAATTCTTCTTCCCCTCTTCAAGCCCTTCCCAATCCCCACTGCTTTCAAAACACTTTCCTTTTAGTCAGAGTTGCCTGTGGAGCGGGAGCGCTGAATAACGCAATGCGCATGTTTATCACGTTGCTGGAAAAACGCGTTACTGGAATCTTCTCACTTGAGTTTTACTTTATCCTCCTCAAGCGAAAATTGTCCCTAATTAAATAAATCCAGCCGTCTAAAGCGCAAAGAAAAATCTTAACCATTAAAACGCCAAGCTAATCTTTTTCGAAATGGCGCCATTTTGGAAAGACCGCGCTTAACACCGCTGACCGATTTGAGCGTTTAGGCCTTCATAGCGGTCAAACGTACGACGCGTGAACGGTCCCCGCCAAATAGTTTCGAAAAGTAACTATGTAGACAAACGTGGAAAGTTTCACTTTAACCGCAAAACGTAACGCCGTTTCTGAAAGCTTATTAATAAGCTGTTTACCTTGAGTATGTGTTGAAAATGACGGAACTGTTAAATTCGGCGAAATTGGGGTATTTTATGCATCATTTTCATACGACCTTTACGGGCACAAACGCTTGAACTGATTTAAACTTCAAAGCTCTGAAAAACAGCAAGTGACGCGCTTTTTGAGCTTCACAGAAAAGCTCACTTTTATCTCTTGTTTATTGTTATCACTTTCTTCAATGGTAAACGGTCTACATTTTTTGTTATCTTTTGCCAGTTCCAGGCGTCATCTGTTGTGGGAACTAAGGATAAGCGAAGGCCGGCGGGAATAATCAGTAGAACAAACAAACAAACGAATAATCTTTACTTTTCTTCTCACATTCAAAGTCTCTATTGCAAACCTGTCAAGTAATACCACGACATTTTCAGTTACACTTTTTAAAGTTTTAATCTTGACATTAACTACATCAGCTGCAGCTAGACAAAGAGATCACACATATGACAGGTTCTCGGACAGTTCATCTGGGCAGCACTGGAGGTCTCGCACGCTTCTGGTGGTATCTGCTGACATTCAGCCGGTTTAAAATCGATGCAGTCGTAACTCTGTCGCTGAACCCTCACGTCTGATTCATCTGCTAAAAAAAAAAACAAAGGTACCGCAGCAATCATTTGCTGAGCACCAAGCCCAAGTGAAAGTGGCCACAAAGGCGAGTTAGGTGGCCATATCTACGGGATGCTTGTAAGGTTGGGTTCTACAATCCTTCAATTATAGGCGACTAAAACACCAGAACTACTGGACGGAGAAATATACACAAAAAAGTAACTTTGAAAGACAGGGGAAGACACCTTTGGAACGTGAAAAGGGGACCCAACAGGGAAATAACAGGCTGATAGGGAACAGCAATAAATTAAACCAGCCTTTTAATTGTACAAAATGCATTTTGAAGGCGCAAAGCTAATCGTTTCCGCTTAAGTTGAAATATACATGAAAAACGAAAAAGAAGTAGCCGTTAAACGTGAACCGTTTGAAGATCAGTGGAGTGACATAATTTGTGCTCACTAACTACGTATATACCTTTCAGTATCCGCAAAAACTAGACTTTCGTTCATAGCATTTTCAAAAACAACTATGTACCCTCAATTTGTTTAGGTTTAACCAGAAACCGATCACACTGAAATATTAAAATTTAGTCCGGAAAAACGTTCGCATATCTAATACGACAATTGTGTTCCTTATTGTGTTTTGGTACAACAATTATAGGTATATACTCTTTTGTTTTTCCAGTTAGTAGAAGAAATAAGTGTAGACAAATTTGATACGTAAACATAGAAGAGCGAACACGTTATTTTAGTCTTATTTTCAAACGACAAAGAAACTATAGTTTTCACCGTCAGCAGTTCAAGTTGTTTTTACTGCCAATAGCTACCAATGAAGTGCAGAGCACGCACTTTATATTTAATTTCACTCACAGACTCAAAAGTCAGGACACCTTGTTAAGCATCACTTTTCCAACCGCATCAGTACTGGATGATTCCACTTAACCGATTTTATCCACAGACTCAAAACCTAATTTACAACATCTTGTACAGCATCACATTTAAAGGGATTCTGCCACGGGGATTTTCATGTTTTGGGGCGAAAAATGTGCTGAAAATGCCTTTTCTCGTACACGGAATACTTCTAGGGAAATCGAATGATTTTCTCAAAGGGAGAACAAACCATAGTCAGTTTTGGGCGATTTTTCCAAGAAACAAAGGACAAACTTGAAAACATCAGCCTAATGTTTTCAAGTTGCAATCCATTTCAATCCTGGCGATCCGCAGCCGAAATGACACAATTATAGTCTCGGAGAACTAGTAGAGTAATTTTAAACGAAAATGGACCAGTATTTTGGGTTTCCTCTGATTGGAATATGTCTTTTAGCTTTTTAAAGTTATCCTAAAAATTGGTGACAGTTTTCCTTTAACCGAGGGTCACGGAAAAGTACTTTTCAATAGCTTTCATTTGAATGGTCACACCGCTTTAGGACTTCAGCCGCAGGTGCAAAGGTTAGAACACCTTCTACAGCATAATATTCAAACAGGAACGTATTATGGCTCTTCTCAGCCTCCGGGTCACACAAAGCTTGACGATTTCATCCTCAGAATCATTCAGAGTTTTCAAACCACAATGCATGATGTACATGTGTTTGTCAGTCCCTGTTAGCAAAAGGATTAAGTTGACCATCTTAATTTGACAACACGCAAACCATTATATTAACAATGATTTCTTCCACGAGGGCCATCCCAAAAGTGCTGCTTAATGCTTAGTATCATAATACTGCTCACACTTATAATAATACTGATCACACTTAGTATTTCATCCACGGACGTAAAAGGTGATACCACATTTTAGAAATTAAGGTGTAAATTGTGAGTGTAAAGACGGTAAGGAAATAAGGCTCAACAAACATAAGAAAAAAACATATTTTAACACTGATAACACGGATATTCTTGCGCCTCTCATACCTTTTCTTTCGAGGAAATTCTCCATGAAATTAGGAGCGGCTTGCGCTTGCAAAATAGCAAGCATTAGCAAAAGGAGAGGCAAATTAAACATTTTGAGAAGCTTCCTTGCTCACGCTGCAATCTTCAGCAAAACTAAATTGTTAGAAACACGACTTTTATGCTTTTTTGCAGTTGGACAGGTGGAAAAACGCGTTAGGTCTTTGAATTAATAGCCCTCATTTTTGACGCCTTAATTTGTAAATTGTCTGTGCAAAAAAAAGATAAATATCAGTTATCAAGCCAAATGGTACTTAAATTCCGCATAATTATTTCGCTTTTGTTATTTACCTCACAGGTGAAAGCCTTAGTGGGTATGGATAAAAAGGAAAAAAAATTGACATTAAAGAGAACAGTTCAAAAAATTCGCGAAACATTGTAAGGAACCAACAAATAAAAAAATTAAAAAAGTCAGGAAACCCGATGTTGGATCTATTTTGACTCAGGTGATTATTTTATCTGACGAACGAAGTATAATGCTTTATCTGCATGATATCGGATACATAGAAAATGTTTGATCTTTTAGTTTAAGTTATTTGTTTTTTTCTTCGTGTGTGTGTTAAACACTCTACCAAAATCGCTGAAAACTTCCCAAAACTAGAACGAAGCTGTCTGTTATTCGATATTCTGACACCACACGGAGAAAAATCATTTTAAAACGTGGGCTCTCTAGAGCATGAAAGTTCTAACTCTTTCTCTAAAAACTTCATTTTCCAGGCAGAAAAATTGAAGTCAATGCAGTTCAACATTTGCTAAAATGTCACCCTTTCTTGGCGATTCAAACACCTCATAATAGGGCTAAATTGTAACTGTCAGACACTGCGTCGCCAGGCGGGAAAGATGGATGCATATTGAAGGAAATTTTAAAAGGTAATTTTCCCAATGGGTTTGGTGGACAGCATCTACTCCTGGAAGTTCCCAAGCAATGCTGAATCTTACCGGCTAATGTGAAAGACGCTGGGTCTTGGTCGCTATAATCGATTAAACACAAAATCTTCACTTGACAAAATCTTCACCCGCTAAAAGTGAAAGAGTGAACTGGAGTGAAACAAGTATAGCGCAAACATTGCAGAAGTGATTGACAAGACTGCTTTAGTTAAAAACAAATTGATTCACTTCCCCGCAGTTGATCCAGTTTTAATGTGACATGATCCTTTAAACTTAAGCTGACACAAAAATGGCTAAAATGAACGGGAAATTTTAGAAGTTTAACAGCGGCGAAGCAGTTGAAGATTGAACGCGTTTAACGTACAGAATTTTCCAATATTCTTGAATCAGACTATGAGATTGGCAAATGACTTACGGTATAGCCATTCAAATGAAATATTATCCAAGAGCTCCATAAAGTCTAAAAATTTGAACAATTTTCAAGTTTTCATATATTCGATTAACAGTTTAGAGTCTTGGCGCCTACGGGACAGCGCTCAAACATTCGTAAATCATGGTTACGGTATTTAATTAAAAGAGCACACGATCGCATGTTCCGCACCGGAACACTTAACAAAAAGGCACGCAACTGTGTAAAGGATCAGGCTACGCAGGGGGCCAGGAACACTGCAAGCTATAAAGCGAATTAAAGGCGGACAAATTTGAGGATTTGTTTGGGATTTTATCGTTGCTCAATAGACAGATAGTGTGAGACTTGGCTTCCTGTAAACCTTTTTTTTTTATTTTTTGTCAATTTATTAAACAAAATTGAGCTATTTCTAAACACTAACGTTGAAACTGAGTTAAAGTCGAGTTGGATTTTCTTATCAGTACACAGAGCAAAAAATGGCACAAGAAAGGTAGAGGGCTTACCACGCTTAGTTTTTAATTTTAGGCAATTCATGGCCGAAAAGGGATAAGTAACTAAACTAATTCCTACCCCGGATTAAGGGGTAAAACAGGAATGATTCAGTCAAGATGCGTCAGAATGGCTAAAAAGTACATCAAAATTCGGGAAGAAGAAAACACTACTTCACTTAATCAACGAAAAGCCAAGGTATTGTAAGTCTTGCGCGTTGAATTCTAAAAAGTGGTTATTTTATCGAATCATTTGTTTAACTCAACCTAACATACTTTTTGTTTCGGGCCCAGCGAGCTCGTAAATAGCAAGTTTTCGGGCTGGCCCATATGGTGTTTGCCAGTGCATTTATATTAACTATCGGCGTTTGGTGAAATTTGGCAACGGTTATACCATGACAAGTGTAATTTGCCTGTATTTTAAATTTCCTGAGCGATAATTATCATTAGTTTGAAGTGAAAAACAGCCGTTTATTTGTGGATTGTATCTGAAACTCCCGAGGGAAACGTTCAGGTTGTTCCAGCAGTCTCAATGTGAATTACCGAAAAAGGGTCAAGATGCTAAAGCACATAACAAGCGTTCGATCTTTAACTTTTTAGCTCTGTTGGTTTTTTGGTCTTGAATAATAAGTGTTCCGGCCTTCCAAAACAGGAAGCGCTGCTTTAATTATTTGTTCAGTTTTGAGGCTGGATGAAGAAACCACCGGGAATGATGTTGTTTCATAAATTGAACAACGTTTTCTTCAAACATTTTTTTTTTATAAACACAGTATATTAATTTAACAACATAAGTGCAATGAATGCTGAACAAAACTGCTGTAATTTTATAGTATAAACCAGCATTTTTACAGTATAGACTATTTCAGTCGGGTATCTGGTATTATGAGCGTATTGCATGTAGGGTTTACAAATATTCTACCATCCCCCAGGCCGACTCTGCTTAGCCCTTTCTTTCGACTACAACTCTCACCGGTGATAACCTTGATGGAAAACTGGTGACTGGTGTTTTACCAACATCGCAGTTTCGTTGGCTTGTGAAAAACGAGGCTGAACAAAACGTATCACAGACAAAGTATTTTAAAAATCAACTCGCGGCTTTTGAGCAATACCAAAAAATGGTTATTCTCATTATTGACCCCCGAAAGAGTTTAAAAATTTGTACCATCTTGTACAGTACAGAATAGGAAGCAACATCACAGAAATTCAACAAAAGAGTGAGGCCCCATTAGGGGTGTATTGGTATCCCGTGTCCCGTATCCCTTTAACTTTTTCTTGAAATATCCCTTAATTGTGCGCTCTCGTATCCCTAAAATGATGAGTACTGATGACGTCATTTCCTGACACCAAAAATTCTGTTTTATTGCTTAATAAATATTAAAAGGAAATTCCACTAGGAAGTAAATATCGTACTGACAAAGTGCTAGAATAAATGCTATCTTCAGTTAAGAGCGGAGGTTGAAACAAAACTAAATGAAATAGATCTGTAATTGTGTATTCTAAGCATGTAAAAGTTCATAAATACAGGTCAATCAAACGAAAAAGTTAACTAAATCTAAGCAGGGACGGCGGAGCCTGTTTTCAACTGGGGGAGCTTGAAAACGAGCGCCGGAGGCGCCAGTTTGTAACGGGATGTGGGAGCATCCTCCCCCAGAAAATTTTGAAATCTAGAGGCTCATAGATGGTATTTTCAGCATTCTACATGAGATATTTCTTTTGAAAAAACAACCTGAATAAAGTGTAAAATGAGAGGTACTTTTAATGCTTACAGCAATATTTCGGAGGTTTTGTGAACTTGATCCATCTTTCTCAGCCTTCCATGATATATCCCGGCCTTAATACACTGACCAGCATTTATACACAAGCTCCCCGTGTGTGGCAAGGAAGCGCACACTGGGAAAATGTTAAAAATACGCAAACACGAAAAGTTTCCAACAGGTTTTGTCCAAGGTTGTATATAGCTTTGTAAATTCTCGTCACTAAATAAAGCAAGTACGATTCAAACGCTACTTTCACCTGTTGCATACCTTTATGTATTTTACGTCTTTTCTCAAATAACTAGTGAGCTCAAGTAACAAGTGGACCACAGTGCTTGCCGATGACCGGTTTCTCGTTTCCCAAAGCCGGAGGGAGTCTTGGGAATGGAATCATTAACCCTTTTCAAACATTCAGCTTTACACCCTGGTAGGTATTAAAAGATGCACACACAAACGCGTAAAACAATCTTTAGTACACTGTATCGTAAAACAAGTTTACATTGTCTTTGCTATAATTTGCAAAAGCACAAGAGGAGTTTCCAGTTATCATTATCTTATAATAATAAACTCTACACGCACGCCAAGAACACCGACATTTCTGTGAAATCTATCTTTTGCCCGAATTGTATTCTTGAACAGTTCTGTCAAAAAGTCGTCACCAGTTTTGAGCGATGGTGTAGACCTATGTTACATTTATCTCAACATTTTGGAGGAGAGGGCAAGGGCGCGGAACTATTTGCACAATGCGGATTAAAGCTACACTCTCCTAGTAATTTGCTCAGCCTCTTTGATCAGTGTAACTGTTTCAGAACCAGCTTTCTTACTATGCCGGGTGAAATCTTACAGCTTTAATCCGTTTTGAACGATAATTACAACAATTTGTTTTTCAAAACCAGCTTGTGCTAGTTCGTTCACTTCGGGGTAGTTTCGTTGATTCATGCCGGTTTGCAAAGAAACGCTGCAACACTTCGCAAGGTTTTGGCGCCTTTTCCGCTCAGTCATGTGGTCGATTCTTGTTCCCTTTTTCTCTCTTTTCTCATTTTTTTCTTTCTTTCTTGATTTTATACCAATTAGTGGTTAATAGAACAATTATTCTACTCAGGCTTGCTGGATATCAAATGGTTATAACGCGCCTCGTTGGTTTATATCTATCACCCGATACTTGCGTCCTCGTAGAAAAATTGTTTAAATTATTCCTCATTATTATTCCGTATTATATTCTATAAAAATAGGCTTTCCATCGTGTCGAATTCCCAGTTTTCAAATGATGTCACCAAACAACCTTAAAGGAATAAATGAATATTAAACTTTAAATAAAAGCTTCGCACGAAATCTGAGGCAGTTTATAAATTACTTTTAACCCCGCCGTCAGGACGGGGTCCGCAGATTCCCGGTTTTCGCTCGGCCGAAACAAATATTCATCTCAAACTTCCACTACACCTTGAGTGACCGTGATATATTTTGCATCCTGAGGGGAAGGAGCACAACGAAGGTGTCTAATGCCCCTAGGGTTTTTCTTGTTTTATGTCATCTTTTCTCGTGGTTGCCATAAATTTTCACCTCCACCTTCATTTAAGTCATCACATCAGTTAAATCACCCCGGTAATCACATCCTCAAAAATTATTTTCAGGTTTGTTTTTCAACTGGTTGATCAATGATTTCATTCATGTTTAATCTGCAGTTCAATATTGTACGATTATTTCATATTTTCGCATTCATTGACTCCATTGTACAAACTTCACAACGCAAAGCATGTAAGTAAATATGACAACAATGATTAACAACACTGCTTTGATTTCTCTATTTTAGCGTTAGGAAACTTAGAAGTGGTACAGGTTTTAATTAGTAAAGAAAACAATCTGGGGTCGTTTCAAAGCGTTTGTATTGTTACACACAGTAATTGAATTTTTCAAATTCTAAAAGGAAGCGGATAAGAAGTATCAATTCCCCAATAACCCCCCCTGACGCTGACATCCACATTTGTTATCTGGTTTCCACCCCGACTCCCACCCCTCCCAAGTCCTTAGCGACTTATCTGACAAGGGGTGTTCTTGACCTTCTGAAGTTCAGCATGAAATGTTTTTGCGCGATGGTTTCCACAGATGATAATTTCGGTCTCCGGACTTTTTGCAAGAAGGATCTCCTGGCAGTTATCCATTGTACAATTGCTGATCCCAAATGTACCCAGGAGATCCCCCAGCATTTCACCAAACATGTCTCCTTCAGCTCCACCACTTGTCCCTTCCCAGTTGGCACCTTGGCCTCTCTTTGTTCGGTGTGCGTAGGCGATAATTTTTCCATTTCTGGCATCGTGGACAGTAGCTGAGCTGTTGTTGGAATAATGGCCGCGAGACAGATAAAAGCCGTCGAACTGGATGTGTAATGACGACTGGTCTCCACGTTGGATTGCTTCAGTTCTCGCTTCTTTCACGCTCCAGTCGGCGATCTGTTTTACGAACGGCGTAATCCATTCAACAATGTGGATCCACTGAGTCGAACTGACGGGGTCTAGACCGAGGGTCCCGAAAATTTTATGATAATCTTTGTAATATTGCCCATTGACAAGGAATGAAAGAGCAACGAAATTACGTATTGCAGCCGGACCTTGGACGAGTTCTGGCTTTTACGACAGAGGCACCACTCTTCAAGCTGACTTTTTGTCCACGTCGACTGCACTTGAACTCGAACTCTTCAACTGTGGTTTGTTTTACGGAACAAAATTCGTATTTCTCCTTTCCACAGTCACACCCTATTACATCGTTTAAATTGCTTTTTGCTAATTTCTCAAGTGAGGTTGATGTTGTTAGCAGAAGTTGCTCATCAGTTGTGTCGAGCTCACCATTATTTGTCAGGTTTTCTATCGAGTGCTTAGCATTGTTTATGTGGGCTTGAAATTCGCGCAACAGAGCTGCTTTCAGGATAATTTATAACCTTTCTTGCTGTATGCTGCTCCACGCTGTCTTGCGATAGCGGCTGCAAGTCAGTGGCCTCAAGAGCTCCGTTTACTTAATAAACACTGGAGTTGCTCAGGTTCGGAAGGACAGTTCACAGGTTCACGGGTTTGCACACCAAGCGCAACGACGTCAGGTAGTTTGGGAGCAGTCGAAGTCACGGCCACGGACACAGGGATTTCTTTATGGATTTGGCATGATGGCACAATACTTATTTCAGTTTGTGTCTCCACATCTTTAACATTTCCGGCCCCGACCTGACACTGAATGAATGTCGATTTTCCCCATCGACTTGCCACCATCGCTGCAGCTTTCTGTTTACATGCGTAGGTGGATAGCTCCGAGCTGAGTGTTTTAAAAAACACTCAGTTTCAAAAATAAAGGCACAACTCACATGTTGTAAACGTCAATCAGAAAATTAAAACCAGTAAAAAACGTAAACAAAAAGGTTGCTATTGTGTTTGTTGCAACGAAATAAAAAAAAAGTTACCGGTGACTTGAACCGGTGACTAGGCTTGGGTAATTCTGCCGGCAGAATTTCGAGCAGAATAAGCGATTTTTGAAGCGAGCATTCTGCCGGCAGAATAAGGCATTTCCGGGCAGAATTTGGGCAGAATAACGGAAAATCAGGGATACTAGTGATATCAAGAGAGGATGAAGGGGTAAGAGAGTTAATCTCTCATATAGGCCCTATTCGCATCCTAATCCCTCTAAAGTTATTTTTAGTAACAAAATTCAAATTTCAAAACATTATACCTTTTGTGCGGATGAACATATTTCATTCTTTTTTCAGTTTTGAGATCTGTGTGACAAGATCATTCAGAAACTAACATAAGATATCCCATAATACTAAAAGCAAAATTTGGCGCCAACGTTGTGACGTCATTTTACCAGCAAAAAATGTCAAAATTGGTAAAATTAAAGTCATGAAATTTTACAAAATGACGAGTTCTGTATTCCTGCGAAAATTCAGGGTAATTGCTTTAAATTCAATAAGTTATTTGAAATTTGAATTTCCCACCATTTGTTACTAAAAATAACTTAAGAGGGATTAGGATGGGGATAGGGCCTATATGGAGGAGTAGCTCTCTTACCCCTTTATCCTCTCTTGGTGATATGCACAACAGTTGTAAGAAAAATTGAAAACTAAATACAAAACAAATGAAAAATACCTTGTGATTAATGTGATTATTAGCTAAAACGCATTCACATGATTCACTGTTTCGTCTATAATCGTATCTATAACAAAATGCGATTTTGTGATTGGTTCTCCGCGCGCCTATTTGAAATGGTAATTGGACTGAGTGGAGTTTTCACAAAATTGCCCGAGTCGCGCAGCGACGAGGGCAATTTGTGAAAACTTTGAAAATACAAGTGAAATTTATCCTTAATTCTACGAGGACTCAATGCGATTACTTGTTTATGACACAGAGGGCAAAATTTTCGGGACACTTTCCATGCACGTTGAAACACAATCAGCCGGCCCTCAGAATAATTACAAAAGTATCCGCTCGTAAACAATTCACCAAACAAGCATTTTAACTGTTCCTCAGCGCACAGAACAAGAAATACTGACCATTGTGTACATCTTAAGAGATAAATACAACTCTAGTTCATTGACAAAACACACTTACAACTCAATTAACTAAGTAAATTTTATTCACCTGAGTTACGAAGCTTCCTCGCAGGAAAAACTATCGACACATCGCTGTAAGTTTTCAGTAGTTTTAAAACAAATAACAATTTGCTGTTTCCCGTAACACATATAGGTTCAGCTTTTGGAATTCCTCTTCGAGCAAACACCCGATTTCCATACCATTTTTACCAACCATCCCGGTTAAAAGTCAAACTTTGAAGCGGTCCTTGTCTTGAACAACTCAAAATCCGTTTTCGTTTCAAGACGCCTACAAAATGCAAATGGCACGCTCTCGCGCTCAGCCAATCAAATGCGAGTAATTTTGGCGCTTGGCCAATCACGAATTAGTAATTTTGCCCTCGTCTGAAAGAAAATTAAGAAAAAATGCCCTCTGTCTCAACCAATCAGCATTCAGTAATTTTGCTCTCTATGTTATAAAGGGAGTAGTCGGGCAAGTAATTTTAAATCGGCCGAGCGCGTAGCGCGAGGACGATTCGAAATTACGAGCACGATTACCCCTGAATTGTACGACACGAAGTCCAGTTACCAATTAATCGTTTCTGTAACAAAATGCAAGATTAGGAAAATCTACGTGCCCGTTGGGGATATATTGTACTTATCAGTTTGCAAGCAATGGAGAAACATTTATAAGAAGAACCCATTTCATTGCACTTTATTAACGCGCGCGCAGCGTAGTTCTCCGATTACAGCTATCCAGTTACAAAAAGTTCAAAATTGGACACCCACATGATCACCCTCCAATTACGCATTAAATAGGCACGTGGAGAACCAATCACAATCGAGCATTTTGTTATAGATACGATTAGATACGTAATTGGAGGGTGATCACGTTGGTGTCCAATTACAGCTGTCCAATTTGAACTTTTTGTAATTGGATAGCTGTAATCGGACAACTACGCTGCGCGCGCGTCAATCAGGTGCACTGAAATGGGTTCTTTTTTATAGCTGTTTCTCTACTGCTTGCAAAACTGATAACTAAAGATATATCCCCGAAGGGTACGTAGATTTTCTAATCTCGCATTTTGTTTTAGATACGATTAATTGGTAACTGGACTTCGCGTCGAACAATTCAGGGGTAATCGTGCTCGTAATTTCAAAGCGTCTTCGCGCTACGCACTCGGCCGATTTAAAATTACTCGCCCGATTACTCCCTGAATTGTACTCCACTCGGTCCAATTACCATTACATAATAGTGATTTAAAGTAAGATGATTTTATTACAATTTTGCTGTGCATAATGAATATGTAATTAGTATTTAGGGTTAGGCGCAGGCTCCTTTCCATATTTGCGAAAATAGATAAGGCCCGAAGGGCCGAAAATTTTTCGGGTACGGAGAGAATTCGAGCAGAATAAGGGTGTCCGAGCAGAATTTCGAGCAGAATAAGCGATTTTTACGAGCACTGCCGGTAGGCAGAATAAGCCATTTTACGAGCAGAATTTATCCAAGCCTCCAGGTACCTGTGACGGGCCAGGCCCGGAAGGCCACAAAACGCGCGAAAAATTTTCGGCCGACCGGAAGTAAAATTACACATGCATAACAACCGCATATCATAGCAACGAGATACTGTAATTTAATGCTCATTGTTACCCACTGACATCACCTAGGAAGGAAGAGAGACGGCCTTTTTTCAAACGTTTGCCTTCTTTTTCTTTTCCATCAAAGGAGACCCCTTAAGAAACTTGTAAAGGCTAAAAGAGGAACATTTCTTCATGCTAGAAATGGTTGCTTATCCAATAAGAGATCTTACTTCATTCGACGCTTTGGAAAATCCGCCATGGCGCAGAACGCGCGCGTCACAAGGGAAGACGGTTGAAGAAATGATTACTGAAATAGCAGAGTATCGTAGGAGATGGGAACAAGCCATAAAGGAGAATACATACAACGAGGGGTTGATCAAAAAGGTAAAGGAACAGTTTCTCGTTAAATTTATTTTCCATGTTAACGTGGAAGAGGAGCACGGAATAAGCACACTTTCTGAGACGGAACGTTTTCTCAAAAGTTGTTCCTCTCAAAGAAACATCGCACATTCTCTCTCGCTCAAAGAGCAAGAAACTATTAATTTGAGAAATGCGTATGAAAACTTGGTGAACAAAATCGAGAGAGAAGAGCGACCCTGTGATTATGGACTTTTGGAAGCAAGTTTGCTAGAAGAGACACATCGTGTCATACTACAAAACATACCTCTACCAAGAGGTTTTACACAACCGGGAAAGATGAGCAACAAACCACGAATGACCGAATTTCGAGGAGAAATTTACTACTATGCAAACCCTAAAGATATGGAAAGTGCAGTTAGCAACCTGCTTGACAAGTACAACTTTCTCTTTGATTCTTGCACCAAAGATGGACTGAAGGAGTTTGATGACTTGTACAATTTGTTCAAAACTTGTGCTTGGATGCTGATGGAACTTCTTGATCTTCACCCATTTTCAGATGGAAATGGAAGACTTTGTCGTATTCTTTGCAGCTATTCGCTGTCTAAATTAAATCCATTTGCAACACCTATTTACAATGTCTGGACTGATTCTAGTAAGGGCGATTACATTGAAGCACTGGTTGAAGCCAGGAAATCCCTGGGTAGACATCCTCGTGCCTTGACAACGATGATAATAGAGTGCAGCTATTATGGATGGGAGAAATTTTTCAGAGCCTTGGATGAAGAAATTGCAATGAGAACTTGTGCTCAGAAGAATGCAGAGATAAACAGTGCTGAGAATTATGTGTCACCTACAACTTCAAAAGGTCGGCAGAGTCCACCATCCTGTTTGGCAAATATTGAAAAGTTTTGTTGCGGTGGTTTTAAGCCCTCTTTTGGTTTATTTTTGAAGCCAGATTTATTTACAAGTGTTTGCCATGGATGTTATTATTTCCTTTTGTGTTTTGTTTCCTATGTCTTTCTGCTCAAGTATTTTATTGTGTTTGATTTCACGAAAACACCTAATTAAGGAAGGTGTCTTGAACTAGTGTTAGAACTATGTTCCCAGTGAAAAATAATAAAATTTCACTCGTTTAGAGGGGCTAAATCAGTGATGTAGCTGAAGAAGTAGGGCTTAGGAAAACAATTTCACCATTGCAATGAGGACCACATCAGTTATGCATTCGTCAGATTTATCTGTGTGTGCAGAATGTTGAATTTAAAAACCTTATGGTGCTGGATATAGTAGAACATGTCTCCTTGCAAACATTTTGGTTTGATTGCACACACTGCAAAACTAGACTGATGTTCTGTGCATGTCATATATGTACAAATGGCTTTTGTAGGGCATTATGGTTGCAGTTTCAAATTGCATGGTCATTTTTCAACTTACCCAAGATAAGGAAGTGTTACTCTGTCACACTAGATCATGTTTTAGGCAATTTCTCTCGCTGTGGCTAAAAATAGTAGATTCAGTTTTTTTTTCAACCATTTGTAGCAAGCATATTGGAAAAACTTTTTGTACAACTGTAGCAAGCCAAAATAATTAATGTGTTGCATCATTGCAAAACAAGTTGCGAGAAGCATGTTACGTTTTGCAACTTTTGTAAAATTTGTTGTGATGTTGCTGTAATTGTTGCAAAACGCTAAGTATGGTTCTACATTTTGCAATGGTTGCAGCAACAAGGCAACAGATTTTTCCAGAGTTGCATACTGTAAGTGTAAAAAATCCTGCCTTTGGGGGAACATGTTGTGGCAAAACAAAAGATGGAACAATGTAATTTCTTATTCTGGATGGTCCTACACGTCATAGTGAATGTGAATAGTTAACAAGATCTTGACGCTAAAATTTGTACCTGGGTGCATCTCAGCATTAGGGCTGCAACGATACCTATTCCCACGATACGATACATATCTCGATACAAGGGCCACGATACGATACAATACGATACGATATCCGGTGCGATACATTACTGTGCGCGACAAAACTAGTTACGAACAACTTACACTACTTTTTTAAAAGTAGTGTAAGTTGTAGTGTAAGTAGTAGTAGTGTGAGTTGTAGTGTAAGTTGTAGTTGTAAAAGTAGTGTAAGTAATAAATTATTTAAAAATAATTTATTTCCATAATAATAAATTTAACACAGTGGTAACACAACATCAAATCCTTACAAGGTTTAAAATGTAGAGCTTGGGTAAGGAATATTAAAGACGGTGATTTCCCAAATTTGTTGATGTAGCATATTTTATTGTATTGTAATATTCGCAATATCTTGTTTAAATATCGATATTCGTATCGGAAAAAATATCGTGGTTCACCAATGAATCGGTGTATCATTGCAGCTCTGCTCAGCACATTCCAAAATTAACTGTGTACTTCAGGAATCTGGTTGGTCAATATCCGCCATCTAACTGTTATTTCCGATGGCGAAGTTGCATTATGGACTTTCACAACTTTTTTGGAATTCATGTTGGTGTATTCCACTGACTGCAGTCCACCTTTGTGGATGCAGTTGATAACCCTAACAGTATTAACCCTGGGTTTTGACGTTGCCATTAAGCACACAAGCTAGGGTTTTTTTTAGTGTTCTGGGGACATGTATGTCATGTATCTTCTGCAAACCATTTGACCTGACTTAAAGTAGAATATTGTTTTAAGAATATTATTCTAATTTTTTGCATAAGTTCCTGTTGTCTTGATCATGAATAAATGAAGAAAAAAAGTGTTTGTGAGATCTCTAGAAACAGCTGCCAGTGAATTGCCATCATAACTCTAGGTGATACCAACATAATACAAATCAATAAACCCAGATGGATCACTAAGCCATTTATTACAATTCATTGGCTGGAATTAGCAATATCAAAACAATCTGGAAAGTTAACAAAGAAGCCAAGATACCATGCATGGAACAACCTAAAATATTATAAAAGAATAATGCTTCAACCGTTCAGAATTTCCTTACTTGCTCAGATGTAAGTTAAATTTCACCACTTATCTACCATCAGCAGGACAGCCAGACAAATATTGGCTTACTGATGGAAAATTAACCTTGTTAAATTTCAACTTAAAAGACATCAAGAAAAATGGCTTAAGTTTTTTTTTAAAAAGCAAAATGTTTGGTCCATTTGCTAGTGGCAACTGAGTGTATTGCAATAAATGAAATTTATGTTAGACTTATTTCTGTTGCCTATTTTCACTCACTACCATGACGACAAAAAATTCATACCAACTGTGCAAGTTTGTGGCATAGAAAGACTGCAGATGTTAATATTCTTGCTAACCAAATTTGAACTTCTGGCAACAACGGACACTACAAACCCTGCACTATTCTTAATGAATGCATGAATGAATAAATTATAATTAATTAATTAGCAAATCAATCAGCCATTAATAAGCTTTAAAAGGTTAAGTTTAAGGCATTGGTTATCCTGAATAAGGAGATGGGTGGGAAAGGGTGAGTGAGATGGAGGAGAAATTCAATTTTTTTGCAAAAATTTATACCCCCCCCCCCACTTCAAATTAATTTTTAAGCTCCCTCCCCCTTCAACCCACCTGAAACTGTTAAAGTATAGAAGTTCAAAATCTTGCATGCAGTTCTTAGTGTACAGAAGCAAAAGTGCCACAAAAGCAAGCAACATCTCTGTGGAAAAGTTGCTTTTGGGAAAGATCATAGTGAAAGATCATAGTGTACCCCCATATAGTATTTTAGAAAGGGTAGAAAACATCAATGTGGAAGTTCTTACAGGAAACAGACTAAAGCCAAGATTCCATTTAAATGTACATGTAGCACCTTTCTTCTTGGCTGAACATAATTATCTCACTGCAGACCTACCTGAACATTTCAATCCAGAGATCTATTGAGCAGCTCAGAGGTAATCAGAAGGAAGAGAAGACATGTTAAGGTTGGAAACGTGTTGAAGCAGAGAAAAGGAAACAGGTATATCAATAAATTTGCTATTTTGTTGATGCGGTTGACAGTTCCAGTGGAGAAAAAGAGACTGAGAATAATCCCAGTAGTCTTAGCAAGTTTGAAAGTGACAGTAATTAAAAACAATTATTGTTTTTTAACAATCTCAAGAACTGTTCATGAAAAGCAATGATTTATAAGAAAAATCAATGATTTTCTAGAAATTTCCTTAGCTCTATAGTTGACATTGTACAGTAGTAATTGTCAAAAATGCACCCTTCACTTTCAAAACTGTGCCTTTTCAGTCCATCATTGAATTTTTTTTTTTTTTTACAGTGTGCCAGATCTACTCTAATCTATTGATATTAGGATTGTTCATTATGGTAAAACAGTTTTATTAGACTGTAGTATGTGTTAGCTTATAAAATCAAATTATAGACATACGATGTTGTAAGAGCGTGAAGACCACCCTCGCAGTGAAGAATAATTTTAGAACCCCTTTTCACTTTCTCCTCTAATCCCTCACCTCTCCATATTTAATGACCAATCCCTAATGGCGAACACTGAAGCATTCTTAGCAAGTACTTATAGGTTTGATTGTTAACTATTTTTAAACACTTCTAGTTTAATATTGCAAGGAATGAAAGGTAGGATAGGTATTTGAATCCAAATAGCGAGGATCATATATTATTTATAACAAGAATTATCCCGTGAGTCAAACACTGTAACATTATGTGACATGTACCAGCCCATTATTGGCTTCCATTGTCGTCCCCAAAACTCCTTGTTCCTCTGTTCCTCTGTCCAAAACCTAGGTTTAAAAACCTTTGTTGATAAGTTCAAACTTTTTTTTTTCAAAGTGTAATTTTGAACCAAAAGTTTCCAATGAGTTTGAGTTATTTACCAGATTGGAAATTAAGAAATCTGCATTTACAAAGATACAACTTTGAGATTGTTCTGTTTCGAGCTCCAATTGTTTGCAGAAAAAGTCCACATTCTGAGTACTTTTCTGCAAAACAAAAGTTTGTTTATGTGTACAAACTTTCACATGTGGTCATAAATAGACGAAATTTAATATGTTTGAATCAGCCCTTGTATTCTTCAGTTATGCGTTGGTTTTACCCCAAAAATGATTGAATTGTGACACAAATCAAGTTCCAATTTTACCGTTTTCTGGGCTCTGTAACAGTTGTAACTCCACCCAGTACAGAATATACATCTTTCAAGTGGCCACCAACATAGTGCAGTGCATCCTGGGAAACCCAGGGGCAGATATCCGGGGCAAGAGACAGATAAAACAGACAAAATTGGTGCCAGCAGAAGTATGGTGCGAGAAAAAGTTTTCAAGACAGGCAGAAGAGTCCCTGGGAACATACCTTTAGCGGACTAGTTCAAGAGTCCATTTGCGTTCTTGCTTCTGATTGAGCACAAATTTCGAGGCATTGTATTTTTTGTGCCCAAGGCATTGTATTTCTTTTGCCTAATCAGCGATCATCTTATTTCACCACCCCTTTTCATGACGTCTTATAAAGAGTGTAACTTTGATAAATTTTGAACCCAAATCTCACTCGGCGTACTGAAATCAACTTTCTGTCTCGCTCGTTCGATAGGCCTACCATCATATTGAAGAGAGTAAAATGGGACCCACAGAGTGGTGAAAAATCGAGAAATTTGGCTAGGGTACCCAAGGAGATAGGAAACAACTAGTATGAAAATCAGATTGAGGTCCAAGTGTATTGTGAAAAGTTCACACCTTAGGTGTGAACCTTAAGAAGCACGTAGTTAGGATTTACACGCAAACGACATGTCTTTGCATTTGCTCCAAACTGCACAATTCTAAAAGTTCACATCTAAGGTGCGAACTTTTCACAGTACCTCAATCTGATTTTCGTACTTGTTGTTTCTTTTTCCTTGAGTATCCTAGCCAAATTTCTTGATTTGCCAGCTTTGTTGCTCCTCCCATTTTACTAAAACTTTCTTCAATGGTAGGCCTATCAAACGAGGGAGACAAAAAGTTGATTTTAGTATGCACAAGTGAGATCTGGGTACAAGATTTAGCAGAGTTACACTCTGTACAAGATGTCACAAAAGGAGCGGTGAAATAAGCTGATCGCTGATTGGGCACAAAAAATACAACACCTCAAAATTTGCACTCAATCAGAAGCAAGAATGCAAATGGTCTCTTGAACTAGTCCGTTAAAGGTATGTTCTCAAGGGCTCTTCAGCCCGTCTTGTGAACTCTCGCTTGCACCGATTTTGTCCATTTTATCTGCCTCTCACCTCGACTTTTTGCCCCGACTGTTCCCCCTGGGTCTCTGAGGATGAGTACAGTATTGCCATCTCAAAATTACACTTCATTTATAGTCTTTTTACTGACATGTTACCCATAGGAACGATAAACTTATTCACTTAGACTGTTCCTGACTTTCAGATACCTCATCAGATTCTGGCATATTTTATGAAGCTACCAGAGTGGCCTAGTTCAGTCTTGTCAAAATCAGTACAGGGAAGGACTTCATTGCACTATTCCAGTCTTTTCAAATCCTCCAAAAGGGCTTCCAGCTGGGCTTCCAGGTGTGATATCAGTCATTTTTTTTTCAGCATTAATGCTTTCCATTAGCTTTTTCTTTTCATCCAAGGTTTTGAAAAACCTCTTCCATCCATGATAATTGCACTCTATTATCATTGTTGTCAAGGCCTTTGGATGTCTTTGTTTATCCTTTCTTGCATCAACCAATGCCTGTTTGTAATCATCCTTGCAGGAATCAGTCCAGACATTGTAGACTGGGGTTGGAAATGGTGTAAATGTTGAAAGTAAGTAGCTACACAGAATAAGACCAAGTCTTCTATTTCCATCCGAAAATGGGTGAAGATCAAGAAGTTCAAAATGCATCAAAGCACATGTTTTGAACAGACAGTAAAAGTCATCAAAGTCCTTCAGCCCATCTTTGATACAGCGATCAAACAGGTTATTACACCAGTCAAGTAAATGGAAAACAGCTTTATTCATGTCAGGGGGTTCTGGATAATTGTATTCTTCTCCTTTAAATTGGGTATATCTTCGCTTATTACTAAACTCCCCGGGTCGTGTTTTCCCTTTTGGAAGAAGAATATCTTTCATCAGTATACGATGTGTTTCTTGTAGTAAAGAGGCTTCCATTAGTCCATAATCACTCGATTCTTCCTCTCTCTTAATTTTTCCCAGTAAGTGTTCATACGCATCCTTTAAGTTCACAGTCTCTTGTTCTGCTTTGCTAGAGAAAGAACGTTTAAAGTAACCTGAAACATAGCAACTCCTAAGGAAAGTGTCCGTCTCCTCAAACGTAGAAAAGCCACTTCCTTCCTCCCTGTTCACGTGGAATATAAAGTTACCAAGAAAATCTTTGTACACGTTTTCGACCAATTCCTTATCGTAATCATGCTTCTTCTTTTCATTCCACTCCTTGTGATACTGTAATATTTTAGTTATCATCTCCTTTACAGAAACCTCTTCCTTCTTGCGCCACAAAGGATTTTCCAGCGCATCGAATGGGAGAGACTCTGCGAGAATTCTCTTTCTTTCTTCTAACCTGCTTCCAGAAGCCATTTTTTTGCAGAAACCCACAAGAAGAAGAGAGACCCTGGGAACAAGGATATCCAGCTCGATAGCGAGGCTATCGCTAAGGGTTGGGTTGGGTCGGGGGGAGGGAGCTCAAAAATTAATTTAAATTGGGGGTGGGGGTCTATAAATTTTTGCAAAAAAAATTTTTTTTGAATTTCTCCGCCAACTCGCCCTTTCCCACCCATCTCCTTATTCAGGATAACCAGCCCCTTAAATTTAACCTTTTTGATTTGCTAATTAATTTATTTATTCATTAAGTAATTAATTAAGAGTAGTGCAGGGTTTATAGTGTACGTTGTTGCCAGAAGTTCAAATTTTTGTTAGCAAGAATATTAACGTCAGTCCCTCTATGCTACAAACTTGCACAGTTGGTATGATTTTTTTTCGTAGTGAAAATAGGCAACAGAAAGCTTAACTAATAAATTTCATTTATTGCAATCCACTCAGTTGCCACTAACAAATGGACCAAACATTTTGCTTTTCTAAAAAAACACCCAGTTATTTTTGATGTCTTTTAAGTTGAAATTTAACAAGGTTGATTTTCCATCAGTAAGCCAATATTTGTCAGGCTGTCCTGCTGATGGTAGGTAAGTAGTGAAATTTAACTTGCATCTGAGCAAGTAAGGAAATTCTGAACTGTTGAAGCATTATTCTTAATAATTTTTTGGTTGTTCCAAAGATAGAATCTTGGCTTCTTTTGTTAATTATCCAGATTGTTTTGATATTGCTAATTCCAGCCAATGAATTGTAATAAATGGCTTAGTGATCCATCTGGGTTTATTGATTTGTATTGTTGGTATCAATCACCTAGAGTTATGATGATGGCAATTCACTGTGAGACGTCGTTATTAAGAATGGTAGAGGATTGGAGGTGTATGCGCGATGAAGGGCAACTCATTGGGATAGTGTCGAAGGCCTTTGATGTTATTCAACACCCCATACTACTGGCCAAACTCAAAGCCTACGAATTTGAGGAGGATAGCTGCACCCTTTTAAGACATTATCTGTCACAGAGGGTCAAGATAGGGGACAACAGAGGGTCAAGATAGGGGACACTTTCTGTTCGTAGGTGAACATTAGACGAGGAGTGCCTCAGGGCAGCGTATTAGGACCCATGCTCTTTAACATATTCATAAACGATCTATTCTACCATATAAAGCAAGCTAAGCTAAATGCGTATGCCGACGACCATCAAATTTATTACTCAGACAGGGTTCCAGTGGCACTGGAAGAATGCTTATGCAGGGAAGTAGAAACAGGAAATCAGTGGTACTGACTAAAAACGGGATGATTGTCAACGAAAATAAACATCAGACCTTGGTCCTTATAGCCTCCCATGCAGTCATTTTTAGGGGAATAAATACGACTCCCCTAAAAACGACTGCATGGGAGGCTATGGTCCTTGGAGACACGGAGTATACTTTTTTTTTTTTTTTTTTTTTTTAATTTCAAACATTACGTTATTTACAGATACAAAAGCTTTACTTTTAAGACGATAAGTATACAAAACAGAAAAACTGAGGTAAATAGACAACTATGACGACTACAAAGACTAATTACGGGAAAAAAAGAAGCAGAAAAAAAAACAATAATAAAATAAATAAATAAAATAAAGTGCCTTACGAAATTTCACCGAAAAGAGATTTAGAGTTGAATTTGAGACTTTGAACTACTTTTTTCGATAGATATTTTATCTTTTAGGAGGGCTAGGAAGGTTTCGAAGTAGTAGTGTTGTTCATCTTTCGAGGCAGTGTAGATATAGTATTTAGCAATAAGTACACAGAGGTTTAAGCCAAGTCGCAAAGGAGAGTTAATTGTAAAACCATAGATAATGTTTTTCTCGTGTAACTCAATGGAATCGTCATTTTTGACCGTTCCACCACGTAGCAAACGTATTCCAGAAAGCCTGAACATTCGGACAAGAGACAAAAAGATGTCTCAGAGTTTGCGTTTGCGTGCATAGGTGACATTTATCATGATCCTTGATTTTATCCCTGTAAAGGGTGGAATTGGTTGGTAAAATATGGTGGATAATTTTGAATTGGAAGATAGAAAGTCGAATGTCTTTTGTTACTTTAAAAGGAATATCGTAGATAGCGCGTATTGTGCTATCGTCCAGGCTCAATTGCCTCATTCTTCTTTCTGCAGTCGGAGTTTCAAACTTTTTGTCTATAAGAATTTTGGTAGCCACTTTGCATGACAATTTACCGATATCTATCTTCTGGTTATGATCCGATTTGCGCTGCGCTTCGTCAGCAGAGCTTTTTAGTAAACGGATCCAACTGGCGGGTATGGCATTACATAAACCACAGTACTTAAGAAATGTTGTTTTGATTTGGAATTTAGTATAGAAATCATTAAATGTTAAGAAGTTGTTTCCACAGAAGATATCTTTGATTCGGACGACTCCCGATTCGTGCCATTTTCTATAATACACGGAGAAGCCTTCAATTTTGATAAAAGAGTTGTTCCATATGATTTCATTAAATATTTGTTCTTTTGTTTCTGGAGTGTGTTGGTTAATAGTCTGCCAGATGTAAAATACGTCTTTGTAAAAGTCGATTGGAATATCTATTTTAAGCGATTTTAGGTTATAGTTGCATTCGAATAGGAGAGGTCCTCCTAAATGCTTTATCTATGATAACGGTATGTGACTCCAGCATGCATTAAGATTGCTTTTATGTAATCTTCGTATCCAGGAGACTTTCAAAGCTTTGGTAATAATATCAAAGTCCGGTAGATCTAAGCCACCTTTTGTTTTTGGTCCTATCATTGTCGTGTGCTTTATTTTAGCAGGTTTACTGTTCCAAACAAAATCGGAAATGATTTGTTTTACCAAGACTGGAAAGTTTGGCGGAAAAGACAGCATTGATGTGTTATAGATGAGTTTCGATAGCCCGAGGGTTTTGAGGATAGTTATTCGGCCATACAAAGTGAGGTTTCTTGGGAGCCATATGTTAAGTATGCTTTTCATTGAAGTCAATTTTTGTTCAAAGTTTTTCTTGTAAGAGACTTCCTCCTTGTAGGTAAAGTCAATACCAAGGGAATTTATCGGTTTTGAAGGCCAAGTAATATCTAAAGGAGCTTCAGGGTTGTGTCTGAGAGCACCTAGCCACATTGCTTCGGTTTTAGATTTGTTGACTTCTAGTCCAGAAGAGAGCTGAAAAGCGTTCAGTATCTCAAACAGTTTTTCAGCTGAGGTTATGTCGGAAACGAAGGCAGTCGTGTCATCAGCATATTGCGAAATTTTAAATTCCTTGTCATGAATGTTAATACCTTTGATATATTGATTGTTTCTGATGGCATTGGCTAGGATTTCAGCGCAGAGGACAAAGAGGATACCTGATAGCGGGCACCCCTGTCTTACGCCTCTTTGCAGATGGAAAAATTCCGACGCGTAGCCATTATTAACGACACAACTGGAGATGTCGGTGTAGAAGGTTTTTACCCACTTTTGAATGTAAGGTCCAAAGTTAAACGACTGCAAGGTTTTGTTTAAGAAGTTCCAATCGAGCGAGTCAAAAGCTTTTTTGAAATCGATGAAAATGGCGAGGCCGGGAATGTTTTCTAGGGATGTTACTTTCATTATATCTTGTATAAGTCTGATGTTTTGTCCGATATATCGCCCTTGGATATACCCTGTTTGATCATCGTTTATGATTTTTGGGAGAACTTTAGATAATCTGCTAGCTATTGCTTTAGCTGCTATTTTATAGTCTATATTGAGAAGGGATATCGGCCTCCAATTTTCCAAGTAGAGTCTATTTTTTCGTTTCTTTGGCACTACTTTAATAATGCCTTGTTTTTGGGTTATATTTAGCTTTCCGTGCGTGAAAGCATAATCGAAACTTGAAACCATCTCATCGCCTAGTAGTGGCCAGAAGTGTAGATAAAATTCTACTGAAAGGCCGTCGCTTCCTGGGCATTTATTCTTTGCGCACTCTTTTAATGTTTTAAAACATTCTTCTTTCGTTAGGGGTTTTTCAAGATCGGTTTGTTCAACGTCGCTTAGACGAATATGTTTTGCATCATCGAAGAAAGTTTTATCATACGACCTATCGGTTGGTACGGCGGTGTAAAGATCCGTATAAAATTTTTTTTGGCATTCTAAGATCTCGTTCGCTTGTGTTATTTCTTGATCATCTTGCGTTTTGAGTCTTGCAATAAAGGAATTGGAATGTTGCCTTTTTTCTAAATTCAGGAAATATTTCGTATTTTTTTCGCCATGCTCGTGCCATCGGGTTCTACTTCTGATAATAGCACCATTAGTTCTATACTCCGCGATTTTGTTTAATTCTGATCGAAGTCGATAGAGTTCTATGATATTTTCTTTCGATCTGTTCGTTTCTAAGATTTTCATTAAGCGCTCCATGCGACCCGAAAGCTCTTTTTCAATGTTTCTGCGTTCTCTGTTTTTTCTTTTAGAGTACTGAACGCAGAAACCCCTTATTTCCATTTTGATCATGTCCCAAGCAAGGCCTTTGTCTGAAAGATAACTATACTTGTCTTTGAATTGGGGAATTTTTTCTGAAAGTTGGTCAATAAAGTTGTTGTCTTTAAGAAGAGAGTTGTTAATTTTCCAGAAACCGGGGCCTCTTCGAACATAGTCTTGGGACTGGATTGTCAGGGTGATAGCAGAGTGATCTGTTAAAGTAGAGTTTTTGATGTTCGTGTCTAAAGCGAGAGGTTTAAGATCTTCAGAAACCATCCAGTAGTCCAATCTGCATTGTACTTTAAAAGCTTTGTCTCGCCATGTGAATTGTTGTTGATTAGGGTGTTGGCACCTCCAGACATCAAGGAGTTTCAAAGAACTGCATAAATTTCTAATTTCACTAATTACGTTATTCTTCTTGTTTACGTCGGATCCGCCAATTTTATCGCAAGGTGTTAACGCGCAATTGAAATCGCCGCCGACAATCATTTTATGATCTGAGCGATGTTTAAGAATATTGAGTAAATTAGAGTAAAAATCTTTTTGATCAGTGCTATTGTTAGGGCTGTAGATGTTGCACAGCTGAAATTCAGTATCATGAACAGTTGCTTTGAGTAATAAGAATCTGCCATTCTCGTCTGCGATGATGTCATCTACATGAATGGGTAATTTAGGATTGAATAAAATCATTGTTCCTCTGGAGTGATTTGTACCGTGGCTGTAATAAACATCACCTCCCCATTCCGATTTCCAAACAGTTTCAACGCTTTTTGTGGAATACGTTTCTTGCAAAAAAATTATGTCGAATTTGTTGTTATGAAGCCATCGAAAAAGCTGCCTCCTTTTACGCGTTTGGTTTATACCTCTGACATTTAACGAGCAAAAATTAGCTACAAAAGGAGTTGTCATTTCAGATCATAAAAGGTGATACCACTATGAAATTAACTGCATGATCAGAACAATAAGCTCTTTAGGCAATTAGCATTAGACTTTGAAAATAGATTATTACTACTTCGATTCCGGTCGATTTATCCACTTTTCGCCTCAAAAAAAGCTGAGATGCGTTTGTAAATAAGGCGAGAACATAAAACAAATAAATCATAGATAAACATATATAAAATACGAGGTAGAGCATGCCAGAAAGGTAATAGTTTTTGTAGAAGGGAAATAAATAAATAAAGCAGTCAATAAACAAACCCTAGTTTTATACGGCCGAGACCGCTGCCTCCGCTCAAAATCTGTTTCATAGCAAAATTCATCTAAAATCCTCAAGGTCTTCTTCGGAGAGGATCCTTGTCGGTCGGAGTATACTTACTCATTTCCTGTTAAAGACTCAATTGACATATTTGGTATGAACATTGACAACAAGCTTCTTTTTGAGAGACATATCTTCTGTGTGTAAAAAGATCAATAGTCAGTTAAATGTCGTGTTGAGATTTAGAAAACTGATCTCCAGTGCCACTTTGGTTAAACTGTATAAGGCCTTTATCCTACCACAGCTTCACTATTGTTCATCAGTGTGGCATTTCGGTGGCGCATGAAAATAATGCTGATAAAATAGAAGCTCTTAACAAGAGGACTCTTAGATTTGTTTTAAATGTCTTTGATTCTGTACATATGACAATTTATTGAACAAAGTTAACGGTGCTTCCCTGTACAACAAGCTTGTAAACAATATGTTAATACTACTGTACAAGTTTGTTTTTTACCAGGCATCCCATTTATATGAGGAATGTTCACTCTTCGTGATACTTCCTATAATTTACACGGTAACTATATTCTGACACTCCCTGTACCTAGAACTACTATTCACGGCCTTCATTCTTTTTTTTACCATGCTGCTAAACAATGAAACTTACTGCCAGACTCTGTAAGGACTAGCAATTTTGCTGACTTTAAGAAAATTTTAACTAACCTCGACACGCAGACCTACATATATTATACAAATAGAATGTAAACTTTGTAAATTTCACTGTGACATGTAGAACCATCCAGAAAAAGAAATTACATTGTCCCATCTTTTGTTTTGCCACAACATGTTCTAAAGCTCGGGGCAGAGGGGGGGGGGGGGGGGCATCTGGGTTTCAAGTGATGGGGATGATCGAAGGATGTTTTTGGGTTTGAAAATTTCAATTCCAGGATTTTTTGGGTAGGAAAATTTGGCAAGCATTTTTTTGGGTGGCTTGATTTAAGTAGGGATTTTGGGGGGTATTCAAAACAATCTGAAGATTCATGGTAATGCCCAAGTAGCCCGTCTACATAATTCCGCCGGGTGGTCTTGTTTAGATTTGTCATTCCTAGTGTTATTGTTGAAACACAAGATGTTCTTGGGTGTCTCTAGTGTTGTTAGAATGCCTACCAGATGAGGAAAAGATAAAATCAGATGCTATGATGAATAAACAAACACAAACATTCAATTTGTAATGTTTTTTTTTGTTTTTTTTTTTGGTGTTATATCATTTAATCCTTTCTTGAAATTTTTAGAGCTCGGAAATTTGGCATCTGATTTTTTGGGGTTAATTTTTGGTTCAGGGATTTTTTGGGGTTTCCATCATCCCCGACACTTGAAATACCCCCCCTTCCCCTGGGCACTGAAGGCAGGATTTTTTACACTTAGTGTATGCAACTCTGGAAAAATTTGTTGCTTGTTGCTGCAACCACTGCAAAATGTAGAACCATACTTAGCTTTTTGTAACAATTACAGCAACATCACAACAAATTTTAAGAGTGTTGCAAGTGTAACATGCTTCTTGCAACTTGTTTTCCAATGCTGCAACTCATTAATTAGTTAAGCTGTAGAAAAACAAGGTACCAAAAGTTTTGCCAATATGACTGCTACAAATGCTTGTGAAAAACCCTAATCTACTATTTTTAGCCATAGCAAGAGAAATTGCCTAATAAAAATTGACAAGTGTGACAGAGTAACACTTCCTTATCTTGGGCCCTGCAAAAGCCATTTATACATATATGTCATGCACAGTACATCAGTGAATTGTCTTAGGTAAAAAATTTCAGATTGTACTCTGACCAGTTTTGCAACTGATGTGTGCAATCAAACCAAAATGTTTGCCATGACATATGTTCTACTATATCCAGCACCATAAGTTTCGAAAATTCAACATTCTGCACACAAAGATAAATCTGACGAATGTACAACTGATGTGGTCCTCATTGCAATGGTAAAATTGTTTTCCTAACCCTACTTCTTCAGCTACACCAGTGATTTAGCCTCTTAAAGCGACTGACATTCATTATTTATCACTGGGAACATAGTACTAACACTAGTCCAAGAGACCTTCCTTAATTAGATGTCTTTGTCAAATCAAACACAATAAAACAATTGAGCAGAAAGAAATAAGAAACAAAACACAAAAGGAAATAATAACATCCACGGCAAACACTTGTAAATGAATCTTGCTTCAAAAATAAACCATAAGAGGGCTTAAAACCATTGCAACAAAACTTTTCAATATTTGCCAAACAGGATGGTGGACTCTGCAGCCCTTTTGAAGTTGTAGGTGACACATAGTTCTCAGCACTGTTTATCTCTGCATTCTTCTCAGCACAAGTTCTCATTGCAATTTCTTCATCCAAGGATCTGAAAAATTTCTCCCATCCATAATAGCTGCACTCTATTATCATTGTTGTCAAGGCACGCGGATGTCTACCCAGAGATTTCCTGGCTTCAACCAGTGCTTCAATGTAATCGCCCTTACTAGAATCAGTCCAGACATTGTAAATAGGTGTTGCAAATGGATTTAATTTAGACAGCGAATAGCTGCAAAGAATACGACAAAGTCTTCCATTTCCATCTGAAAATGGGTGAAGATCAAGAAGTTCCATCAGCATCCAAGCACAAGTTTTGAACAAATTGTACAAGTCATCAAACTCCTTCAGTCCATCTTTGGTGCAAGAATCAAAGAGAAAGTTGTACTTGTCAAGCAAGTTGCTTACTGCACTTTTCATATCTTCAGGGTTTGCATAGTAGTAAATTTCTCCCCGAAATTCGGTCATTCGTGGTTTGTTGCTCATCTTTCCCGGTTGTGTAAAACCTCTTGGTAGAGGTATGTTTTGTAGTATGACACGATGTGTCTCTTCTAGCAAACTTGCTTCCAAAAGTCCATAATCACAGGGTCGCTCTTCTTTCTCGATTTTGTTCACCAAGTTTTCATACGCATTTCTTAAATTAATAGTTTCTTGCTCTTTGAGTGAGAGAGAATGTGCGATGTTTCTTTGAGAGGAACAACTTTTGAGAAAACGTTCCGTCTCAGAAAGTGTGCTTATTCCGTGCTCCTCTTCCACGTTAACATGGAAAATAAATTTAAAAAGAAACTGCTCCTTTACCTTTTTGATCAACTCCTCGTTGTATGTTTTCTCCTTTATGGCTTGTTCCCATCTCCTACGATACTCTGCTATTTCAGTAATCATATCTTTAACCGTCTTCCGTTGTGACCCGCGCGTTCTGCGCCATTGCGGATTTTCCAAAGCGTCGAATAAAATGAGATCTTTTACCGGATAATCAACTGTTTTGCCCATAACGAACTGTCCTCTCGCAGATTTTACAAGTTTCTCAAGATCAGGGTTTTTCTTTGCTGAAAAGAAGACAAAAAAGTCAAATATTGGAAAGCGGTGAGTTCACGAATTATTTATCTCCCGATGACTCAACTGCTACAAAAAGCGCTCGGAGGTGACGTCAAAGACAAAAGCATGCAACAACCTCTTTCCCAGGGCCCCCTCTCATCGTCCCTCAAGGGATGGAGAGGGGGTCATATAAAGAAAAAGTCATAAAGGACACTGATATAAAATATCACAGTTTCGAAGTTTAATACACATTGTCAGGTCTTTAGCGATAAATAAGAGGTGATTTATTTTTACCCTACGCACGTTAATTTGCATACGTCAAAAGCGAAATTTGAAACCTTTAAATAAACCATGCGCAACGCAACGATGCTTAATTTAGCATCGCTTATACAAAGCTTGTCACTACGCTGAGCCCGTGAAATGCCTGTCTTATTCAACAACAGGGAAAAGCTCGTGCTTTTTGAGCGACTTTACGTTAGAACGTTTTGTGAAATAGCCGTTTTGAGAATTATCGCAACAATTTCCGCAACATTGAAAACTTAAAGTGGATAATTTACCCTATGAGGAAAGGAGCAGCGAATTCTAAACGCATGTGTATCATTTGTCATTATTTGCAATAGAGTCTCACAAAACGGCGACGCTTGCACCCCATTATTCGACACACTTGTTGGATCGGTAAACAATAACGCTTGCGATCAAGTTCGGTCCGTTTGTCCGATTCATTTCTCGCTAGATCACTCAAGCGACAAGCTCATTAGTTTCTCGACTCGAAACTCGATTCTTCTTCTTGTATGGTTAAGAAATTATTTTTTTCCCCAAGATTAGGTCACAAGTTTGGGGTGCGGCCTATACGCGGGTGCGGTCTATATGCGGGTAAATATGGTAATTCTTCAACTTTCACTTTACTTTTGTGTATGTCAAAAAAGTTTTCTAGCTGAATAAAAATGATCCATCCTGTTTATTGGCACACCAGACCAGCATTCAGTGGCTATCCCTGACAGTTTGAGCACTGTCTTATTCAACATTGATGACTAACTATTTGCTTTTTTTTACATCATGCTGTTTTTAGTGAAGCAGGGCCTCTCACTTCATCAGAAGTCTTGCTTTAAAGTCAAAATTATTTTTCAACAATGTTCAAAAGTATAATAATATTAATTTGGCAATTCTAAATATATGTATAATGTCAATTTGATTAATTAGTAAATTTGCAACTACATAATTATAACCAGTAAGAAGAAAAAAAAAGGCAAACAGATTTTATTGCCCGCAAGGTTCATGCAGTTGACCTAAAATTTCAAGATCACTGTACTAAAATGGATGTATGAATCCTCATTCCTCGCTCAGTACAACATGTATCTTAAATTTGTTAGTTTCTCTCTGTGCCAGGAGGTACATAAGACCATTTTTTGGTTTCTGTAACATTAAGCTTTTTACAGGACAGGGCTGTTAGCCCTGTGCCTAACCTCCAACCTGGAGGGGCAGTGGATTGTACTTAGTTGGGCTTCTACCCATCGATCTGTTTGACATTGTGGCCATACCAGGAGACAGGAGACAATGCTCCCACCAGTACAGCTCTAGGGGTCACTGGGACACACATGCCCTCAGACCCAACAAGGTGGCAATCCACCGGGAATCCACTTTGGAAACAAAACATACCTCAAAACAGGGTACATGTATATAGCTTAATAAAAGATGGCACAAAGTTTTTTCTTTTGTCCCCGCTTATGAGATACTGACACCAATTCCATCTTTTTCCTATTTCTTTGCCAAACCTAAAATTTACCATGACCATGTTTTGATAATTATTTGACTTGTTTCTGCATTTATTGTGCAGATGTTTTAATGAGCTTTCATTATTATCATTATGAGTATTATAACTATTACAATTATTATTATTTTATTATTGCTATAATCATTATTGTTATTAATTTTTTTTTGGCTGCTCAAATTATATTTGATGCAGTGGAAGTAAGGCATTTAAACTGGACCTACTATTTAGCATGCAATTGTAACTTTTCAGAATTTTCAAACAAACTCCCAAAAATCAAGTGTAAATCATCATACTAATAAACCAACTCAACTGCGATTTGTCCTTTCAGTTCTAATAAGCTACCAGATAGGGTGGGTCATACTGGCCTAGTTCAGCCAACTCCTAAACCATCATAGGGAGGCACTTCTGTGGGCTGGTAAAATGCAGTGGTGGACCCCTGATCCTGTGAAATTCAATCCTGTGTCTTTTTGATTTTGAAATAATAAAATAATGTCTTTAAGCTAAATGTAATCGGAAGAAAGAAAATCATGGTCTAGACCAGTTGACCAAGATTACCAGCAAATCTGATCTACTGTCTTGAAGTATCCCACATGTTGAAATTCCTGTATCCGTCCTCTTAAGCATTCCAAATTAAGCTTCACTCATGAATAAAATTCATCCTCAAAAAAGAATGCCCAGCCTGGGTCAGTGTGACAGCACACAGGACCACTCTAACCAGTACTCTTCATTGACTTTTTCCTTTCATTTAAAGCTTCTAAAAACTTTTTCCATGCATAATAACTACACTCAATTATCATTGTTGTCAAGCCAGTTGGTCGCCTTTCATCTTCCCTTGCATCAATCAATGCCTGTTTGTAATCATCCTTACAGGAATCAGTCCAAACGTTGTAGACTGGGGTTGGAAAGGGAGTAAATACTGAAAGCATATAGCTACATAAAATGCGACAAAGTCTGCCATTTCCATCTCCGAAAGGATGTAGGTCAAGAAGTTCCATCAGCATCCAGGCACATAACTTAAATAGACAGTACAAGTCATCACAATCCTTCAGTCCTTCCCTGACACAACGATCAAACATAGTGTTACACTGATCAAGTAACTCCATAACCGCAACTTCCATGTCAGGGGGGTTTTTATAGTTATACTCTTGTCCTTTGAATATGGTGCTCCGAGGACAACTGCTAAACTCACCGTGCTTTGTAGAACCGGAGTGGGGCAGAGGAATGTCTCTCATCAGTATACGATGAGTCTCTTGAAGCAAGCTTGCTTCTATGAGACCATAATTTCTGGGTTCTTCTTCTTTCTTTATTTTTTCGAGTAAATGTTGATAAGCGTTCTTAACGTTTATTGTCTCTTGCTCTTTTATCGAGAACGAACGTTTGAAGATAATACCACGAGACTCGGAGTAGCAACTCCTAAGGAAACTCTCCGTCTCCTCAAAGGTCGAAAAGCCACTTTCATCCTCCATGTTCACATGGAATACAAAAAGAACGAGAAACTCTTTGTAAATTTTTTCAACAAGGTCGTCGTCGTAAGTGTCCTTCTCTTCTTCCCATGCCTTGCGACACTGCATTATTTGAGAAATCATCTCTGCCACTGAAACTTCTTCCCTTTTGCGCCATCCAGGTTTTTCTAATGCCTCAAACTGAAGAGAAGCTGCAAGAAGCCGCTTTCTTTCCCCCAAATCTCCTTTTTCCGCCATGATATAAACGATCATAAACGTCCGCGAGCCACACTTGTACCCAGTCGCTTCTCTAGTCCGCGCCGTGGTTTATGGGTAGGATTTCATGTATTCGTGGCCCGGGGGAGGGGGGGGGGGTACTCAACAAAGCTTTATACGGGGAGGCTCCGCCCCGAGGTTCAACCCCTTACCCTTTTATATACTATTTTTGACAGAAAAGGTACCCCTTTCGTATACCTTACTTAAGAACACTGAATCCCTTTTCTAAAACCCTTGGAAGGAAGTCTCCTTGTCATTTTCATGTAGCGTTTAATAAATTAAAAAGATACAGTCATAAGGTGCGTCTACTCGATATATTTTAATTAAAGGCCCTTTAAAATACCTAAATGACAGATTTCCCTACCCTTTCATATGCTTCAGCTCGTGAAATCGTTGATAGTAGTCCGTACTGTAGGTAACGCATTCAGCAGAGTCCCAGTCGATTCTGTGGTTTGTTTTTAAATGGTGCTCAGCAATGTGATTGTTGATATCACCATTTCTAGTTGCTCGTTTGTGTTCAGTCAGTCGGACGTTCAGATTTCTGCCGGTCTCACCAATATAAGTGGCCTGGCAGTCGCAGCATTTGATTTTATAAACTGCTCCCCGTCTGTCGCTCGGTTCGTCTTTGTCTTTAACGTTCGTCAGTAGCTGTCGTAAAGTAGTGATAGGTTTGTGAGCAACGCGGATGTTGTAGGGTTGTAGGATTCGTGCGATAGTTTCAGAAGTCCCTTTGATGTAAGGTACTTGCGGTTCTGTCCCGTCAGAGGGAGCTTTCAGAATCAGCCAGGGACAACATCAGAAGTAGAATAGCTTCTACTATACAATCAGCCTCTCTACCTGACAGTAACTTGACTAAAGACGAACGACAAGCACTAAAACGACTGAAAACCGACGAAAACATTGTCATACTCCCCGCTGACAAAGGACGAGTGACTGTTGTTATGGACAAGACAGACTATTACGACAAAATGGACGCACTTGTTAACGACAAACAGACGTACCAATTAAGTACTTAAACGAGACCCGACGCCAGCACTTCAACGCAAACTTAACAGCAAAGTACTTGACCTCAAGAAAACTGACGCTATTGACATTCAACGCTACAACAGACTGAGGTGCCGTGTACCACAACCACCGAAGCTTTACGGACTACCGAAACTGCACAAACCTAACATACCCATGCGACCCATAGTCTCATTCTGTGGGTCTCCGACTTATCAACTGTCCAAATACTTGACTACCGTACTGAAACCTTTGACCGACGAAACACGACACAAACTACAGTCGACTGAGAACTTTATTGACGCAATCAAGACAGTACAAGTACCTGACGACTACAAACTAGTGTCTTTTGATGTGAAATCACTGTTCACCAGTATTCCACTTCAGCTGGCTCTAGACTGCACTGAGACCGCCATCAACAACTCTACTATTGAACTACCGCTACCTACAGACGACTTAATGGACTTACTGAACCTCTGTCTTACTTCTACGTATTTTCAGTATAACGGCAAGCACTACAAACAGTTGCACGGAACAGCTATGGGCTCACCAGTTTCCGTTGTTGTTGCAGAAATCGTTATGCAAAACATCAAGGAACGAGCCCTCGCAACTTACAAACGAACACTACCACTCTGGCTACGTTACGTTGACGATACCTTTACAGCCGTACACAAAGACGAAATCGACGATTTTCACGAACACCTCAACGGACAAAACACCGACATACAGTTTACTAAGGAGATCGAGGAAAATGGTAAAATACCTTTTCTAGACTGCTTAGTTACCCGCGACAATAACGGACTACGGACGACAATTTACATAAAACCGACTGACTAATCGACCAATCATCTTACAACCCAACTTCTCACAAAGCTACGACTATACGGACCCTGACAAGACGCGCGCAACTAGTTTGTGACTCACCTGACAGCTTAACGGACGAAAACAAGTACTTAGACAACGTTTTCAACAAGAACAATTACAACCGGGACTTTATTAGACACAACACTTACAGAAACTCCGAACCAAACGCTACGAACACTAACGCGACACCTGTCACTACTGCAACCAACTATCGCACGAATCCTACAACCCTACAACATCCGCGTTGCTCAAAACCTATCACTACTTTACGACAGCTACTGACGAACGTTAAAGACAAAGACGAACCGAGCGACAGACGGGGAGCAGTTTATAAAATCAAACGCTGCGACTGCCAGGCCACTTATATTGGTGAGACCGGCAGAAATCTGAACGTCCGACTGACTGAACACAAACGAGCGACTAGAACTGGTGATATCAACAATCACATTGCTGAGCACCATTTAAAAACAAACCACAGAATCGACTGAGACTCTGCTGAATGCGTTACCTACAGTACGGACTACTATCAACGAATCACTCTGGAAAGCTGGTTTACTAACTTAGAACAAACACCACTGAACCGTTGCCAACAGCTACCTGCACCTTACAAACGACTGATTGCCGACAATAACAAGACAGACAAACAATAGACAAACTGACTTATTTGACTAACAATAGACCAACGGACATTTGACTAACAAAAGACGGATCGAAACGCACCAATCACGTTTACAGTCTTCACAGCCAATAACATCACGGCTTAACTGACAGACGACCAATAACATCACGAGATCGTCGACCAATCAGGACAACGACCAGAGACTTATAACATCTACTGACGATTCACAGTTCACTTGACTCTGATGATGACTTCCGCTCAGGTTGTCGAAACGTCAGTCAATGTCACCTCAAACAGTCCTTCTCAGGACTACACTCACCCGGACGATCATAATTTACCGAACAATCGATAATGTTGGGAAACACTTTGAATTTAGTGTCCTAGACACATTTTCTAGGTGTTGGAACACCATGTTTTCTCTCAGTCCAGCTGCTCGGCTGTTGTGGAAGACAAGAACTGGCACAGCAATGCGACTTCATTCCAAAACCAGATGGTGGAGCAAATGGGAAGTCCTCAATCAGGTCATGGAGTTTTTTGGGGATGTTGAGCCCTTTCTAAGAGAAAATGATAACCTGTCTCCTGTTTGCCGTGCAAGCCTGTTGGAGATTTTTGATGATCCAGCTACTGCTAGAGACTTAGACATTGAGCTTGCTGCTATGATTGATGCGGGCAAGCACTTTGTTCAAGCAACTTATTATCTTGAGGGGGATGGTCCCTTAGTATTTACTTGCTATGAGCGTTTGTCCGCATTAGCACATGCAATAGCCATTGAATCTTATCCAAACACTGAGGCCAAAGCTCGCCAACATGCAGGTAGAAATATGGAATTGTACAACCAGTTAGTTGCTCAAGCAAAGGCATGCATCAATCCAGGCTTCCGCTTTTACCAACAGAAATTCAGTGTGCAATTCCATAATATTGTCCGTGCATTTAAGGCTGCACGCTTATGCTGCCCAATACAGGTGCAAGCACTACATCCAACTGCTGCATCAGTCCAGGAACTAAAGCAATTTAGTTTCATTACTGATGCAGAAGTTGTACAGCTTGTGGAAGAGCTGCCAAACTATCTGGCCATTGCTGATGGTGCAGCCATTGAAACAGAGGAAGGCAAAGTACAGTGGTGGGCTACAGTTGCCGCTGCTCTCCCAAATTGGTCTGCTGCAGTCAAAAAGATCTTGTTGGTGCAGCCTAGTTCAGCATCAGCTGAACGAGTGTTTAGCCTGCTGCAAAATGCATTTAGCAAGCAGCAAGAGGCAGCATTAGAGGAAACAGTGGAAACATCGGTCATGTTACGTTACAATGACAATAAGCGCACATGAAATCTTGAATTATATGTCTGTAGAGGACTAGCTGGTGGTGCAAAACATTGACCAACAGGGACAGTGCTCTGTTCTACATCCACAAAGATGTAAATATTGAAAGACTATGGTTTTATACCACATACACTCGTGTATGTCAGAGAAACTTTATATATTTAATAAGCATATTAGCGTGGTTATCAATCACGTGGTTATCGTAATAGAAAGCCAATACAGAGAATCAGATTTTTATGATTTGGGTTGAGAGAGACTCAGCCTTACAATATTGATGAGTCAGTATGATATAATTATGTATATAATATCTATGCAAAGTTAAATCTATTCATTAAGTTGTTAATCAATCTCTTACACTAAAAAATTGAAAGCAACTTTTGAGCAACTTTTGGATTTTGGGGCAACTTTTGAGCAACTTTTAGAGTTTTGGAGCAACTTTTGAGCAACTTTTTGAGAAAATTGGAGCAACTTTTTGAGAAAATTGGAGCAACTTGTGGACAGCCCTAAGGCTCCCCGTATAGGCCATTATAGGGAGTACCCCCCCCGGGGATTCGTGGTGCGTCAACATGCAAGGGAAGGACAGAGGAAAGTTTCTCCCTCCGTCCCAAAAGGCTTTGCGCGCATTGCTACTACGATTGACGACTGACGAGTGGAATCAGACCTGGTTTTTCCGGTGTGCGACATCTGCAGACTGCAGACCGCAGTTGACTGGAAAAAGATCCCGTACATCACAGTGACATCATGAATAATATTTCCCATGCAAGTTTCAAACAACAATACATGTATGCATGTACTAACGGCTTATTAGCAATTACGTTTCAGCTTTTACCTGACACCTTTTGTAGGCACTTACGACTACGTGAGGTCTTTTCTTCGACAGCTGACGCACATTTAGACCATCTTATCTCTCTTTGTGGCGATAGTCATTGATTGATTGGTGAAGGGGCGGGCAGCTCCAATTTTTTTTTTTTTTTTTTTGAAGACAAGGTTCATAGTCAGGGCTCGAGACTAAAGGTAGCCAACCAATCACAGACTACTAGAAATTCCGTTTTCATTGGCTAGTAAGTTTTGCGCTTTCACTAGCCATTTTTGCTAGTGAAAATGTCAAAGCAGTAAAGCACCGGATGGAAACGAAACTAAATATTGCTTCTGATGATCGGATCCCAAAAGCAAATTGAATGAGCAGAAACTAAAACTTATTCCATAGAAAGATATCATAATGTTTGTACGATACTTGTTTTGTCCTCTCAACGTTTTTCTCTACTAATTCTTGTCTCAGATGGCAACGTTTTTCCCGTCATTTCTACGTTCGAACGAAATTAGCCGGCTTCAGAACGTTTCACCATACGTTTCCTTGAAAGGTCCATTAGTGCGTTCATATGATATTTGTCTACACGTTAGTAGGTTCACACAATTCTTTAGTCTTCTGTTATCGACTTTTTTCCATTAATTGCTCCCTTCGTACAATAGTTTCTCTTTCCAGCGTTTCTCTCTAGGTAACGTCTTCAAAACGTTTCTCCGTACGTAAGTAGGTCCGTCGATTTATTAGTCTAGCCTTCTCAACGCTTCTTTGTACGTTAGCACGTTCGCGCGATATTGTTCTGCTCTTCCTAAGATTTTCAGTGTGTTAGTACATTCGTATGATAAGTCAACACTGCTTAGCGTATCTCTGTACCTTAGTATGTTCATACGGTATTAGTCTTGTCTTCTCAACGATTATCCGTACGTTAGTGCGATTTTAGTTGTCTCATTTACGTTTCTCCGTAATTTATTGTCCCACTGTAATAGTTCAGTTTGTCCTTTCGGCGTTCTTCCGTACCTCTCTCCTCCGCAGAGGCTCAAAGGGGTTTTTCGCGCAGGGAGCGCAGGCGTAAAAGTGGATCATTTTCGGTTTACGCGCCTGCACTCACTTCGAACAGCGGAAATCTAATAACGCCTCACCGAACCTTTGCGGAGGAGGGAGCTTCCGTACGTCACACACGTTCTTACGGAATTAGTTTTGTTTAGTAACGTTTCTTCGTAAGTTAGTAGTTGCGTATTTTATTAGTCTCTCTCTGTATCTTGGTACGTTGGCAGCGTTTCTCCGCCTACTATGATGCATTTGCAACCAACGCGTTTGATATGAGTTCTCAACGTTTCTCCGTATCTCACTCTTACGCTCAAACTAAGAGAACCGTGAACACTGAAAATATTTCTGGAAAGTTTATTGTGTTTTGACCAATCACATGCGAGACCTTGCAACCGCAGAAAACGAACGGGTTTCTCAGTCACGGAACAGATTCGGTTCTCAATTTGTTTCGAAAGACCTTCATCTCAACTTACAAGAATTTAAATTGTTATTTCTTTCTATCTGAGAGCTACATGCACTACGGGAGCGAAAAATGTGTTGGTAGTCTTTGGCTTGTTGCATTGTAGCACCGGCCGCGGATTGTCGAAACCGGCCTTCCTTATTTTTCAACAGCCTGATATAACGGTGCTAAATTTGAAAATGAGTCATTTTCAAAAGTTGGCACTAGTCGTTGTATGATGCAAGCCCGGCTCGAAGGCATGGATGATTCGGCCTAAATAAATCGAGTCAGCTGTGCTATCAATGGGTGAGTTTGGAGGAAGAAATTTGCAGGTTTTACATTAAGGTGAAATAACTGCAGCTTGAGTTGTTTTATTTGAAATGTCGGACACGCTAATCGTTGCGTCGGCTTGTTGAAAACTTTTATTCTCCAAAAGCGCTCAAACATATTTTCGCTTGCGTAGTTCGTGTGGCTCTCAGATAGAAAGCAATAGCACTTTCCATTTCTGTAAGATGAAAATGAATATTAAACCTTGACGTCTTTCGAAACGACTCGAGAACCAATTCAACTCGATTCCGTGACTGAGAACCCATTCATTTTCCGCGGTTACAAGGTCTCGCATGTGATTGGTCAAAACTCACATTCCAGGAATATTTTCGGTGTTCATGGTTTTCTTATTAGTTTGAGTGTAGTAAGTTCGAACTTTAGTAGTTTTTTCTATTCAATGTTTCTCTGCACTTAAATACGCTTATAATTTACTAGTCTTCTCTTGAAGACGTTTTTCCCTACGTGAGTTGAGTGCTGTATCAGTCTTGTCTTTTTGACGTTTCTCCGTACCCTAACAACGTTTATACAAAGTTAGTCTTGTCTTCCCAACGTTTCTCCGTACGAGGCCATGCTCACATAAGGTTAACTGTTCAAGTTATTCGTCATGATCTGGCCGAAACGGAAAAGAGAGGCGTGAACTACATCGCGCTCGGCTGGGAATTTGCTCTGAAGGCACATAGTACTTTGTATTCCGCGTGTGAGGATCTGTAACCGTTGGAAAGAATAGTCAACATTCAAGTTCTTCACTCTTGAGGTTACGGAGAGGCATGTTTACAGTACTTAACTCGGCTAAAAATTAGACATATTGAACACAGTATGAGATTATGCAAAAAAGTCTGGCTAATGAAAATTTATTTTAGCTAGTGAAATCAAACCTCTCACTAGCCACTTGGCTACTAAGCTGAAAAGTTAGTCTCGAGCCCTGCATAGCGGTCGACAACCCGTCCTAAAAAAACGATGGGCATCTGAAAATATGCAATTCCTTAAAATTAACTTTCTAACGGACAACCTGATTGACCTTCAGGACCATTTGTGAAAACGTTTCTAGTATACCTAATGCCCATCGTTTTTTCTTGCATGGCAGGTTCGGAAAGGGGAGAAATTATGTATTCAAATAGAGAGATTAAGCATCGCGATTACGGCAAACGGCAGACGTCAACCTGCCGGCTGCCGCTTGCCGTCTGCTGTTTTAAAATGGACCATTTGTTCTTTTTAAAATAAGCTTCGTGTAAACTTATTAAAAGATAGGATACACAAAAAACCAGCTATCTAACTTTTAACTAAAATATTTGTTACCGGTTCAATGTAGTTTCCTTGGGATATTTTGACGTAGTGCATAATTATAGCGCCATTTTCATAAAACAGTTGATAGCCTTTGCGAAAGTGATGACCAATATCAGCTCGCTTTCTCGCACTTTTTGTTCCCTTTTCTGTTAACACTGACGGTAAACCGGTCCGTTTGCGTAGAAAAATAAATAAAACATCTCTGGGCTTAAGCACAGGCTGATAATTGTAGCAGAACGAATCAAAAACTTTAAAAAAAATACTCACATTGTTGACAAACGCGAGAACAGGCCTCTTCGCGTTGAAAACGGAAAACAGCAAACGTGAAAAATGGCGGGAAACTCATGGTATTTTTCCGTTCGCGTTTGCCGTTAACGTGATGCTTAACAGACCTGCCAACTCTCACGGTTTCACCGTGAGACTCACGGTTTGGGGTATCAACTCACGGTCTCACGATTTGGCCTCCAAATCTCACGGTGAATCAGAAAATCTTGAAATTGCCAAACAATTCAGGTAGTATGAAGCAATATTGAAAAACCGTGTTGAAAATGGCCAAGTTTGTCACATCTAATGTTTGAGGGAAAGCTGGGTACAATTCCGACCTCATGCCCGTGAAACCATAGGTCAATATAGGTGTGCTTAGGTCTCTGGGGAAGATAGAGCTGTGAATAGTTAACTCAAACTGGCGTCTCGCGTCGACAGCGAAACAGAAACTGACTTCAAAAAATGCGGCAAAAGAAGACAATAGGTAGCACAAATAAGGTAAAGAATACCTTGAAACAAGAAATCTACCATTTTTATTTTCATTTTACACATATTTTGGTAATCTCCAGGTTTGAGGTCCCAGTCTCCAGGTTTTTCTGGGCTTTTTTGCAAGTCTCCAGATTTGCACGTTTTGGAGGTTGGCAGGTCTGGCTTAATGTCTCCAATGTTTCTCTCCTTTCCCTTCCCTTTCCGCGCCTGCCACGCACGCAGGATAAATCTTTTATCTGCATACGTACGGCTGCTATTAAATAGCTATCATTGTATGAACGATAACGGAAATCTGTCACTTAATTTGACCAAATTTGATTCTTTGTAATTTAGTTTTTATTTGTCATTTTTTCTCTTTCTTTTTTCCCCAGTTCACGTCCAGCCCAGGCTTCTTTGGAGCGGTCAAGAAGTTACTAAGCTCTGCCAGCGACCTAAAGAAGTCTCAGCTCTTTTTGTGGAAAAAGCGAAGCGTTTAATTTCATAGACTCCCTTTTCCCAGTTTAAAGATAGCCGGCTGCACTTGCGCGCCCTGCTTACTACTGCTCGTGTCATTGAAAAAAAAAAAAATAATAGGAACGCAATGCGTGCACAAAGCAATAGTGCTTTCCAACTGACGTGGGATAAATTACAATAAATTAAATAACAAATTGAACTGGTTATGAAACGATTTGAATTAATCAAGTATGTTTTTTTTTCGGAAAGGAAATTGGGATTAATGAATTGAGACCAGGTAAGAGTGAGACCACAAAGTTGTCTGAAAAAATAAGACATCCTAAAACGGGAGTACGAGAGCTACTGTAAATATCTGGGAGTACAACAAGACTACCCCACCTTTCCCCCCCCGCCCACTCCAGGGGGGACTTCGGTTTTAGGTGTGGGTGATTTTTCGGACATTCTTTTTTAAGGTATTTGGTAGGTTTCCTTTTCATCTTTTTGGCAACCCACCATTCAACATTTATGAAAAATTGCAAACTGTCACTGCTAACTGAGTCCTACCTAAATAGCTCTAATATGCATAATAATGATAATAATATAATAATAAAAAGCATTTCTTTAGCGCCATATCCAAGGGCTCATGGCGCTTTACAACGTCATAGTAATATTTAAAATAGATTCAAAAATTTACATCAGTGATAAAAACCATAAACAAATACTTAACTAAAATATATACATAGAAGAACATAAATATCTAAGAGTACTAACTACTAATATTTACACTATAGGCATCAATTCTACTTAGTTAAAATTTTCGCGGAATAATTGAGCCTTTAAGCTAATTTTGAAGTTTGGAAGATCATCGTGATGGCGGACAGGTTCTGGTAATGAGTTCCATAGTTTAGGTGCGGCAAATGAGAACGATCGACAGCCATAACCCCTCAACTTGGCTGATGGTACTATCAGGAGCCTCTTAAATGCAGATCTTAACGGCTTCTTGATGGTCTGTAGGGCTGCAACATTTCTGTTATGTAAGAAGGTGCTAACCCATATAGATAGACTAGCTCTAATATATGTAGATAGATTAGCCTAACAGTGAAGCTGCTATGAATAACCTGGTGCTCGTTTCTCAAAAAACCCGAAAACTCTTCGGGCCCAAAAATTTTGCGGGGCTATTTTCGGGCACGAAATTCTTTCGAAAAGTGTTTGTTAAGGGGGGAGACTCTTAACTACACATTTAGTGTTGTTGCTGAGGTAGTGTGTTTTGCAGCGTTTTGTGCCGCTAGTTTGGTGAAATGTATGAGGATGAACATCGAATTTTAAAGAATCGACTTTGCGCGTGCGTAGCTAGTGCCAGTCTCTAAACGCACGTTAAAAAGAAAAATCTCTAAAACGTAGAGTTCCGATTTTTTTTTCGCAAATCGGACATAATTCAGCCTTCTTTATAAGCTGATGTAAACAATTACTGTTATTACAAAGAAAAAACTACAGTCCAAAATGTATTAATATACCATGGTCAAGCAGTTTATCTGTGGAGGTTAGGGTTTCCAAGATATGATGATTAACCTTAGGAACTTCCTATGGTAGTTAAGAGGCCCCCCGCTTAAAAGAAAAAACCGAAATTGTTCTGAACAGCGCCGGAAATTGTTCCCGCGAATTGCCCACAATAATCCGAACTCGAAAGTCACTCTAGAACATAGCGTTATTGTTATTATTAATTCTTTTCGAGCTTTAAACTGTACGCATGCATTAAAATATTTTTCTTATTCTTGCACCGTCTTCCTTAGTTTTTACAATGTTTCAATATCCTGTTGTGTACCTGTCAAGGCTTGTCAAATAATCTCACACTAACTGGCTGTTCGCTTGAAGGAACTGGAAACGTCGCTTATATCTACAACAGTTAAATATAACTCACTCCTAACTAAACGGGTTATCGTTTTGGCTTTTCATCGTGTTCGGATCACAAATAACACGAAATGTCACTAAATCGGAATCAGTAGCGCTGAAGCGAACTGAGCTGTGGTCGAAAGTGGAAACTTCGTGTTAAGTTTTCGATATGTTCTTTCTCAACTGTTGGGCAATTTCTCAATTGCTCAGTGGAGTTTTCAAAATCGGCTACTCGTCTGCTTCAGCGTTTGGTCGACTCGGTTTTCATTCGATCGGTTGCTGCAGTTTATAAAAGCTACTGACAATTTTCCAGAGCGAGAGGAGGCTATAGAGTACTCGGCCGGGTTATTAGGTGCCGTTTTTGTTTTTCTTCTGTGAAGTTGCTTCACAATTTGTTTACTCTTTTGACTCTTTCTAATCTCTGAAGAACAAATTACAAATAGAAAGGTTTTTCATCAGATGTAAGCCTTAGATACGTTTCCTTTCGATTCCCTCTAAAAGAAAACCGACCAAACGTGGCAATGACAACGTGTACCTTAAAAATAGGAGTGATTACTTTATTTTACTGTAAAAAAAAAAAACACAGAAATACTGAAACTGTCGGTTTCGCGTTACTTGGCCTCAACTTTGTCCTCTATACAACGTCTTTTTATGACTTTCAGAGAGGAAGATCGTGCTATCATAAAACTTATTTTATCTACTCGTGAATTGTTCTGCGTTTTTATTCTGATCGGGTTAAACACTCTTAAATTTGAAGAAATCGGAGTGCACTTGTGGATTGTAAAAATGAAATTCTTCTTAACTTATCGGCCCCAGCTAAAATACAGTGCATTTCAGTTGTGCAGTTGTTCGCCTAAAGATGAAAAACAACAAGGGAAACCATAAAGGCAAAAACAAAACGCGTACCGCTAAAGTTGAAGTTGAAGTGAGGTTGACATATTTTTCTTCAAAGAGTAGACTTCAGCACGACTTTCACCGGCAGCTCTTCTTGTAGCCTGCGTGCAGACGTCTACTACTTCCTTTGCTTCACGTGTGATCTGATCTTCTCACTCACGTACACATCCTTCTGATACATGTAGTCAGGCAGTGTATCAGCCCTCGTGATCGTTGTTTCTCAGCCTCACGCTCCTCTGTCGTACAGACGCGCCATACGTTTTGGCCCACTCAAGCATCATCGCGAAGCTTTACCTACACGGAGGTTCAAGTTCCACTGGAGGGATGTCGAACAGGCCAAGGGATCGTTCAGGTAGCATAATCCACGACTTGTATAATAATACGCTGACCAACAAGTTGTTTGTTTCAACCCCTCCTTCCCGTGCTCATTAAGTCTCGAGCATACTGTAATACTGTGCTGACCTGGCTCTTGCGAGGCCGGACATTGGGAGTTTCCCGAAACTGCAATGCCGCGATAAAATGCAGCAAAAACCGCGACACTGTGTCGGACGAATCCAGGAGCTCCTGACGAATCAGAAAATTGACGAAATACTGAAACCATGTTTACAAATGCCAGATTTTAAAATAACGCACCGTAACTTCCAAGTTACCGAAATAAAGCTAAATTACGTAAAAAAGTGGCTGGAAACCTTAATACCGAAAACGGACGTGAATCTCCATGCCCTCCCTCCTATTAATTCAAACCGGCAGTGGTTCATTTCCTCTCATTTGCTATAATCCCAGTTCTGTTCAATGTAATAAGTGTCACAATTATGGAACTGTAGAGCGATAACGGGATTTGATAAGTTTCGAACAATGTAACGAAATGCCGGGCAAACATTGACACTGAAATCGAAAGTAAGATCTGTTAGATCTTTCTTATCTTGCCACAGAAACGTCAGCATCCAAGTGACCCAGATCAGAAAAAATAACCTTAGTCGTGCTTTGTTTACCTGATTTCCGTCATCTTTTATCCCGTTTACTGCCCGAAAAAATCCATAATTCCTGCGTCCCGCCACGAAAATAACCAACTTCCCGCTTTCCGCCGACCCCTAACCATCCCGCATCCCGTCTTCAAATTTTCTTTACATTTTTAGATCGGTCATTATTTACAGGGAGTACCGGGTTGGATAGAACACGTACGGAGTATGGAAAAAATTTACACAAACCTGAGAGGGGTATGAATTTTTTAAATGAAACAAATGACGGGGTATAAAAAAGTTGCTGTCAATGAATGATAATTATGCACCCCTATCTTCTGTATATGCAAAAATATCCAGCATGTTCCAGTTGTTTTATTTTTTCGAGGAAAGTACACAAACTGTTGAGAACTGTAGACGAAGAAACCTTCAATTCTTCCCCTTATTAGAAGTCCAATTTAACAAAAGTTCTGTCACTTCATATGAGAAAAGTGTTCAGTCATCACAGCTGTCTTCCCTTCACAGCTTTTTCCCCTTCCAGGTGTGTCGACATTGTCATCCTCGACAAAACCTTGAGCGCAGAAACCCTTGTACGTCTGAGGGGTATTTAACATTTTTTCAGAGCCTCCTATACCTTTGCAATCAATGAATCACAAAAAAAAATCCGTTCTGCCTCAAGAAAAGTAAAGCATTGTAATAAGACAATGGCTTTAGACTTTGTAAAATTGACACGTCTGCTTCTTCCATCTTGATTGAATATTTGATTTTTATCTATTCGATTTTCTTGGTTTCTCCTTCTTTATCGTATTTTGCCTGGAAGAGTTCCTGTTTATTTCCACAGAATGCAGAAATAAGATCAATCACTCTCTTGCATACATTGCCCAGTATTCCTTCGTGACTTGCTCTTGTGTTTATTGTCGGCTGCTCTTTTACGCTTCCTAGCCTTCTCTGCTCTTGTCACTTGAAATCAATGTTGCTTTGCAATGGCTTTGTGTGTGCCTTCAACAGCCTTCTCCAGCTCACCTTTTGCATGACTAACTTCCTTGAATACCTGGTCATGGTAATTTTTCTGTTCCGATACCCATGGTAACGATTCAGTGAAGTCTCTTGGTTTAAACAAATCTGATTTCAAAGACTGATTTTCTTGTTGAATATCATTGCACTTATTCCGCAGCCACTCAGGGTTGATTTCTTGAATGGCAGACTGACAGGAAGTATAAAATAGTCCAAGGATATGTAAATCATCTTGCCGACCTTGAAAAAGTCTCCGCAATTAGAGAGCGACAGCGAGACGCCACAAATTTGCAGAAAAATACACGAAATGTCCATGATTATGGCAGGAAAGATCTGGTGAAGTCAGGCGGTATTCAAAAACTCCTTGTGAAAGAACTGGATTAATACTTAAACTATCACAACTCGTCAACAATTGACAAAAAAGACTTGAAAGTGTCCGGCTACAATCGTTGCATATATTCTAAAACAGGACATCCCTGAAAATGAACGTGACAGCGATTTCAAATAGAGCGAAAGGCAATCTAGTGAAGAGGACAATGATCCGGAGGCTGATGAAACCATAGATCGTTCGTTAGTTTTCGCGATCCGCTTACCTTTTCCTTGTGACTGGGAAACGGTTTGGCCGTCTTACCAAACCGTCGAATAAAATTTTTTAAAAATTTTCAAATCATCAATAATCATCAATTTATTTATACCCGGATTTTTGAAAACGGAATCACTAATTTTACTCCGCGCCCCGGGTGGACTCGCTGCCATCTTAATCCAGGGGTGTTAGGATTGGTAAAAACTTGGGTCTTTAGTTTAATCTCTACCGATTGTTATTATTCTTGCAAGTTAATCACACTGACTTAATTCTGAACCGCTTGCTAAGCTTTTTGCACTCAAATGAACCGTCCTGTTTGCCGGAGCTGTTAGTCGTTGCCGTGTCAGTGAGTTGATAAATGTGGGGGAGGTGGGGGAGGGATGGGAGAGCAAACATGTAGGTTAGTGTTTGTATACATTCACTCCCTGAGATTGACACCCTGACTTGCAGGTGGTTTAATAATTTTGAAGAGCTGAAAATAGCTGCATAGCACTGATTCAAGACTAGATTAGCTGTTTGATGGCTACTAGATGACCGCAGGTGGTAAGAAATAGCTTGCAGAGTGTACTTTCAGGCAAAGCGAGGCATTTTCCTTAGCATGTCAGCACAACTGCAGTTTTGCAAGCTGGCCCGGTTTTCATAAAATCAGGTAGATTTATTTTTAATTTTTTTTATAACTGAGTGTAACCGTCCGTGTAGTGTTATATATTTTGCTGGCAGGGTGTGTAGGTAAAAGTATTTGAATGAAATTTATTTAATTAGATAATTGTTACCGTAAATTTTGATTTGAACTCATCGATTTCGATTGCATGATTTACAGGGTGCAAAGTCTCATACTAGCTACACGTAGCTGACGTTGGGTAGCGATAAAATCCCACACAAATCCTCAACCCCTTAGTTACTGTGTTGATTTCCTGACCCCTCTTCCTAAATCCGATCCGTGCACACAGTAACATGCATGTCAAAACGCGATCACCGTGTCTATTGATAACGTATGATCTGCGAGTGTTTGAGGGCCATTATGAGCGTCCGGCAAAATTCTAAGCTTCAAACGCAAAATAAAATGAATTTGAATATACATCATATACAAGCACCCACCTGTTCGAATTTTTAGAACCACTGGGGTATACTACTCAATAAATATGTAGTAATATTTCTCTCGAATGGCAATAAAACATGGTAAAGCTGTACTAGTGATGGGGTCAAGATGTCTAAAGCGCGTGACAAGCCTTCGATTTTTAACTAGCTCTGTAGGTTTCTTGGTCTTGAATAATAAGTGTTCTGGCCTTCCAAAATAGGAAGCACTGTTTTAATTATTTGTTCAGTTGAGGCTGGATAAAGAAAAACACTGGAGATTATGTTGTTTCACAAATTGATCAACATTTAATTTTCCTTCAAACAGTTTTTTGGAAACACAGTATGGTAATTTAATAACATAATTGCAATGAATGATGAACAAAACTACTCTAATCTTACAGTGAAAGCTACTTAGATATCAGTCGGGTATCCGGTATTATGAGCGTATTGCATGTACGATTTTCAAATATTCTACCATCCCCCAGGCCGACTCTGCTTTGAACAGGCTTAGCCCTTTCTTTCGACTACAACTCTAACTTGATAGCTTTGATGGAAAAGCTGCCATCAGTCTCTAAGTATCTTCTCAGTGAAGGTGTTCTATCAACGTTGAACAAAACCAAACCTACCAAGTAACTGCCTGCAGCAGTTTACAGCTATCGAACACGTTCGTCAAAATCGACAACAAGTGCTCTTTTATTTCATATACCCCTTTACACAATGGGAACGTTTACAGATTTTCGAACTGATTTTCGTTGGCTGAACAAAACGTATCACGAACAAAGTATTTTGAAAATAGGAGCTTTTGAGCAATACTCATGCAAAAATGGTTATTCTCACTATTGATCCCCGAAAGAGTAAAAACTGATTTGTACCATCTTATACAGTTCAGCATAGTAAGGCAGCATCACAAAAATTCAGCAGAAGAGTTGTTCTCCTTTGGTTTGAATGAAGAGTAGGTTTTCACCCACAGATTCAAAAGTTAGAACTGACCACCCGTGTTTAACATAATAAACACTACCACAGGAAAGTACTGCTCCGTAGCTTTCATTTGAATGGTCACACCATATAGTTAGGATTTCATCCACAGACTCAGAAGTAAGAACACATCGCATGACCCCAGGATGAAAAGGTTCACGGAAAGAAGAACTCATAGTAAACAGCTCAACAAAAATCAATAATGTCATATACCCATATATTGCTGGTTTCTCTGAGTACTAACTACAGTATAGACTAGGACAACATACTTCTAGGGCGACGTCCTTTCAGTCGCGAAAAGTAATCATGCATATATGTCCATTATAAGTCGCCATTTCCTAGCTTATGTTTAGGAGCCATGAAAAGTGTTGCCTCGCGATATCGGTATCTGTCTCTCAAGTCATGCCATAAAAACCGAAAAATTCCGAATTGTTCCAAAACCGCTAAGGGAAATTCTATAAGGACAACGCCGGAAGTTGGATACAGATACACAACATTTATAAGGCCACCCCGGACTGGAGATGAATGTCCGATGATAAGTTACAAGACGCAGCCCTTAGATTGAAGGATATTGATACACATGTATGGCAGTATATATTGCTATTAACAAAGTGCTTTTCGATTGATCTTGAGTAAGAATAAATTCTGGCTTTTGGTTAATGGAGGCAGTTGAAACAAACTAAATGAAAATAGATCTGTAACAGTGTATTTTAAGCATGTAAAAGCTCATAAAAACAGGTCAATAAAGCGGAAAAGTTAAAGCAGATTAAGCTCGTCACCCTCGTAACTAAATCTAAGAAACTCAATCTGGCCGATGATCTCCCGCGTTTTATTTCCCGCCACACATCTTAGACAGCGAAACGTTGCTGCGTTGCTCGATGTTGTCGTCGAGTGCGTATCAGTTTTGCCGGCCACGCAACAATAGTAATGTTGCTTCGCGTGGAAAAACTCCCTATGCCTATGTATACAGATGTTCATGTTACCGTGAAGTAAAAAGCCAGAAAATTCCTGCTGGTCACTATGTTTTGCACTGCAAACCGACGCGTTGTTCTCAATTTTGGGATTCTAGCGCTCATTTCAACATTTAAGGTAAGGCTATTAAGTCCATGCCAGCTTGTTTTCAGTTTTTGTCTAGCTTGGACGCCTTCACGCTGCTAAAAAATAGATTTACCATTAATTCTAATTCAGCATAGACTAAATCAGATCGGATACGTATCTTATAGTCAGTGTTATTGGCCAAAAGTAAGGACTATGCTATGTGGTCTTGCTCTTTTGCTAATTCAACGTACGGCAGTTGATGAAACTAAATCCAGAAAAGCGGAAAACCTCAAATTAGCCTATGACCGTTTTAATTTTCATTTCATGTTTCTCTGTGGCCCGAGGCCAATACCATCAATTCCTTTATGATCTGGTTTCAAGTCTATTTCTGGCCGGCTTTTATCTACACATGAATGCCAGTTGCAAAGTTGAGCGAGCACAAAGTTTCGAAAAGTTCAAACTTTAAGGTCCACAAGTCCGCATATGTTAAACACGGGCAGAGTTAGAATTGTGCAACTAACAAATAGTGAATTAATAGCCAAAGGGAACTTAGTCTAAATGATACTCAGTAAAAACAAGGGTGAATCGTATATTTAAATATAGTGGATCCAGTAAGCAGAAACAAGTAATACAGTATTTTTAGTGAACGGTCTTTACATAACATCGAGCTTCTGATAAGCCTTCTAGGCTTCTGTGTTTAACAAATTTATTCAACATTCCATGGCAAATGCGTTGTGACTGATAAACGGATAGCGCAGGAGGAAAAGCCAGAAAAACCTGAATATAAAAACTGTATTACACAACTAAACTGTATAACACAGGCTAAACAAACGTCATGTATAAGTACAAGATCTTAGAGTTACTTGGCTGCCTTCCTTACTATAGTCAATCGCAGAAGAGTGGTTTTAAACGAATTTTTTATTCCAAGGCTTTTCCAATATAATCTACTGGTAAGCTAAAGAGACCTTTACGCCTTTTTTGTCACGAAAAAGGGAACTCGTAGTAAGTTAGTTTAAGCCTTGGGTATTGGTAGTTTGTCAAGAGTGATCATGTTGGTAACCGGTGTTTGGGCAATCTTAGCGGTAGTCTTCTTCAGCCAGCTTCAGAGTCGAGTGAAATGTTTAGTAACATAATGGTGATTTAGGAAATTATCGCAATTTCAATGAGATGAGTTGCTGATAAGCAGATATCCGGCGGTACAGTAATCATTCCTTTGGATAAACATTCATTACTGTGTTTATTTAAAATTATAATATTATTTTGTCAGTGGGAGTCTAAGGCTTGACATAAATAACCGGATAAACAAGTAGAACGAGGTAATTAATAATTTGGGCTTGAGGGTGATGTTTTACGTCTTGCGCAACTGCACTTCCATCGAGTCCGTTTTCCTTTCGATTGCAATGGAGGAGAGCCTGAAGACAGTGCCTCAGTAGGAGCGTGTCATCTAGAGCAATGATTTAACCATGTTTTAAACCAAAATAAACGCTTTTTAACCGTCCTATCTGAGACTTGAATCCCCCTCCCCCCTCCCCCCCCCCCAAAAAAGGAAGCTGTCTTCTTCGCTTCTCTTTAAAGCATAAGGCATGTACAGGGGAATGGAGCTAAAAAGTAGTGACTGTTAGTTGCTTTAATGCGGTGGATATCGTATAGGTGGAATTTGTTAAGCTATGCCGGCATGTTCGTCAGCGAATAGGCTTTACTGTTTTTATCTATGGTAAGTATTTCCTTAATCATCTGTCTCTAAACATCAAAATAACGAAGATAAGACACCGTAGTACCTCCTTTGTTTTCATTTTGTTGCTGATTATACTCATCTATTTGATCATTCTGGTGATACTTAGATTACCGGTTATCATCAACATTGCAAACACTGATGTGTATACAATATATACCAGTGAATTAAATCAGCAAAAAAATGTGTTCGTTGTGCCCAATGAACTGCTAGTTCGTTCTTAAATTGCTTTTTAAAAAAACCTGTATGGTAACGTAGCATTAAAAAAACCAACCTTACTCTGAGAGAAAACAAACAACGACAACAACAACGTAAAAGTGCATGGGCAACTTTTCAGAGTCTGTCACGTCGAATTACTCTTTGACTCTTGGGACCATATCCGTACGTGAGTTTATCGGTCTATGTATGGCCGGAATATTTCAGTAGAGGATGGGTACAATTACAACAGAAGTTAAATAATCATTCGCCCGCGACAGTTTCCCTTTCTCACAGACTCCTCCTTATACTTGTGTTTCTTTAACTCAATAGAAACACGAAAATGTTTTTCTGTTTCTTGACAAAAAAAAAATTATCAATGCCTCACGTTTCTTGTCCGTTTATACTTTTTTTAGAAAACCTTTGGATCAGGTAAAGTGACTGTTCAACTAGCGGACTTCCGCAACAGCCAATCACGGGTATACGACGGGGGTTGCTGTGACAACGTTAACTGGTGCATTAACGAATGTGACAATTACTTCCGGTTGTGTTTCGCGAAGACCTCCTCCGCCGACAAGTGCTCGCTGTGGAGTGGCTGGACCACAGTGCTTGGCGATGACAGTTTCTCCTTTCCTAAAGCTGGTGGTAGTCTTGGGAATGGAATCATGAATCCTTTAACATTCAGCTTTACACGCTGGGAGGTATTTACCCTTTTAAGCACTGACATAAAAATGACATTTCTTATGGAACTAGTGAGGAGAATTTGTCTAAATATCAAGACATCTTATCCTTCTTGATCACTTTCTTTATCCTCATCACTTGATATTAATGTTTGAACAAGTATTAATAATGTAAAGAGAAATCTCATTTTCGTCACTGTTAGGGCTCAAAGGGTTAAAAGAAGCACACAGAAACAGGTGAAAAGACTTTGAGTACACTGTATCGCCAAACAAGTATTGTCTTTGTTAAAATTTGCTAAAGCACAGGAAACGTTTCCTAGTATCATTATCTAATTGTTATGAACTCTAGAAGCTCTCCAAGAACAAGACTTTAATTGCATTCTTGAACAGTTATATAATATACAAAAGTCCTCCGTCACCAGTTTTGAATGACCGTGTCGATCTATGTTACAATTATATCAACATTGTGGAGGAGAAGGAGACATGTCTGGGCAAATGCGGAAAAGTTTTGCACAATGATTAAAGCTACATTCTCCTGATCCTTTGTTCAGCCTCTTTGACCAGTGTAACGGTTTTAAAGCCAGCTTTCTGGTGACCTTTTCCCTCTGACAACATAGTTTAGAAGTTCACACGGCAAATTAAATTAGAAACAAAAATACCCTAACGGTTTTCCCTGTTTTTCACTTTCAGCCAATTCTTTTCAGCGTTGAAGTTTGGGACGAGGATTCCGGATCTGCAAACGATTTAGTGGATCGTTACTCGTTATCCATTCAAACCACCCCTTCGCCCACACGTGCTTTAACAGCCGCCCGACGGCATAAAATGTCAGGAAAAGGATACTCATATTTAAACGTCGATGTGAAAGTGTTCTGTGATGCAAACTACTTCATTCCAGACTGTTCGACTTACTGCGCCCCACGAAATGACGACTCTGGACATTACACTTGTGACTTCACACGAGGTCAGAAGGTGTGTCTGTCTGGATGGTATGGCAGCAACTGCCTCACTTACTGTATGCCGAGGAATGACTCTTTAGGACATTATGGCTGTGACTCAAATGGACAAATTAAATGTCTGAATAACTGGTACGGGAAGGACTGCGTGCTTTATTGTAAGCCTTCAAATGGTCTTTTGGGCCATTACAGTTGTGATGTAAACGGGACAAAAAAGTGTTTGTCTGGGTGGTACGGTAAGGACTGTCTAACTTACTGTGTGTCCAGAAACGACTCTTTGGGACATTACACTTGCGATGTAAAGGGACGAAGGAAGTGTCTGAAATACTGGTATGGTCTACACTGCTTGGTCTATTGTAAGCCCAGAAATGACTCTTTTGGGCATTATACTTGCAACAGCACTGGAAATATCGTTTGCCTGGAGGGTTGGAGATGGCAAAAATGCACTGAAAGTGAGTTAGCGGGTGGTTCTTCCACTATGACTAGCACTACGGGACTTCAACATGAGATGTCTTTGTCTAGAATATTTTCACAGCCGAGCACATCCAGTCGAGAGATTCCCTCAACCCTCGATAGAGGCACAGGATTTCAAAACCAAACATCTACAAATCACGTTTTTTCTCAACCGAGTGCTTCCAGTCTAACGACAATTGCAACTACTTTTATGCCAACGACCTTTGCTACATCCCTTCACGCAAAAGATAAAGAGCCTGCAGTGAAAATAACTATGACGACGAGGGTGACGACCTCTTCGACACTTGATAGCACATTAGTACAAGTTACATCACAATCGCAGGCTTTTCGTCCAAAGGCAAGTGGGCAGACTCTAGTGCCAACGCCCTCTGTTGGACTTGTTCACACCAAAGATAAAGAGCTTTCAGTAAAACCAACAAAAACGACGAGAGTGACGACCTCTTCAACAATTAATAGCACATTAGGTCAAGTTCTATCCCAATCACAGGCTTCCGGTCAAAAGACAAACGGACCCACTCTGATGCCAACGCCCTCTGTTGAATCTGCTCACACCAAAGACAAAGAGCTCACAACAAAACCAACAATGGTGACGAGAGAGATGACCCCTTCAACACTTGATAGCACTTTAGGTCAAGTTACATTCAAAACGCAAAATTCTGTTCCAAGTACAAGTGTACCCATTCTAGTGCCAACGCCCCCTACTAAATGCACTTGTTCTAACGATAAAGAGTTAACAGTACAATCAAGTAAAATGACGAGAGTGGTGACTCCTTCAACACCTCATAGCGCCATAGGACAATTTCCAAGCCAAACGCGGGCTTCTAGTCCAAAGGCAGGTGAACACACTTTGGTACCAACGCCCTCTATTAAATCTATTTATTCAAATGATAAAGAATTCGAAGTTACAGTTCAAGTAACTGAGACGACGAGGGCATCGATCCCCTCAACAGTGATGTTGATGTCAACTCCCTCTGCTATACCCCTTTGTACTCAGGGAGATGACGAGGTGACATCCGATCCAACCTTCAAACCTGAAGAAACATCTGGCATTCTGGTGATTTCAGTGGAATTCCAGGAAAAGGCAGATAACGAACTGGTAAGTTTTTCTTGATTCTTGACACTCAAAGAAACACAGCAATTTTACTAACAGATGTCAATCACAGTAACCCAATGCCTTTCGTTTTAAAAGGCTACTCGCTTGCCCTAATCTCACAAGCAATAAAAAATGAATACCGGTATACTCAACATATACGCTACATTCCTTTGTCCATTCTAGATCTTTACTAATCAATGTAGAAAATTGTTCTTGCTTTTTTGCAGGGGATTCCTCGGGTAATACGCACGATCAAGACTGTCTTAGCGGAACAACTAAACAAATTGTGCATCCAAGAAATGGAGGCATGTAATGTAACTGAGGAAGACAAGCACAGGTAAATAAGGAACTATTCATTCAAATATCTCTTTTTCTGTTGCTGGGAGGACAACGAAGGAAATCAAGCACCGCTTAGTGCGAAACCCAATCGTCATGCAATTGCAACTAGCCCGATGGACCTCTCTCGTAAACTGATTCTATGATGGTCATGGAAACACCTCGCCAATCGAACGTTCGCTCACATCTACAATACAGCATCAGTGTGAAATAATGAGGGAAGTAATGATAAGTAATAATAAACTTAAATTAACAAAGAATTCCAACATTTACCTCTAATTACATCGAGGCTGTACTGAAATCTTAACAGTAGCGTTTAATTCCATATTTACTCTGCATCTATTGCTTTCTACTTTATAGTGTATGGTTTTGTCCTCGGGATGTAAATGTCCAACTTGATGACCTCACGGAAAAAGGCGTGTCTCTCAAAACAGCATCCACGCTTCCTTCACCACTGAACGGTAAGATGCCGTGGCGTAACAATACAGTTGCTAATTTCATTTGACTTTAAGGCAAACAAAGTTGATGATCTAAGAAAACAGCGACAGAAGCGACTGGAAAAGAGCGGGAAACCTTAAAATAGTCTCATACAGGATGCATTTCTAGAATCTCTCAGGGCCTTTTCTCAAAAATTCCGAAGACGTTTTAAGGCAGAAAAACTATTCAGTTGTGCAGTAGTTCCAGGACCCGAAAGTCTCCTAACAGTTTTGACAAACACACGACTGTGCATTACATGCAAGAATCAGAATCGTTCACGTACGTGGCAGCATACAGATATGTATGGCATTAACATTAGTGGACTTGCCGCCATAACATTATTTTGATTTCAATATGACTTTTAAGTCGTCTCAATCTGGTTTCTGTCGTGTGTAGGAATGGTTTCTCTAGAGTCCTTGATGGAAATAGTGAACAGAAGTAAAGAATACCTGGAAAGTGAAACGCAAGCGAATATCACTTGGATGCGAGTTGATGAATTGACGACTCCGCGCACGCTTATTTATGGAAAGCCTGACCAGCTCACGCGTCTTTCGGTGCGACAGAAACAAAATCCACTGCCCTACATTCTGGGGATCGCAGGCGCTGGACTGATACTAGTTGTAGTGCTTTTTGTTGTGCGGTAAGAATGTCCTTCATTAAATGTAAAGAAGATCATCGCAGTTATGGACGCAACTGTTGCAGCTGCGAAAAGAAAGCCTGAAAAAGATCAGGCTTGTACGGGATTCGAACCCCTGACCTCTGTGATACCGGTGCAGCGCTCTTCTTTTTAAAGGGGCTTCCGCTCAGGTTGTTGAAAGACCTTGAAAAGTCGGGCAACGTCCTTTTTCTGGACGGTACTTACCCGAGCAATCATACTGGGAGATGGGGGTTGGTGTTGGGAAAAGAACATGGGAACTTGGGTGAAATTAAAGGTCTACGGCAGGCGAAAAAAGAGAGAAAGAGAGAGCGGGCAGTGGGAAAACTAAGAAAAAAAATAAGCAATGTTGCGAATATTTTGCGAAAAAAATCCAGAACCTGTGGACCCAACCAAAAGGAGGCCAGACTTCAGGTACATGTCATAATACACTGAGTGTGCTGATTAATCGAACATAGTGGAGCCAGTTCCTGGCCAACACATGATATTTTGAAAATCAATACTAGTCTGGAATTAACCCCTCTCTTTTCTTACAGTTTTTACGCGTTTTTTTTTCTGCTTTTACTGTCTTTAGAGCAAAAGTGGCAAAAAGGAACATGATCCATCCCTGCACTGATGATGATGATCTGCCGCCCTCCTCTTCTTTAAATTCGCAATATGAAGCAGACACTGTGGTCCTTCTTACCCGAGCGAAGGAAAAATATGTTTGCAAGGTAATGCAAGATGCCTTTTCTCCAACTTTTTCTTAATTCTTCAAGCATTTTATACCAGCCTGTTTGACACTGTAACGTCACAAGGTTTGCTCCTACATTTAAAACCACAATTTCAGTCAACCGAAGACAAAGAAGTAATATAGTCGACTGGTTTCAGTCGGTTAATATCACTTCAAGGATGTCTTAAATGCCTAATAGGCAAAAGTTTTCAGTGACTTCACAAATGCTTATAGCTTAACACAATCTGTGTTATCTGTTATCTCTCTGTTATTTCACTCTCTAGGTTATACAGACTATGTTTTCCCCACATTTGACTTCAAACTGCAACAGTACTGGTATCCACTTGTCTACTTCATGCCTGATAAATCCGAACCCAGGGCTTTGGAATCTGGAGTACAGCCCCTAGAATCTAGAATCTAGTAGCTGAATCCAAAATCCAGATTACGGGAATCTCATTAGTCTTAGAAATTGAAATCCCAAGGTGAAGAAACCTCCATCAAGGGCCATCTCAAATTAAATCCGAAAGCGCAAGGCGACGAACAACCTCGGCCCCAGGGCCCTCCCAATTTTAAAAAAAATCCTGCGATCGAAGTCGGACGAAGAATTTAAATACCATTTCACAGTGATCTGGAGTGAACAGTCAGGAATCCAGATTCCAAGACCCTTTGGGTGCATGCTTGTCTATGTTATGATCACACCTTCCTTTTATTTTCTTACAGGGTAAAGAAAACACAGGCCTCAACATGGACTGGGGCTTTGACGTGCCTGAAGCCATTGAAGAAATATATTTATGAAATGTAACTTAGGGGTCATCGTTCCTTGTAATGATCAATCAGGTCTGATTAACGAAAGGCAAGCAAGTTTCTCGGGTGCTTTCGATTTACAGTGATTAACAATACAGGTCAGCAGAACTGATATCGTGAGTGCCTTTAGGAGGTGGATGGTTTGATGCAACAACTTTCGGGTTCAGGTCTTATTGATTCTTTCAACTAGCTGGAGCGGGTGAACTCGCGGTCTCGAGTAATCTAACGCTCGCGCACTATTGTTAAAGGGGATGAGGAAAGAAAATGCGTGAGCTCTTCACGCGTTTTACAATCACGTATTTTTTATCAAGGAGCCTGGAACAGGCAATAACTAACTGGAATTGGAATTTATTCCATGTTTTGCCACTTTGTAAGCGTCACGCCAGCTGGGATTCTTGAAAACATGTTTGTTTCTTCATTTAAGTGACATTCCTCTGGTTGGTTATCCCATTATCCGCTTAAAAAAAATCGCTCAGATTTTTTTTAGACTTGATAAGGCATCATGTTCAAGGCGACATCTTCGAAGTGTCTATATCGCATCAGACAAAACAGAAGAAAATAAGCAGTACACATACTTTCGATGTAGTATAACGTTTTTATTCTTGTAAAAAATAGTAAGCCTCTTTTTTTAATCTATCAATCTGCATTGATAAAACGAGGTAAATTTAGACACGCGCTTTCATCTCATGACCGCTCTCATTACAGTCTAATTTGTAAACAAATGACCAGGGGTTTCTGTGAGACTCTAGGTACCAAAGCCTTGTAAAATATGTAAATATGTTCGTTCGTAGAGTATTAATTGCACAAATCTCACAACGTTTCTAGGATCTGGATCGCAGAAACCCCTAGTGACCATTTTAATGCAGCACCTCATTTGCAAGACCAGTGATCTTCTCAAGTTGGTCAATTTAGCGGTGAATATGGAAGACCTAGTATGTCATGAGTTTGTCCCTATTTACATGTTAATCAGTGAAAGCTGCCATTGTTCAGTTAGAGCAAAGTTCACAGTTATCTTAAGGAATAATTTTGAAAATAAATTAGACCAATGTTAATGTTTTGCCTTTCCTGTTGTCCTCATTTGCGTTCGTATCCGTTTGTTGTGAAAAATCCGTTTCCTGTTTTATGGTAAAACACGGCAGATATCACAAATCTTTGTTTTAAACACCTGTACATATTGGCCAGTTCATGTATGCCTCATTGAGCTGAACTACCTAGATCTTGAACAATGGCCCTTGCAACTCATAACAAAAAATATACCTCATTCCCCAGAAAAAAAAAACGTTATTGTCTTTTTCATTTGCTGCCAAAGCTTCGGTTTCTCATCCACATGCACCGCAATTTTACAACTATATGGATTTGATTTGATAAGACATTTGACCCGCAATACATCCTCGCTTTTCCCAGCAAGCGAAGCAAAGATATGCGTGATAAGATGATTAGATAATGCAGAGGGTCGCGTGAGAGTTTGAATAGATCTAGACATGCAAAATATGTACACGTCTCTAAAAGGGAGGTGTCTACTGTTTTCTTTAAAATACCCATTTGACTTCTTTGTTCCAAGGAACCTGCACACGTCAAAACAACAACAACAACATACTTTTTAATATGCTTGAAACTCTGATAACATTTTTCTTCACGATCCAATCGGAGTGGGGCAACTTTCTATTTATGAGACAACTCACCAGCCATGATGGGGTTAGCTCTCGAGTGACTGCAAAGGCTTCTCAAAGAATCCATAGCTTAAGAAAAGAAGAAAGTAAGAAAAAGCAAAAGATTGAAAATAAATTTCTAAAATTCAGTAGCTCTCCTCGCTGAGGACCAAGATTTTAAAGTATGTACCCGAACCTCTCAGCGGAACATTCATTTGTTTGAATATAACACCGTAATTCAACGAAAACAGTTCAGGTTATCAACATTCTGTGTAACTTACTTAGGCCAAATTGGAAACGGTCTATTTATGCAGGTTAAAGGTTAGTTATGCTATTAGAAATTGTAATTTGTTTGTTTTTTAATTATGTTGCGGTTTTTTGCAATCGTTTCATTTTTACCTTGTTGGTGTCCGTTTCTTTTCGTTATGAAAATCCGTTTCCTGTTTTACAGAAAACCACAAGACGCATAACAAATGTCTCACGTATCTCAATACTTGTCCCGGTTTTTTACAAACCCCTCTGACAAGGGAAAGCTTGAGAAAAAAGTGTCCCATTTTTTTTCAAAATTGCAAATCGTTTCTAACCTGACCATCCGTGGCCAAAAGCACTGTCAGTTGTTTACAGTTTCAATGGACTATTAGAGCAGTTTTGAACAAATCTGGACCATTAATTTGAGTTCCCATTGATACAAACATGTCTTTTGGCTAGCTTCTTAAATTCATACCAAAAATTGATGACATAGCTTCCGTAAGTTCCGTAAGCTTCATTGATGACATAGCTTCCGTAAGTAATTTCTAAAATTGCCACTACCTGCTATTCAGTTGTAGATCATGTACTGTGTGGCAGTGTTGCTATTTGTCCTAATCAGTCTCTCAAAAGGAGGTAACTACTAGGTCTGTTACTGCGCCTTTCAATAACATGCGGAATCTAAAATTAAAAGCTCAACCGACAAATGCGTTTTTCGCTACCGTCAATCAAATGTACAAGAATAAAAATTTGAAGTTGATTTTTGCAATATTGATTTATTTACTCGATTCGATTCAATAATCCACTTTTCAAACGAAAAATGAAATATTCAAAATAAAACTCCACCCGTTAGCCGAATATTGATTGGGCGAATGCCTGACATCAACATCATGCTTCAGGGACGTGAGAATTTGACAGGTTTTCCCGAATTGTATTCCAACGGTCATCTGACTTTAAATTGTCGGTTGACATTTGTCGGTAGAGCTTTTAATTTTAGAGTCCGCATGTTTTTGAAAGGCGCAGCAATACTTATAGGATCTTTTTGTTTGAGCTAGACATCAAAAAGAAAGGATTTGACGAGAAGGGAAGGAAATGATATTATTCAAGTTTGACACTTAGCTGTTCTATTTGCCTTGCGCTGTAATTCGTGAAATAATGACAGCCTCAACCACGGTGACAGCAGTTACAAAGTGAAATAAAGTAAAGACTGATAAAAATGAAGTAAATCTTGGATTGGTGTATTGATATGAAAATCCCGCCTGAAAACCTTGCCTGAACAATGCGAGATCAGCAAAACATACATTGCGAGTGATAGTGTGATCATTTCTGTTTGCAGATTTTACACAGTTTGAGAAAGAGGGACTGCATTATCATAACTACTTTCGCAAGATACACAATGCCCCCCAAATGACGTTAAACAAAGCAATGTGTGAACAGGCGGCTGCTTATGCTGCCAAACTTGCAAGCCAGCGACGACTTTGGCATTCATCAAGTGTAGAACGCAACGGAAACGGAGAAAATCAGTCAAAACGCTGTCTTCCTGAAGGATGGACTGAGCGGAGTGCTAAGGAGGCAGTTACCTCATGGCAAGAGAGAGAGGGGGGACAGAGAAAAAGAGAGGGAGAGAGTTGAATCTTAGAATGCAATCGTTAAACGGTATTGTAGCCTAAGTCAATCCATTTGATCCTCTGTGGAAGCGCGGGGAGAGGAGGGGGTGGGGGTGGGGGGTGACGCTTGGTGTTAGTGTTAGGGCTAGGCTCTAGGGTTAGGGTTAAGGTTCTACACCATCAGTCCGCCACCTTCATTCAAGATTTGGTAACCCGCTACTTGCCGTCTAGAACTCTCAGGTCATCTTCCACATTACGCCTGAATCCTGTTAACTTTAATCTGAAGTCCTGTGAGTCTAGAGCCTTCGCTGTTTCTGCTCCTGACCTTTGGAACAGCTTACCTGATAACATCCGTTCATGTGACAATTTGAGTACTTTAAATCTAAACTTAAGACCTATCTTTTTAAAAAAGCATATCATTCTTAGTAGGATTAATTTTTGTTTATACATTAATTTAGCTTTTTAATTTATTCTTAACCTTTTGTAAAGCGCCTGGACCAGAACTGGATAGGCGCTATATAAAATTTAATTATATTATTATTATTATTATTATTATTATTATTATTATTATTATTATTATTATTATTACAAGTTAGAGATATTCGTTTGACACATGACAAGAACTACAACACTTAAAGAATTGGTATATCTTGGGTGAAAACTTGAAAAGGAAGGAACTTCTTCAGAAAGAGTTTCTGGTACATTTTAAACATTCTTCTCAGGATTTAAGACGAACTCTCCGAACGTACTCATACTGGGTGTGTACTGGAAGAAATATAAAAATACTAGAATTTCCAGTGGTATTCGTGAATATCTGTGCTAACATTTAATTAGTTGTGCTTCAAGACTTGCTACAGTATCATCCCAAACACTGGGCTTTTGTCTGTCATGGTATTTCTTTTCTGTCTTTTCACACGGTTTCCGTTTTTTCTCCACACCAACATCATTTTACTTCCTTTTAAAGGTACAAAGAGGTGTGTTCACGAGGATATAATTTTGGAAGCATTTACGGTCACAGCGGTACAAACCATTTTACCCAAGTTGTGTGGAAAGCTTCAACACAGCTGGGTATTGGTAAAGTGGAAGTAGAAGAAAACAGATATAAATGTACCTACATCGTTGCCCGTTATGCGCCGATCAATTCGAAACTTCAACATCCCCCCCGGGCATATCCCGGGCATTTGACTATGTATCTTGCCCGGGGAGAGGGGAATTTGAACGTTGTGTTGGAAGGGTGGCGAATTTGAACCGGATTTACCTCTTGTTCTGACGTAATAGGCACGTGAATTTTTTCGGTTTTTTGGGGGTCTGACGGATTTACAAGATAGAATTTCTCCTTTGTTAGTGAATAACTCTTTGAAAAGGGTCTTTAAAAGAAGATTGAAGGTGTCATTACGGCATATCTCTCTCTGAAAGGCATGTAAAGTGCTTGATTGAAGACCAAATTTGTCTTTGAGGAGAGGCAGTTCAGTACTAATTGGTGGGGCATTTGAACGGCTTTCTTACTCCGAGGGGAGGGAATTTGAACAAGCCAATCTTCAAAAGTTCAAATGCCCGGGGGGTTGCCCGGGGGGGGATGTTGAACTTTCGAATTGATCGGCGCATTACAGTCCTGCAGGAAACCTGATGGGCTCTTATGCCCAAAACGTCTTGAAAGGTTCCTTTCAACCATCCGTATGTAATAACCTGCACTGAAAAAGTCCCAGGCGAGTAATGAATCAGGCTAGGTAATTAATAAATGTTTGAAATCTCGAAGTGCTAGATCGATCGCTACTAGTCTTGCAAGAAGTCGTAACTTTTGATAAATTGGGGAGCCTTTTTTGTCATTGTCTTTAAGGTTTGATGGTCTGTAGTTTTTATGTTATAGAATGTGCGATATCAATTTTAGTTGTTGATTATAAAAAAGTCAGTTAGGGAGGATTTGTTTCATAGTTTTTGGCTTTGTTAGTCGGTAAGTTTTCAATTGCTTTATACCACTGAATCTTTATTTGAATCAATTAAACGTGGTTAATCAGTTTTCTAAAGAGTATCGACTTCAACATGATCTTTCGCTTAGTATTATTGCTAAGAAATAGGTTCTGCATCGTCTTGAATGACGTAAGAAAGTTACTTTAATGCAATAAATGAATTTTAAAATAAAGCTGTATGAAATCTGAAACAATGCAATTACATATCTTTTATTGTACATGTTACCCCTTTGATGAAATTGGTATGTATCTTCAGCTCGGCCTGACAAAATGTTGCAAGATTTCAGGGACACCCAAAATTTAAGCAAAACACTTAAAATGTAATTTTCGGTATTAGACGGCTTTTAAAGGGATTTTTGCCTCAGCCAACACAGCACGGTCTGTTATATTAGGATTGTTTAGGTGAATGTTAACGCCGAAATAGCCTGCATAACAAGCAGGGGTGTATTTAGCGGAGTGCGGAGCGTGAGACGATTTTTTTGTCTTGCGCTCCGCGCTCGGCCAACTTAACGCCTATTATGCAGGCTAACACCGCCAAAACATTTTGGGAAACGGAATCTTTTCCTCCGAGCTGTTGTGGCTTTCAGAAAATATCAGCTGACCTTATTCCGCACTCCAAACGGCATTTTTGACCCCCCGAGAACAAAAGGAAATGAAAAACGAGGTTACACAATAAACCACTAGTTTTTCGCCAAAAGTAAACCCGAATTTCAGTGGTATAGGTATCTAAGTCAGTGACTATATGCACATTCTCACATTTTGGACATAATTATTTATTTCCCATTTCACTCACATGTCTACTGACACAACTCTGTGTTATCATACTCGGACGGAGTCATCAGTGAGTTGCAGGGTGTGATTTCTCAAAGTCTTTAAATTTCCTGATTTTCTCCATCAATTGAGGGTTGTACATTACATCAACAACAGTCATGGCCATTGCCTTGCTTGAGATCAAGGGTTTCTCGTGAGCAATTTCTGTTATGGCTGCAGCTGTGAATGCGTGGGAATGACACCCAGCCTTAGTACCAATATCGTACATAACGTGAGTTGAAGGAATAATATGAAAGACATTTCCCATATCTGTTGATCCTCTTTCTCCATCAGCTGCTAAAGGATCGTACTTTACGCCAAAGGTCTCGGCATTAGCTTGATAAAGGCCTGCAAGGGTCACATTAGTATCCACATTGGAGTAGCGTATTGGATCCCATTCCACGGACACCTCACAACCTTTAAAAAAGACATAGCATAAAGAGACCAAACAGTGCTGAAAAATGGGCAGGCAAAAAATAAAAATAGGAAAATACTGGAAGAACTAAAAATAAAATTTTAAGCCTTTGATCTGTTAACAGACATTCATGTTCATCATTCAAGTACAAGGTGGGCTGCCCTAGATATCTAGTAACATAACATCAGCCCCATAAACGTTTCTTCTTTCAGGTGCCAAAAATAACAGGACAGTAATTAATAATGGGCCCACAAAACATCAACCGAAAACACAAGTTTCAAGTTTCAAGGGCTTTTCAAGACTAATATATCATTTCAAATACTTGTTGATGCCCAATGCAAACTGATGAGACGATAATGATGACGACGTTGAGATGTGCCCATGGCTAATATTTACTAGAACAGTTTTATTAAAAGGCAACTGGCGGATTCTTCAAAGACGCTAAATGTGACGACTAATGCTTTATTTATATATTTGATAAGTAACTATACCAGTGGTTGTTGCCGCGGCTTGAAAACAACTTATGACCTTTTCCTTCAGCATTTCTAGTTCCTCAACAGTCATAGCTCTTATAACATACTCAAGTTGAGCACGGACAGGAATAATGTTAGGTTTTACACCCCCCTCAGAGATGATGACATGCACACGCCATGTGGGTTTCAGCTGTTGTCGCAGTACCCTTATGTTGTTGTAAGCCATGACTGCTGCATCCAATGCATTGATACCTTCCCAGGGAAATGCTGCGGCATGAGCAGCGTGACCCTTATAGGTGACTGTGACGCTCTCAGTGGCTAAACATTAGTTCAGGACATCTTCTTTGGTAGGGTGGACCATCATACAGATGTCAATATCTTTGAAGCAGCCATTGTTGATCATCAAAACCTTACCCGCTTCTCATTCCTCGGCAGGAGTTCAAAGAACAACTATTTTGACCTTTGGCTTCTGGTTGACTGATTCCAAAGCAATTTTAAGACCTGCACAGCAAAACAAGGGAAATCTTTCTAGGGATCCTTTCGGACAGCCTGCACGTACACACAAAGTTTTCCTTCCCGGTTGTCAGAAAATTGTGTCAACGCTACCATGTCACGGTTAAAAATCGTGTCCCAGGTGATGTCACTTTTTCGAGGTTTTGAAGAACGTGCACCGATTGGCTCGAATTTGATCATGAAATTTCCATTGGCATAGCTGCCAATCAGATCATTGGTTTCAGTGAACATGGTTCATTGAGAGTTCATGTATGCAGAACAGATTCCGTGTTTCTAAAACCGGAAACTGAAGTTTCTGTTTGCAACTGTCAAGTTTTATTGTTGCCTTTTACACAAAATATCAAGCATAGCCACAAATTTTATAGCATAAAAATAGGCCAGAAAAAGGAAATCACCGAGGCATTTATTCATTAAAAGAGTGCAAGCTTCCGTTATCATGGGTACCAGGGGCCTTTTTTCTTCCACTCGTGCTAGCTCGCTCGTGGCTCGCGCTCGGCCGGCGTTCGCCGAAAACCGGCAAACTCGAGCGGCAAAGCCTGAGGAAACAACTTCCTTTTGCTCGGGTCACAAGATCCTAATATAATATAAGAGACTACCGGAACCGGAAACCGCCGTGGTAAGCTTTCGAATATTGCCAGAAATTTTCCAACTTTTTAGTACTTAGGTAGAGGTAAAGCTGTTCTCTCTTTCAGTTTAACTAAGGCCTATTTGGGCAACCCTTTTAAGTGGGCACTTTTAAATACTGAAACAACAAATTGTCTTACCTTTTTGTACACTGCAAGTGCAACTGAAATATTTCAAATAGTTTCCCCTTCAGACGCACTATCAATGGCGAGTGTCGATCCTTTATCCGGGAGTTATATTCTGTTTTACACTTACCTAAAGCTGCTGCTACACCTGATTCAGCGATCAGATTGTGTCCACACGCGTGTCCTACTTCTGGTAAAGCGTCATATTCACAAATCAATCCAACTGTCAGACCTCCATCTTCACCAGTTTCAGCACGAAAAGCGGTGTCCAAAGTGTAATGGAGAGTCACATCGAAACCGCGCGCAGCAAAGAACTCCGTTAGTTGATCGTGGGCATATGTCTCCTTAAAGCAAAGCTCTGGGTTCTCCCATATTTTTTTGCTGAGATCATAAAAGTCAGCTGAATGGGAATCGATTGTTCTTTTGCTTTCTGCTTCAGGATTTCGGCCTGATCGCACGCCATTTTGTGGTAGTGAGTTTTAGGAGGCCGTAGTAAAATCCTGTGACGGTCAGTTACTCACGACGGTCAACATGTGACTGCCGGCATGGACACGTCACGGAGATGCTAATGTCTCGTGGTTAGTCTGTTCATAGGAAAAACAAAATAGAAAAGAGAAAAAAAAAAAGAAAAAAATTGTTGGTAACAGTCTATATCGTAGGATCGTAGGCTCAGTCTCCAGCCGTGAGTGTCTCGAAGCGCCCCCGATTTTCGCCACCTTCACGGCTGGGCGCACGGGTTTGGTTATTGTTTAGACTGACCAATCAGAGACAAGCCCCCTGAAATTTGCAAGGCAGAAGGCGCGGCATAATTTAGCGAGATTTCGTCTTTCTCTTGAAATTTCACACTTTTAGGAGGACGTTTCAGGCATACTTTTCGCATTTCGCTTTTTTTCAAGACGATGACGTGTGGATTGTCTGCATGATTATTAAAATTGTAATGGCGTCACGGACAACCAAACCCGTGCACCCGGCCGTGAAGGCGGCGAGAATCGCGGGTGCATCGAGACACTCACGGCTGGAGACTGAGCCTATCTATATCGTGGCCGTCACGGGTTTATCACGGCAATTATCAGTTTCATTTCCCAATTATTCAGGGGCACCCAACGAGAATCGTAAACGAGAGAAATTTAGCAAAATACTAAAAGCGTCATTTTATGCTCTCTTAATTAGCTTGTTTCACAGCTTTTAATATTTGTGTAAGCTAATACAGGTTGATGTGTTCGGCGTTTTCAGTTGAAACTTTAAGCCGCAGAAAATTTGGGAAACGGAATCCTATCCGCAAAATTTCCGACCTGCTAATGGTTGTTCGAAAATGCTAGCTGACCTCATTTTACACCCTAAACGATATATTTGTCCCTCCGAAAACAATAGGAATTAACCAGTTCCCTTGTTACGAAAGTCAGAGGTGATATTTCGCCAAAGAAATCTCTCTAGTTTTCGCTACAATTTAAATCCGAATATCTCAGGCGATTGGGCCTGCCGAAGAGATATTCCGCCGAAACGAACCGTTGGGCGCCCCTGATTATTATTCTACTGAAGAACAGAGGAGTCGGCAACTGTGATTACAGTGAGTGACTACGTGTTGGCCACAAGTGACGCTCTCTATACGCTCATAGACCGATCATCCGTCAGCGATCACGGATAACAAGAATATCAGTCAAAACGCTAAAGTGAACCGTCACGGATCCACAGTAAAAGAACACCGGATATGACAAACTGAAGATGGCTCCAAAAAAGCCTTGGTAGACTTTGGTAATTAGCCTTGGTAGTCATCACGGACATAACAAACTGAATAGCTCTACAATAATCAGCTCCTAGCTAGTGTAACCACACCATTTTTCTTCAGCTCTTTCTAGTATTTTTTTGTAATAGTATGACGGTGTTTCCTTAGAGGGAAATGTTGTTATTTAGTTTTTCATATCTCATTCACATTTGTATTTATTTTGTACTTGTGGTCTGCAAATAAAATGAAAAAAAAAATCCTTAGTGAGTCGTCACGGATATACCGGTGCGCGGGGGGGGGGGGGAACTCCCATATGAAAGTGACGGGGATGCTCGTCGGACAATTAGAATTAAACCCCTAAAGGAGACCAATCTGGGCGTGGTTCAGGCATTATTTGACCCCTAAACGAGACCATGCTAAAACAGACAACCAAATAAGAGCTTCAGTGATTTTAAATACGCTTAAGATTGACGCTAAAGATTGACGTCGTTTGGTTTTTTCATATAGATATTTCTTTACGCACACCCTAAGCGATACCTGAATGGGTAAAAATATTGGCTTTCCTTCCTAAAAACCCTAAGCGAGACCAAATTCTGCAATTTACAACCCTAAGCGAGACGACGAGCATCCCCGTCACTTTCATATGGGAGTCCCCCCCCCGGGTATACCGGTAACAAGTGTCAGTCAACGCCCTTACTAAACGTCTCATGAACAGGAGTGTGCAGTAGAATGCGAGTAGTCTCTAATTTTGGCGATGGCGATCGTGGGGCGGGCCATTCTCGTCCCCAGAGCTACGCGGCTTTTTTTAAATTACGTCTCATGGACCGTCTCATGTAGCTCTGGTAACGGCCAAAATTTTACTTCTTTGATTGGCCGATTCAAACTGTATGCGCAGTAACGTTAACATTTTTTGGCTGCTACGCATAACGTTTTATTTCCGATTGAATTAATCGGGCATTAATTAATATATTGACTTGATCAATTTCCACACAAAGAATGTGGCTAAGGGAGACCAAATTTTGCTGTTTGGTTAAGCACATAAGAATTCAAAGTGTTAGAGATTGTCGCTAAATGCCAGTGATTCTTTTCTCGCTACAGCATTTTCTACAAAACTACAGCTTGTCCATAAATAAACTTACATGTAACTGTCTCATCAACTTTTGTAATGACCTCTTGTTGTCGATGTTGAAAAACTTGGGCGCCAAATGCTTCTGGAAATTTTCGATGGGTAAAACGTAATACAGTGTAGCATTTAGTGGCGAAACGATAAGTACACAGTTGACATTCTCACACGACAGAAACCAGACGAATGTAATATAACTGTACAATTCAGTATAACGCCAATGTAATACCTTTATTCAGGCAAGATACAAATCCACAACCCGTGAGCAAAATGCAGGGACAATCGTTCTTCTGAATAACTACGGCACTAAAGGCGGCTTCTTAAGTTCCTTCCTTTTAAGGCTCCAGGTTTTCCGCTAATTGCAGGGGATTTAGAGGTTCCCGAACAGGTTTTAGTCGACCTAACACCATGACTCGATCGATAGGAATTCAATGTCAGAATTGTCATGCCCAGAGCTCCACGGACGAGAATAGAGCAGGTGCAATAATAGGACCTTAACGAATTAGACATGCCGCTACCGGATGTCGTGAAATTCACGACATCCGGTATTGGCTGATACCAGAGCCCAACGATCGTACCGCTGACCGAACAGATCGTGGGCTCTGGGAACGAGAATGGGGGGGGGGGGGGCGGGGCGAAAATACACACATGCGCGCGAGCGAAATTTCAGGGAGACGCGACACGAGGGGAGCGCCGAAAATTAGACCCGCCCCACGATCGCTATCGCCAAAATTAGAGACTACTCGCAGTCTAGAGTGTACAGTGTCCCTCTTATATAAATCCTCTTTTAAGAAAGATGACCCTGAAGCATAACCAAATTCAGAACTTATAGTTATTTACTTTCCAGAACAATCTGCCATAAGCTTTAGACTGGTGCTGGGTAAAATCAAGTACGAAAACGGTGCTTCTGTTTGTTATCGACTCATTTAATCCGCTTTGTTATGAAGTCATGTTTATTACCGAGTTCCTCACAAATTAATAATAGTCGTTCAGTGATTTCGTTGTCATACAAAATGAAGGAGCACAATTTCTTTAAATCCATCTTATTACCAGTAAGTTCTACATTTTCAAAAGTCTTCAAAAATGCAATGATAACTTAAAGTATTGACACAAGTATAAGTCGACGGTCGACGACTATTGTAAAAAAAAATAGTCAACTGTGAACTCTTAGTTACACGACAATTGTAAAATAGTGATAAGAGGAACTTAATATACTGTTGCACAAAAAATAATAATAAAATAAGTCTACGACTAATCGCTAATTGCTACAGTTGACAGAATTCGAACTTCATTTCCCTGGCAGTGTTAAAACTTTCACCCATAATGTCCAACACATCGCTCTGCGTTGCCTTATTGTTATCAATGAGTTGCAGGGTGTGATTTCTCAAAGTCTTTCCTGATTTTCTCCATCAGTTCAGAGTTGCACATTACATCAATAACAGTCATGGCCATTGCCTTGCTTGCGATCAGGGTTTTCTCTTGAGCAATTTCTGTTACGGCTGCAGCTGTGAATGCGTGGGAATGATTCCCAGCTTTAGTACAAATATCGTACAATACGTGAGTTGAAGGAATGATATGGGAGACGTTTCCCATATCTGTTGATCCTCCTGATCCTTCTCGTCCATCGTATTTTACCCCAAAGGTCTCAGCATTAGCTTGGTAGAGGTCTGCAAGGGTCGCATTAGTATCCACATTGGAGTAACGTATTGGATCCCACTCTATGGACACTTTGCACCCTTTGGAAAAAAAAAAGAAATAATATATAAAGTGATAAATGGAAGAACATTCTCCTTAATTGCACAAATCCGGTAACGTTTGTAGGATATGGATCGTGGAAACCCTAGTGACCATATCAGTGCAGCAACTGGTCTTCTCTAAGGCTGGTGATAATGGTGATGATGAGGATGACGATGACGACGATGTTGTTGACAATGATGTTAAGACGTGAGATGTGCAACATGACTAATTTTCACTTGACCAATAATACTAGCATGCAAGAGTCTTCACAGGTGCTAAATGTGATGCTAAATGCTTTCATCGCTAAATTTGTAGACCTTTGCGGTACCTCTTGAAATACTTTTGCATTGGATAGACCCAATTTGAAGTCACATTAAAATAAAATTGCTTAAACGGACCAAACTTGCATTCTTTATGTGGTAGTTAACCTATTTCTCTCTACGGCCGCTATTTCACGGTGTTTTCACAATTGCAGTTAAAATTAACAAACGGGCAACTGGCCAGACACATTTTGCATGAATAAATTAACTGGCAACACAAAAAAAGCTTATCCCTTCAGTATTGCCAACATTGGCAGCGTATCGTTTTGAATGGACCATTTGGGGAGCTCTTTGAAGGGACAGTTGTTTCTAATAGGCTCAAAGCCTATTAGAATTGCCAAATGGTTGAAAGGTGTTCACAAATCCATCGCTTTTTAACACATCAATGGACTGAACAGCGCTGTGGAGCTTGCGGACGGATACTACTGTAATGAGCCTTGGGGCAGAAAGAATTTGAACGAAAGAACTTTTCATTTCATGGAAATTCTAAGGATTTTTCGAGTAGCCAGTTAATTCGTTCATGCAAAGTGTGTCTCCCCTTGCCCATTGGTTAACAATGTTAAACTTCAACTTTGAAAACATCGTGAAACAACGTCAAATACCACATAGAGAATGCAAGTTTAGTTCATTTATGCAATTTTATTTCAATTCGACCTCAAACTGGTTCTATTTAAAGCGACGGCTAACATTCCCGTATAATCCTTTATAATTCGCAATTTCGATAATTTTACACAACACCGGTCACGCGTCACACGCGTCACACACTACGTGCTTGGCTGCCTATGTGTGGAACAGGTCACACAGGTGACTGCAGTAAAGATGGGCACAGATATTAGACTCGTACGGCTACAAAGTATCTCTGGACAAATTGGTAAAACATTCATAAACAAAGAAGACAGAGAACGAGAGAGAATTGAAGAAGAAATTAAAAGTAATACAGTTCAACGTTTTTTCACCAGCATGGACACCGAATTAAAGAACAGAATAGACAGTGTATTGTGACAATTGTCCATGTGACGGGGGTTTTGAAGGGGAGCTGACCATCTTAATGTAAATGTACAGCGTGACCACAAAAAGTGTCCTCATTGTTAAAATTCATAACAACGGTCTCCAGCTTTATACAGCTACAGAACATCTGGGACCCGGGGGGGAGGGGTGGGGAGGTACAAATGGAGCCAAATTTCTACACCCAAAAAAAGTCCGAATAGGCTAACACTGGACCCAAAAAAGTATAGAAATTAAGTATAGAAGTATAGAAGCCTATGAGAAAAAGGAAATCGCTACAGTTGACATAATGCAAAATTTATTTCCTGGTATAATGCAAAATTTATTTCCTGGCAGCATTAAGAGTTTCACCCATGATGTCCAACACATCACTCTGTGTTGCCTTATTGTTTTCATTGACTTCCAGGGTGTGATTTCTCAAAGTCTTTCTTGATTTTCTTCATCAATTCAGGGTTGCACACTACATCAATGACAGTCATGGCCATCATCTTGCTTGCAATCAGGGTTTTTTTGTGAGCAATTTCTGTTATGGCTGCAGTTGTGAAGGCATGGGAATGATTCACAGCTTTAGTACAAATATCGTACTGTACATGAGTTGAAGGAATGATATGTGAGACATTGCCCATATCTGTTGATCCTCTTGATCTCCTCTCAGCTGCTTAAATGATCATATTTTATGCCAAAGGTCTCAGCATTAGCTTGGTAGAGGTCTGCAAGAGTTGCATTAGTATCCACATTGGAGTAATGTATTGAATCCCATTCCATGCACACTTTACATCCTTTGAGAAAAAAAAACATTAAGTGATGAAACAGCACCTCAAATGATAAAATTTTCAAAACAACAAATACTATGCACAAGTGAATTATTTTCACTAAAAATATTTAAAAAACAAATTTCCCTACCCTTTCAGTAAGACCTGGTCCTATGATGTACTTTGACAAAAGTTGATCTACTCAAGTATAGCTGTACATCTGGAAAAAATAGCTGGCTACACCCTGACTTGGGGCGCGCAGTGGTGTAGTGATTAGCATGTTGGTTCTGAAGTTCTGAAGGTCAGTGGTTCGATGCCCAGTCCCTGCTATTGTGTTGTTTCCTTACACAAGAAACTTTACCCCACATTGTCTCTCTCCACCCAGGTGGATAAATGGGTACCGGCGACATACTGCTGGGGGTAACCTTGCAATGGACTAGCATCCCGTCCAGGGGGAAACAGTAATACTCTCAGTTGCTTCATGCTACAGAAACCGGGATAAGCTCCAGCCATGTGGGCCTCCTTGGCTCGTGTGTGACTTGACCTTACACCCTGACTGGCCTGAAGGCTTTATGTGGAATGACTGATGACGATGACGATGATGACAATGATGATGATGGTGATGATGATGATGATGATGATGATCATGACAATGACATTGTGATGTTCCACACGAATAATTTTCACTCACCAATAATATTAACATGCAAGATTCTTCACAGATGCTAAATATCCTGATGCTAAAAATTTGTAGACCTTTGTACCCCTTAAAATATTATTTTTTTATACATTTGATAAGTAACTAACAGAAGACTTTCTGCTTACCAGTGGCTGTTGCTGCAGCTTGAAAACAACTTGTGACCTTTTCCTTCAGCATTTCTAGTTCCTCATCAGTCACAGCTCTGATACAACACATGAGCTGAGCACGGTCAGGAATAATGTTAGGTTTTACGCCCCCCTTAGAGATGATGACATGCACACGCCATGTGGGCTTCAGCTGTTGTCGCAGTACACTTATGTTGGTGTAAGCCATGACTGCTGCATCCAAGGCATTGATTCCTTCCCATGGAAATGCTGCAGCATGAGCAGCGTGGCCCTTGTAGGTGACTGTGACGCTCTCAAAAGCTAAATGAATAGGCTTTAGCACATCTTCTGTGGTGGGATGAACCATCATGCAGAGGTCAATATTTTTGAAGCAGCCATTGTTGATCATCAAAACCTTGCCCCCTCCTCCTTCCTCGGCAGGAGTTCCAAGAACAACTATTTTGACCTTTGGCTTCTGATTGACAGATTCCAAAGCAATTTTAAGACCTGCATGCACACCAAAACAAGGGAAACAGAACTGGTCAAATTAAGTGGCTGAATAGCAAGCCTTGGTCTTGATCTCTCTTCCTACTGGATTGTCCCGGGGGGGAGGGTATTCCCTTATCTAAGCTATATAGGTATGTGCGGCACCAAAGGGTATGGTTTTTGAGCCTTTTTGGTCTGAAATAGGGTCTACATTTTGACCATTTTGGTCTGAAATAGGGTGAGGTTTGAGCACTCTGATATGGGATCTGGTACACATGTATGGTTCTCACAAGAAGCTATCATTATATTAGTTTTCTTCTCCAAAGAACTGAGGTTTGATTACCATTGGGAATTTGAAGCCTTTCTCATATGTTTAGGCAAACAAAATAGGGTTAGGGTCTAGTCTGAAAAGGGTATCAAATTTTGGGTCAGGTCTGAAATAGGGTAGGGAAAATCACATATTTTGGTCTGAAATAGGGTAAGGGTTTCCAGAAGCACGCCACACACCCCCGCCCAAATCTTCGGGAAGTACCTGCCCCCCCCCCCCCTCACCCGGGTGGATTGTGTAATTCCCCAGACATAAATTATGCATACATTTTCTCAATCAAGTTCTATTCCTGATTGTCCTTTGTTTACAAGAAATAGCACGAAAGTAGTTGAATGAATAAATGTTGTATGGGGCTGTGCGGAAATTTATCACTTCTTATCACTTATCAATTTATCTCTTATCACCAATTATCACTTCAACATAGGTCATGCACGCAATGCGTGCCCTATGTCGTTCGAGATAGAGGGGAAGTTTAGTAAACCAAATCGAGTTAGCAGGGTTTCTATCTACAATTCTGTTTTATACACGTACCTAAAGCTGCTGCTACACCTGATTCAGCGATCAGATTGTGTCCACACGCGTGTCCTACTTCTGGTAAAGCGTCATATTCACAAATCAATCCAACTGTCAGACCTCCATCTTCACCAGTTTCAGCACGAAAAGCGGTATCCAAAGTGTAATGGGGAGTCACATCGAAACCGCGCGCAGCTAAGAAGTCCGTTAGTTGATCGTGGGCATATGTCTCCTTAAAGCAAAGCTCTGGGTTCTCCCATATTTTTTTGCTGAGATCATACAAGTCAGCTGAATAGGAATCGATTGCTTCTTTTGCTTTCTGCTTCAGGATTTCCGCCTCATCCCCCGACATTTTGGTGGAGATTTCAGGACACATTTGTGGTCACTACACGACGTGAAAACGCTCTTGAAGGTTGACGCGCGCGCGGGCTCATGGTCTTTTGAGCTCGCGGAAGTCCCAAGGAAATAGGAGACGTCTGCATGCGTGAGCGTGTGAAGCAGGTCACACAAGTGAATTCAGTTAAGATGGGCGCAGTTGTTAGACTCATACTATGCTCATGGATACAACATATCTCTTGTCAAATTGGTAAAGGATTCGTAAACAAAAGAAAGCAGGGAACAAAATAAAATTGAAGAAGAAATCAAAAGTAATACAGTTGAACCTTTTTTCATCAGTATGGACTGACTCTACAAAATTTTTAAAAGAAAGATATATGCAACAAACACATTTTTTTAAGTTTTCATCTTTATTGACTGGCACTCTCAACACAAAATAAAAATACTGTTATTATTACATTGTTGATACAGTACTACTTAAAAGTATAAATTATATATGAGGACATGTCGTCAGACATTTCTGTCATGCTTTTTTCCCTTTTCTTTTCAGTCTAAAGTAACTAGTAGATGACAACATATACATGGACACCTTATATGTGCATACATGTATCTCTACATGTATGCCCTAACCTGTTCCAGGCATGCAGATTAAGGGAACTAAAGGAAAGGAGGTGTGCAACATAAATATTGTGAGGGGAAATGGGAAATGGGAAATGGGAAATGTGGAAAGGGGGTGCTTGGGTAGGGAGGTGCAACCGTGCCCAGTAAACCCTAACCCAGATTAAAACAAAAGTCAGTTATGGGATTTTTTTTTTTTTGGTTATTTCTTCAAATTTCCATTTTGGACACTTGTTAATCAAACCTATGACTTGCTCTAAGTTTGTTGGTGTGATTTGTGAAAACAATTTTCCAGACTTACACCTTTGAAATCTTAAACCAACTTTGGTTTGTGGTCCATAGTTACCAGAGTTTAGGAAAACATAGCTTTTTCCCGGGAGTGAAAGGGTTGGACACTGAAGAAAAGAGGCATTTCCCTGTTACAGGTCCCCCAGGCTGCAACAAGCTGTCCAGAACAGCAAGAGGTTTCTTGAAAAAAAAAAAGTACCATCTCTGTTTAATGTCAGCTTCCTAAAGTGCTCACAATACTTCTTTCTTCACACTTTGGTTTACCTATGCTACTCAACTGTGTGGCTGGAATAGTGCTACTTTACCCTTATGCAAAATTAATGCCTTTTTTCCAGATCAGCCACTGCAAACTAATGTCTCTGTATGATATACCATTTTAAAGCTAGTGAAGAGTGCATTTCAGAAATCATTTAATAATTATCATAAACAAGGAAAGGTATGGCTTTGAGATGGGTAATTATGTTTTACAACCCATAAGTGCCAGGGAAAAATGTTGAAAAGTTATGGGGTCATCATTAACCAGATCACACATGGATCATACATAGAAGGGGGTATAATTTTACCCTTTCATCTTAACAAGTCAACCTTGGAGCCAAAAATTCATAGAAATCTACCAAATACAATCATATATTGACCAAGTTATGGCATTACCGAGGTGGATCCAGGGGGAGGGTTAAGGGGGTTGCAACCACCCCCCTTTGGGAAGTTTCCGAACTTGTCTGACTCCTTGTGTCTATTGCTTTTTCATCAACAAAAATAAAAGCTTGTTGTTTTTTACTTGTAACCCCGCCCCCCTTGAAAAAATCCTGGATCCACCCCTGAATACATGCCAATTGGAACTCCTGGGGGCTAAAGGGTTAACGCTATCAGCCATTAATCATAATGTGCTTCTGAGAGGAGTCACTACTTATTTGTGGGGTGTGATTTGACAAAGTCATTCCTTACTTTGCCTATCAAGTCAGGATTGCACAACACATCAATAGCTGTCATGGCCAAAGCCTTGCTAGCAATTAAAGTTTTCTCATTGGCTAGTTCTGTTGCCGCTGCTGTTGTGAATGCATGTGAATGATTGGCAGCTTTTGTGCCAATGGCGTACATGGGATGTATCGAAGGAACCACATGTGAAACGTTGCCCATGTCAGTTGAGGCAGTAAATTCTTCTCCACGGGTAAAGGCGACTCCTAATGTTTCTGCATTTGCTTGGTAGAGTTCAGCGAGGGTGTTGTTGGTATCCAGATTTGAATAACAGTTTGGTTTCCACTCAACACAGACTTCACAACCTACATGAAAACAGGGCACATACATGTAAGGTTACAGGAATTAACTCTTTTTTAGGATTACTCTTACATGTAGTTGAATTATTTTATCAACAAATTTATAGTAACTAATGACTCTGATGATGACTTCCACTCAGGTTGTTGAAACCTTAGTCAATGTCATTACAAACAGTCCTTCTCGAGACTACACTCACCTGGACGATCATCCTTTGAACACTGACTCACAATATGACTCCTGAGTTCAAACCATTTACAGTAAATACACGTTAAAAACTGTTTTGAGTGCAACGAGTGTTCCACACCTGCAAGTGGTCTGTATCTCTATTTTGTATTTTGTATCTTCATTCCAAGTCTTAGATAAAATAATGTATTCTACCTGTTCAGTGCAAAATGTAGACTACAGACTGACATTAAAGCTACCCTCAGGACTAGTCCTAAAATGCTACTTTACTGCACCTACACTATTATTTAATAATAGTGTAGGTGCAGTAAAGTAGTGGTTAATATATATTCAATTTTTAATCAGATTTTTAATCAGAAGGTCAGTTGGTTTAAGGTTGGTCTCTGTATTACAGTGTATGTCGTGTTATTTCCTTTCAGTGCTGAAAATGATTTTCCTTGCTAAGGTAGACATGTATCCTTCCAGACAAATCTTTTGATCACACATTTGCAAAATTGATCAGACATCCACCTTGTTGGATTTTTTTCCCACGACACAATTGATAAGCATTCCGGCGTGACGTAGTTAAGGTTTTGGCGCTGCACTACGGAATGGCCATTTTCAGCTTTTTTCAAGTTAATGAAACACCCTCTGTGGGTTTGGGGGTAGAGACGGGTGACATGTCAGACAAGTTAAAATGCCTAAATGTTTGCAACAAAACAAAAGATGGAATGATGTGGCTCATATTTGACTACTTTTAGTGAATGTGACCAGTAACAAGCTCTTGAGGTTAGACCAAAGCTGAATCAGTGAGTTTGTGAGCAGGGACACCATGACTCTGCAAAATTTTGTGAAGTTTAGCCTGTTCCCGGCATTCAGCTGGTGGCGCGTAAACAATAAAAATTGAGAGCAGAGAAAAAAGACTGGAAGAGACAGAGGGAGGCAAACGAACACCTGTGCTCATTTTTCAAAGAAAGCCTCTTTCATCTCGCCTCGATGTCTTATGATGTCTGTGAACCCTACATTCTACAGATGAATTGCAAGTCCACCCTTCTTCGTGTTTCATTGTAAGGAAAGAGGAAATCTGTGCAATTTAAAGAGAGTGAGGTTCAAAACTCCAAACAACCAAGACAGATTTTCACCTTGTCTGGGGTTGGGAGTTTTGAATTTCTCTGTCTTTCTTCTTTAAATTGCTCACATTTCCACTTAACTTATAACGAGAGAAGAAAGGTAAACTGATAATGAAAAGTATACAGAAATGTCTGATAGAAAACTGTTGTTTCCAGCACTACCTTCAACCAAAAGCTTCTCTCCACAGGTGTATAAATAGGTACCAAAGAACTGATACTTAAAAACTAACAAAAAGATGAGGGGTAGGGGTAACCCTTTGATAGACCAGCATCCCATTGAAGAAGAAGTACAAAGTAATTATGATCCTTGTCACTTCATGCTGTAGAAAGCACTACGCTTTTAAATGTAACTTTGCCTTACAGTAACAATGGTGTACATGTACGCGGTACTTGTCAGCCTAACCAAAATGCCTAATTTAGGCTAAGCTTTAGGCTAATAAGCTTTAGTCTGCATTCTTCTCTTTACACTGATCTGAACTCTAAAACTAACACAGCTGCTGTACATATCGAAAAGAATCGTCATACAATTTAAACACACAGGGTTCCATATCAAGTTTTTTTAAAACTCATCAGCCGGGCAAGCATATCAGAAAACATACTTTCCCTGGCTAAATTTTACTTGCCCCTTCAGAATTGGGAAACTCACATGCAGAAAAAAGTGTTTTTGTAGTTGCATGTTGCTGAAGTTTTTGAGTTCTGATACTCATCCAATCGGACTTAACAGTAGTCCCGGACAACCTAATGAATGTTATAATCCCTGACCAACAAAACACTCTTACCAGTAGCTGATGCTGCTGCTTCAAAACAACTCTTGACCTTTTCTCTTAAAACTTTAAGTTCTCCATCAGTTGGTGCTCGAAGATTATAGATGAGTTGGGCGCGGTCAGGAATAATGTTTGGCTTTACACCCCCCTCAGAGATGATACCATGCACGCGCCATGTGGGCTTCAACTGTTGCCGCAATGCACTAATATTGTTATAAGCCATGACTGCTGCATCTAAGGCATTAATTCCTTCCCAGGGGAATGCCGCAGCATGAGCCGCATGACCTTTGTAGGTGACTGTGACTCTGACACGAGCTAAAATTGATGGTTTGAGAACATCAGCTGGAGAGGGATGAACCATCATACAGAAGTCAATATCTTTGAAGCAGCCATTGTTGATCATCAAAATCTTGCCCCCTCCTCCTTCCTCAGCAGGAGTTCCAAGAACAACTATTTTGACGTGTGGCTTCTGAGTGACTGCATCCAAGGCAATTTTAAGACCTGTAAAGATACATGTAAACCAAGGGTTAAGCATAAACAGCTGAACCTGACAAACAAGAAAGGTTCGCCGTCTACACATAACAATACACCTGTAGGCATTTTAGAATGCTTTGGATCATTTGGCAGCAACATGTTATATATTCCTTTAAGAGACTTAAACCCTGGTCTAACATTCTTATGGACATAAATTTTTTCTTGCATCTCAAAATTGTATGTCTGTTCTCTGAAATTCTAGCCATAATGAAGTTGAAATTCTAGCCACGATTTCACATCAGGGTAGGTACCAAATTCAAGTAAAAATTCACGTGCATAATTTATTCACTTTCATGCACTTCTGTCCAAAACCTTACATGCAAATGATGAATTGAAGGTGTTGATGGAGCACTGACAGGTAAATTACAGTGAAACCTGTATTAAGCATACCCCATATTAAGCGGACACCCAGTATTGAGCGGACACAAGCGTCAGTAAGTTCCAAACGTTTCTTCCCATATTTTCTGTAAAACGAACCTGTATTTAGCTGACACCTCTATTAATTAAGCAGGCACTAGCAATAGTCCCAAGGGTGTCTGCTTAATACAGGTTTCACTGTACAAGAAGGCTGAATGGCAGTCTCAATTCCAAGTCTACAGGCTGTCCATCCATCCCCACCCCCCCCCCCCTGGCAATCCTGGACAAACCCTGGGCATTACTGCAAGGTTAGCTCTATATAGTGGGGAATTTGACTCAAAAAGAGGCCTGCCTGGTCGGGCATTTGACTATTGTGGGAATGTTGGTCAGTGGTCACAAGCTATAGGATTTCGAGCTACAGTGTACATAAGCATAAAGTATACACTGTACGTCAGGGTTTTCTTCATTTTGCTGTAGGTCCAAAAAACATTTCTGTTTTCGGGGTGGATTTGATGCAATTGATTAACTGTTGTAAGCTAAATAGCTTGTTTATATATTGCATTATTCCCTGTTTTCTTGGAGCATCCGTTTTCGTCTGCATTTAATGTGAGCATTCCTGCGTTAGTGAACTGAGAAAAAATAATCAAAACCTTCGTCAGAGACGCCAAACTACATATAACAAACAAACACAAATAAAAAACAATTACATCAACAAAAAAGTGTGTTACTTGCTGATTAAGAAATTGCATATTTCTGTTTTATTGGATCGCCCTTTTATCTTTAAAATTTCAGGTGATGCAAATTTTGTATAAGCTGTCCAACTGTTTGAATATTTAATAAATTTTAATTCCATAGGTGGCTATAAAACGTCTGAACTTAGGACAATTTTTGTTAAATACTAGCCCAAAATAATACTTCCTTATCTAAAGGGAGGGGAATTTGATGCTCTGTGAAGCCCTAACCGATGGGGGATTTGACTGCGCTAAAGGCCATTAGCGCACCAGGCTAAAGAATTTGACCTTTTTTTTTAAACAGTCAAATGCCCGATGGGGAAGGGGGGTGGCCCGGAGAGGGGGGTACTTCCTTATATACGCTATATAGGTATGTGCCACCCGATAGGGTAGGCTTTTTGAGGTGCTCAGTCCTTAAATAGGGTATCCTTTTTGATGTTTTTTTGATATTGTGATCCTTAGATGTTCCTTAGATAGGGTCACTAAATTGCAGTATCCACCTCAATGTGCAAAACGAAAAAGATATGGTCCATTAAAACTGTACTACACGTTATAAAGTTTAACAAAGCGATTTTAAAAGGGCGTTTATAGCTTGTGTTGGCGCTCCTCACCACCTAGTTACAGAATTATGAGTTATCTTGTTTCCCTTAAATAGGGTGCCATTTCTTGGTTTTGGGCCTTTAAAAGTGTATCAATTCACGATTTTCTACCCTTAAATAGGGTCAGGGTTTGAGAACCTTGGCGGCACACACCTATCCTAAATTGACGGGAGTACCCCCGGGGGGGGGGGGGGTGGATTTGACTGACATATTAAATTTTCAGCCATTTTAAGGCAAGGCAAGTTACCTAAAGCTGCTGCTACACCTGATTCAGCGATCAGATTGTGTCCACACGCGTGTCCCACTTCTGGTAAAGCGTCATATTCACAAATCAAACCAACTGTCAGACCTCCATCTTCACCAGTTTCAGCACGAAAAGCGGTGTCCAAAGTGAAATGTGGGGTCACATCGAAACCATACGCAGCTAAAAACTCAGTTAGTTGATCGTGGGCATATGACTCCTGAAAAGCCAGCTCTGGGTTCTCCCATATGCATCGGTTAAGATCATACAACTCAGCAGAATGGATATCAATTGCCTCTTTTGCTTTTTGCTTCAGGATCTCTGTCTGACTGTCCGCCATTTTCCGATTGCAGAGAAAAATTGAGTGTTTATTACATGACGCCAACATGTCACGGTATTAGCAGCCCACAAGAGGATACAATCGCGGGCGCATCCTCAGAGGAATCTGTCAATTTTTGTGAAGCTGGAGGTGGGTATTAAAAGGGCATATAAAATAGAAATCAAAATCGTCAGTCTGTAAAGCACTTTTAATTTTTAATGTGGCTGAGGATTTTATTGAAAAAATAATGTAAAGTATTTTGTTGTGGCTCCTCTTAAGCCTCATTCTTTTCATTTGGTCTAAAAAGTAAATCTATATCATGTATTCAAATGCAAATGGCTGTATGTATGATGGAGAGGGACACACTGAGGATGCAGACTCAGGAGAAACGAAAGTGGGGAACTCGAGCAGGATGAATAAATTATGTTTGTAAAAGGGAAGCAGTCAGTGTACTAAAGAATAAGGTTTTTTCACAACATTGCATAATATACCTAGTTTTTAAGTGGCAAAGTGCCAAGAGTCAAGACCCATCAGGGGAGGCACAGGAACCCAGAGTATTTAAGGGATACAAAAAGTGGAAAGTTCAGTCCATTGACTCCCTTTTGAAGGGAGGGGGGATGGGGGGTCCAAAAACATCAGTCCCACTTCCCATACCATTTACTCTCAGTTCCTCCCCCCCCCCCCCTTCCTTGGTGGCTCTTACCAAATTGTGCCTTTTTTACGTTGCATAATATTATATAATATAGTGAGATTTTTCTCATCTCTCCCACTTCCTACACCCTCTCAAATGCTATTTTATCCCTTTTCAGCTGTCCCCTTGATTGTCCTCCTTCATTTAGTCCCTTCTCCCCCCCCTTCGTGCCCCTCTATACACCCTTCAGTCCCTACCACTGTATAAAAGTCACATATGAGCCAAGGAGGCCCACATGGCCAGAGTTTAACTTGGTTCCTGTAGTATGAAGCAACTGAGAGTATTGCTACTCCCCCCTGGTTGAGATGCTAGTGCATCGCAGAGTTACTCCCAGCAGTATGTCGCTGGTACCCATTTTATACCTCTGGGTGGAGAGAGACAATGTGGGGTAAAGTTTCTTGTCTAAGGAAACAACACGATGGCAGGGACTGGGCCTCAAACCACCGACCTTCAGATCTGAAGTCCAATGCATTGGCCACTACACTACAACCCGTCCCCCCCCCCCTACCACTGCACTGTATGCTGCATCAATATTTTTATATCCACCCATGTTAATGTTGTGCATGTTAGCTTCTAGTTTCCACATGTAGGTAATCTTAGATTTGCACATTTTGCCTTCCACGTCTAATTATCACTGTGTTAGAACTAACCATCTGTGCTTGCTACTGTCTGTGGGTGAATGTTGCAATCAACACTTCAAAATGGTGTCTGCGATAATGTTATAATTGAAGGTCTTCATTCACTCATATGACAACTGCTGGCCATTGAATGCAGGTATATTAATTGGTTTGAGCTCTTGAAATATAATATTTTAACTGAAACTGACTGGCATGGCATATTGCAGTAAAAAAAAATTGACACAAGTGGATGAAATTACCTCAAACATTTAACATTTATTTTACTTTATTTATATATCAAATAATTATGCCCATTATATTAAGAGTATTTTGCTAGAGAAGTCAGAGTGATTGCACAGGTATGCTTACGAATTAATAGTTTTTATTTATTACAGTCACTCACAAACCTGTACTGTCAACATATGCCCTTACCCATAAAGATAAACTGAACTTGTCTTTCTTGAAGAAAGTGTGGGGCTAAATCAGTCTTTGAAGTCCATCAAAACGAACTGTTTCACACTCCATGGAAATCTGTACCCTTCCAAGGAACTCCCCAAATATGTTTTGAGCTTCATCAACCTTAAGTGCAATTCTACAGATGTCCATGTCGTCTTCATGAATAGAACTCCATGGAGATTCCATTAAAGCCCACGGAACTCTATTCAGAGCTTCCATGAAAACCTATGAAATTCCATGGAGCTCACAGAGAGAGCGCGAAAGCTTTATTTTAGCAGGGTGGCCTATTCAGCTCGAAGGGTGGTATCCAAAGGGGCCCTGCATCTAAAATATACATTAAATGTATAGAATATAAAAATTACACATTCTAAAAGTTTTTTTTTTAAGCTGAAAAAAAAATCTATTTTAAGATGCTAAAAAATTACGTTTCTGAAAAGTTAAAAAAGCTAAAAAATACATGGGTTAAAAAAATCTAAAATGCAAATTATCCTAAGAAACTAAAAAGGAAGTTTCTTGCTTTCTGTATATTTTTGGCATTTGATATCTGTACAGGAAGTTCATTAAAAGTTTGGTGTCACTGCTGAAAAGCAAATGTATTTTTCCAAAATTGCGGTATCAAACACTACGCCTAGATATTTGAAATTGGTAACGCTGGATATATCCTTCTCGAGAAGAGTTTGGCTTAGAGTACAGTCACACTCTTTGTGTCTTTGAGATGCAAATGGAAATCCATGCAGTTCTTCACAGAATTGTTTGAGTCAAAAATTGATTTTGTGTTTTTTAATTCCGGTGTTGCATCAAAGGAGCTCATTTCTTATTATCTCTGCTGTTAGTGCCCGATTCTATCTTGTATTGAGAGCTCAAAACGAGCAGGAAACCTGTAAAGGTTGTAGCTGCTTATTACTTTCTTTGATTGAGTTATAACGAAAATTGCACATTCTGTGTAAGTCCAATTTTCGCCCAGCGTTTCCTATTTTCAGTCACAAAAGAGGTGACGCGACTCTCCACATTAACTGAAGCTAGACTTGCTTTCTGTTACTTAACGTTATTTTTTATAACTTATTTTTGATTGAGATATCACAAATTATGTTTATATGAGTGCCCGATTAACGTCTTTTAAAACGTATACAAACGGATGTAAAAAAAGATCGTTTCTGTCCACGTCAGGCAGTTCGCAAGTGGAATGCTCTACATTGGTTTGCAACATATTTTTCAAATGAATGAACTATAAATTTGACGTATCAGATATAAGAAATATTTTACCTTAACGTGAAAATAATATCAATATAGATACCTTGTTACATCCCTTTAAACGCAGGTAGATAAGGCTTAGGGAGGGGGCTTTGCAATTCCTCTACGGTTGTTTGCCACCGGGTGGAATGTTGTACAGTTGTACCCTGCGGATGAACTTCTTAATCTTTAGTTAATAGTTCTCTTGGTTTACCTGCCTGTCACGGATGCCGTTTTCAAGAAGCGGATGATGTCCTAGCCGGCTTGATACGTGTCTTCTTGACAAAAGAGGACCTTTGCCCACTTGTCTAAAGACACGCCTTCTGCTCAAGTGCACACAATTAAACAATAATATTTCGCAAGTTCTCCACTTGAGCAACCTGCAGTGACATCCGCTTTTTTGTTATTGTCACATTAGGCCGCCACTTGGGTCATTAAGAGTAAAAGCTGAGAAAATCCGTGTTGTCGCAGATTGCAAATCCGGTCCCGGTTACCAGTTTTGTCTTAACATGACGCAGTAATGTTTGTCCTCATGAGCAATTTTTGTACCAATATGACTTCTTCGTTGCCCATGTGTGTTTTCTTCTTACTCTTTTTACTGACGGCCCATACGGTGAGTATTAACGAAAAACTACTTATTATATATTCAGTTAAAAGCTGCGCTGGTGATATCCAGCGCGTACCTCCTGACTAGGCTAGATAGTCCGGGAACCAACGGGAAGCATCGTCAGTTCCCGAGTCTATACCTGATACTAGCAGAAATTACTGTGGCCCACTGCAAACACGCAAATCTTATTGGCTCAATAGTCATTGACTATTCTCTCATAGTCAATGTTTGCGCGCCCTGCGTGCTGTGTCCATTAAAATTATGACTTTATGTTGTTTCCCTACTGCAATCATTTTACTGTCGGGCCTATAATAGACAAGAGGATATACGAAGAGGAAGAAAGGATGGAACGACACATCTTCGTTTATATACGAAAGAAAAATTGAATTAAGTAAGTACATATATCTGGGATTCAACACCAGCGACATTGTAGTTAGGTCTTGAGTAAAAGCTTATGACAACAGGACAAGAACTCACACAGTCTGGATTACTAATTTTGTGGTTAGGCTGTCAAGCATGTTTTCTCTGTTTTGTACATGTCAAGTGCCAGCAGGTGCCAAATCGTGCGACTGCTATCAGAGTTATGCCGGACCATGGACGGAAGCGTTTTTGGTGATTTGACACTCAGTTTGCATGAGATTACTGTGATTTGATTCTTTGTTTTGGAAGAGTTATCAACGTGTTTTGTTTTTGTTTTGTTTTTTCTATTTCCTTCTCTCTAAATCTTCAGGCTGTCTTAAACCAAAGTGCGTAGTAGACCCTCAGTAATTAATCAAACAGTCATATATTTATTGAGCTGTTCGTTGTAGCCAACGTTTTCAGTAAACTGAAAGATTTCGGTCGTTTTCTCAGCTCACCCATAAATAAATGTTATTTGTCAAGTGAGTTGAAGACTTTTCTAAGTTAATCCCGAAAAAAACCATTTATCTGCACAGTCACGCTGTCATATAGGCTCTCCACGGAGAGCTTGTATATACTGCTGTACATACTGGCCGATTCATTTATTCATCCCTTCTATTTCCGTACGAACAATCGTTTTAACGATTTTTCCCCTGTATTGGGCTAATTGCTAATGACCTCCTTGCTAGAAAAGTATCAAGAACTACATCTGTACTACAGTAACTATAAAGGTACGTATCAGTAAAAGTATGCATTACATATGTTTCCTATAACAATTCTGAAATAAGACAATTCTTCACCCGAATTGAGGAAGAATAACTGTTTTAGTGAATACCACACAAGTGGGGAGTACGCCCCACGTAGTTGTTTAATTTTCTGTCAAATGCGCCGAAGCATCGCGCAAGGCGATTTTGTTTTGTTCGGGGTGAATAGCAAAGGATATCAGGAGTTTCAGTAACCAATCAGAGCGCGCGTAAAACACAATTCGCGTGTGAGGTATGTGCTATTGCTGAATAATGACAGGGTCTTCTGACAAGTTGTAGCACGTGATAGACAAGATAAAATCATTGACTGCAGCAGTCAAAAGTAGAACGTTACTTAAAAGAAATGGATGAAAGGAAACGAGTCAGTAATTCAAATCGCGTCTCCAGTACTCAGGCTATTTCTCGATTGCTAGGTCCCAAGACGAGTTTTTATTTAGTACAACTTCCCTTTTTGTTTTAACACTACTCTTGTTTTAAGCTGCTTAAGTTGTGTTTAGGATTGTGACGCGGGCACAAGGGTTAAGCAAGTTTTAAAGCGCATTTTACACGCAAACTTAACGGCAAAGGAGAATCACGACAATTACAGCGTTTTCTTCCGGCATCTGCATTAACATCAAGTGCAAAGTGATGTTAGACTGGGACGTAAGCCACACTCGGTATATGCATGGTTTCTTCGCCCGATCTTCTAATCTGTGACCGAGAAACGTTTTGAAAGCAAATATCACTAAGCTGTTCTTGCCTCTCGTTCTGCGCAAGTAGAAAATTTCAGTAGAACTAACAGTATTTGTGTCTAGAATATTAAACACCCTCCCCTGGATTTGGGATTTCTGCTTCTCGGCTTACCTGGGAGGAAAATTTTTTCAATGCAAATATTAATTAAGGCAAATAAATCTCCGACAGCTAACCACGTGCTTTTTTAGCACCTTACAGACTCAAACATAATCCTTACTATCCTCCATTGTCTAAACCTTTTAAAGGCTTTTGACGGTGTTCGTATTGTGGTTTCTTAAGAACGAGGCAACCATATCTCACAGGTGTTAATCCTGTATTCACAAAAAAATGTTTTCAGTTCAGTCACCAATGGTTTATTTCAACCATTTAGTGCGGGGGCAGTGTCGCGTTTATAAACACATTCGACCCAACTGTAATATCGTCGTTTGCTTTGAGGCCAAGGGAACGAAATTCCCTTCGTGAGAATTTCCTGTCAACTTCTAGTTGAGTGGAACTATATTTCCCGCTTTTTTGGTCGTTTTGGGTGACGCTCTGTAGCTCTGCAGCACCTATGTAACATACATTCGGTTTGTACAGAACCCTTTCATCGCCAACAGTGCTGCAATGAATTAAGAAAAAAGTAATCTTTAAGGTGGTTTTGTAAAATACAGAAAAACAAACAGTACTACACATATGTACTGCGCAATAGCTTTCATTTGAATGGACACCCCTAAAGATTTCTTGCACACACACCTACACCCTCAATTCCAATTTGTCACTTTCACGGAAGGTCAAAGTTGCTTGTGGCCCCGGCGTTCAAATGTCTCTCTGTTTTACTCCTTTTCTAAAACCCCAGTAACTGGATGTTGAGCTGTGCCTGTTTTTGCAGTTACCGCTGGAACACATTAAATTCATTCATTCGTTCGTTCGTTCTTTCATTCATTCATTCATCCATTCATTTTGATATTTATTTATTTGTTTGTTTATTGCTTTATGTACGGCAGGTTAAAGTATCCTGTGGTCCGGGCGGTCAGTTATCTTTGCTGTTTCGCTCCTTTTCCAACCCTAGCAGCCAGACGCTGAGCGGTGCCTGCTGTGACCCACTGTGCGAGGCATGTAACTATTACTTCGTGTTTTGCATCCGTGTCGATCCAAGATCCAGCAGCTGCTTGGTGTCAGGCAAAACCTCCACCTATCACAACTACAAGCATTTGGTGTTTAAGGATGGAGAGTCCCTTGGAAACGGTTGGAAAAATCCATTGTCAGGAAGTTTTGCTTCTTGGAAGGTAAGGTAAATTACTAAAAGATTTCTGTACAGCACCACCAAATCCAATTTTCCATCAATGTCAACATGTCGACCCAAGCAGACAGCTAACGGGTATAAATTCAGATAACTATTTGATAAAGTCGCGCTCGGGCCGCCAATGTCACTTGCATTTGTAGCCGGAATGACGGGCTTCAATTCAGACGTGATGGATGGTCAAACCCATTCCAAGTAGTTGTAAGTTGGACGTAAGTTGCGAAAAATCCATTTCAACTGAGGTAACCCACACTGTTGGCGCGCGCCACACTATTAAAGAAAGTCGCTGAGACCAACTTGTGGTAGCCAAACAGGTGCGCAAGTAGACACAAGTGTTTAACTTCTGTTTCTTTGAGACTGTGTTTGGGCAGAGAAGTAGAGGGCCTCAGCACTGTGCTTTATTTACGAAGTATGTCCGATTTTCGACAATGCCAAAAAGACCACTAAAGCAGGTTGAATAAACTTTATGGGGTGGCTGTACTAAGTTCAAAAGTGTTGTTGTGGTTTGGGTTGGTGCAAGCTAGTGTTTCACCGTTTGTCCACCCAACCCAAGTCTACTCTGGTTGGTTCCACTCTCGTTTGGTGTGTGCGCCTCAGCAGGGTTACACTCAAAAGGTGTTTGGGTGACTTACCTCCGTAACATGCGTAAGCTGTACTTGCAAGCGTAGTTGTCTAGTGTGTTCCATTTAAAGCCCGGCCAAAAAACTTCCCAATAGTGTTAGCTACTTGCATTGGCAGTCTTGATGGGTAAAGTTAACCCTGTACATTTGGCTGTTAAAATTAAGTCAGTGACAAAACGATTGATACAAGTTACTCTATATTACACGTACAGGGTATGCTAAGCGTTACCATTGACGTCATGGACTATGATTACTTTTCCGAAGCAGAGGTCGTTGATCGTTTCAGCGTTAAGAGAACAAAGGTAGTACCAACTCCATGGATGGATTCAGACAAATGGAAAACGATTTCCCTCGGAGGAGGTAACCATCCCTCTTCCATGACACTAGACTATAATATACAGTGCAATGCCAATTATTACGGAGCCAGCTGTACGAAATATTGCAGGCCACGGGATGACGATATCGCAGGTCACTACACGTGCGATAAAGCTACTGGTCAGTGGGTTTGTCGAGCTGGGTGGCACGGTGCGAGCTGTAAAGTGTACTGTGTTCCTCATGACGATGATACACAGGGACACTACACATGTGAGTCTGGTACAGGGAGAAAGGTGTGTCTGCAAGAATGGTATGGGTCCAGTTGTAAAGTACACTGTATGCCTAGGAATGACTCCATGGCGGGGTACATATGCAATTCCCAGGGACAAAAGATCTGTTTGCAGAACTGGTATGGTAAAAAGCAGTGCAACATTTACTGTAAACAAACAAACGATTCCAACGCAGGTTACAGCTGTGACTCAAATGGAAACAAAATTTGTTTCCAAGGTTGGTATGGTCGGTCGTGTGATTGCGCACCGAAGAATGACTCATCCATGGGTTACACGTGCAATACTACTACTGGGAAAAGAGAGTGCCTGGCGGGATGGTTTGGAGGTAAATGTGATGTTTTCTGTTCACCCAAGAACGATTCTGCCGGACACTATACTTGTCACGATGGCACTGGAGCCAAACAGTGTCTACCGAACTGGTTTGGCGAAAACTGTACCGTGTACTGCAAGTCAAGGAATGATTCCTTGGGTCAACACGAGTGCACGATAAATGGAAGCCAACTTTGCGCCCGTAACTGGTATGGTCCGAGTTGTAGTGTTTACTGTATCTCAAGACAGGACGATGTGGCTCACTTCACCTGCCATCCGAAAACAGGACAGAAAATCTGCGGAAAAGACTGGTACGGGAAGAACTGTAGCACTTATTGTGCTCCTCAGGACAGTGATTGGTTTGGTCATTACAACTGTAATAAACCCGATGGTAGCAAACAGTGCCATAGCAACTGGTACGGAAATCTTTGCACTTTCTTCTGCATTCCTCGCAATGACTCCCACGGGCATTACAAGTGCGATGAAACTAACGGTAGCAAAGTTTGTCTGGACAACTGGTTTGGAACTGAGTGCAAAACGTACTGTAAGGCAATGAACAACTCTCAAGGACACTACCGTTGTAGCGTCACTGATGGAACTAAGCTTTGTCACAAAAACTGGTTTAGGCAAAACTGCACAGTGTACTGTGCACCGAGAAATGACTCTTATGGGCATTACCAGTGCGATCAGGGTGATGGTAGCAAGATCTGTCACCGGAACTTTTACGGCCATGACTGTTCGACACATTGCGTTCCTAAGCGAAGCAGTTTAGATGGCCATTATGACTGCAACTTGAAGGATGGTAGTAAGATTTGTCTCCGGAACTGGTATGGACAGAATTGCAGCGTGTATTGTCAAGGGCGAAATGACTCCGAAGGACATTATGAGTGCAATGCAGTGGACGGAAGTTTCAGTTGTCTTCAGGATTGGTATGGTCCCCAATGCTCCGTATATTGCTTCCCACGGAACAATTCCGAGGGGCATTATACTTGTGATTATAAGACTGGAAGCAGAATATGTCTTCCAGGTTGGTACGGACTAAATTGCAGCGTGTATTGTCAAGGGCGAAATGACTCCCAGGGGCATTATGAGTGCAATACAGAGAACGGGAGTTTAATTTGTCTTCAAGATTGGTACGGTACTCGATGCACCGTGTATTGCGTTCCAAGGAGTGACTCCGAGGGACATTACACCTGCGATATTACGACCGGGAGCAAAATATGCCTTCCGGGTTGGTATGGACCAAACTGTAATGTTTACTGCGTAGGGAGGAATGACTCGCAGGGACATTATGAGTGCAACGTTATGAATGGGAGCAAAATTTGCAACGCTAACTGGTACGGAACAAGTTGTAATGTATATTGTATGGGGAGGAATGATTCCCAGGGGCATTATAAGTGCAAGGTAGTGGACGGGAGTTTGATGTGTTTCCAAGATTGGTACGGTCCTCGGTGTTCCGTGTATTGCTTGCCAAGGAGCAACTCCGAGGGGCATTATACTTGTGACTCTACGAGTGGCAGCAGAATTTGTCTTTCAGGATGGAACGGGAAGTATTGTGACCAAGGTGAGTGGCTTTTACAGCTTTAGGTAACTTAGATCATTTTTTAAGGTTTTCTGTTTGGAAAGTACAAAGTATTGTGGAAGTGGATTGTTAATTTGGTCGATTTAGTGTGACTTTTCTCCCGATTGCCTTCAGGAAAGTACTTTGTTTAGGTCTAGAAGGGGAATTAAAGGGAATGATGTTTTGTTACCGATCTGGTGGGCCTTTATGTGTCGGGTGGGTTTATTCGGTGGGGGTGTCTTATACCCGGAGGTGGGAGGGCGTAGAACCGCGGGATTTTACGGTATTCCAAGTATTCAGAGAAAGGAATACATTGCCAAACTTCTAGTAAAATTCAGACAACCTGAATAAATGTAATGACGTGTCTCAACGTTTTGAAAGAATGATATGTGGAAGTTTTCAAAGTATTCTTATTTCTCTCAATAAAATGCATTGATAGGAAAACCTTGTATGGGTGTATCTTCTGAGTATTCAGGAAAACGAATTAAAAGTTACAGTTAAGAGAACTTATGAATCATGGTACGCCCTTTCTAGAGACACAGCAGCCAGAGACAACAGAAGCCAGCATGATCCCAACATCCGATGCATCCTCGTTGGCTCTTCCAACCTTTCCTCCACAATATAACAATAACGAGCAGCTTGTGTTGAATCTTCGACTTGAATGGAGAGGACAAAAGGTGAGTGTGACACAAGTAAGGTTGTTTCCGTTTTCCTCTCCATCCCAGGAAGGACATTAGGTGGCTACTGCAGCTAGTGCTCTATGTCTGTTTCTAGCCGTCTTCTTTTCATTGGCCAAGACATGGTGACCTAATGTTGTCGGGTCAAATGCGAACCTTGTTCCCTGCAGGATTCAGGCAATTTCTCAACTGGAGGCCACTATTTACATTCTATTTCCGGATGGAAGGCATTAAAGCTGCCTGACCATTTTCCAAAAAACCTTATAGCTCATGTAGAAGTTGGGAACCCGCATTTTCAAATGTCAAATGCAAGGTTTCCAGGAAAGCCTTGACGGCCACGACACCTGAAAACAGCACCCTGGCTCAATGCACGTAGTAATTAGTATCTCAATGGGGCATTTTCAGATGTATCATTATGCTTACAGTACTGAGAAGAAGACGACGAAGAAAACTCTTTTGTTTCTCTATGCAGGATTTGAGAAAGGTTCTCAATAATTTAAAATCCCTCTTGGCGAAAAAACTGAGCATCTTTTGTAACGCAAGAAACGTCAAATGTGGACTGCCAGAGGACTGGTTGTATCGTAATAGGTTAGTTTGATTTGTTGTCATATCACAATCTTTAAAAAATTTTGAATGTAATGTTTTCTGCATTCATCATTGTTGTCACTGGTGAAATATTATCTGAGTATCAACACCTTATTTGGAGCTTACATGCCAGTGTATGTGTGCGATACAAATGTACTGGGCAGGTTGAACGGGGAACTCTAGTCAGAGGGCTTTTATGTTTTCCCATATCTTTGTGAATCAGCGCCTGTGAAAACTAACCGTAAAGTTAAATTTGTTCAGATAATGAAGTGGCAAACAAAGAACAGAACTGTATTCCTCGAATTCACGAGCTCTTGTTGCTTTAAATTTTCAAAAATTCATATCTAAATGTTTCTTGTACCCCAAATGACATTTGTCTCTCCGTAAACAGAGGAAATTAACTTTCCCATATTAGAAAAGTTCACCTTGACATTTAGCTAAGAAACATGAATAATTCATAAAGAGAAAACAAAGGAAAATTACTACCTTGACGGTGGTTTGGATAACTGATTTTAATTAGAATTGAATTTCTCCAAAAACTACTAAGGGTTTGAGAAGCTATATTAAATGCGTGAAAGAGTGTTTCATCAGGATATCCAAACACCTCGAAGTCGGTAAAAAAAAACTCGCCTGCGCCTCGTTTTTGCAATCCACTTCTCGGTGTGTGGATATCCTGATGAAACACTCTTTCAAGTGTTTGACATGTTACTTTAAATATGGATATATTTTTCCTATAATTTTATTTAGATCAGTCTTTGACTCCGAGAGTATTTTGGTGGAAGCGGAGCAACTATCAAACCAAAGTCTTGCGGTTAAATTAGCAGTAAAACTTCCCCCAAGCGTGGAAGGTAATGCGCCGTATATCATGACATTTATCTGCGACATTTGTTCATGACAATACCTGCTAAGGGATGGGTCATTATTTAGAGGGGGGACGGCTGGTGCAAATGGAGGGAGGCCATGTTCAAATTCTCCTCCCTCCCCTTTTTGAAGCAGATTTTTTGCTGACCCTCCCCCCTTAGCCCCTTTGTATAACAAAGCTCCCTAATATGCATGCATAAATTTATGTGCCCATCCCCCTCCCCCATTTCCCTGCATAAAAATTATTGACCCTCCCCCTACTTGCACCAGCCCTCCCCCACCTAAATAATGACCGGTCAGGGAAAGATCAATCCTCAGTTTAATGGTTAGTGGATCGGACTTGAGTTCAAAAGGTCGTAGTTTCGGGTTCTGGCCGTTGTCTCTCTTCACCCAGGATTCAGCGGGTACAAACGGATACAAGTGATCCGTTAGGAAGACCTTACATAATCCTGGGGGTAACCTTACAATTGGCCAGCGTCTCATCCAGGAGGAATAAGTAATGCTCCTAACAACCTCTTGTCACAGAAACGGGAGATAAGCGCCGTCCGCTGATGAGCCATTTGGTTCATCCAATCAGTCACATTTTATGCAGACAAATATGTGACGTCATAACATGTCACTAATCACGTGCTACATGCATGTCTATTTCAGGATCGTTTCCAGGCCATACGCTGGAGGAGGTAGTAATGATGAATAAAGACTCTATTCAAAATGTCACATCGGCTGAGGTGACAGAGGTGTATGTTATCTCTCCAAGCCTTGGACCAGGTATCTCAGAAGGCTCTGCTGTGTCTGAGAAGCCATCAACTGGTTTTCCATCTTTATTGATTTACCTCATGATCTCTTCGGGTGTCACAGTTGTTCTTATTCTCCTGGTTATCGCGTTCTGGAAATTCAGGTAACAACTTAGATTCAACAAGGAGTAAGCAACACGAGGCATAGGGCGTTGTTGACTAACTCTTATACCTCCTTATACTGGCACTGGCACAAGATTCTCACATTTTTCCTCGATACCGAAATGCAAACAACACAGGAAATGGGTGCAAGTACTTACAGCCGGCTGCCTTTGAAAAAAATAGTTTGATTATCTCTTGATTGACGACATGAACAAGTTCCTAGGAAAAGTGCCGCAACTCTTGCTTAAATTAAGAGTTGTTGACTTTTTAACAACAATGCACTGGTCTGAATCTTGAATAATTTATTGCCCTTGGCTGAAAACGTGCAATACATTAATTTATGTATTCTGATAAGTGTTTTTGTTTGGTGGAAGGTTGGTGGTTCTTTCATGTTCAGATTTCATGTCACCTTAACTTAGTGCGCTTATATTTTGGAGAAAATACGGTAACTACTTTCAAGAGACGTTTAACAGAATCCCAGTCAGCATTTCCACAACCTTTTTCACCAAGCGAATGAACTTTATTTTTTCTCTCCAATTCAGGAGAAGAGATTCTCGTGTACGAGTCATCAAGGTAGCCCCTAGCGTTGATAATTGGTTGCCTGGAGACACAATCGCTTTTAATTAGTTTCAAGAACCCCTAGTGCTGAAGACAAAGAGGTACGTATCCGCTGTCTAGTGTCCTAGTGTTAGAAGCGTATCACTATAAAATAGATATAAATTCAGTTTCTTTGTCTTTGAAGCTGGGTATTATCTTGTTATTCTGATAGATTTTGCCTTCGTTCTTGGTGATTGTTTGCGTACAGTTTACATGAAGATTTTCTCAGTATGTTTTGCCCTGAAGCCAAGCATCAGTTCTCGATCTGAAGTAACTGACAAATCGTTAATTCATTGTCAATTCTAAAAATCTGTACACTTAAATTCGAGTTTTGAAGCCAGGAAAAACATCTTTTTGATCAAAGATTATGAACACAACAGACAAACTGTAACCCTTACTTGCGACACACGTCTCATGAAAGAAAGACAAACATGTTGTCCTGAGCAGGAACCGAACCTGTGTCTCCCCAGATACTAGTCGAGCATGATAACCACTACACCACCGGGTAAACCACGCTGGCAACGTGGCTAATTTCCTCGGAACATTTTTCTTTTGAGGCTATCGTGTGTAACCTGACTTCTAAACCGTCATTAGCGGGATTGCTATCTAAACCTCTTAAATTTGCCTTCATTTAGATCGAAGACTGGAATTGTGCAATGAAACCTGAAACAGTGGTTTGAAGACGTTAGCGAGGTTGATATAAAATCCCAGAGGTCACTTTTTATGATGGTGCGTTCGGGTGCCGGATACGATGCTATGCTTGTTACTTGTCCACATAACAATATCTTAGCATTCAAGCGAAACAATCAGATGATACATCCTTCTTCATTTTTGATCAGTGATTTGTTGTTTTTCTCTTAGGAAATCGTGATTTCCCCGGATAGTTATTCCTCCACTGGACATCCATGCAGCGTTGATGTATAAATTCCAGTAAAACTGAAGGAAAAGTGGGGAAAGGTTCGACAAAGATTCCAACAGAGCTGGATTAAGCGAACAACGACAATGGGCGCAAACAAACGCTCAGACCGTAGTATATATTTTATTGCATTTGTGTCAAACATTATTTTTGTCATTGTACATCAGTTTCTTAAAGTTGTTTATAGTAAATATGATGCTACCATTCTAAGTAATTTCCATTATCCATTGACCATACTTTTGTCTTTCATAATACGCCATCCTCTTGTGTTAAGTGCAAATATGCTCAATTTCCTTTTTACTGGATTAATAGAAACTCATATTGCAGCACCGATCAACATCGTTGTTGTCGATTTTCACTGACCATTCTCTTTCAAAACAAGCCGTCCTTCTATTCCAGCTGTTTCTATTTAGAGTGTGCTGGCTTGAACTTATTTATACACCTAATCAACTTCGTGTTCATTTTTTAAACGAAAATAACCACCGATTATTTGTTTTGAGCAGTACTTCTTTAGGGAAGATCCAAAATAAAACATGTTTGGCGGTAGGGAATAAAGGATGCGGGGTGGGGCATAAAATGGAGGCAAGGTGAGTTTACATGTGGCCTTGAGGACCTTAAACAATCATATATATGCCTGTTGATAACCCAGACTTTAATCACTTTACAATGGTGTCTTGCAACTCACTCCATGCCAGAGGGGAATCAGGATTGATAATGGGTATCGGGATTGGACATGGATCTGACATGGATCCTCAAAATGTATCAGCCTCACTACTACTCCACGACGGAGCGACTTAGCAGTTCTTGCAAGGTTTTGCGGCAATGGTTTTAAAGAGAACAGTATGTATCTCACACAACAAAGCCTTAGCCTTGAAATGTAGATGCTACCTTAAGGGAGGGCTCTATACCCTGCGAGCAGAGGTTCCTTGATCGCCCTATGTTTCGGTGGGTGACCAAAGAACCTCTTCTCGCGGGAAAGGAAGCCAGTGAGTTTAAAGATGCGAGCGAGCTGCTGCATTTCTACAACAACGGTCACAATCAATTAATCTTAAACTTCCAGATCTGTCTAGGATGGAGACAGTCTCGACCCTGCCAGCCTTTCAAGCACACTTTACTTCCGTCACGTGGATCGCACGTGTAATGCCCGTGGATAGTGTCGTTATGCGGCACGCAGTACTCTGTGCAGTCCGGCCCAAACCACCACGGATTGCAAACTTTGACTCCATTGTCGGTACATTTGTACTGGAATTCTACGAGTGAGGTTCTATTCTCAGGTAAACACGTCAGAGAACAGTTAGCAGTGAATTCGTGGAAGCCATCAAAGCAGACTTTGTTCCCGTCGTTGTCACAAGCGTAATGGCCAAGTTCGTCATCGTCTTGAGGGACACAGTACACCGTGCAGTTCTCACCATGCCAGCCGTGAATGCACGTCTTACTTCCGTCATCCGCACAGGTGTAATGCCCTCCATCATCGTCGCGAGGAATGCATTGCGTGCGACACTCGCTACCAAACCACGACGGCAGACACTGTTTCTTTCCATCGGCAGGTCTGCATCTGTTGAAAAACAAAAGAAAATTGATTTCATCTGCTTTTGGTTTTTGAGCAGCGGAAGATCGACAAAGTACGACTGACTATGAACGTCTCCACGAGCCTGGTTTCAGTTCTCTGGCGACGCCCTAGTGCACGTATGTGTTGATCATTGGGTTTGCGCTTGCGTTTCTTAGTGCTTGTCTGGTCTCTTGCGCTTGCACTAGCCGCTTCAAAATTCCACTTGCTAACTGCAGTAGGCTTCCGATCCAGTGCAGACCCGACGTGCTTAACAGTAGTTCACGGTGCCTGTACTGGTGAACGTTAATCCAAGATAGGATTAATAGGATACAAGACGAGGTTTAACGTAGAGGTTGGCTGTAGGGTACTATTGATTTCAAGAGTGGAATAGGGGATTTCGGGAGAATCAAAAACAGCAAATATCCCAGTCAAGTCGCACCAAGCCAAAACAGGATCCGAATGAGGATTCAAAAGCGGAAACTGGGATTATAAAACCTCATTGTACCCTCATAAGTGACTAGGGGATCGCTTAATTATCAATACTATTCCACATACTTACTTGTAATGACCTAGCGCATCATTATCCTGAGGCACACAGTAAGTAGCGCAGCGAGAACCGAACCAGTTTTTGAAACAGCTCTTACAAGATGGTCCTTGCCAGTTTCGCAGACATATCTTGTTTCCATCCTTGTCGCAGTTGAAGTGTCCATTGTGCGGGTCATCTCGTGGGACGCAGTACTTAGTGCAGCTGCTCCCATACCAGCCAGGCTTGCAAACTTTTCTTCCCTGATGATCGCAGTTGTAGTGGCCACTCGGGTCATCCCGCGGGACACACTTCACATTGCATGCATCACCGTAGTAATTCCTGTCACAGAACAACTCCAGCTCAAGCCCAACGGTTATGCGGCTGGCGGTTAGCGTCAGTTTTTTTCTTAAAGGATGATGAGATGTCCCCGGTCTGAGAGAAGGTACCGTAATGTACGTGCCTTCCACGAAATCATCACTCGTGTACTTGTCCTTATCCCAAACATCTACGCCTATCGTAATAGTGCCCTGAAAGACGATATTCTTTTCACTTAAACCTCCTTTTCTATACTTACATTCTACACGCTTTAGAACAGTCTAGGAGCAGTCTTTCTTCTCGCAAGGACTGAGTCAAACGAGAATGGAACAAGCGTTGGGGCGTGATAGTCTCCTGCTGAACTCGACTCCGTGTCTTACACGCGCGCATGTGTTTTCTTTTAGGTTTCACTGATCCGTAAAATAAAGGCTGCTCCTAGTGTATCCTTAATCCGGTTTTCGATTCAGTGATACTCCAAATACTAAGACTCGTAGTGTGTGTATTGTCAAGTCTAACTCCCAATGCTATTCTGATGTTGCTCGATACCAAGTCAATACAGTTTTCCTTTTGCTGTGTTCTCTGTAGCTTATCTCTGGATTTGGTGTACGGCGCACTACCCTTCAATGGACTTTGGAAAGAAATTTTACATTTGATTTACATTAGCGCCTTCTGACGCTATAGCTGTCACAAAAACCAATAAGAACTTGTTCTGTCCCGCGGCCAGTAGTTCCAGAGGAACGTATATACGTCATTTGCCGCTCTTGCCACAGCTGACGCGTTTTGTAGTATTTGGCTCAATACACTGTGTACCACACGGCCTTATTTTTAAAAGCCAACGGTGATACTTGGCCCCCATCAAGATTTCAGGTAGTAAGATTTCATGCATTCTCAAAATAATCTCTCTTTATGCAGTTGGTGTTATACTAGTCCTTCTGTTTTGCGCTATCGCAGGTCTCAATTTTTAATATCAGAAAAAACAAAACGTGCAATTAACTCCAAAACCAAAGCAATCACTGACTAGCCAATCACTATTTAAACAAACAACACTGAATGCACCAATCAGAAGTCGAAGCAAATGTCATGCGTGGGAAATCACGCATGAGCAAGACATAATTGGATTTTACTTTTGCTTGGTCAAGAAAGTGATGCGGCTTACTTTCGGCGTCTCAACTGAAACAACTCTATGCACTTTGACTCACCTGGAAGGAATTGAAAGAAAACTCTCTCCTGATATGAAAGTAATGGTTATCGTTGTCCCCAACCACGCCTGTCTGGCTTCTTCCAATGTTACAGTTATGTGCTGAGCTGCTCGCGGACTGAGTCACGCACAGCTTAAAGTAAGCGTCACACGGGTAGCAACGGCCAAAGTTGAAAACCAAGTGATCGCAACATTTCCCATTGCTCATCCTATGGGACGGGTTTTTGTAGCTTTTTAGGGTCACGACCACCCGTCCTGTGCCTTGACAGGGTGCCTGTTGAGAACGGAGATCAACCTACTGAGTAAAAAACTAACTTTCGTGCTTCATGAAAACAGCGACAACAACAAAGCCACAAGAAAGAGAACGCCAAGCACCTCAGGTAAGCACCAAGCAGTAGCATTTTTTGAACAAAAAAAACAAACAAACAAAAAAAAAACACGGTACCTTATTTTAAGAAGCAAACTAAATCACGAGCTGGTTACTTTCATGCAGAACGTTTATATCCAGATCGGACTGGAATTTGGAAAAGTTGATTTATATGGAAGAAGAAACTGCAGAGCGTGAACGCAAGAGAAGTGGGTTGTGGTTAAAGCGCTTGTTGCTCCGCTTCGAACTCACGTGTTCCGGCTCCATTGAAAAAAGAAAAGGACCGTGAACAGAGTAATTGTTCATGCAACACACTTTTGACAATGCCCCACCCAGCCACCTGCCTAATCATCTTTATCAAGCCCGAGTCAAAACGCAGTTATCTTAGAGCCATTTATTTAAAAATCAAGCAAGAACTGTTCACGCTATTCCAGAAGAAGCACGTATTTCCGAACAAAGCTGAAACAGATAAGGTTATCTCAATACACACCACGTATCGGGATGACGGGGTAAAAAACGGTGAAGCTGAGCACGTTAAGTTCTATCCCTGTAATCCCAATGTGAAACCAACAGTGACCTAAATATGTAGTTCTACCTCTTAACGTGGACCATACGAAAGTTCCCGCGCAACACCCTTGATTGTGGTAAATAAGGTTAAGTCGCACACGAGCCAAGGAGGCCCACATGCCACGGCCGGAGCCCTTCCTGGCTTCTGTAGCAAGAAGCAACTGAAAGTATTGCTACTTTCCCTGGATGGGATGCTACCGTAGTCCATCGCAGGGTTACCCGCAGCAGTATGTCGCCAGTACCCATTTATACACCTGGGTGGAGGGTGAAGTTTCTTGTCTAAGGAAACAACATGATGGCAGGGACCCTATTGTGGTGCTTTTATTTTGTTTTATTTCCTTTCCTCTGTCTTTTTCTTCAGCACAATGAACTTTAGTTTATTCTTTGGAGAGAGGGTTAAAGTTACCACATCAATAAGTTGCTCGTTCTTTCTAACTTCGACGTACGGCAGATTATGCATGATTTTGTCGTGTTTATCAACTTAAAATACGTGGTGAAAGTTGGCAGCAGCTTAACAATAGATGAGGCGTGTCAGGAAATCGTTTTCTTATCTCTTGCTGAGCACAAAGGAAGCAATAACACTTAAGTATTGCAACAATAAGCTTATCACTGAGGCCCTGTTAGGGTAAATTTCGACAAGCGACATGGCCTTGAAACAGTGACATAAGACAGACGAAATGGCGACAAACGACACAAAGATGGATTGAAACTGCGACAGCGACAAAGACAAGGGCAAATACAATAGTAAAACACCGACAGGGACATGGCTTCCTCCTAAATACGTGAAACGAAGGGTTTTGAAATTCAGACTAGCGACATTCGTAGCCCCCTAAAAGGGCCTCATCACTCAGATTATAGTGATTTACTTTATCTAGAGTTCGTGACCGGCTTGTGTTGAACAAAGAGAGGTCGATAAGCTAATAAGTGAGCGCCTGTTCATCCCAGTGACAATTCTCTTGCCATCCAACGCAAAATGTTTTGTAGCCGAACCAGTAAGTAAAACGATGCAAAGGCCCATGAACATTGTTTTCAAACAAGCGAAAGAGGACATCATACAGAACATCAGTTAGAAAATCAAGTGTAGGAGAAAACTAGCAGTGAAGTTAACTAAGTTAATCGCGAGATATTTCGCTTCTTCCCACCTCCCTTTTCACTCTTTTTGTTGTTTTTCCCTCTCACTTCTCTCGTCCCGTTAAATTCCTAAAGTTCCGGCCGTTGAAAGGCATCCAGCTTACACGGAAGATATATTCGTATTTCGCACGGAGAAATGTAGGTTCTGATCTACTTGATAGTCTCCCAAGTGGTGACATTAACTCTGAACGAACAGATTGAACAGCCGTAAGTTGGAAAGGATTTAGTAATTACATAATTGGAAATCGTAGATTGACTTACGTATAAAAATAACGATGTTTAATATTTCCGTTTCTACAATACATAGTATGTGGATCGACTGACGAATTTGAGAAGTGCCTGCAAATTCTGCCTCGGAGAACATAAAAAATGAACAGCAGAAAGACTACTCACAATAATTTTTTTTTTACAATTGCTTTCATTTGAATGATCCCACTTGAGCACGCAAACTAGAAAGAATTAAAAACGCACTTACCATGAAGCCCAATATGAGGGCGGCAGCAATGACCAGAGACAAGAACATTTTGTCGAGAGTATCCTTTCTCAAATTCGGCTAACGTTGAAGGTGTATAGTTAAACAATACCACAGAGAGCTGGGTCTGTGAATTTTACCTTGAAAACACCAAGATCTACGTTCACAGCTCTAGTGAATCTGGCTCGCTAGAAGTCACGGTAACTGACTATCCGCGATAGCGCAAGTTTCAGTCATATATAGAAGGTGATGATGTGCATGCAGTGTTTGTGCGATATCCAGTGGGCGAGGGTGATACTTTTGGCAGCGTTCCTAGATCATGCCAGATAGAGATATTATACGGCACGTTTTCATTTAAAGCTCATCCCTCCCCTGAATCTCCCCTGTGCTAGAGAATCGTCCTCAAGGATTTAATATAGCGATGCACTGACAATAAAATACTGCGAACGAAAGAGAAGGTATAGTTCTTGAAATGCTCTGTCTTAAAAACTAAAACACCTTGTAAAACTTATTTATTCATTATTATGCCCGGATTATGTGTTCCCCATATCAGTTTTTGTTATCACTCCACATCAACCACCAACTTGACCTTACTTGTATAATCGCCTTTTTACAATCATAGCTGCGTAATGAAGAACGTTCCAGATTGTTCTACCGTGTTCCTTGCCCATTTCGACGTGTTGTCGTCACGATGTTTAAAAACACTGTGCGATCCGGGGGGATCTCTATAGTGGGCTGTACGGGATGGCTCCGCCCGAAAGGGGTACCGTTTTTGTGCTTCTAGTATACGAAAGGCTAGGGACATTTGCTATTTTAGTATATTTAAGGGTCGCTGAAATGCACCTTCAACCGAAAGAGGTAGCAGCTTTGTCTAAGTACAAAAAAAAAATTATTGAAATTTTGGCAAAAATCACAACGCAAAAATATAGAAGGAAACTTTGAGCTTTCAAGCGGCTAAAATGCCGCAAGGATCTGCTGCCTTTGACGTATTTTTGAGGTGTAAAAAAGGAGCGATGTCCGTTTAAGGTATGTGGAAGGAGTACCATTTCGACAAACAAGAGTGTACAAACCGAGTAAGGGTTTAAACATGGCGGGGGAGCCTCCCCGTAAGAAACGTCACCTATTTTTAGTACTACATTGGTTGAAAAAGCTAAAACTGATGCATTGGAGGGAAAGGAAACCCAAATATAATTGTTAAGGTGAAGTTTTGAGTTCAGTTCAAGGGATTGAACGACTAGAGCCTTCGACAGCATCACTACCCCGCCTCTCCCCCCGGATGGAAAGCTAGTGCATCGCAGGGCTACCCCCCCCAAAAAAATTCTCCTTTAGAATTCCCTAACAGATAGCTGGTACCCATTCATATACCTGGGTAGTAAAGTTTTTTGTCTAAGAAAACAAAACGTAGCAATGCAAAGAAAAGTGAGGAGCTCATGTGACTAATTTAGATGTCACGTTGTCCCTCATTTATGAACAACGTGACATGAAACAGTATGCTCCTGCATGAAGCCACTCCATTTTATCATACGCTAGCTAGTACCAAACTCGCGCACAAACATCCTAGATCTTACACTTGTTACGCAGGCTAGTCCACTTAACTGCAAGCGCTGTAAAACATTAAGAGAAAAGGGTCCTTCATTAGCAACGTAGACACGCCGATACAGCTGGGAAAAGGCGCATGAGCAAACAGGAGAAACAATACACACTTCGATTTTAATCATCCATAACCTTAAACCTTGACTAATACATCTCGTCTTTAGCTAAAACTTTGGTATAAAAATTCAGAAAATTGTGATTATTAATAACGGGCAAAAAAGAGGGCCTGATGCGGGAGGAAATTATCAAAACAAGTAGCGAGGGATAACTGCTCTTTGTTCTTGACAGGGTGGGGGAGGGGGTAAGGGTACGGGCCCAAAGAAAAACAAACATTTCTATAGAAAAAAGGACCGAAACGTAGCAAATGCACGGCCCCAGTCAACTCTCATCACGCCAAAGGTGAATCGGGATAAGTATTGCGGGTAGTGGAACGAACCAAAACTTACTGGAAGAAATTCCGGTTGAAATAGCTTATTTTTGAAATTTTTTGTGTTAAATGACGCTTGTTGAAGGATTGTATTATAATATTTCTCTCGAAAATGATTATCATCACGGCTCTGATCAAAAAGCTATAGCTGACAATAAGAAAATTTCAAACAGAGAACTGAGCATAGGCTCATAGGTAAATTAGAAGCTCTCAGTTCACTTAGTTTTTCTTGTGATCAAGACAGCTTTGCCCTTCCCAGCCTGCCCTGCACACTTTGCTCCCGTCACGTGGATCGCACGTGTAATGGCCGTGCATGTTGTCATCATGAGGTACGCAGTACTGCAGACACTCTGGTCCATACCACCACGGTTTGCACTGCATGATTCCATCTTCGGTACAATCGTAGTAGCCTTCTTGGGTTACGTTAGTGCAAGTCATTGAGCAGTTAGCCCCGTATCGACCCAGGAGGCAGTCTCTGCAGTCAGGAGGACGGTATCCGTCTAAGCAGACTTTGTTGCCGTTTTCGTCACAGGTGTAATGGCCTCGCACGTCGTCGTCTTGAGGAACACAGTACACGGTGCAGTTCTCGCCATGCCAGCCGTCATGGCACGTCTTACTTCCGTCATGCGCACAGGCGTAATGGCCGTTATCATCATCGTTGTGACGAATGCAGTGCACGCGACAATCGGTACCAAACCACCACGGAAGGCATTTTTTCTTGCCATCTGCTGGCCTGCATCTGTCGCAAAAGTAAATAAACGAAAATGAGCAGATTATAAGTCTTACCCAACCACGATGACAGAGATAAGTAGTTGGTCTTCGTTAAAAATAAACCCTGTAAAATCCAAGCTGTTGTGTAGACATCTTCCACTCTTTTCACTGATGGCTTACATGGATTCCTGTGGTTTACAGGTTAAAACCTGCTCTTACACCAATCTCTATCTCTCCAGACGAGGCCCGACAATGTTGCAGGTAATTCTGTACTATTTCAGTTTTGCAAAATGTGCTGTTCGTGGGTGGATGGGCATACAACACCGCTTGATTTATCCCGAACTCAACATGTTTTAATCACATTCGCTATGCTGTCCAAGATGGCCGCCAACAACTAAAACCCATAGTGCCTTGCGGTTCACGATTCTCTTACATGAAGTACTTATCGCATGAACGCTAAGTGAGAGCTAACAGTCTCGCTCTCGCTCAACACAAAGCACGATGACTCTTTTTACGGAAACCGAATGTTGAAGCAAGCTCGCGCACGCTCACTTACTTGTAATGTCCCTGCTCTTCGCTATCCTGGGGCACACAGTAGGTAGCGCAGCGAGAACCGAACCAGTTTTTGACGCAGCTCTTACAAGTTGGCCCTTGCCAGTTTCGCAGACATCTCTTGTTCCCCCACTTGTCGCAATAAAAGTGACCATTGAATGGGTCATCCCGCGGGACGCAGTACCTAGTGCAGCTTGTTCCAAACCAACCAGGATTACAGACTTTTCTACCCAACTTGTTACAGGTGTAGTGTCCACTCGAGTCATCTCGCGGGATACACTTGACATTGCAAGCATCACCGTAGAAGTTCTTGTCGCAGAACACCTCTAGATCAAGTGTTATTGTCACACGCTTACCAGCTAGCGTGCGACTGCTTCGATGGTGGCTCGGAGCCCCAGTTTCTACGGAAGGCAGTGTTATATACTTTCTAACGCGCTCCACAAAGTCATTTTTACTAACGGTGTCCTTGTCCCAAACTTCAAGCTGTATCTGGACATTTCCCTGAAGCAAAACAAGCAATGTGACATTTCAACTCTTAAGACTACACTGCTGTCTTGTTGGATTTGGTTGGACTTTTTTTGACTAGGGACGACAATGTAGAGGCAAGCCTTGAATCACCTACCCCTCGATCTTTCTCTTGAAAGCCCAACACGCTAACCACTGCACTACCTCTTCATCTAACTCTATAGACCTAAATCTATGGGATAACTCAATGCACTTACCCGAAAAGAATTGAAAGCAAAGTCGTATCTGATGTTAAACCTGTGATTGTCTTTCTTGCCAACCACACCAGTCTAAGCTCGTCCAATGTTGCAGCTGGAGCTTGACGGCGAGTCCGCCACGCACAGTTTAAAGTAAGCGTCACACGCAGAACAGCCAAATAGGTAATCACAGCATCTACCATCGGCTCTGCGATGCGATGGATTCCTGTAGCTTTTAAGTGTAACGACCACATGGCCCGTGCCTTCGCAGCTTACCTGTTGGGAATAAATAAGCATAGGTTCCATCGTTTGCTCCTTTGGCTTTTCACGCAATCCGTGACCCCACCTCCCGCCAAAAGAAAATAACGATTGCGTGACGAACTAAAGAACATGTGCGTGACATTGTTTTGACATAAGCCTATTTCATGTTTATAGTGGAAACAAAATTAGGCTCTCTTTTCGTTCATTTGTCGGTGGAAAGAAAGCGCGCCACAAGGCTGAAATATTCTCTGGTATTGTCAGATTTCTGCATTCTGGCGTTCGATAGCTATAAATCAAATTTGGCAATACTTCAAGGAAAAAGCTGTAAAAAAAAGACGTAACAAAGTCTTAAGAGTCACTTCTATTGACTAGCAATCAAAAATTAGTGCTTACATTTAGTGCTTATATTACCTATGTCATTACTGTAATTTATTGGTGGATTTGGGCAATAAACAGCAGATTTTGTGCCTTCTTGTGGCTTTTACAGAGCGCAATGCTAACCTGCCAAATCTCTCCTCTTCCCCCTCCCGGAATTAAATAACTCCACCAGCACAATTCCAGCATTTCCGGCTTAAGTGAATAAATGAAAAGTTTGAAATATCTTCAGTGTCTAGAAGGACGCATTCTATTACGTAATGATGGCCACACAACCCACCCTTTCATTCCCAAAAGTGTCCATGTCCCAAAGTCTTTTCCGAACACATGGAAGTGGTACGCCTTCGTGCAACGTCGAGCTGATGTCGAACTTAAAGTGATCTTTTTAGTTCCGCACGGCAGAAGGACAACGGCGTCTGAAATGGGCCTAAATCATCTGAGATATACGGACGTATTTCATTGTCGTAAAAAACGAGAATTTTCTTTGGCGAAATGTCACCTCAAAGTTTCAAAACATGGGAAATTAATTCATTTTTTTTTTCTTTCTTTTTTAATTTTGGGGTGGCGGGGGCCAACTACTCAGTGTCCTTTACACTGCGAAATAAACTCAGCTAGCATTCTCAGGAAAGACAACGGCAGTTCGTTCAGGAATTCGGAGGATAAGATTACCTTCCCTAAACTTACATTTTCAGCTAAATAATTAATCGAACCAAACAGAACAACCTAGGTTAGCTTTTAAAAATATCATCCCTTTAAAAGGCCCCTAAACAGTTCGAAAAAACGGGAAATGCTGGACATTTTGAAGTATTTTGCTCAGCCTCTCGCCGTTAAGTGCTGTACAATAGCTTTTGACTCAAATGTTAGGCTCGAGCATAATGACTTAAGCCGTAAACCAAGATTTTTAAGACTGAGAGTGAAAAAATTACGCAGAATACCCGTTTCTCTTTAAAAACCAGTGTGAGATGGCGCGTGGAAATTCTCACAATAAAGGCTTTGTTTTGGACTTAAGCCATAGCCAAGGCGTGTATAAACAGGGTATAAACTATAAACTCACCATGAAGGACAACAGAACAGCAAAAACGGTGATAAATGACCACATTATTATGCCTTGTGATTCAGGATTAAAACAGGCTGTTGGTCTTTGTACTTGGAACCCTACCAAGGCAACTTCGACTCTTGGAAAGCAAGCCAAAAGCGATTGCACCCCAATATGATCTCCTTGGTACACGATACAAAAGTGCGCACACCTCTCTGAAGTAGCGTACTTATATTCATAGACACATTGCCATAAGGTCATCACCTCCCCTTAAAAAACTGATAAGCTATAGTAGTCAACAGATAAGGAGATTTAGCTTATTTTATCTCAAGTCAACAGAAAGTTTTAAACATGACTGTAGTTTAGTGTTAGCGAAACCTAAATCTATTGGAAAGAAATAAAGCAGTGGTTCGTGGATGATGTACAGATTCTCCATCTCTCCAAGTAAAAATCTTTACACTGACTGTACTGTTCGTTTGTGCCAACTTTTGTAATTTGAGCTGCGTTGCGAGCGAGAAAAAACATCAAGAAGCCTCAAGAAGTTTAAAAGTGTTACCCGAATCAGAAGTGTCTCACAACCCCTTGACCCTCTAGTTGTTTCTATTCAGTTCCCACCCTTCCGATTCGTAAATAAGTTATTTCTCTATAGGGAAAAGCTGTCAATAAAGATTAGAGGTAACAATAGACAATCTGTAGCTGTAGTCATATAACTTGATATCCAATAGATAAGAAGATTTCACAAATTTTATTCTTGCATGCGCATGCGGTGTAGCTAAAATGCTCAGACTAAACAAGCAACACGCAAATTGTTTTCTTTTGCAATCGAAGTCGCACCTTCTGTAACTGAGGAAGTCGAATATCATAAGCCTCATGGTCTCATTTTTTAGGCTCTATCCCTCACCACCTTTTTTGTGACGTTTTGCTCCTTTTGTATTTCGCATTTATGTGTGGTCAAGATGATGATGATGATGATGATGATGATGATGATGATGATGATGAGTAGTCCAGAACTGTGTCGAAATGGAATTTATAAGTTAAACGAGATTCACCTGTAAGTGTAATTTTGACGTTAATTCTATAATCAACTGCCTCGCACCCTTCAACACTGTTCACCCACCCTGTACTTCAGAAGCTAACACTCACTTTTAAGAACTGAACATTCAAGTTTCCAAAGGCACAAGTCTCGTTAACGTGTCTCAATGAATGCCGCTGACATGTATAAACTATTTCGTTGGTCCCCTTTGCTACGCTTTTCAAAAGTCGGCCAAATGAAGTCCAAGTTGTAATCGCTTCCAAAAGATAATAGAGTATTTACAAGAGCATCCCCCCCCCACCCCTGACTATGGGAGTTTCGTCTCCGGGATAAAAGGTAGCAGACGTAACAATAATGAAACTGAGATAAAATTCTTCATTGGGTGTAATAATTTATTTTTCGTTACAGCCACAGAATTGTTAAATATACTTAAATTTCTTATTCTTGAAACGACTTAATTTCGTTTAGTCGCATTACTTCTGATACACACTGAATAACTGAACGCATATATTAAAATCTCGTCATTTCAACAATTCTAAAGCCTAGAACTCTTTGTCACAACTCTCCCAATTTATGTTTGCGTTCAACATTATCACAAATAATTTAACTAAATCTTCATTTAACTAGTTACGTGCAGCTCAGGGAAAATGTTGCTAATTTTTGAGCCAATTTCTTTTCGTCTGTCATATTTTCACGTATATACAAATTTGTCCTGACAAGAAATCTTAATAATTTTAAAAGCCAATTTCTCTTTGTCGATTTTCGCTCTCATCTCTCTTGGACAGTGTAACTATTTACAAATATTTAATTTTCCTTCTTTCAACTTGACATTTAATAATTTTAAATTAAATTAAGCCCAATTCTTTTTGTCCCTTTTCTTGCATTTCGGTTCATGTACAAATAATTTTATACTTAGTAAGCTAATTGCATAATGATTATTGCGAAAAACTCATGTCTCTACAAATGAATATTTTACGGGCGATCAGCCCTCTCACTGAAATAAAATAGATCTGAAGGTGTCTGCTTTAATTTGCTCTTTCTTGAACTAAATTACCTCTAAATATGTTAATTAAGGTACAAATGAAAATTTTTAAAAACAAGTACGTCGGTCGAATCTTTTATGAGCGAATTACTGAGTCAACGAGTCGCAAACAACTTACCATATCGCTCTTGCGGAAACACAGTCGAGTATAGTCTAATGCGTTCCAGTGATAAGAGAGAGAGACAACGACAACGCTCACTATGTTCTTGGAAAGAAATATATTTTTTTTTTATACTCCCAAAATATCGTTGTTTTCGTTTGCAATCGTTTAGTAGTCTACTATATAAATGCAATTAAATCACTCGTCCGTGTTTTCTACGGAGCGATAGCAAACGAGGCTTCGTAGTCTCATTGTTAAATAAACAATGACAGATCTAGCCAATCACGTTCGAGTATTCGCAGTAGATCACGGTAAATGTCCACTTAAGTTATTTATTCTCTGGATAAGGACTGTACTCAGCCACTGTATTAAAATATCTACTATTTGAATAGCGAAGGCCTTAATAATAATAATGACAATTTAGAAGAATTTGACCAACCTTCAGTTTCTCAGGCAGTGAATAAATTTATCGACGGTGGGTGAAAAGTTATGCATACAGTGGATAAACTGGATAATAACCTAAGCAATACCAGAAGGAGAAATACAAAGGGAAATCTCTGATATGAAAATTAAATTAAGTCATTTATCGCTTTTACGATATTACAAATCCTTTTACTAGCTCCAAGTTGCCTAAGGTCTAAACCGAAAATTATACTTGCAAAAAAATTAAAAACAAATAGCCCCACAGCAGAAAAAAACCTTCCTACAGCTTCCCGCACACTTACAAGACTTGAACTCCTAACCAGAACTCCTCACCACCTCAGCCGCACAGAAAGATACTGGTCTGCAGTGGCATTCATTTGGAACTATCAACATTAGGATTTCATTCACAGACTCAAAAGTCAAAATTTAAGGCAGTGAAAGGGTTTTTCTTTGAGTTCGCTTCAGGCAGGGACACACCCCTTACCACACAAACACGTGGACGCACGTGTTTGCTCACAAATCAAACACCACATTCCAGTCACTGTCCAGGGTCAGCTGCTTGGTGCTGGCAGAACGCTTGACGTTCTCTCTTTTGTTAAATAGCGGGTTGTTGTACATTACTAAGTGATCATCTACCTCCCTTGAACCGTCTTCGTCCCTTAAAAAAATAAAAAGTACATCAAACTTCCTTTGTTTTGATTATTGCAAAGGTCATCAGGGATCCGCTACATTATTTTCACTAGATAATGCATCAGTTTCAAAATAATATGGAAACGGAGATGTTGCATGCGGGAAAGGGAGGCCCGAAAAGGTTGCTATGTCAAAAGTAAAACAAAATTATTGAATTTTTGACAATTCAACCGTATCTGCTCGGATGTGTAACTTGTTTTGAACTCAGTAACACGACATTTTACATTTTTAATTAAAATCCAAGATGGAGCTGGTAGCTGAGTAGCAAGTGGTGCTGTTAATCGCCGTAGGCATGCAAAATGGAAATGGAACGCGTTGCGAAGGAATGCTCGGAAGACCACTACACGGACTGAAGTGGCTCACCCGCAACTCGTACTTTTCAGAGCTTTCGGAAACTGGAAAGGAACGGACTGTTGTATTTTTCAACCTGGTTTTATGTCCTTTTGTGTGCTTTGTGTTATTTTGCTTTGCTACAGGCTTCCAAAGTTTCAAGGGTTGAAATGTTTTAAGGCGCAAATTAAAGTTTGCAAAATCTCGTTGGAAAAGGCAAACTGGCGTGTAATATCGCCGCAACGTAACAACATTGCAACAAAGTTTGACAACATGTTAGCAAATAGTTTTCCCATGTAGACTGATTGAAACAAGTTTAGAAGAGGTGAAACGTTATTCAGAAATCCGGGGGATTCAAGGGTTGAGATTTCTTTACACCATCAAGCACTTACCAGGAGATCTCTTGAACTTTCAAGAACATGTCATTCATCTCGTACTGGGACAGAATATCGGCTACCGGGTTCACTTTGCCAATCGGAGCCCTATCCATTGAACTTCCTTTCTCAGATCCTTTCTCACTCTGTTGTCGTTTATAAGGTACCGGCTTCGCTCGGGATCTACAGCTGTACACGTCGTAAGATTTATAGGGTAAATAGTGTAAGGCTAAGAAGAGAACTAAGCGTGGGCTTAGCGGGATGCATGCAGGAAGGGGGATCTAGGTGTGACAGGAGACTAAAACATTTTAAGGGCGAAAACGGATGAAATACCATGGCGAGAAACGGGAGGTGTTTTCTTATTCTAAAGGATGCGGGGTATATGTAAACAACCGAATATCACGACCCCAATTAAATCTCACCGAAACAAAGACCGTGAGGGCTCTGTTCCGCTTATGTTATCCTTATGCTTGCAATTATGTAGTGAAATGTAGTTTGAACTGCAACTGAAAAATTTAATACATGATAGACCATAATGCGCACTAATATAAGGTGTCACAGTTCCTTAATACGCTTATTCATCATGTTTATGCTCGTCTAAATAGTAAAAAACAGTCAAAATTAACAGCTCACCTTAACAAAGCAATCATCGCTCCAGCACAAATGACCAGAAAAAGTACAAAGCCCCCAGTGATCAAACCGAGGCGCGTTTTTGTGAACCATTTTTCTTGACCCTCCCTTTTACTTTGATCCTCAATTGGAAGTACCCCACTCTCAGTCGGAGACTCAGTTGGGTTAATGTACTCTGTGCTTTCGGGTTCGGTGGAAGAAGTTGATGATGGAGAAGACGGAATTCCTGGTGGGTTGGTAGTAACTCCTGAACAGTAAGCAAATAATAAAAAATAAGCACTACAATGGAATACCAGTGTTCAAAGAGTCCCCCTTATGCCATCCCGTTTCACTTTAACACAATAAGTGGAACTCCATCTGTCCATTACACTAATTACATACTGATTGCACCCATTAGTTCGAGATTAGAAACTGAGCTCTGTGTTTTGATTCTCACAATCGAATTTGACAAAGGGAATTCTTGCATGCAAAAAGTTGTTAAAAATCAAAACGCCGTTTATGCGAGTAATGGTTGCCAGTTTATATTCGAGCAACAAAGACGACCTTTTCCTCTGTCATCTGAGCGTATATATCATCAAGATCTCCGGTCAGATCTCAGATATCATTAGGCCCAGTGCTTCGGCGGCGATCATTGGTTAGGAAGGACCATGCTACAATCCACTTTGCCTCGTGATCGGTATATTTTTCACATTTATTTTGAATCAACTAGTCAGTGCGCAGGCGATTAACATTGTAGAAAGTATCTGGTACTTACTGTGAAGACAGTCTTCTCCTTCCCAACCTTCGAGGCACACCTTTTGGCCAGTTTGTGTATGGCAGGTGTAGTGTCCCAGGTTGCTGTCCTGAGGTCTGCAAAATACCGTGCAGTTAGGTCCGTACCAATGTTTGTAACACAACCTGCTTCCATCAGTGGCATCGCAAGTAAAGTGCCCAGAAGAATGATCCCTGGGGATGCACTTTACGGAGCAATTAGTTCCATACCAATGTTGGTGACAAATCTTGGACCCGTCCTTGGGCCGGCAATCATAATGTCCCTTCGAGTTGTTCTTTGGGATACAATGTGTGGAGCAATTGGTTCCGAACCAATCTCGATGACATATCTTGCTACCATCGCCCTGATCGCACTGGTAATGCCCATAAGAGTCATTTGTTGGTGTACAGTACATTGTACAGTTTTGCCCAAACCAGTTTTTGTGACATATCTTACTCCCATCTGCGACACTACAACGATAGTGCCCTTGAGTGTTGTTCGTCGTTTTGCAGTACGTTTTGCACTCAGTTCCAAACCAGTTGTCGAGACAAACTTTGCTACCATTTCTTTTATCGCACGTGTAATGCCCGTGGAAGTCATCGCGTGGAATGCAGAAGAAAGTGCAACGATCTCCGTACCAGCTGCTATGGCACTGTTTGCTACCATCAAGCTTACTACAGTTGTAATGCCCAGACCAATCATCGTCCTGAGGAGTACAATAAGTGCTACAGTTCTCTCCGTACCAGTCCTGGTTGCAAATCCTTTTCCCGGACTGTGAATTACAAGTGTAGTGGCCTGCTTCGTCTTTTCTCGCGGCACAATAGACAGTACAGTTTGGCCCATACCAGTTACGGGAACATAATATGGTTCCATTTATCGTGCACTCGTGTTGACCCAGGGAATCATTTCTGGCCTTGCAGTACACGGTACAGTTTTCGCCAAACCAGTTCGGTAGACACTCTTTGGCTCCAGTGCCATCGTGACAGAAATAGTGTCCCGCAGAATCGTTCCTTGGTGAACAGAAAACATCACATTTACCTCCAAACCATCCCGCCAAGCACTCTCTTTTCCCAGTAGTGCTATTACACGTGTAACCCTTGGACGAGTCATTCTTTGGTGTGCAATCACACGACAGACCATACCAGCCTTGCAAACAAATTTTGTCTCCATTTGGGTCACAACTGTAACCTGCACTGGAATCATTTGCTTGTTTACAGTAAATATTGCACTGGTGTGTACCGTACCAGTTCTGCAAACAGATCTTTTGTCCCAGGGAATCGCATATGTACCCCGCCATGGAGTCATTCCTAGGCAGACAGTGTACTTTACAACTAGACCCATACCATCCTTGCAGACACACCTTTCTCCCTGTACCAGACTCACATGTGTAGTGTCCGTGTGTATCATCGTCATGAGGAACACAGTACACTTTACAGCTCGAACTGTGCCATCCAGCTCGACAAACTCTCTGACCAGTAGCTTTATCGCACGTGTAGTGACCTGCATTGTCGTCATTCCGTGCTACACAATACGTAGTACACCTAGGTCCATAATAATCTTGATTACACTGAACAGAATATTGTATCACCGTTGTAGAGGGATAACCTCCAAGAGATACTTGCCCCAACTTTGCGGGTGACGTCCATGAGGTAGGAGTGACGGCAATTTGCCGTTGATATCTGTCCACAAGGTCATCTGAACTTATGTGATCATCGTCCATAGCTCGGATATACACGACGAACGAACCCTGGGAATGATATCACATTTTTAAAAATCAAGGGTAATCGACATCTAATCCCTTCTCATAATATGAGTGGACAGTCAATCGTAGAAAAAAGTCAATTATTACCGAACATTGTTGAGGAACCATAGGTCACGCTATTCGATAAGCTATCTTAAGTGTTTTGGGCACGCTTAAGGTCGCGTTAGATTAGGCGATTCTGTCACACACAAATTGGAGAGAAAACTTACGTGAACCTTAAAATAATAATGGCTCTCTATTTCTCCTGGATCTCCCCACTGAATTCAGGTTATATTACACCTATCATTTAGTCAGTCAGCCCGACGTTTCCAAAGGAACGACTCCAAGAGGTATCACCCCGGGTTAATGAGCCAGCCCTTCTGGTCTGAAAATGGGGTATTTTTCTACTAGTTTTAAATAGAGTAGCGTTTTTATCATTTTGGATTGAAAAGAAGGAGCTTGGGTATAAAGGGAGACTTAAATTAAGATACTATATGGTCTCATCTAAAATAGGGTCAGGATTTGGATTTCTGTAGGGTGGCACAGATCCCCCCTAATAATACGAGGGGAACATGCATTTGACATGCTGCTGTTAAAGAGATGAAGTGGAACAATCAGTGGGAGAATTCTAAGCGAAAGATAATGCAGGAATTCCCCTACCTTCCAGGAAGAAAATGTCCACACAAGAGGATTTCTTCCGCCACTTGCAAAGACCTCATTTACTTTGAAGACAACGTACTTTGTGTTATCGTAGGTTTTTGTCGTGACAGACTTCACGCAAGCTCCCCCAACAGTTTCTTTTAAGCATATTTCAAAGTAATAGTCACAACTCCTGCATGTTGACTCACAGCAGTTCCCGTTAAGATCTAGATTGGAGGGATTTGAAAAGCTCTTCAAAAGAACAGACAGTTTTCCTCCTGGGCCCGCTGATATGGGTACCTGAAGGGACAGGAAGCAGTGTCAGGCAATTAGACTTCTAGTTTCACTCGCTATGTAGCAGGGGCTAGTGAAAGGTGTGAGAAAGGGACAGAATAATTGCCAAATGGTTAACTGACTCACCGGATGAATGACTGACTGACTGACCGACCGACCGACTGACTGACTGACTGACTGACTGACTGACTGACTGACTGACTAACTGACTGACTGATTGACCGACTGGCTGACTGACTGACTGAGTGACTGACCGACCGACCGACTGGCTGACTGATTGACTGACTGTCTGACTGACTCACTGACCGACAAACCGACCGACCGATCGACTGACCGATCGACCGACCGACCGACTCACTAACTGGCTGGCTGACTGACTGACTGACTGACTGACTGACTGACTGACTGACTGACTGACTGACTGACTGACTGACTGACTGACTGACTGACTGACTCTGTAACTGGCGGGCTGACTGATCGACGGACCGTCCTACTGGCCGACCGACTTACCGACAGATCGATCGACCGACCGATTGACTAAAAGAATGCAAGAATGAAAGAATGAACGAACGAGCAGCCCGTGGAATGAATGACTGGATCCTCGAAAGAAAACGAAGCTAGTGTCCAATTAAGTGGTTCTACGTTAAAATTCCTCCTCGATGCAGTTCAAGTTGCTGATCCATTCCAGTCTGATCTTTTAGAGTGGCTCTCTGTTTTAATGCCAAACCCTTTTCTTGAAACTAAGCCACCAAATACCCACTGGACAATTTCGCGTGTCATTTCTTTCACTTTGTCAGCTAGTCATTTTGTGCAGACCACGCGCACTGCTTTCCTGGACGCATACAACGTAAACAATGAATTGGAAATGCATGGTGGTATTTTAATCTTCAAATCATTTTTTATGAAGAATACCCTAAAATTTGAAAAAACAAACAGGCTGACATCCTTTTCTGAGTGAAAGCCGTAAAAACGCAGTTATACGGTCGTGGTAATCAACATGTTTTGTTTATGTTACGTACACCGTTTCAAGTAGGCGTGTCTAAACTGAATTACACGTTATTCTTTGTTTCTTTATTTTATTCCTCACTTGATATCAAACTCTAAGACTGGGAAGGTTACGAGAAACGTATATACGTAGCCCGAAGTAAGACCTTCACCTTGTTGATATTAAGAGCGTGAGGGACTTCAATTTCGCAAGCTTGTTTCTCTGACTTATTGAACCGGCTCGAGAAGGGGGCGGGTTTGTGCTATCCATTATAAAAAGATAAGATCTATCAGTTTCTCACTCTCGTATACTTTAGCATCACCCAAGGGCATCTCTCCGTACATTCCAGAGGCTGGCTCTTCGAAGCATTCATTCGGTATCATTACTGAATTTACAACCGGCTAGATCTGTCGTTAGTGCTTCTTTGCTTGGCGATTTGTCCGTTACAGATTTGACAAAACGAGGACAGCAAAGTGTAAACTTACTACGCTTGCATGTTAAAATATCAACTTGCCAGCCACTTGAAAGAGATGACTTTTTTCTTAGGTTAGGGGTAGCCCAAACACACCCCGCTTTTAAACCAGGGAATGTTTATTGAGAGGAAAGAAAGAAAAGTAACATTTTTACACCACGCACTTCATTAGAGTTGCGGCATTGATGAACAGAAGGTTGAATAACAAAAATTCCTGCCTGTGCTAGTCCGTTCCTAAGGAAAGGTGCCACTCGTACAAGTATTTTTAAGCGGTTTACTTAACTTTGACAAAAATAATCTGCTTAAATTCCTGACTAATTCGATTAAAACTCTACGATTTTTAGTTAAGAGGTTTTACACAAGTCTATCAAAAGGGTCAAAAGGAAATACGCCAGGATTTTTGCATCTGTGTATATGTAAAAAGATTAAATAAAGCACTACTTATTTCCTGCAAACGAATACTGGACACTTGGAAACCGTTAATTGTAAGCCTTGAAACGTAAACTGGACGAATTCGATCTGATCGGTCATGTTAGCACCGGAAGACTGATTTCTTGATTCACTAGCCTCCATGCAATCCGAAAGAATTCGGCAATTTACACATGCAACTGTATTTGGGACAAGTCTGCTTGCTTTCGAGTTCCATCATCATTTGCACACTGGTCGTGTCGTGGTGACACGATATTTCAAGCGGCTAAAATAATCCGTGGACCTAAGTTTAAAGCGTTTCCCTTAACATTTGAGAACACGAGTTCTGAGAAAACACGGAAATTGCACGCGATTTGCCAGTCTGTGAGCATGCTCTCGTTGTGATTATATTTAATTACCTCACTCGTACAAACAAGGAAATAATGCTTCCCGGGTTGCACGCATACGTATAAACATTTTTGCTGACCGAAGTTTAATACGTTGCTCAGTACTGAAAAGCAGGCAAACAAGAAACATTTTGATTAGAATTTAAATTCCTTAATTAAGGTTTCATGGGCGCAACATGTTTACTCGTTTGCAGAGCCCTCATCTTTTGTAATTGTTGTGCGTTGAATCGCCGTGGAGTTGAATTTCCTTTCTTGCGGGTCAAGCCTCTCGTACCTGTCGCGCGCGTTCTCACTTTCAATTTAAAACAGTCGTGTTATATTCCGTACCTAGTCTTCATCGAGACAAGAGTAATTTTAGCGTCTTATTTTCTGCGTAAATGCAGAAATGCACGATTTGATCAGGCATGAACATTCATAGCAAAAACAGAACTTAATCCTTCCTCAATCTTATTTGCCAATAGTTTTAAAAATGAGAAGATTAAATCTTTGAGTGATTTCTACTTTAAGCGAAAACTTGAAGCTACTCTGTCGGATCAAAACTGCATTCCTTAAATTGTACTTTTGACCTGTTACCTCCCTAGTGTACCAAAATACAGGTTTGCCTCCACTGTTACTGTCACACCACAGCAAACTTCATCCCGTTAAACGGATGTGTAAAAGCTATCTATAACCACATTACCTGGCTAAGGTTCGACCGTAAAGCTCGAATACTGTCTGATGTTTCTTCGTTTTGAACCGATTCCCCCCCCCCCCCACCCCACTCTTAACATCTGTATTTCACTTTTGTGAGAAAAATGGGATACGTCAGTCGATCTGAAACCTGTTTATTTTGCACAAAGGGGGTGGTCGATCCACGGGCCCTCTTGAATGACCCGCAGTTCTATTTTGGTTGATAAATACGGGGTTTTTTCTTTAACTCCTAAAGACAACACACATAGATGGTATAACGTACTGATCATTGCATCTCTCTAATTACCCACACATCTCGATACCATAGGCATATACATTCGTTGCTGGTGGCTGAACAAAATTGAGCTACTTTCATGGTCATAAACCGACAACAAGACAACTGACAACAAGAGAGTTAACCAGTTAGGAAGTAAGTCGATGTTTTACATTTAAAAAAAATAAACATGCACGGAACTCGATTAGCCTACAAGTATCGCATGCATCCCCAAAAGAGCTTGTCAGTTGTAAGCTAGATCGCGATTATAGCTGAATCCCAATAACTCGAGGCGCTAGAAGAAAAATAGAAATGTTCGAGTTAACGAAATATTAGAGTTAGTAAAGCAGAGGAAGACTTCGTTTGACTCGGTTAGCAAGAGGTTCAAGTAAACTGTACCGGAGATATCAAAATTCTACAGCAAAAGTCTCATGTCTATGATGTCATGACGATATTTGTGTGAATTACAGGTTCGGCGAGCGATTAAAATTCACTTTTCTTTATCCTTTTCCTTTTCTACACCTGGTTTGGATGCTAAGTAAATAATTGCATGTCGGTAAGAACGTTTAATTGAGAGCATAGTAGTAGTTTAACAGCGGACCCCAAATCAAACCGGAAATCATAAAAGAAGATAACATATCCGTCTTTACTGGTTTGTTGAAAACCGGAGTTAATTATAGCCGTGAGAATCACATTTTTTTCGTGAGAACAGGTTTCAATGAGATTAACTTAGCAAAACGTCCGTGCTTTGACTTGCCCGGCTCTGGCAACTTAAAGTTAGTTTGTCACTTATTCAAAGTTGGATTAGCAATGACTTGTCCACAAAAGAAAATACTCCAATCTGGAAAAGCAGTTAATAAGAAAAGCTACAAAACCTGCTAAAGCATCCAGTTTTTAGCAGACTATGAAAAGAATGTAACTATTAAATCGATTTCGAATTGCCTAGGTCACAGAACAGGAAACGTTACCAAATACCGGCTAATTACCCCCAGCCCGCACAGAGAGACTGAAAACATATGCTATGTTTTGAAGCTATGTTTTGAAGTGTATCAAAATATATACGACTGTAGAGGGCAGTTAAGGGAATGATTTTCCAAGTTTTCCTTTTCAAAGAAATACAACAAATTGTCATGATGCTCTTTAACTGGAAAAGAGATAGGCGTTCAAGTTGCGCCTAAGTGTAATTTTCAGGCAACAATGTAGTTTCGTTCTGCAAATTTTACAATAAACCAACGCATTATGGATGTTAACTTTACTATAGTACCGTGCCTAGCTATAATGACTATCTAAGACCTGCATATCCATGGCAATGCGCAAGATTTTAACGATGAATGAAATTGTTTCAAGTTCAAAGTCTACAGAGTTGCACGCAGCTTTTGTCCCTTCATCACGAGCATAATTTCTGCTAACTGTAAAATCAATTATCAAGCAAAATTTCCCTTTTCTTAAACACCGCCTACGGAACATACCCTTGCGAACGTACCTGGAAACTGATGAGCAGAGATGAAATCAGTGAAAGAGCAGCAACATCTGTAGAAACGTAGAGAGCCATCGATCCAGTGTTATGCTCTCTGAAATTTTAAAACCTATTGCTAGCTTCTTACAAAAACAGGAAAACGCGCGCACCACTCAAAGCTGAGAGAAAGCTCATTCGAGCTCTCCGGGAATGCCAACAATAACTAGTGACTCTGTGCGCGCACGAGGCTGCCGCTAAAATAACAAACATTGGGTTGTAATTGCGCACGTGATCTAGGTTTAAAGGGCGCCTAAGCGCGAGTTTTCGCAATCCTACCCCACTTCCGTTTCTCACTGACCCCTCTCTTCAGTCCGGCTGATCCAGCGACGCGTTGATCAAATATGTCGTTGTTTTGAAACGGGAATATGTAATTAGTAGATCGATAAATGTATTTCTTTAATCTCTAACGGAAAGTAGTGTGAAAGGCGCTTTGTAGTTACGCTAAAGATTGTTTTGAATGAATAGTGTTCTCCCGCTGGGTAGGAACGGAAAAGATTCGTGCTTTTGCCTTGTCATAAACAGGTGCTGAAGTTAGGAAATATCGCGTAAAGCCATCACGTAAGGTCAATTATTTCAGGCTTATCTCACACATCATGACGTTATCTTTAACCCCCAGGTAGGACGGGGGAGGGGACGGTGCTTCTTGTTAGGTTTTGGCTAGAAGCTCTTTTCGATTCTTTACTTAATTAGGATAGTCAGCTTTTCTTGAACGAAATAAAAATTTCTTTCAGTGGATATTTGGGCTATCGGTTTTTCAAAAATAGGTTAAACAACATACCCATTAAAAACAGGATTTGGTCCAGTCTTTTGCGGGGCGCGTGTCAGATCGTGACTGTATGCGAATTGCGCTTAGAGAGCTAAGACGAAACATTTCTCACTATTTCGCTACTTACAGCGTCGTTAGCTATTATTTGATATCACGCCCCTCTTAAAGATAAATGTTAAGTACCATGATAAACGTCACGAAACTTACTGTCTCATCCGAAAAACGTCTGTGTGAAATGCTGCATCACAGAATTGCATCCTGCAGCGGTAAATCAAGTGTCAATCTTTAAGATAAAATGTCATCGGTCTGTATCGGCTTGTGAAATCGTTTTGAGTACACGGGCGATACGCAGTACTAAGACCTTAGGATGTGATGCGTGAAATTTTTCTCAGAAACTCTGCATAAACTCCCTTATTTATGTTTTATCCTTTGTCAGTTTCCTTGGAGGGTACTTGACCTTACAGGGTCGGTAAAGAAACCATGGTCAGAGGCAAACCATATTGATATCAGCGTGAAAAGGCACTTAACTGTCCCTGAAAAAGCTACCCATTTAAACTTTCAACTGACTTTGGAATAGGCAACAACGTACAATTGTCAAACAAGATGGAAGTCGAGAAAATTACAATTGGCAAACTGTAAACAGATTTCATATGATTCAGGAACGCTTGAAGTCAGTTCGCCAAAAGAAATACTGTCTGAAATAGTCACACTGTAGGCGTCCGATGCTACCCTCTTTTTTCTCCCACTGTTTAAGACGCATTAGGACCATTTAAGCAATGTAATTAGCTGTTGTGTTGCAATAAGGTTGACCCATTTGGAAACATTTCAACGCCATAAAACTGATCTGTACTCTAACTTTGGCTAGTTTCGCAACCTTATCACGCTGTCACTAAAAGATGTTCGACAGAGAAGGTCATCTCTCTGACATTCTTCGCCTAAGCAGATAGACTTATTTTGAAGAGGATTAAAAATGGATTTCCGATAAGTTGACACCGATAAATATAAACAGCTCTCTACTACTTCTATATTTTTTGCAACTTTTTTTATCCTGGAAGTAAAACATAGGTTAAACTGATAAACCTTGATATCGTTAATGAGTTCAGTGTCATTTCATAGAGATCCATAAAAAAAACGAGGCGATTTGCTTTTATTTCCCTTTCGTGATGCGAGTTTATTTTTGCTTTGTGTCAGTGTGCCGTTTGAACTTGTCCTTTACGTCGCCAACTTTTCTAAAAGTTATCATGGTGTACTCTTACAACATATATATCCATTGTTTTGCAAAAATTAACACCGTTACCTTGAACGTGAACCGTTGGGGAACCACATTAAAGAACCGCATTGAGCTTAGACATTTGTCAAACGCTTACAGAAACACATTCGCCGGGTTGGCGAGCTACCAACTGAAATTCATTTATTAAAAGAAAGTACCCCGGCTTTCGATGATAATTCCCCAAACACAATCTTGTCAGATCCTTGTTTTGAGGAATCTGAGACCCCTTTAGTGCGAAGGGCACAGGGCTAAACACGCTTACTGCTCAATAAAACTGAAAATAAACATAAAAGCAAATACGAATAGAAAGGCAGCGAGGGTACGAAAAAATTTTTCTCAGTTTGTTTGCGTTGAAGTGCTTCATGGAAAACCTTTTTGTGCAGACTGAAGTGAACTTAGAAATACGGGAGACGGAAGTAAAATGTGTTGATAACAAAAGTGATTTCCTGGTGCAGCTCTCAAACCGCCCACCCTATCCTGTGACGAGCTTTCAGGTTGTCGCGTTTCAAAACATATAGGGCTCCTGCGTGATGACAAAATAATGGACATAGAGGCTCCGTATTTATTCGATATCCTAGTTCTAACACGGTATTTCAAAATGTGTTTAAGTCATCTCCAGCCTGTGTGGATCATCTAAGCTGCGAAGCCGAATTTGATTGCTCTGGTCCCCACTTCATTTCCCCTTGGCTCACTCTTGATATATCTATTTTAAAAAGGGATTTTCATGTGTTTATATGGAGGTCGCCTCTTTCCAACAGCTATCCAAATATGTCGGCTAAAGTTTGCGTTCGCTTTAATTGCATCCGTCTGCCTCTAGGGTGTAGTATATTATTGATCAATAAATCTGCCATATACATCCTTTTCCGTAGCACTACTAGCTTTGCATTATACGGAAGATTCCAAATGACCCCACACTGGCGTTACCGTAGTTACCTTTACCCCAAGGGCTTAAAAAAAGTTCCCAGATCTGCGCAGGGATCTACATATCACTGGCAATTCTCTTCTGTGTACGTGATGTTATGCCTTTCTGATTTGCAACACGAAAGGACAGGTCACAAATCGCTGCTAGTGGCTACTCTGGAGGTTGACATGAAACTACAAAACTGTCACAACATGTTGAGCTAAATTAGACGCTTTTATGGTTCTACTTGTTCAAGTTTCCGCAACAAAAAGTGCAACTAAATGTAAGAAAGAATGGGAACCTAAAAGCAACCAAAAGCAAGGAAATAGCTGTGCCAAGGTGGTATGGTCCGCACACAAGTATCCGATTTAAGGGTAATTTCATAACCGATTCTCTAAATGGGGTCCTAAATCCTTGTCAAGTTTTTTGAAGCACTTAAGGCTTTGCGTGTAGATACACAACACGAAGGTACTTGAATAGCACACGTGGAAGCAAAAGGTCAGCTCTTATCTGGAGTACATAAATTGTAAGTACCCTTTATCCTCTATATCTTGCGAAAGCAAAGTTTTAATTGAGGACGTTTGCAGTTATTAATTGATTATTACGTGAAATTAAACTAAACAAAAGAGAAAGTGAAAAGGGCGAATTGCAGGAAATCAAATTGAAAGTCAAGCCAGTTTTTCTACAAACAGATTGACCAACTAAAACTAAGCCAGCCAGGAAACAAAAAAAGATTACCAGCGAAAACAAGGGGAGGGGCGTGTTATCAAGGAAACAAGCACTCCTTCCACGTCCTGGTCTATAAGAACAGTATAAGAGTAAGCGCAGCTTGCTTTGCCCAAGCCCTCTTTAAAAACTACACAGAAACAAAATCCAATTTCAGTCTTCTTTATTTGATTCTCACTTCAAGCACCAGGTCAGACCTGGTACACATCGGTGATTCAGCGTCGACGTCGGCCCCAGTTACCCCCGACAGGCCTCCAGCCGCCTCCGCCTCCACCTCCCCCCACGGGTCTCCATCCTCCCCCGCCACCTCCACCTCCTGGACGCCAGCCACCGCCACCACCTCCTCCTCCTCCTCCCGGACGCCAGCCACCGCCACCACCTCCACCCCCACCGTTGCCACCACCACCTCCCCCACCGTTTCCGCCACCTCCGCCTCCACCACCACCACCCCCTCCGCCACTACAATAGCTCCTATCGAAGCTACCCTTAGCAACATTATTCCTGAAGTTGCTCATCATATTTCCTGCAGGACGATAGCGACCCACCACGTAAGTACACCCTCGCGAGGTAGCTTTTCCTATCCCCAGCTCTACACTCTCTTTCCACACCACTTGGGTGAAGTGGCCGGTGCCGTAACCCCATCCGGGACTGTTGAAGTTGTACTTACAGACTTCTTCATACCTGTGGAGAAGATAAACAAAAGAGGAGATCAGTAATATCCACTTTCGACTCCTGAGTTTCGTTTTGACTCACTAATAAAAACCATTCAGAACACAGGCGATTTTTGATACGGTTTCAGCAGCTATTTCACTGACCGCCAGGATTTCACTGTGCTTTTGAAATCCTGTGAAACTGTGGGTTGGGTATTTTTTCCTTCACTTGTTAACACCCCATACACCCGCCGACAGCATCGCCATTAACAGAAAATTCTGTTGCGTATAATTATCGTTCATGAACTTGTACTTTTAATGGTTGTAAGAAAAGAGACCCCAAAATCGTAGACGCATCATGACCTTTACTAAGTTTTCGTTTTTGCGAAGCTACTTTCAGGATCGTACGTTAACGAGATTAAATTACGACCTTGAAAGATCCATCGGATCCCTGGGATCAGGAATCAGATGGATCAGATTGGGATCACTGGCCTGGCAGTACATACCAGAACACCAGTCAGCACTCTTTCGAGCGAGGGATGAGACATCGAACTGTGCATCTGGATCAGGGATCAAATTTTAATTTGTAGCGCTTTTGAGATCAGTTTGTTCTTTTGTATTTGTTTGTTTGTTTGTCTGTTTGTTTGTTTGTTTTGTAACACTTACCACATCTCAACAGCAGCCTTGGCGGATAAGTCTCGCCCGCACGACATGGCGAGATTTTCGCCCTGACCCGGCCTCTCACTGGAGCTGGAGTGCTGTAGACTGCCCATGCGTGCCAACCGCTGGGCGTAGGCTGCTGCTTGCTGGTTCATACTAGAATCCAGCCTCATGTCCGGTGCATCGTGGATTCTGCGATACTTGTTGTGTGTGGCCAAGCCATCTTCTTCAAAGGATCCTAATTAAAAAGATGTTTATATCTTGGTAAGTCATTTCGCTACAAATTTCCTTCTAAAAGTCAGTCGAAATTCTGATGATCCTTCCAAAAATTGTCTGATTCGAGATCAGAGTGAGGTCAAGGACCACATATCAGATCAGAATGCCCCTCTCCATTTGGTATTTCTTCAATTACGTCAGTTTTCAGGGAATTTTTTTTAGAAGGATACGAGATCGTACTGAAAAGCCCGCGAGACGCAAGTAATGGAGACCTTATGCACCAGGATGGCCGGAACAGCGACTTCTGGTCGCGCGAGGACTAGGTCGAGCACGCAAGCTACGACGTTGCCGTCCTGCGTGTAAACACCATAGGATGTTACCGTCCTCTTTCCCTCAGTCGTCCTGTTGCGTAAGGCCTCTAATAAGAGCGGAAAACTGGACCATAGACTTTCAGATGTTCTCGCAGACAGGTCGTACTCTACTCATCTGCCTGTTTTTGCAGTATATTTACTGTTACCAAATTACTTGGTGCTACTTCTCTAGGAGCTCCACCATTAAAGCTAGCCCATCTATACATATTATGGATGCCAGAAACGGTTAATGATTCCTGAGACAATTTCTCAGGATTAGATTATTATTTTTTTACGGCATCTCAAACTTAGACATTGCGATTTTAAAGTTTAAGTTTGCCATTTTGGATTTAGGTCCAGCAGAGACTTGATTTTGCTATGCACTTCGTGGCACGAAGAATACTCAAAGAAACTGGCTATTACTTTAAAAAATGACGTTAGCTGCTGTGCTGTTAAGGGCCAAAGTATAAAAGAAAATAAAAAAAGACTCAAAGTTTTTCTCCCAGTATACGTGAAGTTTATCTCACCGTGAACTTTGTGGACTCCTCCTAAAAGAAAAAGATGAATTTATATTGTCAGGAGCGAAAATTTGTTTATCGAAATTTAAATGGATCAGAGTACGTCAAGATATTGCCTATTCAGTCCTTTATTGTTAGCTTAGTACATAAAGTGAAAACAAAACTCCCTTTTCATGCATAAGAACGGGGGGAGAAATCTAGGAAGTGACGAGGGTGTTTCCCACGCCGGCTAGCCAACAACGCCATAAATTCAAGGTTCCGCGGTATTTCTATCCATTCGTTATTAACAGGATGTACTCCAAGCTTGTGTGTATCACACTCTACTTTTTTGCTATTGCTTTAGATAGTTTCAAACTCTACTTTCCAGTTGGGTAAGACTGTTTTTTGATTCACAAACAAGATGCCGAAGTTTTTATCTTTTTTAAAATTGATAGCTACCCTCCTAATAATTAGCAATGTTTAGGTCTTACCACAGATGCACACTACCCCCAGCAACAGAAGGGGGAGGTTAGAAGACATCGCGAGCAAACGATACAATAATTTACTGCCCTCACTGAGTCAAGATTTCCTAACACGTATGTTAAACCTCATGACCTTTCGTTATTCATATAGTGAGAGGTGGATTCATTCATAAAGAAATATTTGCAGTTTGCACAGGTGAAATAAAAGGTGTTAAAACAAAAAAGATCACGGCAACGAAATTGCAATATGGATACTTACACTCGGATTATAGAAATTCGGTGAAGACTTTAATTTCACCGTTAGGCTTAAATGAATTTTTTCCTCTAACAAAAGAAAAGTACCTCGTAAATGAATGGCGACAGTTAAATTTTTTTTCTATCGACTCAAAGTTTGAACCGCATGGCATAACTTTTGCTTTCACTTTAGGAGTGATATCAATAGTAAGTTCGTTTGACAGAAATGTCACTCAGAAAGACATTGGCCTTCTGCAATGAAATGAAAAACTAACGTTATTTTCATCGCTGCCCGTATGGGGAAAATTGAGTCTGTCAGAAGCAAAGATTTAACTTTACTGTTATTTACTTTCTTGTTTTCACAGCCAAAATGAGTTCTCTTCAGCTGTTCAGGTGAACAGGGAACTAGACCACGTGATTTGCTATACGGTTTGATGAGCTTGCGCATGACAGAGGGCAAGATTAACTCAATACACATTGATTCAGTTAGCACTTTGGGTGAACTTGTGGTATAAGATAGTTTAGAATTCATATCTTTGATCAAATGACATTTATTTAGCCTTTTGTCGGAACACCATATCAAAGTCACGCTAAACAAAAGGCTCTATGGGAAATTGCGTGACTCCAGCTGTGAACTGGCCGACTCACGAAAATTAGAATTTTAAAACATTTTGCCTTCTCTCCGCTCTTTGAGAGAAGGAATCATTCTGTTACCTTCAGATTATAAGATAAAATCTTTAACCTTTACGTAAACATGTAAATCATAACGGTCAACGAGGATTTTCTTGCGTAAAATGGCAATTTTGTGCAGCCGACTCTCGACATTTTATAAGGCTTTTTTGTCCTTTTTCGAGACAGGGAAAGGAATCTGGGCCTAGATTCGTACAACGCATGCTCGTAGTAACGCGTTACCGCCAAATTCGAAAAGAATAATAAATTTCCTTCATTTTGATGTATAATTCATGAGGGTGCGGCAGAGTTAGGGTGCGTAAAATGGGACTTGAAGTCAACGCTTTTGTTCTGTTTTTGTTGCTGACCCACGCACTCGGCGTGAATGCCGCAGGAGATGAATTTGAGGGATTCGAGGACGCAGAATGTCAAAGTGGAGATGTACCTTCGTTCATCAATAAACAAGTAAGTGTCCATTCGAGATCCAGTCTGAATGAAATAATAATGTCGTTTCTATAAATCCGTCCATCATCCGTCGGCTGAGACATTTGTTCTATTCGTATGACTGGCTAATTTTCGTCGCATGGCCTCCATTCGTCAAACTTTTCACTGTACCCAGTGAAATGAATTTCAACTCTTTTTCTCGCTTTGTCAAGCTCCGTTATCTCCACTGCATAAAGATTCCTATCCACAGTTTTCATTTTCTTGTTATTCTTCGGCTTAGTAGCTGTAATTCCATCGATAAACCTCTTCGGAGTCTTACGCTCCCGCTTCGCCTTCCCGTCCGCCATTTTGAAAACATCAAAACATGTTACGCTTGCGAAATCCCTCGCGAGTTAATTACACTGCGCGTGTCAGGTGCGCTATCTGGAGGGCTGGGATCGATTTTAGCAAATGTTCAACTTTGTATAGAATAAGTTGATATGCGAAAAACATATAGAATGGGATAGAATGGTCATAACTGAAATACTTTATCACAGGAATGTACAACTAAAAAAACAAAACATACTTTTAGTTTTCGTTGTGCTTTCGGTAAGGCTACCAGTTAGAATTTAATTTCAATAGATCTTAAAAAGTGAGATCGCAAAGACTATCCCATTTGTCTTACCAGAAACTCATAAGGAGTTGTTCAAGTCCTTATGAGTTTCTGGTCTAACACACACTGTAACTTTGCGGAATACGAACAGTCAAATACATTATGTCCACAGATAGTCCGGTCAAGAGCTCGAGTGGATTTACCATTTCAACTAACTCTCAATAATTTGTTCAAATTTTGTTTTATTTTGCTTTTTGTTTCTTTGTTGTTTTCTTTTGTTTTGGTTTTTAATTAGTTTCCACCGGCATTTTTTCTTTCTCTCTGAGGTTTCTTAGTGCCTCATGTACTCATGAGATCAAAATCTCCGACGTCAAGTTCTGCCTCAAATGAGGCCAAGTTTACACTAGAGCAAAAGTCACCGGATTCGTGATGAATCCCGGTGATTTTTGGCACCGGATTCGTTTTCGCGTTTACACACAAAGGGACGAATCCAGTGCCAAAAATCATCGGTTTCATCACGGCTATCTGAATACTTTGAATACGATGAAAAAAGCGGATACTTTGAATCCGAATACTTTCTAATCCGGAATCTTTTCTTGTGTAAACGGGTTTTCAGTAAATCCGAAGACTTTCCACGGCTTTTACGGTCTTCGTGTCTTGATATCGTACATTTTATTAGCAAGGTTTTCCCGATGTAAGAACTAATAGTACCACAGAAGCTGATTTGGACTATATTTAGTATGTTGGTTGACAAACTGGATCGCTGACTGGGTGATGAATGTCATTTTGTTGTTGTTTCTTAATCTTACTCCGACCTTTTGTTTTTGTTTTCAATGGAAGCTGATATGAGCAAAAGAAATTTTTCTCTACTTGACCTAATTCACACTTTTAGTCAAAATTTGAACAATATTTACCACATTTAAGTCTACGATCGCTCTGTGAAGCAAGCACCTATCTTTGGGTTCGTAGTGTAGTGTAAACTATTAGGAATCATAGGAATCCGAGTACTCTCTAATATAAACCAGAATACGAACACGCAAGATGTGATGAGTCCGGAGACATTTACGAATCCGGATACTTTTGCTCTAGTGTAAACTAAGCCTTATTCAACAGTTGAGTCTTCCAACGACCCCAAAAATCTGAGATTCAAATGAAATCACTTGTTGAGCAGTTCTTTTCTAAGGTGCTGCATGTTTATTTATTTATTTATTTATTTAGTTAGTTAGTTAGTTATTTTTTTGTTGGTTTAAATTTTAGGACAGATAACTATAAGATTTTTTTACCTTTTTGAACAGTCAGACACTTTTTAAACTGAACATGACTGAAAGGAGCAAACCATACTTCCAGTGTGACAGATTAGCGTGACCCACAATAGTACTATATTCTTTCTGCGGTCATTGTTATTGGGTTAAGAGATGGGGAGTAACACTCCGGCTTCATCACCCTCTTACTACGCTCTGCTGAGTGAACATCTGAAAATGGCCCAGGACCCGACTACCTCTCCAAACCTTACAAAAAATCCTCCCCCTCCCCCAAAAAACATTACCAGTTCTTGAGAAAACAACGATATTCCCAGGGAGAAGGAGGCTCTGCCAACTTTAAAACCTCATGCATCCCTACCATTTACAATGATACACTATAGCACCTCGCCAGGTCAAGTCAATTGGCAGTGAAAGGATTAAAAAACAAACTAGCTAAAAATAGACAACGAGCGCAAAAAAACAAAAGAGAAACAAAACGTGCGACCAGCAAGGAAGGGAACTGCGCGAATCAACCTAATTGGCTTGGCTTGGTACCTGCTTTTCCTTATGCAGACTTTACATAGTCTCAACACAGAATTTCCTCTTTATGCAGTCTTTTAGAGTCACAGATTTTCCTTTCAGATTCGCATTAAACATTGATTTGGTTTGATTTGGTTTGCAGTCTCCTATTTTCCCAACTTGGAGAGTAAGGAGAGGGAGGGCATTTTGAAGTTGGCATCCATACAAATGCTAATTCGCGCCGACAGCTTAGCACAGGAACACTGTTAAAGGAGATGGAACAAAGTTAACGGTTAATCCTCTAAAAATAGACAGATCTGCTTTAGCCCCTGTTCACACAGTCTGGTGTTATTGTAGAGAATAAAGTTAAGCACTTTGTACTAAAATGCTCTCGTGTATGACTTAAAGCAGTAAAAGACGATCTATTTCATCTGAACAAGTGAGACATTAAAATGACATAATTTATGAACGATTGTAGGAAGTTTTGTTTTCTCTGCACGAGCAATGAGTAAACCTTTTGCTTTCTTTACTTGATATCGAAGATATTGTTGCCAATCCAAACAAACGGGGGAAGTGTTGGCTTACAGCAATAATTTGTTTTACAGAGATGGTATTCCCCACATCGTAATCAATAGTGTTGGACCTTTCTTTCCATTAACAACTTAACTGCTCTTTATATCTACGTTCTGCCGAATGGCAGAAAACCAACTTTTCTGCAACTGCAATAAAGAAATGGGGATAAAAGAAAGTGGATCACGCCTCTTACACCTGGTTAGAGGTCGCGTATTGTTCACCATACACATTTGTATATTTTGAAGAACAAATTCGAAGCCTTGACTTGGCTTGAACTTCCTACTCTGGGACCCAAAGTCGCCCAAAGTCGCCTAAAGTCGCCCAAAGTCGCTCTAAGTCGCCTTAAATCCCTTGTATATAGTTTATATATTAATAGTAAACTATGTAAAACTTAATGTAGTTTATTTTCAGTCTGCTTGCCAAGGCTGTTGCCTAACCAGAGCCCTATACAATAAAATGCCCAAGGAATCATCCTGGTACCCCTAAGTTTCTTGTTGTGACACTTACTAACTCACAGGTTTCACTTAATGCCTTACTTTTTGGCCTGTGACCAATTCGGCAACAACCTTGCTTGCTAGCTGTTGTTAAGGTCATTGTTGCATGTTTATGTACTACTAATGTCTTTAGTGTGCGGGTCCATACCAACATCACAAGAGGTCATTAGAAATTCCAAGGGGGGTGGGGCCAGTGGAGGCTCTTGAAAGCCACCAAACTAGAATTTCCAGAAGGGTGGGGTGGAATAGGGGGTTGGTGGAGCATTCAAACTAAAACATTTTCATGGGGATAGTATGGATATTTTCTGTAACAATGCATTATGGTGTACCATGATGATTCCCACGTACATGTATACCACAACTGTACTTAGGTTCACCTTGGCATTTCCATTAAGTCACTGAAGGTTACCTAAAATTGCCTAAAGTCGCTCAAAATCGCCCAAAGTCGCCTAAAGTCGCCCAAAATCGCCTTAAATCGCCCAAAATCGCCCGTAAGTTTGGACAAAATAAGCTAAAATCGCCTAAAGTCGCCTTAAGTCGCCCAAAGTTACGGCGACTTTGGGTCCCAGAGTAGGCCTTAGTAAAGCCGTCATTTCCTGGGTTTGTTTTAAATTTTGATCAGTATTATTATGAAAATAAGCAAAAAACAAAGAAGATGAAAGTTTTTCCCTTTCATCAGAAAATCTCTGTTCTTCGGACATTATAGGCGTGTTTAAATTAGTTGAAAAAGAAGACATCTTAGTGCGATATCCATATCACTATCTTTACTTGACAAACCACTGCCAAAACCTTCTGGGTTTTTAGTAAGCTCAGGTTCAGGAGCGATGTGGTTTCTTAAGCCACTTGCTCGTAGTTTCCGCATATGCTTCCCCACACTATTCTTCGTCTCCACTTGTACACTTAACATATTTTTATTATTTACACTTTTCTCACCAACCCTGGTTCGCGCCAAAAAGCCCTTGCATGTAAAGACTTCTTTTTGTTTCCTGTTCCTGAGCCACATTAAAGACCAAATATTAAGTGCGCCAGAGTCACAAGGATTGTTTTGTAATCGGCTTAGTTCCAAACACTACAAAAATGTCGTAAGCGTCCCAACGGAACCAAACAAACTAAATGAATGACACAATCGGTACCATACTTAGACAAAAATTGCAACGCAAAGTAAATTTGAAACAGCCATAATATGAGCTCTCCACTGCATTCGTTTTCCTCTAAATTTTCCGATCCGTCAAAACGTCCCCGTGGAACGAGATTCAACGAGATATTAGCAGGAATCGGCAACACTGTTGCTCTTCCTTTACGAAAGCTGTGCAACAATAAACTGGTAAACTCACATAAGTTGTCAAAGGCAGAATGCAGAAGCTGAAGACAAAGGAGAAGCGATAATGAAGCATTCGAAAAAACAGGTAAAGAAAACCCAACCAACCTCAGAGGAAAACAACAATAGAAAATGTTCAAGGAATTAAGTTACAGTTCACAAAGTTTGACTCGCGATCGCTCCGATATTCAACAATTATTAAAAACAACCTTCACTAAACCGCTAATAATAAAAAACATGACGTTAAAATTGAAGGATACTGACAAGTTAAGACCTGAATACCAAACATTATACACTAAGAGAAGGAACAACATAATCAATAGCCACAAGCAAATGGGTTTTCCAAGGGACCGGCATTAAAGCGCTACAGCTCTCCATCAACCGAGGTGTAACTCATGAAAACAGGAAGATTTTTATTTTATTTTATTTCACTAATCTTTTTTATTCCTCGCATGTAAAACCGACCACCCATTATTAACTTGCCAGACTTAAAAGGAGGCTTGCTATTTCTCCCGCATGACCTTCCAGGTTCCCTGAATTCACAACAATTTCTTCATTAGGATAGACTTGAAAAAAAGCCAATTCTGGCACCTGCCATGCCATTTCCTGACCGGGTCTCCGACGACCCTAACCCATTAGAATAAAACTTCTCAGGATGTACACATAGAACATTTGATCGATTAAAATTGCAACTTTTGCAAGAATAAATTTACAGCTTACGTTACCGTAGCTTATTGTTTTGCCAACCAAGAAAACAACACAGAGCCAAAAGGGAAAACAAAATTCAAAATGACTAAGGGTTAAGGTGGGAGACCCGGTCAGGAAACAGCACTCCTCTCTCCCGTAAACGGAAAGTATACACGTGACACTCGCAGATCAACGAAATGCCCGTGCGGATTGCTGTACCCAACCAAGTAAATTTGAAGAAAAGGGAAACACTTTAATTTCTAATAAAACCCAACGAACCTAACATGAGTAAAGTAAAAAGAACAATAACAAAAGTGCGAAGCCCATCAGTTATCACACATTCTCAACATTGAAAATACAATGACGGAAGCGGAGCCAAAAAACAACAGGGAATTCCAGCCTACTCGCTAAGTTAAACAGTTGCAAAGCGAGTAAAACAAATAAACACTTGAAGCCAATCATGAACTTACCGTGTTCTCAACAACTAAATTTTCTGACAAAGGCATGAAGCCAAACAGAAAACCAAACGCGTTCTCAACAAATAAACACTCTGCCGAGGGCCCGAAGCCAATCAGAAACTCAACGCCTTGTCAACAACTAAACTTTCTGACAAGGGCCCGAAGCCAATCAGAAATCCAAACGCGTTCTCAACAAATAAACTATCTGACAAGGGCCCGAAGCCAATCTAAAATCCAAACGCGTTCTCAACAAATAAACACTTTGACAAGGGGGGCCCGAAGCCAACCAGAAAAACAAACGCGTTCTTCACAAACAAGGCACACTGACAAGGGCTCGAAACCAATCGGATACTTATCCTAAACAATGCAAATAAAACCCAGTGAAAATAATAATAATTCCACCAACGGTTCTGAAAACGGCACAAAGACCAAAAAGAACTAGAATGTATGACGAAATTCAGCCCCAAAACCGGTGCATGTTGCACTGTATCAAAAACAGTCTTTGAATACTAAAACACCAAGAGGGACAATGAACTTTGCCACATGTGTTAAAACCTCGAGCTAAACCTTGGCAAAGGAACCGTGGCTACCGAGCGTACAGAAGAAATGAACTAACCTAGACGAGGGAAGGTATACCAAAACACCGAATCCCGTAAGTCTAGAGGAAGCTGAAAACACTACAGCGCGAGCAGCAAATCCGAAATGTACATTGATCCGTTAGCACCGTTGATAAAAACCCGTAGTGCCCGGAACACGTTGAATTTAAAATACAAAGCAAAGAACGAAACAAAACAAAACGTATGAAAGCTTAGAAATAAGCCCTACCTCAAAACGCAAAACCCAACATATCGCTGCCGCACAATGAAACTAAAAGCTGACAGCAAATGGACGCGGCAAACAAGAAGCGTTCTAAACTGAAAAACGAATGAAACTGCAAACACAGACCTGAAGGGCTACTTGTAGAAATACCAGGAGCCAGAAGAAAAAGGACGCTGATCTCTTTGGCAAGCTGAGTCTACGAAGCTTTTGCTTGATCGCGAAGGCAGGATACAAAATTTATTGGAAAATGCAAACGGGCGATCTGTGGTTCGGTGCGATTAAGACGAGGGATTCAGCGACATTTGAACTGTCGTCGTGGTGTTTACCGTCGAAAGACCTCAAAATGTGCTATCGACGCCAGGGAGCGGCTAATATATTACCGCCAAACCAATAGAAGAGAGCCAAGGGGATAACGAACCCATTTTCAAGGACTTCTGACCTGCATGCATAATATATTACTATTCAAATGACTTTTAATAGCGAGTTAATTGATGAGTGTATGCCAGCTCAATTCTAACAATTATATCCATTCGAGCCCCTTAACACATTGGGCTATCATATAAAACTCAAAGATAAATTGAAATAGTTCCTTCACTGAAGCAATGGCAAAGGTAAATAATTTCTGGTTATTTCAATATTTGATGAGAAAAACCGAAGCCTGTGTTAAATGTCGTAGAAAAACATTTCGTCCTTTTTATCCGGTGACTGTCGGTCAAAAAAAAACATTGTTTAGTAACTTTACCCGGGTTCTAAACAAAATGTTGTCAATCAAAACACATGTTTTACATACACACAAGAATAAGACAAAGGAACAATCATTCAAGATGTCATCAACAAGCTGAATTTAGCAACACGTTCAGCGACTCACGTTTATTGTTTAGCGACTCAAGATTAGCAAGACGAAATCTTCCTCTTAGAAACTAAAAGAGTTACTGACATCTTACAACTTGGACTGCTGCAATGACAATCAAGATGCTTATAGCTTGCATACCTGCTCTAATTCTACTTATCTCGGTGAGTTGGGACAATTCTTATCGTTTCTAAACCATGTCAGGTTGAATTCGAAAACCCAAGATTCTCATTTGGATGTCATGAGCTTCTGTCACAAATTTGGAAAATAAAGCTAGAAGCAACTCCAGATGTTTAACCATGCATTTGGAGTTGCAAGCATTGCAGACTCAGTTCAACTATAAGTAGGGTTGCTTTCTGCGTCAGTGTAATAACTAATCCATGTCGACTAGGACTTTAGTGCGAGAGGCTTATTTGCGGTAGTACATAACTGAATGCAGATTTTTGTGCATAAAAACTTGATGTCAACTTGACACTAGAAGAGTATCCGGCGATTAATCTAGTCGTCTTCAGGGTAGTTAGATAGTAGGTAGCGCTTTAGAGGATAACAAATTGACGTTTTAAGATCGAACCCTAGATACCATTATTGTTTCTTTCACATACTAAACCATTCTGAGTCAAGTGCAAGTAGTCGTGTCGTTACATTTCAGGTTTCTTTACACTAATTCAGTAAGCGAAAAAATTCTATAGGTTCCCTTAAAAATACTGTTATAGTACAATTACAAGGTCTCCCACTGTTTAGGTCACCGCTGTGGGTAAACATGTATTGCGTTGTTATTGTAAAAGGGCAACTAAGTGGTAATAAAAAAAATAAATGAATAAAAATAAATTTAAATTCGCGTAAATCACCCCAGTCTGAAGAAATAAAAAAATGTCGTTACGTAATAAAAAAAAGCACTTGAGGTGAAACGTTTGGAAAGTTTCCTTGGATTAACTACCTGATAAACTTCTTTATTCTATTATTTCCCTGATTTATTGTCACAGTTTTGGTACGACCTTCAATTTCCTGTAACTTGTTTATCTAAAATGACATCAGATGCGCATGCGCTACTTTTAGTACTCTCCTCTATTAACAAATGTGCATATGAGTGAAAATAATGAGGCATTATGGTGCATCGTGTAGTTCTGAGGAAGATTCCCTTTTACACTTTCTTTCAGGACTTTTGCAGCGGCTGGGGCATTATATCTATCAAACTGGTTGACTATAAAAATCCGAGCAGTACAGTGTTCAACGGCGAATGCTGTGACACACCGTCCTGGTGCAGCCTTAATTCTTGTGAGAATTATTTTAAATTCTGTGTGACGTCACTTGGTTCTTTGGACCCGTGTAACCTGGGTTCCAGTACAACGAGAGTGCTGGGCGATGACGACTTCACGTTTCCTGCAGTTGGACAGAGTCTGGGCACCAATCTGTTAAATCCGCTGACTTACAATTTTTCGTACTGGCAGGTAAAATATAAAAATAACATGAATCAGTTGCAGGGGCGGTAGTGTCTATTATTATCATCATCATCATCATCATCATCATCATCATCATCATTATTTTTATTATTATTATTTTCACTTTGATAAGAAACGTGTCTTCATAAGACGTACTGTTTGGTTCAAATGAACGAGGCCATTCACTTAACCGAAATCTCTTCTTTTTTCCTGTTAAAACCGATCAGGATTGTTTATCGAAAGTAGTTAATATTTGTTTCTTCTGGATGAGAACGGTTCGCTTTACTTAATCTCTTTTGAATAATTCGATGACCAAGAAATCATCGTACATCGTTGGTTGTCCAATCTTGTTTTTCTTTCTAGCCCTTCCGACTTTCAAGTCTATATTCGTGCGCTTGACACCGAACGGGTTGCACGGTTGTGATTGCTCTGAAGTCAGTCGTTAGAAAAATACTATAATAATAGATTCATGGAGATACTTGGAATGAAATGTCTTCAAAATCAGTAGTTACATGTACACACAATGAAGGCATTCATGATGATCCTAAAGTAAAACATATCTCATTAGGGTTACTAACCTAAATTTAGGTTACTAACCTTAGGTTACTAGATTTAGGTTACTTGACCGATTTGTTTTTTCCAGGGAAGCACTGTTGTAGTAGAGGTATGGGATGATGATGGTGCTCAGATTGTTGGTAAACTCCACGATTTCGTTGACAAGTATACTCTAACGCTTAATAAATTACAGTATGCTTATCCTGACCTGCAGTCGTCTATTGAGCAAAAGGAGAAGCTCTGTGGCAAAACGTCATGCATGACCGTGACGGTCACGTTATATTGTGGTCCGGACTATCTGGTGCCAGACTGCCTGACGTATTGTGTGTCACGTAATGATAGTCTTGGTCATTATCATTGTAACTATACTGCTGGACGCAAAGTTTGTCACGAAGGATGGTACGATCCTCTTACAGACTGTGTAAAGAAAAGGAAGTTTTGCACTGTGAGAAATGATTCCATGGGACATTACAATTGCGATCCTATCAGTGGAGAGAAGTTGTGTTTAGATGGGTGGACTGGGGAGAATTGTACCCAAGGTACTCACCACTTGATTACTTAATATATTATTATTACTGCATTGTAAATGTAAATGTAATTTGTTTACCCACGAAACACTTAGGAGCCTGGAAGCTCTTTAAGCTTGTTGTTGCGCTCCAGATCTAATTGGAATTTGGAAGTGTTGGTTTTTTGAGGAGAGGGGAAAGCCGGAGTATCCGGAGAAAAACCTCTCGGAGCAAGGACGAGAACCAACAACAAACTCGTACTCAACCCACATATGACACCGGGACCGGGAGTCGAACCCGGACCACATTGGTGGGAGGCGAGCGCTCTCACCACTGCCCCATTCCAGCTCCCCCTATTCATTCATTCATTCATTCATTCATTCATTCATTCATTCATTCATTCATTCGTTCGTTCGTTCGTTCGTTCGTTCGTTTGTTCGTTCGTTCGTGCGTTCGTTTGTTCGTTCGTTCGTTCGTTTGTTCGTTCGTTTGTTCATTCATTCATTTGTTCATTCATTCATTCTATCCTCCGCAGAGGCCTCCTACAGTCGCGCCTTGACTGCACGCTTGGGAAAAAACGCGTGGCGCGCGGCCCGCGCTCCCGTTTTCTGTCTCCAGCACTCCTGCTCCCGTATTTTTCTTTCACCGGTGTTTACTAACAGGAGCCTCTGCGGAGGAGAGAGATTTATTCATTCATTTATTCATAATTTATTATTAATTCATTCTTTTTTTTTTGTTCTTTCTTTCGTTCTGTAGCTCCCTTTCTCGTTCTGTCGTTGTTTCTTCGTTTTTGCTTTGGTTGACTGACTGACCCACTGACTAACTGACTGACTGGCACGACATTTGCATCCGTTGATATTATGTATCATTGTAATTCTCTATTCGAGATCCATAAGGCTTTTCTACTTAGTGTTTTGGAAGGAACGAGAGTCTATCAACTGAAAAAGCTCTCTTTATTCCAATAAAAGGGATTTTTAGACTCTTCTAGTTATTATTAATGATTAAGTTTTTACTTTGCAGTTTGTTCCCTTTCACCTTGTCACCCAGACAACTTCAAGTCGACATCAAACCATATTCCCGGAAGTTCTTCATCGTCAAAATCTGAGCTATTGTCAACGACAGTAACACTAACTCCCACAACACCTGCATACCTATCGAGCAGCGAATTTGCTATTTTACAGTCGACAGCGTTTTACTTCATGACGTCCTCTTCTGGTAGCTCGATTTTTAGGATATCATCGGTAACAGAACTCCAAAGTATACTTCACACTTCATTACATTTCTCGACTGTTCCGCGCAATTATCAAACTCCATCGCTCCCATCACTAGTATCAGCACAAACATCATTATCATCATTATCGTCGTCGTCGTCGTCGTCATCATCATTAGCAATAGTCTCATCGTCATCTTCGTCAGCGACGTCATCACTATCACCATCGTCCACCTCGCCTCGCTTTGAAAGAACTACGCATGTTACTCTACCATTTCTTACTTCACCTGTGACAAGTACTGCTGATAGCTCCTCGGTGGTACCCAGTCCAACTCCTGTTCACCAAACAGATGGGATAGAAATTGAGTTGAAACCCTATCAAAATGTGAGTAGGTCGTTTAGTTCTCTTATTGATTGGTACTTGGTACAGGCAGTGGTTGATCAACTGTTGTGATGAATGATTACGTTAAACGATTAAAATTTTTTGTACCCTTTGACAAGTTAAGCCATTACGATTGGAATGCCGGTTCGACCCTAAGATAGTTCGATAGTTTCCTAAGATAGTTTCACTGGCGGGTACAGAATTGCGCAGAAGTAGGGATCTTGGAGCAACACAGGGGACAAAGTGACAATGTTTCGAAATAGAAATAAAGTGAACAAAACGTGGCGGCGCCAGATCCACCTTCTTTCCCGTATTTTTGCCCAAAACCAATGCAACTGCAACATGCTGTCTCTTGCAGTTGCAGTGGAACAGCATCGTATAAGTCGGACGATATAGCTAGGAAAAGAGCTTGGAAAGTTATGACTATGCAGTAATCACCAAAGAGGTGAAGAGAACGTCCTACGTTTACAATATATGAGAATCAGAGAATCATAACACAGTCAACTCCTGCCTTGTAGACACCTCGCTACTACGAACACTCCGTTATTAAGGACCGGAAGCTGAAGTCCCGAAGAATACGAATCCTGCTATTACGGTCTCTCCCTATTACGGACACTAAATCTTGGTCCCGATGGTGTTTGATATAGGGGGAGTTGACTGTCCATATAAATCGATAGCTTTCAAAAGTTCTCCTGGGGAATAAATACTGTGATGTTTTCTTTTACAGTGGACAACAGGAAAAGACGAACAAGTTCGAAGAGAGCTAGTCAGCAAAATCAATGAATTTTGTGCGAAGAGTCCTCTGTCGTGCCTTCTATCGTCCAATACGACTCTTAACAGGTAAGTAACTAAAGTCATTATTGATAAAGTTGACTTCAGTTCGCACCATCAGCGGATCAATAGGGACCTGCAGATGGCGGGAGCGCTCACTGACTGCAATTCATCCGTCCCACAACTCCATGGGCACCACGATAACAGGCAAAGAGGGACACCTGACGACGAGGCGACGAGGCAGGCGGGAGTACGAGCATGAGTCTGAGTGCGAGTGCGACTTTCAAACCTGGAGCGCATGCGTCAGCTTATAATAACTCACACGAAAAAACTCGGCACCAATAGCCTCTTGAGCGAAGGCCTCAAGAACGTGGCTTACTTGAAATTCGAAAGACATAGTCGCGGTCAATCTCATACTCGTTCTCCGACCTCTTTAAAGGATCCTAATATCCAAACGCCAAACGCCAAACGCCAACTGCCAAACGCCTATTAAAACCTTTATCAGCGTGTTGTGGGCATATGAATCAGGCCAATAAAACAAATGATTTTTCCCGACCGTAAAAGGTATACGTACCAGGACGTTTTCTCCAAAAAGAATTACCGTATTTTCTCAATTAATCCCCAACCCCGGCGTTTATTTCAAACTTGGCGTGGTGGACCCAGCGTTTCTTTGAATCAGCAGTTTATTTGGGCCCGCCATTTTTTGAGAAAGGGTAATTATTCGTTCTTCTTGGCAGCCGTGTATCCTGCCCTTAAATCTTAAGTTTATTATACCACAAATAAACGTCCTCTTTTATACCCGGCGTTTATTCGGGGCCCGGCGTTTAATCGAGAAAATACGGTACCTTTATATTCTCTTATTTCTTAACAATTTCGAGCGGAGAGTAGGGCGAAAGAAGAACAAGCACGTGGGTAACGCTGAGAAGGAAGAGCGAAGCCTTTTCCTCTTTCCCATTCCTGCGCACGCACCCGTTTCTCGATTTCTCTCATCTTTTCTTTCGTTAGTTGACTTAATTTTTAAAATACACGTTTTGTGACATGTCCTTTGTTATCCCAAGAACGGTTTTCAACACGTCGCATGTCATCACGAAGAACACAAACAGCTCAAACGGGAAAGTCTGGGTCAGAGTAAAAGTAAAGCTTCCAGAGACTGTGCCACTCCTTCCTGGATCAGGTAAGTTGTGCATTACGCTTAGAGCTTATGCACAACCTCACACTATTTCCGCCCAGATATGTTATCTCTAATACACTAGTTCAGACCGGCCGAGAAAAGGTATTGCCTATGACACCAATATATAGCTGATGTAAATTACTTCAGGGAGAATCCCCAGGTTTATTAAATTTTGAGTGAAGTCGCTAGTCGACTGCGGCAAATGACTGCTTCCTCTGACATTTCTGACTCATAGGATACCTGCCATCAGTCGTGCTCAAAAGAATAGTGTTGGAGAACAAAGTACCTCTAGAGAAGAACCTTGGAGCTGAGATTGTGACCGTAAGAGAAGTTGCTTGGGACCAACGCACGCTACCCCCGATAAATGCATCTGTCAGCCTGACTACGATGATGACGTTCACAGACCCACCAACCACCCTTCAGGATTATTACTCCAGCTTTCTACCCTATCTGTTGGTGGCCCTGTGCCTGATAGCTGCTTTTATCGTTGGTTTTGCCTTTTACAGGTAACAGATAACAGTTTCATTAAGATTGTTTCAAAAAGGGTCTAATCAAGCGGTTAACACTCAGGCTGACACGTGAGAGAATATTTCCCCACATCCGACACGTGTTGCAATTGTTAATTAACAATAACTGTGAGAATTCTCGCGCGCTGATCGGCTCTTGGTTGAGAGTGTAGACCATAAAAACTGACGTCATATTCAACGCAACGCAACGAAACGTTGCAATGTTCTTCCTTTATTAGTGGAGTCCAAAGAGCTGCCAAGATTCATTTTGGACATCTGGGAGATATTTCAGACGAAGAAATGACCATAGTCTACACTATTGTGCACCATAAAAATGACGCCATAAAATGTTGCAGCTCGTTGTTCCAGTTTAGTTTTGAACATTAATTTTTATGACGTCACTTTTATGGTGCATAATAGTGTAGACCATGAAAAATAGAGTCGATTTGTTAAAATCATAAGTAATCTGAACGGCAAAACTCTGAAAATATCTCCGTTTTTTTCTTTAAGGAGAAGCAAGTTGCGTGAGGCAAGAATCCTGCCAGAACCCGAATCCAATAAATCAGAGGAGGAATTAATAACATTGCCGTCACGAAAATCGTCAACAAACACGAGACCCCGTTCAGCTCCAGACGACACCAATAGAACGGTGAGCCTCAATATCTGAGGGCACTAAATGGAGGGGGGGGGGGAGTGGTAGGAAAAAAGGGCAATCAATCACGTTATATTTTGACACTAAGCAACGTTTCGTACAACTTTGTCTCACACAAAATTGCTACTCAATTCACAAGTTGCACAAAGAAAACCACCCATTCCGCGGGGTCCAAATGTTTTCTCCACGAAGGCGCAAGAAAACCCTACGTAGTCTAGACAGCCTAGCTAGGGACGGAGTCAAAAATTCTGAATCGAGGCCATCACCTTCTGCAGATCGGTCAGAACCTATAACCACTGAGCTTCTGGGAGACTCCTTGCGATCTAGGTAATTTTTACTTGGTTCACGTTACATACGTTCTACAACACTGCTAGGGTCAGTGATGTCATAAGTGTCTAGCATAGTTTGGTGATAAAGGGAAATATGGCAAATGTTAAACTCGGTAGTGTAATAAGCAAACTATATTCAGTTTGAACTATCTTTCTTGCACAGGGTAATCATCAAAGTGATTTAAAACCGTCCAAGAACAATCCTGATGGCAGTCACAGAAACAAGTACATGTACCGTTTTCGGTCTGAATCCCGTCTTCGAGAATTGACTGAGTCTGATTCAGAGTCAAGTGGAGATGAAGAGACGGACGACCGCATTTTTCTGACGAAATCGCGTCTCCGAGAAATGACCGAGATATCAACGTGACGTATCATGAGGGCTACCGGTTAAGGAAAGTTTTCGTGCACCAAGGGCAATTTCTGATCGGACACTGAGGGTCGGAAACTGTTCGGTAGTCCTACGAGGATTTGCGATTGGAATACGGTGCTTTTTTCCAGCCCCAGAAAGCAATTTCTCTGACCGTGACATTTAGAAAAAGCCGGCATTCTTCGTAGGTAATGCCGCAGGCGAAATAATAAAATAAAAACTCCACATTTCAGAAAGGCTCTGAAGCAGAGAAAATAATACGAGACCTGTAGAATGATCACTTCGCTCGCGGTTCTTTCTTTCGCGTCACCTTTGACGAAAACAATACATAAAGGATTTGAACGATCTGGAACAAGAACGAGACACAACGAAACCGAGAACGAGAACGAGAAAATAATGTTAACAAAATTATTAAGAAAAGTGTTATTATACAATGTATTAGAAACTAGATTTCATGGAACAATTCTTAACTAATTTCGTGACATTGACGTTGTACATGTGACATTGTACGATACCTGAGCCCAAAAGCACGTATTTAGTTGGGTTTGCTGTGGTACTTGTCTAGCGACTTCCTAAAATGTCACTTTGCAGCTTGCACTGTAAGCATCTATCAAGGCTACAATGAAAGTCACTTTCCTGTATCTCCTATGAAGCTCTTACAACGCAACGGGAAGAAGTGCTGCGTAACTAACTTTCCATGCAGCTGATTGAGGAAAAACACGCAGGACAACTACCGTGTGGCACTAAATTTTTGCGGGAGTTTAATTTTGCGGATTGGCGATTTTTCGTGTTTTGCGGAACTAATTTTTGCGATTGGAAGAGAGAGACTGGTTTTTCTTGCTGGGAATTAATTATGCGATTTTCTGGAAGTCGCGTTCAAATGGAACTGATAACATTTTCGTTTTCATTTGAGTACAAGCAATCGCAATACAGATAAAACAACATGGGAAAGTAAGACAGATTAATCGATGTACTCGATCTACAACGGATCGAAAATAACTAGGGTGCCACTTGACGTATTATCCACCGAGTTGTCTATGACATTTTCTCCTACAAACCAGTACTTTTGTAGATAATTTCTACAGTGGAGCAAATTTTTGCGGAAAAAAATTTGCGGTAATTTTATTTTGTAGGAACTTATTTTTGCGGATCGCGAAAAAACACGCAAAAATTTGGTGCCACACGGTAGTCAGGGTCGTAACGAGGTATGTGGGATCAGTGATCAAAGGGGTGCGATTAGGGATCAGAAGGGTGGGATCTGGGATCACATCCCTGGGATCAGGGATCACAGACCGTGGGATCCCTGATCACAGACCGTGGGATCGGGGTCAGCAGTTTTTTAGGGATCAGAGATCACGCTGTACCATATTTGTGGGATCAGGGACGAAAATTGGTCACGCCGTTGGAATCAAGGATCAGAAATTTGGGTACAAAAATGGGATCAGCGATGAAAAAATATACCTCGGTACCACCTTGAACTAGTAGTTGTGAATGCCCTGTGTGGCGATGAGTATTTTCGTGAGCTGTGAACTCTCATATCATTGCCAGCAAAATGTGAAAAGACTGTTTTCGTCCTTATTCACTGTGACCTGCTTAGTAAACAACTGAGAGCCCTGATTTTCCAGTCACTACATTTACAAAATGTTAATTTATAAACTTTCGGTTTTAATTTTCGTGAACTGTGATTATGAAGCTGCTACCCACAATAATAATACCTGAATAGTTGCAAAGTAGACTCCAAATGAAATTGCAGTTTTATTTTCAATCACGTAAGATATGCACCCCTTCTCTCCCTTTCACAGTGCTCTTTTTAATTATCTTACTAAGTGGTTCAGGTGTGAATAACATTTTTACTGTTCAAGTCCCAAAGCAGCACTCTGAAATAAAAAACGCTTTTATAGTTATGGCTTTTATGGGCCTCCTACAGGTGATGTATGTCCTGTAACTACATTTATTAACGCTGTCCATTCCTTGGTGAATTACGAATGGAACTTGTAAATCCTGAAACCAATGGCCTCTGCAAGTTCTTCACTTTCTCCACAAAAAATTGTCTGATCACAGTTTACGTTTCTCGTTGCTATGCTCTTTACCTTGCACTCAATCTTTCCCATCATCAGACTTTCTTGTTGACTTTTCATATTCCTTTGCCTTGGAAAAGAGGTCTTGCACAAGAGAATGTAGGTCTGGTAGCTACAGAGGAGAGAAAACGCATGCCAGTTAGTTGTCTAATCATCACAATGTACACAAGTACTCCACCCCTGTAGGCCCATATTGACCACACCTTAAGTCTGTGTCCATTCTAGCTGACTGAGTGAGACAGGAGGCTCACCAGTGTCACACTTAAGTCTGGTCTGAAATAGTCAACTAAAAGTTACCACACCTCTCGTACTCCACTGATCCCACCCAACAACTAATCACTATAACGTTGTACAAATACACGTTACAAAGACACTTTAATCTGCTTCAAAGATTAAATACTTTTAGGTAACGTTTTGGATAAAAAATAACTAGTTTTAGCAATGTCTTAAAAATTAGGTGAAATCTAGAGAAATGGATGGAAAATGACTAAGTGCAATTGAAATGCAAAGGAGTGTGGTTTGTTTACCGGTAGGTCAGGTTACTAAACCCTTTGATCTGAAATCAGCATTCTCTAAGCTTTAAGGTTACTCCAGACCTTCCCGGGTGTCCTCCAGGAAAAAATTCGTATGCACATCATTTTAAAGGAAAACATGGCAAACTATATATTGCTGGAAAGGTTAATGAATGTCGATTTCGGAAAAACACACGAATTGTCGGTTTCTTCAATTTCACAAAAGAAAATAGCAAACGACCGCGAAAATGACCATGTGTCATCAGTTCAATCAAATTAATATGGTATCAAATCCAAGCACACTGGCAACATAACTGCACAGTGTTAATCACAAAGGATTAATCATCAAAAGCATGTGAGCATTTTTCGATATTCTGACTGGCCATTTTTCAATTAATCTGTCAAGTTCAAACTGCAAAGAATATGCAATGCACACTGTGTTGAAGATCGCCAGGGGTGAAATGTTATAAATTTCAAAAATCCCCCAACACACTTTGGTTTCACAACATCTAAGGAATATTCAGGCCAAATTTCACACAGAAATCCGCCGAATTTTGATCCCCTATTAATTCATTTATATGATTGAATGACGCATGGTAATTTTTGGAGTCATTTTTGCAATTTTCTTCTGTGGAATTAAAAAAAAAGACAATTCATATTTTTCCAATATCTACATTAATTTTTATTTACCTTTCCAACGATATATAGTTTGCCATGTTTTCCTTTTAGATGGTGCGCATACATCCAGAGGACATGGGAGGACACCCGCAAAGGTCCGGAGTAACCTTAAAATGACACCAAGAACATCTTGCTGGGGGTGGGAGGAGGGGGTGCAACCAACTTGCCAAAACTAGTAAGGGGGCAGACTCATACTCAGTCGCTATTTATGAGTCTGGAGGAAAGGGAGAGAAGATTGGATTCTATTGAGGTGCGCATGGTGCCATGTCACCACGTGCACCTCAATAGAATCCAATCATCTCCCCCTTTCCTCCAGACTCATAAATAGCGACTGGGTACAAGTCTGGTAAGGGGGTTAGTTTCTAAAGAAACTGTGGTGCTGCATCAGTGGGGAAAAAAACAAAAATTTGGATTTATCAACTGGGTTGATAAGGAAAATTGGCCATTGTAGACTGAGAAATGGAAAGCTGACGTTTTGAGCGCTAGCCCTTTGTCAGAGCAAATCAACGAATTGTGGGTTGTGCAAGGTCTATACAATGTAGAATGGTGGAGCTACACTATTGGTTGAAACATGGCAATGAAAAAAACAAGAATGGCTATTATTAGTTGAAAGAAAGTCATTTGTTGATACCACGGGGATTAAGAGTGCTGATTTGAAAGATGGATTTGTGCTCAACTTTTTGGGCTTTCCATGTCGCCCTGATGTGGGGAAAGGCTGCAGACTGTTATGTGTTGGCTAGAATGATCAGGGAGATTGAAATGTGTTGTTCCAGAAAATATCCATACTCCCCAACGCAGGTTTTTTTGGTTTGAAACCCCCACCCCTCCGGAAATTCCAGTTTAGGCTCATACATTCCTTTAAAAATTTTGGCCTTTAAGACCCTCCTCCCCCTCGGAATTTCCAATAACCCTCTGTGGTGGGGGTATGGATATTTTCTGGAAGCACACAATGTCAAATGACTGCTTTAGATGCATCCTTGTCATTTCTTTCAATGTCTCGCAAGTGTTCCCGGTAACGATTGCCTAGTCTCCTCCATGTTTCCCCAATGCATATCTTTGGAAAAACCAGGTTTGGACACTAGAATAACCGCATGAAACTCGATGACACTGTAACCCCAATCCATTTATACATGTCATGTACATCTGCATTCATGGAGAGAGACAAAGTGAGACAATAGGATACCAACAACCCTCAGGCTCAGGAAGGCTGAATTGCTAGCCACTTGATCATCACACCTTGATACCCACGCCTAGTACTAAGCCTTTACTCAATGCAGTGCTTTCAATAAGCACCAAAGGAAGACGAAAATCGTCAACTACTTCGCTCAGAGAAGTTTGCAACTTTTTTCCTAAATTACCATCAAATGTCATTCATGCCAAGAACTGTTCGTGATTGGAATAGCCTCCCAGACTCCATGGTTCTGGCACCTAGCCCGGAAGCCTTTAAGGACCGGCTGTGGTGCCATTTTGCCAACAGCCACTGACCATACCTTAAGTTTTTAATTTTTAAGCACCTGCACAGTTCTTGGTTTTTTTTTTTTATAAATAACACCCGCACTGACACTCATGAGAATCTTCGCTAAGAAGGAGGTGGGTTATCCGAGGAAGAAGAAGAAGAAGAAGATTCTTTCAAACCCCTCGACTTGTTGATACAGTCGGTTACTCTACTCAAACCAGCTGCTTACTTCAGATTTTATTGAACTCCCTGCACAATGGGACTAGAAAAGACTGGGAGAAACAGGCTGTGAATGGTAGTGACACTTCAAAGTGGTATGGACGGATAGCAATTTATTGCAGTGTCCTTTATACAAATACTTGGTAGATGACGCTTACAACAGTGCTTGCATGGTGCAATAATTCACGTGCATGTATGCAGGTATGACATTGTATGCAAAAAGGCAATCTCTTTGAATGGCCACCCTTATAAGTTACCATTTCCCTATAATAAGGAACCTGTCTACAATCATTTTTTGACCATCTCTTGTAAGCAAATTTCACAATTTACAGATTCCAAGGGTGTATAGCTTTAGGAGAACTATCTACAACTTGAGTTAGCAAACCATTCCCACATCCCAACCGCGGGTTACCTGGAGTGGAATTTTCGCAACCTTACCTCATATGTCTGTGCTAAATATACACCAAAGACATTGCCTGCTACAAGACCAACCTGTGTTTAGAGTACAAATTAAAAAAATATGTATCATAAGAAAAGAACACTTGTCTCAAATACAAAGCAATTCTTGTGCTCTCTGTCTTTTATACCTGTAAATATGTTACAAAGTACGAAATATTGAGTTTTTTTAATTTTTCAAGAAAGTCAATCATTCTTTAGCCAGTCCAAACAGAATAAAGTGTATTGCAATAATAGTTTGCTCCCTTGATATGCATTCTCTCTTACCATCCACCCCCCCCCCCCCGAAAGAGACAGAAAACATTGAGCCGAGCTTTGACAGCACCTGTGAAAAATATGCTCTTTCTCCCCTTACATTCTGTTTCATGTGAACAAAAATATAAATCTGACCAAGGTTTTTTCATTGGTTATTCCACTCAACAATCTTTTTGAGAACCAATGAAAAACACGCCAAGTCACCTTCACGGAATTTCTCCACAAGTTGCTCAGATGTCCGTTAAGTAGGCATACTGTTTCAGTCCCTGAAAAACTTGTTTTCTAAGGTTAAGTTAGGCTCGATTTCCACCGCTCTCTCGAGCCTAAGGTTAAGTCTTTGGGACCCTTAAGATTTAGAGAACTAATCAGGGCTTGAACAATGGATGAAACCGATGATCGGAAAATCAATCGATCAATCGATGACAATCGATGCCTTGTTAGTTATTTGGCATCGATTGGCATTGGCCAATCGATAATCACACAAAAGTGGTCGCAACTCATCGATTGTCATCGACTGGCGTTAAAAAAATCTCGGTATCCCAGGTTCCAGCATGTACGTATACGCACTCACAGTACGCAGGAATGTTTGAGATGATTTGAATTTGTTCACCGGATTGTTTGTATACAGTTGCATGGTTCCAAAAATCAACAACAGAAACACACTTTGAAACAGTGTTTTGAACAAACACAAGTCAACAACACACCTTTTCGCTTAGCCGTCCCTTTCGTTGTCCTTTATACTGTTGATATCTGGTTGATATGTATTTTCAGGAATTTTATATTTCCACTATTTCCTATTTTTCCCCAGCCGTCTCTTAGTCTGGCAATGGAGAGACGACTAGGGACGAGTCAGCTCGTCAGCTCTGAATGGTGGGTGATGTAATTATACTGAATTGTAATAAAATAAACCAGAATAAACGTGAATAGGCTTCGGCAATCATTTTATTACTCTATTCGTCCAAATTATGTAGAGCACGAAGGGCAATACTATCATATGGCGGAATTTCTGTTATTACAGGAAGGAAAAGGGTACCGTCCTGCCACTTCATGCCTTGCACGTTGGATGGAATTGGCGAGAAACGATTTTTATCAAAAAATTGAAAAGCTAATCGACCCTCAACGTGTTGAAACCGGTACCTACCTGAAAGATATCGTTGCATTGTGGCTTCCATCAGAAGGATTACAAGTTCTTTAAAATCGAACTTTCCGGTTTTCGAATGGAGATCAGATTAAAAAAAATTAGAAAAGGTAACCATTTGCTTCAGGGGATTGAACTTTGAGAAAAAAACTTCTCTCGGGTGGGAAGTGGTACCTACTCACACCTTTAATTGGTGCCAAGTTCGTTCCATCATAAGAGTAGTGGGAAAAGTGAGTGGTTCGCAGCCGAAATGACCGATATACGTTGACCTGACCAAAATTTTCAAGGAATTACCAAGGCTACAGGAAATGGACAAAGAGAGAAAGAAGAGAGAGGAGTCACACCAAAAGGAAGAAAATGAAAAAATGAAAAAAGGAAACCCGGAAGATCTGACTATTCGGTTGTTGCGAGAGATTTTGGACGAAATGGGTGAGCCGTATAGTGAAAGTTGGAAAAAAAGAGTCCTGATCGAGAAAGTTGCGAGGGAAAAAGCCAACAACACAACATGTACAGCCTCTGTCCAAAACACAGTTACCACCGGCCACGGGAGAACTACAGGCAACAGTTCGGACTCAGATTCTGCTGACTCTTTCACTGCAAAAGCGAGAGCCAACTCTACGTCTACTTCTTTGTCCTTTCGTCGTGTCCAACGTGTTGCACGACCAACACAAATTCTCTATTATTTTGATGAAAAGAAAGAAAGGTTGATCCACCTGTTTTTGCTTGTACTGTTCATAATTGACCTGCTCAGGGCGTACATGGCAAACGTCCTTTACGTTTTTGTTACTGATTTATGCACTGATTTTAATTCAGGTAACTCTGGTTTTTGAAGAAATAATTTGTTTGTTTTCCTCGTTTCTTGCGTTATTGATGATGCTGTTGACTTGTTCTATGTTTGCGCAAGTAAATGTACGTTCCTTTTGTGGTGACCAGTATCCAATAGACACGTTTTGTGCTGCCTATGGCTAGTGTAACTAATGAGCGAGCCTTCTGGCCGCCAGACCATTTTGGGGAGCTTCTTTTTCAAGGCGTTTTTAAAAAACTGCCATTTTTATGTTACAGTTCAATATACAGTTTGAAAGGCAAATCATAACTAATGTAAGTGTTTTAGGATGATTTTTAATTTTTTTAATATGACACCAGCATTGCATTGGATGGTATTCAATTTTAAAGCACTGACCTTTAATCTTCTTTGATCCCAGTTTCATCATAATTCATCAATTTGATGGCCAATTGAGAATTGCTATTGTTATAAAATTGTATGCCCATGTTCTCCATGATGTATCAATCACCATTGTGAAAGAAATAAAGTTTCATCGCAGTTTATCATTAAAATGCATAAAGAGACCGTGTTTTTGGAAATCTTGACTGAAAATATAACGCATCAAAAATGAAAACCAATCGATGACAATCGATGTCAATTAACTGATCGATTGGCATTGATAATCGATAAAAATTGATAATCGATGAAATCGATAATCACAAAAAACCTGAGCATCGATTGTTCATCGATTATCGATATCAATCGATTAATTGGCATCGATTGTCATCGATTGATCGATTGATTTTCCGATCATCGGTTTCATCGATTGTTCAAGCCCTGAACTAATAATTATAGTACATAAACCAGGCGAATTAACTATTATTCAAAGTTTTGTCTGCAAACAAATCCAGTGTACCTACCACAAGAGAAGCGAGTTGAGAAGTAGTTGGCATAGTATTCAATACGAAGGAGAAGCCTAAAGTCCGTTCCGTCAAGTCAGGTTTCAGTTTTCAGGGCAGAAATTGGAAAACTATGGCTCAAACCATCACAAGATTATTGTCACCGTGTTTGCTATGGGGGACTAAACCCGACCGAGACGTTGTAATGCGCCCGCCATTCACAAAACCAGCGGGTATTTTCAATATGGCGGCCAACATGACAAGAAGTTGGTGCGTTGTACGGTTTTCAAAAACTATGATTTCATTGCCTCTTGTGAGGCAAACGCTTCTCGGAGGAACAAGCAGTATGAGCACGGAAGGTAAGGGATTGTATTAATTGTATCGCAACCTGCAGTAAGAAACCAGGAAAGCATTACCCACAATTTGATGACCAGAATTCGGCCGATAAACTTAAGCTGTAAAAGTCTTATTTAATAATTATTTTGGCTAAACTACAGAAGACAGGACCACTTTTAGTCAGGTAACAAATGATCCGGCTCGTTTGCTCTGAGCCATTCTTTAGTTCCGGAGACTACTACTTAAGTTTACTTCACTTAAGCATAAATTAAACCGAGATGAGATGAGAAAGATGTTAACGTTTTAGTTCGGTCAAGTAATAAGTACGGCCGTTTATTTTGTTTGTTACGAGCATGCGATCGGAACTTGAGTCCCCAGTTGACAGGAGAACATTTACCGGTTTTTCCGTGTGACAATATGCAAGCAACCTGCGTAATGCTCTAGGATAGGATATCATATTACATAATAAACGACCCAATACACTACACGTCTTCCAGCTAGCTCTGCAACTCACCCGGGGCGGGGGGGAGGCACTCAAGGGAAGTTTTGGTGAGGGTGTGCTGCCAAGGCCTTCAAACCCTGACCCTGTTTAAGACAAAATCTGTTCATTTTGATACCCTGTTTAAGAACAAAAAGCCCTTTTTTGTGACCAGAAATAAATTATTTCAGAGAGTATTTTTTAAATAAATGACATCAAAGAATAAGATAATTTTTTTTTAAATTGTTGGTACCATACATACCCCCCCCCCCCCCCTCCAGGCAACTCACCAGTGTTTTCTTGATTTTCCATACCAGTGACAAACTTACAGTTACTACTTGTAACAGTTGCGGGACATGTTTCATTGACATTGTAAAGGGAACATGTGTTTTAAATCCCTCTTGGGTATTAAGATGAGTTTGTTTAAATTTCTTATATTTCAGCTGCAGCAAACCATGTGACTTTTGAGCGGCCAACAAAAAAGAAAGAATTTAGAAGAGTGAAGGCTGAAATCTACAAGAAAAACAGGCAGGATTCAAAGTTGGAAAGATTAGCCAGAAAGGGAGCATGTTAGTACATGTATCATTTACTAACGAGCAAAATTTCATCCCAATAAAATATATACTTCAATTATCCCCCTCCCCCCCTTACCAGGGGGATGGAGGTACTCCTCTGCATAAGCCATATAGGTGTGGTCTTAAAAGGGGTATGAATTTGGATTTTGTGGTATGAAATAGGAAAAGATTCTTGCTGTTTTGGTCTAAAGAGGAAAAGCCTAAATTGCTTTTAGGGGCTACATGTATATTTTAGTCTGAAATGGGGTTAATGTTTTGAGCTATGGGCCACACCCTTTTAAACTGCCAAGGAATCCAAATCAGGTTTTGGAGCAGGTTTCATCTCAGCCTAGTGTTTTGGTTGTCATCTTATGGTTTATGTCTAAAATGATCATAAATTAATTTAATAACTTCTACATGGTTTTGAATTCAACAGTAAGTATACCTTTGGAAACAGTGAGGAAGGAATGGATGGCAAAGTATGAATTCTCAACTACAACAAAACTAGCCAGACACTACGGTATCTTTGAGAACATGTTCCAAGGGAATGAGTTCATACCATCAGTTAGGATGTTAGTAACATTTGGACAAACAGATCAGGTGCACTATGGGAACTTTTTGACACCATCCCAGGTATGTCTCTACCAGTTAAATGTTATTCTTTTCAATAATACTGCATCAAAAGAAAACTGATTCCAGTGTTAGAACTTAGACATGCCGATCTACATGTATCTGTTCCTTGTAAGGTCAACTTAATCAATTATATGGCATTGTCCTTAATGATTTTATTGTGTCCTTTGGCAGGACATTTGAGAGATTTTGAGTTTCTTCACAGCAAATAACTGGTGAATCATTTTATTAACTCAGAGACTTACAGTGTTTACAAATCAACTCTTTACTTGACATTGATAAGTTAGGCTCAGGTTGTCAAAACATCATTATTTTGTTGTTCCCAATACAGTCCCTGCTGGGACTTCTGTCCACCAATGACCATACTAGACCAACTGATCCTGGGTACAAATAAATCAGACAAATAAAATGATTATGCTTAATTTGAATCAACAATTAAATTGTGGTTAATAAATCTATCATGATACCATTAATTTTGTATTAATGTTACTACAGGCATCTCAAAAACCAACTGTTAATTATGACTGCTCAGAGGACAGCTACTGGACACTAATATTAGCTAATCCAGGTACGGAAGTGTCAAACTGAGTGTAATATTTTAGAATTATTAAATTATCAGTGTCCGTTATTGAATTTCTAGCTTTCTGGTTGGTTAGCTGTACAAAGGTTGTCAGCGAATAATCCTGATTCAGGCAACTTGTAAGGAAATTGGATACTATGTTAAGTGCGGTGCCAGCATTCAAATGTTTTCGCTGCAAAGCAAAATTTTGTCCAAAAAATAATGGCAACAATCTTCAGCAGTGATTACCAAAGTTGCAAATTTTATAAAGGATTAGGATTATTATTATTATTATTATTGTTATTCCACTCGCACTTGTTGGATATGAGGTGATTTTAACTGACTCGACGATGTGCCTTATTGGTTATTTATTACCTCATGTTCAGCTCGTGTTTGTGGAATAACAGTTAAATATAGACAGAATTGCACGTGGAGAAAAAGCTCTAATAATGTTTTCATTCCATTGATTATAGATGGCAACTTGTTAGAAAAGAAAAAAGAAATTTTGCACTGGATGATGTGAGTAGAACAAGAATCTCATTCCAATTTTGTGTAATATTCTTACATGTATAATAAGAATATTTTAGGGTAAATGTTGCCTCAACTGTATTCCAAATTTTCTTTTGTTTTAAGTCTTTTTAATTCTCTGTCAGCTGAGAGACATTTAGTCAGAGCATCTGTCTCAATTCATTTCATATTAAATCGATACAAGCTGCTGTGGTGTTGACCATTCCTCTTAGAAAAGTGGACAGGAGGTTTATGTAACCTGAATAAAAGTTACAAGTAAAATTATTTTATAACAAGAAAAGCCCCAGTGGCATTAGACCCTGCCATTGTTCTCCCTCCCCTTGGGGTGTAAAATATAATTGTTACGGTCACTCAAGATACAAGCCCTAGCCTGTGAAGCCAAAGATGCCACAAGTATTATTTTGTTTGGCAGAGCGAAAACTGGAGGTTGGGAGCAAGTGACCACAAAAAAGGAGCACAAAAAAAAAACGGGTATTACTAGACCCGTCCTGACAGTGGGGCAATAACCCAATTTGATACATTAATTAAAATCCAACTTAAAACAATAGACATCACTACAAGGCTTAGGGGAATAATATAAGGATCTACATGGGTTTATTCCCCTTAGCCTCAAAATGATGCCCACGGTTTAAGACTGAATTTAAATATATCGAAATTGGGCTATTAAACTACTGATTATTCAGTTTACCGTATTTTTTCGGTTATAAGGCGCAGCATTTTTTCAGAGAAACTTGGCTTGTTTGCTCTAAATCTGTTCCAAACGGGGGGTGCGTCTTATAGTCGAGTATTTTCACGCAACAAAAACAAAAATTGGCCGAATTTTCCAACCCAAAAGGTATAAATAAGAGACACATTGTTGGCCATGAACTTTATTCAGTTTGGTGGTTCTGAAAAGAACCGGGGTGGCCGGGGTAATAAACATGTACAGAATGTATTTTTGGAGGTTCAAAAAGTTGTTTTAAGTTTCACAGTGTTCCCTCTTTCTTCTGTTTTTAGAGGAAATATCCCTGGATCCAGAGTATCTGATGGAGAGTTGCTATGTGATTACCTCCCTCCCATCCCAATTCAAGGAACAGGATTCCACAGATTTGTCTTCTGTCTGCTAAAACAAAGTGGTGAACTGGATCTCAACAATTATGTCAACACAAAACCTAGGTGATAATTATTACACTCAATATGTTATAGATCTGTTATTCTGTAAGAGTACTTGCAGTTAAAATAAACCGAGAAAACTAGACTATGTCAAGCAATGATTATAGCAATCAATTTTATTATAACCAGGGTGCCTGTGTTACTGTCTAATTGATTTGCACATCACTCAACAGGGAAATAGCCAGTCGGACATTTTCCTTAGCTGAGTTTCTATCCAAGCATGGGAAGGATTTCACCCCTGCCGGCTTATGCTTCTTCCAGGCCGTTTGGGATAAAAGTGTCACTCAAACCTTCACGGAAATATTAGGTAATACAGTCAAGTACCTGCACTCAAACTAAAGGGAAATTAAACAAACATTTAAAGACATAGATGTTTGAGATAGCCAGTGTTTGAGATAGTGGGAGTTTACTGTTGTTTACCGGTACAAGAAGTCCAGTTTGGACTCAGCCACTTTAAAATATAATATATTCCAAAATGTTGTTGTTGTAATGATAAGAAATATACATTGTATTTTAACGAAAAGTTTTCACATAGAGTGGTGGATGAGTAAAAAATTAATGTTAAAATGGAGATGGATGTAGGAGTGGCTTTTACTGTTATGCTGTCACAGTCTTAACAATTTAAAAAAATCTAAAGGCCATTGAGCATTGAGGCACAGCTGGATGCACACTTTTTAGATTCAGGCCAAATGCCTAGTAAGTGATGGGTGAAGGGGCAGGGAGTGGTGAAGCAGGAGTAAGGAAGAGGGATGTGGAAAGAAGGGGTGGGGAGCAGGATTTCCAAGGTGAAACAGGAAAAATGTTTCAGCATTATTGTATAACAAGCAAGCAGGAACCACCAATGTACGTTTATAGTACAATGCTAAATTTTGGCATGCTCCCATTGGTCGAAATCAATCACATGATGCGATAGTGTCTCCCCTCAGTGTGCGCCTATCAGTGCATAGAGCCCACTTTTGGCAATTTTTGCACAAAATTTAGCGTTGTACAATAAAAACAATAGAGTCCTTCTCTCTCAGGCCCTACATGTATGTGTGATAGGTTCTCTCGAAAATTTGATGTTCAAATTTGATGTTGTGAACATCAAATTTCCTCAGGCAACCTATCACACGATAGTGCCTTCAACAGAAGAACTCTATTGTTTTAATAGACATCCCAGTTCTGTCTAAGCCCCCACTAAGTGAAGAGCCCCCTTTGTAGCAGTTCAGGAAGAACAGCCATGCCTACAGCTGACATTTCCTTTTTATTCAATCATTTTGTATATGCAGATATGACAGAGCCAGCTTACAAGGAGCAAGAGTTTGTAACGCCAACAAAAGCCAGGAGGATACTTGTTAGGCAGTGGTTTGAGGGCAAATACAGAAATATGTGATATCATGAATGTTTTTTATGCAAATAATCTGGATTTTTCAATGTATATTCTGTTGTAGCAGTGCTTACTGCTGCTCTCCTTGGGTGCTCTGGAATATTTTGTGGTGTAAATAAAAGAAAACTTTACTAATGATCATGTTCAATTTTGCTTTTGTTTATTAAAAAAAAGCTGTTAGCAATATGGTAGGAATATGTCAAGACAGTGACAGAGAGTGGATGGAGAGTTAATGAGTTATAATAATAATAATAATAATAATAATAATAATAATAATTCAGTAATTTCTATAGTGCCAAATCTGCCACATTCTAGTTTGTTTTGTAGTCCATAGGAAGGAAACATTTTAAATCATGTGATGCACTAACAGTTTTAAGAACTCTTTTATTATGCATTTTGCTCAGTACAGCTTGTTTTCCTCCATTGTTTTCTTAAAATTTTCTTAAATACAATATTAGAATAGAAATGTACATGTACATAATTTTACATGTAGCACATCTTATTTGTATTTTCAGTTGAATGCACTTTGTAAGCCAATGTTCATTGCAGCTAAAAATAATTTATTATTTCTTATTTAGCTGAAATAATTTTTTCCTGATATTAAATCACTCTTCTTTCTACTGAGCAGAATTTTCAAGGTTGTTGCTGCAAGTTGTACTGTACTGATATGGCATTTTGATGGATAATAATCCACATATATTTAATTAATAATTAAAATACTTTATACTTCTGTTTTTTTAAAACTTTGAGTCCTGATTTATATAACTCTCTCAGGACCAGACAAATTTGCACACAATTGTATGTCAAACAGTAACTGATAATCCAGTCTGTTTCCATGTCTAAATGTACCATTTCTTTAGCACATACATGTACAGTTCAATTGTTACTTATGCAAGAGACAATGAGACAAAAAGAGGATGGGGGAGGGAGGTTTCTACCCCCTGACCCTCTACCTAGGTATGCCACTTCCAACCCCAGAAATTAAATCATGCAATATTACATGCAATTCTGAAGTAGAATAGTGTTCTAAAGTACTCATAAATATGTTCCACATGCCTCAATTTCATTGCATGCGATGTTGCAACATGGGAAAGTCAAGTCCATGTCCAGTCCACACACTGGTTGCACAAGATGGCTCATCAGTGCTAGTATAGCCTGCTTCAGGTGTTCAAACAATGGGGAGTGTTGATTTGAGTAGGGCATTACGGTTTCGCGCCCCATGAACTGTGTCGCCCGAAAAATGTGGGGTATCCATGATGCTGTGCGCGCTCACAAAGCACGCCGCCATTTTCGGTTCTCTTTGACTTCAATACCGAGTATTCCCAAAAGGGATTTATAGGGCTGTCCTTCCCGTCCGTGAAAAGACAATAGGAGTAATTGCTATTGTGGAAATGTGCGAAAAATGCTCTCACTTTCGATTAATGATGGCTGTAGAGGAAATGAAAATTGCTCAACCAGAAACGTGCGAAAAATATTTTGTTTATTACAAAGAAAACTTCGAGCGACCGCCGCGTGGGAATACACTTAAGCTTACACGAGTCGTGTGGAAATCTACACAGACATCGATCATCTGCTGTTGTCTGTTTAAACGAAGAATTTTATTTACGTGTTCGCGTACAGCATTAAAAAAAGAGAGAGGTCTTGATGATTCGAGTTTTTGTGGAGGCTGAGTCCCGCGTGCACGTGGTTCAGCTAGCTAAGCGTGCGCATGTTTAGCTATGTAGACAAATAAAGCTTTTCTCTGGTATTCAACAACGCGCCGTAGAAAGGAAAGACAGGACTGTTAAACACCACTCAATGGTACATGTCAGAAAGTACTTTAGGTTTTTTGTTGTCAGAATCACAAGGGAATGAAGCGGCATGTTAGTTAGATATCTGGCAATGTGAGCGTGTCAGACTTTCTGTAGTTTTCGAAAGTCACTGTTTTAGTTCGCTCAAATCTTCGCTTGCAATGTCTGGTTTAATTTGCCGTCAAGTATTTGGATACCTAAAGGATTTTGATGAAAAGAAAAAGAAAATTTTTTAGACATTTTGAACCAATTACAATTACGTAGAATGCTTTGCCAGCTGTTCAGTTACTTTTGGCTGCATTTTAATAAGCACTCGATCGTTTGCCTGTTTACCTAATAGTTTATCCGTTTATTCCAACCCATTTTAAAAATCTACGGACTTCACACGACATGTTCATACTGCTTCACGTTTATTTTAATTTCAGGTGTGAATTATTTTTAACAATAGAGGCTAAACCGCGATGGCTTTCCTAATTACAGGCATTGTTCCTCGATGAATAGGTCAATGATTCGAACGCTGAGAGCAGAAACAATGGTTATGACATTGATATACAATCGGGACTTGAATGATTGACAGTTGTGCATCTTGTTACGCATGCCCTGTGCGTTTTTTTGGAAGCTATTTTGCATGTTCGATCGACGTGTTTCATGGGGCGCAAAACCGTTATGGAAATAAAAAAGGAGAGGAGACAGGCCAATAGACTCCCCAACAAGGTGTGTTATTAAGTTTTCACACTTGTAAAAAACTTGGTCACCCATAACTTCAAGGTCCCATCAAGCATACTTAGCCATAACAGGTGTTACGGGATACAGCCCTTAATGACAGCACTGCCCAGTCTCCTAACCCCTGTTTCCCCTCACCGACCTTTGTACCATTCCCTACTATCAGAACACCTGAAACAGGCAACATCAGAGCAGCCCACATAACACATTGGAGCAGTACTCAGTACTCCCCCCCCCCACCCCACCCCACCCCTTCCCCAACCAGATGCTAGTCTACCACAGGTTTACCCCACAGCATTTCTGGAATTGATCTGGGTCATATTCCCCGAGGCCTTGTGTTCAGAGCAGGGTTAAGCTAACCCACGATTTGCACCAGTTTTGAATTCACTTTAACACATTGACCCCTGAACCACCCGTAACCGCCCTTGTTTAACCACGTCCCTTGCACCACTTGTGACATCATCAAGTTTAACTGTCCTAGACAACTTTGACAACAAACGTGTGCAGGGAGACGAGATCTTTCAAGCCATACCCAAATGAGCATGATTCAGTTAAACAGACCAGAGCAAGATGCAAAAACTGTGTAACTTTGACCAGAAAATTCCAATGAAAATCTTGTCCCAGTACCCACTCCTACTTCCTTCAAAAAACATTCATGCTCCTCGAACTTTTTGGAAAACCTTTTCCCACAGAAAGAAAGCCTAGTAAATGCCCAACAAAAGAAAAACAAAACAGGGAAAGAAAGGCAAAAGAAGCCAGGTGGAGAGAAAGCAAAAAGTAAGAGACGAGGGGACAGCGAAACTTTCTCGAAAAAAAAAACGATCCTGAAATTTTGCTTTCTGTGCATGCCCGAATAATTTTTCAAAAGCTGTAATTTGGCATCAGGAACGAAAGCTAGTCTAGTGCTCAACTTGGAGTCTGGTTTTCTTTTCCCATCATAGGAATCTGCCACTATTTTATGCATGCATAATACAGGAATGTTTTTTCACTGATTGGACGTTGTCAAGCCTACATGTACCTCTTTGTCACAGTTACGGAATGATCACAGTTAATCAAATCTGTTTAAAATGTAGGACTTAATACCACTGGGAATTGGAAGGGCATCAATTTTACTGGCTGGCACACTCTGCAAAATGACCACTCGACATAAATGCTTCAAGTCAAACCTAACAGGCATGACCCAAATTCTTGCCAGCCCATCACTATAGCCAGCTGCTAAGTACTGCTGTGATCTAGAGAATGCAATGCAGTGAACAGTAGTGTTTTGAGTTCTTGGTCTGTACGGATCAGGTACCGACTTACAGTCAAGACAGAACAGGGACTCCAAGGTGTCAGCATTGAGCACAATAACATTAGCTTCTGATGTTCCAACGGCTACCATTAAGCCATCCGGTGAGTATCTACAAGAGTACAGCCGACGCGAAAATGACACTTTGCGCTCTTTTTCACAAACGTACCGCACCTCACTAGTAGATGGGTGTTCAAGCTTTTGCCAGATCTCCACGCGTCCATCTTGTAAACAACACGCGAGTACCTCGCATTTCCATCTTGGATTGAAAACACTCCAACACCTGTTTCCGCGGCATCTCCTCCTCAACACAGCGACAACGTCAAAATTTTTGCTCCTTAAAACACACAGCTGTTCCTGAGAAGTGGCCACAGCGATGTACTGTCCATCGGGGGAAAATTCGCAACTTGTAACAAAACCACAAAAATCTGTTACATCGCGTAACACCACTTTCTTCACAATCTGCATTGATTTGACGTTCCATAATAGCAGCTCGTTCGTTTCCCTGATACTATGATAATCCAGCGACGACGCGCTCACAATGTGCGTGGCATCTGGTGAAAACTTACAAGAAAGAGTTTGGCCTGTAATTCCAGTACAACACGGCTGAAATTTGTCAACTCGCTCTGCGATTCCGCTTCGAGATTCTCGGCTTCGTTTGACCAGAGCAACTTCTCCTCTGCCGGAGTTCGTGATAAAAGTAATTAGATCGCCGTCCGCTGAGATATCGCATTCTTGGGAGTTATAAGTGAGGATTTCCCTCTTACAAGAGCCAGAATTGATATCAAACACCCTCAAATGACCAAGACCTTCGTCTGGTCTGAACGTCCGCCCGCAAGGAGTCGAGCAAGTCACAAGAAGCGATTCGTCGTCGGGAAAGAACGCACAACAGTGAATCTCCTCTTCTTGTTCGCTGATGAATCCTTCTTCGTTCGATCCAAAACTGCGGCTATGGCGCAGTTGAGCGATGGCTCGGGGAAAATTAGAGAATTCTAAGCTCGTAGCTCCATTGATCGTCCTTCTCAAAGGCCGTACAGGTCGACAAGGAAATATTCCAGGTGAAGATTTATCGACCTTCGTTCGTGACTTTATCAGCTTGTTTCCCATTTGATATCGGTGAGTCAATTAGCGCATATCGTTTCGTTTCTTTTTGAACTAGCTAATTATCAAGGCGCTCATATCAGTTTAACAGCAGTGTTGCTATCATCAAAGTTCTTGAGGCGCCCAGCAGAAACAGGAAACAAGCATCTCTTTGCAAGAATTAAACATATAGTCATGTCTTCATGCACACTACTTACACTGTCAACAGTCACAACTGGCAATTCTTAGGGGAAGCTCCGCTGTACAGGACTCGGACATCAGAGTTCAATTGAGGTAGGGGGGGTGCTAAGTCGAGGAGGAGGAGTGGCCAGTGGGGGGCTAACGCACTGTTCTCAGGGATACTCCTTGGGTATGTAGACTATAAAGGATGACCACTGGGCAAGTGGGATTAAAAAGTTGAGATTTCGGGTTGTCCCCCTATTAACCCAGGAAAACGGCACCACCCTGCAGGGCTGCAACTGGCCAGATGATGTGGGGGGGGGGGGGGGAGGAGTGAGGGTAACAGGACTGAAGAGGTTTATATAGCTATGCAGTTTATACATTATAAACAGCAAGACCACACCTCCCTGTCTTCCCCTTACTCCCTTTCAAAACCAAGGAAAACACTTGCATCAATTTTCTAAAATTAACCCTTTTTCAGGTGTGATTAGGCTTATTTTCAAACTGACATTTGTGCACATAACTGTACGGTCTTCCAACCCTTTCAGACATGCCACTTAAATTTTCAGAAAACCAAATTTAAAAAATATAGATCCTTCCTAACTGAGAGAGTACTGGCTTTGGTATTTCTTGTCAGCCTCCTTAGGGTTAGGGAAAGGCTTTCAACTCTTCTTCAGCTCCCACATAATTATTTTTGGGTCTTTCACCTGTTTTGAAGAGCCTTGGAGCAACTTAGGGTGAGACACACCCCCCTTCCACCCCACCCCTACCCATAGCACCCTCTTTTCTTCTCTCCAGAGCCACCTGTCCCTCTTGGCGAGCTGAGTCTTAACATAAGGACCAACCGGTTCTTTTGCTCAGGTTATGCCAGCTAAGAGGGAAGGGGTGGGTCTGGGGACAAGAATTTCTCTGACAAGTGGATCTATCCTACAGGAAAGCTCTTTATGCAAAACAAAAATGAAAGGAGGTATAGGAACACATCCAGAGGCTGCCCTTGAGTCTCCATCAAAGCAAAATTTTTAGGGTTGATCAGGGGGCCTTCCTGCTCAAAACGTTGTTGTGTAGCCCCCACCCCCCCCCCCATGGGGGGGTTAGCCAAAAGAGTTTTAATATAGTTTTTGTTAAGTGACAATGTCAACATGCTGCTATAAAGTAAGGATGAATTTCCACTTTTTTATTTTACTTCCTCATTATCTTTTTTTACAAATTGATTTTGTAAATACTAGATTTTATAATTTTCCACAATATCAGTAGACACCAGTCCTGCCTAAGAAACCTAGCTAGCTTTTTTTATTTATACATGTATCAGTTACATTGCTCTTTGCAAATAGACTCAATTTTCATCTGCTTTAAGTCTGATTTTTGTTATCCTCCTGTATAGCTGAAAATTGAGGCTACTGCAATGTCACTGAGACTATTTGTTGTATAAGAATTTTATAATTATCAGTTAAGCATGTTACCTGCATAAACCTAGCGATAAACTGGGCAGTAAAAATGCACCATAAACTACTTTGCATTGATAAAATGATATCTTCTTTTTGGGTAAGCAACTCCCCTTTGTCATCCAGTTTTTGCTTGGCCAACAGAGTCCCAGTTTTTGACAAACATCTGGTTTTCATGCCTGCTCTAAACTACCATTCTTTTCCTCTACTGTAATTCTTTATCTCACACCATATTAATATTTTTTCGAAAGACATGATACTTTATTTGTGGGATCTTTTCTGTAGTCTAAATTCAGTGCTTGGAGGTTTCAGTAACTTTTGAAGTAGTCTAATCAAAGTTAGCCAAAGTAAGCAGCATTCTGAGACAATTCTCGTTAAAGCATTTCAATGAAAATTATCACGACAAAGTAAGTGGCTATTTGAAATTAAATAGATACCTGTGCACTTTTGGCAGCCATCTACTAATGAAACTGCCAAGTGCACATGATGTGGAACAGCACGGTTTCAATGCTTGCTGGGTTTCCTTGTAAACTAAAACTCCTACGGGCTCAGCATTGCTCACACGCCTTCACTGATGGTGTTTACACTTCTTGCTACCAACCATCTCATGTAAAAGACCCCTGGTTCAGACATTTTGGGTGGTTACTTAAAGGAATTTTGATGGCTTACAGAGTTGGACAACAAGCCACACTCAATCACGATACACGCCTTCAGCCTTGATGGGAATGACAAGCATCAATTTCCAACCCTGTTCTTCACGCATTAAATTTTCGAAAATACTTTATACAGAAAGTAAATTAATTGTAATAACTTTATGTTCAACATATTTAGTCTATTTTTGCACTGCCTGGTGGTGATGTAGTCCTGTTTTCTATACTTGATACTAGAGATGCTTTCCACTTTTCTTCAGGCACAACTTTGGCCCACTCTGGAACGGCTGATGTCGGAAGTGTTATGCCTGACATAACCTGCCTGATAAGATCCACTTGTTCTGAATAGAAGAAAAAAAAGGAAAAACTGTCAGATTCTCTAGACTCAATATCCACAGCCCTCTAAAGAGTACAGGTCCATTTTTTTGTGGTACAGTTGGTGATGTTGTTAGACAAGAGCACTACAGTACATGTACTTGTACTGACCACTATGAAGGCCTTTTCAGTAAATACAGGAAATTTTTGACATCAAATTTTCAGGTTTTGGTGTCACAAAAAAAAGGCACAGAGTTTTTACAAATTCTCCAAATTTGTGTCACAGACATCATCCTTCCAAAATGTGAAATTGACTTGTCACAAAAAATTCCTATAAAGGAACAGGTAACTCAAAGACCAAAGCATTCCAGTCATTGCTTCCATGTATGTTACAAACGTATACCTCTACATTTTAGGGTGTTAGCAAAGGCCATATTAACAAACAAGGAGAAAGGAGATGACTCGACAAATAAGAAATTTACTGTGATGAAGGGGAAGGGGTTGGATATATTGTAGTTCAACATTATTTTATCCTTGGTTCAATTTTTATTTTCCTTTGTTACCCCGGCGTCAGGACGGGGTCTAGTAATACCCATTTTTTCTGTGGTTTTTTTTGGTGGTCACTTGCCCCAGACTTCTGCTTGGCCAAAAAAATACTTCCCAGTAATCTTCGTCCATTTAGGCGCATTTATTTCCTAAAATTTTCATGAAAGGTGGCGTAGAAAATCACTGGCGATTGGATGGCATAAAAATCCCTTCGTCGAGAACAAGAACAAAGATGCTAACGAGCTTTGAAAGCCACCGATTTGATCTTGTTATTTTCGCCACTCGATTCGATCCTGCCAAACAACACGGTGAAATATTCATCAGTGAAATGCAAGCATTTTTTGGCAGTTTTGCTTTGCTTCACCAAAATCTTTAGGGAAATTTGTGTAGAAAAGTACAAGGCATTCAATGGAGTTAACATTACTTCTCTTCGACAAAGGCAAGGACAAAGGTGCTAGCGAGCTTTGAAAGCCAATGATTCATGCTATGTGCCGTAGCACATAAACATTACATCATTGAAACACAGAAGCCGATTTGGGGAAGTAACTTGCTTGTGCCAAATCACTCATCGAATCACGGCCTAAAATAGACTTTTACATTTTTTTTCCACAGCTACCAGTTTCCTTTAGATTTTAGAATAAGTTTGTTTATCAACAAATCTATTTAAATTTCCATGCCCTTGTTACTGTAGTTAGAATTACGCTGACATGTCAGTTCGTTTATTTAAAAAACGTGATGTAACTGAGTCATGCGAAGGTCAAAATATTTTGTCACGTTTTTCTTCGCAAAGGCCAGGACAGGCGGATGACCAAGGAATGAGGGATGGGAAAGGGGTTCAAACTATCAGGGATTCATGTTGTCACAAGGAGAAGGGAGCTGAGAAGACATAAGGGGGAATGGCAGCAAACACGTCAAAGGTACGATAAATCACCAACCTCAAAATTTACACCACTTGGGCTCCTATCTTGAGTGACCGTAATATATTTTGCTTCCTGCGGGGTGGAGAAAAATGGCGGGGTCCAATGCCCCTGGGGCTTTTCTTGTTCTTTTTTATGTAAATAAATGATAATGAATATAAAACAAAAGAAGATAACAATTGAACCAAGGATATAATTGAACTACAACAGATACATGTACATAGGGTAAGCAAGTCCAGTTCAAATAATCTCCCTTCCCAACCCTCACCCCATAAAATGTTTTTAAATCATGTCAGCGGGATACTACAGTGTGTATGTATTGGGTCATAATGTGAAGGCAACCAGAAGCATGTTCACGTAAAGATACTTCTGACAGATTGCCTGATATTCCATGAAAAAAGGGATGACTGAAGATATCCTTACCTTGTTTCATTTCTGGGTCTGTGCTTCTAACAGGAGTTGATGAAGATAAACTGTTGCTGGAGGCATTATCAGTAACTGGTTCACTATCAACTTCTGAGCCTTGCTCCTCTGCCTAAAATTTAAAATAATATCAAGTGTTTGTAAAACAACAAATCTGAGATGACTAAGGTTATACGTAGGAATCCTGTGCCATACAATTTCACCATACATGAAGGGCCCGGTGGAAAAAGGGCGTAAGTGACGATTTGAGGTTAAAATCGAAATTGCTCCTATTTAGCTGAACATTGGCACACAGGCTGGTTTTCATGTGAGGAACGCCGTTGCGTACTTATTTCTTGACCTGAGATCTAAAATTTGAAGAATTAGCGTATTACTTTTGCGTGAAAAGTGTTGTTGAACTGAACTCGCTCAAGTGATGCGTGAAAGATTTCTTTTGTTCTCTGCCTGAACTAAAACAAAGGAATTCAACCTAGAATCCGCGGTCCTGTTGTTTTCTTTGTGTCAGTTTTAAGCAAAAGTAATACGTTAATTCTTCAAATTTTAGATCTCAGGTCAAGAAATAAGTGCGCTACAGCGTTCCTCACATGAAAACCAGCCTGAGTGCCAATGTTCAGCTAAATAGGAGCAATTTCGATTTTAACCTCAAATCGTCACTTACGCCCTTTTTCCACCGGGCCCTTCACATGTACATGTACCTTTTAAGGAACTTAAAACTTCCAAAACCCTTGAAAAAATATTGTACTCAATGTACATGTATAGCTACAATGTATGCTAGGAAGTGTCTGGAGTTACATTTTTTTATTTCCCATATATGCTGTATCTGTATATTTTTCCCATGAAATGTCAACCTTGACAAAGAAATTATGCAGAAAGAAATGTACATCAATGTTACACTGTAGGATAAAAAATTAAAATACTGTCAAAGAAGAGATACTGTGCCACAATTAAACAAGATTTTACAGTAGCATCCAGGCTATGATTTAAAAATAAATGCAAAGGCCTTGCATTTTAGGACCACAAGTACATCTTGGGGCCATGATATATCAGACAGTTTTTTAAGTTAGCGACTGTTGAATATAATCTAAGGGGTATAGTAACTAAATTAGTTCTACCAAATTTTAATTTAGAATGGGTACACAAATCCTTTTCTTATATTGTTGCCAACCTGTGGAACTCTTTGCCTGTAAAAATAAGGGAGGTTGAAGGAATCGATTAGTTAAAAAAAGCCATGCGAGATTATATGTTCTGGTATTCTTAGATGTATGATTTATTTATATATTTAATTTTTTGTTCTATATCTACATATACATCATTTTTAAGGGTTTAAACACTTCTGGCAGGGGTAGTTAGTTCGTTATTAAGAGTCAATGTATTATAGTTTTATTGTTTGTTTGTTTGTATATAGTATAGCTTATTGTGCACGTACACGTTTTAACGAGTTTTTTTAAGCTCCTCAGTGTTACATGGATAAATAAACTATTGTATTGTATCCATATCATCTGCAAAACAGAGCATTCAGTGTATTCACCTTGTTTTTTTTTTTGTTTTTTTTTTTGGGGGGGGGGAGGTGTTTCCAAGGATGTGAATGGGTATCTCAAGTAAGACCGACAGAGACCCTGAAGAAAATCAAGGGTAGGCTCACTGGAATGATCCACTGTTCACTAAAGGATCTACTGACCCTATTCAGACCCTATCCAGTACAAAGACCACAGTCCCCTTTGTGTATATCTGTACAATGTAGTTACAATGACCACATCAGAAAAGGGAGGTATAAGTTAACTCCCTAATTGGCCCATTATTCCAGTTCCCCCTGAACCCAGCAAGTGAAGCAGGCCAATAGCAGACTGGTGAAGAGATCGGGGCAGCAGAACCTATAGACTTTCGTTGAATGCTGCTGATCCATGATACCAGAATCTGGTATCATGACCTGATTGGTCAAATCTCTGATTATTGACAGGTTTGTGATGAATGGTGATGCATGTTGACATGTCAAATACCAGATAGCACAAATTTGCATAACTATTCAATTTTAGTTGGTTTAAATGACAAGACAGACATGGCAACTTGTTGCATGGATTATTCAGATCTTAATTTTGAGATGAGATTTGAGTGATTCTTTGCAAATATTAAGTTGTCTCTTCAGCCTATGGCAAAAAAAAAGCAAGATGTATTTGGAATTTACCAACTGGACGCATTCAACTGACTGAATAAATGGAAAATGCGATAAGATGACACAAGAGGGAGAAATACATGGCAATAAATAAGGATTACAATAATGTAAAATGTTTCACTTAGAAGCAAATGAAAAGATGCAAGAGTGGCCAAGACAGGGGTGGGAACTATCAGTGAAGGGTATGACGACTTTAGACACTCCTTTCTCCAACCCCATCCCTCTTAAACCCTCTCTCTCCCCCAGTACAGCTGTAAAAGAAGTCTGATCCAGGCTCTCAGATGGTAGGGACGGTGAAAATCAAAAAGGGAATGCGTTCTATTTCCGTGCTTTCTTTCTCAAATTTCACCTTTCCTACTATCTCAGAGCCAGAACAGGCAAATGCGAATTTTGCCATCTTAAAAATGCTAAATATTACCTCACAGTTTGCAATTATGTAAAAGGTTGAGAGTTTAGGGTAACTGTTATTCAATCGGTTGTTTTGGTGTCTCCTGGACCATGTGTTGACAAATATGTGACATTGTGCATGTAAGCTTATATAAGATCATATAATTGATAAAAATCCTTCTGCCCTAAAAGAAATAAACTACATTTAACAAGCACCTGAGGTGAGGACTCTTCTGTAGTTTGCTGGTCTTCGCTTTCATCCTGAGCCAGTTGAACGTATCCTTGGTTTACATCTTCCTCTTCGTCCTCCATATTGTCAGCATCTTCGTCGCTACTCGACGAATTTTCCAGGATAACAGGCGGAATAGGCTCGTCCTCTTCCGAATCAGAATTCTCTCCACCTCGAGGGATGTCCTTAGGGGAAATTTGTGGAGGCATTACGGGTCTTTCGTCCAGTAATTCGGACATTTAGAAACGTTTTATAGCTTCATTGACTTACATCATAATCCATCTCCTCTTTGCAACTGAAAGTGACCGAGGAGACTCTGGGTACGAGCAACAATATCGCAGGAAATAGGCAAGCAATGCGTGTTGTAAAGAACTGGAAAATCTAAACAAAGGTAACCTTTGTAGCAGGCGTAAACGGGGAAGGGGAAGGGGAGCAAGAACGCGGAAGAAAAATGGGGGAGTGGGGGCTAGGGACGAGGAGACGCCTGCTACAAAGATCCGCATTTTTTCATTTCTGCGGCCGCCAGCGGCCGCAAAATTCTGATTGGTTTATTTTTGACAGAAAGTCCCACAGGAATGACGTAATTTAACGAGGACTGCTGTTAGAAGATTTGAACTTGATGGCCAGGTAGCGAAATTGTCTTGAAACCAGAGCGAGAAACGGTAGTTAGAGTTCTTCTAAAGGGAAGAGATGTTTTAGCGGTTTTGCCAGCGGGATACGGTCCTAGAAAGCAGAGATTTTGTCATTGTAGAGAAGATTTCAAAAAAGCATTGCTCCGTTTCACGCGTGCATTTCAAGGCAGTGTAAATATCCCGTCATCGGAATGAAGACTCGCCTTTTGAGGACTATAAATCGGAAGAAGAAGCCCTAAGAAACGCTCGAAATCTTAAACAGTGGAATTCAGAGAAATAAAAGCGAAGAAATTATTCTTTGAGAACAGACAGTTGTTTTAAAGAGAAATCTGCCGTTGCAAGAAATCACTCAAACTGTTGGCTTTGTAGGGGATCCATGGTAAAGTAAATTACATTTTTGATTGTAAATTTGTTTTGAAATATTTATTTTAATTGTCCGATTCTTCATGCCCATGTTATGGCTTTTGAAAAACGTGCAGTTCGGTCAATCAATGTCCTTCAAAATGTATCGCGGTTCTTCGCTTGCGTGTTTTAAAATAAGCTTACCTTTCCTAGAAGCGAAAATTGAACGCGTTTGGCTTTCAGAAGCAAAGAGGTAGAGGGGCTTATCTTAATATATTTTTTTTATTTTGAAAAGCCTCGTGTCTCTTGTTTCGAAAATAAGGGCAACTGAGTGTTGTTCAATATAAGTTGCTCTTTGATTCGAAAAAAATGCTCTTCTTACTTTATTTTTAGGCCTCGTTTATATGGTCTCAGGTACCCGAGACAACCCTCCCCCCGAGTTACCCTGGGTGAGCTAATTTTTCACCTGTTTCTTTGAAAAGTTCAACGAACCGTTTACATGAGGATCACCAACTCGTCTCGATTAGGTGAGACAACTCGCCCCCCGAGTTGTCTCACCTCGGCAGGTAGGGTAACCCTGGCAGGCGGGACAAATTTTTCTCATATAAACACTTTGTCTCGCCTACCCGAGACGACTTTTTGCGTGCCACGTGTCACGTAACGTCTGGTTTTTGGTTTAAAAACGACGAAATCAGCAAAATGTATGCTGAAGAAGGAAAAGTTAGACAACCAGAGGCTACAGTGATCAAATCAACAAAAAACTCTTAAGGAAAAGGGCGTATTGAGGTCATGAATATCAAAGTAAGATTTCGGAATAATTAAGTAGGGTCAACTTTATCTCGGTCAGCTGGGCCAACTTCTTATCATACAAACGCTCGGTAAAATTGTCTCGGGGGGGAGGGTTGTCTCGAGTACCCGAGACCATATAAATGGGGCCTTAGACGCTTCATTGAATTCCTGCGTGAAGTCAGTCATGCAGAAAAGCGCGCGCCTGTTTCTGATTGGTGGTTGCATTGACAGTTAACTTAATTGGATTACCTGAAAACCGGTGGGCGGAGATGAAAAAATGGGGGTCTTTGAAGTAGGCGTTCCCTCGTCCCTAGCCCCCACTCCCCCATTTTTCTCCCGCGTTCTTGCCCTCCTTCCCCTTCCCCGTTTACGCCTGCTACGCAGGCTAAAATAAAGGCCGAGGAGAAAGCCTGAAGAGAAAGGAAAAAATAATAAGAACACCTAATGTAGAAACAAATGGTTAAAGGGAATTTCTGTCATGTAATTACAATGTAGTAATAAGTGAACTGTGTTTGTCATGAACGTGGGCCTGAGTTCCCGAAACCATGTCTAACAACAGATCGCACACTGTAAAGTGACCAAGTTTTAACGTTTAACAACAATTATTCGATTTTCAATCTCGGCTACTGGGCTTTTAGTTTTCTCACTGGCTCATGCACGCCGCTATTTGGCCTATAAGGAAATTACATGCGATGTCAAGTGCCCCGGCGCTCAAAAGTTTTTCGCTTTTGATGGCTTATTTTATATCACCTTTTATTATCCAACTATACTAGTAACTGTACAGAAAGCGCGCGAAACGAGTACAAATATCCCACGATATTGTACAGTTGGTTATTGTGCAGTTGGTTATTGTACAGTACCGTGCGCGCGCTCATCCTGTTACACTTGAAGTTTTCTTTCAAGCTACTGAAAAAGGTTGAAAAAGGTTAAGTTGGATAATAAATCACTTGTTAGATGTTTCGGTGTGAAGTATCGCCGTATAGTTTTACTCGTTGTTTGTATTTTGACTCACCCTGATGGCTCGTCAAAATACGGCACAACTCGTAAAAATATACGGCAATACTTCACACCGAAACATCTAATAAGATATATATATATATCCAACGCGCTTCCGTGCAATAATAATCTAGTCTTGTAGGGGTGGCGAATGGTAAAGTCGAGACTTTACGAGACGTCGAGACGATCGTTTCCTTGTGTGAACCCGAGACACTTTCAATACATTTTTAAAGTGCGAGACCAAGCTTTTGGAGTTTTCTAAATGCAAGCCCAAAACGCTGTAGGGCATACAAAGTCGAACCCGAGACTTTCAGATCAGTTTCAAACAACTAAATATGTTACCTAAGCACATCAGAACTTCGAGATTCATTTTATAGCCTTCTACAAACTCAAGACTCTAAGTGACTTCACGAAAATTGAGATCAAGATCCTGAGATGGCTAGGTCGAAAAAAACGTAGATTCCAGGAATGTTTTGACTGAAATTTCGAGACTCCGATCGAGACGCAAAGAATTGCTCAAAAAACGAAACTGCCTTACAATTCATCTGAAATGTCGCGAGACCCTAATTTTTGGTAAGCCCATTCGCCATCCCTTCCTGTCATTACGAAGAGGACTATATATTCAAATGACGTTACAGACTCTTCAAGATTTGTCAGATAGATAGGGTGCGCCAGCCTAAAGCAGTTGGTTGTACCGGTCCTTGAAAATAGAACACCCCATTCATACATGGTCCATTCTGAAGAACAGGTAAAGTAAAGTCCTCCAAAACGGCACATGACATTTAAAGACCTACCAGTCTTGTCGGCCAGTTCTGATAAATGGTTTTAAATGCCCAATTTTATATGGTGATGATAATCAGTTTCCCAAATCCTGCTAGTAAAAATTTAAGAAAATTTGTCAAATTTAAGCCGCCTGCACAGACAGACCAGAGGGGAAGATTCAAACACGTCCCGCTTATGTGGAATGTAACTTTTTGCCTTTTATTAGAAATAAAAAAAATTCCAGTAACAAAGAGATGGTAATGAAAACGCCTCGCGAATAGCTTTTTAACCTTGTTGAACATTACCTCGATTAAGAAAGGAGTGGGTGTCGTCCTTTTTTCAACTCACGGAATATTTGATTCAGTCTAAAAGTTCTTTAGCTTGGTTTATTGTTGCATGCATTTTTAAAACACAACGATTCTTTCATAAATAGCATAAAAATTTGCATATCCGCATGTACATAAAACATGGCATTAGTTAATTTACACTGAGAAGTAAACTTATAAGTATCTGCAGCAGTTTTTTAAATTCTCAGAAGTCTGTTTTGTATTGAACACTTAGAATACTATAAAGATTCTAAAATTGATATTCGGTAAAAAATCGTAAGAATTGGTAGAACCGGTTTTTCAGTTTGTTGAATTTGCATATAATGCTGTTCAACAGAAATTGGAATTACTCCTGCTGAGCTGTTGAATGTTAGACGCATTACTCATAAAGGAAACAATGAGACCTCCCCTATTAACATTGTTTTACTGAATCGATCAACTTATTGGCTCTTCGCGAAACTTATCGATTGAGTGAATAATTTTTTTTTGGGGGGGGGGGCGAAATAGTTGTATACAAGTTGAGTTCTAATCGAGTGGGTACAGGAGAGTTGGGAATTCTAGGAAGTTGCTAGAAAACTAAATTGTGCGCAGAAAGTAAATTGAAAAGAAACACCGCTGTGTTTGAGATCAAGCCATCAAGATGATACTTTGCGAGCTATGAAGAAATTGCTAATATTTTCAGTACTTCTGCGCCTTGCTGAAGTTTGCCAAGGTAAGTCAATTCCAGTTCTGACATAGCTTGACGTTTATTCCAAAGTTTTTACTAAGAATTATGATATAATTTGTATTCAAAACCCTTGCCAAAAAATCATTCATCCAATAAAAAAAACTGTACAGACACATTCAGTTAGTTTGTTAAGTTAATTGACAGTACTTGATTATGAACAAGGCCGGCAAATTTTATATTTGTGTACCGAAAGTTTTCAAAGTTTTACTCGGTTTGTGTATGATTTTTTTTGTTATACACAAAAGTGAAAATTGTCATTAAACTTGCACGAAATAATTGACTTTCTTTTCTATATTGCTTTTCTTTATATTTGAATGGGCAACCTGCAAATCAAACCTTTTTTAGGATTATGCAGGAGAATGAGCTCCAGAATAAAATAAGTATTCACTTTTATTCACTTTAATTCATATCTTTTCTGATTCGTACCGGATAATTAAGTCTGCGTACACTGGAGTGTTTAACATGATAAAATATTAATAATGCTCTTTCAAACGACTGTCTTCGACAGAAGGAAACTTACTGAATTATTGAATGTTATGAGCGTGATATTTCAATCTCTCAAAATTTCTAAAGAAAAAGTTAAAGGAGACAATTTTGTTATTTAGTTCAGGTGTAATAACTTCTGCGGTGGGCACTGAATAGACCTCCAACCTTGTTTTTAATTTGCTGAATGAAAAGTATTTTTTTCGGAAGATTTGTGTCTCCGTGGCATCAAGGCAATCTAAGTGGCACTGAACAAAGTTAAACATTTAATCTTATCTCAACTTTAATTTGCAAGCACGCTACGCCGTGTAAAGTAGATATAGATGAACGAAACAAAAATCCTTTAATCCCGGCCTCTGATTTTTGGCACCAGTAAGAGCCCACACACGCATTGAATTTCAACATTTTGGTTGGAAAAAATATTGCAAAACAATCTGAGAATCACTCAGGAGAGTACTGCCCAATATCCAGCCTTCATTTGAAAGGCTACCACATTTTACGGTTTTTATACAAAGACCCAAAGGTTAGAATAACACTAATACGTGAATCCCTGCAAATTGACTTCGGCATCTGACTAAATGAGTTTCTTTTTTTTAAATATTTCAACGTTGCATTTGCCTGATTTTTCGAAAGTTCAAACTCAGAAAAATTGTAAATCTAGCAGAAGTCATTCAAAACCAAAGAAATCTTTCTGATAAAGCAAGAGTTTGTACTGTACTTGCACGAAAGTCATTTTGGCTATCAGTTTTAGTTTGGCACCACAGTGCCGGGGGCGTAGCCAGGTTTTCTCACTGGAGGGTCCCGTATGAAGATGTCACAAATAAACGTGTGCTATATGTGGCTTTGCTAATTAGAAAGCCTGGTTATTTTGTACGGCAATGAATCACTGAACTTACACTGGGTTTTCACGAGACATCTGATTTGCTTTATTATTATTTATTATTATTTCATCCCCAAGGGGGGTACGGGTCACGGGCACCATGGGCTACGCCCCTGCAGTGAAAGAATTAGCTGCAGGTCGAAAGCTGGTCATTCTTAATATCCAATCACACTCGAGGCTGAACAAGCCATAAAATGGGTGAAAGTTGGTCATTGTATACATCAACCCACCATATAAAAACCAATCAATTTAATTTATTTATTTCTTATCTGATTTATCGCTATTTCTATTTAGGTCTCAGCTTTACGACAGAATTCATTTATGTTACAATCAATGAGGAGGAACCGTCAGGTAGGCCGCTGGCCTTCTTCCTAGGTTCTTCTATATTTTGACAGTATACTTGAATCATGTCTTTTCTAACTTTCCTCGATTTTCTAAGCTGATGATAAGTGCAGCCAAGTTTTGCAGCAAGCGTCGTGTGATCAAAAAGTAGTCAAAATATAGTGGCGCATAAAGATTTTATTATTATATGGCTAACAGGGTGAGATTCAATCAAACTAGAGAATGGTTGAGACACACGATGGGCACCCTACGCTCCACAGAGGAGCGAGAGTGGCCTTAGTCTCCACATACCAGTCGTTTCCCCCATGCGAAATATAAATACAGTATATCCCGCAAACCTTCGCCCCGAATACCACTCTCGAAGTAATACTGTGTTTTTCTCAGCCACCCCTAAAAATCTTATGATCCTAATCGGTCGGTCTTGTCACACAACAAAAACACAGAAGAAAAGAGCTGGAAATATATTTATAGTCTATGCTGTTAAATTTCTTCTCAAGGGAGGCCTCTTATTCTTGCATATTCTCTGTACTGTACAGCGCCGCAAATGATCCCGAGACCGCAAATGATCCCCGACCGGAAATGATCCCCAAATTGGACCGCAAATGATCCCCGACCGCAAATGATCCCCAGACTGGACCGCAAATGATCCCGGTAAAAAGGAAGGAATGGCGTGGACAGCAAAATGGCAAGGACAGGGGAATGTTGTGGAAGGTGGAGCTTTTTTCTTTACTGTCCCTAAAAGCGCATTTTGACTTAATTAATTATTAATTATTGCTTGGATTATTTTTTATTTCGAGACAAAACGAGGTTACGATGCATGTAGTTCAGTCTTAATAAGAGAACACAAATCTCCCTTTTTATTTGTTTAAAATTTCGTTCCTGTTTTATGCAATAACAGATCGAAGCAGTTTCTAGTATGGCAACGCAACGTCTCATATTCTAGTTCTGGTATATGGTATAATTATTTCAATTATTTTAATATCAAAATTAATGTAATTCATTAACAATAACAAACTGGAACAACAAGTTCCAGTTGAAGTTTATTTAGGATCCTGCAGCCTGTTCCAAGCGTTCAGCTAGTGGCAAGTGAACGAAAAATGTTTCCAAGAGCGGAGGAAAAAAGGCTCACTATCTGAACACCTGGAAGAAGCTAGGCTAGGCTGTTACCTAAATGTTGTCTTATACTGGTTGTCAGCTACGCGATAGTCACGAGAAATACTGCAGCAGCCGCCCAGGAAAACTATTTTCGCCAGGCAGATAGATAGCTAGGCTTAAAATCCTATTTCAGGTTAAATAAAACCACTTATCTTCGTCAAGGCAACTAGTAACCTAGTAACAGCTAAGTTAGGGATGGGTCATTATTAATTTTTTTTTTTTGGGGGGGGGGGGAGGCAGTAATTTTCTGCAGGTAATTTTTTTTCGTGACTAAAAGCTTTGTCTGAATTTTGTTTTACTAGCTTGCAGCTTGCAATATATTTCTTTGCTTTGGCTGCTATGTACGATTTTTATTTCTTTTGCAAAAGCTGTGCAGGAATTTCTTTTTCGTATTTGCCGCTCCCCCCTTCCCCTTCACCCTTAAAAATAAAATAGTCCGCGAACCGGCGATAACACCGGATTCCCGCCACACGCGCACACGGGAATAAAAATTAATCAATGGACAAATAAATAAACCAAAATCGACAGTAAACTAGTCGTCAATGATCAAGGAGGTGGAAGTACAGTTTACTGTTTCCTTTAATATATCCTTTTCCTCTGATTTTTCTCTAAAAAGAACGTGTTAAAATGAAACACTACTTGTACCATGTGCGATGTGGAAAGCAATCAGTATACTGTTAACACACCGCAAGATCTAAACCTACCTGGATTTTTCTGTCACCTCCATTTTTCTGTTCTTTGTCATCTCCCTGTGTATTAATGCCAACAAACAAAACCAGGAAAACCGCAAGAGTAACTGAACGAAAGACTGGTTGGCCATTTTCACAAGCGAATGCAAACGAAAACGGGACACGGCTAAGCTCACATGGTTTAGTGACCTTTGATTTCAAGACTAGATGTCAATCATTGCGCCCTGGAAACCTATGGTTTCTCAGTCCGACTGTCTCGGACTCTGTGGGCCACCCATGAAGTGAAGTGCATATACCGTGAATAAATTTTACGGGTTCTAATTTTTGCGATCTGCAAAAAATAATAATAATAATAAGGAAGAGAGAGTGAGATCCCGCAAAATATTTCTCCATTGTAGAAATTATGTACAGAAATACTGTTTTAAAGGAGAAAATGCTATAGATAACTCGTTGGATACTAATACTTTAGTTACAGAGTGACACTGATTAATCTGTTTTACATTCGCATGTTGTTTTATCTGTCTTTCTTTTGCATGTACTCAAATAAAAAACGCAAATGTTATCAGTTCTATTTGAACGCGACTTCCAGAAAATCGCAAAAATTAATTCCCAGAAAAACCTTGTTTTCAATCGCAAAGTTTGGTTCCCGCAGAACACAAAAAATCAGTCGCCAATCCAAAATTAAACTCTCGCACAAATTTAGTGCCACACGTTTTATATGATTCTGTATAAATGATATAGTTTTTTTAAATTATGATTTTTGCCTTTCATGTCACTGCGGCCTTTGAAATGTTCTATCTCACTGAGAAATAAGGAATTTTCCCGTTTTTTCCTTATTTTATTTTACCGCCAGTATTTTTCAATTTACGACGCCATTCCAAGTTTTTTTACCGGGATCATTTGCGGTCCAGTCTGGGGATCATTTGCGGTCGGGGATCATTTGCGGTCCAATTTGGGGATCATTTCCGGTCGGGGATCATTTGCGGTCTCGGGATCATTTGCGGCGCTGGTACGGTTTTTCCAAGCAACCAAAATCTGCAAGAATTTCAAAAGATTTCCGGCTTTCTGATTGGTTGTGTTCTCGAAGATCAATTTGAGACCCAGACTTTTCTCCACATGCTGAGGAAGTCACGGTTACTAAGCTGTAACATGGCGGACGATCGTGCTTATCTTATGATACCTCTTGTTTATAAACCATTTTTGTCGCTATGTCTCTTTTTTTAAGGATCTTTTGTTGCTCGAGCCCGGGCAGGCCCTGGTCCAGTTAGATATGAGCTCAGCGGCGATGCAGGCAAATTCTTTGCTATCAACGGAACAACAGGGAAAATTACAGTGAAGGGTCATATCGACCGAGAGGTATGTATCACATTTTGTTGAGTAATCTAATAAGTTAAATCCCGCCCGGAATAAAGCATTGATTTCTCTTTGCCCATACCCTAACGGTTAACAAGCAAGATTTTAACTAGAAATCTGGGAGATTAGCAGGAGTGTTTTGGTCATCGGAGCCTCGGAGGGCTTGCTGTGGGGGCTTAGTGCCGATTGGCCTTTAGCCTACAAACGTAGACGTATTTCCGGCTGTCGCGGAGAGAAACGACAGCCGGAAATATGTCTGCGTTCGCAGGCTAGTTGGCCTTGGAATGCAGTTTGCTCCGAGTCTATCTTTTCGTCGAGGGTCAAGGGTCGAGGGTTCCATGTCGAAGGTCGAGGGTACCATGTCAAAGGTCGAGGGTACCATGTCGAGGGTCGAGGGTAACTTTTTTCCCCAATTTTTTTTTAATTAATAAAGAAAAATTTAACCGAATTTGACTAAAATAATTAAATATAATTAATGAAAAAGAAAACTTAAACCGAAGTTAACCATTCTAAAGATACGGATTGCACGTGGACATTAGATCTTTTTATACGTGGACATCGTCCCAAAAAATAGCGAGTGGCGGAGGGGTGAGATAGTGAATAGCACGTGGACATCCCAATTTGTTTTTAAAAACCTGATTAGTTTTCAAAGAATTACATTTAGAACCCACAGAAAGCCCATATTCGATCATAAATCTGGTTAGATTTCCCATGTTACTGTAACATCACGAAGCGAAAGAATTGTGACAAAAAAAAGCAAGGAAATAGCGCAATGTCTTTATTTATGGTTTCACATCATGGGGTGTAATGCAGCTGTCAAGGAAACTCTCTTGACATGTCCAAGCTTCAGACAATAAAATTTCTCAGGCAGAATCGGTCACATTTATTAACTTCTATGTTTTGCCAACAGACATGATCGGCAAGCAACAGTAGCCACCATAACTCCATGTTGTATTTTAAAGTTTGGAAAAGTCATTTTAATAAGAACGAGGTTTTTACGCAAGAAGTGATGGCAGCGGCAAATAATTTGCAAAACACAAATATAGAGGAGTCTCAAAGTTTTAAATACAGAACGGTCACGATTTCCGGTGTCAGCACAAAATCGATATTTGAAGGCGATTTCCCATATTGCAAAGTACAGCAGTTTTTTGCTTGATTCGAGAACGTGGATTCCTCTTCGAATCCACGAGTCGAAGAAGTGTGACAAAAAAACGAAAAAGCGCGATGTTTTTATAACCAGTTTCACAACACGGGGTGTAATCCAACTGTCAAGATCCAACTACTACTACGCGACAGAATTGCTGTGGTTCTTAAGTGGATACATGATATTCAAATATTGATCACTGACACCGGAAATCTCGAGCAGGTATCGTGTACCATGAAAATTGCACGGGTTTTTACTTTTTGGCCGATTGTTCTCGATCTGCAAAAATAATCAATGCATGTTCTGCTGCAAAAAACTGCTCATTGCATCGGCACAAGCTTTGATGACAGTGGGATAACATAATTTGCACACATAATTAGCCTATGTTCAGATCTGTTCGTGTGGTTTTTGTTGCAAAATCTGAGCATCGATCTACAGAAGAAACATGTTATAAGTGGTTATAAGTCACTATAAGTGGTCGTCACGCAATGTTCCTCCCCCAAATACAGATTTGAATATTTTGCAAGCAAAGGAGTTATTCACCAACACCGGAAATGGCGACCAGGTATTCCTTGTGACTCCCCTAGATTTGTTTTGCAATTTGCCCGCGTCGCTGCCAATCACTTCTTGCATAAAAACCTACGAAACCTACTTAATGGAACTATGGTGGCTACTGTTGCTTGCCGATTTTGTCCATCGGCAAAACATAGAAGTTAATAAATGTGACCGATTCTGCCCGGAAATTTTATTGTCTGGAGCTTGGAGACGTCAAGAGAGTTTCCTTGACAGCTGCATTACATCTCATGATGTGAAACCATTATTTTATAAAGACATCGCGCTTTTTCTTCGCTTTTTTTTGTCACATTTCTTCACTTCGTGATGTTACAGTAACACGGGAAATCTAACCAGATTTATGATCGAATATGGGCTTTCTGTGGGTTCTAAATGTAATTGTTTGAATACTAATCAGGCTTTTAAGTTTTCTTTTTTCATTAATTATATTTAATGATTTTAGTCAAATTCGGTTAAAAAAAATTGAGGAAAAAAGTTACCCTCGACCCTCAACATGGTACCCTCGACCCTCAACATGGAACCTGCGACCCTCGACCCTTGACGAAAAGATGGACTTGTTTGCTCCAATTTAGCTCTTTTCTAGTATACAAGCTGGTTTTGTGTAAACTGAGAAAAAAAAAGTTCCTTATTTATGTGTTGACCTGAGGGCTTTAATTGCTTGAAGCTAATTAAACTATCGTGGAGCTGATGCTTGGTTGACTGATTTCTTTTGTTTTGACTCATACGGAGAGCAAAAGAAATCATTTATGCCTTGCTTGAGTATGTTTAGCTTTTTAGAAAAAATGATTCTTCAAATTTCACCATTTGTCAGGTCAATAAACAAACCTGGGACTGTGTAATACGTGATAATTATTCAGTGTGCCAACATAGAGCTAAATTGGAGCATTCTTATTGCAAGACCAGATTGGCAATTGATAGTCCATGCCCTTTTTCCAGAAAGCCCTTCAATATTATTTATTTTATATCTCAGTTATCAGGAAGGTTTAGGGGCCGATTACATGAGGCGGGCTGGCCCAGTTTGCCGGGATCTCCACACGTCTGTGAAACACACTTGATGTCAACTTCATGATAGCATTGAAAAATCTCAGCCCAGCTAGCTATGCCGGGATCCTGGCTAGCTGGGCTGAAAATTTACCATGTAATCGCGATTGCTGGGCCAACACTTTCGAATCACTAAATTTCACTTCAGAGCAAAATGGCTCACCAGAAGATCGATATCTCTCTTTCTGTATAACACATAAAGGTTTATCAGACCATAAAGCTAGGTAAAAATGAAAATAATACACCAAAATAACAGATTAGCGAAAGTACAAACACTCGATTCATGCTCTTTGATGTAGCCATCTTTTCACTCAATGGCTTCTGAATTTAGCCGCAGGCTGGCTCACGTCATGTAATACCAGGCTGAGCAGTCATCTCAGTAGACTGAGCCAGCCCTGCTAACTGGGCCAGCCCTGCTCATGTAATCTGCCCCTTAGTAATGACCACCATTTTGATAGAGGAACAAACATCCATGGCCAATTCCTATATAAACACCAGCACTTTGCACCATGTTTACCTTTGAAAATGTAAGCAATAACTGTGAAACCTTGATTTACAATCATGTATCTATCAATTCCATCAGTAGCTTTCATGGCCAGCCATTTTTGGGCTAGAGGCATTGCTCACCCCCCTCCTCCCACCCTGAAAGCATGTATCATCAATATGTACCTGTATCATAAAACATCTCACTTCTGATGAATACCCAAGTGTGTTCTCTTGATCTCTTTCCTCTCCAGGAGTGTTAAATGCTGTGAAGCCTGAGTGCTCTGTAAATTACTGTTTAGTTTTGGCTTATCATATAGATTTCATTCAACAGCTGGTAAAGGATGGCTTGATGTAGTAAAATGCTTTTATTATGATTGTTCCAACAGAAAGACAAAGATAACTATACATGTATTTAATAGTTCTCATGGATCAAACTGAACTTTTTAGGTGCTGAATGCCACAGGTGGATCATTTAATGTATTTGCCTTTGATGATCTTGGTGATAAGGTTAGTTCCAAACTAAAAATAAATCAATCAATAAGTTGACTCATTTCATTTATTTGACAAAATCCATATTTTAATATGTAATATGCTATGTGGAATAATTCTGTAAGACTCATCCTTCTTCTTTATTCCTTCCAATAGGCCTCAGCAAGTGTCCGTTATTGGATCCTAGATGTCAATGATCACATTCCTAAATTTCCAAGCCAATACTACAGAGTTACAGTTGGAGAAGTAAGAGAACCGCCACGGGCATTCCGATGAAAAGAATGACCATTATCAGTTCTAGTGCAAAACAACTGGTATCTTGTTAGCTCCATGAGACCTCTCCCATAAATCGGCTTTCAGCTAAGGTCATGAGTCATTATGGTGAATCTATATTGTTATAAACACATCACCCAAAAATAAAGTATATCCTTTTTACTCCAGTATGGAACAGGGCAGCAGAACTGACATAGGTTTGGTTTAAAGCAGTGTTTAGCAGTACCTGTACGTTTTTTAAAAACTCCAGGCATGCCCATGAAATGTTTTGGAAGCCTGTAAAGAGATCTTACATTTCCTTTTTTTAACTTTTCCATTAGTCTATTGACGTAGATCAAGAGATATTTTCTGTAACTGCTGAAGATGAGGACCTTGAAGCAAATGCAGAAATTCTTTATGAGATAGCAGATGGAAATGAGGTGTGTATTGGTTTGTCAATGTCTTTTTCTTGAATAAAAGTAAAAACAGAAATGGCGACTGTTTGTAGGTTGTGAAAAATGCAAAGAATGAAACAGTAAGTTTTAAGACAAACTGCGTGAAACATGAAATTGAAAGTGTGACCACATAATTTTAATGAATTTGCCGCATACTTTCTTGGAGATCACTATTCAACCAAATTTGAGGATGCCACAGTAGCTACCACAAAACTAACATTCAAGGGCATGACTGAACGTCCAAGAATGGTTTTCTGGAAGTTATTCTAGAATTCTGATCGAGTAGTCAATGTTCGAAAAGTATATACCAGAAGTTGTAATAATTATAAAGGAATTTATTCCACAATGTCTGTACTGAGTGTCTTGTCTGGAGAAACACAATGAACAATCTCCGTAACATGGTTTTGTTTTTTGTTTGCCAGGATGGAATGTTCAAGTTAAAAGATGATTATCACTGCAGTGTGCTTGTGGCAAAAGCACTGGACTATGAGTCAAAGACTTCATATGTGTTGAACATTACAGCTTCAAATGTTAGTAGAGCACTTTTATTTAAAATGATTGACAACAAAAGCATTGTAATTTATAGTCCAAAGGCACTGTTATGGACATGATTTTTTTAAAACATCTTTTAAAAAATAACCCTTTAAGAAATTACTTTGTTTGTATACAGTTTACAGCTTTTAAACAGCAGACTGAATTCAAAGACAGGTAACGTTTCTGAACATTTTTACGTTGTCATTCTGTCTTTCATTCTCACAGTACCAAAAGGGATTTTCCAACTGGACAATTGTGTTGATATCCGTAGCAGATGAGGATGACCTTCCTGCCAGATTTTCCGCTTATGAGTACAATGCAGTTGTCAGAGAAGATGCTGCTGTGGTAAGACCTGTGCATACTAGCAGTAAAACAAGAAATTATGAAAAGAATGTTTGTGGGTGTGGAGTGGAACCTCTGCTGATGAACATCAGGGGAGAGTTGCATAAAACTTCACGTCCGGCATACTTCTAAGATCAGATGTTCACTCTAGTCAATGTCAGCATATTAACGTCTGATGTTAGAAGTTATGCCTGGTGTTAGGTTTTATGCAACTCACCCCAGGACCCCAGCAGATACTCAGTGCTTAGTAATGACCCTTGCCATGCATGTACAATGCATTGTGCTTCTAAGCTGGGAAAAGAAGTTGGGCACATCCAATAACACTTACATGCTGTTCAGTCCCTGCCTAATGTTTTCATATAGAAATGTATATCATCCCCTGTTTTGGCTCTCTGGAAACACTCAAAATGGCCAAAAATAGACTATGTACATGGGCTGGAAAAATAAGACACTATAAACGCACTAAAATTACTGGTGGAGGTTGACTTATATCAGTTAACTGTGCTTATTGTTCACATTAATATGCAAACAAACACTGATTTATAACGTTATTTCAGCACAATAAATCACATACAGGCAAAGCTCTCGGCGTAAGTGTCAACCTCGGGAAATAAATTATTATTCAGAAAAGACAAGTGGTGGCAACTTGAGCTGGTCGCTTACGAGAATGGTCCCTCATAAGCAACCAAGTGATAAAACATTAAAGGGTTTGCTTATGAGAGCTTTTGGCACAGAGCTTGGCATATGTTGAAGGTTTCTAATGGCATTGAAGTAATAACATTAACTAATTTTTCATTGCCTATCACAGAAGAGTTTCGCATATGCACAAGTCAAAGAACCATTAGCGCTTATGTTATGTATTACTCCAAACCTGATCAGGAAGTGAATGCTTTTATTTAAGAGTTGACCGAGTGGTTGCTAATGAGAACTTAAAAACAAAGGAAAAGACCAGTCGGTAATTCACACAAGTAGTCGCAGTCGCCTATGAGAGCTTTTCATTACCGAGTTTGATTGACAATTCAAACGGGGTTTCACAATGCCGGTCATAACCAGAGCTGGCCGCTTACAAGAGTGGTCGCAAGGAGAGCTTCGACTGTACCTTAAAGCATAGAAATGTGTGATCAGTTACTTAACATAGGTGGTATTTTTTAACAGGGAACCTCCATTCTTAAAGTGACCGCTACTGATCAAGACCAACTCAATTCTTCAGTCACATATGAGATAGCTGAGTGTAAGTACCACTAGCAAACATTTCACTGAAAGGATGGAAAAGCGATAATGTTTACAGATACTATAGAGGTAGCATCTAAAGTATTTATAATCCCTAGTACATAGTTTCAGTGGAATTTGTGAGCACAAAGTGGCAAATATTTATTTTTGTTGAATTTCAACCATTAGTACAACATCTAGCCATTATATTTAGAAATGAGCTCCCATCCCTCCCTTAAAAATGTTAGAATAGTGACGTGCTTACATTGTATACTGATGTATTTTTTCACAAGTATGCAAACTGCGTCAAAGTGAAGCCTGTCCCATGTGGCAAGGAACTTGGATTAGTTAACTAAAGCTGTAGTTGACCAGAAATCTATACGCATTTTATTTGCCTCAGACTGCTTCTAACAAACAAACAGTTCCTCACATTCACGTTTACGTGTTTTAGCGTCAGGAAGGGGACAAGAGAATTGCTTTGTATGCTATCTACTAAGCTTATATTTTTCTGCATCGTGAAGTAAACAGGAGCATTGCAACTGCCCATGGAAATTTTTATTTTCAGTAACCAATAAAAGTGATTTGTTTGTCATTAATGCTTCCACTGGAGTTATCTCGTTGAATGGCACACTTGACAGAGAGATTACACAGCAGTATAGGATACAAGTATTGGTAAGAGTTTATAGCAGTATCACATAAACAAATAATCCTAACATGAACTCGACTATGGCGAACTATACTAAGGAACTAACGGAAATTACCCAACTACAGCTAGCAGAATCCTACAAAACAGTTGTTACCATATGTTCTGCTTCTCCAAAGTATGTCTTTTGTTTCTTCTTTTTGATTCCAATTCCATCAGTTCTAATTTTTGGGGGTGAAATCACAGACGATATACTAGCATTACATCATTTATTTTTCACCTCGTCTAAATTTCTTAATTACCTTGTAACCTGTGATTCAGATCTTTCTTGGTGTAGTTGTTGGGAAAAGGACCATTCTAAACTGGAATTTGGTTTCACTTTGCATGGATAAACCTACGCTGTCTTCAAAGCTGGTTTACGTCTCATAACGACGAAAAAGGGACCTTCAGGAAAAAAATAAATGAGTAAACTTTATTGGGTGACTATACAGGTCGACCTCACTTCATAGTCTGACTAGATAATTAAACTCGAAAGTTCCTTGACTAAGTAAAAAGGTTGTTGTTGTTGGTCGTGGTAGGCACAAAAATAAAGTGTGCGGCTATCGATTGTCTCACAAAATTCATGAAGCTCGAAGTCCGCGGAAACAAAACTGCAGCAGGCCGGCCAGGCTAGGCAGTAGTGGTCTCCCTGCTTAATAATTTTATGTATATGTGCTGTTTTATTGTTAGGCAAAGCTAAATAAATAAATAGATGGCCTCAGCCAACCATCTTTCTAAAAGTGGTAAAGAGTAAGCATTCGACCTCGTCAACCGATGAAGAATAGCAGTAAGCAGTCTACAGAATCTACCTCTCAAGTTACTACGTCGTGAGACAAACAGTAGTTCTAAATATTTTGTTATATGACAACTGTTCAGTAGCATTTTTATCTTTGACATTTGCAGGCCCGTTCTACATTTCATCTTCCTGATCACGCAACAGTTATAATCCAGATTGGTGACGTCAATGACAACCGACCAGTTTTTTCTAACCAATCATGTTCTTTTGTGATTGGAGAGAATGCTGGGATTGGCTCCATAGTTGGCCAAGTTAAAGCCACTGATACTGATCAAGTGAGTAACGCCAGGATCGTTAGTTATGTTGGTCAGACAGACAGACAGCATTAATTTAGCACGATTAAAATTAAAGCTCTGCAGCTTTCCCGAGGAAAGTAATGCAACTATCAGATTGGAGGAGAACAAAGGAGCAAGACGAGTCAAGATGAAAAGAGACGCATTTAGGGGCCGTGCTATTTAGGTGGTTGTGTCTGAAGCCTCAAATACTGTATACATGTATCTTTCTCCCCTGAAGTCAAATCTTGTCACGTTCGCGTAATCTGGGATATCGATGTTCCAGTATAAAAGAGAGCTGGCAATTGTCACCATCTGTACGATATGAATCATGTTGTTGTTGTTGTTGTTGTTGTTGTTGTTTTGTTTGCTTGTTTTTGTTTTGTTTTTGTTTTTTTTAGCGAACCTGCAGACCCCCTCACACTGTTTAGTTAAATGGACCGGTTTTAAATAAAGGGGGTGTTTAATTTCGAAAGGCCTTTATTGGAATTAGTACGGTATGCCAATATATATTTTGTTGTGTTTGTCCCTGCAGGGAAACAACGCGACGTTCTCGTATTTTCTTCTGGGAGGTGAAAACCGTTTTACTGTTGATTCGCTTACTGGCCTAATCACTGTGAACGGCTCGTTAGACCGTGAAAAACAGGAAAACTACAGCATTGTGGTAAGAACCGAAGTAAAGTTGAATCTATCTGAGCGATCGCTTTCGTAAGCGACCATCTCCCTTGCGCCGGTGACCATCTTGACAAAAACCCGCTTGAGTCAGTTCCTAGTCGTGCATTTTTTAGTGAACAGCCATCACCCTCAAGAGACACTGACCTTCATGAAATCCCGTTTTAACCGCAGTTCTCTGTCAAACACCATATCGGAATCTCTCTTAACTGACCATCTACCTTACGCAAAGTGCGTTTTGATCCCAAGAATGCTTCTTACGATAGATTCAGCAGAATTCTTTTTTTGTTGTGATTACCTGTTAACTATGTAAACGTGGGAAAACTAGCTCTTTTCTCAATGAAGGCCCCTTAAAGGCATCTCTGTGGCAATACGTGGTATGAAATAGGAACCACTCAGAGACATACATCTATCATGGACGGAATCCCACGCTACGATCATCCCCGGTCACCCTCGTTTGGCCCAAACAAAAGTTCAACCAGTTCTTATCTAAAATCCTGGTGGTAATATAAGACCACATTTTATGGCCTGCCAATGGTTGTATTCCGGCATGGTGTATCTCTGGACATGAGCTGCGAATAGAAAAATGCTTGACAAATGGTGAAATTTTTAAATCAACGTAAACATTTAAGCATATCTTGTCAATGTTGAACAATTTATTTCTTTAAGATCCTCGCCAAGGAAACACAAACTGTTGAGCAGCACAGTAGCAATGTTTCCGTGGTCATCAATGTGGAAGATAGAAATGATAACACCCCTCGCTTTCTTAAAAATTTCTACAACGTCACCCTGGAGGAAGAACTACCCAGCGGAACATCAATAATACAGGTAAAAAAAACGTATTTCATTTCGTTTTATGATTACCTGTAGACTCACGTTTTCACTTTGTCTCATCTGGCAAGGAAGATCCGTGGTTGCACACACCGTGGTAACAGCGATTTTCTACTGACATTGTCTCGCGCAAAGTTGCGTTTTACAGTGAGTTGGTCACAGTCCAGCAGAAACTGGTTTCCTATAAAGAAATGAGAACCTTAGTGACCACCAGCCTTATGATTGGTTATTTTACTCTGTGACGTCAAAATCAAAACTAAATACCTCCGTATAACTGTAAGGGTGCTTCAGTTTGATCTTCTTAATGTTTTCTTTTCAGTACCGATTTTTTTCCCTCGTTTTTGTTATTGAAGTTATTTTTTGTCTTTCCAGGTTTTTGCGAACGACAGTGACGCTTCGTCCAACGCTGATGTCACCTACAGCTTCGTTCCAGATGTCAAAGATCATTATCTAAGTTTTAACATTAATCCTAAAAACGGATCAATAACAACCGCAAAGCAGCTTGATCGGGAGGACATCGGTGAATACTACTTGACAGTTAAAGCAGAGGACAACGCCTCCAAGGACCGCAAAAGGTGAGTACCTGTTACAAATTGAGAACTCTTTGTCCTTTAGATCATAAATGCCGTTTTAACCAGTTGTTCTGAGCTCAGCAAACGAGAAACCCAACGAAGTTTGTTGAAATTCGTGTTTCCATAACTGTATAGAAACACGAATAATGCTTTGTATTCATACTAAAATGTTAACCTAATGAACAGTTTCATTTGCTAAATTCAAAAGATAGGTTTCCAATCAGAAAACCCACTGGATTATTTGATTTAATGTATCTTGAAAGGGTAGCATACAAATGCTTATTACAATAAAAAGGTTTTGCCCCACCGTGTCAGTTTCATTTATATCATTGTTTAAACCGAAGCATATTCACCAGGTGTTAGGGATAACTGGCGAATTTAAATGTTTAGGTCAAGCACCGTTTCAGTTAGAGTCACCTTGCAAGACGTCAATGACAATACCCCCGCATTTGACGAACAGTCTTACAGTGTCACGGTTTCAGAAGCGACGGAGGTGAATTCAACCATTTTAACAGTCAAGGTAAACTGATGATACAACAGTAACACGTAGACTCACTCGGTGTCTTCTCCAACTCGCTTCGTGGACGATCACGAGGAATGTCTCTTGGCTTCAAATTAACTTTGTGTTATATTTGTAAGTTTTGTCTTGGTTTGAAGCTTTCCTAGGTTCCCACACAAGTCCCATACAAACAACGTATTGCAAAGTGTAGCATCCTTTTATCGGCTTCACGTTTTCATGTGTTTCCAATTTGTGTTCTAGCTACTTAACCCTTTAACGCCCAATATTAACATCCATATTCTCCTCACTATTCTCCTTATATTTCTTATGTTACTAGTTGGGAGAATTTGATTAAAAGTCAAGACGTTTGATCATTGGTGATCATTTTCTTTATTCTCATGACCTGTATGTTTGATCAAGTAGTGATATTGCAAGGAGAAATTAGATACTTGTCAGTGTTGGGACTTAAAGGGCTAAAGTCTATACATACTTCCTCTCAGCGACTCCGCGTACCTACAATTGTGCCCATCGCACGCATTAACAATTTGCACACACCATGCCGGATAACAAAACGAGTTGTCTGGTGTAAATCAAACAAGCAACTACAAACTTTAATTGAATAATTTTGTTTCAATTAAGGCTTGGAAATTCCACAACGAAGTTGCGGGATAAGTAATTTGAATTAGATAATTTGTTGGACGTCTTCATATACTTCTGCTGTTTAATCTTATAGGCCACGGACAGAGATGCCGGACAAAATAGCGACATAAGATATACTCTGAATGACAGAAACCTTGGTAATGTCTTCAAAATCGAACACTCAAGGTATATTCATTTCACGAGTAATCTTTCTTGGCACGTATTGTTTCGGTTTTGAAGTAAAGTCTTTCCCGAAACTAGGGGTACATTAAGCTGGCCTTCAGCTCCTGTTTCCGTGGCACAAATGATTGGGAGGACTTTGGGATCTTGACTAATTTAAAATTCCAAAGTCGTACTCGAACTAACCATTGTATGCAAACTGTGTTGCGCATTTTGATCAAGACGGCTTTTTTCTCGCTGATAAAGAGACAGCAGTCTCGAAACGTCTGAGGATTTTTTAAACCATTTCCCTTTTCAGCGCACAAGCACTCATCAAAGCATCAAGAATATCAAGTCGTACTTGTATTCCAACCTACACGATATCCCTAATATCCTCAAACTTGCTCAACTTGCCTTCTTCATTACAATTGACTAGGGCGTTCCTCTGAACAAAATAGTAGAGCTCATTTTAGATTAGCTTATTACTTGAATAAATGTCGCACCTTTGGATCTTTAGACTCCAACACTTTTTTAAGCCACAAGTTAACTTTGGTTTCTGACCACTTATTTGATATCCCGACTTTGTTTTTAGTGGTGCTATAAGTATTGCAGAATACCTTGACAGAGAAAAGGTAGACGCTTACAGTTTGGTTGTTACTGCTAAAGATGGAGGAAACAAGGTTTGTGTGCTGTAATTTACCTTTCAAGATTTAGTTGAAGGGGGAAGGGATGCTTGTCCACCGCAGGAGTTCACCCTGGTTCAGTCACCGGTGCCTATTTATACATCTGGGTAGAGACACGTCGGTAGAGACCTGTTACGCGTTTCTCGAAAACCCTGAAAACTTTTCGGCCCCAAAGAGACACTGAACCACACTTTCTACAAAGCTGTTATTTCAACATTACTTTAAGATGAGGAATCAACTTATAGCGTATTTTCATGCTTAGAAGGTTCTTTGTTTTCAAGATACAGTGTGAACTATCGTGACCAAATTCTACCCGGAAAATTTCGTGGCTTTCGAGAAATGCATTCGAGGCTCGAACCACCAACTCCCACTGTGAAGTCTCCCTTTGTATTACGACACCAACCTAGTTCCCCCCCCCCGCCATTTTGAAAACCGAGAAGACCCTGAAAACGAGATTGAATGCGGCTCTTCAATACACGATGAATATTTAGCTTGGTCGCCAGCTTGGTCCCTACGATGTCCGCGTGCATCAGAGGTCTGACTATATTCATTTATTTCTTTATTTAGTTTGTTATTTAGTTGTTGCTTGTTTGTTTATTTATTTATCTTTCCTCTTAGAGCATGACTGTTAATATCACCCTACATGTCAGTGACGTCAACGATAACTCGCCCCAGTTCACTTCACCCGGTGGTTACCAGTTTTCTGTTGTAGAGGGGATCGCTGGATTGATTGCGGGCGTTGTAACAGTAGGTCCTTCAACTTAAACATTTAAACCGTTGATTTAATTTTTCCTTACAGTTTTAACACATTATCATGCACTTAAGTGATGGGAACTATTTAGCTTAAGAATAAAAAATGTCGTGCTAATTGTACATGTAGTTATTTTTGGTGTCGCATATAAGGGAGGGATCTATTTATCAAGGAGGTTCTCGACAACGAGCAACAAGTGCTTCATCTCTCATATATGGAACCGCTATTCATAATTTTATTATGCTCTGTAGTACGCTTGGTACCCTTAGTAACTTTGTCATCAGAACAGTTTGCATTGGTATATTTGTATATCAACGAAACACTTTTCCCTTGTTTGTTCTATTTACCTCTGCAAGGCAACCGACAGCGACTCCGGAGAAAACGCAGAAATCATCTACTCGTTGATGTCGACGCCAGCGTCCAAGAGGTACATTGCTATCAAAGGCCGAGTAATACCAGTAACGTTTTCGTACAACTTGTCATGCATTAAGATTGGAACCCAAGATTATTTGTTGCGCATGTCGCCAGTCTAAGTGAAAATTTGTTACGCGTGGAGTTGGTCATACGCGCAGCAAATGATGCCAACTTGCGAGGGAACATTGTTGCTTAACAAGTGGCACGAAGATGTTGCCGGTATTACTAGCCTTAATTAAGTAAATAAATTTAGAACAATTGAAAAATAAGTGCTAGGTTCTTTTAAATAACTTGTTTCCACGACAAAAAACAGCGGTCCAGTCGAACCTCTAGTCAGTGGAACCCCTCGGGAAAGAATTTGTTGACCGTTGTAGAGAGGGAGAGGTTATGCGAACGGATAGCTTGACCGTTGTGGCCGGAGACATAGCCATCAATAAAGATTCGCCTTTATTTCTGATCTTCACCAGTTACATTCCGTTGTCTCAGTTTCAGGATCAATTCTTCAACTGGTGCAATTTCCACGGCTGAAGCATTAGATCATGAATCTTTTCGCTCCCACTTACTGATCGTACAAGCTGAGGATAAGGGCGTCCTGCAGTCACGAAGGACAGCGGTCCAAGTGTCAATCAATGTCACCGATGTCAATGACAATGCACCAAAATTCTTCGAAGCCCAACCAGATCTGAACTCAGTGGAGCATAATTTATTGTGTGGGAGTTACAACACGACGGTTTGTACTCGATAGCCTACGTTTCCTTTGGGTTTAGGGGATTTTTTGCATTTTGTTAGTACAATGTTAAACTATTTAACCAATAGAGTTCTTCTGTCGAAGGCACTATCGCGTGTCAGGTTGCCCTGATGTCCACAAGAAATATTAGCCCGAAAACATAATTCGAGGGCTTATATGAAGTTTGAACATCAAATCTCCGAGGGAACCTATCACACATAGGACCTGAGTCAGAGGGGCTCTATTGTTTTTATTGTACAACGTTAAATTTTGAGCGAAAATTGTCACAGGCGGCCACTATGCACTGATAGGCCCCCGCTGAGGAGAGACAGTATCGCGTCAAAGGATCGACTTCGACCAATGGGAGCACGCCAAAATTTAGCGTTGTACTGTAAAAGGTAATCGGTAAAGTCGCAGAAGGCAGCACACGGCTGACGCTTGCCTACAGTTTCTGCAACATAAAGCAACTAGGAACATTGATACTCCCCACTGGATGTGAAGCTGGTCCATGGCAGGGTTACCCCTAGGAATTTCTCACCAGTACCCTCGATGATTAGACACTACTGATTCGGAGAGAGAAAAGATGTAGAGAGCTATTATTGAACCGCCAACCTTCTTATCTTCCAATCAAAATTCCGGCGTGCTAACCACTACACAAAAGCGCCTCCACAATTTGTTGTGACCATACTCTTTGTTAATTCTGAGAAGAGAGATCAAACAGCACCCTTTTATGTTTGGCAAGTTTGTTGAATAGTGAAAGAATGCCCTTGTAAGTAAACCTATTTGATACCTGTGAGGACTCAAGAAACAACCTAGTGGATAAGCCCGCTTGTCTTATTTTTGGTCAGTCAATAAGAATCAGAACCTTTGGGGCATCTAAAATAAAATAAGATGAGTGTCACTTTTTAAAGGGTGTAACTTTTAGGCTGAAGAGTGGCTATTGTACCAACGTTAGGATGTGTCAACATAATTAAGTGGCGTTTTTGCTTTTTCTTTCTTCTTTTTTGTCTAAGTAGGATTTCATCGTAATCCGCGTTAAAGACTTTACGCCAGCAAATACCGAAATTGGCAGGGTGAAATCATTCGATAAAGACGAAGATGTGAACGCGAAGACATTTTATCGTATTCAAGGTAGTCAGAAACATGCATGCTGTTTTGAATCGAATTCACTTGCTTAAAGGGGCGTTCTTACAATTTCTTACAATTTTTTGTTGTTGTTGTTTAATTTAATCAGGTAACGCTTCTGAGGTATTTTCCATTTCAAGCCACACTGGAGTAATTCAAACAAAACGACAGCTCGTGAGTATTTGACTGCCTTCTTAAACGGTTGAAGTGAAAGTCGCACACTGGCACTGCTGCACGCACGAATGCCCACTCGGCCGGCGGTTAACCCAGCTTCTGTAGCTGTTTACTTCTCCATGAGATGCCAGTGCAACGCAGAATTAACGTTGCCTTCTGCATGTTGTATCGCTTTTCTAATATTTTACCCGTACCCATTTAACCCTTTAAGTCCTAACAGTGAAGAAAACAGGCCCGTAGCAGGGGGAGGGGCAGGGAGGGCTCGAGCCCCCCCCCCCCCCCCAGATTTTGGAAGTTAAAAAACATTACAATTATTATGGCAAGAAACGTATAATTAAAACAAATTAATGTGCAACAATCATTCTTGAATGCTGATGCTAAAAGGGCCTTTTATAATTTCACAACCTTAAACAGAGTTCGACATCTTTTGAGTTGATTCACTAGCCGCACCGGGCAAGTGGGCTTCGAAAATCTACTAGCCCACCACACATTTCAGTCGCCTAGGTTCCTTACCAATGTTTTTCTTCACCCATATCATCTAGACCCTGGCAGTATAGCTAAGACTGTGAGGGACCTTCATACCTTTAATAGCTAAGCGATTGCGTATATTTGCTGCAAGCTTTAAGCCCATTGTTGTAAAACAAGTGTGAGGAACAAAATTATATATATTTATCTCACCAATCGAGTGACAAACGTTACGTAAAAGTTTATGAGAGTTAGGTAAAACAAGCTCCAAATTCGTAGCCTAGCTGTCGAAATGTTGGAATTTTAACAAACCTTGTAACTTTAAGGATACTTTTTTAAAACGCCATAAATCTGTTGAATGTTGCCAACACTTTTGTCGGCGAAAAAGCAAACAGGAAGCAGCTTTTTGGCAAATTTTCAACGAAAGATGTCCCATAAAGGTGTCCTTTTTGACGAAATCGACACAAACTGTGGCATTGTGAACAGTGTTAGTATCAATCTGACATGAATTTTTGTATGCCTGATGACCTATTTGTTAACGTCGGTATTTTGACGGGGGTGGGGGGCTTTGACTACGCCGATTTGCTCGGCGCCCCAAGTTATTTCAGCCTTGCTACGGGCCTGGAAAATGAAATTTTTTCTTTACATTGTCACTACTCGTCCAAACATTCAAGTGATAAGAATAAAGAAAGTGATCACCAAGGATGGGATGTCCTGATATGTAGACAAATTCTCCTTACTACTTCCAAAGAGATTTATATCAGGGCTTAAAGGGTTAAACACCTAGGTAAAGACAATGTGAAGCAAAGTTTCTTGTCTAGGGAAAAAGTGTAGCTTGGGTCATGGAATTTCAGTTCAAATGTCCAACTTGCTAAACATTGTACCTCCGGACATGTTGTTCCTTGAAAAGAAGTTTTTAAATGTCACACACAATTTAACGACGCACTTATGTTGGCGAAAGGTTAGGGTTAGGTACTGTTAAAGTCCCAAGTGCTATTTGCCAAGCTCGTGACTAGTTATCGGGGCTAGTGTTAACGAGTGGTATATAAACCATGAAATAATTGGCGTGACATAGGCCAAGCTTCTAAAAGGATGATAACCGAGGGGAAGTAAACATCAGCACTGGTTCTCACCCGCCAAGCCGAAGAGTTGTAACAAGCAACACTTTTATCCCTCGGTAGAAACAGCAGTTATTCCAAACATTACATGGCCAGACTTTTGTTTCTCTCGGAGAACCGTTACTGATGTCGCTGTTGTTGTTGTCAGTTTAATGCATGACAAATTCAAAAGACAAGACGCAAGTCTTTGTTTGTTTGAAGACTTGGACGTTGACCAAAATTATACTTGAGAAAACTTTGTTAATTTTTTCACAAACACCTCACTTTATTCACTTCTAACAGAAACGAGAAGAGAAAACAGCCTACAATTTGACTGTGATTGCTGAGAACTCCTTGGCTTCTCCTAAGTTGTCTTCGAATGTTACAGTTCATGTCATTGTATATGACGTGAGTGATCACAAACCTCAGTTCACGAGAAGTGAATATCAAGCCGAGGTTGCAGAGTCGGTGGTAGTCGGGACATCAGTGATTAAAATTAATGTCACCAATAACGAACAGGTATCACAATTACTTGTATAATATAACGCCTAGAGATTAATGTAAGTAGATGGGATGTGTACCCATCGAAGGTTGAAGTTAGGGCCTGATCTGAGACAAGGTACTCAAATACCAACTGAATCAGTATTAACTCAGTTGATAAGATAAATCGTTCACCAGTAGATTCAAAAGCCGTCGTTGCGAGCGTTAGCCTCTCCTTAGAATATGAGTCGTGTAAAGTATATGTCATCTGTGTTGAAAGAAGGGGCTACGCTGTTGGAGGAGACACGGTAACGCGGTAAAGACCATGAATAAATTATCCAAATCAAAAAGCTTTTGCATTTAATCCCCATGGAATTGACGAGCACTGTTCTTTCAGCTAATTTTAATTTTTTCATTTCTCCACCAATAGCGTAGCCCCTTCTTTCTACAGACATACCACACAGAACCCAGGATGGCTTTTAAATCTCTTTACGGTGGACGATTTACCTTAAATCAATTCAGATGATATAAAAGTTGTTCCACCTCCCCGTAATCGTCAATTGTCACGTAAAATACAAAATCTTAGCCATATCTCCGCTATCAGGTACACTTTCAGCAAGACTTTTACAATCTCAGCTGACAGTTATTTGCATCTCAGGCTTTCAGTTTAGAAATCCTTCATTCTTAACGTGAAAGTTAAAATTTTTGTTACTCTCAGCTGTCCGGCGAAACCCTATTTAGATTTGCAGCTAAGTTCTATGTATATTTGCTTTGTAGGCAACCTCGAAATTTGTGTTTAGAATCTTGTATGATCAAAGTAGCACTGGTTCAAGGAAGTTTGTGATAGAACCTGAAACAGGTCTTATCACTACACAAGGACAGCTGGACCGAGAAACAACTTCTAACTACACTGTAAGTAAGACGTCCCACCAATCCCTTTGGTTTTTTGTTTTTGTTTTGTTTTTTCTCCGGTACATTTACTAGTTCCTGGTTATCTTAACTGAAATGGCTGATAGTTTTCGGTTGAGGATCGTATCAGCTTTAGAAAGGAGCCAACGCACTCATAGAGTATTCTGCACATGGCGCACTGGGAAACTCATTTATCGTCCATTAGCGCAGGTAACAATAACCTTAGGATGTTACTTTGAGCTCTACATAAACTCTGGGACTTAACGCTAACAGATTCTGCAAAATTATCATTATCGCTGCACAATTTAGTGATAGAGGTACCAAGAGACGTATCAAATTAGCCTGTATCTTTGCAACAATACAGGTTATAAAGAAAAAAACGCACCCTAGATGGTTACAGACTCGTACCCAGTCGCTTCTCTTGTCCGCGCTGTGGTTTATGGGTAGGATTTGATGAGATCATGGTGCATCAAGGGAAGGACGGAAGAAAATCACTTTTTCCCCCTCCTTCCCAAAAGGCTTTGTGCGCATTGATCGCCTTCCCATATTCCAATGCGAAAGAGAATAAATAAGTGGCGACTGAGTACGAGTCTGAGATGGTTACGTTACCTTTCGCTATTTTCCAATATTTTATAATGTTATCTTACAGTTGAAGGTGCAAGCCAAAGTGTTGAACACAGCTCTTCCAGAAGTGTTTTCCAGCATCGTGACCGTGGTTATTAATGTTACTGATGTGGATGATAATTCTCCTCGTTTTGTACAGCGAAGTTACCGGTGAGATACGACGTCCAGTGTCAGCTGAGTACAAAATTTCACACTCTGACTTGTCTCCTTGAATTATTGTGTGATCATTTTGGAAAGTTGAGGGAAATAAAAGACTAGAAAGTAATCGTAAGTTTCTTGCCAAAAAATCTGTAAAGAAAACATGAAGTGGAAACCAAATAGATGACATTTGCACGTATCAACTCCAACTTGTTTTGTTTCAGGTTTACCCCGAGTGAGCTGACAAGTGTTGGTGACGTCATTGGACAAGTGAAAGCAGTGGACATAGATGAGGATTCCCAATCAGAAGTGTTTTTTACGATAGCAGGCGGTAACGAGAAAGGTGTGCTACAAAACTCGTATTGACGCTTTCCGAGTTACCTTTACTTTCTATAGTATCGCTCTCATAATTTTAGAAGTAACGCTGTAAAGCTAAAGTAAAACATTTTTAGAGACACTTTGTTTTTTGAAACCGTAATTATAAGCTAAAAGAGAATGATTCTTCTATGTTATTTTAAGCAAATGTTGCTTTTTCTCTTTAAACGTCATCATCGTTATTAATTACCTTATATCCTCTTCTTTTTGTTCTCTCTTTTTGTGCGTCTCTTTCTAGGTCTTTTCAACATCAGTGAGGATCTGGGAAAAATTTACCTCATTCGGACTTTGGAACAAGACGCGAATTCAACCTATCACCTGGTCATCAGAGCACGTGATACACCCGTGGGCGTTTCGTCAAGGAAACGAAGAGGTGTTTGACAACATCTGATTAGCTTACTGTTAGAATCACATAGTATGAACAAATTGCCCGCCTTGAAATGGCTAAGGTAACAGAGAAGCTCGCCACTTTTCCTCCACCCTCAGTGCAGACATGATTGTCTAAGCGTGGGTGGAGGTTCACAGCGGTCAAACGTGACGTGTGCGCAGTTCCCGCCATAATTTTACAAACGAAAATACAGACAAATGTCGAAAGTTTCACTTTAACCGCAAAACTAAACGCCATTACTGAAAACTAAAGCTTTTTACTTTGAGCATGTGTTCAGAATGAAGTAACTGGTGTCCACAAGTTTTATCTGCGCGAAATTTGGTTTATCGGGACACTTTATGTATCGTTTTCATACGAACTTCGCGCTGGTAAAAGTCTGAACTGATTCAAACTTCCAAGGCTCTGAAAAACCGGAAGTGACGTTGTTTTTTGCGTTTGACTGCTGTGAAGGGTGGAGATGCGCAAGTCAACTTGCTTACTTACACAGACCTGCGTTAGGTGGCCAAACTTTCTCTCAAAAAGACGTTCTTTCACTTCGAAATATCTCCCGGTCTGTTTTCGGTGGTAAAAATTCGAACAAAAAACTTTGGATGTTTTTAGACACATTTTGGACCTTGTTTCGGGCGACTACCACTTTAACTCTTTTAAAAAGAACGAAACGGTCCTCATTACACTGGCAAATGATCCATTTATTGATCTTCATTTCATCGGCCAATTTAAAAACCAACCCATGTAAAAACCAAAACCCAGGTAAAAACCAACTTAGTGCTTGTTCAGCCATTCAAGCTATTGAAGAAGAGGATTAAAGCAACTCGGAAATAGACTATAAGACAATAGCTATACGCCGGGTAGTAGAGCCGACTAGCACGCGACTCACCGACAATTATAAAATATTGTAATCTATACAAAAAACACTGCCTGTCACTGCTGTCATTTTCCAATATTATTTGATAAATATCCCTATCTAATGTATTTTCATTGTTTCTCTTGTTCTGTGTAGGCGACAGTGGAGCTTTTGATGAGGTCACAGTTACAATTGAAGTTCAAGATGAAAATAACAATCCGCCTGTCTTCATTCAGGAACATTTTATTGGAGGTGAATATAGTTGTCCTTCTTTTAGTCGTTCATTTATTGCGTGTCCGAAATAATTCATGGGTAATTCGTCATCAATTCTCGACTGTGTTGTAGTTGCAGGGGCACAAATGGCATTAACCGCCTGCCCTTGAGCCAATCTTCTTTATGTTCCTCAACAGGCCATGTTCGAATTAGCTCTTGCCTTGCAAGTGAAGCTCATTCTATAATGATTTTGTTTTCACGAGGCCTCGCTTTGATAAGGGAACTTGAAATGACGTTTTGTCTGTTTTTTTCTTTTCTTTTTCCTAAAACGACGCTCTATAAAAAAACTGTTTAGGAAAACTGAACAGATTTTACATAACTGTATTTCTTAAATCTTAAATATTTCTTCTCATCTTTACTTATCTTTTAGCTTTTTATGAAAGTGAAGTGAAAGAGAACACTGTCGTGGCAAAGGTTGAGGTAATTTTGTTCGTTACTTCGTGGACGGTTTATTATTTCGTCATTTTTGCATCTGTGCTTGCCAGTTAACAAGTTTGGTGATGGTTGTTGTTGTTGTTGTTGTTGTTGTTTCTGTTGTTGTGGCTGTTGTTGTTGTGTTTTAATTTAACACGGAGACATCATGTACAGATAGGAGCATTACAACTCCAGAAATGAAGGTTGAATGTTACATCTCCTTATTTCTTCCTTGCACAGGCGGTTGACAAAGACTTAGGGGCTTACGGCTCCGTGCAGTATTCCATCGTGCACGCAGAGAATCCTTGGATTTTCTCTGTCGCGCCCATCACTGGTGAAGTAACGTTGTCCAATTCTTCAGCGCTAGTCTCCGGGAAACTAAAATATACTCTGGAAGTTTCAGCTGTGGACAACCTAGGAAATGTTCCATTCAACGGAGCCAAACAAAATGCCTCCGTCCACGTAAGTCTTAAACAGTAAACGGCATTAGCGCTGAAATACTGTTTAACAGAAAGGGATTACGATCTGAAAAATTGTCAAGAGAGGGTCATTTTCACGGAGACGTCCCCGATCATTTGACTACTGATTACCAAAATCCTACAGTTTATTGTTTTTTGATGTGAATCACTGAGATACAGATCCTTGGGCATGCTGTGTAGCTAAGTAGTAAGCCTTGTGCCAGCTGGGATTTTTAATTGTTGGTGTTCAATTTGCAATGTTACGTTAACTATTTGTTTGATTTTGGACCACGTACAATATTAACAGATGATTTTAACAGTAGCTGTATGAGTCTTTATAGAGTGTTTTTCTTTCTTTCAGATTTTCGTTCTTTCTGATTCTAATCAGCTGTCACTTGAGATTGGCGTCCACCCTGAATTAGCACGAGAGAAAATTGATGAGATAAAGAGGTGCGTTACTGCAGGTTACAACATTAGACTGCGGTCAGTCCTTTTCTTGATAGTCAAACGGGCAATCTTAGTCATGCAAGTAAGCGAGCGAGCGAACCAGCCGAGGTAAGTTATCGCCTCGGCTGGGTCACTCGCTTGCTCGCGTGATTAGCTTGTCTGTTCGACTGTAAAGAAAAGGACTGCTAGCAGTCCTTTAGCCTGTTCCGTAGCCTCTAGCGAAGTAAAAGTCTCTACTCTCCTCCCCTTTTACTCGCTGGTGCGCATCACTACCCCCCCCCCCCCCCCATGCCACTACGCGTCGCTCCTCACTATTTAAACGCGGGGAACAGGTTTGTTCCCACTCAGGTCTATAAACACAAGCCAACCGTTAGAGGGTCTTCGGGGAGCCCTGCGATAGATAAGCACCCTATGCAGAATCCTGGTTAAGCTCACCGTGTTGGCTATCTCTCACCGCTCACCCACCGTGTTGGCTATCTCTGTCTGTGGCATGAGTGCGACTTTACCATACTTATTTGGGTAAGCACTTTACAAGAGATTCCATAGCTCTTTTCAGGATTTTTTTTTTCTGTTTTAGCCATATTGGCGGGCCTGGAAACGGGGCACGAAACACAGCGTGGTTTGTATGGGAAAACGGAAATCTAATGGCAAATAACATCCGTAAAATTTCAGTTCTAACACTATTATGAACCATAAATTTAACATATCAGGCAAAATGTTTTACTGATCAGTCACGTTTATAAAGTACGTTTTCCCAAGAACATTGAAAGTATTTTACAAACAAATGTGTGAAGAAATTAAAATCGCGACTGTTGATTTTCCTGCACTGATATGCCATTCAAATCGGATCATCAAAATTGCAAACAATGTATCGAAAGAGGCGTTTAAATTTTGTTCCAATTTGTCTTTAGTATGCTTCGTAACATCACTGGGGCAAACGTGATCATAAAGGACATTCAAGAGACTGATGACGGAAAGTAAGTTTTCACTGAATATATATGTAAGTTTATTTTATGTTTTAAAGCAGGGAGAGAGGTTCCGAAAACGGAGAAACTATACATCATCAACTGACCTCGTCATGCTCACAGCGGACCATACTAAACAAACTACACTGAGACTCCTGTGTTCAAACCATTTACCCTGTAACTAAAATCTGTTACATCTGCATTTCTCTGTTATCGTCCTCCGTGGGAATTTATCTCGAGTGTCTGCCACACCGAAACAACGATCCATTAAACTGCTATATATACAGCTGTCAACCCTTAGCCATTTCCTGAATGGGTTGACACTTCTTCCGTAGAGGCCATACATCCCTTTTTTGGTAGCGGCTTAATCTCCCCATTCGCAGTCCCTATTAATATTCTTGATGATACAGGCTATACTTTTGTCATTTAAAATATACCCTTGTTTTGAACTATTTTCAATTGCAGATCGATCGTCTATTTCCATGCTGTTGAGAATTCATTACACGTGTTAAACCAGGAAGATTTTATGAGGTACATCCCAAAAAATTGATTTGTTTTGTTTTGTTGATACGCTTTCTACTCCTCACTTTTTAATTGTTCATTCTGATTGGTTCTGAAAAAATCTCCTTTTATTAATTTCAGCCGCCTGCTGAATAAGACAGACCTGATCGGCGGTGTTTTTACAAAGTGGAATATTCACACGCCATCTGGCGGGTCAGCGGAAATGTCCACAGGCTCAAGACAGGAGTTCAGTGCTGTGATAGCCGCCATGTTGGTGCTGTCGGTCGGTATTGGAGTGGCGGGAATTATTGGCATCATAGTGACATGTCGTAAGAGAAAACGGTAAGCTCGTGGAGTAATCAGTCTATGAGTAATTCTTCTCCAATCTTTACTCTCCTTGTTTATGCCAGCATTAAGCCAGCACTTTATGTACTCCTTATTTAGATTCACTTAAGATGTGAGGCCCCTGCAGGTCCCAGTTCCCCATCGAGCAATAAAAAATAAAATAAAATAAATGGGAATTAGCAGTGGCACATCCACAAGGTGGCTCTTCGTCCACTGTGTCCACATCGAATTGGAATTTAGAAATGTTGGGTTTTGAGCAGAGGGGAAAAGCGGAGTACCCGGAGAAAAACCTCTCAGCGCAAGGACGAGAACCAACAACAAACTCAACCCACATCTGACGCCGGAACCGGGAGTCGAACCCGGGCCACATTGGTGGGAGGCGAGCGCTCTCACCACTGCGCCATCCCTGCTCCATCCCTGTGACGTGATAATGTAAATCCTGTAAACTGGAATCTGACAAGTGATACTTGTGCTCAAACTCGTACTCCTACTCAGATCTAAAGTTCTCTATTAAGGATCCACATTTATTTATTTATTTATTTTTGTTTATTTATCTATCTATTTTTTGGGGGTTTTGATTTTTTTCGGCTCTTTTAAGAGGGTCGACCAAAACAATATGAGTCCTTGTCGTTCTGTGTAACTGAATACCTTTCACTGTGATGTGTAATTATTAACAGTGTCTCTGATTTGCTTTTGCAGCGACAAGACCGTTTACAAAACAAATGAAATCAGCGATTCATCATCATTCCCACATGCCACAGTCTGGTAGTAAGTATAAAACTGGAAACATTTACCGTTGAAATTGATCGCGCTGACGTTTTAAGTTGTCGCAATCATTGTTTGCATTTTGTAACTTGTATTTTAAAAAGGAACAATACATCTCGTAAACCATTCGTGATATCCGAGCATTGGCTACAAAAACTTAAAAGTTGCCTTTTACATTTTGTGATTTGTAATCAAGTATCTTACCAGCTAGCCTGGCAACCAGGGAGGCTCCTTACCAGTTCGAATGAATTTTGGAAGTGTATGTGTTTGGTTTTCTCCAATAACTTAAAGAAAGAATGCATGGCTTCTTAAATGTTTCCAGTATATTTTAATCAGGTGGATTACAATTCGATTCTGCTAACATGGTTTTTTTCTTTTTCTACAGCTCTATGGATATTCACGGGATAGAAACTTTTACTGACTCCAAGACAGAGGGAACTCCACGATCTCTGTAAGTTGGTAGCCTCATTCCCAGGCTCTTCTCTCTTCCTTTCTTTAGAATGAGAACCCTGTTGACAAGGTTATCAATTTAGAGTAATTTTTTAAGGAGACAACTAGGTGAAGCCGAATTGGCAATTTGTTTTTTGTTTCAGGAGATCACATTCTAAGTATACAGTTCAGAAGGAACAACCTGGTATTCTGGTATGCTGCTGATTGTATAATATTGTCAGTCCAGTTTAAAGATTTTGTGAGCTCATGTGACAGAGTGAACGGCCGACAGACAGCCGGGACCAACTGAATGTTGAATGAGCGATCGATCGATTGGGAATCATGACTAGAGACTGACCGACTGACCGACCGACCGACCGACCGACCGACCGACCGACCGACCGTAAAAATTTGGGAGAAAAACGAATTGTAACGTTGGCTTTGTGGATTTTATCTTGTACACTTTTTCTTACTTTGGTGAATCTGGTAGAACGACAATTTTTAACTGATTTTTTTTTCCAGAGTCCTTCCTTGGCCTCGCTTCGCACGCCATTGTAAGTGTTTGTAATGTTAAATTCTTTCAGAAAAATCTTGTTTGAGTCTAAACGAAATTTTTCCATATTATCTTGTGTAACGTTGTATATCTCGGTGTTTTAACAGAAGATCAAGTAAAACCTACAAAGTGAAGAACGAGGGGAAGAAAGACGTAGAGGTAAGTTTCATTTCAGTTTGCAAGAGTGATCAAAATCCAGTGTCAATGTACTGAAAATCAGACTAGGTGGGGAGAAACGAGAAACACATCAACTAGGAGATATTGTTGCACGAAGCACCAAATTGTGTGATCAACATCTGATTTCTCCTAAAAAAGTGAATATTCTGTCAATCAGACCGGGAGGAGACAACTATGAGATTCGTCAACGATGGCCCTGTTACCTTGACATGCCTAAGCCCAATATAAGAATTATGTTATCGCTCATGAGAATAGATGGTCTAACTACCGCAAATAGATTCATAGAATATCAGTTTACAAGATCACCACCTGGCGAGCGGGAATTCCCTTAATTTGTGCATGCTTGAAGCTTACGGGAGAGAGCGGGATAAAAGCAATAATCTTTATCTTGCTGAACATAATCTTGGGTGAAAGTGACATTGATTATCACTGCAAAGCCAACCGGGGATATTACTTTAAACTGAATAATGCAATATTGGAATTTAAACATAAGCTTGTGGTTGCTATCGTGTTTTTGTGCACTTTTCTTCGTTTTACGTCACTTGTCAATGACAACAATAACAGAGACTCCTCTTTCGTAATGATTGGGAAGACCGCCGTGAAGCACCCTGTATGGAGCGGAAAAGGACTTACGAAGATACTAACACAGAAGACCAAGATGGCTGTAGAAGAATCCGCGCACTTAACGTTTTGTTTCTTCAAAAGCTTCCCAGGTTTTCTGCACTTCATTTCAAGTTGTGAGTCTGAGTTCGATGATTTACATTTTCATCTTTTTATTGCTTCGGTAGAGGAAGGAAGCAATTGCTTTGAATCACTACGGGGCGGCCCCGATTTCTAGTCACGACCACAACGAATCCAGTGAAACTTACGAAACATTGGAAAGTGTGACGACCAAGGCAAGAACAGTTATAAACGACCTGGAGAGTCACGAAAATGCGGGCTTCGATGACAACCAGGGACAGAAAAAGGTCGAGGAGGGGTTCGATGACAACCAGGGACAGAAAAAGGTCGAGGAGAGACTCGAGCAAGAAGGGCAACGTCAATGTATTTCAAAATCTGTCGAGGAGCAACCGGACAAAAAGGAGGCGAATAACAAGAACCGGAGAGTGAGGTTTGCAAGTGACTTGAGCGGCTCTGAAGAGAGGAAAGTAACAAGGAAGCAGAGACGCTCAGCTATGGGTCAGATTCCGGATATTATTGTGATCACTGAGCAGGAGAGAGCTCGAGGAGGTAACCATGGTAACCAGGTATTGGACGAATATGAAAAGAGACAAGCAGTTGTTGATGATGAGAAAAAGGATGATACTGGTGATGGCGATGACAACATGCCAGCAGATATCATTTCCTTGTTTGAGGATTCGAGAAAAGTTGGCAGAGGATCTGGCGATCCAGCCCAGAGACCCACGCCTTCGTGTGCGTCTGCAGTTAGTGATGAAGAAGGAGCAGTAGTGGAAATATGATAGTTGCTGTCAGGAACGAAGAGGGAGTGATTATAATTCCTTGGTTACCTTCCTTTTATTTTTAGTGTTTGCTGTTTTAATGTGTAATTTCTAATACGCTGGTCATGTGTAGCTATTTCTTTCAAGTCGTAACACACTCGCACCGCGAGGTAAGTTTTGCTCCATTGTAAGTACTTTAAAGCAAGTTTTGGTGGTATCAGAGTCCATCCCAGCAAATAAAACGACAATTTATTGCACAAAAAAATAATTACATTTTCACTATTTGTCACTTTAGATTTGTCAGCAGGACACCCAAAAGAACTATAATGAAGTTATTAAGTCGAGTGCCTACACTCAATAGCTCAGTTAAACTAGTTGGCCCGGAAAGAAAAACAGTGTTTACTACAATGTAAAAAAACTGAAACAAATTAATAAAGTCCTTTCCCTTGTCGCTAGTGATCGACAGCGTAAAAGTACCCACCACAGAAGTTAAAATAATTGATTCATCCGTTGGTTCTCGGCCTTGCTGCGAGAGGTTTTCCTCCGGCTAGTTCGGTTTTCCCCTCTCCTCAAAAACCAACATTTCCAAATTCCAATTCGATCTTGGAGGTGTCCCCAATTAGAATTCTGTGCTAAATACCGTTGACACCTAAATAAAGTGAGTTATTTATTTATTTATTTATTGTTTTATTTATTTATTTTGTTTTATACCGCTTAACGTATTTTCTAGCCTGGGAAACTCTTTTAGGCGATTTGTAGTATTTTTCTTTTGACAGCTTTATTTAAAGACTTTATATATGATTCTGTAGATGAAGTAGTCAGGTTAGTTCTAACGTCGTTGTTGTCCTTTCTCCAAGCTTCATAGAATACCTCCAAGTTCTTTTGTTTGTTTGCTTGTTTTTCTTTAGTATGAAAACTACAACTGGAGACCGACTAAGTCTGTTTTTTTATACACTTTAAGTGGAGTTTCACTTTCTTGGGGTAACTTTGGCTCTTGAGATCTGGTTTCCACTTATAAAGAGCGCTCGCTAACCAGTAATGTTTGCGCTCGGTCGTGTTGGCGTGTTAGTATATGTAATCGCATGAGGCCAAGTAGAATTAAGGATAAATTTTCACGCGTATTTTCAAAGTTTTCACAAAGAGAGAGCCAATGCATTTACAAGATAAAAATATTAAAACCTAATTTACAAAAAAAGTGCTCAACTACTACTTTTGGCGGAGAGAAACTACAGTTGGAAATGCGTCTGCATTCGCAGGCTAAATGACAATGTATAAAATATAAAAATGCTAACTACAATTACAATGGATAAAAATTCCTTCCTTCCTTCACTCATTCACTGACTTACTTACTCACTCACTTGTTCCTTAGTTTATTCATCCATATATTGATTCAACACCCTAATTTGTAGCCTCCTCTTTTTTGGGGGGGGGGGGGGAAGGGGGCTCTGCACTTGTCATTGACAGTCTACTGTCCCTCAGATCTTAACCTTCCTCTTTTCAGATCTGCTCGTTTCCAGAATCCGCAGCGAGACTTCCAAAACATAATAGGTATAGCGATTTCAAGAGGAATTTTAAAAAAATATTGCGTGGACATAAATGTGCGCGCGCGTGAACGTGCTCAAGTAAGGTAACAGAAACGTCCCCAATTTAAACACAGAGAGAAGTTGTTTTGGGGGGGAGTGCTTGTCACTGACAGTCCACTGTCCGTAAGATCTTAAACCATCCTCTTTTCAAATCCGCTCGTTTTTAAATTCCATAATGAGACCTGAAAAGAAAGGTACTCTAGGTACAGAGATTTCAAAAGGACCTTAACAAGAGATTGCGCGAATATTAAACGTGCGCGCGCTTCAACGCACTCAAGTGACGTGAAAGAAACGTCATAAAAACCGACCTAAAATTTAAACGCGGAAAGAAACCGGTTAAACTCTCGCAATCTGCTTGGAATAATTCGCTTTGTATGCTCGTCATTACTCCTGTGCCAAATGTACTGCTACAGTATAGTTCACAAGTTTCTTGAGTTTATCCATGGCGAGTGGGGAAATCTTGACTTAAATGATGTTCGTGTGGGTTTAGGTAACATTTTTGCAGTACCGCCTCAAGCATGGAATCGTTTTACAGGTTGGGTGGAAGAGGAGGATAGTCCAAGCGTTCCGCTTCATGTTACATATAAAATGGTTGTTCCAGGCCGTGTAAGGAGGACTAGACTTTTGAACATCGGAAAGGAAAAGAATGAAAACTGTTTAACACTTTCACCACCTCCAGTACAAGAACTCATTTTTACAAAGGACGATATCTGGACTTCAGATTCAGCGAGTCTTTCACCAAAAGAGTTGCGTTCTTATTCTGTTAAAAGTAGAAATTGTGATCTTGTTGACGAGCGGAAAGATTATCAAGAATGGATCAGCTCTTCCGCCATTTCATTTTCTCGAGACGTTACGAAATCTCCACAAACAGTTGGCAGTACTCGGATAACAACGAAGGACAACAGAAGTGACATGAATGGAATGATGTCTCATATATTCATAACGTCAAGGAAAGACATCGTACAACACCGCAGCCTAAGTTGGCAAGAAAGGCAAGAAAGAATTAAGAAACTCTGGGTCTGAACTAAAGCAGTAAACGTAGTCATTTTTACTTCAACTCGCTCTCATTTCTCAATACTTCCACAAGCAGTGGAAGAAGAAGAGCAGCCTATAGAAATTAACATTTCGTGACTCTCTTTTCTTCACTGGGAAACCCCTTTTTCATGTTCAAGTCGGGGTAGGGTTGGCGCTCAAGGTTTTATAAAAACCAGTTTCGTATTTTAATTTTGGTGATTTCAGATTTCGTGTACTTCCTGCTTTCCTGGGATATTAGTCCAATGAAGTAAAATATTTTGAGCCAGACATTCTCGTAAGAAAAATTGTTATAGATAAAACATTATGATGCCTTTAGTGCTAATAAATTGGTAGAACATGACTTTCTCAATGGGTTTAAACGGCAGCCGTCAATCTGCTTTTAAGTTATCCGTCAATCGTCGAAGGTCGGCAATTTTGTACCTTCAACTGCAACAGAAGCAGTTACTGCTAGCCTGCAATACAGTCAGGTATGTGCGGAATGATCCTTCATATATGTTCCAAATAAGCTGCCATGTTGGGTTAGGAACGGGCGGAGAGTTGGGGCGAGTTTACAAAGGAACATAAAAGAGATTTAATTTTTGTGTCCCATAAAAATATTTTGAGTGCTGTATTTAGAATTCGTAATAAAAAAGAGCAAATTCGCCTTGATCTCGTGAAGCTTGAAACTGAAACGTTTTAGAGTCTAGGTAATCCCGTTCTATAAGGAAGAAAGATGCTGTTGGTCCTGGTCCTAGAAATAACATTTGTCATATAATTTACCGCTTCCCTTCCTCCAGCCACTTTGTTTTGTGTAATTCTTGATCGACAATGATAACTCAACCTATCAAAGCAACTCCTTCTCCCTTTAGTCCTTTACTTTGTCATCATAGAAGAAAGAAAAACCTAATCTGGTCCCCGTCATAACCGTAGCTTCTAACACACTTGTGGCTTGCGAGCAGAGGATATTGTCCAAATCATATTTCATTTTGTACACAAATAGCCCATTTACACCAATTTGAAACTTTTTTTTCCAAACTTTCAAGCTTTAAGTCATAAATACGATTAACTCCACCGTAGATTACGCGAAATTAAGTAACTGCGAAAAAATTGTGAGCATAAGGTAACAAATAAGTCCAGAATAACACAACAACAATGTCATTTTCTTGGAAACCTTTTATTCTAGGAAATACTTTCAAAAACACCCTAGACGTATAAACGCCCCTATGTATTAATAACTACACAACATTAACACAATTCTATCATTAGTGCACTGTGGAAAATGCATTATTTCAGTTCTACAGAAACTGTTTGCTTTTCACAATTACCGCGAGGGCGACACGTCTTCATTATGTACAATACTTATGATTTAGCCATCTAGCTTGGTCTTTAATATAAAATAACCAATTTATTATACAGATGAATTTATTTTGTGTACTTTCCTACAAAGGAAAACGGTGAGCAGATCATTACGAAGGAATTTTGCTTGTACTTTTTAGAATGAAGGAATGAAAAAAACCATGACCTTCAACAAATGTCATGTTTGCTTTTTAGCGAACAAATCAACTCCATTTCCTAAAAAAATTAGGAAGGAAGATTTCTCTTCAAGATCTGTTCCACTTTTCCTAGTTGGCTTGAAAACTCCTACGATGCAAGATTAAAACTGTTATTATCGCAGAAACTTACAAATTTTAACTGCCCTTATCGCAGAAAATTTCAGCCAATTTCTTTGCTTCTTTTGAAACATCGTCACTGTTGGAAAGAACTAGTCTCCAGTTTTCTTCGGTTGACTGCAAATGTCACCGCGCCGTCCTTTAGTTCCAGAATTCAAAACAGCCGATGAGTTGTTTACCTTAACTTAACCAATCTTGAGTTGTTTGCTAATTAACTTTTTTGCGCAATTTACAAGTTTTAATGATCAATTGCGTATTACAAACAATATGATTTATAAACTAATTAAGCGGCTGTTTTGAAGAGGAAGGATGGTATGACTACATGTACCAACGAGTGAGTTTTGATCACTTTCCCCAAAATCTAGCCCTTACAGTTATTAATTACTAGTCAACTCTATACTAAGGGTTTCGAGTTGGATCCTTTCGTCGAGAATTCAGACCAACTTATACTTGGCGAAAACAGAAAACAATCGTCTATTTACAGATGCCTTGGTTATCCAATACAACGTATCAAGTCCTAAATATGAAAACACCCACCTATGCTACTGTGCCATGATATGGATGTTTCCATAGATCGTTCAAAAGTTTTTCTCTAGACTTTTCCCTTCGCTTTCTGAGCACATCATCTAGACGAGTTCCTCGCTTTCGCCGTTTTCCCTGGTCGAGCAACACATCAGTTGCGTGAACCTCATCCGGGATACATTCGTAACAAAGCTTAAGATACTTGAACGTGTTCCTGCACGTTGGATCGTCAAAGAACGTGTTGGAAGCCACAATTTCGCACGCCTGGTTGTGTCTACATTGGCTTTCGACTTTCTTGAATGTATTTTCTGGGTCTGTCTCACATGGTTTGTCTGTGACGAGTCCTACCGGAGCCTCAGGACAGAACTCGTTTTCCTCGCGTCCCCAGAAAGCTCGGTTAATTTTGATGGTCTCATACTGTTTACACTGGAGCCACGTTTTCTCTCCTTCGCATATGTACGAGCAGTTCTAGGGATACCAACAGAAAACAAGGTGAAGGGTGGGTTAAAAATGCCTTTGGGGAACATGTGTCACGGAATGATCGTGCACTACAGTCCGAGCTGTACGCTGTGTCAACAACATTTTGATGTAAACATTGTTAAAAACATTAAGTACCCCTAAGGTGAATAATTCAATAATTCGAAACTTTTTAATTGAAAAACGAAAAGATTTAATAATAAATTTTAAAAATACTTACCGGCATCACAGCTTCAGGGCCAACAGGTCCCTCATTACCCAAAGGACCCGGAAGTCCGGGGGCTCCGGGTTCTCCAGCTAATCCCATAAGCCCGGGTGGACCCTGTTCCCCTTTCATACCCGGCATACCAGGAAGACCAGGTGGACCAATCGGGCCAGACTCACCATCAGCACCGGGAGCTCCTACATCTCCCAAGGGACCTGGAGGACCGGGAGCGCCCGTCATACCCCGTGCGCCATGGGGGCCAGACGGACCTTCAGGACCTACTTTGCCGGGGCGACCGGCAAGGCCACCGTAGAACAAGGTCAGATTTTGTTCCAAGATTTGACTTATCATGAAGCGGTCCAATAGCTGTTGATCCACCGTATCTCCAGGCTTGGGCAGATCGTATTCAACCTACAAAGGACACGCTTCCATTATATCTGATACTTCATGGTTGACTTCTGTTATTGTAGTAAGAAAAAGAGAGGCGGGGTGATTTCAATAACAAGTTATTTGAAGCGGGCAATTAGTCGGTCGAAAATATACGCCTAATTAGGTAATAGATTCTGCCCTTTGTGACTACATGAACATGAACGTTTTAACATGTTTTTCTAGGGGCCTGTTTTTGTGAACAGGAAGTGATGGGTTTGACATTAGAGTTGCTCCAAGTTGATCATTTTTTTTGTCTTGCTCTCGAACGAAATTGCTTTTAATTAAGACAGATGAACCGCGCCAACATCAACGTTTAATTAACTCGAGGACCATGGCCGTTATATTAAATCGCGAAGCGAATACCCTAGTTTGTCCTAGAAAATCCTAACTTGGGACAGTTATAAACGGCAAAATTACTTTTTTGACTCTGGCTTTGCTTTGCAGTTTACAATGTCACCTCCTGACTAAAACTATTCAATATAAAAACGGCTTGAGACAAGTCTAGTGCGGCTTTTGCAAGTTGCTCACTTCCCCCAAAATTATCCAAATCTAACCTGTTCTTTTTCTTCTGGTTCCTCAGAAGGACTGTTTTCATCGGATAAGTCCCCACTGACCGGGATTCGGTTCCTGTTCTTTCCTTTCTTGTGATGGCTAGCAGTAGATCCTTCTCCGCTCAAAGACGCACTGCTGCTCGACTCACTATCGCTCTCCTTTTCAGCATTATTCATGGCGTTACCAAACAGGTCAAAAATAGCATCAGAAGGATTTGTGGCTGGAGTGAGCTCCAAGGTGCCGCTACCGGCTGAACCTGATAGGAAATCTGAGGCAGAACCGTAGTCAATCCCAGTTCCAGAACCTAAGCCGTAACTACTGCCCGACCCCACACCCAAGTTGATAGGTATTTTTGCCAAGGTATCTGGGATAGCATCGGCTTGTAGTCCAGACTTCAAGTTAAAACTGAAGGTCTTAAGTTTGCCAGTGTGCGATCGCTGGCTCGTTTCTTCAGTACCGTCATCTCCAGATGACTGCACACCCGAACCCTCCCCGGCCCCGGACTCAATCACGTTTACAACTTCAGCAGCCGAAGCAGAACTCTCTTCCGTTTTAAACAAATCCTCTCCCGGAAAGTCTGCTATGTTAGGAATTAAACCAGAACCCGATCCCTCATGCAGTGACATAGGGGTGTCAAAGACTGCAGATCCTGAGGATGAAAAGGACTCCTCGATACCAACGCTTCCTGGAAGTGCACTTGCGCCAGAGTCTGACTGACCAGATGCAGAAGACCCAGATGCAGATGCAGCCAAAGTTGTGGACGAAATTCCCATCCCGACTCTCTTCGGTGTTGGCAGATATGTGTGTTTGACAAGAGGCAGTGGTTTGGAACCAGATCCAGAAGTCGATCCACTGTCTTGCTCTGCACTTGCTGATGCTAAAGCTGAAGCTGTAGGTGCATAGTTCTTTTTTGACAGAGTTTCAAGTTCGTCGGCCTCCGATAGTATACCGCTGCCGCTGCCGCTGCCGCTGCTGCTACTCCCTGAATCAGACGCTGTGTCTGCGTATGCTGACCCTGATGCAGAGAGACCTGTATCCATGAGGTTAGAGCCAAATCCAGACTGAAATGTGAACCCTGAAGCATCTTCCCCTCCAGATCCAGCTAGAGACTGTATATCGGTGCTATCACCATTACCAAACCCACCTGGTAGCATTTCATCAGCAAGTCCAGATCCTGAAGAAGGCTGGAGGGATTCAAGTCCAAATCCAAATCCTCCACTGTTTTCTATTTCCTTATCGTCAGTGGGATTCGTCTGAGCAATGGTACTCGTCGCCTTCGTCTTCTCCGCCGTTTCATTTGCATTATTGAAAGCCACCACTGGTTTGGAAACTTTCATCCTTACGATAGTGTCTTTTGCTACATTCTCGCTTTTTTCGACTTGTCCTGAACCAGATCCAGAGCTATCAGCAAACTGAAATGTCTTTATCGCATTGGCCTGCTCTTGCAACCCAGAGGCAGTTCCAGACCCAGCACCAGACTGGTCCGCCATCCCAGAGCCTGCTTTGTTTTCTGGAGAAGCCATGGTCATCAGATTAGGACCTATGGCACCAACACTACCAGGAAGAGTTTCGTCGTCTGTCGACGGTATCTCTAGCAACTGCACGTTGTTATCACCACCAGAGCCGCTTAGCTGTCCATCACTTCCTGACCCAGAACTGTCAGACGCTTGCAAAATGGATTCGAGAGGTACACTGGCACGGGTATCCACGTTTCCTCCTGATCCAGCCTCTGTTACTGCTCCAGATCCCTCGTGTTGAACGTTCGTTGTAGGATTAACTATCTGCACTGCTTCTCCGGATCCCAAGCTAGAGGAGGCTTGTGATTCGTCCAGGTTGATCTGTCCACCAACACTTCCTGGTAGGCTTTCTTCCTCCTTGTCTGATTCCCCGGACCCCGAAGATTCGTCCGGCAATACCTGCTGTAACGACGATTCCCCCGGGGTGTTTTGACTGTTAAATGAACTTGGGGTAGAAGCGCCCGAACCAGACGATGCTGAATTTCCAGATTCGCCTGCTTTGGCGTGGGCCTCCGATTCGAGTTGTCCGATGTCAGCTATACCGCCAACACTGCCTGGAAGTTCTTCCTCCCCTGATCCTGTCGATGGCGCTGTTTTCGTTTGTTCTTTCACTGGCTGTACAACCGAGTCTCGGCTTTTAGTTATTGTAGACTGACCGGAGCCTGACACAGCCTCAAGTTTCAGGTTGCTCGGCACAGTTGCGCCAGATCCGGAGGAGAATGCAAAACCAGGGGCAGTTGCCGGCATTACAGGCTTCTGCTCAAGCTTTTCAATGTCATTTACTTGCCCTATGCTACCTGGCATGTTGTCCTCATGCTCATCATCTTCACCTGAGTTCTCTGAAGACCCACCATCGCCTTCTGATTGGCCTACACCTGAGATGAAGCTCATTCCAGAGCCACTAGCCACGTCTATAATGGTATCCTGTCTTTGTGTTTCGTCAGCGCTTGTCTCTCCTGAATAATCTTCGTCGTCATCGTCGTCGTCGTAGGCCGAACCTGAACCTGATTCCTCGTCGTCTTCTTCATCTTCGCCCGATGCCACTTCCTCAGATGATTGCTTAACGTCTGACCTTTGGTGACCTTCAACATCCTGGCTCTCAGCTGAACCAGATGATTCTGCTTCATCTTCCTGGCTTCCACTCGCACTATAATCAGATTGTGCTCCACTTGCGTCTCCACTCTCGCTATCGTTATCATCATCACTGTCATCATCTTCATCATTTCCCACACTACCTGGTAGTTTTGTTTTCTTCTGTGTCTGTCCTTCAGTGCTCTGTTGCGTCTTTGCTTTTTGAAGGCCAGCAATGAAGGCAAGCTCATCTGCGTTCATTCCACTTCCGTAAGTCTCCGACCCGGATGCTGCGTGCTCCTGTTTAGTATCAGCAGAGGGAACAGGGTGAGCTCCTTCCCCTAATGCACTGGCTGCGGGTGCAGGTTGGGTAGGAGGAGTAGTTTGTTGAGTTTCCTCTGTTGAGACTACCTCTTTGCTTGCATTATTAGCTTGGCTTAAGGCTTTGTCAGCTACCTCAGGCTCTGCAGCATTAAAAGATGCAGTTGTGGTGGCGGTAGCAGTTTCTTTGTCTACAGAATTTTGTGAAATGGCAATTGGAGGTGGCTCAGACAAGGGCGAGAGGCTTTCCGCAGCGGCAGCAGAGACAGCAGGCGGGACTCCTGAACTCTCCTCTTCGCTACCAGCCGTAGATGTAGGAGCCGGCTCGGCAGGTTTCAACACAACTGGTTTGTCTTGTTCAACAGGTTTGTCACTCGCCTGTTCTGCAGCCCCAGATGCTTCCCCAGAACCGGAAGCGTCCTCTCCAGCTATTGCGCTCTTCTTTGTTTTCGAGGAGGAAGCATGTCCGCTGTCCCATTCGCCTTCTCCTGAAGGAGGCACACTTCCGCTGTCAGAAAATTGTCTCTGACTAAAAATTGAGCTGTTATCTTGAGGTGGTGGAAGGTTTGGAAGTGAGGAGACTCCGCTAGCGGGCTCCACTCTTCGCCTGAATCTCTCTATCCCCTCCCCCTGGGGTTTTATAGCTACCACTTCCTCGCTGGGAACTGGTGCGAGGCTCTCTAGTACTTCCATTAAGTTAATGTCTGAATCTTTTTGAAGCTGAACATTGTCGGGGACATCACTAAGCTGCAATGTGTGATCAAATACAGCAAGTTAATTTTACACAACAGAATTATAATCTTTTCTGGTCTCCTCCTACACTAAATCATTTGTCAAAATTATTTCAGCCGGTATTTTTCGATATTTATCATCGTGTGTACTAGGTGGTTCTCCTGCACAGACGTTTTCGTGTCTCCCGTGATCATTTTAGACAATGACCTTGCACGATTCGCAAAAAGCATGCATAGGACACTTGCCACAAAGCAGCACTAATATTTACAGTATCTTACCCTTTAGGTCCTTACAATTATGAACATAAAATAGGTAGAGGTGGTGAGAATAAGCTAATCAATAAGTGTATATTACCCTTGTGTAAAATTTCACAACGTGCATACGCATTGCTTAGGCAGGACACGTACACTGTCCTTGTGCTCAAATTGGGGCTAGCAATAATCAATCAAATTAGATCATTTTGTTTTAATTATGACTGTATAAGGCAGCTGCAGCTGTAGTAATGAGAATGATAAAATTTTTAGCTCGGGCTAAAAGAAACACTGATTACAAGCGCTACCTAAAGAAGGACTGGCTAGGGGTATGAGCAAATTAACAAATAAATCACATTTTTAGACTAACCTTACAGTCGCCAAAAACGACGAGTAAAAGCGTTGTCAGTATTGTAAGGACAAACGTCATAATTAGGCTGAAAAGGAAATCAAAGGTCAGACATATAAAACGAGAGAAGCACAACTCGTTTTGATCTTTTGTTTCCATCCAAAAACATTCTCGTTCTTTGAATTGGTCATGTGAAGCCCCAAAAGGAAAATCTGTGTTTTATCCAAAGAGATTGGATGAGGCAGGCACTGAACGCCGCTGCTGTAGAAGCAAATTTGGGTGGCTGACAGTTTGTGCATAAGCAAAGAAGGGTTAACTCTCTGACGCTTCTAATCATCAACGCTTAGGCTAAAACGGGCGTTAGATAAAATATTTCCTTCTCCGTTCAATGTTGATGATAAACTACGCGTACGAGAAGAGAAGAAATTTGAAATTCTTGTAAGTGAGCCATCTCTAACAAAAATTTTCTCTGTTTAGTCAAGATTATATTCTTGTCTAATGCGTGTTTTTTTAGCAAGGAGATCGCTCTGCAATATAATATACATGTCTGATACCATACCTGTTTGTATGCGGGTAAGAGGACCCTCGGCTCCCTTTGCCGTTTGCTTATTAATGTCTGGCCAGTTTCGCTGACGTTTTGCTGTGGAAAGAGAAAATAAATGTGAAAAGGCGATATAAGACATATCACACCACAAAACTTTGCATGGATATTACAGTTTCGCCAAAGTACTGCGGTAAAATACAGAACAAATAACGGTCGTAAACAACAACATTACATAAAATTAATTCAAAACTGCCTCAGTTGCAGAAAGTTGAGTATATGTACTAATTGTAGTCCCGGAGTATATGTACTCATTTGGGTAATTTTGATCGTAAACCGTGGTTCTTACGTTTTATAGTCAACAGAAACTGTCATTATTTTTTACAGAAGTTATTGTTCGAGAATAAACTATTTCACTGAGGATCTTAGGAATTGGAGAAGGAAACAAAGCCTTTAGTTTTTGCGCACTTACTTTTCCCTCCTTACCCAATCTGTACATTTTGAGATCTTAGGACAGGCTTACAAGAGTTCTAAAATTATTTTTGCTTGCCTCTTTTTTGCGTTAGTTTCTGCGCGTAATTATAAGCTCGCGAAAATAAATTCACAGAAGGATAATATAATTATAAAAGTATTTATCCCTTGCCATAACCCATGCCACAAGAGGGATGGTGAGTGGAGATGGAAGCTGATAAAGATTTCATTTTCGTTACACTGCAATTGTTGTTGACATTAAAACTTTTTTTCTGGACTTGAAGATTTGTATTTTTCTCAGTTTTTGTGCGTGACTCATGGAATATCGCAGATAGTTTATCCAGGAATAATTTTACCGACAACTTTGCACGATTTTCACTAATTCTAAAAGCCGCGACGAAGGGAGGCAAACATCCTGTACGTAACATCTCACTGCACTTCTTTAGAGCGGTCGCGACATCACATAGACCTTCGTTTTAAAAAAGAAACAGAAATTGTCCCTTTACAGTAGTTTTCATATCCGATATCTACCTCTTACCTTGTGAGAAAGTAATTAACCTTACGATCAGACAAGCGTAGCTAGCGAGCTAAATTCGATCAACGCAATCTCGTATATAAACTAAACGAAGCCTTAAGTTGAAGATACCAATCTTCATTTAAAAATAATACCAAAGGTTATTCCGAATTTCTAAGTCTAGTTATAACATAAAAATAGACAAAAATATCCTTCCTTACCTTGTTATATTAAGTCACAGGTAGACTGCTCGGGTAACCAATAAATCGAGCAGACCACAAAACCGTCGTCTACGAGAAAGAGATAAAATCAAACGTTCAAATTCCGCAATCGTGATAGAAGAAATTCGGTGCAGTCAAAAATATAGAAGCTTCAAAAAAATTAATCAAAAGCTACCTTGGACGGGGAGAATTTCCTAATTTTTTCCCAAAATTATGACAGATCGCCGGTGCGTGCAAATACTGTTTTCATCAAGTCATTCTCCCTCGCTTACGTAATTATCTCATCTCCAAGGTATGCGAGCTGTCCTGGAACACATGCGCGATAATCGTCCTTCTTTCCTTGGTAAACGATTGGCATTGGCCAAAACCTTGACATCGCGAAACAATTTGCTTTTAAGGAAAAGTTTTAAGAATAACTTAGCCAAGCAAGTACCAAGAATGTTCTCTTTTGCGAGGAAAAAAATCGATCATCTTTGCATTTTCACACAAGTTTGTTTGCCACCTGCCATGTTTACGATCAGGTCATCGGGGTGTTCTACAAACACAGGTCACTCTGTGATTATACATCTGACGCTGGGAACGGGACACTAGCTCAGTTGTCGTGCCCCTGTGTGATTTACTTAATCCTTCGCTTTAACTTCACAGTTCAGATTTGAACATTTTGGAAAATCTCATAAAGAAAACATGGAAAATTAACATCACATGAAAATACTTCTCGTTAGATTTCATTCGGATGGCCGCAATTCAGTAAGGACCTCATGTTTGCTTGCTGAGTTTTAACCTGGTAGGCAACTCTTGTCTGTGTCAGTCGCACGTTTACAACATGGTACAGCAACATCACCGATCAGTCGCAAGAGGATGTAAAATCCAACTTAAAATACTATGAAAAGTACTTTTAGTTGAAGTTCAAAGCATAATTTTTATCTGAAAAAATTTCGCCCATAATAAAAATTGTCCATGAAAGTGATCTCCACTCCGCTGGGTATCTTATAATCTCTTGACTCGAGTTGTCGAAATGTCGGTCACCAACAACGGGCCCGTCTTAAGACTACCCCCACTTTAAAATCATTCAAGAAAAGCTGCTAAAACTTAAAATATAAACAATGAAAATCGACGACTTATAACTATAGAGGCTGTTGGGGGTGATTTTTGAAGACGAAAACAGAAAATTTGGATATATAAAGTAATTACTTTATATATCCAAATTTTCTGTTTTCGTCTTCTGCGTCTTGCTTTAACTGCCGTAAGGATAAGTCTTTCGTGTATACATTTTTTTCACTTCAAAAGTTTTACTGATCCAGGTGTACTTAAGATCCGGCAACTCTCAACGTCTTGTCGCTGTGATCTTAACAGTTTTAAAGCTTTGTGAATTTTGAATTCAAGTATAACACAACAACTAACACTCTTGTCATGAACCACGACCTGAACTTTTATTTTTGCTGGTGGGGCCTACGTAAAAAAAAGGTTCACTTTTAAGCTGATGAAAACAAAGTAATTATCTTTAGTGTGAAGTTCATATAATTTAATTACAAACTACTGCTTACAATCAAGAAAATTTTGAGACCGTAGAGCAGAACTCTAACTAGAGTCCAGAAAAACAGTGCACCATTAAACCGAGAAATTTTAACTTTCCCAGACTCTCGTTATATATTAGAGTCCTTTCAGTTCTTTCGCAGCCGAGACTTGATCTTTTCTTTGCATTAATCTCTTAACCCTCATGTCCCGAAGATCACCCAAACCAGTACACCCTGTTTGTTTCATCTGATGCTACGCTGGTTACATCCGAATGTCTCCCTATGAACAAACTGGTGCACGAACGAATCAAAACTGAATCCCAGCGAGGCAAGCGCGAGTATATTACCACAACTGGTGGTCTATCACAAAATTTAAGTGGCGTGTAGAAAAATAGTTAATTATGTAACACTTCTGTTATAAACCAATTGTCGTTTAAATAAACAACTGCTCCTTTGAAAGCAAGAAGGCGTATAACTAATATTTCGTCTGTCGTTTTTCGTGAATTTGAAGTTTCTTTTCGTTATGTGTCATTTGGTCGAATGGTGTATACTCTGTTGTTTTTCTTGTCTTGCGATGGCGTCTGGCCTACCTTTCGAAAGCGCGCTTACCAACTGGGTAAGGCTCGCTAATGCCACTGCATTGGGATGCGAGGGGAATATGCTGTCACTTTCCTGCGCGGGACAGGAAGAAGGACTGAAAATCAATTCTGCGTTCTGGGGAAGGGACGATCTCAAAACCTGTTTACCCGAAAAACCCTCGCAGCAATTGAAGTTTTGTCCTCCTGCTGACCCGCAGTATGCCTTGGGGAAGTTACGCTCTGTCTGTGAGAAGCAGCCATCTTGTGGCGTGCCTGTGTCGGATGCTTTCTTCGAGAAATCTTTGTGTCCTGGCGTGTCAAAGTTTCTAAAAGTTGTATACGACTGCAGGATGATGAGCGGGATGGGCGCTAGATAGCATTAAAAAAGCTTTTAAATTTTTCGAGAGGAGTGAACGAGCTTTAGAAATGAGAAGTGGTATCAACCATTGGAACTTGGCCAAATGTAAAATAGTCACGTGGAACATAAACAGCATTGAGGGACAATTTAATCATGGAACATGGTTATATGTGAATTTTCCTATACAAAGTTGTTATCGCATGGCAGGAGTACAATGAGCACGATATAATATTAACACCAATACCACACATGGGTTGTATTAGAATGCCATCTTAACTGCGCTGGTTGTTGCTGGTTGTTTTCGGGCATTTTATCCAAACATGTAAAATTCGTTGACGACATTAAGGGTCGTTTGTTAGACCACTCAATTATGGAGCATTTTCTGTGGTTTGTAAATAGAGATTATAATGCGGGTTGAATGTGGATGATACATGCGAGCGATGCTACATGGAGAGAGCAACTGTTACCTTAGGAGACTGGTGCTAATACTACAAAATTCTCAATAAAAATACCCTTATCTTACTTCCATGGAAAACCGAGGGAGTTAAATCTCGCACAAAATCGCCACAAATCGGGAAAGTAAGGGCACAGACAGCAAGTAAGACACCATGGAAGTCAGATAAGGTATTTTTATTGAGAATTTTGTAGTATTTGTGTTTTCTAAAGCATATCGTAAATATCCCCATACAAACTCTTATAATTTCGCTATGACCGCTATTTCGCAATATCATATGACACACAACTTGAGCTTGGGCGGCCTGTGATACTACAACTTATGGTTTTTTTCCTGAGGGGATTTCTCGAGGGCTGGGTGGCCTATGAACTGGACCGCGTTCTGCCGAGGGAAGATCCAGAACCCGCGGGTGGATCTACCAGAATGGGGCTAATACAGCCAATCACATGACGATATGTGGATTGCACGTGATCTTAGAAATTATGAATTTTTTTGTTGGGGGGCGGGGGGACGGTAAATGCAACTCCTCTACTACCAGCGATGAAAATCGAAAGTTAACACAAGGTTTTCCAAACTCATCCGATTTTCCGCCTTTCTCAATGATGAGACTCTCGAATGAGTTTCCAAAGTGTTAGCTTTCGATTTTTTATCGCTCGTAGTAGAAGAATTGCATTTAACTATGCATACCCAGTAAAAGAATCTACATGCTGCTGTTATTTTCTGGTTCCTTCGATAATTAGGTTCATTACAAGACGACTGACCCACAAAGTGAAACAAAGCACTGTCTGTGAATAAAACTCGCGAGTGAAAACTCTTCATCAGCTCTTTTTTCTGCTGCTGTTTGTCTCGTAATTTTGTTTTGGACTTGGAAATTAGTCCAGGTTCGAACTTACAATGCCTAGAAAGCGAAGGCTTAAGATGGAATCCATCAGGAAATTGAGTAATCAGTGGACAAAAATCTTTTACCAGAATAATTTAAAGTATATCGCATTCTTTTTTACATTTTTTGAGAGCTATGGATGTAATTTGTTATCTGTAATAACCCCAAAGACAATTTCTTATGGGATCCCGTGAAATTCAAATTCAAATTTCACAGGAATTGTGTAAACACAGGTAAAATAGATAAATTTTTATGCGTAAGATTTCATTTTGTGAAATTTGAAATTTATTTTCTCGGGCTCCCATAAGAAATTGTCTTTGGGGTTATTACAGATAACAAATTACATCCATAGCTCTCAAAAAATGTAAAAAAGAATGCAATACGCTTTAAATTATTCTGGTACAAGATTTTTGTCCACTGAAAATTACAGTTACTCAGTTTGCTAATGGATTCCGTCTTAAAACCGAAACCGGCAGATTATCAGAAGAAAGCGTAGCATATTCCCTTTAACCCTTTAAGCTCTGGCTGATCATTACACAAATTCTCCTTAGTGGTCTTCAAACATTTCATTGAGACTAATTGGGATAACTTGTTTAAACATCAAGACAATTTAGAGCAGTTTTCAATTGAGTGTCGAAAGTAATGTTGTGTTTGCTTTGGTTTTGCATTACTAGGCTCTCTGATTGGTTAAAAAAACTCGCGCCACTTTCTCAACCAATCAGGCGTAAAACCAAAACCAATCGTGACTTGCTCGCACGCGTTTTCCCGCGCTTAGCACCAATTGCTTGTATTTGATTTGATTTCTGATTGGTTCATTTTGTGTTTTGTTCCTGTTGTGATTGGTCAGAATAATTGTTTTGGTTTTGGTTTTACGACACTCATTTGAAAACCGCTCTATCTTGGGTGATCATGTACATGACCTGTACGTACGATAAGGAACTGACATGATGGAGAGAAATTTGATGCGGATCACTGTAATTGGGGTTTAACACATTCTTCGGTTATTCCCCATATTTCAAATCAGTTAAACGCAGTGATTCTCAAAAGACCATAAAGCTTTACTGTCACAAATTTTGATGCTGTATTAATGGTGCTACGAAGGTCACCTACTAACACGTACACGTGACATCTACAATAATGTACATGAGTGCTAGACTTAGTTTGTCCTTTATTTACTTGTTTAGGTTTGTTAACCAAGTCTGTGTTTAGACAGTGCGCATGCGTGCATCCGTGTAATTTCTGTTTCTTTGTGTCGTAAAATAAGTGCAACGTATGTTAGAAATATTACTATATACACATTCAAAATTACAAATAATGTGTAGCATCAAAGAATGAAAGGAACTGCTTTTTCATTTAGCAAAATGTTTTAAACAGTGTCTTCGGAAAAAATGAACAGGACGAGCAAGTCCATAGTTAGTTCCTTCTATTCGATTCACCTTCAAAACATTTTTCACCATCTAGATTGCGCGACTACTATTCTCACTGTCAAAAAGTCTAAGCCCGGCCTTAGAAGTTTTCACTTACAAGTGTTTAGACATTTTTTGTGCTGCCTTCACACAGCTATACGTGCACGCCTTTCGCCCTATGAATCGATTAAATTGCCCGTCGCCGTGCGTGCACGCGAGCACGTCATCATAGATTCTGAGGTTCCGAATCCCTCAGTCAGCAGAACAATATTAGACGGTGAAAACGTTTGTATCTTTACACGTCACGAAACCAATGTCAATCAATGAACCAACTAGTCGATTAAATTAACCGCTGATTCTTGATCTTTGAATAGCTGCTTTGACTCTTGATTCGCTAGGTAGACAATCGTAACTGACGCGAAGATATTTATAAACTTCTCCACAGTCGGTCTTGTCGAAGAAAGTTGAAGTGGCGGCCAGCTCACAGGCGCGTTCGTCTTTACACTGTCCTTCCACTTTGGTCATAGTGTTAGACTCGTCTTGAGGGCACATTTTCGAGGTGATGAGACCGTGTTGAACACCATTTGTAGTGCAGGTCGCCGCGTCATCACGGCCCCAGAAAGCAGAATTGATTTTGATAACTTTGTACTGTGGACACTCGATCCACTCCTTTTCACCCTCACATGTGATAGTCTCCTGAGGACCCTGGAAAATATATACAAGTGTCAGTTGCCTCTCCACACGGAGAGAGAAATAAATTAAAGATCATGCGTGTATGACTTCGAGTTGATAAACACAATTTGCATGCGCAGGTACAAGAAAACTGTTCGGCCACCTTATTTGATACAGTACAGAAGAGCTGTAAGACAAACAAATCGACAAAACATGCTCCTCTCAAGAAATGCAGTTTAAAGTGAACCCTTGTCACTCACTTGTGGCGGCCGAATCAAGCAGAGATTTAAGATTGTTAGTGATTATTTAGAGTAAAAGAATTTTACCCACGGAGAATACCATCTCGACTAAAAGACACCTAGGGACGACTTAATTCCTCACAAGTAATCGCAACATTTCCTATTTGAAAATTCTTTCCACACAATATTTTTTTGCACCTTGAGTTCTTCAGTGTTTGGCTTCCAAAGTTTCATTTCAGTTCTAGGGGAAATGTTCTAGGAAATACTCAGAATTAACACAAACGAAGCATGAAGCTCAATAATACAACCCCCAGCTTTTCGTCTATTATTCCCCTTAGAGCAATCAGTACTCACAGCAAGAGAAGATCCAGCTCCAGGTGGACCGGGAGGCCCCGGGGGACCCGGAGGTCCTGGAATTCCCCCACGGGCCACAGCGTCACCGCTTCCACTTCCACTACCTCCGCCAAGGTAGCCAGATGGTCCTGGAGGTCCAGGAGGACCCGGAGGTCCCATCAAACCACCTTGGCCATTCACAAAAAACCCGAGTGGTAGTTTCTGATCCCAGTAGTAATTCAGCATATTTTGATCCTCTAGACTTCTTTTAACAAGACGTGGCTTTCGTGGTACAACCGAACAGTGCTGTAAGAAATATAAAATGTTACCTAATTGTCAAGTTCTTTACATAACTGCTACAATTTGCTTCGACAGTATCTGACAACGTGGTTTCCAGACCATGCCAAACGATTGTAACACAACAGTGATGAGAATTTGTATGTTGACCAGGTCAAGACCAAAGATATTTTAAATTGCCGTACATGAGATATGTTTTAAATATGATTTTGTTTTGACTGGGGTGTCCTTATTTCCAGAGAAGCAAGTTAGGTACATATTCCGGAAGAGTAATTTTACTCTTTTGCTACTGGAATACTAAATATATTCCAAATATCGAGTATCAACAAGTGTAAGGGTGCAGAACTACCTAAACAACTGAACATGGGGACCATTTCATTTACTCTTACTATACTCCGGAGTACGCTAAATCGAACATGACATTAGTCACTCAAAGTAAATAGCTTCTCATTCGAGAAAAGTCCTCAAAGAACGCGATCTGACTATACAGAAATTGTATAAAGGAATAAACACTCACCGCTACTACAAATAAAGCCAGGCCAAGAGCCAGCCTCAGCAGGCCTGTGTCAGCCTTCATATCCTAAAAGAAGACAAGATAAGACAGAGACAAGTTTAGTTTCCGGTTAAATCACTTTTAATCGATAGCGCGTGACTGGTACCTGCAGCAATACCCTGGGAAGAAGTGACGTCATCACTGAACCGTCTGATTTTGCCGTAAATTCAAGAAACCTTCCTCCTAAATGTTTTTCAAAGTTTTTTTCTTTTTTTTTTCAGTTTATCTTGTCTACAGAGTTACCCTTCAAAATCACGGTAACAAAAAGATTCATAAAGAATTCGGCCGAGTTTTTCGCGTTTGAACCTCTTACAGCGCATCAGTGATCAGCCATGTCAGTCAAGAAAGAAATAGTATTTTAACGCGATAGTTTTGCCATAATGAAATGAATAAAAGGGATATTACTTTGTTATTCAAATTTTAAGGAAAATATGAAAAGCACCAAGCTTTGATTCAAAATTCTTCAATGTCCGTATCAAAAAGTCTTACAACACTCGTCCGACACTTGAAGTAACCACTTTGGGTTTTCAGTTTTATCAAGTAGTTACTTGCTCGTTGTTGTGCTAAATCGTCCTCATTGCCTTTTCAAGTGCCTTTTTTCATTCTGGTATAAAAGGTGAATTGGTTTTATTTACAAGCTTTTCACTGAAGAAACTGGTTTTATTGTTGTTTACAATTTATTTGTAAACCTTACACTCATTAATAATCAAAAGCTGTTCATGGCTATACTTGTTGCCCTTCAGGCCACCAAAAATACTCCTCGTGTTTGAAATAACGACATTCAATGAACGCTTGAGTCAAAAGGCTTACACAGAAGACAAAAGTCGGAGTTTCAAAAAGGTTATTAGAGGCAATCAAGATGAACTTATTAAAACAGATCAAGGATTGCTTAAACGGCTCTTCAGTCGGTCATGGAGATTTTCCTAAAATGTTAAGCCGTTCGTGCCAAACGAAGACAAAGTCTTTGAGAGTTTAAACTGTCGTTGTCGTTTGGCCTGAAACTCGCATTGTTCAAAATGCTCTCGTTTGGCCTCCAACTCTCAAGCACTCTCACTAACGCTAGTGCGCTTTTAAAGAGTCAGTATACTCTCGTCAATTCTCAGAGGCTCTCGCTGACCGTCGTTGGTCTCGGATGAAATCAGTTACATGGTTATCCTTGTTCATTTACTGTCCATTTACTCCCACATCCCAACCTTTAGGTCAGGTCATATCAAGTCTATGAATTGAAACCTGCGGGTTTACCATTCAAATAAAAGCTATCGAGCAGTACTTTCCTGTGGTGCGGTTTTTTTTTTTCAGTATTTTTAAAATGAATTTCCAATTTCAATTTAAAGTTGATTGTTGGTGTTCTTAAGTGTAAGATTCGTTAATGATTATTGGCCTGAATTTTCCACTCAATTAGTTCGGTTGAAGATCACTTTCCAGGGTTAGGATGAAACAAGCAGGTGGTGTACAACTAATACAGCGTAACAAAATCAACTGCTCTTATCTGGGCACATAATCTTCTCCTAACACCATTTCGACTAAAATACCAACAAGATTTCAAAAATACGAACTTGCATTGCGTCCGCAATAAACATGACAGTAATCTCTCTCCTTTTTTTTTCTAATTTCTCTCTACTGAGCTAAAGGAAATCCGCTGAGGACAAAACAAGAGTAATATATTTGACGGTGCAAAGGAAATACGCCCACTAAAAGCAGGGTGTCAGTTAGGGTTAAAAGTTGAACACTGTTGAAAAAGATTTACGAATAGGCTTTGCCAGGTCCCGTCGACACAAATACTGGATTTCAGTGCTAGGACGCGGTTACCAATAAAAACAAAGATTTAGAAAAAGTGTGTTTTTCTACATGGATGGTTACATCTTCACTTTAAAGAGTATTCTTCAAAATGACCTCCACTACGGCTTCAAGGTCAAGGCGTACAAAACAATCCCGTCTCAGAAATTTGGCTAAGAGTGTGCGACGTAAAACTCACCCTTACCCAGTCGGGAGAGCAAAATAAATCACCTTTTCATACCCCATCAAAAGACCTCCCAAATCTCTTTCCTTCTTCAGACCAATAAACGAAATCGTCTACAGCCAAAACAGCCAAAGTCCATACCCTGTTTCTCAGGCCAAAGCTGTGCAGTCGGGCACAAGAAGTGAGAAAGGCGTGCGAAAGAGAAATAAAGGTGTGAGGTGAGGAATTGGAAGCAACAACTGAAAGCGAAACAACAGTTACGCGCTAGCTTTTTTCGTTTCGCGTATTCAATTTCGCTGTTCATTCTACGACCCATAACTGAAAATAAGTACTTTACAAAGCTGTTGTAGACTCAAAATAATCACCTATCCGCGTTGAGCAGTTACTCTATTATTCTTTAACAGTTTGCTTTGTAAAGGCCACTGATGAAATTGACACCGGAGTCTTGGATCACACGGTTCAATAACTATTTAGGGCGAAAAAAACAATTTGACCATCGTGAATATGAAAAGACAAAAGTTTAGAAAATATATTTTGCATCAATTAGGTACTCGTTGGTCTCCCTGAAGTCTAAAGAAAAACAAAACTAATATAACAATGATATTGAAATAAGTCATGGATATAACTTGTTATTGCTTAATCGTGTTTATCGAATCAAACAGGTTGCACGTCGAAAAACAAACATTAGGATAGAAAAAAAGAAGTAGAACAGACGAAAGTATGAAAGAATTGCAGTTTTCTCTCCCAGAGAACGTATTCAAAAACAGCGCATATTACATGTTTCCAAAGTCTTTTGGTAAGAAAACTTAACTACACGAATACAAAGGAAATATCGCACTTTTTTCAGGGTTGGCTAGGCAGTGGTGTTTTCTCAGATCGGGTTTTCAACATTAAAAATCCCAGCTTCTTAATAAAAGAAAAATATAAACACACAAAAAAGAGAGAGAGAAAAGTATGTAGAAATATAAAAATTATCGGATTTTCTGACAGAGGGATTTGCTTTATTCTTTACGAAACGAAAACCGTTTCGCTTCATTGAACTTCGGGGTTGTTTCATTTTTTCTCTCAAACCCCCAGTGTCAGAAATAAATCAGATAATTTAAGCTGGTCAACAAATTCAAACACTATTTCGAGATGCCCTTACCTTATTTCAAGAATCCACGACCAGAAAATCCGAGGAAAAAATCAAAAGTTTCAGAAAATTGACAGTGTTATGCTGGTCCAATTTGGTCACCGTTGCGGTTGGAGTTGTTAGGTAATGCGGCCCCACTTACACGTGATTACGTCATGCTCAAAGCGCGCCATACGTGCCGCCACTTACCCGCCAACAATGTATTCACTGAGCGTGCGCGCGAAGCACCAGTTTGTCTTCACGCCCGGTGATTTTTGAGTGATATGGTCATAGACCTTGAACAAAATAAACGATGGTTGTTAGCTTCTAAAAATAAGGGAATTCTTATTAATATATGCTCGTGAAGAGTATTTTTTTAAGTGTTAGGCTATGCATTTCAAGTGTTTTTATGAGTCATTGCTTTTGAAAATGGTAATTTTAAATTATCGTCTAGCAACTAAACTGTTTTCTTGGCCTATTCTGTATCAGCATTACTGTGACCACACCACTGTTAAATCAATTACAAATACGGTTAAATTTTGTTGATAAAAATCTTTACTAGACACCAAGTAACAAAGACCTTCTCTTCAGCTCTCTAAAGCTTCCTGAAGTTGTTTGTTTCTCCTGACTGAAAAATTGGCATAGATGCCTTTCTTTCCAATATAAAACTTCCCTGGCCATTGATATGTTAACTTAGCGAGTGATAAAAATACATCAGAGAAGACACTCTTTTGGTTAGTTTTGCTGACAGAACTAAACTAAGCTTGTATTGCAGCAATTTGTGCAAGACACAATTGCTCCTCTGATACTGAGAAAGCCAAATTTGAATCCAGAAATCTTTTGACAACCTCACCTGTAAAACAGTCACCATCGACATTCTTTTTCTCAGAAATTTGTTTCTCTCAGTCACCAATTTACAGAGAAAAAACTTTCCAAGCAAAGCTAGCCTTGTGTGTCATGATTGTCGAAGAACAAAGCGTATTTTTAAATTTCCAACCTCCGAGCAAATCATAAACCTTTCTCGTGTTATTGATGTCACGGTTTTGAAAACTCACTGGGCCAGATACACAATCGAGTTGTTTGCGTGGAAGGTCAGTCAAATTCGCTCAAGCAATTTACTACGAGGCAAATATTTGGGGTTTGCTTGCTTGATTTCTATTGTTGCGATTCGCAGAAACGGCGGGAGGCTCTATGTAAGAACCACCAACAACATGATGGGTGGTTTTGTTTGAATTTTACGGACTGCGCACAAAACATCAGAAACATGCTGTGCGAAAAAGAAGGAAATTGTCTAGTGTATTTATTTACAGGAAATTTACGAAAATTGCAGAAACTACTAAACGCTCAGTACGCGAATTGTTGTGAACCATGTCGACACTGATAGGCGGGAAAGTGGCCGTCAAATTCTCTACAGGTGGCCTAGTTTAATAGGTTTTTGTTTGGATTGGTGATAACAATGGAAAACTATCCGACTGCCGATATACGTCTGGATTCCACTCTTAACAAACCGTTAGAGAAAATGTATACTGGTTAAGCACGCGCGACACTGACCAGCTGCTCCGTATACTACTGATAACTCAAAAGTACAAACTCACTTACAACATAAAATCACTTTGTAATGGCAACAAAACTAAAGATTTTCATTAGGGGAAAGTGTACAAAGCAAGGTTTCAGTTCTATTCAAACATCTTCAGTTCTCACCGTGTATTTCAGTCAGCTCTGATAAAATCAAAAATGGCGACCTCTTGGAGTAAGTGCTTCATTAGGTGTAGGAAACAGCGTCAGAGTAAAATATCTTAAAGAAGAAAAACTTTGTAGCAAGGTTCAGCCGTAAAATGAAAGACAAATGAAACGTACTCACGTTGTGTACAGCGGCGTAGCCAGGGGTACTTGGAGACCCGTGAATGAAAAAAAAATAGTAATATTATTATTAAAGCAAACCAGCTATCTCGCGTAAATCTGGTCACGCTTTTTGGATTTGTAAGTTTAGTGAACGATCACCGTGCAAAATAATAGGCTTTTAATTTCGAATTTTCCGAGTATGGAGGGGGTGGAAATTTGCGTTTATCAATCGTAACGTGAAACTCGGACGCCTATACCAATACTCATTCGGGACCCCCCTAATGAGAAAACCTGTATACCGTAAAATCCCGGTTATAAACCCTGGGTTTATACAAGTTTCGTGAAGGGTTTTGGGTGGGCTTATAAACCGGGGGGGGCCTCATATCCGGGGGGGCTTATAAAAGTTAAAAAGATTGTTTCGGAATGAGCAGATAACAAATAAATTAAGACTAACATATAGCGCTATCCAAATACGTTTTCCATTTCCTCACGCCTTTAGGCTTTGAAGCGTCACAATAAATCGGGAATTTAGTTCAATACCTTTATTTGGAACAAATTTAGTTCAATACTATTTGAAACATCAGTATGACTTATCTTTTTGTTCGCACTCTGAGTTGCAATACATTTTCCTTATTTTCAATTTGAAGTTGTAAATGTGTTAAAGAAACAAGGATAAATGAGGGGGAGGCTTATATCCGGGAGGGGCTTATAATCGGACTATAATTTTTGTTAACGGGTAGATGGGCCTATAACCGGGAGGGATTATAAACGGGAGTGCTTATAACCGAGGGGGCTTACAACCGGGATTTTACGGTATGCTCCTTGTGTAAAACAAATGTCTTCGCTATCTTTTAACTTACGTCTGGGTGGCTTGATAGATTAAAGCCGTGTTTGAAAATCTACGTCATGTAAGAATTATTGGGTGCCTGGGCATGTGCCATGGGCTTCCTTTTACCTGGTCTATCGTCGTGTCCCAAACACAACTTTTTTCATATCTCCAAAGACTACAGGTGTCAACTCCTCTATCATACGAAAACTCAGCGTGAAATCTCCCCCCAAAACGTCTACAAATCTAGCGCTTAGGACACTGAGAAGTAAGAAAATGTAACCTACACTGTAATTAGAAGTCTTTCACAAGTGTTATGACTATCTGTGCCCCCCTCCCCACCTCCCCAAACAATGTTAAAGGTCAGTCATCAGTTTCAAAACCAAAACTTCAACATTGTACAGGGGGGAGAGGGGCGAGGCAAGAGTATTTTTCAAGTGACCCTAACGGGACGCGATTTGAGCAAAGTGTCCCAAGACTAATGACCAGGGTCGTAGGTGATCATGCATCTTAATGAAATCTCAATATTGGGGGAAGATGAAGACCTTTGGAACAGATGTTCCACCAAAACGATACTTTGGATGCCCTTGGCTTTAATCAACAGATGCTTTGCCTTTCGCGATCTGCAGTTTACATTTCCACGTCACTAAGGTTTCCTACTATTCCAATTCTTTTCTCTTGATTAAAACCAATAAGAGGAAGTCTTACTCCAATTTTGTTTCGACAGAATCTCCATATAATAACTAAGGGACTCTGTGAATAGTACCGGAATTCAGGGTCTCAGAGGGGTTTAAAGCTGCAGTGCTGCAGGCCAGAAAATGCAGGGCTCTTGGTCTCCAGTACAGAAAAATTGATTCGCTAGGCTCCGTCGTTATACTCTAGGGCTCAATTAGGCCAAATTAAACTTTTTGTCGGGGCTCCAAACGGAGAAAGACTTTGGGCTTCCCGCTCCACGGAGGACATTTCAGAGCTCCAAGTTTCCAGGGACCTCCCTTTTGGGGCCGTGAGAATTGAAAAAAAAAACACTGAAAAAACATACACACGTATTACGTGCAGATTTCTCGAGAGTCATTTTTTGTCTGTAGGCACTAACTTTTACCTTAGGTTTGGTAGCTGTCGAAAATTGCGTTTGTTTGCAAGTAAAGTTTGCGACTGATTGCCTTAGCCGAGGTGGACTGCTCGGGATTGGTCCATTTTTTCCTTTGAAAATCTCGACTAAAACTGGCCATAACCTTAATTTACCTTAAATAGATATCTTACATGCATCGAAACTCCAGCATAAAATCGACACTTTTCATCCACTGGCATAACACAATGGCGCAAACGTTAAAGCCATCCTCTGAGGGAACAGCTCCTCACCTGACAACTGAAGATCGAATCGCACCAAATATTTTATTTTTATTTTATTTTTATGCTATTAGCTTCGCCATTGCCGACAATCGTGATATAAATAGTGGTGCGTAACCAATCGACCTCCTTGTTGTCGAAACGTCTTGAACTATGTCTTAAGTGACTACAATAATTGTGACAAACGATTATACAATTTATTGTTATCATTATTCCCGGGTATTATTGTACAGCAAAGAAAGGGGTTGGTAGTGCCCAGGAGATTTCATTTGAATGGTCATTAACAGACTTAAAGGTAGACTGAATTACATTAGACGAAAACGTCATTATGGAAAGAATGTTTAACACAGAGACAACTCAATTGGGCGTTGGAGCAAAAGTACTTGACTGGATAACGGTAACGTCGTTTATTGACAAACTTTGAACTTCACACTGATGAAGTAGGTTTAAGAATTCACATCTCTGTCACCAAACAATAGCAAATCATGACCGATTAACTGTTCTAGAACTACATACTAGCGCGTACTCCAGTAAACCATTCCATTACCAGTTTATTTACATACAAGAGTGAAGATTACATCATACATCGCACTATAATATCATACACAAACGACTGGAACAGCTAACGATCTTTTCTTCCTTCGTGGTTTATGCCAGTTCGAGTGGTTTGTGCTGGTAGTCTACAGCGGCGCTGATGGCGACTTTTTAGAACAAAAATTGTCTACAAACAAAAACTGAAGACCCTACCTCAAATAATACAGTTATTCATTCGTTAAATTTCATAACAACGAGTCGAGCCGAGTAAATATCGATCGATTCTTTGAAGATGATTTAATCATGTCATGTACAGAAAGAAAACTACCTTAAATCGATATAATACATGGGTCAGTAACACGAGCCATGTACGTCGTCTTCTTTCGCGGAAGAATTAGAAATTCGCAGGCCTTCGCCTTCTTAGTGGGATACGATTTATTCGCTCATATTTTCCATCAGGCAAGCCCGTTTTTACAAATACAACTCTTTCCAGCAAAGTGAAATGCTCCAGCCTAAAGCCGAGCAAATGTAACGTTCAAAAGAAAGTTCGTTCTGTTCGTTCTTTCGCTGGCTCAATTAACCCAGGAAGTTAGCGTTGAGTAAGTTATCCTCGTTCACAACCTCGTGACCGTTAATAACTTCGACGCATTTGTAGTAGACCTCCAAGTATTTGTATACATCCGTGCAAGTTTGATCGTTGAAAAAGAACTTCGTGCATCTTATCTCACACATTGTTGTTCCCTCGCAGGCGTCCTTTACTTTTGTGAGAAACATTGGCGTTGTGGGACAGTATTTGTTAAACTGTAGGTTTCCTGTATGTTCTGTGCACAGGCCGAAGTTTCGTCTTCCCCAGAAAGCGGAGATAATACTTATGTGTTTGTACTCGTTACATCGTAGCCAGGCAGTGTCTTCTTCGCATTTGACTGTGCCGTTCTGCAAAGAACAATATAAACGGAATGGGTACATTTTTGGCTACCGTCCGGAAAACAACTTTAACAATTGCCTTCGAAAGGAAAAGGGAATAGTTCACAACAGAACAGTAATGCTTAGTTGTTTTCACTTGAATTGTCACAATTTAGGGTTTCATTCACGGACTCAAAAGTCAGATACACCTGGTACAGCATAATAAACAGTACGAGAGAAAAGTACTACTCGATAGCTTTCAACCGGATGGGTAAAATTTACAGTACTTTTAAACAACATTTTGTTCATCAACGTCATTTTGATGATAAAATAAACTAAGGCAAATGCCAAGGTGACAATTTTCTGTCTAAAATGTTTTACGAACACATTCATTCAAAACCTGGGAGCAATAGCAAATGAACAACATCTGAGTCAAGACTTAATTGTACTTACGTATCTGATTGGTGTGGGACCGGCGGGACCAGGGGGACCAGGGGGACCTTGCATACCAGGTAAGCCCGGCATTCCACTACCTCCTGGGAAACCAGGAGCTCCGGGTAAACCAGGGGCACCAGGAGCACCATCCATACCAGGAGGACCCTGGAAACCCGGAGCACCGGGAAGGCCGGGGCTTCCTGGAAATCCAGCGGGACCGGGATCTCCCTTGAATCCTGGAGGTCCTTGAGGTCCAGGAGCTCCTGACATTCCCGCCATACCGTTCATACCGGGAGGACCTTGAAGGCCTTTGAGAATGAAACCCAATGTCACATTCTGATCTTTGAGTAGTTTGTTAAGCAGTGGGGGGACTGAAGACATGGGCAGCGACGCCTGAAGAGAAAAAAGACCATGAAGAATATCAGTTTGTCAAGTTTAAAGGTTAAAAGTTGCATTTAGTTACATATCAAAAAATTCATAACCCTATTAAGAGTAAGGCTCAAGCAATATCATCTGCATAGCCACACTTAAGGATTTATTCCACAGAATGAAAATTAGAGCAACATTACATGACGCGAGACTTGACCTGGAAGTCAAACGAAAAATTTTACTGGTGAAAATTTATCACGATTTTCTTATGACTGTCGTGGCCAATAAAGCAAAGCAATAATGCAATGAACCAATCAGAAATTGAAGCCAAAACTTGCAGCCGGCACCCAGCGCGGGAAAGTGGCGTAAGCCAAGTCACAATTTCCTTTGGTTTCATTCCTAATTGGTCAAGAAACAATGTGTTGGCTAGGACTGGTTTGAACAATAACAAGAATATTTTGGGACAATTGGACCTTAACAAACTAAAAACCACCCAAATACATCACTTATATTGTAAGTAATAATATGATAAACTGACGAATATCGTGTATAATGAACTCCAGCTGTCCATCTATCTAGCTGTTCATCTCTAATTATTAAGAGTTTATTAATAAAAATTAATTCTGTTTTATGAACGTCCTCCCTACAACAAGGCGATTAAGTATTTCCATCAAAGATAAGTTAAGAGCAGTGATCACAAAACTGCTTAATAAGCAGGTACGTCAGTCAATAGTCGGAAACGTACATCTTGTACTTCAATAAACACGCGCTGAATCAAAATACGATCGGAAATCAATCTACTTTCCAGTCGTGATTAGTTACTTTGCTAAGGAATAGATAAATGGAACATAATTAATCAGTATAAATCAAGTGAATCGCTGTCATCAAAAGGACCAGGGCAAATATCAAATGCCACCATGAAATTCACCTGATTCTACCGTTCATCTACAAGTACACTTAAGTTCAACTCAAAGTATTTATATTACCGATCTGTCTGTTGCCACATATAATGCCGCTAAAACCACCACAACCACCACGAACATCGAATCTGAGCTAGTATTTAAAGGTTGTTGATCACTCCTTGTTTCGCTATATTTTCGTGGTCTCGGTATTTTGTCTGTCCTGTGTCAAAACGTCGTTGATTTAAAATCTCGGTATTTTGAAACACCAGCCAACAGTCATTTCCCGATTTTTACAAAGATTTAGAACAAAATTTTAGCAGGAAAACGGAGGAGAAAAAGAACAACTGATCAACGTGTAATTGTAAAAAATTAACAAGCAAGTTTTTTTCACAGTTTGTTTCACTCGTTCCTTATTTGGTGCTTTTGCAGGTGGGATGACACCAAATATGGCGCGGGATCAAAAACATTTTAAAATGGCATCAAGAAGAGCAAATAAAATTATATATCACGTCTTCAAAAATGTTTCCATCCATTAAACCTCCAAAATCTTTGAAGCTATTGAATGGCAAAGAAAGATGATCGTAAAATCACCAGTCTTTGTTTATTCTAAAACCATCTGCGACACACTAAACCAAACGATACTTGACACTGTTTTACAATAGGTAAACTAAACAACATCATAATGATAGAGATGTTTAACTTGAATTATAATACAGTGCACAGCGATCTCAATGTAGTAAGTGAGAAAATTTGTGGTATTTAGGAATATTTATATAGTTTATATATATGTATTAACAGTTTGTATCTATAGGCAAGAGTAAGTCATCCAAATCAGATACGGTTCCTTGATCAGCCACCAACCGATCGATCAATCGTTCGATTGATCAAACATTCAATCTACTAGGTCGATGCCCTGTAAACTAAGGCCATCGAATCGTTAAAAAACCTGTACTCACCGATAATTCGAAATGGACTAGGCCTATGGCGACTAGTACCGCCAAGGATGCGATCCTCATGACCTAGAAAATAAACAGAAAACACTATTTTCAAAAATGAATCTGGCCCTTCCGTCAGTCCAACATAGGCACGGGGATAGGGCGTTGGGTTTCTAGCCTACCTACCGTGACTTCATCCCACCGGTAAATTGTTTATATATTAGACAACTGGTGAATGAATAGTTAATTATCTTTGTCTCATGACTTAACTATTTGAGGATAACGTAGTGTTGTATGAAGGGGAGAGGACTCAATCGACTGGTCCGCTCAACAGGTGTGCAAAAACTGTCACCTCTCAACCAATCACCGCGCCGTATTTTGACATTTCCAGTTCTGGTTTGTAATTTTTGGATCTTTAGCTAAAGATGATCTTTCATCGAAGAATAATTGGATTTTGTAGAAAAATTAGTTTTCGCGCGCTTTTTTGGAAAAAAAAAGTCTGCTTTTAAATCCAAAACCTTGTTCCTATCTTTACAAAACTTAACCTGCGTTTGAAGCCATTTTATGGCCCTTGGCCAGGTCTTTCCCCACCCCATTATGACAGTGCAGCTTAACTTATCGTAACCCAGACAACAAGTTAAGCTGCACAGATATATTTTGCTAGAAATTACAGAAACCTTAATACTTTCTTTGCTTTGAACTCCTTTTCTGTCAGAGTAAAGCTGTAAGGCACGAAATATCGTTCTGCAATGGAATTCCGGCTAATTGGGTCTATTCAAATGCAAGGTATACTTAGCAGTGCTATCCTGTACTGCTGTTTGTCATTGTTTTTGCAAAAGGAAATCTGATTTTTGTCGGTTTTGTAATTAGGCTCTACTGCAGCGATACGGTTACATATAATAAAGTAAACTAGCAATTTTAGTGTAAATCTAAATCTAAACATCTAAAGCCATTCACGTGCGTTGAAGCTACCTCGCGTGGTTATACTTCATTAAAGAGTCTTACTCGAACGTGTGGTACACAAACACATGTCAAAAACTTTGTTTTAAGGCTAGTAAACGTTTTACTGATTTAAGGGTCTTACTTACCATAATTTTCCCTTAAAATACCTTTGCTAACTTCTATGATATATTATAATGGCTCTCCAGTGGAGTTGAGTAGATGGCGGATATCGGTGGGAGAAGACTTGCACCAGCAAATATGTCACTGTGATGCCTCCAGAAAAGATCCTTAAAAGAGTGATATCATACACGCCCGGGTGCAATAAACTCCTTGAAATCCTTCGTCGCTGAAAGATGTGAACTTTTTCGTTCGGGAAAAAACGATTTCGAGGATCACACCGTTATGAAAATGAGACTAACAGGAAACTCTGTTCACTTCCGTCGATGTCGAACGATGAGCTCAAATCGCCCAACGCATTTCCCACCGATATCAAACAACCACTTGGTCCACACAGAAAAGTCGTTCATTTCCAGCGTAGTATTAAAACACCGCGTAATAACAAAACCAACCTGCAGTTGTCAGCCCGTTCAACCCAAAAAGTATGGCTGCCACTCAGAAAAGATGTCGCCGCTTTTAGCTTTGGTCAACTGATTTCGCAAATTAGCCCCCAATATGAGATGTTTGACCGATTGATTGGTCGAGCGCCGCCTGACCTGAGCCTGCGGTATTTAGCGACAATATTGACGCGCTTAACGTGGCATCACCGTCCTCGTGAGAGTTGAGACACTTAATACACAACATTAAGATGCGATGACGTAATGTGTTGACCCTGAACACCACTCAGCCAATCAGCACTGGCCGTTGGACGGGCGAACAGGTTGTCGCTGTGTGACAAGAGGGCAAATAAACTTTTGAGATTTTTTTACGCGCTCATGAAAATTGAGCTAGTGAATTTGTTTGCACGGTTTTTACCTCCAGTAAAAACATTTGTACCATCTTAAGTTTTGATTCTTCAGTATCGCAGGCAAAAATTTCGAACCCTGAAAATATTAGAATTTTTTTTCTGTTGTGTCTTGGAAATGAAAGCGCTCTGACGTAATGTTACCCAATCTTAGGGTGCCAGATCTACCGAGGTGTCAAGGGAACATCGGACTAACGAGCTCAACGAGACGCTAATGAGAGAAATATTCGAAAATTCTACACTGTCTTTTTACGTTTTCATCTTGCAATAAAATTAGCAGTTTACAAAAGGAGTAAACTTAAAAGTGAAAAAGCTCTTATAAACTCTTGTAACTTTCATGGATCATAGTAAACTCACTGGGTCCTTACATGGTTCATAACTTTGCTATTTTTTTTGTGATTGTTTTTCTCCACGGTTCTTTGCTTCTTTTCAGGAGCTTGGTACCCCCTGTGTGCTAGGGCGAAAAGCCGTAAAACAGTTGCCATAATATTTTGTCAAAAGTTCAACAATCTGTGACTAAACTGGTGCACAAAAAATAAATCACAAACTTTCATTCTGAATGTGGAATTGCTTTTGGTTTATCTTTTGCATATATAAAGGAAAAACTTGATTTTTAAGTCTTACTATTATTAAGGTGCATAACTCAAATAATGTGTCGGATTTGCTCCTTAAACAGAACAGCTTTAGTTTAAAACAAAACTAAACTTATTCTTAAGAAAATGGAAGTAATTTTGCTTTACAGTGATCAACCGACGTAGTTAGAGACGTACAAGCAAAATATTAAATATTCCTCCTTTTTCCTTATCTAGATGGTTAGATTACGAGTTCATTATTTTTTTCCTAAAAGAGCACGAATTTAAACTGAAGAATTTTTTGTCTAAAAATTTTCAAACTTACAAAACCGAAGATCTCAGTAAATCGCAATCGCGTTTGAATGTCTTAAACAAACATTTTTAAAAAGAAAATCCAAGGTAAGGTAAATTAAATGCAAGAACCTTTTTTCAACAACAAGATCTAGTTTGAACGAAGATTTCGGGTGGAACGAAGACGTTGAAAATTGAAAAATTCCTTAGTATTTTAGAGTATCTTAATGTTTTAAAACATTCACTATATGAACCACCTCAATGTCTCAATCAACGTCGGGTGTTTTCTAACTGTGTACGAAATCTAACTTTTTGATCGGTTTATGACTAGTGGCATCCTTAAGTGTGAAGCTGTTTGTTTCTAGACTGAATTTCCACCCAAAAAAATTCAGACCTTTTTCGACACAAAACACAGCCAATAATCAACAAACAAAGCTCGAATTGTTATGAAAACACTTCATTGTAAGAAGTGACATCGTTGACAATATTGACAAAATTTATGATAATATCAGATGATATCTGCCTTAACTTTCCGGGCACCATTTCGTTTAAATACGATAGACTGCTGAATGACTGAAACCTTAACAGACTGCTAAGGTGTTAAATCAAAAACGTATAAAAAGGTTTCAGTGAGACAGTGAGAAACTGCTATCGCATCGCAGCGTGAATTTTGAAAGCTTTCTCTCTTCCTTTAGTCTTTCGCACCTCATGACCTGGGCATTTTACTGTATGTGTGCTAGCCTAACCCCATTTCGTCCTGATCTCACGCAAACCATGAACTATGAAATTTGCTCTCAAGTTTTGATGTTGCGAAAAAAATATCGAAACTATCGAGGTTTTTTTTTGGTGGGTACTGTTGTTCATTATGCTGTACAAAGTTAATTTAACCTTCGAATCTGTGGAAGAAATGCTAAAGTGTGACCTACTGAGCAGTACTTTCCTGTAGTACTGTTCACTGTGCTGTACCCCCAGGGTGATTCTAACTTTTGAGCCTGTGGATGAAATCCTACTGTAAAGTGTGACCATTCAAATGAAAGCTACCGAGCAGTACTTTCCTGTGGTACTGTTCGTTATCTTTAGCGTTCGAGTCTGTGGATGAAATCCTCAAGTGTAACCGTTCACACGAAAGCTACAGAGTAGTACTTTGCTGTGGTGATGTTTGTTTTTCAATCTTTTCCAAACAGAAATGTCAAAACATTTGTCATATGCGCCCAGTGGTGCTAATGGAAAATGAAAAGTTGACTCCGCCATAATCCACGCAACTATCACTTCCTATTTTCTCTATCAAAGTGAGCTGCCCTCTTCTTTCATTCACAAAAGTGAAAAAGGCCACGGAAAAAGATTTAGAAAATCTTGAGCTCCTTTCCACCAAGGTACCGAGAAACAAGAAACACCAAAGATAAGTACCGCTTAGTAGCTTTCATTGAATAGCCACTCACTAAAACTACCACAGCACAAAACAACTGAAATCAGTATCACAGGAATATTTTGCTTATTTGGTGCTGTTGTAATTGCAATTGCTTATATTTGAATGGTCACACACTGGGAATTGTTTTGTCTTCTGTCAAGCTTAAAGTGAACGATTATAGATTTAACCTGAGCATTTCTCAAAGCTGACAGGACCCGAAGATCTCAGAGAACACAAAAAGTCACAATAATCGCGATAGAAGTAGCCGAAAACATGAAATGGACAGGGACGGGGGAGTTGCGATAAAAACAATCTTTGTCCATGGTTCTTTTTTTGTTTTTTGTTTTTTGGTGAGCTTCACGATCTTCTAAGAAAACATAAGAACTATAACTGGTCTACAGAAAGGGATGTAACGGCTATTAATCCTTTAACTTTTCATTTTCCAAAACGTGAAGAATCAAACGAAACAATAGGAGAGGACATCTCAATAACGTTCGTTTGAATTTTCACGTTTAGGATTTCATCTACAGACTCAAAAGAAAGAACGGTATTCTAGTATATGACTTAGTCAGGGTTTCACAATAAGAAAACAGTCAGTAACAAAATACAAGCACCCGAAGTCATTCAATAATAGTATCTAGGGTTAGGATACTCTCCTAAACATACACAAAGAAATCTTCCCACTTTTGATGTTCTAGTTCGTTTTCTCAGTCTTGACAACAAAAGACGCCGTTGCCAAGGTTTGTGGAGATGGTTGTTATGGAAACAAGGCCGCATGCTTCCCTATATAACCTAGAACGGGTGGTTGGCAGGTGTTTCGCTCGGAAAGGTCAAAATAACTAATTCAACTTGTACAAAAGCGATAAGTCTGCCAAACACTTAGGATAAGTGAGAGAATCTGTCATAATCAAACTCGCAGTTTTCTTGAGGTGTAATGCCAAGAAGGGGGATAGCTGCGTCAACTGAGCAAAATATTATTGTAGGTTAAACATTCAACGAAGCAATTTTAGCGGTCGTGAAGTCATGACACATTTGACAAACGCAGTTTTCCCCTCGAAAATAGTTTTAAAAGGACAGAAATTGCGACTGGCAAACCAAACAAACCTTCATCTCGTATAATACATATTAGTTAAAGGGTTAAACGAAAATCACAATTCTGTAATTTATATAAGTGATTTGAATGACAATATATAAAGTAACCAGATCAATTTATAGCCACTCCAATTCATGGTAAAAACTAATAAAGACAACACTCTCACTTACGAGTCTACTAGCTGTGGACGTCTCGTCTAGTGTCTTCCTATCTGGAACACGGTAGAGTTGACCACAGATCACTCATACTCCCAAAATCCTTGATATGTAAAATTGTTTCCTTAAATGAACAAACCGGGGCTGAATTTTAGTAGCGAGAACAACAAAGCCCCGACGTTCAACTATTGTTCTAGCCTTTCTTCCCTTGACTTACCCACAAGCCACTGGTTCGACTACAACCTGCCTTTCAATTGAGTGATTCTGGCTTCTGATTGGCGGATTTGCGTGTCATCCTGGCAGCTTCATTTCTTTTTAATTTCTCTACTTTGAAAGCAGCTGGAAATTTACCGTGCGTCACATTCCTTCAGCTGACAAGAGAGCTTTTACTACGCATCTGAGCAGGGATTTGTCTGCAATGTACGGGACTGAGAGGAAAAGATTTTCTTTTGCTGTGCGATACAACGGCGATCGTTTACTAACAGAAGATTGGATTACATTTATGGATGGATCTTATGTAAGAAACATCGTTCAATAACATGGCAGAATGTGGAATTGTGAATCGAGAGAGCATTGTGCTACGACCCGCGAAATCGACAAACGAAACGACGTGGAAAAATTCTATAAGGGGACGCATTATAAATTTTGCAGCGTTTCTCAGTGATTTCCATTATGACGATCAAATGTGGAGGAAAGGAAATCAAGCCTTCCTGTTGATCTGATCATGAAATGAACCGTTAGAACACCTTCACCAAACAAGCGATAGTGAAGATGCTTGAAAAAATGTTTTCAGTGCTAACTGTCTCGACTTACTTGTCTCAAGTATCTGTCTTTGTCTTCTTGGCTGAAAAAGTGTGGAAAGAAACTTGGCGAAATCTAATATGGTGGCCGGGGCTCTCGGCGCAATATTCATTGGATAACTCAGTTATATAACATCGATCAGTAGACATACTGCGGATGGGAAACGTTGTAGTAATTCTCCAGTTCTTCCTTGGAAAGTTCATATCTTTCGTCTGTAACCTCGCCGGCTTTCCTTGCATAGTCGGACCTCAATGAAAGCTAGTTGAGCTGTCCTCTACAGTGGCGCTGTTTTTTATATGGCGCAAAATGGTTCTAGGTTACATTTCTGTGATAGAATTGAGAAGGTTATTTTTGGAGTGTTGTTGATTACCCTGTAAGAGTTTTGTTGTTTGAGTTCTTTAATAATAATAATAATAATTTCAGTGGTGCCGTTTACTTAGCAAAATTTTTCAAACTGAGTTCTTGTAGTTTTGTTCTTATTTATCCGAAATATAATGCTTCTTTGAGAAATGCTTCTTTAATATGGCCATATCCATCGAAAAGGCAAGGCTTTGTAATGCTGCCTCAGATATTCTTTCGGGTATCTCATGAAGAGAACGGAATAGCTCCTTGTGTAAAATAAAGTCGCTATGCTTCAATTCATGACAATTAATTTACGTCACGAATCAATTTGCTGTTCCGCATTTCTTCATTTGCTTGTTTACTGACCTGTAAAGAAGCAATATTAAATCTTCGTGGAAGTGTTCTAAACCTTCTGATTCTTAGAGCGCGTTCTTTTGGGACTATTCCGGAATAGGAGTACTCGGACTAGACGGTATTTGTGTTCTTTTGGGAGCTATTCCGTTTTCGGAATGAACGGAATATCATTCCCTTCATTCTGCTCCCGATAACACAATAAACAGAATGAAAGGAATACGGTTTACTCTGAATAGACAGAATACACGTTCTTTTGGGAAATTTTTGGCGGGAAATCCTACGCGGCCGCAAACATAGTAGTAGTTCTCAGGTCACCTCCCCCATGGGTATTCCGTTTTAAGAATGAGTATTCTTTTCGACATTGAAATTCCGTGTATTCTGTTATTCCTAAACCGGAATAAGAATAGCCCGAATAGTCACAAAAGCATGCACCCTTAATTCGAGCCCCTGAGACATTTCGGCCCCGAAAAGCCTTTTGTAAAATATGAACTACCGTACTCATTCTACAAAGCTGTTATTTAAACGTATCTTTAAGATACGAACAGGGGTACGAATGTTTAACTTAAAGCAAAGTTTCATGCTAAAGAAACGTTCTTATTTACAAAGTACAATGTGAATTATCTTGCCTGTAATCGCTCCGAAACGTTTCGGGGCTTTCGAGGAATGCACGCCAGACCAGAAAGAGAATCGGCAAGAGCTGAAAGCCTTTCGATTCTTAATCCGGGTCCATATGAGAATAAGAATCGGCAAGAGCTGACGAGCACCAAAAATTTTGTCGACTCAGGTAGATCTGCCCTAGCTAAAATCTGTTTAAGATTTTTTGTCAATTTGCAGTACACTTTCGTTTTCGTTTGGCATCCTCCTGTCGTTACTTCTAATAGTTTCTGGATTTCAGGAGCATGTGTCAGAGTACGCGGTATTTGAAGGCCAGGTAGGCTCAGTCTCCAGCCATGAGTGTCTCGATGCGTCCGCGATTCTCGCCACTGTCACGCGAGTGAGAATCGCGAAAATCGTGAAAGTGGCGAGAATCGCGGGCGCATCGAGACATTCACGGCTGGAGACTGAGCCTAAAGGCCAGGCTGCTGGAAATTTGAATATCCCCAACAATAACTATGCTAACAGCAGTATCGATAAAACGTCTATCTATGTAATTGGCATTTCCAGTAGGGATACAGAGTGTGCTAAGGCATGGATAAACAGGAGCGTATAACATGACGCCTTAAATGAGGTGGAGTGTTCGTGGCGAGAAAATCATTTTGGCAGTGGCAGGCATGGATCTTGTATAGGACTGTGGCTTCAGCTACTTACGGCAGTGGCGGATCCAGGATTTTTGAAAGGGGGTGGCTGACCTGACAATAATATCGGAACCATCAGAGACAAAATCGCCTCAGTGATGGTTTAATGTTCCCTTTCTTGATTTCATTGCTTAAACGACCCCAAAGAGGGGGGTGGCCAGCCACCCAATGCACCCCACTGAATCCGCCCCTGTTACGGTGTGTGGGACAGCTTGTCAATCGCCTGAGCTGTGAACTGATGAGATCAATGAGAGCGCATAACAGTCGACCAATGCGTTTTGTAAGATTGTCAAACGAGCATGATTTAAATGGGATGTACAGAAAGTGCACGATAGTTGACAAGAGCACAAAAAGTCCACGAGAGTACGTAAAGTTTGGCGGTCAAATGAGAGAAAGAGTGTGCCACCTTGTTCCCAGGGTCTTCCTTCTTTCTGCCTAATGGAATTCCAGGAAGACGGCAAATAGAAAGTCCCTGGAGAGTTTGAACTCTTCTCCGGCAATTCTAATGAAGAATTTAGCAAATTTAATCCCGATAAAAGCGCGACAAGAATGCGTAAGATTTGGTAGTCAAACATGAGAGTATACAAGGGACATACAAGTGCGTAAAACATTTGGCAGGGCAGTCAACTCATGGTTCCTTGTAACGGACACCATTGGGAGCAAGATTTGGTGTCTGTAGGGAGATTCCGTAATAGCGGGAGTTATTTCAGTTCAGTATTAAACTTTTCTTCGCTGGGACCTCATCTCCTGTTCGTAATAACGGGGTGTCCAGAGTAGCGGGAAGTCTGCAAGGCGAGAGTTGACTGAGGCTGAAAGAGTATCGCTGCAATCAGTTTGACTGGTTGGAGTTTTTTCTTGGATTCCAAAGATATTACTTCCATTTAGGTTGCCAAAACAACAGCACCAACAACAGTCCTTTTCAGAACTTTTCAGGACTAGTTTCCCACAAGAAAATACAATTCTAAACAATTTAGCTAACCACTACCGTCAACTCTCGCCTTGCGGACACCCAGCTACTGCGGACAACTTGTTTTTACGGACAGGAGCTGAGGTCCGGGCAAAGAAAAATTACTGAAAATACCTCCCGCTGCTACGGACTCTTTCTACTACGGATACCAAAATCTTGGTCCTAATGGTGTCCGTTATAAAGAGAGTTGACTGTAGTGCCAAATGTTATACGCACTTGTGTACTCTCGTGAAGACGTTTTACCTGGCCACCGTATAGAAGCCATGCTTCCTCACCTCAGAGTTCTTCTCTCTTTTTCTCGCTCTAGTGCCACCGTAATCTTGAATTCTTGAGCCATCTTTTTTCATCCGTTCAACTCTATAGTGAAGTTTGTTTCTGAACCGGCCCTGAAATGTATTTTCTGCTGGTATTGAATTGATACAGTTCATTAGCAGGTTATGTTTGTGCTATTGTAGTACACGCCTTAAGGCGTGTCTCCAGGGAATATGTGATTGGATAGTTCTGGTATTTAAGGTTCTGCAGGAGTTAATCGATTCCTCTCGCTCTCGCTTTCCACTCTGGCGTTTGCTTTTTGATATCACTGAAAGGGAAACGACTGCGCCAGGACAGGAGTCGTCTTTAGAAGAAGCTGTTTTGTCGGGTCAACAAGAAGCGCCGAACCCTCAAGGACAGCGTCGAGAAGCCTTCCGAAGTCCGAAAGTTAGTCGCTGAAGGACAGCACTTAATCAAGAAGCGCCAAAAGTTAATAAAAATCGCCGATAGAAATAAAGACGGTTGGCTCGTAGTTCAAGAGTACGAATCCGATGATCTTGCGTCCGACTCAGAAGATGATAAAAAGCTTCGCAAGGCGAAAGTCGCAGCCAAAAGAAAAAGAAAAGAGGCGAAATGCTGCAATGCTGCCAAGAAGTTTAAGTCTACTTGTGATTCTCAGCTTTCTCGTAGTAAGGTCTTTTATCTTTTTACTCTGTGAAGTCTCGCGTGGTTGGATTGCCTGAGCATCCAACCATCAAGCTGTTGTGATTAAGTTTTCTACAGTATTTAAGGGGAAAATAATTTACGTTCGTTTGAGCGTAGCGAATTAGAACGTAATGGAACTTGGCTTTATCCCGATGCGCACTCGTGCGTGACTCCTATTTCCGTAGCATAAGGGCGAGAATTACTGCTGAACACTCGTGACATCTGCGTCAAGCGCCAAAAGTTGTTTGAGGTCACGACAGAGCAAAACCTACCTTCCCAGGAAAAAATGTTACAGTTACAAGTGCTTTCCTTAGAAGGGGAAAGATGAACTTAAGTTCATCGAAGGTTAACTTAACCCCACGTTTTTTCATTGATTGTTTTTTTTTGGGGGGGGGAGGGGTGGGGGTGGGAAATCAGATTTCATACCCGGATGAAGATAGGCTACGATTAAAAAAACATTGGAAGCAAACCAAAAAAACCAGCACGCTGTACAGCCATGGGCCAAATAACCTCGTTTAACGGATATCTCTCTTTTTTCCGCCTCCTGGAGCAAGCAAAGTGACCCTAGAAAAAGGCTGTGAACATACATGCATTTGGGTCAGCAAATGGAAGTTACATGTACTTAATATGGCGCACTGAGTGGATGACATACAGTCGAACCTGTCGAAAGGAAAATTAGTAGCCTAGAAGAACTGGTGGCTTACGAGAGGACCGCAAATGTGATTTGACTGACAAAAAGAAATTTGTTATCACGGAAAAGAAAGTGGTCACTTATAGAGGCGATCGCTTGCAACAGGTAGTAGCTTCCAAAAGGTAGGGCTTTAAGAAGTGCTCGCTCACGAGGGGTTGTCGTTCAGGAAGGTTCAACTGCAGTCAGTTTGAACTAAATGCACTTCCATATGTCAGCAATGGCAATAAAATGTCAAATTTCAGTTTAAAAAACGCTTAAAGAGCTGAAACTCATTGTCAAGTTATGAGCCCAAAGTCCATATGCAAATTCACCACATTCCACTAGCACATTAGTACTCGGGATAGGAGACTTTGTTTGAATATCATATATTTTCACTTTAGCACTCATTTCCCAAATTACAGTATTTCCAACACCCTAGCGTGGGGAAAAGAGAGACCCTGGGTGGGAAAGAATTATTTAACAGCTTTTACAGGAAGCCATTCATCGTTTAGCTCCGCTTGGCGAACTGTTCATGTATTGTCGAGCTTCTCGAACAATATCTGAGGTGTTATCACAACGGTGTTAATCAATTCGGAGCTAGCCCAAGCTTTTCGCAAACAAATTTTTCTGTCCTTTTATAACTGTTGAAGAGCGAAAGGAGAAGCCAAACTATACTCTCTACCACTAGAACAAGTCTGAGAAGAAGGCAACATTAAATTACCGTAAATGATCGATTAAGCGCCGCTTCTCGAATTATGCGCCGCTCTCGAATAAGTGCCGCGGCGCTAATTTGGGTATTTACAAATAAACGCCCCACCTTTGTTACGGCGCTCGATATAAGAAGATATCAAAACCATATTGCTTGAGAAATAAGACTCCGACCAACTCGTGAGTTCTAAGTTTTAATGTGGGGAAAATCTTGAAACCGGGTTCATATAACAGTTCGAGGTGCACATATTTGTCCGTTTTCTTGCACAGCTCTGAGTTCATCACTTGTGCAATTCTCCGGTTTGCAGTGTGTGCTGTGAACTTGGCGGGAACGACCAGTCCGACCTCGCGCTTTCTCTTTCCCGTAGCCTCAGCCAAGACGCTATTTGTTTTGTCCGCCTTCAGAAAATAATCTATTAAACTTGACAGTTCCATAGGGATATGCCCAACAAGTGTCTTCTTTCCTTCTCGGCTTAGAACCTTAAAAAGACCAACAGCATGCTCATCATAGTCCTTCGCGTCTTTCCTCGTGTCTTCGTCGCATTCCAGCTCTTCACCCTCTTGAAATAAGCGCCGCTCTCGAGTAAGCGCCGCACCATTAACAGGGAAGATTAAATAAGCGCCGCGGCACTTAATCGATCATTTACGGTAAGTACTTTTTTGATCCAAGCAACATGTGGATCTTGCACGACTCTCAAATGCTTGAGTTACGAAGCTAAACCAGACGCCAAAACATCAGGTCTGATTGGAGCAAAAAGAAACTCGTTAATGACCTGTTTGCGTTTCTTTCATTCTTTTCGGAGAGTGATTATGACAGGAAATAGAGAGCAGGTGCTACTATTGTCATGAACCACTCTTTTGTGTATGCGCAAAAATAATGTAAAAGCGAAGTGTACATTGGTGTTTGTGCATGATCTATAAATTTTAAGTCAACACTCATATAAAGTGATTGAAGCTTTGAGTGTGTGGGGAAATTTCTACAGTGTGACCTCTTATTAAATGAAAGCAATTGACGGGTACTTTCCGGGCCTGGTTAAGGTGCAACCATTCAACTGAAAGCTACCGAGCAGAATTTCCCTGTGCTAATAGGTGTTTGGTTTTCGAAATTTTACAAAGTGAAGTTTGAGATTTTTTTTCTCACTGTGAGCACTCTTAGCAACGAAAGAGCTAGAGATTGTAAATCACTGTTCGTGATGTGTGGACCACTGTGAGACAATAAAACTACAAATAAAGCAATTATTTGGAATTTAAGCGGTTTCACTTTTCCTTAGTAACAATGCTGGCTCATGACGTTTCGCTGACGGCGTGGATGAGACGCTTCATTATACTTTTGTACGCTCGCGCGTATTATTTACAACGCTTCGTTAAAGAGGCGGAATTCAGCGATTAAAGGGTTTGCCTGTTCAGTGATTTTACGAGTGCAATCAGAACTTCTCTTCGGCATATTGACCATAGGATGTGAAAAAAATTTCCACTTATTTAAACATGGGTGTGTAATTCTTTCCGTGAAATCCATACCATTTCCACCGCACCATCCGTATCCATTTTTTACGCGAAAATGATCATTTTGAAAATGTCTTCGTATAACACTATCATCGTTCTAGATACAAAATCTCTTTCATGCGGAGGAATTTCGAAATTTCGGCTGGAATGAGCAAGCTAAGAGATTTTTATAGGAGTGGATTAATATCTCGGACAGAACAACAGACAAACTTAAAACAATTTATTATTTGCTCAATGAGTCTTCACAAGAGCCATTGATTCGACAAAACAAAACTACACGGTTGACCTGTTTATTTAAACACACAGCTTTTCTGACTGTCAATTGCTTCTACCATCCTACCCTCTGGAAAACATATTTTCTTCTTTGAGACACCGTGAAGGATACAGTTTTGGAAGAACTGGATCAAAATACATGAAAAGTGAGACAAATTTCCCAACATAGAACGGGAAAAATCGAGAAAACATTTTCGCCTCATCTCTTGTCACCTGCTCTGTGATGTCCAAAGCACCAATTGTTCCTTGCAAACTTTGACACTTACTCTCGCTCCTGATTGGCCAAGAAGCGCGAAAACATGTCTTAAACCATTGGTTACGTCTGACAGTTCACCAGAGGTTGTGTTTTATTATTAAATAGCAATCCAATTATATCAATATTACCTAAGAGTCGATTTGGCTCATGACTTAGCCATTGTTTCACACGGCGGGCAGCTGATTCGCGCGCTGTGATTGGCTCGACTAAACATAAGCATGTTAAGCTTGCATTACGTCATACCAAATAAAATTTCCTCCTTTGTAATGCCACGTCAAGCAAGGAAAGGTGGTTGGACGGTTATACGCACATGCGCGCTAGCCCCCCGAGCGCCAGTATTGAAACATTTGAGAGCAAAGTCAGTTTCAGACCTCACGGTAACGTCTACTGACAGGGCTTCTTTTCCATCGGAAACAAAAAGCTTTGTCGCAGGTTAGTCTCCCTGGAAAACATTGTAAACATCTTGGGTGAGACACGAACATAAACGGATACAGTTGTGAAGGCAAAAGGAACTGGAGGTTTAGTGGTAAACGATCTTCGAATAATTGCGAAACGCGATTCTTCCTCCACGGAATTTCTCGCCCAGTTTTCCGCTGCGGAAACGCTGCTGTTTTTACAAGTTCCACACCGATGCGGAAATTGGATTTCATCCAAACAAATGGGATTTGAACACAAGTATTGTTAATTACTCTAGCTTGGGTTTATTCACTTGCCCATCTGTTTGGATTAAGTTTGCTTTCCTCGCCGTATAAATTTGATTTATCAAAGGAGGAGGAGTCTGCGTTTTGTTGCCAGGAAGGGGAATTCCTGCACACTTATCTGAGTAGTGAAGGTGGAGTTAACTTGGAGTTATATTATATCGGCCGTGGTATCTTTCTTCCATACAATTATCGCTCTCTAACAAGAGAAAATAGTTAATGCGGACCTGAATTATTATCGTGTTTGAATTTCTTTCCCAAGTTGAAGCTTGGTAGAGAGATCAAGTGCGATCAGTGGGAATTAATTGGCTTCCATTTCATCGAAGGGGAATAATTTTTATCTGAAACGAAGAGCAATATTTTGATCTTGCCAATTTTAAATTTCGCCACAAATTTTCACTCTTACTTAAGGTAATTATGACATGTTTAACGCTCTGTCAACAAGTTTCTTCTTGTCAAAGACAGATTTATCTGAAGAGTTCTAGGCAATAGAATGAGAAATAGTAGATAAATTTGGCTTTAGAAAGGGGATTGAAATTCCATTTCTCTCTAGATCGTGAAAAAAATTTTGGCGCGCAAGATACTTTGCTGATGAGATGAATCACAACTTGTCAATAATTAATTACTAATCAGGGTGTTCGAGAATCATTGATCACTTGTTCTCTTGTTCATTTCATCGCCAGGTTATGGGGCTGAGAGGAGGCATCGGCTGCCTTCTAGCCTTATTTGTGGCCTTTGTTTGGCTAGAATGCTCGGTAAGTATAGATTATTTTCGCCTCCGTTTACTAAAAATCTCATTATGTATTATTAATACGCGCCAATGGATTATCGTAGTGTTTGGGCAGGTCCTTTTTCGGTGGTTCGATGTGTTTTTCCTCTTTGGTTTAGAAGCGTGAATTCAACAATGTTGTGTTGGATTCACGTACAAAACCACAAGAATTAAGTCCTATTTAACTTATTATTTTGACTAACTTTTGCCAGCAAATATGTCGACAGCACCCAAGCACACAGCATAGCACTTTGACCAGTTCAGTGACCGATCTTGCAGTTATAAAATTGATTTTTGTAGCCTCTCATGTTTGACCATCAATTTTCTCTTTTTTATGTTGTGAAATGAGTTTTCCTTTCTCTACTAAAAGGTGATATTATTTTTTTTTTATTTTTTTATACCAAACTCGTATCTGTGACCTAAGCTAAACGTAATTGTTTTGATGAACAAAGTACGAAAGCTTGTTTTCCATCGCGGAAAATGTGTTTGAAACGGTTGGAGCTATGAGGAGGAACTTATTTTCGGTTTTTAGTTTCTTTTTCGTGTTATTTTCGAGCTCATTGCAGTTTGCTTGTCCATGCATAACATTTGTCTTATGTAAACAAAAGACAGGTACCACCAGTCAACTAATGGTTCTCGCTTCAAACCAATTTTTCTTTTTGTAAAAACGTTGATTTCTTTGCAGAACCAAAAATCAGAATTATATTCTAATAATGATGGCAATTTCCCAAGATCGAATTGTCGCTCGCATTTAACTTAACATTGAGCTCCCATTTTTCGGGCGTAACGCGCCATCACTTGTCTCGCTCGTTGTAAACATTATGCTATTATTCAATATTATTGTGGTAAACCCCTTGCTTAAATGATCGTGTTTAGTTCATTGCAACATGTTTGTTGTCGAAGAATATAAATTTCCTCCTAACAAAATTTTATTTCTGCTGTTAAAATAACGTTGTGCAAGTTTCGCGTTGCTAAACCTAACTAGAACCGTAACGACCTGAAACGCGATCACGGAGCCCACGTTTTGGAAAACAATTTCTTCCTTACACGGTTGAACGCTAAATAATTTAGCTTAAAGTATAAAGATAAAAATGATTATCAGACAACCAATACAGTCTTAAATAACTCCTGTGCGCGGTTAGTTCATACTCAAAAAATCTACAAAGGGAATTCCAGCGGTGGTGTATCGGAGACACCATGTATGCTGTTTCGTAACAAAATGGAAAGCATCATGTCATTGCATGTAATCGTCTCGTTAACCCTTCAATTAGTGAAATTCCTTTCTCTTTAAAATTGATTACCAAATGAGTTTGTACATCTGAAAAATTGTTTTCAGTTTAACATCGATGTAATAGCTTCTTCTCGTTGGTGATAAGTCTTGGAGATTCCCTTATTCTCAATATTAATCTAGTAATTCAGTGGGCGCGATAGAGTAGAAAGAAAAAAGAGCCGAGACAAAATTGATTTATTATAACGTAAGAGAGTTTTCTTCTATAAATGTACTTTACGTCAAGTAGGACAAGACTTGTTGCAAAAAAAGTTGCACTGAAGTTGAATTGGCGCGAATTCAGTTGTTATGAGCTAATGACGTGAATTTCGTTGTACTCAAGTGAATATTTATTTGTCAAATTTTCAACCAAAAACGCCTTATCCCGGTGTAGTACAGTCATGATGCATCACAAAATAAATTTCATTACGTCGCAGAGAATTTCTTGTCTAACTTTAAGGGGAGAAGAGCGAAATTTAGGCAACAGACAATTTACGAAAAGGTGATATGATGTCTTGCTAGTCAAACTAGCAGGTACTTGTTATCAGTTTTTGAGTGGCTTTGATTTATGACACTGTGACGGGGCCTACGATATTCTTCTGCTGAAGGCAAGATATTTCAGTATAACAAAATTATTTGCCAGTAGACACTAGGTTGGTCATTTCAAGGAAATGAATTGACTGTCAAAGTAATCCCGTTCCTACTTTACAATCGGCCTCTCTATAGTGAACTGTTTTCATTACACAAATTTTTAAATTGATTTATTTACAAAATGTCAGAGTTCTAAAAATCTCCCAGTCTGTATAAGACATCAGTTTGCAACATACAAATAGTTTGTTGTTGTTTGGGAATCGAACAATGTTTTCAATGGCGAAACAACTTGATTAAAACCACGCAAGAGTTCTCGGTGACAGAAAGTGGCAGAGAGAGCGCTAATATATCTAAAGAACAGCCATCGGTGAACGTCCGAAAAGAAATGGCGCTGCCTCTAGTTGAAGAATTTAGTTGTTGCTTTGTAACGAGGAACGAAATTATACTTTACGTTTGTCGTGACAAAAATACCTGCTAATTTCGTGCTTTTCTTCCTGACAGAACACACAACAAATATTACCCGACTGGCCGAAGATCGGCGACAGAATCACACAACCATTTCTTGACCAGCTTATGGTCAGTCAGCTGCTCGAACAGAACCTCACGCTCGGGTTTTTCCTGAAAGGCCTCAACGGTCCCCCTGGTCCTCCAGGACCGGCCGGACCACCTGGAGAACCCGGACCTCCCGGTCTGCCCGGTGCCGCCGGTTCCCCTGGTCATGTAGGTGAGGACGGTGCCCCAGGTGCCACTGGAACATCCGGCCCACCAGGTCCACCAGGACCTCCAGGTATGCCAGGAGACAAGGGAGACCCCGGAGAGCAAGGAGCTCCCGGTGCTGCAGGTCTTCCCGGGGCTCCTGGTCTTCCTGGTGCTCAAGGTCCTATGGGTCCCTCTGGTCCCGAACCAATTATGCCGGTAGGTGTACTTGCACTTTTTAATTAACTCCTCCCACGGCTCTTTCTAGATATTCTAAGACTGAGAGTTGTGCGAGAAACTGCGAGTATCGTATTTTAAGTACCCCAGGTTGGTCCGAAGAACCCAAACGTTAGCAGTATCTGTTTAATTATTATCTCTATAATTACGAAGGACTTTGGCCAGTTTCTCAGGTGTGTTTTTAAGAGAAGCTTAAGTGCTATCAACGATTACTTCTTAGCAAAGAAAGCAATGTACCAATAAGAGATCAGGCTCTGATGTGCAAAAGGCGTTATGCCTTCACCAACACGCTCTGTTTTCTCTTGCAGAACTTCACAGTAATCTGCGAAGGCGAGAAGGGTTGGGTGCAGTGCAAGCAATACGAGCTTATCAAGATCACAAAGGCATTCTGGGGTCGTGACGATCACGTCACGTGTCCCAAAGTTCCAGCAGGGCTCACATCGGAGAGGCTGTGCGAGACGCAAGCCGACAACACTTTGCAAAAAGTTAATGGACAGTGTAAAAACGAGCAAGCTTGCGAAGTGGTGGCCTCTAACATTTTCTTCGACGACAACACTTGTGGTAACACGTACAAGTATTTAAAAATCTGGTACGAGTGCATCCCGGATGAAGCGAACGCAGTGGACGTGCTGAAAGAAGGTGGCAAACGCCGACGACGACGAAAGAAGAAGAGATCAACAAAAGAAAAGCGGTCCTCGAAAGAATAAACAAACAGACTGTAGTATAACAAAATTAACTAACGCTACTACGAATATTTCAACAGCAAACTAGATTCCTGAAGCACTTTAGCTTCGGAGTTTATGACCACTTTGCAAAACATTCTCATTAACAAAAAATGCATGCTTACTAGTTAAGCAAATTTCGCAGTGTGCAGTAAAACCGCATGAGTGAGAGTTCGGGCACGTTGTGTCAATATGTATGTATATTGAAGTTTAACTTTATTTGATAAAGAATGTACCAATTGAGACTCAAGTCGCTTAGGTGACTGAATTAGCTTGATTTAGGAGGTCACGTGATCAGGTATTCTGGTCAAGGGGGGAACGCAGACTAGCCACTCCCCTCCCCTCTCATAGTTGTGTTGATTTGTTTTTTCTGAACACTCTGTACAATATTTTCGGGAAGAATGTTAAATTAAAAACATGCAGATCTGTACAATAGGCTTGCCACTCGCTTCATGGTTGGTAAGTTTGAGCTAGAATAAATATATAACAACTGACTCAACAGACAAAGCTCTGACTGCCGGTTGTCTCGAAACCAGAGCCCGCGATTTACCCTTTTGTTGTCCGCTGGTGAGGGCTAACGCGGGCCCTGGTTATGAGTTAAGACTGGTGTCCGCTCAGTCCGTCACATTTCAAGGACTGAATCGCATGCCTATGTGTATTACAGACAAGATTAGTTTTGGTTAATAATATTTATTTGTGTACGATCACCAGCAATGGGCCTTTCTTGGAACGTAATATGATCACGGAAAAAATGGCAATAAACTAGAGGTTTTCTTCAAACTGTGTACGCCTGGATCAAAACTGCCGTGTGTCACATCGCGACAAACGAACTGACGGAAAAAATGCTGGCTGTTGCGCTGTAAGTTCATGAAGCGACGGGTCGAGGATTCAGTTGTGTGCTTTCTGGAGTTTTTAAAGGTTAATCTAAGGAATAGTCACTTAACTTTTTTATTCCCGAGAATGGCCAAAATAAAAGTTCACGAAAAACTCCTAATTTCCTGCTGATCCCTCCTTTTTCCCTTTAAGGAATTTGGATGCCACGTCTACTGCTGCGGCGTTCAAACTAAACGTTCTTGCCGCGAAGCTACCATTTTGACAAAAAATATAAAAAAAATTCGGAAACGATTACCAATTGAAAATTTAACAGAACGATTATTTCACTCGCGCCTGTTGGATGAGGTCATATGATTATAACCAACTCAGCGTTACGCTTCTTCTAGTGTTGGTTATTCATCACCTTGTATGACCACTGCGCGACCGCCCCACAAGACTGGTCAGAAACCGGGCCTGCGAAACGATACGAACAATTCCATACAGATGACGTATGTTTCCCACATCGGAAATTAGTTCCTATTGGACTTTAAATTATTTTAACTAATAAGAGGCAGCTCTTAGATAAATTGCAGCGCTACATCACCAAGGAATAAAGTTATCCACTACCACTGGACAAAGATAGCATTTATTCAGCAGCTCAAATTGATTTTAAAATGTATTTAACAGTCCATTTTTTGTCAAAAATTAGTACACATCACTTCTAGGTGTTTCGCCTCGCCAGGATGATAGGAGTCCATTGCAGCTGTGCACGCGGCTCAAGCAGTTACGTACGGAAAACTTGAAAACATTGAACGGTATTTTAAACCATGACACTGCGACACCCGTGCAGTGCTCTACAAACTAAGCTGTCAAGCCAAGTGGGAGCTGGCCAATGTGTGAGTTCGTATTATACCAGTGAAAGATGAATACATGAAAGTGAATACACCTAATTGAAGAAACGTTGTCGGGTAAAAAGCATAAATCATGAACTATACGACCCAGTTGTTTTCTGGGAAGCAGATCAACCTGATTTGATTCTCAGACACCGTGCACATCATAATGGACGGAAAAAATAACTGATAGATATACTCCAAAATCTGTCCATGAATAAAAAATACCTCAAATATGAATAAACGGAACGGAGTAACAAGTCTGTCGTGCTGTTTTCCGAGAATGCCATAATGTCGCATCGTTTATGGTTTATACTATTTACCAGACGTCTTTTTTAAATCAGGTGTATAGGAAAATTCAGCTTGTTAGCAAAAATGGGGAAATCGAGTTTACCCCCAGGTATACAAATAAGTCACAAAACAAATCACAGCTTATTGCTTCATTAAAGAGGGTTTATTAGATAATTTTACAGTTTTCCTGTTGTATTTACTTTCGGACAGATTCAAACAAGAGACTGTACACAGTGATAAAATAAATAGTCTACTAAACATACAACCTTAAGTGTGAATCGCTACCAGCAAACCAATACCAGACTGTAGGTTTTATATTGTTAGCGGACCTGAAGCGAGAAGGTTTGAACTATTAGGGCAATCAAGCGTTGGTTTTATGTTCAACCTAATAGCCCGACCTTTACAACTTTTGATTTTGTTTGTAACTGCAAAACGACAAAAACCACAGTCAAAGGCCCTTCTTATAATAATCACCGGTTGTTGATTGATCACTCACTTTGTAGCAGTGGAAATTATTCAACTTGTAGAGGATAGTACACTTCGGGGCGAAGATATGAATTTTATTTTCGAGTGGTAAAAACAATATTTTACCAACGAGCGCATCGTATGAACTTAATGAGTGGTCTATTTTCCACTAAAACACTCTTGTCTATATAATAAACATGGCTATTTCCGCAAGACCCCTTGCCGGCAGATACTCCTATCCTTCACGGAGAGAAGCCTTACTGATTGCGTTACGCTGTCGTCATAACGTTCAAGAAGACCTCACTATGCACCTTCTCTTCAAATGAAGAAGTTCCGGATACTCTCAAGCAGTTATTCTGAGTGTTTTCCAAAAGTGGCGGGGACATGCATCCTCGAGTGATTTCCAAGATACAAAAAGTCAACAACAGGTATTTGTGGTACTATTTCCCACTCTAAGTTCGTGGCCTTCGGCGATGCATATTTCCCTTTCGTAAACAGTCGTTGCCATTTTTAAGACACTTAACTAAAAAGAAAGTCATTCAGAACCCAGATTCGAACCCAGTCCTTTCGTATGCTAATCTCTGTCCCTTACCACTACACTACCACGCCAATCCGCCACAATTCCGAAAAATTAAAGTATCTATTATAATTAAATGTCTTTCATAAATGATACATCTATAATAGCTGACCCTCGCCCTTTCCCGAACTCTTAACGTAAATTTAACTTGGGCTTAAACTTCTTTCTTTCTAGACTATTTAAAAATGTTTTTGTTGCCTTATTGTAACCTAATCCAGAGCATATATTACATCCACCATAGTTCTACAATGACTAAAGGCTTGTTTACCAAGGATGGCATCGACCGTCAAAAATGGCAACGACCGTTTACGAAAGGGAAATAGGCTTCGGCGATATGTGTACCTTTTTCGTCGTGCCTCTGAGTACTCATTTAAGAGGACAATAACATCGGAAACTCTTTGGCTGCCGCAACGACGATTTGCGACACACCGAACTTGTCGCGAGCAAGGCTGAAAGATACTTTATGGACCAGTGGAATTGGTCGTTTTGCAATCGCAAAGAGATTCAAATAAATCCTAAATATATTATCACAGGAATTGCTTTGTCCAAAGCAAAAAATTGCCTTAATTGTTTTTTCCCACCAAATTAATAACCATACAAAATGTGGATAGCCATGCAATAACTAGGAATGGGTAGAGAGAACTACGAACAGTCTCAGGTTTCACTAAAGGATAAACAAGCAAGAAGGGAAACGCGAGGCAGCGCGAAAAATGCAACATGGCCATTCATCAATAATGAAATTTTATCGTTCGCGTTGCCGATTGGACGAACTATATTTTGTTTGTTTGCTTGTCTGCTTGTTTACTTGCTTGCTTGTCCGTTGTTTGTTTGCGGTTTAATAGTTGACTTAATCCAACAGTTAACAAAACTTTTGCTCACATTGTCTAGGAGACGATATAAGACTATGTTGGCGTCAACTCAGCGCTCTACAACAACTAGCTCATAATGGTCAAATCCTACAGTAAAAACATTTGCTTTCTAGCTTTGAAATAAAGCCACCGACTGACAATAATTTACATCAAACATTTCCAAAGAAAAATAAGCAAAAAATGTAAAGTTAGTAATAACAACCACCACGTAACCATGAAAATTTACTAATGGCGAGTTTCTTCGCTAAACACTCTACGGCAGTACAGGCGTCTCTTGCATAATGTAGAACCACTTTGAAAAGCCATAGTCACATTTTCAAGTCATCCACAAAAACCCAACAGTACTGGCTCAGCTTTGTTAAAAGTCACTGCACCGCCGCTCTGCGACCGTAATTACATGTATAGTATCTTCTCTGGTCTAGTAAGTGGTCTGTTCTCAGACACTGGTTCAACTTTTTCATGTTTATCTCTCGTGTCCAGGAAATACGATAAAATTATGGTTTGCTCTCCCACATATGTTAGAGAGAAACACCGAACCACCGACAACCAAGCTTCCCCAACATCATGAAGCAGCTCGTGATCTGAAAAGCTCTCGTCACAAAGTACGCAACCACGTCTTATGTCACTAAGATGGCTTGACTTACTACTACTCCCTTTGAAAATTTAACTGATATCTTCACCCAGAAATTTTGAGAGGATTTTGCACATGTGCAGTTACTTAACCTCACCATACAGCCCGCAAAACCTCCGTAACATAGCCGCCTTTGACAACTAAAATGACAATAAACACTTGTCTCAAACAAAGGCACTTCTGTTGAATTTGCAAACTTGTTATTTACACTAATAGAAAAACCCTCCAAATTAAGCCAGTTTCTAACCTCAGTTCGCGCCTGAATCGCGATCGCCACCCGCGGATATCATGAAACAACCAAGTCATCAAACACGCGTCACAGATATTCCTTGATGTTGGGGTGACCACAATTTCTGCTGAACTATGTGTATGTCAAAGGTTTTAACAACATCGGTCTGTTCAACCACTCTATTCGGATTTATACTCGTATCCGCCAACGTGAAGGACAGCAAAGTAATTCGCTTGTTACGAGATCAGATTTGGTTTCAGTTTATTTAACTTTTGAGATCTTTTTGCATTAACTTTCCCGCCAACTTACTTTGTTCGTGGCGTTGTAAGGTTGATATATATTATGGTTTGTTGCTAGGAATCTATAGCTATACATCACGTGGCATGCTTCACATTCTAACGAAAACACTTCGAAGTAAACTAAAACCGATGTGTCTGAGGCAATCCAAAGTTATTTTCAATGTGAACGAGTGCCTTGGATGACAACAAAGTGTTTACATGTCGTTGCCATTACTCGGTCAGATCTCGTTCACTAAAAGTAAACTGAAAATGTTTTTCTTCTAAAACTGCAGTCGCTTTCAACTGTCGATATGTTGATCCCCTTACGGCGTCTTTCTAAGATTTTCCCACACCTTTGTATCTGATACTTTGTTCTTGTTTTAACCTTTTATAATGTGTCTGGTCCAAATTAAAATAGCCTAGCTTTATACAAAATAAATTCCACAGACGCCTGACGGCTCGGTCCGTGATTAACAGTTCGCATATCTACTATCAGTTACTAAAGGAATTTCTAAACCTTCTATGATGCCTCCGTTGAATCGTTGGCCGGGTTGGCCTGGGCCACCATTTTCTTGGCTCTGTTCATGCGATCTAGCTCGGCAGCGGCGTCGCTTCTCACAGCAGTGCCACCCCGGCCCACGGGCGCACTGGTGCCGCTCTTTTTATTGAGGAGGGAGTTGAAGAAATTGGCCAGTACACCTTCACTAGCGGCACTGCCGGCAACTGGTTTTCCAGGCTCAACCTGCAAATGAAAACAATGTGACTTACTCAAATCCCGCGTAATGACATCCTAAAAATAACGAGCCCTTACACTTTCAGAGTCAGTTACGGAGACACTTAAGGTGGTTCTAACTTTTGAGTCTGTGGATGAAATCCTATGGTGTGACCATTCAAATGAAACCTCTTCAGCAGTACTTTCACATGGTACTATTTGTTTTTAAGTATTTTACAAAATGAAACTTGGATTTTGTCTTGAATTTTAAATTTGGGTACTCTTGGGAGTTTTAACCCTTTAAAAAAAGGGTTAAGGGTGTATTTGATTGGGTGTGGTCCGGAAAAAAGGCGCTGTTACATGAGGCAACTTTGTCTGCAACATGCAAACACAAGGCCGTTGCGAGACAAGTTACGTTCGAATTTGCACGTAGCTGCGCATGTAACACCCCATCTTCACAACCTATCTCGAGGAAAAACTGCGTTGCGAATTGCAGGAAAAGAGGCTAGTCCTCTACTTTTTCCAAACGTTGCGAGATACGTTGCAGCGCGTAACGTATTCTGCAAACTTGTCTCGTTATGCTACCTTCATCACTGCGTTGCGAGGTTGTAACCAAGATGGCCACCATTATAAAATGCAACGAGGGAAAACTACATTTACATCGGATTAGGTTTCTACCTGTCACTGTACACAGAAATTAATCTCTGGGGAATTTTTCCTGTGGAAGTTAAAGCAGGGAAACGGGTGTCTTACAGGATATCCTAATTGATTTTCTTATTTTCAGTGTACCTTTGGTCCTCTTGGCATAGGGGACATTCCTCCTGACGGTCTTCTGTCTGTACTTATCCTGCCACTGGGGCTTCCAGGGGCACGAGGCTTGGTGATGTCCTAAAAAAAAAGGCCATACATGAACTTATCTCACAGCGCATTTTACAGCAAGTAAGGAAAGCTTATCAAACATGACTCTTTTGACATGAAAATAATGATCATTTATGTCATGAGAAATGAAACAATTTCCTGTATAAGAGAATCGAAAGATCTTCAGGGTGTTTTTATCGATTTTAACAGTTGCGAAAAAGGCTTAAACAATCAGGCTTAAAAGAGACTCAAGTCCATGGCCCCGAAAAACCAGCCCAGGCCCTAACAGCAAATCAAGCCCTCAGAGAGCTGTTCATCTGTAAGTTCATTCACTACATGATGAATACGGGTACGTACAATTTGACTGCATGAATTTCGCATAAATGTGAACAGCAATGACAGATGTATAAGAAAAAAACGCCCCCACCCAAAATTTGTGATTGCGGAGGTGGCTACAAATAATGCCAGGATGTTTTTCTCATAAATTAAAATGAGTTAAACTAAAGACAAGGAAAGAACGATTCAATCAGACGCTTTGGCTTTGGCTAAACAGAGGCTTTGACACAGAAGTCTGGGGGACCAACTTACCGGTTGTTGCCTGGCTATTCCTGATGCTACTGTTGCAGGCATCTTTTGAAGAAGTTGCTGTGGAAAAGATAACATAACAACGGTAAGATAGAGCTTTTCAAAAATAGTTCAATACATGTTCAATAGGTGTTCAATAGGTGTGCAGTAGTTATTAGCCCCAGGTAACATAGAAAAATTAAGGGAATTTGTGGATATTTGCGGGTAATGCATTTATCAGAGCTTTAGAATACATTACTTTCTATTTCATACATACAGTCAGGTTGCATCTTTCTCTAATTTGTCACCTTGGAAACCCAAAATGACCTTTGTGAACACTGATTTAACTCTGACATGTTAATTTTGCCAAAACCAATCAGGTGGGAAAACAAATCACATAGTATATAAAGCTTACCCAGTGTTCTCACCAGGCCGCGGCCTTGCGGGATTCCCGCAAAAAAATTTGAGATGGCGCAGGAGCAAGCTTCGAGTCAAACGGACTTCTGAGTAGTAGACTTCTTTATGAGTAGTTTAATGGTCAATCGAACACCCCAGCATTTTGCTTGTTCAAATGAATAAAAACATTTATCAAAAGATTTAAAGCCTTTAGTTTTATTGCCTTTGCCCTCGTTGGTCACACGTACGTGGTAAAGGTTTGCGTAAGCATCGTTATCAAATCGTAAACATCTTGTCCGTTATGTTGGATCAGGTAGGTACTTCATGTAACAGACCTTTTGGAGTGCGAGCTCAGATTATTCGTAGCGCGTGGTTTTTGTTGACGAACAACAGCTGATTACACCATGGCACAGCGAAAATTAGATTGCTTCTTTCGTCCTAAAGTACCCAGGCTTGAGGAAAGAGTACAAGATGATGGAAATTCTGGTGAAGATGACGATAAAGAGGAAAACGTAGCAAATAAAGATCAAGGAGCCGTTCCATCGAAGAAAGAACGTGTGTTCCAGAGTACATGGCAGTCGAAATACACATGGCTAGCCTATGATGCCGATAAGAAAATAATGACATGCAAGATTTGTGTTCAGGCAAGGAAGTCAAATGCATTTACCCAGGGAAATTCAAATTTTCGAACAAGCACTTTGAGTAGACATGCTGCAAGTTCTGATCACCAGGCTGCATTAGTAGGCAAGTCGATGGAAAGCAGTTTTACGAAGGCCATCGAATCTTCTCTAAAAGCGAAAGAAAAAGGAGTCGAAGTTGCCCTCAAGAGCATATACTGGCTTGCCAATTGCAAAGAAGGTATTTCTACACACAAGTACTCGAGTTTGTTGTCATTTCTAGAAATTTTGGACTGCCCAAATGTTCAAGAACTGCACTGCGGTGCTAATGCCACATATCGTACTGATGTTGTTGCTAACGAGTTGCAAGATTCAATTGCTCAGATTATAAGAGAAGACATTGACAAAGAAACAGAGCAGTCAAGCTACATCAGCATTCTGGCTGATGAAAGCACTGACATAAGTGTTACTCAGATGCTTGTGGTGTATATGAGACTTATCAGTTTAACTGATTTCAAACCAGTTACTCATTTCCTGACCAATGTTCATGTATTGGATGGCAAGGCAGCCAACTGTAACAGAGGCTATTCTAAAAGCACTGAAAGAAAGGAAAATACCCATCAGCACGAGAACTGAGAAGTTAAAGGGTGTATAAGAAGTCTTAAATGAGCCTCAGTTAAAGTATAAAGAAATTCATCAAGTGAGGTGATTGTCCTTCTACAAGGCATTGGAAAGCCTGTACCTGACTTGGGACTCTCTTGTTACCGACTTTGAACAGGAAGTGGAAAACAAGCAAGACAAAGATGGAAAACTGAAAGGTTACATCAAGAAACTAGCCCAATTTGACTTTGTGGCAACTATCCACATGTTCATGGATGTCCTACCACATGTTATGGAGCTGACACTCATTTTTCCGAAGAAGGACCTTGACTGCAGCATTGTACCTCCTGCTATCGCAACATGTGTGAATGAACTGACTAGGTATAAGCTGAACCAAACAAGAAAAGCCCCAGGGGCATTAGACCCCGCCGTTGTTCTACCCCCCCGGGGCCTGTGTAGCGAAAGACACGACGAGTATTTGTTTGGCCGAGCGAAAACCGGAGGTCTGGGGCAAGTGACCACCAAAAAAAAAAAAAAAAAAAAGCCCCAGGGGCATTAGACCCCGCCGTTGTTCTCCCCTCCCCCCCGGGGGTATAAAATATGCTACGGTCAGACTCAAGATAAAAGCCCTTGCCTGTGTAGCAAAAGACACGACGAGTATTTGTTTGGCCGAGCGAAAACCGGAGGTCTGGGGCAAGTGACCACCAAAAAAAAAAAACCACGGAAAAAAAATGGGTATTACTAGACCCCGTCCTGACGGCGGGGTAACAAGCCCAGCAAAACCTTCCTTTCTTAAAGAATTTGAAGATGAGGTCAAGTTCAGCAGTGAGAGTCCTCCGACCTGCCAGTTCAAATCTCACAAGCTGTCAGCAAGCTCACAATCAAGGGAAAGATTCAGTCCAAAAACTCAAAGAGGAATTTCTTGTTAAACTGATAAATAACTTGAACAAACGCTTCCCAAAGGAAACTCAAGACATCATAACTGCTTGTAGTGTGCTGGCAATGAGGCCTTTATCATTTGTACCAAGCAGCGATCTCCAGGCCTGGGGAAATCAAGAACTGGAGGTCTTGCTAACCCATTTTGATAGGAATCCTGCTGATGGTGAAGGAAGGTTTCTTGAATCTGAAGCAGCAAGGCATGAATGGTCACTTGTCAAGCACCTTGCTCTTCAAGAGAAATATCCCTGTGACAACATGGGAACTCTTTGGAGCATCATTTACAAGTTTCACAAGGATTCATTTCCTAAGCTTCTTAAACTTGCTGCTGTGGCATTGACTTTGCCCATTCATACTGCAGGCTGTGAAAGGGGTTTTAGCCTTCAAAACAACCTGAAAAACTGTCAGAGAAATAGGCTTCTACCAGAGAGGTTGGACACACTGATGGTAATTTCAGCAGAAGGGCCACCTTTACAAGAGTTTCAATTTGAACGTGCTTTGATGAAATGGAAGGCTGAGAAATCACGAAAGATTTTTTCCACATCCGTCAAGGACCGCGAGTAACTTTGTCCCTCTAATATTCTTACAGGGCCCCTATTTTTCAGCAGAGGGTGCCCTGCGACTCCCCAAGGCAAAATCCTGGTGAGAACACTGCTTACCTGAGCATTGTACTTTGTAATGCATTACAAGTTACATGTATGTTAATAAGGAAGAAGTATTAACATGTATTAAACTAAGTTTAATCACTGCAGGAAAAACTAACCTGCTGTTTCGCAAGGAAGGTCTGTTCATCCTCAGCAAGAATTTCTTTGTCTTGTATTGGCTGTGGAAAGTACATGAATTGAGTTGATTTACGAAAGAAAAACCACATTAACAAGTGTACTACTTTTGCTCAACATTCAATTACAATTTTGTGCATATACACAGTTGACAGAGATACATGTATGGCCCTGTATTTTCATGGTCTAATTGCAAGATTCTTAGGAACAACTTATTTTAATCATCCTTCATTGAACATAAAATTAATTACGCTTTTGGGCATTCTACTCAATGGCATAAAAGCAATTCGTAAGCTCTGTAACTCTTCTCAACACTTACGAATGATAAAAGAAATACTATGCACACCCCACCCCCTATGGGGTTTGCTTTTGTAACCTCCATGAGCAAATACCCATGCTTGGTCCCAAGTGAAGGGTGTCTGCTTATGAGGTTTGGCTGCACAACTGTAAACTCCTACTCACCTTTCTCAACTGCGGTTTCACAATGTGGTCGTCAAACACATCATCAGGCAGGATAACTTTTAGGTGTTCACTCAAAATGTTTATTTTCTTCACAGAATCCCAGCCTGCTGGACTGTGAAACATTTAATAATAGCACATTACTAAGGATTGCACACAAGTTTCTACTTAGGAATCCTTTTAGGTACATGTAGCTTTAAGGTTTCCACCTCTAAGGAGTCTCCTAATATCACTGCATTTAAACATGCTCTATGACTCACAATATTTACATGTTAAGTGGTCCAAGATGAGCATCCAACTATTACGATACAAATTTATTGAATTTCAACAAATGTTTTATATTCAGTAAAACCTTGCAGTTGAAAAACATTAACATACTTTGAGTCAGCGTGATCATACTTTTCATTGCCAAAAGAAAATCGGCACCCTGCCTGCCTTCCAAATCTAAAAAATAACCTCCAGACAGCTTGCAAGCTTCCATTGGTGTAACACCCCCCTCCCGCTGAAAAAAAACCCAGCCCTTTAACCAAAAAAAAAAACAACCAGCCTTTAACCAAAAGTTATCCTGGGCTGGATGTATCAGTCAATCTGTCAGTCAATCAGTCAATCCAGCCATGCTTAATCACTGTCTCCAGGTACGTGAGTACTTGGTAGGATTTTACATGTACCTCAGTACATGTAACAGAACCTGTGAAACTCACAGATGATGTAAAATGAAGGAAACAAAACAGTTTAAACAATAGCGTACAGCAAACAATAGCTTTCAAAACAAAGAAAATCTCATCAGCTTGTCAGGTTCTTACAGGAGCCCAGAAACAAAGAAATTGGCTTTCTTTCAGCTGTACTGTTGGGCATTTGGAGAGTGCTTTTGCTAGATTTGTTTTCAAAAACTGCTAATGTCCAGGGGTTTGCTCAGGGGAGGAGTGGGTACAGCTGGAAATGACTGTATGACTGTTTACATGTACTTACATAAATACAGATTCCTTGTCCACAGCCAAAGCAGGACTATTGAATGGCAGGCCATAAATTTGATGAACTAAATATTTGTACAATAAACTGCAGTTTTTATTTTCTTTCACAGATGTGTAAAACAAGGAAGCACCATCTAATATGAATCAAGGAAAAATAAATCGGAGAAATAAATATGTACCTGTTGTACAATACTATGATAATAACTAAAAAACAACATTATACCAGTATACTAACATCTCTTACTATCTGCCTTCCTACAGCTAGTGTATTTAGGGGTGGTTCCATAATCTGTTCTAGATGTGTAATTTGTGTGAAAAGATGAAGCTGATGTTAAAAGAGGTAAAATAAAACAGAAATCAGAGAGTGGCAATTTCTAAACACTATTGTCAGCTGACAAGCAGCACACTGGGAACCTGCATGATTTTGTAGTGAAAAGCAATCCTTGTTCTCATGTTTGGAATACAGAACATTGTCAATACTGTAACCTGCCCTCAAGCCCAATTCAATCAGCATCATTAGTCACTCTTTCACAAGCTACTCAAAAAACATTTAAAACTTCACATGGAAAAGGTTTACTGACCAAAACACCAAAATTAAGCCAATTTTCCAGTTGGAAAACCTGGTATACATGTATATACTGTACAGCAGTATCTTCGTACAACTACACAATGTAAACAGTACAAACAAGGATACATTTTAAACAGTGTCTTCTGATGTGCTGTTGAATAAAATCAAAGTGCTCCTCTCTGTAATCTCTGTCCTTTTCAAGAGCTGACATGCAATCCGTCTGAAACACAAGAACAAGAAAATTGAGGAAAGTCTTCACTACTGAAACTTACACGTCAACATGCAATTTTCCAAAATGAGAGTGCTTTTACCACTACCAACCTTGCACTCAACATTCATGTACAGGGTATGTGGGGGCAGGGGGTCCAAATACCCAATTCTCTTCTGCTGGCCTCTTTGCATTCTTTCTATTACAAAGCATTGTGCAATGTTGCATAATAACATTGTTTCCCATGTTTTTCTGTTTTCCACCCCCCTGGTAGAATAAAAGATCCTACAGGATCTTAAATGGCAATAATCCTAAGCAAGATTTATAGGATCCTACTCAGGATCCAGTAAAATCTTACAGGAGCACAAGATCATATTAAGATCCTAAAGGGACCCTGTAGGATCTAGTCAAGGATCTTATCAGGATCCTAGGACTGGATCCTACAAATGCTTTTACACTGTAGGATCCTTAGCCTGCGAGCAAGATCTCTCAGGGATGATGGTGCGAAGAAGGGAAAAATAGAGAGAGAGCTTGCATCAACATCTCAGGAATTTGAATTCCACCTCCAGCGCAGCTGTGGCTCCCTGTTGTATGAGCTGTCAGATTTTGGCCAATCAGCACAAACCAGAAACGAGATTCAATGTAACAAACATGTTTAAAACACATGAAAGAAGGTCAGATTCCATGCATTACGCAAATTTGATGCACTTTTGAACTGAAACTAACTTAGGATTATATTTGCTATTTCAAGTACAAATTCTCAGTTTACAGTTGTCATTGACTTTCAATTTGAGCCTCTTTTACTATTTCAATTTTAATCGAAGGACAAAGTGCGCGAAAGAAATGTTCGATTTCTTCCCACATGGCTTGCGCAATTTATTTTGAGACTCACAGCATGCAAATTCAGTGCACTGTGAACTAAAAATAATCCCAGGAAAAAAGCTTGCTATTTTACTCTAATTCTCTTTCTAACATCATAACCTTCGATTTCCAGTAGAAGTTGCAATTGCATTCAACAGTTTCACTTTTGATGGCAGTTTTGGCGAAGGCAATTTCATTCTGAAAATTTTAGCTTCGTAGTTTACATTGCATTCAGCATTTACTTTTTTTGTCTGCATGCAGGGTCCGAAATTGCGACCAGCTGGTCACCAGTGCGACTGAAAATTGAGTGTTGGCGACCAGAATTTCAAGGCTAGTCGCCAGGAGGCGACTAACTTTCAGCGCCTTGTTAATGTTTTGAACCACCGCTCAAGGAATTAATTTCGTTTTAAATGGAAAAATTCGCGTTTGATTTCCAGCAGAAACTTACCCCTTGTCTTTTCGAAGTTTTTAATCTCCATAGAGAATAATTTAGATCAAAAACGAAGGTAAGATTCCTGTTAAATGACCTCCACGACAGTTGTAATCCACGCAATGTAATCGACATTTAGTGGCCCCCATGTTTTCAGCAGTTTCATCTGACAACCATACCGTGGGCGCATCGCATAAACACAGGCTTCCCATTTGCCATTGAATATTCAACGAAACGCTCTACAAATTTTCGATAACGCTTTACAGTCAGAGGAAGTGGCGTCATGTTCAGTCTTCAAACTAAGAGAGCTATCTATTTAACAAAAACTCCTTTCCAACTACAATGTAAGCTACACGATCGGCTTTTTTTCATGGCAGTCTGACTCTTGCGATCGTTCACGAGTAAGATTATGTTTTGAGCGAAGAAATGTCTTTAAAAGCTTCGTGTTTCGCTGTGAAGCAACAATTTTACGGACACTTTTTGGCGACCAGAATTTTCCACCTGGCGACTGAAAAAAAAATTGCAGTCGCCACTTGGCGCTCGCATAAAAAAGTTAATTTCGGACCCTGGCATGTGAAGTTTGATGACATCATTACCAAATTAAATCTCCACCAATCAGCATTTTGCATCGAAATTTTCAATGCAGATACATGTATTCAAATTCCTGAGATGTCGGTGCAAGCTCTCTCTCTCTATTTTCCCCTTCTTTGCGGGCTATAGGATCCTCAATATTATGATCCTGTGCAGGATTTCCACCAGGGCTCATCTTTCCCTGCATCGCCTTTGCCCTTCCCATCCACCTTTTTACATACTGAGATACAGTTTTGAGTATAGTGCAGATTACTTTACTTTGACTGGAATAATTGCCACTAGAAAACTAATCCGGCAATTTCCAGATCGAATTGGAATTTAGAAATGTTGGTTTTTGAGCAGAGGGGAAAACCGGAGTACCCGAAGAAAAACCTCTCAGCGCAAGGACAGGAACCAACAACAAACTAAACCCACATCTGACGCTGAGTCCGGGAATCAAACCTGTGCCACATTGGGGGGAGGTGATTGTTCTAACCACTGTGCCATCCCTGAGTGAATGAAACCATAAACTGTAATCATTTTTGTTATTTTGGTCATTGTTCTGTGTGTGTTTCTGTGATAAATTCTTGTGAATTTTACATACATGTAGCAAAGTCATGAAGAAAGTAAAATGTTTTGGTTTTAAGTCTCTCGATGAAGTGTTAAAAGATAACCTTGTTGTTGTTTCTTTGTTTATCAACACAACTCATGACTGAGTCTCAAGCTCTAGGATTTGTCAACGATAACAACATTCAGGTACATGTAGCACTCTATTGAGTGACATTTTTAGATTTATGGAGACAAGTTATGACTCAAAACTAAGTTTAGCAGCAGCCAATATTTACATCATTGAAATGACTTCCATTGCTCTTACCTTTGTGACAACAACTACCATGGGAAGGCCAAGATTATCTGTAAGCACATTTTCATCAAGAGGTAGAAGAACCCTGTCTTCATCTTTTATTCCAGACCTTCTTCTGTCCTCAGTAGCTTCATCTGGCTCCACATACTCTTGGAATTGCCGCACAACTACAGCAGAAGAACAACATATCGCATTTGATAAATGACTTGCCTTTCAATACACTGTTAGCTGTTAACTACCTAAGAGTTCTAAAAAGTCTTAAAATTTTCTATCACTCATGATCTTCCAACACTTCCAATCAATTTCCAAGCCTTAACTTCCAAAGATAAGGAAATATAGATTACTTCATAGAAAGTGTGACGTACAGATTTTTATTCACGAGTTGCAAAACTTTGAAAAAAGAACAAGTGAGCGCAGCGAACGAGTGAGTTTTCCAAAGTTTTGCAATGAGTGAATAAAAATCTGTACAAAGCACTTTCTATGCTGTAATTTATTTATTATAGTTATATATAACGAGAATTAAATATAGCCTTCAAACCTCAATGTGAATAATGTATCCTGCACATACATATAATTTAGTCAAGGCTGTCAACAAGGGGTAAGGAGCTTGGAATTTTGCCCAGCTACTATAATTTTGAGCCCTGGCGACTTTGACAGACACACAAGACATTGTATTTTCTGGCTAACTTCTCTTCAATTTCCCCAGCTACATGTACTTCTGTGTAGTAAAATATTTAAGAATCAGCTTAACAGTTTATTGTGGCATCAATTTGACAGATAATGCAATAAAAATGACAGTTTGGTAGTGCCTGCCTACCAAGATCATGAGATCATAATGTGCAAATTTGTCCACAAGCAAAACTAACTGATATTTGAAAATTTCAATGGCAAAAATATGATAACTTTATTTTTAAAACAGTCCTGAGGCAAGGAATCCCATATGATTTCGATGAGGAACAAAATACCTCTTGTAACCAAGAAACACAAAGTCTCTAAAAACATGTCACTATTTTAATAACAGAACCCCTACATGAATCCGTATATGATAATTTCTTATATTTGCAGTGTCAAACTAATGAGTCAAAGGGATGCACTCCCAGAGAGCTCAATGACTACAAATTCATTAACATTTATTATATGCACTAGAAATTTATGCAAGTTGAGTCTAAATTTCAAGATAATATAAAATAATATAATGATAAATAAAGCACCTTACAGCACAGTACACTATTTTAACACTTACATGTATCAATTAAACATGAGATTCGTTTCTTACTTATTAACTTATTCAATGCAATCCCAATAAATAAAATTTCTTTAAAAAATCACAGCATATTTCCTAAAGAGGCTTTGCGTGCCTGCTAGGATTTAATATTTTCATCTCATCCAAAGGAAAGTAAATATATAAAAGCGTCAATCATTTGCAAACATTCCTTTCCAACCAAAACATTTTTACGATCGCCACTTAATTCGATTTTTGAGCAAATCAACCGAAAAATATGATGTATGTATGTAACTCCAAGCTTCCATATGTAGCGTTCTGATTCCATCAAAAATCAAAATGATTTTCCAATCCACTCATATTTACCCAGACAGTTTGACTGTAAGGCTTATGTCCAGGTGCAACGTTTCGATCAAGATTCGCGATCGCGGTATGAAATTAAATTTCTGACAAACGTAAACCGTACAGAATATATTTTTAGCAATTTTGCAAACCTGTCAGCTGCAGAAGTCTGTCAAACAGCTATATCAACAGTAATATAGTGACTTCGATAAGCCTGCTCGGCAGTTACTTTTGTCATCTTCAACACAATAGCAAATACTGTATCGACCAGCTAAAGGCGCTAAAATATGAATCCAAATTGAACTTACTTCTTTCCTCCATTTCGTTCAATTCCCTTGGAGGTAGTTTGAGGGAGTGAATATGCTCTCGAAGAACTTCTGTCCACGAATGCAAAGACTCCATAATTGTCCATGGTCTAGAAATGTCCACAACATGTACAATCAAAGTGTTGGTGATGCTTTTGGGGGTAATTGCATATTGCAGAAGATTTTTGTGAAGTGGATCCCCGTCCAATATCCATACACCTAACCGGGTGTTGTCTAAAAATCGAGAAAAAAGTTGCACATTAGATTCTTATAACTAATAAAATCAAGCATTTCTTTAACGACTAGTACTTTAACCAGTTCGTACCGTCTCTCTCTTCATCGTGAACATCGAGATATGTGTACTCGAGTCCATGACCTTTACTAATTTCATCCTCTTTTCCTCGAAGCTTCGATATTAACGTAGTTTTTCCTGATCCATCATAACCTACAAAAAAAAGGTTTTCTGAGTCTATGCACTTAAATAAAGGACGTTAAAAATAGAGTAAGGCAAAAAGGTATCTAAAAAACGAACCTAGCAGTACAATCGACTTGTTGGAAGGAAGTTTTCGGCTTGCTGAACTTGAAACGTCACTCAAAATCGACGACCTGCCGAACAAAAATAAGAGCCAGATGCCATTATCAGAAAGTGCTCGAACTTATTGTTAGTGTACAAGTATTTTTAATCTTAGTACCAGAGATCTTTGCCTCCTTCTTCGCCGACCGAACCTCTATCATCGACGTCCGCCATTTTGACTGATACTTTCCAAAGTTCCCGTATACTGGGCCGGTCTCGGTCCCAATCCCCAAGCCCCCGCCAAACCGGAAGATCACACAAACATTACAAGCTTTATAAATGGAATTGCTTCAGGCAATTTTCTGATTTTAAGCAGGAGCCATAATCGGGGACGGAGACCGTAAGCTCTGGGTACACGCGGCCCCCGGCTTTTTTTTTAGAGAAAATCGCGCCACCCTCAACGTCATAAACGCGCGTGGGTACTCGCAAATTTGCGTACAACTAGGGCGCGCTGGGTGAGACAGATAACTAACGAGGCGCGTGGCGCCGAAATGGTTACAATTATTTGATATCCAGCAAGCCCGAGTAGAATAATTGTTTTCATTATTAAAAACGCAATCACTAATTGCCATAAAATCAAGAAAGAGAAAAAAAGAGAGAGAGAAACTCCGAGATAAAAGGGAACAAGAATAGTTCGCGATCACATGACTGACAGAAAAAGGCGCCAAAACCTTGCGAAGTGTTGCAGCGTTTCTTTGCAGGGCTGAATGAATCAATGAAACTGCTCCGAAGTGAACGTACACGCCCAAGGCTTGGGAAAAATCTTTCAATTATTGGCTTTGAAATGCGGTACGTGTTTGATTTTTCCTGAAAAATTGTTGTAATCATCGTTCAAAGCCGATTGAAGCGTACGATCTCACCGTTGTATCTGCAGGAGTTCAAATGAACGAGTTTGTAATCGATCCTTTCGCACAACGCTGACAACGGAGCCATCTTGTGCTTGTTTGATCGAGCTGAGGTCAGAATTTAATAATATTTTAACGTGAACGATAATTTCTATGCAAATCACTGAAAGACTACGGAGGTGAGGAACATTATAATTCAGCATGTTAAGCTTACTTTTTAACACAAACCACAAAGCGCAGTTGTTCTCAGTTTAGAGCCTGCAGACGGAATGGTAAAAGCAACACTCAACTGTGAAAGCGATTTAACGTATTTTACAAGTGACATCGATCCGATTTGTACCTGAACATTTGGAGCTGCTGGAACACAGAGCTACAAAGAGTACAGGTAAACCAGTGTCAATTTTGCGGGGTATAGCCAAAAATGTCGCCCTTTCTAGTACTGAATTTGTTCAATGCTTGTTGTTCCGCACTGCTTCATGATTTTTGTACTGACTCGCCATAAAAGTGTAACAATTTTTATTAAATGCTTCTCTCCCATTTCCCTGTGTTTCAGTTTGTCTTGTCTCGATATTTCGGAGTCAAAGCCTTTAAGAACAAGTGATTGACTTGACGATGAAAGAAATTGTAAACACAGCTAAAAACACAGCGCTAAATGCTTAAATTTCTATTTCTGCAGTTTCTTTTCGTCCTAAGAAATCAAGCACTCTGAAACAACTTAGATTTGTGTCTCAGTGACGTTCAGTTGTAATTTCTCCTTGATTTAACTTCGATACAAAGTGATTTTTCTCTCCGGGTCGATGGCGGAGAAATAAAACTATAGGCTCACTCTGTCGTTGAAACCCTTGACACGTCGACTGCACTATGTATTCCGTCTAGGTTCGTAAATTGCCCGGTAAGTGATATTCAACACTACGGTAGCATGAAGTTTTACTTCATCTTTCTCCTTTTCATCGACGGAAGTAGTTTTTTTTATTTTTGCGTTGGTGTTTTTCCAGTTCTCCATTTTCTCGACGATTGATAACGCACCGCAGAGAGCATTTGATTGAAAATAAAGCGCGCTTTTCGCTATTTTTTGTCTTCATTTCGGCCACTTCGGTAAAGGCGGACATTATTTCAGAAAACATACGCTGAGAAATCTCGGCAAACGTTTTCTTTCCTGATTCGGTAGTTTGAATCTATGTTACTATTTTCTTTTGCAGTGGAAAAAGTGACAATGATTTATCAGTGCGTATAAACTTTTCTTCACACTGTGCTTGGACATTCATTTTACAGTCTTTGCGGCCGCCCTTCAATCTCTGTACGTCCTCAGAGGAAATACATTCTCGGGACGTCTTTTCTCTTTTCTTTCCTGATTCGCCTTCATCTGCTTTTCCGTAGTTCGACGCCTTTTTTGCCCGCAAAACTTTTTTTCCGTCTAACGGGGAAATCCTCGTTCGACGTGTCCGACTCATCTTCGCCATAGGATTTCTCTAAAATATTCTCACTGCCATCATTGGAATCACTTGTATAATCTTCATATTCATAGTCACTATCCAGAAAGTTCTCCCCAGGGGCTTGCCTCAAATTTGGAAGTGACACTGATGACAGAAACTGAATTTCTTCAACTCCAACGAAGGTAATTTCCGACGCCATTTTGTTTATTTTTCTTTGCGCGGGGTCCTCGCAACATACACGCGCGTGTGTCACACACGATGGGGTTAACGCCACTACTGAAAATGGTATTTAGTTACGGCCTCCGTCTCCGATTATGGCTCCTGTTTTAAGCTATTTTTAGCTGATTTGTCTATAAAGAAAAAGGGCTAATGCTTAATCGATTCCAACATGCATCTCGTCTCGCCTTACTTGCCAAAAAGAACACTCTGGAAAATACATAAAGGCCAAGATTTCCATGAATTAAATAAACTGGGCAGGAGCATGCCCCAGTTGACGGGGGAGGAGTTGAGCTGGAAACTGAAAGGCTTAGGTGGTCATTCTTCTACTTCGGCGTTGCGTATGGTATCAAAAAATTCTCGGCGCCTAAGTTACTTTTTTCTCCTCTTTCTTTTTGCTAGATCATTTTGGAGGGAAATGAAGGTCAGTTCACAGCGAATATGCGGTAAATTTACTTCTGAACGAGTGGGACGCTTGAGTGAGCTTATATGCCATACTTAATTTATCACTCCAGTCATTTTTCTAACGGACAGTCGCAGCTGCTGCGAGAGCAAAAGAAGGAGAAAATACTGCTCCTTCAGAAAAATTTAAATACTACGTTCAAAGCCTCAGCCTTCATTTAGAAAGGGTAATTTGTACACTGCGAACTGCTTGTTTTCCAACCTGGTTCTGGATAAAAGTGTTCTCTACTATACGTATCAAATCACAAGCCCTTTATTCAGTTAATGCGGATATTCTGTTCTATGTTGCCCGTGGACCATGGCTGAAGACAATTACCTGACCTATGGAAGCTATGAACTCCCCAATTTAATTTTCTAAGTACACATGTCTCTCCTGACCCGTGCCTTCCTTTCTCTTCCCACTTGTCACTGAGGGTGCACGGGAGTCAGTTTGTTTTGCCAATCAATTCTTGCGCTGAATTCATAAAGGGTAATTTCACTGTAAAGCTGATCAGTTATACTGATTTTCATACTGTTTCGCTTAGACAAAGGGCTAAAGCTCAGACGTCAAATTTTGACTTTCTTTACAGTGGGAAATTTACCTTATCACCTCAGTTCAGAAACTCATCTTTTTGTTCTAGTTCTTTTTTTGTACTATAGTGGACCCCTAAAGAAGACAAAATATCGTCCTTGAAGTCGGTGCAATTTGAGTTAAAGATTTACTTAAATGATAATCTGTTTTCCTAAAACTCCCTTTTTCTCTCAAACTCGAATTTCTTTTTAAAGTTTACACTGCACGTGTCCTGCCTCATTCTTGCGTATGCACCACTTTTTTTTTTCGCAGAAGCGCTTTGAAAGTGCAAGGGATGCGCTCTCTGTGAGGCCTTCCCGCGGTCCTCCCGACCGCTCTTGTGCCGACAAGGCAGCATGCGTTTACAAGTCCCACTTGAAATGCCACACTTTTCAGTGTTGTTAGCTGTACGCAAAGAAAACCCTTTTAATGACACGGTATAAAGTAACGTTTGTATAGACAAATCTTTTCCCACTCCAACTCGAATTTGTTTACTTAGTTTACGCAGCATAATGGATCCCAAAGTCCCACTTGAAAAACAAGCATGCGGCACTCAAGATTCAAAAGGCCATTACTAAAAGCATATGGGCATCTCCCAGGATGTGTATGATGTATAATGTGTCTTTCCAAGTAGAGAATTGCTTTAAATCCCGATTACATCTAGCTGTAGGCTGTCTCGATACTTCGTGCAGACAGGAGACAGACAACCGAACTACAGTAGGTACCTTAACTTATTCTTTCCTACTTTAGCCTGTATTCTTCTGACTAATTAATGTCAGAGAAGATAATTCCCCTTTAAATAACACAATTTGCTTTTGCATTCTGTAAAATTCGACTTTTTTCACGAGCGATCTCAACTTCCATTTCAGTAGCTCGACTCCGTCCAGTTTTAAAGTGGGATCAAGAATAGCGGCTCGTGTAGTTATCTGAGGCAGCTTGATTCATACCCAATTTTCAGGCCGATCAATGAGTACCTCATTGTTACTTATGAATTCGCGAGTTTTAATTTTCGGGATTATACATTTTTGCAGTCAAAAAAAAAAAGCAAAAACCTGGATGATAGGAAATACACTCTAGCCGTCAGTGTAGGCTTGGTAATTGAGTTTAATCATTTTATCTTTTCACCGAATAGCTATCTCAAGATGCTCATGACTGAAATTTTCACCTTCTGTGTGCTACTATTGCTGATGTCATTGCCATATGAGGGAGAGTCTCATTTACGAACAAACTCCACCTCGTGTCCTGTGCATATCAATGGCTGCAGTATCCCGTGCGGATTGCCCTTCGTATACAAGACAAAGTTTACTCCTGCTTGCAACAAACATGATGTCTGCTATAGCTGTGTAAGTGGTAATTTAAGTGTTACGTTATTTAGATTTGTCGGGAAACGCTTGTACTATCTACTTCTGACAACCCGGAGTGTTCCAAAAATAACGCCTCCCTACCAAGCGTTTACGAGAATGCGGTCGTACCTTTCAACTCTTTAAGCCCCGCACCATAATACATATCCTCCTTACGGTTCTCCATAAATTTTGGTGAGCACTATTTGGGAGGACAAGACTATTCATCTTTGGCAATAATTTCCTTAATTTTCCTGACCTGCATGTGTTATAATGCACTGATATGGGGAGTACTAATACTTCTAGTCACTTTATGCTGGGTATCCTGTGATGTGGCTAGCCGCCCCATCCAGGGAGGGAGTAGTAATACTGCTAGTTGCTTTTTGCTGCAGAAACCCGAAGCGCTGGCGCTGAGGGCGGACTATAGTGTACGTTCCGTGTGTGACTTTACCTAGGATTAATAAATATAAATTCGACGAGCATCCCCGTCACTTTCACTTGAGTTCTTTCAAAACCAACCCCGGCCACCCAGATTCTATCAGTATGACGTCGGCTAAAGTGCCTTGCAAGTCTGGTGTACCAGAAGTCTCAATTTGATAACTACGTTTGTACTCTTTACTCAAGCACATTTTGGGTCCGTTAGCGAGCAGTTGATACAAATAGTGGTATATTTAACAATGAGAACTACTTCTATCTCTTTATTAACAGGGTCAGCTGCATGGATGGTCCAGAGCGGACTGTGACACGTCTTTCCAAAAAGACATGCACAAACTGTGCGAGGCGAGCACCAAGAGAAAGCGATTTTTTTCCAAAGTCTGGAACTGGCTGAAAAGCCTAGTGTCGACTGCTAGTGACAAGGTCAAGCGTTGTAAGGCTGCGGCAGATATCTATTACACTTCGGTCAACCACTTTGGCCACGCGAACTTCGAGAAAGTTTCTCCGAGCTGGTGCACGTTTGCATGTGTCAAAGGTCACGGCGATCCAAACATTGTCCTGAGTAGTTAGCGCTGTTCCAAGACGGTTTACATGACGTAGAACGTAACCAAGGAGAAACATAATGTAACTGTAGTGTGCTTTTAATTAGAATAAACATCCACATGAGAGAAAATGACGAGTGGACTTTTTCCTGCCTTTTGTTAAAACGCAAATGTATATTATCTTGCACGTGAGTTTTTCACAAGTCTCGAAAAATTTTTCTCACTCTTCTACCAGAAAACTAAAAATCTGTTGCTTTAAATGTTGGAAAACAGAAAAAGCGGTATAAAAGATTTAGGGTAAAATGCATTTTAAAAAGTACTGTGCTTATTTTAAAAGTTTCTGTAAGGATCCATTCAACACATTACAAAGTGAATGTACTCACATTTCACTCATTTTGATTGCAACGAGTCTTTCATAAAGGTTTACATAGATTTAATTACTTTCTTAACCAGCCAAACTGATCGATTGAAATGGGGACATAACTACAGAACTTTCATGCAATGCACAACCTCTCTGTTGCTTCCCTACTGAAGTTGTACGTTCCTGAATATAACTAAGCAGAGATAGTATTAAGGAGGTTTAAAATGAGATTCAGTCTATAACGGAGATTGAAACCTCTGGCAGTGGGTGGTTTAAAAAGATTATCTGCAATAAAAAGTTGCCTGGCTACAGACTTCTCAGCACTTTAGTATAAAAATGAGCGTTTTGCCTGTTGGCCTGGATGAGGTATAGATGGCAGCATTTTTCCATGAAAAGGGTGAGTATTTGAATGGTTTAGTCTAGAACAGGATATCAGGAAAATCACATGATTTGTGTCAAAAAGATCGTGGTGCTTTCCTGAGCACTGGCCGAGAAGCACACCCACACCCAAGGTTTTTTCGATTGGTGACGGGCCCCTCCCTACTTAGGACCGTAACAGGTAACTCAGATTGAAATAAATATCGCAGACATCACTTTACAAAGGTCCAATCCTCATCGGAGTATTTGATTCAGTTAGAACACCTTAAGGACGTTCGCGCGAAAAACTTCTACAATACAGATTTTTTTCATACTTTGGCTACAGTCAGATAATGAGTTACCTATGTCAGAAATGGAAAAAAATTGGGGGGTCGCCGACTTCGTTTTCGAAATAAAGCGCGTCAAAAACTACCCCAATTTTGACAAATCGGCCCTCGTAACTCGACATGGCCTCAGTACTTGTTAGTCGAAAAATATTAAAAATGATTCGCTATAGACCCACTTTCTTAGTCAAATTTTACTTAAGTGGGTCTGTTAAGTAAATAATTTGAACCGGTGTCATCCTTTTAGTTAAATTCAACCTCTAAGATCGACTTTAACGAACACCGTGCAGCTGCAATAATAGTAGCATTCGATGATGCGAGGGCAGAAAAGTTGAAAAAAAATCAAACTTCTACAATACAGATTTTCTTTAATTTTTCACAAAACGTAGATAATCGACAAAGAAAGTGATCTATCAAAAGAAAATGTGGGGTCACCGAACATTTAAGAGAGTTAAACCCGTGCATAGATATTAAAGTGCCCACTAGCGCTTTATATCTCCACATTTCTTCAACAGCGCGCGCGCTTAATGCATGACGTGGCATGACATCACGAAATGAATTGCGTGCGCAGTAAGGATGCGCAGAAACAATTGGCGCGAACGTCCTTAAGCTAATAGCGTTATCAAGTTAATTAGGCTGGTTTCAATTTTCACGTTAAGGCGACGTTGTACGGGAAATTTAAAGCAATGACATGCTGATTTCGAACAAAATGTTGAATAAAATATAAAAATTGTCAAAGGACTTCAGTTTTTTAATTTTTCTTATTTTGTTTGCTTTCGCTTTAAATCAAATATACAGGTTTCAATTCAATCGTTGTGAGAAAAAACGCCGGGTTCATTAAAGAAAATCAACAAAAACGGATCCTGACGTATTATGCCTACGGTGGATATGACTGCTAGTACTCTACGATTACGAGTACTGCTTGGTTTCTGTTGTCCATGTATTCTCAAAAATTGCTAGAAATACAAGGCTGCTTCTACTGCTCAGCTGCTAAGAAATCTATTTTATCCTCTACGTTGAATAGTGTCAGTAAGGGAGGCAAACATTGAGTCAAAACGTTTGAGTCTGCGGATAAAATCCTGAGGTAACATCTAAATGGAACCTCTCAAACAGTACTTTGCGGTCTCGTTGTTTATGTTACAATATTTCTTAAAACATAATTCTTGGAAGTGAAAGGATTAGATCTTCTCGATGGTTGCCGTATAGTTTTTTCCGTGTCAGCTTGAGAATTTGGTATTGGCTTAGACAATATACTACCCCTGAGTTAAGATCTTCGTTTAAATTCTCATCATCAGTTTATTCACGTCGCTAAATTGATATTGTAAGGAGAAATTTGGTATTGAACACAAGTGAGACTTGGGGAGCAAAACATCAAATCGTCAAATTAAAATCGAGTCAAAATGAGCAAGCAAACGCTCAGGATCTCCTAAATTGATTTCAACTTTCGGACGATGGTGAAAACTGAAATTAGAAGCGTCTGAAATTAGAAGCGTCTGAAATTAGAAGCGTCTGCACGACAAATTACACTTTTCATATCGGTTTATTTTTGAATTTACATAGCATGTTTGACTTTCAAGAAAACTATGTAAACTAATAAAACACTGGGTGCTTTTGAAGTGGAAGCAATGATACCCCTCTTAGTACTTCAAATTTCGAGCTGTCAAAGACCATTAGCAGTCTAAACATGTATCGATTGCCTCTTCATCTCAATCAATATCTTTTTAATAGTAAAACAGCTCAATCCATCTACTTTGCACCGCATTTGGAGTTACTCATCCTAACCCTTTTAAGGGGAATACAGTTCCAAGGTAAGTTTGAGAAGGAACACGTTTGAATTTCTGGTGACGGAGTCAAAATACGAGGATTGTCACAATTTGGTGTATGGGTTTTTAATTTTTAGTAGAGATAATACATTCACGTGTTGCTAGGGGGACTAATTCTGATTAGGTAACCGACGTGAAAGCGATTTTAGGAAATCTGGACGATTGGTCACTTAAATACAATAATAATGATAAAGTTTGCTGTAGCAAAATTGCATATCTTTTGAGTCATTTTGAATCAGGAAATGCAATCTAATGAGAAACCAACCATTTAGAGTAGTATTTTAGCAAGTTATCGATGAGCGAGAAAGTTACAAATTATCAAGCTGAAAATGGGAGAAAATGTTCAAACTCGCTCCGATTAGAAACAAATCAAACAGCACCGTTAGCTTTGAGCAGCTTATTTTTAAAGTTCTTATTCACAGACTCGCAAGTAAATTCTACGTCGCAAGAATAGCGAATTAGTTGAAGATTCTGACAAAAAAAACTCACATAATCAGTCAAAGTAAGTTGTTCAACGGATCCTCCCCTTGCCTTCGATTTCTCTTTTTAATTCAGTTTAATTCAGTTTTCTCCAGTCCAACCCCTTTTGCCGGGTCATTTCTTGGTAATGACAGAAACGCGCGGCCGATAGAAAGCGCAGGTATCTCCATGGAAATGAAAAGCAAAAGTGCCATTGGCTTTGCATCTGATTGGCGGCTTAAATTAAATGAAGTACGATTGTTTTGATTGGCTAGAGTTTGTTCACAAACTTACTAATTTTAGTTCTAAAAATGCAAAACCGAAAGGGAACACATTGGGGCAGTGGAGAGCAAAAGGCACATTGACAATGTTAACTATCCCTTTTACTTGCTACAGACTCGCACTCCACTTATATCACGAAATTTTGAACGCTTGTTTTGTTTAACAGACTCTCGTCATGAGACTGACAATACTTCACTTGTTTGGCTTGTTGGTCCTGTTGTCCTTGGCCCTGGAAGTGACGTCAAAGTCGAAGTGTTCCATAGTATCGAATGGATGTAGTGTGCCAGGAGACCTTCCTTTCATTTACAAGGAAACGTTTACTCCTTCTTGCGTCAAGCACGACGTCTGCTACTTCTGTGTAAGACAACAATGAATTTATAAAGTATTTATATTTTTATAACTTCGTTTGAGTACAGACCAGGGCAACTTCTAAAAAGAATTCTAAAAAGATTGGGAAGAGAACGGTACCATACGGAAATATATGATTCATATCGTTTATTTCAATGGTCACACTCAAGAATTTTATCTAGAGATTTGAAAGTTAAAACCACCTTGTATAGCATAATAAATAGCACTGTAGGAAAATGATGCTCAATTTCCTGTTCATGTGGATAAGATTTCATTTACAGCAATGGGAATATGCAAAATTGCATTTGCTACTTGGTCCAAAGAAGTTCCACAGCTGGATCTAATTTGTCAATCATATTTTCACAGGGTCAGCACTGGGGATGGAAGAGATCTCACTGTGACACAAGGTTCAAACAGGACATGTACAAGCTGTGTGAGACAAAAATTGGCCGCAGAAAACGCTGGGGTATCTCGTGGGTGACACAAATGCTAAGGAATAAAGTCAAGCGGTGTAAGCAGCTCGGCGCGGACTGGTACTACAACGCAGTGTTTGTGGCAGGGGGGTGGTATTGGGAGAAAGTGTCTCCCTCCTGGTGCAAAGCAAGCTGTGCAAAGAGTCTTGGGGATCCGTCCACGCCCTTGATAAACGGTTAGCGAGACAAAACGAAGAAAGATGGCTAAACTCACATCGAAAAAAAATTGTTTTTCGCTTAAAATAAAATGCCTTGTAGTCAGCACAGTGAAATAAAAAGCTAGACATAAAACATGTGTGGATATAAATAACAGTTTTCTATCAAACGTATTCCTCTCGTTACCTCGCGCACAACTGCTCGCATCTCGGAAACCCATGAAAACCGACGAGTATCTTGAGAACAGTACAGGTACTTTATTTGCTTCTACCCGCACGCGTGGGTATCTAACAGATCCTTCCGGCTTGCACTGTTTATTATATTGTACATAGTGGTTCTAAGTTTTACGTCTGTGGTTGAAATCCTAAATAGCATTTCTTAACAAGACATTTGAATTTTTTTTGCCAGTTTTACTTTGAGAACACAGTATTGGAAGTGAGAAACTAAGAGCCTTAGCTATTTTACAGGTTCCACGCCAAAAGCAAACTAAATTTGAAAATAATTCGCTTAGTACGTTAAGCGGAAGTAAATTTAAAATTTGCATGCATCGAGTTTTTAGGAATGTATCTGGAAAATGGCTTTCTTCGGTCCAATAACATCGTTCTACAACGCAGGAATCAGCCGTTGAAACTTTTTCGAAATGACAGCCATTCTCGAGTAATCCCTTATCTACTCCAGTACACTCTTCCGACACATTCGTACCCTTTCAGTAACGTAGACTCAGAAGAAGACAATAACATTATTTTGGTGATTACAACAATTTTTATTTAGCCAAAAGGTCTTGGTAGTAAGAAACAAGTTAATATTTTAAGAAACAACACAACACTTTATTTTCTCCTGATTTAAAATAAAAAGCTCATATACTTACCTTCTAGCAACATTTGAAATAATGGTCTTCATCCAACCATGGTCCAATTGTTGTGCAAAAAAATTAAATCACCCCCAGGCTGTGGGATTTTCGTTATGTTTGTGTTTGAGTTAGAGCCGGATCAGATATTTTATTTTTCAATAAACAGTTACATTCGGTTAGCGGAAAGATTTAGTTTAGTTGAAGCAGCTTATAGCAAAGAAAAGGACATAAAAGAAATGATCAAATGTATAAATTAGACAAGGAAAAAGGAAGGCGATTCACGAAGTAAACAGTATGACACGTTAGAGGCCCGAGATTTTCATGTTCAAAATACTTCCGTCTTGCAATGCGCGATGCTGCGAGTGAATTTTATTCAACGAGACAAATAGTGACGTTTATAGAGACTGAGAGAAGAACTCTGATCAGTACTGATTTCAGCATAATCTGAGAGTCAAGCAAACAAAGGTTTTGAATCGTGGAATAAAAGGTAGGTGAAGCCCGTTACGTTAAGAAAAGACCGTTACCACATTGAGAACATTACTGATGCGAAACTTTAAACTTCCGCGTCTGAAATAATTTGCGGCTAGTCAATCAGAAGTAATTATTATACAGGTGTTTCCTTGGATGTGCTTCTGTTCCTAAAAGATTATGACCATAGAGAAATTAACAAAAACTTTAGGTGGAACATATACGTGGAAGTGCGTTTCAAAGGCAGCTCGGCATCGCTTCCGATTGAATATAAAATGAAAATCGATATGGAAGTTTTTGGTGTAACATTCCACTGACATTTCAGGTGAACTTTTCTTATCAACAACGTCCGTCTAAAATCGGAAGCCCTAACTTAAATCCGTATTCAGTTTTTAATCGCACAGTCTTCCCTATAAACGTTTCTTCTTACTAGAAATATTAAGTATGCCCCCCAAAATTCTGAAAATTGCCTGCGTCTCCTTTGGATTTCTTCACTTTCTGCTGACGCTAACTCGAATCGAATCGGAGATAATAAGAATTTTGGTGCTGACATTTCTAAAAACACTTGAAAGAACTCCCCGTTTCTGGACTATTTAAGCAGACCTAGCATTTTTAGGAGTTCAACGCCAGTTAGTTTTCTTAGAGATTGAGTACCATCCCGTGTCTTAACACTTCGTTTAGGTTGCCTTTCAGAATATAACGGACGTACATTGATAGTGCAAATTTCACGCGCACTGAAAGAAACCACTGTGTCAATTAAGCCAGTAAGAGGCAATGGAAGTTAAATAAGAACTGTTCTTTTGGTAGTTTCATCACATACTTTGAGGCTGTGTAAGTAAAAGTAACAGAAGCAAATTATTGAGCAAATTGTGCGATATGCCGTGATCATCGGGTGAGTAATGACGGGCGAATAATGTTTAAAAAACCTGGTCGTAAATCGGTTGTATTTTCTTAATGTTTCAGAATTTCGTCATGAGACTGCTATCCTTCCATGCGTTCATGTTGGTGCTTATGCTGTTTTTGAGCCTAGAAGTAACACCCAAGGCCTGTAAAGTGAAGACCAATGGTTGTTCTATCCCTGGAAACCATCCATTCTTCGACAAGAAGACGTTTACACCTGCTTGCAACAAACACGATGTCTGCTACAGCTGTGTAAGATTTGCGTCGAATTTTCTCACGACGAGAGTTTATTTCAAACTTCCCTACCTCTGGACTCTGTTTGAGCGCTTTCCATAATTAGATTCACGGCGGTGACAACATTTAAAGTAATATTCTGACAAGCAGATAGTGGCAGTAAGCCTATCTGATGAAAAAGTTTACTTCAAACTCTCCTTCCTCTCGGCTCTCTACGATGTTCTGTATATTAAGATTTGCGGCAACATTTTACGCGTTCAAGATTTCTCTGGTTCCCTCCCTGAACACTGACGCCTCTCTCCTGTAAATACGCATGCAATGGTCCTCATAAACGCACCATGATATTGTTGCTCGCGAGGTTAATAAATACCGGCCATATGCAACAAGGAATAAATTCTTAGCAGTCCATCTGTATCTAATTAATAACAAACTTTCCCTTAAGTCATTAAGAGTACCTTCCCCGGTGCAAAAAGGCGGGTAGGAGGCTGCACGTATCTAAAGGGCCTTTTATGTTGTTTTGCTTCTGAACTGAATTTTTAAGGTACCATCTCTTTGGGCTGACTGCAAAGTTTCGCTACAAGAACCTGAACTAATCATTGCAAATGCTGTTTCTTCTCAAAGGGATTTCACTATTACTGGACTCGAGAAGAGTGCGACCGAGCTTTTTACTACGACATGAAGAAACTCTGCAAGGCCAAAAAGTATTTCAGGAAGATATGTCGGAAATTTGCAAAGCTCTACTACAGAGCGGTTGAAGCGTTTGGAGAGGATTATTACAATAAATATTCTTCTCCATCCTGGTGAAAATCCTCTTGCGTCAAAGCTCGTGGAAATGCTAACGAGTCCTTGCGAGCATAGGAGGACACAAGAAAAGAAGACTAAAGAAAGCAATAAAAAGCTCTTCACGAATATATGTTGAAGTTGAGAAAGATGGAATATTCAGTTTGTCAGGAGCGTGGGACAAAGAGAAAACTGAGTCCCCGACGGGAATCGAACCCATGACCTCCCGTACACCAGTCGGGCACTCTAACCACTGATCTACTGGGAGACTCGTGGCGAGCGAGGTCATATTTACTGAGTTCGTTGTGACACGCCTACTGCTAGGATCAGCAATGTCGAAAGTACCGTGTGTGACAACGAACTCAGTAAATACGACCTCGCTCGCCACGAATTCTCCCAGTAGCTCAGTGGTTAGAGCACCCGACCGGTGTACGCCGAGGTCATGGGTTCGATTCCCGTCGGGGACTTAGATTTTTTCTTTGTCCCACGCTCGTGACAAACTGAATATCCCATCTTTCTCATTTCTTTCCGAGCTTAACATTTACCATCTTTCTTTCTTTATTATATGTTGAAGTTCTTCGTACTTTTTCTCGGTTAGTCTGAGTGACAGTAGCATCATCAAGCCTACCATATTGTAGGTGAAACGTGCCACCTAAATGGAAAAGAGAAAAGAAAGGAATCAAAAAACTGAGAGAAAATAGAAGCCCCATTTCTCTTTTTCCACCATGTCTTCCGTTTTTTTTTTTCCTCTCGTTTTCCCTTCTGTCCCTATTATCCCTATTATTATTGTTTTCTCCATTCTCCGGATTATCGGCGTTTCTTGCTAAAGGCGTGTACGCGTGAGAAAACTCTTTTCATCCGTTGATCACAATGTTGTCCACAAATACAATGTTCGAGAACACCTGTATTATAAGTTGAAACGTCAACAGATAAAAACGAGATGCCCAAACTAATTAAATGCATTAATTAACTAATTAATTAATTACAAGATTCTGTATTTTACGATCACGTAGCTTCACAGAAGAGATTAAGGGAATAAATAAGAAAAGTTTTGCATTTTAAGGTCACGTTGCTTACTGATTTTCCTTAATGTATTTCAATTGGCGAGAAACAACAAAACACAGCATAGGAGACACTGATGAGAATCTTCCAATGTGAAAATGAGCGCAACCGGCATTTATTTTGTTTTGTTTTACAGTGCATGCGCGCTGTATGAGAAGCTATGTGATCGTGAAATACAGAATCTTCTAATTAGTGGCACGTTCGAGGGTCCACAAAATTCATTTAAGAAATTCACATGTCTCTAACTCAATTACGGAATTGTTAACGAAAACTGTATCTCCGTGTCTCCAGGCTGGTCAAACACAGCAACAGAGTTTCAGCTTCTGAGTCTGTGGATGAAATCCTTAAGTGTGACCATTCAAATGAAAGTCAAGGAGAAGTACTTCCCCGAAGTGCTGTTTGTTATGCCGTACAAGGTGGTCCTAACTATTAAGTCTGTGGATGAAATCCTAAAGTGTGACTTTTCAAATAAAAGATCGTTCTCGTGGTTCTGTTTTCACTGAGCCCTGTGCAAAGTGGTTCTAACTTTACAGTCTGAAGGTTTTTAAAAGTCCTGGATTGCGACCATTCAAATGAAAGCTTACTGAGCAGTTGTTTCCGGCAGGAGCCCATTACCGGAACTGTTGATACTGGCACAAGGTGGTGTTAACCGTGATAAATCAATGGATAAAATCTCAAAAATGCTTAGAAACATGAAACAGTTTTTGTGACGAAAGGCCTTATGGGGCCTCTCGTCACTATGTCATCGGCTATGAGTGAGTGTCTGTAACCAACTGGAAGTAATTTCGGATTACGAGCCTGTACGAAATCGTCTACGAAATCCCGACGACTGAAATTTACGAGGAAAAATCGATTTGACCTGACCATGTGCGTTCTCTTTTCTCAACTCGTCAGCGACGTGTTTGTGATTTCGAAGGTGAGTTGTTCTTCTTTTATCACAATACAATGTATTCAAACTCTTTTGTGTCTAGGTGAGTTGTTCTTCTTTTATCACAATACAATGTATTCAAACTCTTTTGTGTCTAGAACTAGGCACAACTTTCTATGCATTTGCAGTCAAATTTGTATTTCTAAAGAATATTTCAGATTTTGGGGCGCTTTATGTGGTTTGTTTGCCAACAAAAGTCCGATTGCTTCGCTTAATTATTTCTTTCTTTCAGATTTGCTCTCTATTAGTTTGACTATCAGTGAACTACAGGAAACCAACTACAATACTTAATCGTGGAATCAAACACCAGGTATAGAAAATAACAAGATCAACCTTCATTATGACAAATGGAAAGATTTGTTAGGTTACCTCCTCTCTTTTTAAAATAGCTGGCAAGCACACGGCACTTCTTGTTTCTTTTTTGGAACAACTATATAATCAATTAAAGGTAATTTACTGAACTGTATGTTGTTACACATATATAATGTCTGTATGCACTGCGCTGTCTTTGTGTTTTATAATTTTAAGAAAAATGTAAATTTGTAGTGTAATGTAAGAAGTAATGTAATATAATCGTAAGTTGTGTACTGTAGGTTATCCTAAGCTATATACTTCCAGTAGTGTATTGTAAATAAGTCATGTAGTTAAGTTGTAAGTATAAGTAATGTATTGTAACGTGTAATGTAAGTAAGTTATTGTATGTATTGTGACCTGTTGTTGAAAAAAATAAACAAATTACAAAAAAAAAGGTATAGAAATTTGAACAACCTAAACACTAATCATATCGATCTTAAAATTCAATCTTATGACAGAACTTAAAAATACAAGCAGTATCTTTATCAATAGTCACATAAACAAATGATCTTATACACACTACTCAAGAACAACAATCAACATCTTTCTCATTAAATTTTTTTCCCTCCAGTAAGAACATGTCAAAAGATAATCCAGGTAAAAATTTAACATACCATTTCATTGTTTATATTCATAATTTATAACTGTTTCCTCTATTTACTCAAAAATATGCTTTGTTAAGGAATATATTACATGTATATTCATTCTAATATTATATTCAATTATTTCTGTTTAGATACATCATCTATTGAAGGATATGTACACCTATTAAGCGATGTACAATCTGCTTCAAACTCGACATCAAGCTATTTTGATTTTAAAATCCAGACATCTGATACTGAAGCAGCACGTGCAGTTTGCTATTCACCTAAAAAAAGAGTCAACCTGCAACAAGCGTACGTCAACAAATCTCCTATCAAGATCACTGGAGTTAAGAAGGCCACCAAGAGGTATCATAGTGAAGGTTCTGATGAATTTACCATCACTAAAAATGCCAAAATAGCACCTTGTTCATTGCCATTTGAATACAATGATGAAATGAACAACAGACTCTGCACAATAGAAGAAGCACTGTCAAAAGATGTGTATGAGCGAGTAGACATCAAAGGCAAAGTATATCAAAAAGATGATGTGAAGGAAAAGATTCTAATAAAAGAAAAGCCAAAATATAAAGTTGATGCCTTTATTGCAGACCAAACAGAAACCATTAAGATAGTACTTTGGGAAGATATCATAAGCAAAGTAAACATTGGCAAAACATACCACTTCAAAAACTTGACGGTGCGCATCTTTGATGATGCGAAGTTTCTTAACACCAATGAGTTCACTATCATTGAGGAAATTGAACAGAAGATATGCCAGATGTCAATTTCAATACCCCTGAAATGCAGGAAAAGATTCTCCATGGAAGAGTCATAAGTGCCCTAATCAAGCGGTCGTCATCATGCATAGTATGCAATGCATCATTAAAAGAAATATCAAAAGAAGAAGATGAAATAACATGTGACAAATGTGGAATGACCACTTTGGCATCTGCTTGTGATACCAAGGTGGTTGCCCAGCTTGTTGTCAAAACTGCAGATAAAAAAATTCTCAAATTTACATCTTTTAATGATGGCATTCAAAGTGTGTTGGATTTAAATAATTGCCAAGATTCCTTAAATGAAATAGATATTGCTGACTTAAGGAAGAAAAGTTTTGATTCAGGCGTAATGAAAATGATTATCGATAAAGCCAATCAAGTCATTGCACAATTTTTGCCTGAACATGATTAAGACAGAATTTTCTAGGTATAATAAAAAGAACTTTCAACTTACAATAGAAAGAACTTTCATCGTTTATTGACATTATTGTATTATTCAAAGTTTATATTCATTACTATCTTAGGACTCGTCCACACTGATAAGTTTTCATAGCCCTTTTTTTGTTCTCTGTCCTCAAGGGAATGAAAAACAATACAAAACCGCTAGGAAAACGTATCAGTGTGGACGACACCTTAGTAAACATCGTTTATTGATATATTATACTGTTTTATATCATCTACATAGTTGAAATTGTTTATTGATATATTGTTTTATATAATTGGTATAATTAAAATCATTTATTAATATATTGTATTATTCAAAGTTTATATTCATTGCTACTGTATCTTAGTAAACATCATTTATTGATATACTGTTTTATATCATCTACATAATTGACATTGGTCATTGATATATTGTTTTATATAATCTAATATAATAGTTAAAATCATTTATTGATATATTGTATTTAAGCCTCTATTTTGTTCCTGTTAAACTATAGAAGTTAATAAGTACTGTTTAATAAACGAGCAGGAGTGTTTTATCGGGTTTAAAACCACGAGGCGTAGCCGAGTGGTTTTAGACCCGATAAAACACGATCTGCGAGTTTATTGAACGGCTTCAAAAAACGATCTCATAGAATAATGAACTAATGGTGCCATTTTCCCGTGCTATAACTTTATTCCATAGTCTCATCAAGAGAGTGTCAAAATCGATCTCACAGAATATAAAGACATTCTTTCATGTTTTGTAGTTCCTATAGTCTTTGAAAAGAATAAAAAGTTTTGTTTAATGAGCTTCGGACCATTTTCCCGTGCTGCTAGTTCATGCTGCTAGATCTGAAAAGAATTAGAAGATTAGATGATTTGTATAGTGGAAACTTCATTCAATAGTGAGCTCGATGAGAACATTATGGCTTCGAAGCACAAGCGGACGTTTCGCAAACCCAAAAATGCTGAAGAAGAGAAACAACTGCTGGAAAATGCCGTACCAAAGTCAACACGTTCCGTCAATAAGTGGGCTATGAAGATTTTTTCAGAATGGCAGTCAACAAGAGTAAATAAGAAAGCTTCTGAAGAGCCGAGCAGTTGTACTAATGACACATCACAAATTCAAGACTTGGAAACCGACGTGCTTGATATGACGGCAGAGTCGCTAAATTTTTGGTTAACAAAATTCATAATGGAAGTGTGCAAAGATACCGGGGAAAATTATCCTCCTCGTACGCTGTACAGCATTGTTTCTGTTATATAAAATGTTACCCTCATTAGTATTCTTTATATAAAGAATACTAATGAGGGTAACATTTTATATAAAGAATAGTAATGAGGTATATTACAATCAGCCCCGCTTTCCCCTGGGACTGAAATCAAATGCCGCCACCAGGCTTTTTAGATTGTTGATGTATTACCGGTTTTAAACAAGCATCCACGTGACTCATTTGCGTGATGTAATTGGTGGAAATGATCATTAATTATTCATGAGTTTTTGAAAGATACATGTATTGTTATTTTTGAATTTCACTGATCATACATTGAAATACAGCCATAATAGAGTGAACTCACTTTGATCCGTGAAACAAAAATAGTGCAAAATCGATGATAGATTATGTTGATTCTCTAATTATTGTTATCAACACTATTTAGTAACTTAGTAATATTTGTTGGATGAATTTAGTGCGTTCACTCTAGACATCATTGCATAAAAGCGTGAAACACCTAATTTACATAACAACAATGACTGTCAGAAGAATTTTTCCATGCATGAGTATCTAGTCAGCTCATTAAACTGGTCCGTCCTTTTTAAGATGGAATTACAAGGTCCTAATTATCTTCATTTACTATCTCTATTTCGCGAATAATATAAAGGAGACTTCAAATTACACTCTGTCTTATGTCCTATTCTAGATCTCTATGTTCCTATTAAATCTCTTATGCCTGAGTCACATGCAGTCCTCGACTACGTATTTTTTTATTGAGTTTGGAGAGTGGACAGTCAGTATTGGAAGAAAAAAGAGCGAACATTTTCATCAGTTTTTATCAGGAAATTCAATTTGCAAGTTACTCGCTTCGCCAAGCACAACTTAGCTACAAATTTGCATACCCCGTGATTTTACAATGTAAATCGAATAATAGCATTCGGACACATTATCGTTACCAAATAATCGTCCCTTTTGAAAGAATGAAACCTTCCGGGATTAAAGCCTTCCTCGGATGATCCTCTCTGTTTTCTTGTTACTCCGTTCCGACACATTCGTATACCAACATTTTGACGACTGTTTTGAGGGATGTATACAGAAATGATGACATCGAATGCTTATTAATAAGCCACTGAGACGTTACACAGTGTTAACATTTCCAAACAAAAAAATTTAGCTTAACTTTAACTTTACAGGGATTAAGTTTAAAGTTAACTTTATTAGGACACATTTCAAACGTATTCCATGCTTTTACACTTACCTACCAGCAATAATTGAAAGAATAATCTACATCAGATTATTGCTTTATTTGGGAGCAAATAAACGCCCCTGGCTATTAGGGAAAATGCGGTTCCCGTTAACAGTTGTGTATCTGAGTTAGACATATGAGAGGCTTCATTTTCAAACAAACTGTTACACTTATCGGTTTAACGAATAAGTTACTGCATTTTTGGCAGCTTACGGCGAAGTAAAGGAAATAAAATTTATCAGATAATTCTAGTGCAAAAGAAGGACATTATAGCAAGGTGCCTGAAGGCGAAAACAGTTCGACACGTTAGAGGGCCGCGATTTTCATGTTAAAATTATTTCCGTCTAGCAGTCCACATTGAAGCAGCGCGTAGACTTTACTAGTTCACGGGGCAAAAGCTCACTTTTATACGGATTGAGGCAAGGCATCTCATCAATCTTGACTGAAGCATCACCCGAGAATCGACCAAAGTTCTACTGAATCAGAAAGGAAAAGATAAGTGAGGCAAACATTGAGTCAAAACGTTTGAGTCTGCGGATGAAATCCTGAGGTAACATCTAAATGAAACCTCTCCAACAGTACTTTGCGGTCTTGTTGTTTATGTTACAATATTTCTTAAAACATAATTCTTGGAAGTGAAAGGATTAGATCTTCTCGATGGCTGCCGTATAGTTGTTTCCGTGTCAGCTTGAGAATTTGGTATTGACTTAGACCATATACTACCCCTGAGTTAAGATCTTCTTTTAAATTCTCATCATCAGAGTTTATTCACATCGCTAAATTGATATTGTAAGGAGAAATTAGGTATTGAACACAAAATGCAAGTGAGCCTTGGGGAGCAAAACATCAAATCGTCAAATTAAAATAATCGAGTCAAAATGGCAAGCAAACGCTAGGGATCTCCTAAATTGATTTCAACTTTCGGACGATGGTGAAAACTGAAATTAGAAGCGTCTGCACGACAAATTACACTTTTCATATCGGTTTACTTTTGAATTTACATAGCGTGTTTGACTTTCAAGAAAACTATATAAACTAATAAAACACTGGGTGCTTTTGAAGCGGAAGCAATGATACCCCTCTTAGTACTTCAAATTTCGAGCTGTCAAAGACCATTAGCAGTCTAAACATGTATCGATTGCCTCTTCATCTCAATCGATATCTTTTTAATAGTAAAACAGCTCAATCCATCTAGTTTGCACCGCATTTGGAGTCACTACTCTTAACAGATCTAATCCTTTTAAGGGGACTACAGTTCCAAGGTAAGTTTGAGAAACTACACATTTGAATTTCTGGTGACGGAGTCAAAATACGAGGGTTGTCACAACTTGGTGCCATGGGTTTTTAATTTTTAGTAGATATAATACATTCGCGTGTTGCTAGGGGGACTAATTCGGATTAGGTAACCAACATGAAAGCAATTTTAGGAAATCTGGACGATTGGTCACTTAAATACAATAATAATGATAAAGTTTGCTGTAGCAAAATTGCATATCTTTCGAATCATTTTGAATCAGGAAATGCAATCTAATGAAAAACCAACCAGTTAGAGTAGTATTTTAGCAAGTTATCGATGAGAGAGAAAGTTACAAATTATGACGCTGAAAATGGGAGAAAATGTTCGAAATCGCTCCGATTAGAAACAAATCAAACAGCACCGTTAGCTTTGAGCAGCTTATTTTTAAAGTTCTCATTCACAGACTCGCAAGTAAATTCTACGTCGCAAGAATAGCGAATTAGTTGAAGATTCTGACAAAAAAACTCACATAATCAGTCAAAGTAAGTTGTTCAACGGATCCTCCCCTTGCCTTCGATTTCTCTTTTTAATTCAGTTTAATTCAGTTTTCTCCAGTCCAACCCCTTTTGGTCATTTCTTGGTAATGACAGAAACGCGCAGCCGATAGAAAGCGCAGGTATCTCCATGGAAATGAAAAGCAAAAGTACCATTGGCTTTGCATCTGATTGGCGGCTTAAATTAAATGAAGTACGATTGTTTTGATTGGCTAGAGTGTGTTAATAAACTACTAATTTTAGTTCTAAAAATGCAAAACCGAAAGGGAACACATTGGGGCAGTGGAGAGCAAAAGGCACATTGACAATGTTAACTATCCCTTTTACTTGCTACATACTCGCGCTCCACTTATATCACGAAATTTTGAACGCTTGTTTTGTTTAACAGACTCTCGTCATGAGACTGACAATACTTCACTTGTTTGGCTTGTTGGTTCTGTTGTCCTTGGCCCTGGAAGTGACGTCAAAGTCGAAGTGTTCCATAGTATCGAATGGATGTAGTGTGCCAGGAGACCTTCCTTTCTTTTACAAGGAAACGTTTACTCCTGCTTGCGTCAAGCACGACGTCTGCTACTTCTGTGTAAGACAACAATGAATTTATAAAGTATTTTTATTTTTATAACTTCGTTTGAGTACAGACCAGGGCAACTTCTAAAAAGAATTCTAAAAAGATTGGGAAGAGAACGGTACCATACGGAAATAATGATTCATATCGTTTATTTCAATGGTCGCACTCAAGAATTTTATCTAGAGATTTGAAAGTTAAAACCACCTTGTATAGCATAATAAATAGCACTGTAGGAAAATGATGCTCAATTTCTTGTTCATGTGGATAAGATTTCATTTACAGCAATGGGAATATGCAAAATTGTATTTGCTATTTGGTCCAAAGAAGTTCCACAGCTGGATCTAATTTGTCAATCATATTTTCACAGGGGCAGCACTGGGGATGGAAGAGATCTCACTGTGACACAAGGTTCAAACAGGACATGTACAAGCTGTGTGAGACGAAAATTGGCCGCAGAAAACGCTGGGGTATCTCGTGGGTGACACAAATGCTATGGAATAAAGTCAAGCGGTGTAAGCAGCTCGGCGCGGACTGGTACTACAACGCAGTGTTTGTGGCAGGGGGGTGGTATTGGGAGAAAGTGTCTCCCTCCTGGTGCAAAGCAAGCTGTGCAAAGAGTCTTGGCGATCCGTCCACGCCCTTGATAAACGGTTAGCGAGACAAAACGAAGTAAGATGGCTAAACTCACATCGAAAAAATTGCTTTTCGCTTAAAATCAAATGCCTTGTAGTCAGCACAGTGAAATAAAAAGCTAGACATAAAACATGTGTGGATGTAAATAACAGTTTTCTATCAAACGTATTCCTCTCGTTACCTCGCGCACAACTGCTCGCCTCTCGGAAAACCCATGAAAACCGACGAGTATCTTGAGAAGAGTACAGGTACTTTATTTGCTTCTACCCGCACGCGTGGGTATCTAACAGATCCTTCCGGCTTGCACTGTTAATTATATTGTACATAGTGGTTCTAAGTTTTACGTCTTATGTGGAAATCCTAAATAACATTTCTTAACAAGACATTTGAATTTTTTTGCCAGTTTTACTTTGGGAACACAGTATTGGAAGTGAGAAACTAAGAGCCTTAGCTATTTTACAGGTTCCACGCCAAAAGAAAACTAAATTTGAAAATAATTCGCTTAGTACGTTAAGCGGAAGTAAATTTAAAATTTGCATGCATCGAGTTTTTAGGAATGTATCTGGAAAATGGCTTTTTTCGGTCCAATAACATCATTCTACAACGCAATAATCAGCCGGTTGAAACTTTTTCGAAATGACAGCCATTTTCGAGTAATCCCTTATCTACTCCAGTACCCTCTTCCGACACATTCGTACCCTTTCAGTAACGTAGACTCAGAAGAAGACAATAACATTATTTTGGTGATTACAACAATTTTTATTTAGCCAAACGGTCTTGGTAGCAGGAAACAAGTTTTAAAATATTTTAAGAAACAGCACAACACTTTATTTTCTCCTGATTTAAAATAAAAAGCTTATATACTTGCCTTCTAGCAACATTTGAAATAATGGTCTTCATCCAACCATGGCCGAATTGTTGTGCAAAAAAATTTAAATCACCCCAGGCTGTGGGATTTTCGTTATGTTTGTGTTTGAGTTAGAGCCGGATCAGATGCTTTATTTTTCAATAAACAGTTACATTCGGTTAGCGGAAAGGTTTAGTTTAGTTGAAGCAGCTTATAGCAAAGAAAAGGACATAAAAGAAATGATCAAATGTATAAATTAGACAAGGAAAAAGGAAGGCGATTCACGATGTAAACAGTATGACACGTTAGAGGGCCGAGATTTTCATGTTCAAAATACTTCCGTCTTGCAATGCGCAATGCTGCGAGTGAATTTTATTCAACTAGACAAATAGTGACGTTTATACAGACTGAGAGACGAACTCTGATCAGTATTTCAGCATAATCTGAGAGTCAAGCAAACAAAGGTTTTGAATCGTGGAATAAAAGGTAGGTGAAGCCCGTGACGTTAAGAAAAGACCGTTACCACATTGAGAACATTACTGATGCGAAACTTTGAACTTCCGCGTCTGAAATAATTTGCGGCTAGTCAATCAGAAGTAATTATTATACAGGGTGTTTCCTTGGATGTGCTTCTGTTCCTAAAAGATCATGACCATGGAGAAATTAACAAAAACTTTAGGTGGAACATATACGTGGAAGTGCGTTTCAAAGGCAGCTCGGCATCGCTTCCGATTGAATATAAAATGAAAATCGATATGGAAGTTTTTGGTGTAACATTCCACTGAAATTTCAGGTGAACTTTTCTTATCAAAAACGTCCGTCTAAAATCGGAAGCCCTAACTTAAATCCGTATTCAGTTTTTAATCGCACAGTCTTCCCTATAAACGTTTCTTCTTGCTAGAAATATTAAGTATGCCCCCAAAAATTCTGAAAATTGCCTGCGTCTCCTTTGGATTTCTTCACTTTCTACTGACGCTAACTCGAATCGAATCGGAGAAAATAAGAATTTTGGTGCTGACATTTCTAAAAACACTTGAAAGAACTCCCCGTTTCTGGACTATTTAAGCAGACCTAGCATTTTTAGAGGTTCAACGTCAGTTAGTTTTCTCAGAGATTGAGTACCATCCCGTGTCTTAACACTTCGTTTAGGTTGCCTTTCAGAATATAACGGACGTACATTGATAGTGCAAATTTCACACGCGCTGAAAGAAACCGCTGTGTCAATTAAGCCAGTAAGAGGCAATGGAAGTAAAATAAGAACTGTTCTTTTGGTAGTTTCATCACATACGTTGAGGCTGTGTAAGTAAAAGTAACAGAAGCAAATTATTGACCAAATTGTGCGTTATGCCGTGATCATCGGGTGAGTAATGACGGGCGAATAATGTTAAAAAAACCTGGTCGTAAATCGGTTGTATTTTCTTAATGTTTCAGAATTTCGTCATGAGACTGCTATCCTTTCATGCGTTCATGTTGGTGCTTTTGCTGTTTTTGAGCCTAGAAGTAACATTCAAGGCCTGTAAAGTGAAGACCAATGGTTGTTCTATCCCTGGAAACCATCCATTCTTCTACAAGAAGACGTTTACACCTGGTTCCAAGAAACACGATGTCTGCTACAGCTGTGTAAGATTTGCGTCGAATTTTCTCACGACGAGAGCTTATTTCAAACTTCCCTACCTCTGGACTCTGTTTGAGCGCTTTCCATAATTAGATTCACGGCGGTGACAACATTTAAAGTAATATTCTGACAAGCAGATAGTGGCAGTAAGCCTATCTGATGAAAAAGTTTACTTCAAAATCTCCTTCCTCTCGGCTCTCTACGATGTTCTGTATATTAAGATTTGCGGCAACATTTTCCGCGTTCAAGATTATATATTTCTCTGGTTCCCTCCCTGAACACTGAAGCCTCTCTCCTGTAAATACGCATGCAATGGTCCTCATAAACGCACCATGATATTGTTGCTCACGAGGTTAATAAATACCGGCCATATGCAACAAGGAATAAATTTTTAGCAGTCCATCTGTATCTAATTAATAACAAACTTTCCCTTAAGTCATTAAGAGTACCTTCCCCGGTGCAAAAAGGAGGGTAGGAGGCTGCACGTATCTAAAGGGCCTTTTATGTTGTTTTGCTTCTGAACTGAATTTTTAAGGTACCATCTCTTTGGGCTGACTGCAAAGTTTCGCTACAAGAACCTGAACTAATCATTGCAAATACTGTTTCTTCTTAAAGGGATTTCACTATTACTGGACTCGAGAAGAGTGCGACCGAGCTTTTTACTACGACATGAAGAAACTCTGCAAGGCCAAAAAGTATTTCAGGAAGATATGTCGGAAATTTGCAAAGCTCTACTACAAAGCGGTTGAAGCGTTTGGAGAGGATTATTACAATAAATATTCTTCTCCATCCTGGTGCAAAGCCTCTTGCGTCAAAGCTCGTGGAAATGCTAACGACTCCTTGAGAGCATAGGAGGACAGAAGAAAAGAAGACTAAAGAAAGCAATAAAAAGCTGTTCACGAATATATGTTGAAGTTGAGAAAGATGGAATATTCAGTTTGTCAGGAGCGTGGGACAAAGAAAAAACTGAGTCCCCGACGGGAATCGAACCCATGACCTCCCGTACACCGGTCGGGCACTCTAACCACTGATCTACTGGGAGACTCGTGGCGAGCGAGGTCATATTTACTGAGTTCGTTGTGACACGCGTACTGCTAGGATCAGCAATGTCGAAAGTACCGTGTGTGACAACGAACTCAGTAAATACGACCTCGCTCGCCACGAATTCTCCCAGTAGTTCAGTGGCTAGAGCACCCGACCGGTGTACGCCGAGGTCATAGGTTCGATTCCCGTCGGGGACTCAGATTTTTTCTTTGTCCCGCGCTCGTGACAAACTGAATATTCCATCTTTCTCATTTCTTTCCGAGCTTAACATTTACCATCTTTCTTTCTTTAAAATATGTTGAAGTTCTTCGTACTTTTTCTCGGTTAGTCTGAGTGACAGTAGTATCATCTAAGCCTACCATATTGTAGGTGAAACGTGCCACCTAAATGGAAAAGAGAAAAGAGAAAAGAAAGGAATCAAAAAACTGAGAGAAAATAGAAGCCCCATTTCTCTTTTTCCACCCATGTTTTCCTTTTTTTTCCCTCTCGTTTTCCCTTCTGTCCCTATTTTCCCTATTATTATTGTTTTCTCCATTCTCCGGATTATCGGCGTTTCTTGCAAAAGGCGTGTACGCGTGAGAAAACTCTTTTCATCCGTTGATCACAATGTTGTCCACAAATACAATGTTCGAGAACACCTGTATTAAAAGTTAAAACGTCAACAGATAAAAACGAGTTGCCCAAACTAATTAAATGCATTAATTAACTAATTAATTAATTACAAGATTCTGTATTTTACGATCACGTAGATAGCTTCACAGAAGAGATTAAGGGAATAAATAAGTAAAGTTTTAAATTTTAAGGTCACGTTGCTTAATGATTTTCCTTAATGTATTTCAATTGGCGAGAAACAACAAAACACAGCATAGGAGAAACTGATGAGAATCATCCAATGTGAAAATGAGCGCAACCGGCATTTATTTTGTTTTGTTTTATAGTGCATGCGCGCTGTATGAGAAGCTATGTGATCGTGAAATACAGAATCTTCTAATTAGTGGCACGTTCGAAGGTCCACAAAATTCATTTAAGAAATTCACATGTCTCTAACTCAATTACGGAATTGTTAACGAAAACTGTATCTCCGTATCTCCAGGCCGGTCAAACACAGCAACAGAGTTTCAGCTTCTGAGTCTGTGGATGAAATCCTTAAGTGTGACCATTCAAGTCACGGAGAAGTACTTCCCCGAAGTGCTGTTTGTTATGCCGTACAAGGTGGTCCTAACTATTAAGTCTGTGGGTGAAATCCTAAAGTGTGACTTTTCAAATAAAAGTTCGTTCTCGTGGTGCTGTTTTCAGTGCTGCGCAAAGTGGTTCTAACTTTACAGTCTGACGATTTTTAAAAGTCCTGGATTGCGACCATTCAAATGAAAGCTTACTGAGCAGTTGTTTCCGGTTAGAATTGTTGATACTGGCACAAGGTGGTGTTAACCGTGATAAATCAATGGATAAAATCTCAAAATTGCTTAGAAACATGAAACAGTTTTTTAATTCAGTTTGGAGAGTGGACAGTCAGTATTGGAAGAAAAAAGAATGAACACTTTCATCAGTTTTTATCAGGAAATTCAATTTGAAAGTTACTCGCTTCGCCGAGCACAACTTAGCTACAAATTTGCATACACCGTGATTTTACATTGTAAATCGAATAATAGCATTCGGACACATTATCGTTATCCTCTTATTATCGTCCCCTTTGAAAGAATGAAACTTTCCGGGATTAAAGCCTTCCTCGGATGATCCTCTCTGTTTTCTTGTTACTCCCTTCCGACACATTGGTATACTAACATTTTGACGACTGTTTTGAGGGATGTACACAGAAATGATGACATCGAATGCTTATTAATAAGCCACTGAGACGTTACACAGTGTTAACATTTCCAAACAAAAAAATTTAACTTAACTTTAACTTTACAGGGATTAACTTTAAAGTTAACTTTGTTAGGATTTCAAACGTATTCCATGCTTTTACACTTACCTACCAGTAATAATTGAAAGAATAATCTACATCAGATTATTGCTTTATTTGGGAGCAAATAAACGCCCCTGGCTATTAAGGAAATACGGTTCCCGTTAACAGTTGTGTATCTGAGTTAGACATATGAGAGGCTTCATTTTCAAACAAACTGTTACACTTATCGGTTTAACGAATAAGCTCCTGCATTTTTGGCAGCTTACGGCGAAGTAAAGGAAATAAAATTTATCAGATAATTCTAGTGCAAAAGAAGGACATTATAGCAAGGTGCCTGAAGGCGAAAACAGTGCGACACGTTAGAGGGCCGCGATTTTCATGTTAAAATTATTTCCATCTATAGCAGTCCACATTGAAGCAGCGCGTAGTCTTTACTAGTTCACGGGGCAAAAGCTCACTTTTATACGGATTGAGGCAAGGCATCTCATCAATCTTGACTGACGCATCACCCGAGAATCGACTAAAGTTCTACTGAATCAGAGAGGAAAAGGTAAGTGAGGCCAAGAAAACGTTATTTTGGATAATTAGCGAGGCAAAAATTCTAAAACAAATCGCTGGGAAAAGTAAGTTACTAAGAGTGCCGGTAAGGAAGCCATATTGTAAAGCTCGGTCTTGAAATAAGTTAATGTTCGATTCCTCGGCCGTCAGGGACTCAGATTTTTCTTTGTCCCACGCTCGTGACATGTTAAATATTATACATCTTTCGTTAATCAGAAGTAATTAGCTGCGAGTTGTAGTCAATATTTCTTTGAGCTGACGCCATTAGTATCCTTAATTTCGAAATTTTTTATCCCTTTTTTAGGTGATTCGTAATCACTGACGCGTTCTTTATCTTCTCATGCAATTGCACCGACATTTGAAAGTCTTCACCCGGCCAATCAAACGATACACAGAAAAACTAAGTCAAAAAAGATGTGTAAAAAGACTTAACTTGTGTTTTCACTCAGAATTTCATCATGAGACTGGTAGCCTTTCACGCGCTAATCTTGATGTTGCTGCTGTCACTGAGCCATGAAGTGACCTCAAAAGCCTGTAAAGTGGACACCTATGGCTGTTCTATCCCAGGAAACCTTCCGTTCTCCTACAAGAAGACGTTCAAAAAGACGTTCAAGGAGATGAGTGTCATGTTTACACCTGCTTGCAACAAACACGATATCTGCTACAGCTGTGTACGTTTTACGCTGAATTTTCTCTCTAAGAAAGTTTATTTTAAACCTCTCTTCCTCAGGACTCTGTTGGAGCGTTTTCCATATTAAGATAAGAGGCAACGTTTTATGCTTTAAGGTTTTCGCTGGTTCTCTGATGAAGTCTCATTCTGTCAGGCAAGCAGGAAATCATATAGAGCTCCTTAATGTTCCTCAAGAAACACATCTTAAAATTGCAGTTTGTGAGGTTAAAACCCAGTTATATAACCGGGCCTTAGTTTACATGACGTTCTAAGTTTCTAGATTAGATTTGTTAGCATTCAGGACTAATTTTCACCGCTGTCCTTAAGCATTGTGTATTAAGATAATGGAACGTTCTTGAGTCATTAAGTGTGCCTTTCTGCAGGTGGGAAAGAGACTACGCATATTTTTGCGGCTTTATAGTTGGAATTTTAAGGCACAGCTCTTTCAGCTGATGCAAAATGTGTCCCACAAGGCTATCAGAGCCCTGAAAAAATCATTACAAATACTTTTTCTTCTCTCAGGGATTCTACTATAACTGGACTCAAGAAAAGTGCGACAAGGCATTCTATCGCGACATGAAGGATCTGTGTAAAGCCATGAAATATCTCAGGAAGACGTGTCTGCAGTTTGCAGGGATCTACTACAAAGAGGTTCAAGAGTTTGGAGAGAAGCGTTACAAAAATGACTTTTCCCCATCCTGGTGTAAAGATCCTTGCGTCAAAAACATCGGTGGAATTGCCAACAAGAGTGGCTAGGCGGACACCAAAAAAGAAACAAAAATTGGTAACAGCGAAAGAGCAGAAATCTTTTATAGGTTAGGAAAAAGACAAGTCTAGTATTCCAGGAAGCAATAAAAAGCTGTTCACGAATAAATGTTGAAGCGTTCTTGGTTAGCCTGCATGGCAATAGCCTAATCCAGCCTCTCCAGATTTTGGGTAATGTGGGCAAAACGTGGCTTGCTAAAAGGGGGAAAAATACGTGGGGAAGTAGAGAAAAGAAAAGGAAGCCCCATTTCCCGAGCCCCTTTCTTGGCTCTTTCTTTTTTCAGCAGATTTTGCTTCCACGCCTCACCATGGGCGCTTTTTCCAGTATCGGTTTTTTTCTCCAATATCTGCGTTTGTCCACTTTGTTTTTTCACTGTCTAAGTTCTCTTGACTAGCTGCATTTTTACTACTAGCTGCTGTTTTCTCTACCATCTACATTTTGACCATTATCTCCTGTGCGTTTTCTCCGCTATCTGCTATTACTGTATTACCTGCGGTTTCCCCAGACCTACAATTTCTCCATTGTATGCGTTATTCGCGTCGTCTCAACTATCCAGGTTTTTTCCAAAATTTGTGGTTTTCATTCTGTATCTTGTCTCTAACATCCCAAAGTATTACCCTTCAAACTAAAGCTACTGAACCTGACTTCCGTTCGGTTGTTTTTTTCCTCGATGTTTTGATTTGCGCTATCGAGGTGGTTTTGGTAAATTTCTGCTTTGGGTACCCTGTTCATGGTACGGAACAGAAACGTGACGGTAATCGTTTTTACTACCAATACTACTCGGAGTAGAAACTGGGAATTTATTGTCCAGAATTCAAAGAAACGAGGGACAACAGGACAAACGCGATGCCAGGAATTTTGACTTTCCCTTTTAAATTTGAAAGCGAAGGCCCCTTGGATCGAGGCTTAGTTGCTTTCCTTTGAATGGACACACTATAGGATTTCACAAAATCATCCACACACTCAGAAGTAAGTTCCACTTTGTACAGCAAAATATACAGTACCCCAGGAAATTACTGTTCCATGTACTTAAGCACAATGCCTCCATTTGTTACTGCGCATACGTTCTGCTCATCTCGGGATGGTCCGAGAAATTGTGGTTTCTTATAAGGACGGCACCTAGTTATACAAAGGTATTTTTGCGCGGTTTATGACTATGCCGGAAAAGCATATCTTAGCAAGGGCTGTTGGAATTCAAAAAGAAAGGATTGGGGGTAAGCGCGCATTTTTCGGAGGTAATTAAGCTTAAATTTAAAAAGAAAATGCCATACATTGTTATCTATTCTAAAGCAGCTTTTTAGAATAATGGTTGCTTAATTATCTTTATAAGTGGTTACCCAAAATTTTCTCTTTGGATTCCAACAGCGCTTGCTAAGAACTGCTTTACCCGCATAGTAATAAACTGTGCAAAAATATCTCTGTATGAGAAGGCACCGTCCTTAATTAATCCACAGACTCAAAAATTAAAACCACCTTATGTGACATAATAAACAGCGCTACGAAAAAGGTGCTAATAGTTTTTATTTGAATGGTAAAACTGAAAAAATTCGTCGAAACATTATAAACAAAAAAAATAAAAACACCTTCCATAGCATAATAAACAGCACTACATGACTAAGAACTGCTCAATAGCTTTCAGTTGAATGGTCAGACTTTAAAATTTCATCCTTTGAGACTTTTTTTTAAATGCTAAGAATCACCTTAAACAGCATAATAAACAGCTCCACGGGGAACTGCGGTCCACCAGTTTTTAATTGAACGCCTAAACTTGAGGATGTATTCACAAACTGCTGGAAACAGGCCCCTACTCTGGGAATCGTTACAACTCTTCTTAACAGTTAAAAGTCGCACGAAATAGATGACAAAAAATTCTTCTTTTAACAGCGACATTTGTTTGGAAAGTCAATGACAATCTACACAATAAATAAAATAAGCGCAAAAAATTTGAAAATTCAATAATAATATCATACAGAGGTTATCTATATGATGAAACAATTAATCACAAACTAGAGTCGTACAAGAGGTCGAAGCCAACGAGGCGTGTAACTCCGTGTTGACTACCTTAAGAGGTCGCTCGACTGAGAGTGAATCGCAGATCCACCGCCAAACTACTTGCGCGAATAACTCAATACGTGAGCTTGCACACATGCTATACTTCGACGGATAAGAAAGTTCACTCGATATTTTCCTTCTATTTCCAGGTTCATGTGTGGGTACCGGTCACCTAACAAAATGGTGGGGTCATACTGCGATGGACTAGCATCCCATACACCTAACTTCTTCTTGTCACAGAAACTGGAGTTAACCCTTTCATTCCCAGAGTCAGTTACGGAGACATTTAATTTGGTTCTAACTTTTGAGTCTGTGGATGAAATCCTATGGTGTCACCATTCAAAGGAAACCTCTTCAGCAGTACTTTCACGTGGTAGTTCTTATATTTAAGTATTTTACAAAATGAAATTTGGCATTTCAGTTGCCTTGAATTTTGATTTTAGGCACTCTTGGGAGTAAAAGAGTTAACCTCCGGCCATGTAAGCCATCTGTGGCTTTGGTGGGATTTTTCCTACTTCTCCTACTTATGTACCACTCTCTAAGGCGCCTTTGACTACAAACAACTTTTCACTGAACAAGGAAGCATTTACAATTCAACTGTTTATTCCAGATCGAAATTAAATTAAAAGCTATTGACCTTTCCTTTCAAATGGTGCTCTTTGTTTTTAAAGAATTAATTATTTTGTAAAACCAACTCTTTTTTCAGTTACAAGCAGGGAGCCACTAAGACTGAAAGAGATACGCTTTCGGTAAGTTTCCTCGCTGGAGGCCTCTGGTTGTATTTATTGATCCTCTAAAGAGAATTGGTATGTTTCTCATTTTCTTAACAACAGATGGCGCAAGCTGTTTACCAAAACTCAGCGGCGTCCACTTGTTTCAGACTTACTAACAATAGATCCAAAATTTAAAATATATTTCAAACTACTCACCATTAAACATTAATACAAGGGACTTGCTACTATACTCGCTGCCGTAAATTAAAAAGAGTTCAAGCAATCACATCATTGAATTTTGTCAAAATGAACGCCGGATTTGTCTATTTATTATCTAGTTGTTTCGTTTACTTTACTTTTCATATTTTCGATCAAGGATTCTGTGACGCGGCTGGCGCTCTTAATCGCGAGCCAAACAAAAAGTTAAAGTATGCCCTTTTCAAAGAGCATTTCTTCCACACTCTGCTTGTTCCAGTAATCAAACAGACCTGGGTCCAGAATGGAAAACATTGTTTGCTGCAATGCGTTAAGAACGAAGAATGTTTTTCCACAAACGTTGGTGCGTTTCCTCGACCAGATGGAAATGTAACGTGTGAGCTGCTTTCCACAGATAAGTACAATGCATCTAAAAACTTCCAAGCAATTCACACTTTCCATCATTACAGCATTGTGGTGAGTGATAGCAAGGAGTTTCTTTCGTTAATGAGCTCAACTGGTTACAACTGAGTACAACTCTCAGTCAGCTAAACTCCAGTCTTTTAGCCATTAGAATTAAACAATTTTCGTACATTTAAAAAGCCACATAGGATACACGAACCTTGCCGCAACACGGTTTCTTTATTTCCAGAGTCCTTGTGAAAGTTTTCCTTGCCAGAATGGTGGAGCCTGCAGAGCACTTTACGAGACAGACGAATACAGCTGCTCATGCACGCAAGACTTCACTGGGAACAACTGTGAATTTTGTAAGTAATTAAGTCAACTTAACATGACCACTGCACTGTTTTTTGGGGAGATAAGCATAAAACATCAGGGACTTCCAACCCCGTGGGAGGTCCAGACGATTTCAAATATTATAATAGTGGAGCTGTCGGGATATTTTATTCCCCCTGTGAAAGCATTCTCCCAAACTAGGCAAATATCTATGTAAGGCGCTCTGAGTGGTTATGATTTTCTCTCTTACAATGAGCTTTTCCTCATAAGCTCCGTTTCTGGGCTACCTATCTATGTATATTATTTGTCAGGTGATATTTCATAAGCGAAAGGCTTAACGTGATTGACAATGTTCACCGTCAAGTAAGCATCTGTTCTTTTTTCGTCTTAGGTAAAGCGTCATCGTGCAAAGAGATGTATAACAAATGCAGGTAAATATAAACATCATTGCAATTGCAAATTGTCCTTGTTGTCGTTCTTGGTGATGAGGATGACTTTAATGATGACGACGACAACGACGACGACGACAACGACGACGACGACGACGACGACGACGACGACGATGATGATGATGATGATGATGATGATGATGATGATGATGATGATGATGATGGTATTGGTGTTGATGTTGCTGTGTCGATATTATTGCTGACGATGACGACGACGAGAACGATGACGACGACGATGATGACGATGGTGATGATAATGATGATTTCCTTGTTTTCATCTTCTTCAGAGGAAAATTTCAAGTCTCCAACAAAGCTTACCCAATCCAGACGGATGCCGGGCAGCAGCTCGTGTATTGTCACTTCAGCGCCATTGGAGACTGTGGACCAGGGCCATGGACAATGGTCATGAAACTTAATGGGACCAAGGTTAGTCTGGTTAAACGCTCCTCCAAAGTTCTGGAACACTAAGCGCATTCATGAATGCTTTTATGTAAAAACGTATGTATTGCAAAAACAATGTATTGCTGTAAAACGCCAGTTCCTCCCGAAAAGCGTTGTTCTTGTACCCATTATTTTAGTAAAACAAAAAAACTATAGTAAAAATCTTGGATGTCATCGGTCAGTGGAGAGAATGCGCAAACAAGCAAGTTCAGACTTTCAAAGGAGGCCAGAACAGCCTATACTCAACAGCCGGAGGGGACGGTACAGGGGACCAGAATAGATAAAGTAAGTTAATTGTAACAAACCTCTGTCGCATAGGCCAAAACAGAAAGAATGTGGTATTTATCAAGAGCAAGATCATAGACATGGCTTGTCAGTTTCGGTAGTTTTCAATCTTTTCTGTCTTCCTTTCTTGCAGGACACTTTCAAGTTCTGGTCCCCACTCTGGAGTGACACGAATACGTACAACCTTGATGGAGGAAAAACTGGGTTCGACTTCGAAGAGACCAAGTTGGCAACCTACTGGGGTACAAATTTTACAAAGATCTGCCTTGGAACGAAATTTCAAAACCAAAACAGGTTTATTGCCATCAATAAAACCGCTGAATCCCTGTACTCGCTGATCGCTGACGGCAAAAACCGCCCAACATCACTTGGTCGCGATACTTGGAAAAAACTGTTTGGTGATTCGGGGTCGTTAGAACCTTATTGTAATAATGAGGGGTTTAACGCTAGGTGCCCTACCCCTGCGTTAAGGATCGGAATCATAACTAACGACGCTGACGCATGTACCCAATGTGGGGGGTATATCGCTTTTGGAAGTTCTCTTTCTGCATGTATGAACAGAGCAACACCACGGTCAGACAATGGAGAAGGGCGGCACTATGCTATGGGGTACATCATGGTACACTGACTGTAATAAAGGTCAAGGAATGGAATCCCCCTTACGATGTGAAATTATCACTGGTTTTCACTTCTACGGTACTTTTGGCTCAAACTTCGAATGCAAAGTTGAAACAGCCTTCCGTAAAGATATTTTGTATTTTCCTCAGAACTCCTTTCAAACACGCTGCAGGGCCAAACGCCATGCAGGGCCGAATTTTGTTTCCATTTCGCGAGAAAGAAGTTTTCGCTTTCCTGTGTGTAACTCTGGTCAAACGTTTCTGATGGTCCTAGTTTGGTCCCAGTTTAAGCAACAATCGTTAGAGTTTTTCCCGGAGCATTTGTCATTTTTTAAAAAAACACTACTGTCCATAAAAGTGATGACATCGCAAACCCTACAAGGATCGTTGTCTTTCATGGCCAGTTTCTGCCGGTAGGACGTTAATTAATGAGTCAATGCTCCGGCCCTAGAAAACATGTCATTTGTTCGATGATAGTCAGTGGACGCAAACAAACTAAACTTTCAATTTGATTTTAAATGTGATTCTACAATAGATGCTGAAGGATGTACACGATTTATTCGCTTGGTATTTGAGCTTTATATTACTCCTATTAGTATATACCAAAACAGTGGATAGTGTTTTACGCGCGCTCTGATTGGATACTCAAACTCGGGGTAGTATTTGCTATTCACTCCCGGCATCGTTCTGGATTTTGCGAGCGTGTGTTTCCCTTGGTGCTTGCTATCCACTGGTTGGTATATACTAAAACAATTATTCACCTCCACTTCGGTGAATAATTGCTAATAATAATAATAATTTATTTACTTCTAATGCGCTTTTTACATAAAATGATCAAAAGCACAGTACCATACAAAAGGAAATAACTATGATAAATACTAGAACCTATAAACAACTTAAGAGATACTTTAAATATAATAAATCATAAACAATCCTAAATATCAAAAGCTAATCTAAACAGGTGTGTCTTCAGGGAAGATTTAAAAGCACTTGAAGAAGAGATGCTACGTAACTCAGCCGAAAGCACATTCCAAAGTTTGGGCGCAGCCATACTAAAAGTTATATCCCCAAAGGTGCAGGGCATTTTGCCCTTGGGAAAAACTAAAACAGTACTTGCACATGAACGCAAAGAATAAATATCCATGTGTCTCCTGGATAAAGATTGTTTTTCGTTGTAAAATATGATATACCCTACTTTTAAGATAACACCTCTATCTTTGTCTACTGTTTAGGTCCCTTAGTATTTAGTTTGAAATGTATGTTGATATAAAAATAGTCTTAGAATTAGGTTTTAAGGTGTCTCTTTATCCCCGGCCATAAACTAAAGCTAAGTAAGCTCGTTTTTAAAACGTACACATTTAGAGCTCCAACGGTTTGTTAGCGTTTCAGTGTGTTTGCTGCACTCAGTAAATAAAGACTTTACTTGCTTGTTTACATCAGCTTGCTTTTTAAAAATAAGAAATAAATAAATAATGTTTAATGACATATTATCACACTTACATAAATTACAATGCGTTTACAAAAATAAACTTAAAAATTACAATAAAATTGTAGCGTGCATTCAAAGGGTCTGGGTTACAAAGGTCTAAAAAATTACGTTAAATGCGATACTAAGCTTTTTATAATCCTATAATAGTGAAAACTGATCAGTGCTCATTAGCCTTGTTCACATTCAAGACTGTGTTAGGCAAAAACTACGTTTAAACCTCTCTGTGCGACAATTAAGAAGGGTCCAGCTGTTGGGTTCCTGGGACCCGTTGCTCGAAACTCCCAACTTTCCAGGCCAGTTAAGCATTTTTCGAGCTCATTTATTCATCAGCTAATGGTAATTATATATTCGCCTAAACTAAGCGATATGCTTCATAAAGTTACAAAAGATTGAAATTTAGCTTTCAAAGTCAATAAAAATTGTATAACTATTGGAGAATATTGTGCACATAAATGGTTTTCGGGCTCGGTACGTTATCGGGAGTTTCGAGAAAGGGGCCCCTGGTCTGATACTCGTGGACGTGTGCCCTAGTCATAGCAAGATGGTGTGAGAGGGGGCCATCTCTGCTAAATTTCGCAAGGGTCTTGATACAAAAGTTGTTGCGCCTCTCACCTAATCTAGGGCAACCCAAATCGGCATGTAGCGCTATCTGTTTGGGTGACTGGGGCAAATTATCCTCAATGCTCGTTTTTGAACTCGCTCTATCTCGTCCGAGAGGTAGGGTATAGGTAGCCTGAGAAAACAGCCGACGTTTCGCGAGGTCGCCGCTTAAGCCCTTGCAAAACGACGTCTGAGTAACGAACGCAGAAATTCCATACTGATGACAAGTCACTACCCAGATCTTGGTAGTGCTTCTGACTGGTTGAAAGAAAATTCTCTCGCAGCACAACCAATCAGAAGCACTACCAAGATATTGGTAGTGACACGTCATAAGTATGGAATTTCTGCCCTCGTTACTCAGACGTCGATTTTGCGAGGGCTCAAATGGCGACCTTGCGAAACGTCGGCTGTTTTCTAAGGCTATAGGGTAGGACACTTATTCATTTTCCGAACAGAACCCTTTCTCAATTGAACTGAGGGGTTTCGTCGGTGTGGCTACTTCAGCCTCGTTCCCAGTCGTCCTCGGCGCGAAATCAAATGTAACGTCACCCGTCGAGTTCAACGGGGAGAATCACCTTTGACTCCTAGCAAGCCCCCAGGCCCCCCACTGTCATTCGATAAGCACGTAAAGCCTTATTTAACTAGCGTATCCATGTAGATAATATACCTGCTTTTCGACGCTTTACTGCAATAAAAATCGCAGAGATGGCATCATAACGCTTTTGGTAAAGTCTTATGGAGATAGGATTAGGTAACGACACTCAAGTTATATAACAAAACACTAAACTGGACTCTCGGGAAATATTTGTAGTTAGTTTTCGTTTACTGGAATCTCGATGGTTTTGGCGTTCAAGTTCTCGCCGGAGAAAACAGAACTACAGTATTTCCCTCGCGACAAGTTAAGTGGATAATCGTCTCTAAAACAAAATGCTCTATTGTGATTGGTTCTCCGCGCCCCTATTTGATACGTAACTGAGGGTGGTCACGTGGGTGTCCAATAACAGCTGTCCAATTTGAACGTTTTGTAATTGGAAAGCTGCAATCGGACAACTACCCTGCCCGTGCATCAATCAGGTGCACTGAAATGGGTTCTTTTTATAGCTGTTTCTCTACTGCTTGCAAAACTGATTGATAACTGGACTTCGTCTCGTACAATTCAGGGGTAATCGTGCTAGTAATCTCAAATCGTCCTTAACTGTACTCCACTCAGTCCAATTACCATTACTAATCACACCAGATTTATTAATTTGGTATGGGTATCTGACAGTTCTAATGAAGTCTCGAGAACGCTTATCATCTACAAGATATCTGCTGTGCCGTTTCGTATGCATGCTGCTGTTTCCTTTATATTTATTTCAAAACAATGAAAAGCTCCTGTCAAGTTTTAGTGGTTATATAGAGATACTTAAAGTTTGCTTTCATTTTGTGCTGCTAGCAGCTGTTGGCAGTGATTTCGCATCTTAAGAGTCTGACGATCAAAGTTTCACCTACCGCCTACCGTGCAAAGATGTAATGTTTTGTTTACAAAGCAATTTCAATGTAAGATTGCAAAATTTGTGCAGAAACCTATTAAAAACTTAGCTAGTATTCATGAAGTCATCTGAGCTATAAACTACGCGCATGATGCAAACGTGAAAAGAAAGTCGGAAGAATTTCAAAGTTTATCTGTTTATCAGTTATCTCTGGAGTTTTGCATCAAATTATGTGAACACGATCGGCCATATTCTTATTCCTACTATAAAAATAAAAGTATAAAAATAATCGCAAAATATTACGAGACGTCATACCTGTATTCACATAAGCTGACCGAAAAATGTTGCACCACCAATCAAAGTGGGCGTTATTGACAAAATGTATAAATAGACATTATTATTTTCTAATGGCCATCATAATAGTAGTAAAGATTAAAAATATACAAAAAAGCCCCTGCTATGAAGTTGATACGTTTAATTTTCTCTAGAAACAACAATTTTGTCGAGAAAGCATCGTTAAAAATTTATGCTGGGGAGTTGGGGTGGTCTATTTGTCCTTGTGAAATAAGGTCAAAGTGACACAGATTTTGTTACAATGAACGGATTCGTCATTTTATCAACTAGCTGTTTCCTTTACTTCACTTTTCATATTTTGAATCAAGGAGTTTGTGACGCGACGTCCGGCAGTCTTAATCGCAAACAGAACAAAAAGTTAAAGTATGTTCTCTTCAAAGATCATTTTTTCCACGCCCTGCTTGTTCCCAAAGTCCAAGTGTCCTCGGTCCAAACTGGAAAACATTGTTTGCTGCAATGCGTAAAGAACGAAGGATGTTTTTCCACAAACGTTGGTGCGTTTCCTCGACCAGATGGAAATGTAACGTGTGAGCTGCTTTCTACAGACAAATACAATGCATCCGAAAAGTTTCAAGCAAATCACACTTTCCATCATTACAGCATTGTGGTGAGTAGTAGCTAAGCCGGTTATTTCTGTTTTTCCAAGTGGGCGCCGAACGGATCGTTTCGCTATATATTTTACGCGGACAGCATAATGCTGTTTGTATACTGTTCAATCAGTTGAATCGCCCTGCAAGCAGTGACCAAAGGCTCTCATACGATGCTGTTTATTGGTTTTTGTTAGTTTGATCGGGGCTCTTGACTTTTAGGGGTGACGGTTCTAAATATTGGGATTTTTTTATTAAGACAAAAAAAGGGGGTGATGTATATGTAGAGAGAGAAGCCTTGCAATTCTCTACTGATCTAAATTATTCATGGAAACCTCGCAGAGGATACGCACTTATACTAAAGTTGTGTTTGGTAGCAGCAATCCTCGAGAAAAAGTTCGGTTGAGCTTCGGAAGACTTCGGTATTCCTCGGTTGCTCTTAAAAAATGGTTGTGAATCTTCTCGTCTCGTCGTGAAATTTATTCAGCTTGGAAACTTCGTGGTAATTTGCAATTTAAGTTACACTTTGCCGTGCTCATGTTCACACCAGCTGCATTCCTCTTTTGCCCAATCAGAAGTGGACAATTTTCTTACGTTCAAAAAGTCATAAGGGATACAGAAACCTTGCCGTAATAAGGCTCCTTTATTTCTAGAGTCCTTGTGAAAGTTTTCCTTGCAAGAATGGCGGAACCTGCAGAGCACTTTACGAGAAAGACGAATACAACTGTTCTTGCACGCACTATTTCACTGGGAACAACTGTGAATTTTGTAAGTGCGACGAATATTTTTCCTTCAGTGGAATTGTATACTTAATTACTGTAAAAAAAAGTGTTGTAAGAATAGTCTTAAAGTAACCTTCCTGAAAACCGAACTTCATGATGGCCTCTCATTGCCGTTTGTGGAGTGGCCGGCACAAACCTTCAAGGACGCGCAATTCCGCTGGAAAGCCCCCACGATTCCAACCAAACCGCATGGCCAGTTCACTATATTCACAAAATGCGTGAATACCCATGCGAGTTGCTTTGAATATATACTCATTGTGAGGCCCCATACTACGGTACTTAGCCCTGGTCCACGCTTTAACGTCTGGTTTAAGCAAGCTGCGAATAACTTAGCCAGGTGGCAGAAAAGAGGCATTCGTGGTTATGATGCGGGCGACCTTGGATTCTACTCAGTCCACGCGGCCCATTGTGGAGGCGCGGTGGCGTAGTGATCAACCCGTTGGACTTTCGGTCGCACTTTCAATCACAATATCGGAAGCAGAAGCGACTAGGAGCAACACTCCCCCCTCCCTCCCCTGGACGGGATTCCAGTCCATCGCAGGGCTGCCCCTAGTATTTTGTTGGGATTTCCTAACGTTTCACTAGTACCAAGAGAGTATGAAGGAAGAGAGTGATTCCCCGTACCCCATGATAATTATTTGAAATTTATTATTAGTTCGCACCTACGCTGCAAAGGTTATTTTTATCTGTTGTTTCCATGTCAACAATCTAAAATTACAGGACGTCAGTCTAACTGAACAATGAGGTGTCGTCTTAAAATAACCACGCAGTATGACAAGGAACCAAAAATAGATTCCAAATAATTTTCATCAGAAGAGGCCTATGTATGGGAGATTCGCTCTTTCCCTTCATCCTCTCTTGCTAGCACCTATTTACACATTTCCTTGGTCAAGAGGGACAGTGTAGAGTCCAAGGAAATAACACAACAGGACGCAAACACCAGACATCGTTTAATCAAACAAAGAAACCGGAGTTAAGCACCGGACTTGATGAGCCCTCTGGCTAATTCAGAACAGAGACTTTATCTTATCGCAGCTGTGACCATTTCCGTGAAATTTCATTAGCGAACTGCGATCACGTAATGCTACGTGTTCTTTTTTGTTTCAGGTAAAGCGTCATCGTGCAAAGAGATGCACGACAAATGCAGGTAAAAAATTTCATTGCACTGTAAGTACTGTAAAATGTTTTTGTTGTCGATGTCGTTGATGTATTTGCTTGTTGTTGATGCTGATGACGACGACGACGACGCCGATGATGATGATGATGATAATAAACATTTGCCAATGCGTATAATTCAGGACCCTTCAAGCCAGAAAAGTTTCCTACAACAACATTTTGGGACAGTGGAACTTTTATCAACAGCAGTAACAATAGTCAGTACGACGTGCCGTAATCGCACGCTGTTAACGCAGCGAACATGTTCGGAGTACACGTCCATTTGATACGCAAATATTGTCACACCTAAGGGGTTAGTTCTATAAGCCAACAAGCTGATGGTATTCTTAAAACTCGGGAAACATCCATTTTGATTCACGTATTTTCAATTTGTTTGAACACCAACTCTTTCATTTTTCAGAAAGCCTAACGGGATCCACGTAACAGAGCATTGCGGCTTCAAAATACCTATAATTGGTTTAGAATGACCGAAATAGAGTAGTTTTGAGAAAGATTGGCTGTCAACGGCCGCTCTTTCTCGGGATTACTCTCTGTCGTAAGTGGATATCCACTTCTGCCTTCGTCTAACACATGACAAGCTACTGATGTCCATGTTTGCCTCTTTTTCAGAGGCAAATTTCAGGAAGGTAATCAAGCTTACCCAATCCAGACGGATACTGGGCAGGAGTTAGCGTATTGTCACTTCGGCAACCTTGGGGACTGCGGACCAGGCCCATGGACAATGGTCATGAAAGTTAATGGGTCAAAGGTACAGTCGATTCTCTGCTTGAAAAAAAGACGCAAAAACGACGTTACTTTTAAATTTTCTTGACTAGCTTCATCGTGTATTAAAGACAGTGTGAATTTACATTGTCGGACACGCTTTTATAGGGGGTGTAAAAATTAAGAAAGAGTCAAGTACAGATCTAGAGGCGTTATTAATGGATTGCTAAGGGCAGAATTTTGTAGAAGGTTAGTTGGGAACGTTTTGTGCTGTTAAAATGGCAAAATGTACGAAGGTGAACACATGATTAAGTCATCAATTCATTATCGCGCGTGCATAGCTAGTGTCCGTCCCCAACGGGTGATAGAAAAAATCTCTAAACCTAGTAGGAAAACAGGTGGAGTCTAAAATCAGAGATTATCCATCCTTCTCTATCACCTGACTTAAGCAATTACCGTTTACACCAAAAATAGAAACGTTACTGAAGAAAATGTAAAAATAAACGTGTTTATATTGCATCATAGCTTCTGTTATAATGCGAACTTCAACAAATCGATAAATAACATTTGTTGCATCTCGGCGTTCGTTAACTACAGGCAATGACTTCGATACCCAAAGGTGTACGGATCTGTACGCCATTTGAGTTTTAGGCTTTATCCTGTTATGGTCATGTGACTTGTTTAAAAATACAAACTTGGGCGAATAGCTTACCTGTTGAAGTTCGGATTTCCAAGATATGATGATTAGAAACTTTTCATAGCAACAATATAGGAAGTTAAGTTTGTCCCCCCACCCCTTAATGAAAAAAAGCTAGTCTATTTTGAAACCCCACTGCCCTGCTGCTGCAGTAAAATTCAAAGTGAAGATTCTGACATGGTAGTGTATTCAGTTCAGTTCAGTTTAGTTCCGTTTATTATCAACATCTAGCAGTTAGATACAAAATCACAGGTTGCCTGCGCAATGTACACTAATTAATATAACACTACGATAAATAAGCTACATATTTCACAGTTACAAACTCGTTTGTATACACCCAATTGAAAAAAACGTTGTCGGGTAAAAAGCATAAATCACTTACGATGCTCTGGGAAAAGTAAATACTTGCCTCTATTGTTAAACACGTGCACATTATAATAACACAACATGTCTTAGTTTACTCTACAAATTATCTTGGAAGAAAATATTTTGAATATCGAGAAACGAAACCCAGTGACAAACTTGCCCCTGTCATCTTCTCAGGGTCCCACTGTGTCGCATTATTATTATTATTATTATTATTATTATTATTATTGTTGTTGTTATTGTTACTATTATTATTGTCCATCGTTTATACTTTTTACCCGACAACGTTTCTTTCAAACAGGTGTATAACCGTTCCCTTTCCTTAGACATCTTTCCATTGAAGTTTGCTACACAAAACTCCAAGCTACGCACCAGGACGCTACTGTTTGTTGGGAAATATTAAAATTTATGACCCACGTTAATTAAGGGACTCTTTCCTTTTGGTGTGAGGTTACTGTTGTTGTCATTCACTTCCACCGTTTCTTTTTCATAGAACACTTTCAAGTTTTTTCCTCATTCTGGACGGACAAAAACACCTACAACCTTGAAGGAGGAAAAACTGGGTTTGACTTCGAAGAAACCAAGTTGCCAACGTACTGGGGCACGAATTTCTCAAAGATCTGCCTTGGAACGAAATTTCAAAACCAAAACAGGTTTATTGCCGTCAATAAAACCGCTGAATCCCTGTACTCGCTGATCGCTGACGGCAAAAACCGCCCAACATCACTTGGTCGCGATACTTGGAAAAAACTGTTTGGTGACTCGGGGTCGTTAGAACCTTATTGTAATAATGAGGTGTTTAACGCTAGGTGCCCTACCCCTGCGTTAAGGATCGGAATCATAACTAACGACGCTGACGCATGTACCCAATGTGGGGGGTATATCGCCTTTGGAAGTTCTCTTTCTGCATGTATGAACAGAGCAACACCACGGTCAGACAATGGAGAAGGGCGGCACTATGCTATGGGGTACATCATGGTACACTGACTGTAATAAAGGTCAAGGAATGGAATCCCCCTTACGATGTGAAATTATCACTGGTTTTCACTTCTACGGTACTTTTGGCTCAAACTTCGAATGCAAAGTTGAAACAGCCTTCCGTAAAGATATTTTGTATTTTCCTCAGAACTCCTTTCAAACACGCTCCAGGGCCAAACGCCATGCAGGGCCGAAGTTTGTTTCCATTTCGCGAGAAAGAAGTTTTCGCTTTCCTGTGTGTAACTCTGGTCAAACGTTTCTGATGGTCCTAGTTTGGTCCCAGTTTAAGCAACAATCGTTAGAGTTTTTCCTGGAGCATTTGTCATTTTTTAAAAAAACACTGCTGTCCATAAAAGTGATGACATCGCAAACCCTACAAGGATCGTTGTCTTTCATGGCCAGTTTCTGCCGGTAGGACGTTAATTAATGAGTCAATGCTCCGGCCCTAGAAAACATGTCATTTGTTCGATGATAGTCAGTGGACGCAAACAAACGAAACTTTCAATTTGATTTTAAATGTGATTCTACAATGGTTGCTGAAGGATGTACACGATTTATTCACTTGGTATTTGAGCTTTATATTACTCCTATTAGTATATACCAAAACAGTGGATAGTGTTTTACGCGCGCTCTGATTGGCTACTCAAACTCGGGGTAGTATTTGCTATTCACTCCCGGCATCGTCCTGGATTTTGCGAGCGTGTGTTTCCCTTGGTGCTTGCTATCCACTGGTTGGTATATACTAAAACAATTATTCACCTCCACTTCGGTGAATAATTGTTAATAATAATAATAATAATAATAATAATAATAATAATAATTTATTTACTTCTAATGCGCTTTTTACATAAAATGATCAAAAGCACAGTACCATACATAAGGAAATAACTAGAACCTATAAACAACTTAAGAGATACTTTAAATATAATAAATCATAAAAAAATCCTAAATATCAAAAGCTAGTCTAAAAAGGTGTGTCTCCAGGGAAGATTTAAAAGCACTTAAAGAAGAGATGCTGCGTAACTCAGCCGAAAGCGCATACCAAAGTTTGGGCGCAGCCATACTAAAACTTATATCACCAAAGGTGCTAGTCATTTTACCCTTGGGAAAAATTAAAACAGTACTTGCACATGAACGCAAAGAATGACTATCCATGTGTCTCCTGGATAAAGATGAAATAAGTGTTTTTCGTTGTAAAATATGATATACCCTACTTTTAAGATAACACCTCTAACTTTGTCTACTGTTTAGGTTCCTTAGTATTGAGTTTGAAATGTATGTGAATATAAAAATACTCTTAGAATTTTGTTTTAAGGTGTCTCTTTATCCCCGGCCATAAACTAAAGCTAAGTAAGCTCGTTTTTAAAACGTACACATTTAGAGCTCCAACGGTTTGTTAGCATTTCAGTGTTGCTGCACTCAGTAAATAAAGACTTTACTTGCTTGTTTACATCAACTTGCTTTTTAAAAATAAGAAATAAATAAATAATGTTGAATGACATATTATCACACTTACATAAATTACAATGCGTTTACAAAAATAAGCTTAAAAATTACAATAAAATTTTAGCATGCATTCAAAGGGCCTGGGTTACAAAGGTCTAAAAAATTACATCAAATACGATACTAAGCTTTTTATAATCCTATAATAGTGAAAACTGATCAGTGCTCATTAGCCTTGTTCACATTCAAGACTGTGTTAGGGAAAAACTACGTTTAAACCTCTCTGTGCGACAATTAAGAAGGGTCCAGCTGTTTGGGTTCCTGGGACCCGTTGCTCGAAACTCCCAACTTTCCAGGCCAGTTAAGCATTTTTCGAACTCATCTATTTATCAGCTAATGGTAATTATTGGCCTAAACTAAGCGATATGCTCCATAAAGTTACAAAAGATTGAAATTTAGCTTTCAAAGTCAATAAAAATTGTATAACTATTGGAGAATATTGTGCACATAAATGGTTTTCGGGCTCGGTACGTTATCGGGAGTTTCGAGAAACGGGCCCTGGTCTGATACTCGTGGACGTGTGCCCTAGTCATAGCAAGATGGTGTGAGAGGGGGCCACCTCTGCTAACTTTCGCAAGGGTCTTGATACAAAAGTTGTTGCACTTCTCATCTAATCTAGGGCAACCCAAATCGGCATGTAGCGCCGTCTGTTTGGGTGTCTGGGGCAAATTATTCTCAATGCTCGTTTTTGAACTCGCTCTATCTCGTCCGAGAGGTAGGGTAGGTAGCCTGAGAAAACAGCCGACCTTTCGCGAGGTCGCCACTTGAGCCCTCGCAAAACGACGTCTGAGTAACGCGCGCAGAAATTCCATACTGATGACGTGTCACTACCCAGATCTTGGTAGTGCTTCTGATTGGTTGAAAGAAAACTCTCTCGCAGCACAACCAATTACAACTACTCATTCTGGACGGACAAAAACACCTACAACCTTGAAGGAGGAAAAACTGGGTTCGATTCGAAAAAACCAAGTTGGCAACGTACTGGGGCACGAATTTCTCAAAGATCTGCCTTGGAACGAAATTTCAAAACCAAAACAGGTTTATTTCCATCAACAAATCCGCTGACTCCCTGTATTCGCTGATCGCTGACGGCAAAAACTGCCCAACATCACTTGGCCGCGATACTTGGAAAAAACTGTTTGGTGGCTCGGGGGGTCTCGGGGTCTTTAGAACCTTATTGTAACCGGCAATGAAGGTTTTAAAGCTACATGTCCGTCCCCTATAGGGTTTAGCTTCGTTTCTCCGAACATAAGCAGTAATTTCACTAAATAGCTTGTATTCCGATGCCTGGCCCACATTTCATTGTACTTTTTCAAACCTTGCTTTTATTTATGTTAGATTTTTCAGTTATGCATCTAACTAGAATAATGTTGTCTGAAAAAATCTAAAGCATGAACAATTCGAATCAATTGTTTTCTAGAAGCGAAATACTTCTTTTTTTCTTTTATTTTCGGACACCTTGTCCATTATAACAACACAGAATGCCTAAATTTACTGTAAAAACGTCTTGGGGATGAAAATATCTTCAGTACTAACAAGCAAAATAGAGTTGTAATAAGCTTGCTAAAGTCATTTTTCACACAGAAACCCATGTATACACATTCTAGCTCTAGGTTTCATTTGGATTTTTTTTTTAATGCTAAAATTTTATGACGTTAACGAGAAACTACTCGAGCTCTGATTGAAAGCATTGTGGAAACATTTTAGGGGCTTTATGTATGTATTTATTTATTTATTTATTTATTTATTTATTTATTTATTTATTTATTTATTTATCAACCATCTCCCTTGGAAAACGAGGACGAGGAGTTCAATTGTTTTAGCAGACTTGTAAATAGATTTAAGTGGAAAACAGCGGTATTTAGGTCGTATTTACAAGAAATCGAAAACCGAAATTTATTTCTAAAAGGGAAATAAATAGATTTATGTTTAGAATGTGATGTAATTAGTTAATATTTTCCTAGCTTCCGGTTAGGGGGCGTTCCTACCATCCGGGACTTCATTTCCTAGGTTCGTAAGTCGTGCAAGCAAGGCAAGCGTCCCTTTCGCTCGCTGTTCCAAGCACGTCAAGAGAAATTTTCCCTCCCTTCCTCCCTCTCTATATTTTTCTGTTAGGGACGGACCATTATTTTTTTGGAGGAGGGGCATGAAAAATCCTGAAAAAATTTTTTGCAGAATCAAAAAAGCCCAAATAAATTGTTTTCATACAAGAAAAGGAGAAAATAAAAAGTTTGTAGACTAGTTGATACATAGTTTGATTTATATAAGTAAATTTAGTCCTATTTGTTAAAATGCAAGATAACAATACAACAAAATGATTTGCAAAATCTGGATTCATCAACTGGTTTGACATGGTAAATTATCCACCACAAACTAATTCAAAAGTTGACATTTTGAGTGTTAGCTATTCATTAGAGCAAATGAGCTATTTAACACTCAAACACCAGTTTTGTCATTTCTTTCCGGTGGCTAATTTACCAAATCGACTTGGTTGATAAACCCCAATTTCTGTTTTTTACTTTTCCTCCAACAAATTACCACAGTTTCTTAAAATCAGTAACTAACCCCTTTATTAAAAGTAATCTCTTCTGAGGACCTTGAAAGCATTAAATGTTAAAGTTAGGTTATTGTATTAATCGTTTCTATTTAAAAGAACTTTTTGTAATTGGATAGCTGTAATCGGACAACTACGTTGCGCACTCGTCAATCAGGTGCACTGAAATGGGTTCTTTTCATAGCTGTTTCTCCACTGCTTGCAAAACTGATAATTAAAAATATATCCCTGAAGAGCACATAGATTTTCTAATCTCGCATTTTGTTATAGATAGGATTAACTGGACTTCGAATTGTACAATTCAGGGGTAATCGTGCTCGTAAGCTTTAGTGCCAACCTATCTTCTGTACTTAAACATCACTTACTTTTACTCAGCTCGATTAGCTTTATAGTTATCCTGAGTAAACATTACCTCTTTTTTGTATTAATATATTATATTGTAAAGTTTAACTTTTTTCCTTTTTCTATTTGGTAATAAAGCTTGTTGTTGTTGTTGTTGTTGTAATTTCAAATCGTCCTCGCGCTACGCGCTCGGCTGATTTAAAGTAACTCGCCCAATTACTCCCTGAATTGTGCTCCCCTGAGTCCAATCACCATTACTAATCAAGAACTCTTCGAAGTGCAATGAAACTCTAACTAAGAGAAAAGGTTAACTTAAATTCCTGGGTTGCATGTATTCACTAATAGTCACACTGGCTTTTCAACAGGGTTCTAGGTTGGTTTGATGATGACAATTAATAAATCATCACTTAAACAGCAAACAGTCTCCTGTTTTCTACTTGCATGAAGAAGGCAAATTGGATCCAGTCTTGTATAAACTACAAAATAAAGCGCAAGTGTAAGCAAGCACTGTTTCATTTGGCTCATCAATCCTCTCTAGGATCAGGGGAGAAAAGGCCGCTGGTGCAGTTCTTTGTTATTACTTGCAATTACGTTCACATTTTAATGTTTCAGGATACTTTGATGTGAGGTTTTCAATTTTTTTAGGAAACAAAACAAGCCATGGTGCAGTTATATTTTTATAAGTTAGAGACATAGAGACACGGCATTCATGGAAAGCAGTTTTAGGCAGTAATGTTCAGATAAAGATTTTTACTACATAAGATTACCTGATGAATTTTAACCGTGTCAGTAAATAAATGTAATAATAATAATAATAATAATAATAATAATAATAACAACAACAAACACACACAAAAATTGGTTTGCAGGAAGATGCAGCCGGAAAAAAATTGCCTTTTTTTTGTTGCATAGACAACAACACAGAAAAAAATTGTTTGTCTTGAAAAAATTTCATCCCTCCTCCCTCCAAAAAAATAATGGCCCGTCCCTTATTGGATGGTGGGTGTGCCCTTACCTTGTTGGGTTAATGTCCTGTAAATTGGGATGGGTTATTTGTGTTCCAACAACAGAGCTCACCCAAAGCAGCACCTTACCAACAGTCATGAGGCATCAGACAAAGAACATGAAACACAAACTAACTTTCCAAGGTGATATGCAACGCGCACCATTGTTTACTATCGGCGATTATAGTACAACGCTAATTTTAGCGTGCTCCCATTGGTGGAAATCGATCGCGTGACGCGATAGTGTCTCGCCCTCAGCGGGTGACTATCAGCGCATGGTGCCCGTTTCTGGCAATTTTGCTCAAATTTTAGCGTTGTGCAATAAAAACAATAGCGTTCTTCTCTCTCAGACCCTATGTGTGATAGGTCTCCTCGGAAATTTGATGTTCAAACTTCAAATTAACCCTCAAACTACGTTCGCGGGCTAATATTTGTTGTGAACATCAAATTTCCTCGGGCAACCTATCACACAATAGTGCCTTCGACAGAAGAACTCTATTGTTTCAACAGAAAACGACGACTCAGCCAATCAGTTTCTTGTATTCGCGAACGTCTACTTAAAAGACACAGAAACCTTTCTTTCCTTGTTTCCATCGAATTAGAGAGGGAGAACGTATTTTTGGACTGAAGCACGGAAAGTGTTTTCCTGTTACACCGATGACAGCGAGGATGTGTTATTTCAGTTGTTTACAAAACAAGTTCTGATGATTTTGAAGAGAAGGGAGCTTAAATGCATTTTCACCGTTTCATGGTTTTCAAAACAATTTCAAAACAAGTTCCGAACACAGGGGCAGATCCAGGAATTTTCGACGGAAAGGGTCCAACTGGTATGTTGCACTTGATAGGTCAAAAGCCAAAAACAAAATGAGAGCTTCGGTAGTTTTAGGAAACTTTAAAACAATCGGTAAGTTTTTCTCGTAAGCTTGGTCTGGTGGTCTCTGATTTTTTTTTTTTAAATTAAGGTTGATGGGAAGGGAAGGGGGGTTCGTTTCCGCAGGACCCCCACTTCACGGATCCACCGATGTCCGACAATTTTGAGCAGACAGAACTTGTTAAATGTTCAGACTAAGGGAAATGATAATGTATCTGTTAAGTTAAGACAAAATTATGCCGGACACTGAATATAGTTAAGATGGATGGATTCATAGTTTTATTACGAAATAGTTTTTTTTTTTTTTTTGACGTTTTGGTCCAAGAGGATAACCTTTGATTCTCTTGATTTGGTACAATGTACTTTTTCGAACGATTCAAACTCGAATAAAATGTATATGTTATTAACAGCTCGCTTCCAATCAAGTTTCGGGTAGAACATGGCCTTATATATAATTATTTATCGTTACGTTTAAGGTGCCTTGCATACGACCAAGTAGCTTTCTGCGCAGACGCAGGAAAAAGAGGCCAAGGAACGAGCCATCATTCTTGCCCCGGGCTTTGGGGACGAGAATGACGAGTCCAAAGTGAATGTCTGCAAAGGAAGCGAAGGGTGCCGTTGGTACCTACAACTCTGACTATTAGTCTTAGGACACTTTGCCCAAATCGTGTCCCGTTAGCGTCATTTGAAAATACTGTTACCTCGCCCCCGGCCCCCCTCGCCCCTGTAAAATGTTGAAGTTCGGGTTTTGAAACTGATGACTGACCTTCAACATTGTTTGAGGAGGTGGGGAGGGGGGAACAGAGAGTCTTGTGAAAGACTTTTAATTTACAGTGGAGGTTACATTTCTTACTTCTTGTTTAAGTGTCCCAAGGTCTAATGGCGAGGATTGTAGCTTTATCGTCCTCCGGTGTCTTTCGAGAAACTTTTCGGGGCCGAAAAGTTTCTCAAAAGACACCGGAAACTTTTCGGCCCCGAAAAGCCATTTGTAAAAATATGAGCCACTCATTCTACAAAACCTGCTATTTTAACATGTTTTTAAGGTTAGGAATATTTAACTTATGGCTAAGTTTCACCCTTAGAAACTTCTTCTTTATCAAGATACAGTGTGGATAATCGTGCCCGAAATTAGCCCGAAAAGTTTCGGAGGTTTCGAGCCGAACACACTGCAGGAACGTAAACATATAATCTCAAGCCAATTACGGCAATTACCACCGAAAACGACCCTGACCCACCATGATACTTGTGAAGTCGTATGAATTCATCATTTTTATCAACAGCAGGACTTTATGATAAACAGCTGATGCAGCTGGTAAAACTCTAACAAGGGCTGCGTAAATTAAAACGTTGCGATCAATTTGACCAGAACTACACACAGGAATGTGAGGACATTTTCCCCACGAAATGGAAGCAAAATTTGGCCTGGGCACTGGCTCCTACTTCTTGTTAAAAATTCTCCCTGTTCTTAACGTTTAGGTAAAATCTTTTGTAACACAAGACTATCAAACGGCTAACAAACCAACCTAAAACGGAACTGCGATTTAAAAACAAAGGGATTCACCACAAAACACAAATCGTTGGTTTCCTTATCATTTTTGTCGTACAAAAACTGTTAAAATTTGACTTGTGCTCATGAGCGAAGTAAATTTTGCACGAAAACAGGGACGGCGGAGCGTATTTTGAAGTGGAGGGGGGGAGCTGAAAACGAGCGCCGGAGGCGCGATTTGTTCGGGGGGTCTGGGGGCATCCTTCCCCAGAAAATTTTGGAATCTAGAGTCTCAGAAATCGTATTTACAGCATTCTCCGCGAGATACTTCTTGAAATAATTAGCCTGGATAAAGCGTAAAATGAAAGGTACTTTTAGTGCTTACCGCAATATTTCCATACTGCGTCTGTGAAACGGCATTTTCGCAAGTAAATTTATTTTTAGACAAGATTTTCCCGCGAATTGGTTGAAATAGCCAATCAAAAAGCGATTGCGTAATTAATAATAGACTGAGTATGAAACTGCGACAACTCGTCTACGCTGGAAATAAACATAACGGATACCAGTGACCAGAGAGGAATCTTTATCGGAGTATTCTGACAGTATTTTAAGCAATAATTCCAGTATTTACAAGGGACGTAGTAGCTTAGATTTAATGCAGACGTCATCGGAAACAGTTATTTTCGCGGGAAAAGCTTATCTTAAAATAAACCTGTAAAAACGCAGTTGCACGAATTTATGGCAGTTGGACGCTCCGGGTAATGGGCTCCTGATTTTGGAGGTTATTTCTCAGCCTTCCGGTCTCCTACGCTAACCTGCGGTTTTTTGACACAAGCTTTCCGTCTGTGGGAAGGAAGCACACGCTGAGAAAATGTTAAAAATATGTAAACGCGAAAAGTTTCCGACGAGGTTTGTATAAAGTTGTAGCTTTGTAAATGCTTGTGACTTAATCAAGCAATAACAATTTAAACACTAGTTTCATCTGGCAAATACTCTTATTCTTTGGGAGAATAACCTGAAGAGAATTCTTTCGTTTTCTTGTTCTCCTTTTTTTTATTTCTTTATACGTACCATATACTAAAACAAAATAAAATGTCATCCTCCTCAAAAGTGGGGGGGCTAAAGCCCCCCAGCCCCCCCCGGCTCTGCCGTCCCTGGAAAAAGAGTTCAGTTTCTATGCTGCAAGGATATTTTATAGACGTTTGGAGTGTAATTTGTTTGAGCAGGCAGTAGCCAAAATAACGTGTTTATGGATTAAAATGGACGTTTTTCGCCAAAAGTCCGGCTGTCCATGGCTCTTACGAAATTTAATGGTATTTTTTGTTGTGCTGATTCGGCTTCCAATTCTGACACCGTTATTTATATTGGAGCGGTTTTCAATTGAGTATGAAAAGTAATTTGTGTTTGCTTTAGTCTTGCGTTACTACGCCGTGTGATTGATTGAAGCAACTCGTGCCACTTTCTCAACCAATCAGAAATAAAAACAAAATCAATCGTGACTAGCTCCCACGCGTTTCCCCACGATCGGCGCCGGGTTACATGTATTTACGTCGAGTTCTGATTGGTTCATTGTATTATTTTTGGCCTGTTGTGATTGGTTAGAGTAGTCTTTGGATTTGGTTTTACGACTCTCAATTGAAAAACAAGTCCAACTCTGAAGTTATTAATACAGCTTACCGTGAAGACGAGTCACTAGCCTGAGAAAACAGCCGACGTTTCACGAGGTCGCCACTTGAGCCCTCGCTCAAAATTCCAACCAATCAGAAGCACTACCAAGACCTGGTTAGAGACGCGTCATCAGTATGGAATTTCTGCGCTCGTTGCTCAGGCGTCGTTTTGCGAGGGTTCAATTGGCGACCTCGTGAAACGTCGGCTGTTTTCTCAGGCTAACGAGTCACGGTTTTGTTGACAAAACAATTTCAAAGCAACTTTAACACGTGTTTTGACAATTTTTCACAAGAATCTACTGAAAATTTATTTTAGGGATTAGTGGAAAATGAAGCTGGGCACCTAATATCATTAACAAGAATGGATTCGGAGCTTCTTAGCTTGGCTTCCTTGCCGAGTTTTACGTTTGCTGGAATGATTTTTTCTCTTTTTTTTTAGATTTAAAATGTAGTTAAAAACATGTTCTCAAAATTTTATTTTATGTCGCCAGCAGCTGGCCGGCGTTAATTTCGTCTTGTTGACAATTTAGATACTGCCCTTACCGTGCGAAGATGAAATGCATGTTTTATTTACAAAGTCATTAAAAAATACGAGTGGTGGCAATTTTAATTTGTACATAGCTCTAGTGAACATTTGCCGTGGGAAGTTGGTAGTGTTTAAGAAGTGTTCTCTGCTATAAATCGCTGTTAAGCTGGTCTAAACGGGATAGAGTTGCATGGAAGAATTTACAAGTTTATGTGTTCCTATAAAAACGTTTAGAAAGCGGGCATTTTTTATCTCTGGATTTAAAGAAATCCTGCAAAACGTTGCACAACGGCACAGGCGTTTTTGACACTAAAGATGATTTTAAAAGGTTCGCTACACAACCCATCAAAAAAAGTTTCACCTTGATAAAAATTTTATAAATTCTAAAATCTATTAATAACGGAATGCTTCATTGTCTAATTCGGCTTTATGCTGTGGTTATCCGTCTCAACTAGAATTTTTGCTATTTGCGGTTGAATAAATGTTGTTTCAAAATGTTAAGAAAGCGAAGGTTGAAATTGTACGAATACCCCTTACTGTGAAAACCAACATTTGTTCTACAAAGCAGGCAATTGTCCTGCAGAAACCTATTAAAAAATTATTCAGATGAGTTGGTTCTTCTATAATTATAAAGTGTGCAAACGTTTACTGCATTGAAACTCGGCTGAAGATCAAAAATGAAGGGATTCGTCATTTTATCAACTAGCTGTTTCCTTTACTTCACTTTTCATATTTTGGATCAAGGGGTTTGTGACTCGACGTCCGGCAGTCTTAATCGGAAACAGAACAAAAAGTTAAAGTATGCTCTCTTCAAAGATCATTTCTTCCACGCTCTGCTTGTTCCCAAAATCCAAGCGTCCTCGGTCCAAACTGGAAAACATTGTTTGTTGCAATGCGTAAAGAACGAAGGATGTTTTTCCACAAACGTTGGTGGGTTTCCTCGACCAGATGGAAATGTAACGTGCGAGCTACTTTCTACAGACAAATACAATGCATCTGAAAAGTTTCGAGCAAATCACACCTTCCATCATTACAGCATTGTGGTGAGTAAAAGATAGCATTAACTAATACTTCGTACAGCTAGTGGTACATTCTAGAATTCTTGAACATGTTTATCCTTGTTTCACTCCCAGAGTCAAAGCCCAACTTAAAATTTTCTTAGTGTGAAACATCGACACTACTGGACTTAAGAGTCGTGTCAGTTTATTTCAGAATCAATAGCTCTTAAATCGGTAAATCTTTTGACGAACACATTCTTGAAGCCCCTACCGTTAAAATTTTAACGTGGTTTTGACTGATCTTAAAATGACGTGTATTAGTTTGGTTTTCGCACGTTTGTATATCAAGAGCTTGGGTACCCGGGGACTTAAAATCCCTTTCGTTTAAGATGATTCCATCGAAAAAGAAGTTGTAATGAGAATTTGTTGAAACTTTGCACGGTTATTAATTACACCTAGTACATGAAAAAAATAAAATACCGTGTCTGATTTCACGCTACAGGGCTGTAGTATATAGGTACTTTGGAAGCTTTCGACAGCAATATTAATACTTTAACAGAGTTGACTAGCAATGAAATATTAGTATTATTTTTATCATAACAAAACAATGTTACAGTGAAACGCCTTAACGTTGCCGTGAAAAGGAAAGTAATGAACTCTGATAGGCAAATTGAGCATCTGCACCCTTGTAATAGTGAATCAATCGGAATATTTTAAAATTGAATGATGAAAAATTCTTCAGATTTGGATATATCATGTAGAGTCGTATTTTCCTTGAATAAGTGGAAAAAGCGGGATCACCGAGTTCGTTTAGGAGAAACCGAACATTTATTTCTCTGAAAAGCTCAGCTTTCATAGAAAACCTATCAAGTTCCGAACGAGTGCACGCTATCAGCACGCGTTAATCACGCAGAAAATGATGCGCAGAAAGGATGCGCAATGCAATTGAATGGAATCACCTTAATAACTAATAGATAACACCCTCATGAGCGGTTTTTGCCCTTCAGTTAGTTGCAAACAAATGCCTTCCTGAGTACTACAAATATTGACACAACCAGCCCAAACTCACACCTGAAAGCGTCACTAAGTAATAGCGAAAATAAAAGGGCTTGTACTGGAATGTAACGAACCTGTTCTAGGAGGTTTTACTTACAAAGCCTTTACATTTAAATAGTTTCTTAATCACAACAAACAGACTTTTTCGTTTTCTAATTAAATCAAATTGCAATGTTTAAAATGAAAGACGTCCATGAACTTTCACGCAAAACGGAAACGCAAGTTTACACAACAGCTTTTATCAAATAGGCGGATTTAAGACTGAAATATGATGCAAAAACGATGAAAGCCCTGACCACTAAAACTAAACCGTTGATCGGTCAGGCATTGCATATTCTACCATCAATTTTTTTTCAATACCGTCACTTTAAACTAAACCCTATCTACCTCAGCTCACTTAAATAGCATTTTGAAAATACTGCTAACTCCATAATTTTTTGGATTTGCCACATGTTTCCGTTTAATGTCCGACGATTTTACAAAGATTGACCAAAGGTCCGAATGTTTCCGAATGCGAAGAAGACAACTTACATAATAAATTGGATGCTCCAACTTGACACTTTCAAACCATAAAATGGCTTCTTTTTTTCCAGAGTCCTTGCGAAAGTTTTCCTTGCAAAAATGGCGGAACCTGCAGAGCACTTTACGAGACAGACGAATACAACTGTTCTTGCACGCAAGATTTCACCGGAAATAACTGTGAATTTCGTAAGTGATATTGAGTTAGCCTGAAACAAAAATTTCCTAGTATATTCACAAGGAAATTTATTTACCCCTAAACAATTATTTCGAGTTGGAAAATGAAGTGTAAAAATCATACTTGAAATTTAATCCCCAGAAAGTTGTATGGCTACCAGCTACATTGTTTCATATTTTACTTAAAATGAACAAACAGAATTCAATTTGCCTCAGTCACGAGATGTCAAGAAAAATTGTGCTGCGCTGTAACTTGTCCCGCGGGTTCAGGGTGATTGACTACCCTCGGAAACTTGTTCCCTTAAATAGTGATTGTCTCCTCGTGCATCCTGTTCGTGCGACAAAGTCCCTAACACCGAATAAAAAAAAACACCAATTAAAAAGTAAATTGCACTGGCTTTGCAACAGGTCTCCACGTGTCCATGCTAAAGAGATTTGTCCTCGCCTCACAATCCAATATATACTACGAAGCCCGGACTTGTTGCCGAGACATCGGGGGACAAGTCCGTGTGTATTGTCTCCTCTTGTAACCCGACCTTTAAACCACATTTTTTACCTGTGTCAGAGTAAAAGATATGATACAAAAACATCCCAAAATTATCTAAATAAAAACGAAAGTCTTAAAAATATTAAAAAGGGTTCTTTTATCCAACGTTGCTATGCTGCAATCGACATCATCGCTGCTTTGCCTCAGTCAGGTTTTAAACGTTCTTGCCTTTGTTTTTTCTTAATTTCAGACAACGTGTCATCGTGCAAAGAGTTATTTGACAAAAGCAGGTATGTGTTAATTGGGTCTTTAACTTTCGTGTTTTGGACTATCATCTGTATTTCTTTTACTGAATCTTTCTGGAACTGAACGTAATTCATTAAAAACAGGATTATGCATTTAAGAAATATATTGAAATCTTGAATAAGGAAAACGAAAAAAGCCACTTATCTGTTAACAGAAAGGGTTGACCCCATTCATACATCTGGGATTAAACCAGAGGGGCGTTTTGGGATAAAACGGTATTTTCATCATCATCATCACCATCATCATCATCATCATCATCATCATCATCATCATCATCATCATTATAATTATTGTTGAATATTTACATAATGTGTTGGCATTCAATTATAACTCAAAAAAGGCTACAATAGTTAAAAAAGAGATGATAGCAATTAATTGCTTCACACACCTATTTACAACAAACATATCATTATATAAGGTAAAAACTATCTGAGTTGATATAAGACCAAAGTTTTCCAATACACCTTGCAGAGGCAGAAAATGCTAAAACGATATACAGTGAAGCTCGTGCACGCATCACAAATACAAGGGGTGGTCCACTTTGTTCTGTATTTATTGCAACTGCCATTAAAATTGCAATTTCTCTTTCGCTCTGATACGCACGAGTTACAGATAATTATTTTTAGACCGTTAACCATGGAAATTAGAAATTTGGTGCCATTTACCATAAGCTGTACCAGACTTCATTATTTTAATCTTTTCAGCAGAAATTTAGAGAACAAAGCTTACCCAATACATACAGATGCTGGTCAGCAGCTTGTGTATTGTCATTTCAGCAACCTTGGAGACTGTGGACCAGGGCCGTGGACAATGGTCATGAAAATTGATGGGTTTAAGGTATATATTTAAGTCTCCAATAAAAGAACATCCCCAGCTTCATAGGGACTATGTCAGCAATTTTAGGAACTTAAACACTTTGAGAAACCGAAAGTCACATTTACCTTAATGACAACCTAAAAATAATGGTCCAGTTTGTAAGTAGGTTTTTAAGGTTTAGGCTTTAGGTTTTAGTTTTTTATATCATGATTATGTAAATAATATAAGTCGTAAAACGTAAATACGCAATTCAGCCCTTGGGCTGCATAAGTATTTATTTATTAAACTATCTAAGTATCTATCTATCTACACTGCACTAGTACAGTAAACTTTGCACAAGAAATTTACCTTTGTACTTCTTTGTAATCATTTAATTCAGTTCATGTGTTGATTTTAATGAGGCATTGGGATTAGTGTATATGGTTTTCACAGGCTACGGATGGCCAGGACTAGAATGGATTAAAACGTGCATGAAAACGTATGGCAAACATTTTCAACTGTGATTTTGCCTTGCAAAAATCGGTAGATACTTATTATGGTTTGCTCTCCTTGTGAAAATTCACATAATGTCTTCCCCTTGGTGTTCTAGGACCATTTTGTGAGTGAGCAAACATGGCAAAGGTACCTTTAAGTACCTTAAAAGGTACTAAAGGTACTTTTAAGTACCCTTTAAGTACCTTGAAGGATACTTAAAAGGTTCTTTTAAGTACTTTTAAGTATGATCCAAATCATACTTTTATCACAGGCGTGACAGAATGCTATCGAAATTCCCGTGACATAGCCATTTTACACATGATAACAATGTAAATCGTCACACAGTTCTTGCACTTTGCTTGGTTACTTGAAATGGAAGCCACAGTGTCTCACAAGTGGCAACGGATCCACCCGTCTCTGTGATTTTCACCCGGGGGTACTCAGGTGTATAAATGACGGGGAGGTGAGAAGCCCTTATTTGGGTTTAAAATAGACGGTCCGCAGTGCAAAGAAGACTATTAAAAATAACTTTAGAAAGATTCATGGGTTGTTATTAGATTTAAGGACGGTGCCTCCTTTTGTTCCTGCTTATACGTTCTGCGCATCTCGGGATATTCTGGTTTCTTAAGGAATTTGCCCACTAATACAACAATATTTTTGCACGGGCTTAAGACTATGTGGAAAAAGCAGATCTTAGCAAGGGCCATCAGAACCCAAAAAGAAAATTGGGGGTAACCGCGCATTTTCAGAGATAATTGAGCTGAAATTTGGAAAGAAATTGCCATACATTCTTTGTATTTTAACGCTTTTTTAGAATTGTGGTTGCTTAATTATCTCTCAAAAATGCGTGGTTACCCACATTTTTCTTTTGGGATTCCAATAACCCTTGTTAAGATCTACTTTTTCCCCATAGTCATATCCTCTGCAAAAACACATCTGTATCAGGAGGCACCATCCTTAATAATATTTTCTCCCCTTTCCCGTTTTTCTCGCAGAACACTTTCGGTTTTTATTCCACATATTGGAAGGACAAGAACATATTTAATCCTGAAGGAGGTAAAACTGGGTTCGATTTTGAAGAGACGAAGTTGGCGACCTACTGGCGCACGAATTTTACAAAACTCTGTCTTGGAACGAAGTTTCAAAATCAAAACAGGTTTATCGTTATCAATAAAACCGCTGACTCCCTGTACTCGCTGATAGCTAATGATCAACCCTGTCCAACATCGCTTGGCCGTAACACCTGGAAAACGTTGTTTGGTGACCTGGCGGAATTAGAGCCCAATTGCAACAGTGAGGGGTTTCACCCTGTATGTTATGCTTCCGTGAAAATAAGGATCGGAATCTTCGCCAATGACGCCGATAACTGTAACCAGTGTGGTACTTATATCGCATTCGGTGGTATGACTGGGTGCTTGAACTTGGGATTCTGGTCATCAAATCAACCTAATTTACAGAAGGCCATGGGGTACATACTGGTAAAGTAATTAAGAAACAGGACAAGAAATGAAAACCCCCCGAGACGTGACACGGAGTAACCTTAAGTAAGCTAAGAACATTAGGTAAAAGTGATAAGAGGAACCCTTTTTCAGTTTCATGATTCTTATGCCGGTAACTCCGGCTTAGTTTTCACTTAAGCTCTTTAGAACGTTTCCATGTAAACTCTGGTTATTAGGCCACATCGTTTTTTCTCTGTGCCTCTTGACAGTATCTTGAAGTTTTTGACATGTTGCATGGTATCGCATCGTTTTCCGAGCAATGTGTCTCTGTAACCTGCGACAGGTTTTTTTTTTTTTTTTTTTTCGGCTCTTGTTTCACCCGCCAAGAAAAAAACCGGATATGCTGTTCGAAGATGTTTGGAATAAAGACGCGACACTCTTACACTGAGAAAACATGAGGTTTTTTAATTTTTCGTTTACAGTCGTTGACGTTTTCTGATTTTGAGCGGTCGGTTTAAGTAAAAAAAAATTGAAGAAATGGAGAGGAGTCTGAGAACAGCAGCCCACCCTTATTCGCTACGAAGTCTGGAAACGAGAATCGTGCCCACAAAACTGAAAAGGGCTTAGTAACTCTCAAGACAAGTTCTGTTCAGGGCCCAGTTGCATAAAACAACTTAAGATTGAGTAAGGGAATTTCTGCAACCATTCCGGAGGATTTTTACCTACACGCTATTATGGATAAATCGGTCGAAGGTGGATTAAAGAGTATACGAAACATAATGACAGTACGAAAACAACCTCCGGAAAACAGGGAAAAGTTGCAGAAATTCCCACTACCAGGTGTCAAAACGTCAGTCAATAACACTAACAGCAGTCTTTGAACCCATCCGCGGCCAAATGTCGAAAACTTCCATTGCAGCATAAAAACTAAACTTCTTTTCCATTTCCAAGGAATTTTTGTGTAGTTTAATTCAGACTGCGCATCATTAAAAAAGAGAGCGCCTATCAGACCAACTTTTCGGGTTTCAATGCTCAGTCCCGTTTTTTCTGCTTCTCGATTCAATTTTTTGGTACTTATTGCCCATTTGATAGTATTTCCTTGTTTTGGAAAAGTAATGTTTGAGGAAAGGGGGAATTTTTAGCAAGAAGTAGCAACCAGTGGCAAGGCAAATTTTGCTTCAATTTCCTCGGATTTTTTTTTTTCTTTTTTCACTTTCCTGCGTGTAACGCTAGGCAAATTAATCCGATCGCTCTAGTTTAGGCAACTTTTGTTAGATTTATGCCTAGTGTATCAGTAAATTAGAAAAGACATCTGCTGTCACTTAAAGAAATGACGTCGAAAACTCTACAAGGTACGTGGCCACTGATATGCTGTACTAAAACGTTTCTTTACCGTATGAATTTCTGATCGCCAAAGATGACTTAAGCATCGTACAATAAGCTCACAACGTTTTCTTAAAAGAGACGTTCAGAAATCGATGAATTTGCCTGCAATAAATTAGTGGTGAATACAAACTTCATGCAATGCCAGAAAACAGAGTAAAAAATAGCTAAAAATGGGCGGAGCGAGGGCCTTACCCTTATTTTCTTGGATAAAAAGTGAGCAAGTCATGTCTACTCCACCTACCACTGAATATGTTAATACGAAATTTATCCAAATTTTCCTGTAATGTTATGAGGAAAAAAATCAGTAGTTTCATAATTGTAATATTATGTCCTTTCAACTCATTTTCCCTAAAAGGGTTACGAAGTAGCACTTCGTCGCACTTATAAGAAAATGAGAACTCAGATTTCTTTTTGTTTTGTGCACGTCTGGATCACTCACTGAAAAATACATTTTTCACATAGCAATCTTAATGTATGCTTAAGTACTATCGTCATTGAAACTCATTTTCCATAAAATATTCCAGTTACTAAAATTTGCTTTCGTAGTAATGTTTGCATTGTAGCATATACTAGCGTATACTAGGAACGTTATTGTAACTTCATTTTCGGCCTTATAACGTTAAGTCAGTCGGTCTGCATCCACTACTAGATTAGTATAATTGCTCAGGTGATTATAGAGAAGCGCGCGCCCTGATTGGTTGAGGATTACGTCATATCTCGCTAGAATCACCCCGCGCGGGGTGAGGGACGGACCATTAGAAAAGTGATGGGGGAGAGGGGTGGGGAAAAAAACAAAAAAAAATTCCTGCAAGGGAAAATGTCCGAAAAAAAATTCATGCAAGGGAAAATGTTCGAAAAAAAAATTCATGCACAAGATGGGCCTCATTTTGATATGAAACCATAATTCGTTCTGCCAAAGTGCTCAAGTAGTGTCTCTAGTGTTTAAAAATTGGAAATTTTCTGGGGCTCTGCCAGGATGCTATAAAATATTGTTTTCATAATTAATATTTCTTTTGTTGGGAGGGGGATACCTTCCCCTGGAACAAATTTTTTGTTGTTTTTATAGTCATAGTCATACAGTTGAACGCCGTTATTTTGAACCGTCAGGGGAAACAAAAAAAGTTTGAAATAGCGAGAGTTCAAAATAACCGATAGTAAATGAGTGAAGGGCAAATCCAAGCCGAAGGGAAAATTGGTTTAAGTTTGAAATAACGGGAAATTCAAAATAATTGAGTTCGAATAAGCGTAGTCTATTAAACTGTAAATTATTAACACACGACAAGCTCAGGAGCTGAAGCTTGTTACAACGCTCTCGTGGAATAAAAAAGTCATTAATCACTTGTCAGGGAAAAATAAAAAGCGACAAACAATCACACCCAAATTCACTTTCTTTTATTCTCTTGGTGTTAAACATGATAAAAATAAGTAGACAGGCCCTGCACGACTCTTGCGCACGTGTTAAAGCCATTCTCATAGTTTGGATCTCACGAGTATGTCTTTGAGGGACCTACCCTTTTTGTATGATATTAGTGGAGGTTCTTTGAATATTTCTTTGAGCAATGGTTGTTCTTCTATTAAATGCCAGTGTTTCAGGAGTATTTGTTTCACGTTTGGTACTGCTGGGTGATATTGTGTAACAAAAGGCAAGATTTTCTTGTTTGCTTTAGGTTTAGGTAGTAAGGCCTGCTTTCTATTTTCAAAATTTACTTCCGAGAGAGTTCTTTGGACAAGACCCTCTGGGTAACCTCTATCATTGAGATGAGATTGGAAGAGTTTGATTTTTTCCTCAAACGCTGTTTTAGAGGAATTCGTTCTTAGCAGTCTTAAGGCCTCTCCTTTGATAAAACCTTTCTTAACTCCTGGTGGGTGACACGAGGAGAAATGTGTGTATTGAAATGTTTCAGTAGGCTTGTAGTGGGTGTGTATGTCAAGCACTGATTCATTCGTGAACCTTTCGCCTTTGTAAACGCTGGTGTCCAGGAAAGTAGTTTCTGTATCAGAAATTTCAGCCGTGAACTTGATAGTCGGATGATGTTTATTTGCTTGATCAATGAACTGAGTTAAATTGCTGGTATCCCAGAGGGAGAAAATGTCGTCGATATATCGTTTCCAAGCGAGAGGTTTGGGTGTGCTTTGGCTGAGGATTTCTGTTTCGACTTTTCCCATAAATATATTGGCAAAAGCGACCGCCATTTTAGTGCCCAAATGTAAAGTAACGTAACAGTACAAGCTATGTATTTAGTAAAACAAAGTTGCGTTGTTTTTAATTAATTCAATAGCAAATTGTGCATAAGGAAAATATTTTCTCCAAAAAAAAAATTCATGCATAGGGCTGTAGCCCAAAAAAAATTTCTTGCGCAGGAAATGGGCCAAAAACAAAATTCTGGCAGGCTAAAAATCCCCCCCCCCCCATCACTTTTCTAATGGTCCGTCCAATACTGATGCACTAATTTTCAAAATGGCCACCGCGCAATTTTTGATGTTTCTGGAGAAAAGAAAAAAGAAAATGCATTTGCTCTGATAGTCACCTCAGCAATTATACTAAAACAATTATTCTCCTCAGGCTCAGCGAATATTGTGGAATAATCCCCATGACTTCGTCTCGGGGATTATCCCACAATATTCGCTTAAATATAGCCTGCGCAGCAAGCTTTTCCGTAGGCTTTTTCGCACGTTCGAAGCATTCAGTTTCTTTCCTTCTCTTTTGTCCTCGTCCCAATTTTCGTATTACCAAAAGCGAAAACTGCTTCGAACATGCAGGAAATCAATAAAAAAAGCGCTTGCTACGCAGGCTACCAATAATACATCTTGAGATGCGAACGTTAATGGAATTGATGGACGTTACGAGGTAGATCGGCTAAGATACTAGGCGAACGTTATTGAAACTCATGTTCCTGATATTACGAAATAGAATCATTTAGTTTACAATGAGATGAGAACGTCATCGATACATGTCACGAAGTAAAAAACAGTTTAATTGTTATGAATTACGTTGTATTGTATGCTTAGATCTCTAGATAATATTAGCGATGGGCGAGAATGCATTTCATGCGGTGAGTGCACCATGGACTAATTTTTCAGTGTCATGAGTGGTAAAAAGCATTTAATCCCCAAGCAACTAATCGGCTCATTTTAAAAGTTCTTTCAGTTTCAAGAGCACCGAAACAAAATTGTAAAAAGCAACCATGAAGGCACTGCTCAGAAACTTTCATTTGAGTGGGTCAACAGTTAGAGCCACAATGTACAGCGTACTACAGTGAACATCAAATGAAACAACTGCTGAGTAGCTGTCATTTGAATGGGTCACAGTCTCAGAATATCATCTAAAGATGAAATGTTAGAGCCACCACACTAATTTGCTAAAATAACATTTAACTTAGGTAGAGAGACGGTGGAGGTTCTAAAACAGTGAAGGAAATAAAGACGAATGTGTTACAGTCTTGAAGTTTTCTATTTCCTCTGGATTGCAGCTATAAAATTCAATAAAATCGTTTTACTTCGCCATCAGGATGGTCCCGTTTTAGTCCTGGGTTCCCTGTGGTTTAGCAGGATGTACGAAGTGGGAGCAGTGAGGGAAGTCAATGTACTCGTGGTTGAACAGTTCTCTCAAAAAAATGATGAGGAAGAAATTATTTGTGAGGAAGAGAAATGAAAAATACTACTGGATTCTCTATCTGGTGCGAATGAGCGTACCAAAGAAATAAATTGTTGCCAACAAAGAGACAGTTGTGTCTGCCACTTGTGGTTGACCGGCCGTTTGCGCGTCGAAATTTCCATCGGAACATCGGAAGGTCCATGGTTCAAGGATAGGTTGGTCCGTCTCTTCAAATTCGTATCCGAATTATATTTAATTTTTGATTGAGTCAGTTTCTTATGAAAAATAATGAATAGGTTATTAGACCTGCGTTTAGCTCGTCTGCGATGGTCTGAGCTAAAATATTGTTTTTCTGAGCGGTTGCAGATGCCTTAAATTCATCGATTCGTATACGGAGACGTAGAATCAAATGAAATCTCCACTGACTCTCCTAGAGCCTGTTGTAACGTAACAAGATCCTATTGTCGGTCGTCCAGAAAAAAATTCATAACTTATCTCGGCTATGTCTCTTGAAAATGTAGACCAGATAATAGGTTCAAACTTAACAGTGAGCGGTAAAGAATAAGATGCTTTCAATTATAAGCCCAACAAGAGATACAGGTAATGAAAAAAACGAAATTTATATGTGAAAAATCCGTAAGAGAGACTGACAAAAGAAAGAAAGTTGTAGAATCAGATCAAAGGCCATTGTTGATTAACCAGGGTCCCAAAGGGGTTAAGGGCTCCAGGGGCTCCGGCCTGAAAAACGCAAGGCCTCAGGGCTCCAAGACGGAAAATTCGGGGCTCTAGAGCTCCATCGCTCCATTCCAGGGTTCGTTTTGGCCAGAATCAGCAATTCTGTCCGGACTCCAAGTCGAGAGAGGCTTCAAGTTCCGGGCTCCACGACAACAATTTTGGTGAGAAACATACTGGTGAAACAAAATACAAAACTCTTCCTTGTAGAAATTAAAAAAAAAGCTAACAAACCAACAAACAAAAAAGGATCAACAACCACGAGATCTCCCGGTCCGCGGGCCGGTTATTCGTTAATACGACCTGAATGTCAATCATAGCTACCGCTAAAACAAGTACACCACTCGTCCTTGTTTACTTTGAGCGATGGTCACTTGCTCCGCCTCGTTAATCATCCGCTTGTAGAAAACTCGGCCTCAGTGTGTATAGTCCTTCTCAGGCATACACTCACCCAGACGATCATACTTCACCGATTTATGATATGTCTCCTGGGTTCAAACCATTTACAGATTAGAATTACAGAAAAGCACCGCTCAATACGGTAAAGAAAGGGGTAACGAGAGAGTGTTGACACATTTCATCTTCACTCATTTTTCATTTCACATTCTCAACACGAACCTCTTCTTATGTAACGCCGACACCTGAGAGGCGGAGGGATTCGAGGGAGTTTGACTGCACTACTTTGTCCAGCGGTAGCACAGATTGTCTATGCCGTTTGCTCCCTCAACCGAGTGAAAAGTCATTGAACAAATTAATTAATGATGTATTATTCTCCCCTTTTAATTATTATTTCGTGAATCAATTTTGCGAGCCATCATAGTTCAAAAGCTTGTCTTCATATTCAAGTTCTAAAAATAATGATGATAAATGAGTTCTCATTTCAGTAAAACATTATTTATGATCAATTTTGGAGATACTTTAGTTTAGAATCCAGTATTCATAGAAAAGGTCCAAAGTTTCAAAGGTTGCTCCTTACTCTAAAAATGATAAGAATAATTGACTGTTTTTAAAGCCAAGTTTGTGTAAAGGGGAAAGTTGCTATCAGTCTTCATTTTTTCCTCTGCTGATGTCTGAATCAGGGTGCTCACGAATTATGCCAACCCATAGCATTTCAATTTTCCCAGGGTGTGGTATCCTTGCTCGCCGCTATTGCCTGTATCCCCAAACCTGAGCTGCTTCACAGGGAGATGGGTCTTGTCAGTGAGGAGACCACTGTCTTCACGCCATACATAGTTATCGTAATCACAGTTACAACCATAACTGGGGTGTGCACATGAGTTGGTCATCCCGCAAGCGCACTTACCACTACCAGAGGGTGCTCCGCCCCAGTTCGTCATTTTAGTAGAATCACGTGACACCCACCACCCGGATGGGTTTTGTCTGTGAAACCACAAACCCGAGCCATGACAGTCATATTTGAGAAACTGATCACATTGTGAGGAGACTCTGGTGAGACTCGCTAGCTGGGACAGACTCGCTCCTGTGTAATGAATGTCACGTGAGTAACTTCCTGCTGGTTCAAATCCCTGGACATGTGTCCTGCTTTCACTGTCGTGGCTGATGACTGTCACGCCAACTCCATTCTTGTCAGTCATGTCACAAAATACTGTAAATGGTGCTAGACCTCCCTTGCCATCTGGATCAATAACGTAATTTCCGCTTACACTACTGATGTGTTTTCTTACCACTGAACAGGAAGCAGCAGTAACTGGAGAATTTATTTTGACTTTAGCTTCTATTGTTGTCAGAACATTAGTCGCCCTGCAAGTGTAAGATCCTTCATGTGATTTCTTGATGTTCTGAAGAACTAGTGTTCCATTCAGTAAGACGTTAGAGTCTACAGGAAGTGAGGGCTTGCCATCCTTTGTCCACATGATTGTAGGACCCAGGTCACTCTCGGTCACACACGGCAGACGGACAGTTGAACCAATCGTAGGAGTCACCCCTTGAGGAGGACGGACTTTGAACCGCAGACGAGAGAACACCATGAGTTGAGCAGTAGCTGTTTCTGTTCCCAGAATATTCACTGCCTTACAAATGTATATTCCACCGTCTTTTTTTGTCACTTCATAGATTGTCAGCGCTCCATTCCTAACATCAGTTCTATCTTTAGGTAAACTTCCAACTGCTCTAGACCACGTGATACCTGGTTGCGGCTGACCAGTAGCAGTGCAGGTGACGGTGACGTTTTGTTTCTCTTCAGCGATTAGTCGATTGGATGACAATAAAAGTTGAGGACCAACTAGAAAGAGAGCAATGTTTAAAAACCGTTGAATACGACTGTCAAGTTTCAAAACAACTGTCAAGTTGTCTTTCTGCTTAACAATTTTGGTAAAATATTGTTGAGTGTAAGAAAACGAATTTGATAAACAACTACCTGTAATAACTAACCTGCAACTTTTAAATCTCATAAATTAAAAACCATTTTTTCTTAAAACTATTTCTTTCTTTGTGGACAAATCACTCGTGTGTTTTCACATTTAAGTGGATCAGCCCGCGAACTCTCCGATACTACACCACTCTGCTCTGGTAAAATTTGTTACTCTGGCTTTGTGGAAATAGAAAATTCTTTTGATAAAAGAAAGGGAATAAAGTGCTTTCACTATTTTTGTCGTGATAACAAAAGTGAAAGTTTGAGAGCATCTCGTTCAAGCCATAGAATTTTAATCTTCCTGCAAAGTTGTACGTGTTGTTTATTTCTCGCGTGCAAACCCAACTTAATCCGGCTTAACTTGGCCCATTTAGTTACTTATTTGACAATTCAATGACACTTTTTCTTGTAGCAGTTCTACATATTGAGTTACCTTTGAAAGAAGACATAAAATTTTGACAACACAAGTAAACCAACTTACACTGAACAGTTAGCTTGGCGGTAGCGTTGACGCTTCCTAGCAAATTTTCGGCTCTGCAGCTGTAAACACTGTCGTCTCCAGGTCTAACGTCCTTCACAATAAGAGCACCACTGGACTTTATCACGTGACGACCAACAGGAAGCGTTGAATGTAGCTTAGACCACGTGACTTTTGGAGGAGGATTACCATGCGCTGTACATTTCAAGATGGCTGTCTGACTTCCATTGACTGTTGTTGCAACAGGAGGCTGCAGCAGGGAAGGAGCCGAGATGGACTGGCCTGGCTCACCTTTGGCGCCTTTCACACCCGGCGGGCCGCTAGGCCCCACGGGACCAGGGTCACCCGGCACCCCGAGATCCCCTTTAAAGCCCATTGGTCCTCGTGGTCCTGTAGGTCCATGTTTACCAGTAAGTCCCTCTGGCCCGGGTTTGCCCGGAAACCCTGTTCTCCCTGGGGGACCTGGTCTCCCTCGGGTTCCGGGTCTTCCTCGTCGTCCTCTGTTACCTTTAGGTCCTGAGCGGCAGAGCGTTTCACCTTTAGCACAGATTTGGTTTTGCAACAGACGAAGCTCTTGTTTGATCAGCAGTTTAACTTCAGAGGCTGTCTGGACAGACTTATTTTGAAAATTATGTGGTGAAGAGCGTTTTTGTCTTGAGATGGTGTCTTTCACGTCTAGAAGTGAAAATAAGACATTGATTAAAAACGTTCATTGGCCAACTTCGTTCATGCGAAAAGGGGACCAGTAGTATAGAGGGGACCTGGTTAGGCCTCTTTTTTGCGTGGGGAATCTCATTAGCGTGCGGGGGAATAAATTATGTTGGTGACGTCATAGGCTATTGTCTTGATCTCATGAGTGAAATGCAGTGGATTCTCATTAACTTGCTGTGGATGACATTAAAGTGGTACTACGATCAAAAAATCACTATTATTTTTTCTTCGAATTTCGAAACTTTGTTTACTAAACACTCCCCAAGCGAAATTTTAAGCCTTAATTTCGACAAGAAGACTGTTTATTTAAACTGCAATTTTCCGATTTAATAGTCCGCCATTATTACACCAGAAAGGACAGAATGACATCATTCACACACGAGTTTTAGAAGGCAGTGTGTGTGAAAGTGCCTTATTTAGTATGCAGCACGGGAGTTTTGAGCTTTCACACTCTCAAACTTGTGTTTTGCATAATTTGTAAGCCGCGTTCACACACTACATTCTACAGCTCTTGAGTGTATGACGTCATTGTATCCTTTCCGGTGTAATAATGGCGGACCATTAAAACGGAAATGTGCAGTTTAAATTAACGGTCTTCTTCTCAAAATTAAGGCTTATAATTTCGCTTGGGGAGTGTTTAACAAACATAGTTTCGAAATCCGAAGAAAAAATTAAAGTGATTTTTTGATCATAGTACCACTTTAACTGAGTGACGTCATAGGCTATTGCCTTGTTCTTATGAAAATGCGGTGGATTCTCATCAAGGACGGTGCCTCTTTTTGTTACTGTGCATACGTTCTACGCATCTCGGGATATTCGGGTTTCTTAAGGAAATTGCTTACTATTACAACAATATTTTTGCGCGGTTTAAGACCCGACGTGGGCAATCGATAAAAATCGATATCGAAAAACCGTTCGATAAATCGATAACTATCGATATTAATCACGTAAACGTTATCGATTGTATCGATCAATCGATAAAAAACGATACTCACAAGTCTTCTGGTAATTACTGTTATCGATCTTATCGGTTTTTCGATGGATGTTGATCGTACGTCTTAAATTTCTGACATTAATTTTGTTTTTAAAAGACGTTTGATCGCAGTAAAATGATTGCGGTGGCTTTGCTCGCGAATAAAACTGTGTTTGTATTTCAGTAAATGTGGTTTATTAAGCTGGCAGGACAACTGTGCTGTATCGACCGAAGTATCTGCGAAAGTGACATCTCGGCTATTTACCTATCTAAGCAACCGCCAAGGAAAACGTTTAGAGTGGAAGAGACGGCAATCTTTCGTTTAACCCGATATTAGAGCTGGTTATAGAGGGTGTCGTTATTATTTAAGCTCACATATTTCACCACAAAAAATGTTACCGATAAAATCGATAATTTTCGATAAAATCGATAACGCTGATTGAAAAATCGATAAATATCGATTTCTCACAACAAATCCGTTTATCGATTTTTATCGATTTCCGATACAATCAACTAATCTTATCGATTGTTATCAAATGTTATCGATTATCGATTTTATCGATTGCCCAGGTCGGGTTTAAGACTACGTGGAAAAAGAAGATCTTAGCAAGGGCTATCAGAATCCAAAAAGAAAGATGGGGGCAACCGCGCATTTTTCAGAGATAACTGAGCTTAAATTTGGAAAGAAATTGCAATACATTCTGTTCATTTTAAGACTTTCTTAGAATTATGGTTGATTATCATCTCTGAAAAATGCGTGGTTACCCACATTTTTCTTTTTGGATGCCAATAACCCTTGCTAAGATTTACTTTTTCCCCATAGTCATAACCTTTGCAAAAATACATCTGTATTAGGAAGCATCGTCCTTAAATTGAGGAGGAATACTAATAAGCGTCTTTCTTACACAATAGGAACAATAGACTTGCCTAAACTTGCCCTATGATTTTCACAAACCCTATTGCTGTGGAATACGCTAAAGTACATCCGGTTTGACAGGTTTCTAACTCATTTGGATGAAGCATTCTGGTTGGCTGCCGTTGTTTCTATTGTTTGAAGTTTTAGCAGACGCTAACTCGCTTCTCGTTTGTGATTCAAAACCACTGTACCATGACGTTCTTGTGTAAGCTTCCATTTGGTGCCGCTTTCATTGTTACTGCAGACAAGCATTGTTATTAAATTGTGTTCGAAGTCCCAATCGTGTGTTGGGTGTTCTGTGTCATTCAACCAGAAAAAATGGAGATTTTCTCTGTAATAGATGGGTCGTCGACGCCACTTTATTCCCCCTCCCCGAAGAATTTTGCAGGGGTCTACGCTCAGCCGAAAACTGGCGTGGACTTTGGCCTCGCTTTCATGACGCCAAGGCCCAGACGGACAACCTGTTACCTACGCGTCTTGGCTGTTGTCCAGCCAATCATTTCTTCTTGCGTTACTCACTTTATTTACTTGCTAGTATTACAAGGACAAATTTCGGAATAAAACTGTCCAAGAAAAAATAATAAAAAGGAAAGGCACCTTTAATCTAACAATGAAAACTAAATACCAGATAAGAATGAGAACCAAACTTACCTCTCACTCCTCTCCTCTGCCAGCGACCTTCTGAATGACTGCCTTTCATATCTTCCCTTCTTCCACAATTCTCTTGTACTATTCGAAGGATTTGTGTCTCCATCTGATCACAGCATGTTTCTGAGTGTGATATCAGTCGATGATGTTCTTGTATTCTGAGTTCCACGTGAATAAGTGCGATACAACACACAACAGACAACAGCAAACCTGACATGGAACACAAGCTGTGGAGCGTTTTTCTTCTGTTCGTCTGCTTCTCTTCTTTCCCCAGTTTTTTCATGATTTAAACTTTATCATAAGTGAGTGAAAAATGTCATCTAAATTCTTTGAAAGGTATAAAAACTACTATCTAACAGTTTGAGAGGGAAGAGTAATGAAACTTGCGTCTAGACAGAATGGTAAGCCGCTGAACCGAAACCTGTTGTAAACTGATATGATTAAACAACAGGAATTAAAACTTGTTTTGCATGATATGAGGATGTAGTACTACAGGAAGTTATCACCTGACCAAGGTCAAATGCTCGTTACCACAAAACCTTCAGGCAGATAAATCTTTGAATTCCGTGATATGTTTCTTTGGTATCACTATAAATTAGTTACTAACAAACAAGGAACTCGAGTCTTACTCGGTGTGGTATCCTCAGTAGGGAGGTCGGTACGCCTTGTTCTGCACGGAACTCGAATCCCTCTAAACACAAAATTTACTCCATTCGCCACCAAATTATTGAAATTTTTGCATCCTTTTTTCAGTGATGGATTTTTATTGCATCTGTTCTCAAGGCCAAAATATTGATTTTGGGATGACAATCACTTCTCAGGTCTACATAGTTTACGTTACGGTTCCTGCTCAAACTGTCGAAAAAAAAATCATATATAGCACACACAAAGTCAATTTTAACAGGCCTTCTGGACATAGCGAAATTATTTTGCGATGGCACCTGAAGAGACTTCGTTGTGCTCTGATGAGCACAACCTTACCGTCTATAAACAGTTTCTCTTTTGTTATTCTTACTTTCTTTCCGTCGTCAAAAGCTTGTTTTATAATTGGGAGTGCTGAGCTTTCTTTCGAGTTTCAAAATCACTTGGAGTAAAATTTTCCTCGAATCTACCTCCGTTTAGTTTTTTCCCTGGCTTTCGGGGACTTCGAGCAAATTTCCTTTGAAAGGTCTGCTGTACAATTTAGCGATAATATGCTTAGGTTTTCCCATCATTAGATGGCAAGTTAACAACAGCACCATAGCCTTCGGAGCAGTACTTTTGTGGGGTGGAGGGGGGAGTATGCGCATGATAGCCGATTTTTATAATACAAGCAGTGTTTATTACAAGAACATGTGTGACGGGGAAGGATTTGCTGAAACATTAGTAGACATTTATTGTGGTCTCTTGGAGATACGCGAATCTGATTGACTCAGCTGTAGTCATTGTTTATTTGCTTATAGAAACCATCACGTACGCTACGTCCTTAGAATTGATCTGAAATATTATTACTGTATTTTCATCTCGTGGTTGCGATAGCAACCTAAGAGATAATGGGAAGACATAGGTACACTCATGTCAGCTGTCATGTGGTTGTTTCCGTGACTTAGTCCCCTCTATTCGGGTTGTACGCGTGATTTTCTGTATTCCCAAGAGTCCCTTCGCTGTGTTTTCGGGCCTTGTTGCAGAACTGTTCGTTATTTTTGGGCGGTGATGTATGAAATAACTGGTCCTGCTGTTTTTTCGTGTCGTTTATCAATGATTTCACACTCAGTAGTATTTAATGTGTTACGGTAAAATTTAAAAGAAATAGCGTTAGTTCCAGCGAACAGCGATGTGTTCTTAAGATATTTTTGTCAGGAGCACATCGGGATTTTACTTGAATGTGTTTATTGTGAAGCATACACAGTCGGTGAGAACAGTCGATTTACGGTTCGATTACATGACAGTTCCGGATGGTGCAATGTTTGATTTTCTTCAAGGTCTGGAAGGGGAGTCCTGATCCCGCATTCCCGTTCCATTTTCACGAGAACCCCGCATCCCGCACGTTTTTCATCGCTATCCCGAATCCCGTTTCTAATTTCTGCAAAAGCTAATAAATTTAAGATGTAGATTGGCCCTTTCGATTGATACTTTGCGTTCGCCTGGTTTGCCGCTATAACGTTTATTTGGGTCGTGACGATTTCCCGAATTCCCGACAGACAGGCAACAAAATCCCGCATCCTGTGCCCAAATTTTGGCGAATCCCGCTTCCCTGGTAGCAGTCAAATCCCGAATCCCGGCAAGATCTTTTGCGTTTTCCCGAATCCCGCACCGTATTTTGGTCAAATCCCGGATCCCGAGAATACCCTTCCAGACCCTGTTTCTTATGCGAATGACAACGGAATTCTGTGTTGCAACGTTTAATTCACCGAGAAAAATCAAAGAAAACACCAATGAAATAATTTGTACTATTAATTTAATACCCTATTTTAATACCCTTTCACTCCCAACAGTGCCTAACATCAAAATTCAAAATGAATCCCAGATTTCATTTTGAAAAAGTACTTAAATATAAATAGTAACATGTGAAAGTACTGTTGACAAGGTCACACCATAGGATTTCATCCACGGACTAAGAAGTCAGAATCTCCTTAATATCTCCAGAACTGACTCTGGGAGTGAAAGGGATAAGAGGACATCACGGAGGGCATTTTAATATTCTACTCAGTGATGACGTTAATGTTGCCGATTAGTAATCGAAAATTATCTACGAAAGGGTAACGTTTGTGGATAAAGGTAGCGTCCGTAAGTCTACACAGCCAACAGAGTCACCATAGAGTGTTCAATGTGAGCAGTTTTACTCACCCTGTTAAAAACGGTACGGTACGGTTTCTTTAGACAAGAACCTTATTCCACACTGTCTCTCTCCATTCACGGACGTCTGGTGTTGGCGCCGGCCATGCCAGAGGTCTCGATCCTTGGTGCTGACCAAAAGGATTGCGGCCTCTGGGGACGAGAATGTTGCAGACCCAACCGCTAAAATCTCAATTTTTTAACCGGTCGCTTATTGCTGGATTTCACGTGACGACATAAAATTCTAAAATCATAAATCGAGTTTTTACATCCACACTTGGTTGAAGAAGATTTAACAATATATCTTTTCACAAGTTTCCAGCCCGGTAGCGTCTTTCGTTTTGAAAACACAGCGTCTTGAATTTCTGGCTTTTCACCCTACATGACACCAACATGGCATCCGTGACAAAGCTCCCTCGTGTGCAAGAAGGGACTCTCCCTATGATTTTTAGCAAGTTGGCGCGAAAATCTTCTACAACCGACACAGATTTTTTTCTTGCGTTTGTTAAATTAGATAACGAGTTACCCATGCAAAAAAATTGGGGGGTTCAACGACCTCGTTTTCGAAATAAAGCGCGTGGAAAACTACCCCAATTTTGACAAATCAGCCCTCTTAACTTGACATGGCCTCAGTGGTAAGTTGAAATTTATTAAAAACGGATTTGCTGTAGACCCGCTTTCTCAGTTAAATTTCATTTAAGTGGGTCTGTCAAGTAACAAATAACAAATAGCAAATACCTTGTGATTAATGTGATTATTAGCTAAAACGCACTCACATGATTCACTGTTTCGTTTAATATTAGTGATACAAAGTTAGATGAATTACAATTTTGCTAGTATTAAGGGGTTAGGCCCAGGCTCCCTTCCATTTTTGCGTAAAATACATAAGGCCCGAAGGGCCGAAAATTTTTCCGGTAACGAGCAGAATTCGAGCAGTGTAAAGGTGTTCGAGCAGAATTTCGAGCAGAATAAGCGATTTTTACGAGCAGTGCCGGCAGGCAAAATAAGCCATTTTACGAGCAGAATTTATCCAAGCCTAGAACACAGCAGCAAGCAGCGGGAGCGCCGAGACGGCTGTATTCTCAGGAGAGATAAACCCGAAGTATTTTATGCTGTTTTACTCAAGTCTTTTCACTACCGTTACAAACTTGGGCTTTAAATATATATTGTTTTACTGCTTTTATTGTAGTGAGCGAGTAACGTTAGTTCCATGAAATAATTTGAAATATCTTTGATCGATACTTGCGATAGAAAGTTTTCATGCCGTTTGCTCCTGACCCAACGCGCTCAAAATAAGCTAATTCTTATCATCCAGATACACCTCCCCGCCGGGTTGATACGGCTTTTAAATATATGATGGAGCGATAACCGCACTTGCTCATTTGATCGCTTCGACGTTCATAGTTTTCCCTCGCAACTTCCTTTCTCGTCTTCCTTTCTTCCTTTCTGTGATTTTTTAAAATCACAGCTCGAACTGAATGGGTAAAGGAATAGGTCGCACGTAAGAACGTGGATTTTCGGTATCTGGCATGCGCTTGTCTGAAGGGTCACAAACAAGCAAATCTGGCACAAGATGTAGTGGAATTTCGCAGTTTGGGACCCGCCATGTTGCCAAGTATTTTACTCGCTCCTTCTGTTGAGTGTGTTTGGTGAGACCTCGTTTTGCATAAAATCAAAGGAGCAAGGGTTATCACCATAGCAACAATAAACAAGCTATAATATTAGGATAGCACTGTTAAAATTTTAACTTACTGGCAAAACAAAGGCTTTTTTTGTAATCAAACTTGAAATTGAATTTAGAAAGGTAATAAACTCACACAACTCAAGCGTTAAGGAGCCGAGCTAAATACAGTTGAAACCGGGCTAACCACAGGTTACCCAAGCTCATGATGAGAGACTAACCAAGTACCCAGGCGTTCTCTTCCCAGAAAGGAGAAGAACGGGAGAAGGATGGCTTGACTGACCGAACTATCGGGAAAACTAATTCTCTCGTAGTTTTTTTTCTCATTATAATTTGTTGTCTTCCCACTTACTCTAGTTGGCACGAAATTTCGTGACGTCACCGCGACCCTTTCTGGTTCGTCGCAGGACTGATGTGGAGGTCAAGCACGATATGATTTACCCTGGTGAGCTAACAGAAACGCTTACACTACGCTAGTGATTCCAAAGGTTGAAGAAATGAGCATGAAAATGAACCGGAAAGTTTTAACACACACTGAAAAGACTAGCTTTTAATCAAGTTGCTTGAAAGCCGTTGCCAAAAGAAAGTCTTAAGAACTACCACTAGCATAGCCCACTTTAGAAATAATGCTGATTTATTAAATCTCCTGGACTTTGTAAACTACCTTGATTGATCGATATCAGTCTCAATTTTTTTACTTGATTGTATTTGGTACAGCTAGTCTTGCGTCGGCTTGTGCTTACGTGGCTGTTTTGACAATGAAAACTGGAGACGGCATAAGCATAAGGATAAGCACAAGCTGACGCAAGACTTGTTTACGCTTATACTTGTTGTGCTTACGACCTAATGAAAACCATCCTTTAAACTTCTTTGGAAAGCTATTTGCGATGGAATTTCTGACCACAGGAAGTACCCCTAAGTTTATGCTGTGAACGAACATCTTTATGCTTTCTCGCAGCGTCAGCTTGAGGCGTGTGCGTTGGAAATCATTGTCACATTTCAGCCGGATATAGTATATCACAGAAGGGGAGAGCGCTGATGCTAAAAATGACGGTGTATCAAATGCATTTTCTCACACTCGTCGGCCGACAGGCTCAAACCTACCTGCTGCAAAAAAAATCTTAGTGCTATCATAAAAGAGAAATGGGCGTTAATTGAATGGAAAAAATTGGATTTTATCAACTAAACTGCTAAGGTAAATATTAATTAGCAACCGTAAAGGCCTTTCGAGCGTTAGACCTTCATCAGAGCAAATAAAAACATTGTGAGTTGCCATGTGATTTATATAATGAACCCGGTGGAGCTATGCTGGCTATTGATGAGAACATGGCAATGCGAAAAACATGATAATAACAAGCGTTCGTTGATCCCGTGGAGATTCAGCTTGCTGATTTCAAAGATGAATTTCTGCTCTAAATTTTTCGCACAACTTTCCATGTTGCCTTGGCGAAGGGAAAGGCGCCAGACCCAGAGAGACCATCATGTGTTTTAAATTGAGAGGATGACGTCATGAACTGCGCATGCGAGACAGATCTTTCTCGCGTCCAGTATCCAGAACTCCCTATTCAGTGAAATGAAATGGGTTAGTTTAGAGGCTTTAAGATGTATTTTATTCGCAGCAGATAACAATTTGTCCACGAGATATTATTCCTTATTTGAATGACCACTACGGAATCTTTAGCTCAGATAGCGGGAGCGCGAGCGAAAAATATAGCGAGAGAAAAAAAGCGCTTTTTTCGCTCGCCATATTTTTCACTCGCGCTCCACTATCTGAACGCCTGGAACAGGCTACGGAATCTTGAGATCTTGAGGGCAGCTGGACAATTAATTTCCATCAGTTAGAGCATTTTACGTCATGTCAATACATTTAGGCAAGGGAGGAAAAACGTAAGCTTTTACGTCTGTCGCGAGGAGCAAAAACGCACGGACCAAACGTTTATGCAGCTTTGATCTCCCCGACAGCCCGAAAAGCGTCAAAGTCCTCTTATGGGCAGAATCTCGCCTGCGAGCTAAAAGGAAGCTTATGGTACATTAGCCTGTTCCAGGCTCCGAGATAGTGGGGAAAACGTGAATTGAGAAAAAGAGCGCAAAAAAAAGCGAAGGGGCTGGGGAGACCGCCCCCATTTCTCCAGATCCCGCGCGTCTTATTTTCGCGATCCTTTTCTAATTTTTGTGCCGTCCCATCTATCTGAGAGCCTAGAACAGGCTAATGGTAAATGAGCTGCTTTGTTTGTTTCTAATTTACTGATTGGCTTTACATTGTTTTTAAATACTCTTTGCCGTGATGATGGATATCAACGGGATGTTGTCAGTTAAAAATTATTCTCTGCGTGCGAATGTTTATTTTTCGATCACCTAACCGCCCTATCGCTGACGGATTGCTGGCAATACGATTCACCATGATTATGGCAATATAATGGACATAACGTAAAAAGGGGTGCTTCTGAGGTCAAGAAATTTCAGATGTCGTCCTGAACATTATTCTCTGCGTGCGTATGTTTGTTTTTCGCTGACGCAACCACGTTGCTGTTGACAGAATCATGTCGGTCAAAATTGTGTAATTAAACACATTCTGCTCACCTCACTGCCAGGGGTGAATGCGTAACTCCGTAATGCGAAATCCCAGTGGACAAAAGCGTTAGTTAAGATACATTTTATTCACGACAGATGGGTATTTATCCACTGGTTATTTATATTCCCTGTTTGAATAAACGCTGTCTCATGAGTTCCTGTGTATGGAGGGAAGAGAGTTTTGTTACGTCAGCACATCAACACAAAGAAGGCCAAAAAAAGGCTTTACGTCTGTCATGAAGAGCAAAAACGCACTGATCGAACAAAATTAGGTTAGGAAGCTTCGGATACAGCGTTTGGATCTCCCAGACGTCCCAAAAAGCGTCAGGCTCTCACGGCAATAAACTCAACCCACATATGACCGCCGGGGATCGAGCCCAGGCCACATTGGTGGGAGGCGGGTGCTCTCACCACTGCGCATGTCCAACTGAGTTTTCTCACCAAGCTCAGTCTTGTCTAACAGCCTCTAAACGTGCGGAAAATAACTTCTTTTCTCTATTTACTTAGTGGGTTTTTAAATACGATTTACCATGATTATGACAATATTAAAATGATGGACATAACTTTAAAAAGGGGTGATTTTGAGGTCATGAACTTCCAATTCCAGATGTCACTCTCTGCGTGCGTATGTTTGTTTTTCGATCACGAAACCACGCTGCTGTTGACGGATTCATAGCGGTAAAATTGTGTAATTCAACACATTCTGCTCACCTCACTGCATGAACTCTTTTGTTATGCTATAAATAAATCTACTGAATAACTTCCCCTTTTGAATTAGTGGGTATAAAAGGATCACAAGGGCAAATTTCCACAGACTTACTGAGCTATGTCGGTCTAACGAAGCTCCAGCAATGGATTCCGCGAGCTCCTCCAAATCTTATCGAGTTCGTGATTTCCTTCCCTCAATCAGGCCATCGTATGTTTCGTTAATCTTAGTCTTCGTTTGTGGATTTCTCTGGCTGAAGTATGAAGCAACAAACGATCGTCAACTTGCACTGGAAAATCAGATGAAGATGATTTCCAGGGAATGTCGTGTTCAGAGTGACTCGCCCAAAGCAAACAACGAGGGAACAGATTGTAAGCCAACCGCAGGTTTTACGACACTGATACTGCCTCCCTCAGGTAGGAAATTGTATCAGAATGTTGCTGTGTGCAGATGTAACCTAGATTATCGTAAAAAGCCGTATGCTTACTTTGTAGCATTATAACATAGGCATGAAACTCGCTCATGTTAGCCTATACTTGTATTGTTCCTCCCCAAATGTAATTCCCCACAGCCGGCTTCGCCATTTCTACTTTCTCAGAGCTTTAATTTTGGATTTCTAGGATTAGCTATCTAAGTCCGAAATTGATTTTTTTTCGACTTTGTCCTGGAATGGGACATGTTTTTATCCCAGGCAGATCGCGGCCTTTCACAGAAGCATACTGTTACTGATTAATCGCTTTCAGGTCGATTTGGCGGAAAAAAATCCTGAAGGGAGTAATGGATGATAAAGAGCCCAGTTATTTCAAGAAAAGTAATTCTTTCAGAAATCTGAACAGCCTTGTATGCTAATCGTTTCCTTCACCCCAAAAGTAAATTTGGCTCGAACTATTATTTAAAGCAGGGAGTTCTCGAGACGGTATTTTAATTCGTTGGCTTCGTGAATTCTTTTTATCATATAAGTCATTTCAATCAAATTAACTTAAAGTAAATGAAGATTTTTCTTTCTGCAGTCAATAATGCATCTAAAGAGTCACCGGCGACCGTCAGACCAAGAAATCGCAGACAGGCATTCCCGGACAACATCCCAGACACTCCATATCTGAATTTTACAATTGATGATGTATTTGAAGAAATGGACAAATACTTCGAGAAACTGCAACTAATTCCGATCCAGTACTGCAACTCATCTGGAAAGATATGCCCTGCAGGCCCCCCCGGAGGTCCGGGCCCCGCTGGTGCGCGAGGACCACGTGGCAGGAGGGGACCGAAAGGAAAGGAAGGTAGTCCAGGGTTCATGGGACCACCAGGAATGCCAGGAGATGATGGGATTCAAGGACCACAGGGAGAAAAAGGAGACACGGGTGCGCCAGGACCAAAAGGCATGCCGGGACCACCTGGTAGACCTGGAGGATCTGCCCTATGCGTGACGGTAACACCCACGAAACAGCTGAAAAATGTAGGAGACGAGACGGTTTTCTATTGTACGGTTGGTCGAAATACTTCCGCTAGAATCGAATGGCGATTCAACAACAAGAAGCTTGTACAGGGAGATAGACATTCGTTTAAAGATAACGGTAAGCTTATCATTAAATCTCTACTGTACGACGATGCTGGAAACTACACTTGTGTGGCGAGAAATATTCTTGGATCGTCTGAGGCCTATGGGTATTTGACTGTTCAAGGTGAGAATAAAACTTTCTTAGTATAACACTATGAGTCCCTCCTTTCGATCAAAGCGAGCTGTTCGTGCGAAAAGAACATGCCAGCCCGTGCACGTAAGTAAGAGTGGGATTTGTAAATTCACCCTGTTTGGTGGTTAACTTCGGTGTTGTTGTTGCTGTTTTTTTTTTGTTTTGTTTTTTGTTTTTTTGCGGTTTTGCGCGGTTTCCAAAACTCCCGGTGCCTCTCTCATACAAGTATGAGGCAGCGTTATTTCAAACCTCTTCTTCCCTGTCTTACATAAAAAGTTTTTCCAATAAGGCAAAACTTCTGAAAACAAATGGTAATCAGCGGGATGAGAATTTTGTAACTATCTACACTTTCATATCAGGATTATGGATTGTTAGGGGTTTTTACAGTTCTGTACGTTTTGCAATAAAAACACTTGGCTACTCGTCCAAAGGGATAACCCCGGCTTTAATATAGGATTAAATAGCAATGGACTAGCATCCATCAACGGAACAGTGGCAGCACTGCCAGTTGCCGCCAGAAACCGAAATTATGCCCCAGCGTTGATGAGTCACTTGTTAGTTCAATCAAAGGGATAAGACACAAGGCGCTATCTTTTTACACAAGCCATTACTTTTAGTTTCTCATTTACACTTGCAATGCAATTTGTAGGTCTTCCTATCTTCACAAAAGACCTTCCTTGGGAGGTTACACCAATGGAGCACTCTACATTTCGCCAAACTTGCGAGGCTGAAGGCTTTCCGCCTCCAAAGTTAAGCTGGACCAGATTAGGGAAGCCCTTACCTGCTGGCAGGACTGAAGTAGAAGGAGGTAACCTTACCATCAGAAACTTAAGCCTTGCTGACAGTGGGGGTTACCAGTGTGTTGCAACGAATAGCTTGGGAACAAAGGCGACCGGACTATCACTGGAAGTGCAACCAGGTTTGTACTTTATCAAAGAATAGCCGCTTTGCTTGTACTAATCTCCGTTTAGGGGCCCGTTTCTCGAAAGTCCCGATAACTTTTCGGGCCCGGAAAGCTATTTTATGCGCGCGATGTTTACATTGAAGACTCAAATTTTGTTGGTTTTAAAAGCTGAGCAATAAAATTCTAAGTTGATTAAACAAGTCGGGCTGATATGCGGGCTAAAAACTACGCCAACGTACTATAGATTTTGATTTTAAAATATAGCTCCGGGCCCGAAAAGTTACCGGGACTTTCAATTCCCAAACCTAACGATATTTGTCTATTTGTACTTTATCAAAGAACAGCCGCTACGCCGAGCCTAAATCCGTTCAAATTCGTTATCTTTGATTGATGTCCACTTTAATTCTAGCTCTAAATGTTTTGTTGAACAAGTTATTTTTAAATATTTAGCCGCAGTTTACAATACCACGAGTGTGGCACGTTCTTATTTACATTTGTTTTGATTCGTATTTTACTCTAAAATGTTGTGACGTATAATGAGGTGTATTTGTCCCGCTAACTAGAACTATCCAGCTTATGCATGTAGCGAAGATCACGTAAAATTCAGTTTCTGAACATACCAAGTTTAGATGATCAAGCCAGGAAAACTGCTTCTAAAGGTTTATGTTAAAGTTAAACCATTTACAGACTTTTCTGTGACTGTGAGATAATCCCCCTCGTGGGGGGAGGGGTTGTCCCTATAGTGGGGTACACAGGGAGTTTCCCCTTGAAAGGGGTATCTTTTATACGTTTGACACTTACGAAAGGGCAGGAAAACTGATGTTTTAGCATTGTAAATGGTTGCCGAAAGATACCTTACGCTGAAAGTGAGAGCAGGTATTACTAAGTATAAAAACGAGTTGACAAACGTTGGCAAAAATTACAACACGAAAATGTACGAAAGCTTTGAACCTTCTACTGTATAAAAGCTTGCTATGATCTCCTGTGTTTGTATAAAAAGGTGAAATTGACGCAAGTTTACGCGATTCTGTCACTTAATTTAAAGATTGGTCGAAAAGTGAATTATCTGTTTTTCCTTTTCTTAAGTAGCATTCAGTTGCTCAGCGAGAGACTAAAAAAAGCCTTCTTGCTCATTCAAATAAATCAATATTACAGTAAATAATCTTTCAAAAAGATGTAACTGGACATGACTACTCTATCGCCCCGGCTATGTCTAACTTTTTTATCTATACTTCCTTTGTTCAGTAACCTGCGACTGCTGGCGCAGCCCGAGAAGTCCTTACAGAGGAGGTTGGAGTTACTATGAGAGTGTTGACGCAATCGACTTCCAGACCGATGGTGACGTCACTCTGTTAGGGTACCGTCTGTGGGGAGTCAGCAATTACTGGCGGTGGACCAGTTTCCGAGTCACCTTTGGTTTGTACCGTGCAGGTCACTTGATTACGGAAAAATCTGGGTACTATACTACTAGTAAAGATAAGAAAACGTTCAAGGTGCTTTTTCCTCAAGGTGTTTCCATTCGTGCCGGTATAAGGTACACCGCAACAGCTAAAATAACTACACAGTATGAGTCCTTTTATCATGAATTTGGCATGAGTAGTACCTCGTGTTCTAATGTAACAGTTACCTTTAAATCGCCGTCAGAGAGTTCTAGTGCCACTGGGGTAACTCGCGGTCAAATTCCAGCCTTGATTTTCCATACGTTTCAGTGCTAGCGCAGTTTGCATTGTTGAACCATTGTACAGTAGACATGCAGGCTCGGACAACAGACTTCATGTATTGTATTGCCTACAATAGGAACAATCTGACGGTTTAATTCATTTTGCTATTGTAGCTTAGTTAACGTTTAAACCTGCACTCGTGCTTGAACCACAGGAATCCCAAACTTTTTCTGTTAGCGTGCGGCATCAATAGGAATAGAGAAGGTCAAAATTAGAATGCTTTGATTATTTACATGCAATGTCAAATCAGTAGCTAAGTGTACTGTCTTCGTAAATAAAAGTTTGATTGTGTCGTAGAAATACGAAAGATTTGAGAATAAAAGTGAATTGTCCTGGCGACACGGTGTATTGTTGTTGATGTGGTTATTTTTCGGCTTATCATTTAAAGCTGCATTCTGTTCTTCTTTTGATATAATTTCCCAACTGAGGAAGGGTGTCGACTGTTTTTCCTTTACACTTATTTACAAAAGGAAGACAAAGAGAGGAAAAAAACAGTCGAGAGAAAAAGAATAGTTCTCTGTTGGATATGATATGATATGATATGATATGATATGATATGATATGATATGATATGATATGATATATGATATATGATATAATATGATACTATACTGTGGTTTGTGGTCTGAATAAATGGGCTGTAAACTCTGACAAAAGAAATTGTTTCTTTAAAGTCGATATTTCTAATGGTATTAGTTCTATACTACTTTCTTCCCCTTTTCCCGAAGATATTCACCCAACAGTGTAATAGCGCCTAAACTCTGGTGCAGTTTCTAGAGTCCTGAACTGAAATTTGCAGGTGCGTGTTTCAATAATTAGAACGCACCAATCATAATGCAGTTGCTTAGATCCTTAAAGAGTTTACACAGCCTCTCACTGGCCAAGACTCCAAAACTGACGACGATTTATACCCCGAGTCTGCTTGAAGCCGTACATGGTTTTGAATTTTAATCCTTTTAACCTGACATGGAACTTGCTATGTCAGGCAATTAGGGAAATTGCAAAAAAAAAAAACCTTTTTTTTTACCATGAAACGAAAAAGTACCATTTAAATCTGCTAGAATTAGGGCTTGGGGAACATGTGAAAAAACGATGTACAGTAGACCTCCTCTCCAACCCGACCATCTCGAGTCCTAGTCAGGTCTGTTAGCGTTTTGATCGTGCAAATTCGGACGACAGCGCCAAATGTGGCGTGTTGAGTCTTCTGGGTGTCACAAATGATTTCTGAAGGGTAGCCACCTCATCGGAGTTCGGGGGGGGGGGGGAGGGGGGCAGTACGGACGTCATTTTGAAATATCTAATTTGCATATAATACAGTCAGCGGTATCCTCCTAAAAACTTTATTAAATCGGCGATATTAGGTATTATAATAAAGTTTCGATATAACGCGCGCTCTGATTGGTTGAAACAGCGTGCTTTATCAGAGTACAGATGCACGGAGTAGCCCGTGACGCCATTCTGCGCGCGCTGGCAAGCTGAAAACCTTTCTTGCGCGCGCTTGCAAGCTATGAAAAAACTTGATTTCTTGCAATTAAAAGCCAGTTTCTTTACAAATGTGAGCAAAGCTCTATTATAAAACAAATAAGCACTCGCCTGCGGCTCGTGTTCACCCTACACTTCTTTCGTGCTCTCGTCACTTCCTTGCGTGCTTTATCACAGAACAAAGCACGGTTTTGGCTTTTTTATTTGTTAAATAAAGAGCATAGTCTCGAGGCTTCTAAGAGAATATGGAGTAGATTAATATGCTATTCTCACTTTTGAGGGGTTTACACTGCTTTATCTTTATCTCAACATGCCGCAAGCAAAGCGGCGGGGAGTCTTCACAACTATTTCGCGATTTTCTCGCCCGTAAAAGCGAGCCAAGGCTAATTGGATGACGTGTAACAAAAATGGAGTTGTCAGTTGATGTTGTTTGGTACATTTGTGTAGCCTATGGAGCATGCGCAAAGCTCTGTGCACGATATATTTGCCTTAACACATTTGCATCTTTTGGTGCACCCTTTCTTGCAGCCACATTTTAGAAGGGCACTGCAAACTTTGGAGACCTCTGGCAGAGTAGTCCACAGCGGCTGCCAGCTTTCATCTCTCTCCGTCCACCCGAAGTGTGATGGCGAGGGCAGGTCCATCTGGCTGCTAAGACTGCCGTTCCACACTCCTTCCCTGATAAAAATGTTGGAGCAGGGATCCCTGTTTGGACAAGGAGAGAACGAAGAGTTACTAAGAGTTCATCTTTTAGCTTCAGCTTTCCTTACGAATAAAACCGTTGATACCTAATGTGTTGGAGGGATGCATTCCAGCATACGGTTCTGTTTGGTAAATAGCTCCCGCCTGGCGTCGTTCACAGATATCAATGAGCTAGTTTTGTTTTTGATCACAACGGCGAATCTTTCTAGCTTCTCAAATTGAGGGGAAATTAACCTTCTCTAGCGGCTCGAATTGCTGATCCCGCAAGAACACGAATGCCTCCGTTATATCAGGAAGGCAATTCAACGTGGCCCAGCATGACTTTTTGCCTTTCCCATGAAAGGATAAATTGGTGTCGCACCCTGTGAATGCGTGAAGAAAGGGAAGCCCTTTGGATTACTGCTCTCCGATATGGTCACATATAGCGTTGATGCTACAATGTCGATATCTCTTCCCCATGCCGAAAACAACCCAGAAGAGTAGGGAGGACTAAAGGGACTTCAATTCATGGAAGTGTCCAACTAAAAACGCAATGATGTCTGTGTCTATTGTGCGGACCAGGAAATTCCCATGCTGCTTTGCTGATGGCATCTCTTTTTTTTCTTTTCTTTTTCTTTTTTTTTTTTGTTATTATTATTTATTGAGAACTCACAATATTTACAACTCACAATTTACAAAACTAGTAATTACACTAACAAACAACAGCAACAACAAAAAACTCACAGAAAACTTACAAATTGATACTAAAATACTAACGTCACAATGTTTTCATTGTTAATGTATATACATATTATTTAAGAAAAGAAAATGGGAAAAAAACTGAAGATCTGTCAGCCGTGTTGTCCCTTCACAACATGCCACAATTTTCAATACGACACTGTTCTATACGACACTATCTATCTTTGACAAATCCTGTTTGGTCAGAATGAATTATTTTTGGCAAAAAGGGTTCTATTCGTTTGGCAATATTCTTCGCAACAATCTTATAATCAACATTTAGCAGCGTAATAGGACGCCAGCCAGATAGTTCCGACAGGTCACTATCCGCTTTAGGAATTAAGGATATTACTCCTCTTCTCTGGGAAACTGAAAGGCTTCCTTTCTAAAAAGTATCATTGTAAGGGTTAAGTAGATCTTGTTGCAAAAGATCGAAAAAAGTTTCATAAAAGTCTTTGGTAAATCCGTCTTCTCCTGGCGTTTTATTTTGATAAAACGAATGAAGAACATTTTTAATTTCTTCAACTGACAGGTCATGTTCAAGCAGTTCTTGTTCCTCGTTCGTCAGCTTTGATAATTCTAAATCCTCGGTGAAGTTATTAAAACTTTTTTCCTGCTCAGATAGCGGAATACTTGCGAGCTTTGTCGTGTATATTTCACTAAAAAAAGTTTCTATTTGCTTATTTAATTTTGCCCGATCAGACGTTATCTCACTGTTGTCTAGTTTAACTCGAAAGAGGGTTTTCCTCGCATAATTTCTTTTTCTAAGTTAGAAAAAATATTTTGTTGGCTTCTCACCTTGTTCAGTCCACTTAGTTTTAGATCTAAACATGGCCTCATTTCCCCTTAAATCGTACAGTTTTTTTAGCTCTGTTTTGGCCGACTCATATTTATCTAGGATCTGTGAATCCAGATCCATATTGGCACTATGACATATTTTAAAATCAAGTTCCTCTAGTTCATTTTGGATAGCAACTTCACGCTTTCTCAACTCACATCTTTTACTTTTAGAGTAGCTAATGGTCTTAGACCTGATTTCCATTTTGATGAGTTCTCATAAAAGTTGCTTGTTTTACACATCTTTATACTTTTCTAGTGTTTGTCGTCTAATAGCGTATTGTTAACTTTCCATGTGCCTGGTCCCCTTTTAAGGTCAGTTTTTAACTCTATGCCCAGGAATATTGATTTGTGATCTGGTGCTACCGAACAACGAATCTCTGCTCTCTTAACATTCACCGACACTGCGCGGGATACAAGAAAAAAATCAATTCTAGATTTGATCTTTAAGTTTTTTGTTTCATAGGTGAATGTTCTAGTATTTGCGTGAAGTTCCCGGTAAATATCGAGTAAGTCAAGTTCTTCCATGAGATCGATAATGGAGTTTCTATAAGTCGTTTCTTTCCAAGCTAGTCCTCCATGTTTCTCAATTTTGTTCAAGGTAGTGTTCCAGTCGCCTGTGTGGATTATTTTTGATGTATCGGTTTTGGAAATTAGCTTTTTGCTTAAAAGTTCTGATGAATTGTTCTTGTTCGCGGTGCTCATTTGGTGCATATATGTTAACAAGAAAGAAGATTGTTTCCTCAATCTGGAGTTTAGCAATTATGTATCTTCCATGCGAATCTATTTCTACAGTGGATAGCTGAAATGTTGAATTTGGATTTACTAGTATGCCGACTCCCTTCGAATGTTCCGATCCATGAGAGAAAAGAATTTTTCCTCCCCATTCTGCAGACCATGCTTTCTCATCTTCTTGTTTAGAAAAAGTTTCCTGAAGAATGAAAATTGTGGCTTTTTGATTTTTCAGGTAAGAGAATATCGCTCTTCTTTTGTTTACATTATGTAATCCCCTGACGTTCAAGGAAAGGATATTCAGTTTATGTGACATATTTAACTAACGTAGGTGACAAGCATTCCATAACAATTGCGGATACGACCGCCTGTAAAGCAAAGCCCTAAGAAACACGACATACGCATAGTGACAATGACACAACAAATAACTAACAAAACTAGCAACTTATCTTACTCTTCCGGGAAAAGAAGACAAAAAAACTACCTAATGATAACCCCTCTTAACACCTTAAGGCAACTGTCGAGATTGTTTGATTTCGCTTGATAATAACGGATAACAGCAACTTCGAATGCTAAATGCTAATTTGGATATTTGAATACTTAGAGAAGCAAGGGAAAAAATATATAATTATATAGCTATATTTATGACTTAACTTTGCTTAGATCCTCCTCTGTTTTAATGCGAAGAGATCGCCCTGTATGAGACGTTTTCAAGAAAATTTTTCCGTCATTTGTCCAGGTGGTCCAATTGTCATTGTCTTTCACCTTTTTTCGCACTTTCGAAAACAGCAGAGAGCGTCGAGAGGTTAAGTTCTCGTTAACAAAGACCCCTTCCGTCCACTGTCCATGAAATCTATCTTCCTTAGCCTTAAGTGTTTGCTGTAAAGCTCGTATTTTGCATCATAGTTATTAAACTTTACTATTATTGGACGTGGTTTACCCTCTTTTTTGTTCAATCGGTGACAGATGTCGATGTCTTCTTCACGAACATCAGCGTCTATCTTGGTAGCCACTTGAAAGATAATTTGGCCGACATCTTCGTTCTCTTCCTCCGTTATCCCGTGAATTTCGAGATTAAATTTACGCGAGTATTGTTCAATGTCGTCACATTTTTCTTCCAGGTCTTGGAGTTTCTTGTTAGTGAGGCTTTCCTGCTTTTCTAACGCCTGAATTCTTGTCATCAGTTTCTTGTTGCTTTCTTTCAATTCCTTTATTTCAGTTTGAGAAAACTCCAAACCTGCCCTTAAATTTTTATTTTCCTCCAATAATTTCGAAGTGTTGTCTTCTATTCGCTTTAAAGTTGTCCACATTTGCTGTAGTGAAGGACACTCCTGGCTGTTCAGTTCTTCGGGCGATTCGCTGAACACGTCAGACTCGGCCATGTCAGCCTCAGGAGCGTTCTGTTTCTTGCTCTTTGGTTCACTAGGCGAATTGCTACTCGATTCACTGCGTGCTTTAGCTCTTTTACGCCTTACCATGCTGTTGAACCGGTTTTTCTGTACACATTTTCTCGCTCAGCAGGCCTTGATGTAGTCTCCTACGCAGCCGTTTTTTGTGGCGTCACGCAACGCTGCGTAGGAGACTAGCCTTGATGTTACGCAGCTCAAAGAAACATGTCCGCTTGGGACACCCGCTCAGTCCCAGTCCCCTGATATGCACCAGGATCCTTGTGTCCACCTCTTCACGGTTGCATTTCTCCACAGCCTGCAAAGGACTGCTTGGAAGCACATTTTCGCCTTGAGTGATATAGATACACTTGTCTTCGGGACACCTGACGCCATTTATCTTCTCCGATAGAAAATAAAACATATCTACTTTGTTTGACGGGTCTTTAATGAAGCTCTGCCAGTCGCGTGGCAGCTTAGTGTTATCGGCAACCTTCTTCCTGTTTCCCTTCCCTCTTTTTCCTCGAATGGCTTCCTTCACACTGTCTGCTCGATAACTGTCCCATACAACATCCACTCTGTCACAGCTCTGCAGCTGGCTTACGAAAAACGGAATAAGCACTTTCTCAGTACATCCTGACAATGTGGCAGATGTGCCTAAAGGCACGGCGTAACCTCAGTAATAGGTTACGCTTTGCCGTTAAAGGCTGCTCCATCGAAGACTTAAACATCATGCGTAGTTGGAGGATCTAATGACGGTCCTGGGGTTCAAGGCAGAATAGCAAGTCTGACTTCTTGCAAAAGCGCATTTTTCCCATACTTGGACAGTGAAGGTGGGAAAGGAAGGTTCTCATACTTGAACAATTCATCTAGGTCTCCATCGCAATTTTGGTTGGCAATATATAGTCGACTGAATAATGTACAGTCACTTTTGAGCACTGAGAGCTTCTTGGCCACCTTGGACAGTTGTTGGACGTACTCCTTAATCCCCGAAGCTGAAACAGAGGAAAACCATTCTTCTTGATTGGGCTATGAATCAACACAGTCCGCTATTTGATCATTCTCAGTCTGCTCTTTGATACACAAACTTCTCTTGTTCTGCTCTTCCTTGCTCTTCGATGGTACGAGCCATTGCTACAACGGACTTGTTTGCACAGTCGCACGTCTCCATTACAACTGACAAGCTCTGGACAGTCCTCGCAGAAAGGATTACCATCGAAGTGTTGTTGTTTAAAAGGCTGCAAATATGCTTCTTGTAAGTCTTCTTGTACTGATGAACGAAGAGATTTCGCTCATATTTTGCTCATAGATAGGCCCTCGTGAGAAACTAAACGGGCTGTAGTCAGTTTTTCCAAATACGGCTTCCTTTCGTGAGAATTCGAGAAAAACCGTTTTGCCCCAGTTGAGCTCAAAATCCACTTCCGGTTAGACGCAATTTTCCCCCAATTTGATCGGTTCGCATATCAAACCAGGACTAGACACGAAACTTCCAATAACATGTGTGGTTTTCGTAAGTCTTCTTGTACTGATGAGCAAAGAGATTTATAAAATGTCAGTTACTTTTTATGCCCGAAACAGATTTACAAAAACACGCTATAATTAAGACTTTTTTGCAACCAAATTTTAGCAAATTTTGACTATGGCGATAACTTAGAATTTCATAAAATGACTGTGTCTTATTCATATACTGCTTTCAGTTAGAATATGAAAAGAAATCCTTGGGTAAGTCGTTTAAAGTGACCCGCAGGGCCTCGAGTTCAACCCCTATTTTGTCCGAAATGTGGCTTTCGCTTTGTAAACAATGGCGTGACATCGCTAGTCACCGAGACTTACGAGAGCCAAAAGAAACACCAGAAACATCCGATAATAGTCCCGATAACTTTTCGGGCCCGGAAAGCTATTTCATGAGCGCGATGTTTACATTAAAGACTCAAATTTTGTTGGTTTTAAAAGCTGAGCAACAAAATTCTAAGTTCATAAAACAAGTCAGGCTGATACGCGGGCCAAAAACTACGCCAACGTACTACAGATTTTGATTTTAAACTATAGCTCCGGGCCCGAAAAGTTATTTCGAGAAACGGGCCCTGTACCCTCAAAAGCCTCCAGGGCAGATACCTAAATAGCTGTGTGAAGGAGTACCGAACCTCTTCAGGCATCGACAATTACGGCCGTTGCCAGGACAACATATCTTTTACAATGATAGATACAAAGGTAGACGTGACAGACGTCCGAAGACTATAACTTGGCAAGTCCGAAGACTATAACTCGACGTGCCCAAAAATTCGATCTGCTTCAGCTGATTTCGAAACGCGTGCAAATGGTTTCAGACAGGGTCACATAATTTTGCACGTATACGTGCAGCTTGTGCACAACATCAGTAATACATACATGTCCAAAACTCTGAAGCTTTATTTGAAATCGTGCAACTCGTTGTAGCAAACTGGGAAGTATGAAAAAGATACTCAGGCCTTGCTCATCCCGTTCACTTCATTTAAACCACAACTCTGAACCGATCGATTCACTTGGACTTTACCAAGGAGAATCAGTGTCGTCACGAAGTTGAACAGAACGTTTTACTGAGGTAAGCCCTGATTTACATTTAAGATAATGTACAATTAAAGGAATCCACTCATGGAAACTCATGAAAACACTCATAGAAACTTTCGATATTGGATAAAAAAAAACAACGCCCAAAGCACAATGCAACGTTTACACTATGGAAAACACTCACATCTATTGACCTAACGGTTTGATAAAAAGACCGAAAATCTTGCGAAACTTAAAGGTTATCGTTAACCCTCGGAGGGTAATCGGAAACCTTCAGTGACACCAATGAACTCTCACTCAAGAAATTATTTCGACAACTATTATCTATTAGGTGTAGTGTATTTAGTTCGTCACGAGCATAAAGTGGTTGCGACTAAAAAAATTGCCGAGTTCCCGAAGGGAGTCGAATCCGCTCACCCATCGTATGCTTTACACACTGGGCTACACCTGCTGGCTACAGCCGGAGTGGTGTCAAGCTTGTTAAGCCCTGATATAAAAATGCATATTCTCCTGATTGTTCTCCATACATTTCTTATGGAACTAGTAAGGAGAATTCGCGTAGATATCAAGACATCTTATCCTTGGTGATCACTTTCTTTATTCTCATCACTTGAACGTCTGAACAAGTATTGATAACGGAAAGAGAAATTTCATTTTCGTCACTGTTGGGGCTCAAAAGGGGTACTAATCAGGTCCACGAGTCCTGCATACTACAACGATGTCGAATGATGAGTAATGCCGAAAGTACCCAGTGGGAAATTTCAAAACTCAATCACGTGACAAGTATACTGTATTCAGTTTGCCCCCAGTATAGGGGACTAGTTTAATATCATCATTAATTAATGAATATTTATATTTTCATCAAAAGAACTTCAACATGAGAATGACAACCTGCCACTTGTTCAGTTTGCTTCTATTGTTGTCCTTCAAACCGGAGATGACGTCACAAGAGAACTGTTATGGGCTTGGAACTGTGTCTGCCCACGGTTGCAGTATCCCAGGAGGACTTCCGTTCTTCTTCAAAAAATTGTTTACTCCTGCTTGTAACAAACACGATGTGTGCTACGCTTGTGTGAGTGAAACATTTCAATTTTAAAAATCCACAATAGGTTCACCGACACCTTTACGACAAAGCCCAGTTGTTTTCGCATGCGACAAAAATAAGGCACTGTCCTCAACATGTGCGGCAGCCTTACAAATTAAACTTCAACACTCGGCAACAAGTTCTCTCTCTCCTCAGTTAAGTCTCAAACACAGTTTGGAAAAGGTCTGATTTCTAGATCTATGCTCCTTTTCGCAGGGTCAGTTGTACAGGTGGACACGTAGTCAGTGTGACGCGACATTTTTTCGCGACATGACCAAACTGTGCTTTGTCAACGCTCTCTTTAAGAAGACGTGCATGGATTTCGCACTCGTGTACTACACTGCCGTAGTGGTGGGTGGAAGCAAGCATTTCAAAGATATCTCTCCACTCGCGTGCCTCTGCGCCAAGAATCGTGGAGACCCTACCACGACCCTGAGCCGTTAGAACGAGGGGTACTGCCTCAAGGGATTCATATGGAAGATATTTATAAATTGTAAAAAAAAAGTACATCTTAAATATGCAAGTCTTTTTCCTTTTCCAGCAAGGTTTTTCATCATTTCTTCTCAAACTCATTAATAATTCATAAAGAGAAAACAAAGGAAATCATTACCGTGACGGTGGTTTGGATACCGGATCTTAATTAGCATAAAATTTGCGAACTTTTGCTTTGAATTTCTCCAAGAATTATGAATGGTTTGAGAAGCCATATCAAAAACTCGAAAGAGTGTTTCATCAGGTATCCAAACACCTCGAAGTTGGTTAAAACAACTCGGCTGCGCCTCGTTTTTTCAACCCACTTCTCGGTGTTTGAATATTCTGATGAAACACGCTTTCTCGTGTTTGATATATTACTTGTTTAATAGATAACGTCTTGTAATGTAGAGCTGACGATTAGGTCAGTAAAGTTGTAAAGTGAAGATAATCAAGTGGTTATAAAGTAAAGTGGGTCGCCATTAGCAGCAAATTAAAATCAAACTGATCAACAGACTTTCTCCTCAAACAACAAGAACGATGAGAAATGTATGTATTTCATGACTAAACTTGTTTTTCAACCCTACTTACAACCAACGTAGCGTCGAACGGCGATGCATCGAATTACACCTTAGCACTCTTTAGGCACGCGGGGAGGTGAAGTTGGAGGGGTGGGTGTGGAAGTCAATGCCAACGGAATTCCTCCGCAGGATTATGGCCACTGGGCATTCATTACTTCAAAGCAGTTTTCCGAACCTACTGTGTCAGTTACCTGTAAAGGTACCGTAACAGTTCACAGTCACAAATTACTACCAGCTGAGTCTGACTGATTTGAACCATCTGTCTTTACACTTAACAATGAGGAATGGTGTATTTTGTGGAAAGAACGCAAGGTGTGATCCTTTTAGTGAGTTACCTTTTAAGCCACTCCTCATTTACTGTAATCTCGTGGTAAACAATAGATGCCATCAAACTGAAACTTGAACCATTAAACTGAGAGCTTTGAGGTTTCTATCGTCTGATAGCTGGCGAGGTATGATAGAAACCCGGGGGGGGTACTCCCATATATAACCTATATAGGTATGTGCCGCTGTGAAGGGTATGGTTTTCAAGCAGTTTGGTCTGGGATAGGGTATAGAAATCAGGGAGTCTTGGTCTAGGATAGGGTATCAATTACCGGGAAACTAATGGGTGGTGTGAAAATTTAATCCAATTAGTTAACGGGTTTGAAAAACTCGGAAATATAAAATATAAATGAAATCGTGACAATATTGTTGATCGAGAGATGGTTTTCCATTAAAAGCACTGTGTGGTTATATTTCTGATGGACAGCTCGAAAATAGCTAGTCTGGGATAGGGTAGGGATTTTTGGCATCTAGTCTAGAATAGGGTTGCAAAAACGACATGAACGTGGTCTGGTATAGGTTAAGGGTTTCAGAGCCCCAGCGGCACACTCCCATCAAATTTTTTCCGAGTACCCCCCCCCGGGGATAGAAACCGAGGTAGAAACCGACTTCAAGATGGCGGGCATGGGCGTTTTCACTACATTAAACAACGTTTACTTCTTCAGGTCAATAAAACGATTAGATTTTAAAACTACGCACGTTTTTCACTGTTTTGCCAAGCAAACAGGTCACAACTTATGTTAACGCGAATATTTAGTCAACGATAAGAAAACGACTATAGTGTTCTTGTAACGCCAAGATGAAAATATATTCACGTTAAGAAAGGCTGATTCGAGAAACTAGCGTCTCGGTAGTGTAAATTTAGAGACGCAGCATAGAATGGGTTTGAATCCATTCAATGTGCAAATTGATTAAGTAGTGTTTTTGTTTGTTGTTGTCGTTTTTTTTTAGGGAAAACGTTAAGCGACCGCCATCGGAGACAACCAAAACAGTGGCTCTGCAAACGCGCCGAAAATTTTAGTACTTTTCTTTGGCTTTTTCTGACCAAACTTAAGGTTTTGTTTAGGACAGGAACACGTGGCGCATTATCTACCTGAACTGAAACGCTGTCCCCACGAATACAGCTTCTTGAGGGGGTCAGCAAGCGCTTGGAGAAGCTGAGCAAATTGCGCAAATCGCGTAATCGCGACGTAGTTGAAACGAACATGAATTCACGTTCTTGATGGAGTGTTCCTTGATGTTGCCGTCGTGATCGCTCAAATCCCTTCGAAGAACCAGCTGCCATTTTGATTCACGGGCGCGGGCCACGCGTGTTCTCAGTAACAAGCGCAACGAGTGACTTGGAACAAGTCTAGGTCCCTGATTACGCTGAAATCGACACTTGCATTGTTTTACTTTCAACAAATCTCCCTCTCGGGTTCCTAAAGACCACTGCTCTACCATCTGAGCTACAAAGCTACGCCTGATCGGAACAGCGCGTGGATGAATCCCATTTGATCTTACATGTGCCCAGGAAATTCCTGGGACAAACATGTACGGCATGTGTTACATGCAAGAAACAAATAAATGAGGATACAATGTTTCTACGTTAGAATCATCCTCAGGCAATATCAAGTAATATTTAATTTTACTATAAATTTTTCAGAGAATTAACAGCCTGCGTGAAGACTGAAAATCGAAACAAATTAAACAGCTTCCAAAGTTTGTTTTACAGTTTTCATGGAACTGCTTCATTGACTAATAAATTTTACTGTAAGACTTATCTTGATCACATTTTAGGATTTCCACAACAGACCCAAAAAACTAGAACACACGGCACGAGGTGCAACTCTAGAATTTTGCTAAGGTTTAATAAATATACAAAGGTTATACAGCGGTTTTCAATTGGGTGTACGCAGTAATTCGCGTTTTTTTTCGTCCTGTTCCACTAGGCTCTGTGATTGTTGAAAAATCTCCGCCACTTTCTCAAGAAATACCTTAAGGTTACTATTTTTCGCAACAACCTAGTTTAACGATTGTTCCCGATAAAGAGGTTAATTAGCGAACGCTATTTATAGCGATCTTGACGGTTCTGTTTTTAAAACGACTTTTTAACAGTTTTCAATTTCTGAAAATTTTTAACCGTAGCGCGTACTTCAAGTACAAAACAATCAGAGAACAATTCAAAACTAATAATACGTGACTATAAACACAAAGTTTTCATAACACAAATTAAGTTGTCGCCACGACAGCTTGATTTTTGGGCGAAAAATACTGTTTTAACCGTAAGGTAAAACCTTAACCACTCTTAAGTAGTTAAGGTTTTATGAGTCATTTTTCGCACGCGTTTTTCCGCGCTTGGTAACCGTTACATGTAGGCGCCTCGCATTCTGATCGGTTCATTGGGCTGATTGCCTTTGTCGTGATTGGCCAGGGATTGCTTCTGTTTTGGTTTCACGACAGTCAACTGGTAACGGAACACGGCTGATCAACTGTAGCTCTCATCTCAGGAAAGTCTCAGACGCTCTACTGTACACACTAAACGCCATCAGTTCAAGCCAAAGAAAACCAAACATGTCATCGTTAAACAGAACAAAGTGACCTGGAGTCATCTGAGGAGACACAAAACCATGACTAGCGATCTGTCCAACTCCGTGATATCTACAGGCAAACAGGTTGAACATATAAAGACAAACAGGTTAGATCTATTAAAACAGGACAAATACTAATTTATGACAAAGCATTACAAGTAAAACAAGAGAAATACTACTTAAACAAGGTCTATCATGGGACACGTTACAAGTTAAAAAGGAGAAAAAATACCGGATAAACAAGAGGTATAAAGGATTAAAGGTTAAACGAGGGGCAAATTACGAAATTAAAGGCTGCAATCCAGCGAATACCAAAGTACATGTTTACAAAAGTATTAGAACATGAAAGGCAGACAGACCACACTCAACGTTCACAAAACATTCATTTCAATAATTATACTTCCATAGATTTATTACTTGTCTACGAGTGAAAACGTAAAACTACTAAAACGCTTTGAATCAGCTCCAACTTGAAGTAAAACGAGGTGGGTGTGTTTCAAAGCAAAAACAAATTAGGCAGTACAGCTGAGAGAAGGACGGCTGCAAAGAGGTTAAGCGCATACCTTGCCGAGTAAAAACGTGGAAAGTTTGTGTATCTTGCTTCATACACTTGAGAAAGCTCAAATGGACGAGGCTGCTCCTCGGGAACCGGTGGTTCTTCAGACACAGGTCTTCTGAGGTCAACTTCAAAGGTCACTTGGCCTCCCGGAACATTAGGGTCTCCCTGTGAACGACAAAGGCAGGATTATCGGGCAACCTGTGGTCATATCACTAAATGTAAAGAAGATCCTCGCAGTTATTAACGCAACTTATGCAGTTGCGAAAAGAAAGCCTGAAAAAATCAGGCTTGCCAGGATCTGCGATACCGGTGCAGCGAAAATTTGAAGACGCGAATCAAGTCTTCGAAATTACATAGACTGGCTGTAACAAAAGCTGGCATTTCTAAACTGCGATACTGATTTTTTCAGGCTTTCTTTTCGCAACTGCATAAGTTGCGTTAATAACTGCGAGGATCTTCTTTACATTTACTTCTTCATTCCGCAGTTCAAATATATGAACTTCATATATTCATAATTTCGGTCATATCACTGTTTGGGATCTGACCAAGGAGCCACAAGGCGTGGCAAAGTTTAGAAATGCCAGCTTTTGTTACAGCCAGTCTATGTAATTTCGAAGACTTGATTCGCGTCTTCAAATTTTCGCTTTAGTTGAATGAATAATTCAAAATTGCAAAGAAGAATTGAAAATTTGTTGCGAAATTCCGAATATCCACGGAAATTCTTCGAGCTTCAACCGAACACTCAAAGATTTAGTGTAATGTAAGGTTAATTCCTTATTCAAACTGAGGCGTAAAAAACATGAGTCACTCATGATGTAGATTGACTGTAAGTAGCCAAACGGACTTGCAACTACATACAAAAGCCCAAGCTAAGCGTGTGTTGCAAAGAACAAACTTCCGTCTCTCTACGTATAAAGGTCAAAAAGAGAAAAAAACCTGCGTTCACTCCGTACAAAACTGAACTCCATCAAATTGAACGCAAGTAATTTCAAGCCATCGCAAGTACCCGCTCGTCTTTAAAATGTAGCCGCGGCTACATGAGTGATTTTTTCGCTTGCAAAGGCGACACAATCTGTTCAAAGTTGTCGGGTCGCCATCGTGCGGCAAAATCAGCCACCCTCACACGGGCGACGCGACAGCTACAAACAAGTCGCAAAGAGTCGCAAAAAATTCAATGTGTTTATTTTTCCGTGAAGAAAGCGATTGTTGCCAAAACATTTTGTCTTCGTGTGTAGCTACCACCGGCGACGTCTTTGAAAAAATCGCGTAGCCTGTAGCCTGAACAGAGATTTTCCACCCCGATTAACTTCAAGTTCAAACGTTTAAGCTCAAGACACAAAGAAACCCTCTTGCGTGCACTAATTGTTACAGAACTGATTCCCCTGTCTGTAATAAGAAAGCAAGTTCAAGGAACAAAAGAAAGAAAACCCGTAGCCATTTTGTCATGCTGAAACTCTATCAATGATTTTCTTGACAATTATGTAGGCGCGGTTGGTTTTGTTGTGCTCAATCTCAACAGCGCCTGTTTTTTGTACGTTTCTATATTGATCTTGAGCAAATGAATAACTCGCCTCAGACAAATTATTTGCGTTTATAGGTTAACACAGCCAATATGGAAATATTCTCACATACCGTTATCTTTCTGCCTATTATTTTTTGGTCGGTGATATTGTGAGTAACCATGACGAGTTCCACTCCATGAGAGCTGTAAGTACCCTACAATAGCATGACAAAGATTAACATCCATGAAGCCTACGTACGATGTACGTATAGGCGTATACAGAACCATAAGCACAAGTAGTACACGTGTTAGCCGATGCGACGCAAGCATTAACATAAGAAAAAGAAATCGCTCCTCTTTCCTTGTGCTTGCACTGATCAAAGATTTAAGGCACTGTGCCTGCTTCTGCTTATCGTACATGTAATCAACCTTACGCTTATGCTTGCCCTTATTCTTTTGTTTCTATTATACGCATACACCACAGACTACCAACAGTTCCTCCTTCTGTTCAGGGATAGTAGGGCGAGAAAAACACGCGAACGTGCTTAAAGATTGGTTGCCGCATGGAAATATAACGCGGGTTTAATGAGCTCAGCACACGCGAGTCAAGTTTCCACGTGGCACCTAACTTTCGCGCGCGTTCTTGTGTTCTTCTCGCCTGACTATTCCTGAACAGAAGGGGGGCCTGTTTGTAGTCTATGTACACCAGACCTAAGCCAGTAAGGTTAAATAACGTCTATGTAAAGAGGGGTGAACTGATCTTATGGTAGGATTACACTGAAGGCCACTGAGAACTTGAATTACTATTAATGTATTTTTTGAGCCTATTCCCAAACGATTTTGGGGGAGTTGTCAATTGCGCTTTTCATCAAAGTTTACACGGACATGTAACGGAATCTACCTTTCATTAAAGGGACCATGTCACTGGGATTTTGCTCATTTTTGTCATAACTGTGCTAATAGTATAACTTATTAATCTTTTCATGCACAAAATGCCCCTATCACCACAATAGAAAGATATTAAGTGAATTTTCGAAGGAAGAGCAAATTATAACTAGTTTTAAGTGATTTTTCTAAGACACAACGATACAATTTGAAAAAGTTGGCCCAACTTTTTCAAGTTGCAATCCATTTCCATCCTGGCCATCCGCAGCTTAGAACACTTACTGATAGTTTTGACACACTAATATAGTTACCTTCAACAAAACTGGACTATTATTTTGTAGGTTTCTATTGATGCATATGTGACTTTTGACTTTTCAAAGAGTTACTAAAAATAGCTGACATAGTCCCTTTAAAATATAAGACGCATACTTGTGATATTAAAGCACTCAAGAATTTCTTTGAAAAATCTCGCTGGCGGGTTATTCGTCGTACAGTCAGGACAACGAACAGAGACTTATAACATCTACTGACAATACACAAATTATTTGATTCTGATGATGACTTCCGCTCAGATTGTCGAAACTTCAGTCAAAGCCATCACAAACAGTCCTTCTCAGGATTACACTCACTAGGACGATCATACTTCACCGCCTTCGGATTGTTATTTCCAGTTATAAGCCTGATAAACTTGAAAGTTTGTATGTACCTTAAATATTCCCGGAGAAATTACAGGCTTGTTTTCATTAGGGCATGGAAGTTCAATGGCTGTAAACTGAAGTGGTTGTCTATAATTAAGAAAAAGAAGAAAGAGACAACGATACTGGCGTTTTAACAACACCACAATGTGTGTATAAAAGCTGGAATCATTGACAACGCCATGTAGCTTTTAGCATCTAAGAGAACAACACTGCAGAGTCTTGAATGTCCGAAAGAAACAATACAGGGGTGGATCCAACAATTTTTGATAAGATAGGTCTTAAAGGTAACTTGCTCATGTTCAAAAGGCCAAAGAATGAAGCGCAAAAAAAAATTTAAACAACTGAAAAGGATTCCTGGTAAACTTGCTCTGCCGCACTATGCAGTTTTAGTTCAACGTATTTGACTACATGTATGTCAAAATAACAAACACAAGTATAGCTTTGGAGTAGGAGAGGGGTGAGGGTCCAGTTGCTTTGGACCCCCTCCCCTACCCCTAGATCTGCAACTTCATTATCCAGTAAAGGATGATTACCTGTGCAGAGAGTGCATGGTGACATATCTCATAAGAACAAGTTGAACCATGTGAGGCTGATAAAATAACAAGTTCTCATTGTTGTATTCTTCCTTCATCCACCTTCTTAGAACATCCATACCCTATAAAATATGAAATTATCAAAGATCTAGTCAGTGATTTGGGGGTTATATTATAATATCCACGGTAACTCCGAGATTACTACCACTAACTTGCCTGCCATGAAACAAATTTATATCTACATAGATGGTATACTTAGATGGTATACTTTTGGAACTGTTAATGGCAATTAACCTCTGCTTTTTCGAGAAAAAGTGTACTTTCTTAGTTAGTGTATGTGACTTATAAATACAACATCATGAAAACTTTACCAGCATCAATTCTACGGGCCAATATTTGCATCCAATCTCCTTTTCTTTTCCTGTTTTGCCTATTTCTCAAGTCCAAGTCTCTGCACCCCAACTGCCTTACTCCTTTCCTCCTCTAAGCTACCTTCTCTTTCGGCAAAAAAAAATCCTTGTTATTTTTTTCTAAGATCTACCTTTTTATACGGAACAAGAAATTCTGAAGAATTTAGAGGTGGCGGATGGTCTGTTCCCCCCCCCCCCACCAAATGTACCTTAGAGTTTCTGTTTGATTTCCACGGGATCGTCTGTGCAAGTATCGGTCGACCCCCCCTCCCCTTTTCCTAAGGAAAAAAGGTTTCTTTAAAGCAACAGGGACAATCTCCCATCGTTGAAACCGCATACACTCTTTTTTTTTATAAGAATGTTGTTTTTCCGGCCCAGGCTGCCGTTTTTAGGCTGAAAATAATCTTGTATTATAGCTTATGACATTCCCGTTTTAGAATGTATTGGGGTTGTTGGCTAGTTTTGCCAACTTGATGATTTGATCTAACACGGGTTTTGCTAAACGGTCACGAAAACGATAACAATTGTTTATATTTGTATTCTCCTACAATCTGCGTGCTGAACGCCCGATATGGCGCACTGTCATGATCTGTCACCGTATTCCCTTTGAAAACAGTCGTTTTATAAACACGTCTGCAGCGATTCTAATGTATTTTGTCAATACTACCCTGAAGTTTTATGTGATCAAAGATGGAAAATTGAATACGACTCAAAAGATCTTCAGTAAAGGTCATGTTATGTAGTTCGTGGTTTCCGGTGACCTGTTATGGACAATTTGTACTTCCGGTATGTAAGGAATTAAATGTATGTAAACATATTATATTACGGGACGTCCGATATTACGCACTGTCACGACCTGTCACCGTATTCCCTTTAAAAACACGTTTTATAAACACGTCTGCAGCGGTTCTAATGTATTTTGTCAATACTACCCTGAAGTTTTCTGCGATCTTAGATGGAAAATTAAATTCAACTTAAAAGATCTTCAGTAAAGATCATGATTGTTTATTCAAGTGCTAGTATGTCCGGTATTTGATAGATTGGATTTCCAACCTGATAAAATCTAGTATGTGTTTATGTCAGACAGGGATCCACATTAGCAGTCGTCAGGTCGTCCGAGACGACTTAAAGTGCCACGGACGAGTATCAAAAATCACAAACTCGTCCGGTGGACGAGTAAGTTTTAAGCAGCACATTTTTTTTCTTTAATTTCTCACCAGTCAATGTACCTGAGTTTTAATGTCCACTAGCCATTTAGTGATTCCGTACTGAAGTAAACAGAAGATCAACATTCTGTAAACTTCATTTCGTTGCGCATAAGACTTACTCTCAGAAGTGAAATGTTTGCAGGCTCAATTTTTTGTTGTCGACCACTGACATACTACTACAGCAATATGCAAACACAAAGACTCTTGCGTTTTGGCCGCATGTGAGTTTGCAAAATGTGGCACTACTTTGACAGTGTCGCCACCACCGCAGAAGAAAAAAAAGGTGAGACTTCCGAGAAAAGTTCTAAATACGAACAAGAGAAATGAAAGCGTCCATTTTTATCATTTGTGGCAGCAAAACAGGCAGGTGGAGACTTGGATGTCGTTGACAAGGGAGAGGATTTAGATGAGAATGACAGTGGTGTTGAGGATGCAAGTGACCTGGACAGCGATGTTGAAGAACGCCAAATTGAAAGTTTGATCAACAAGTACTCGTAATTTAAGTAAACGCAGCAAATCAATGAGTAACAGAGTGAAAATAAAATTCAACCTTTCCACTTACTTGTTGTTAACTTTCAGTTTTTGACTGTTTTTAATTGTTATACAATTTTGAACGGGCAAGTTAAATTTTGTCAGGGCAAGTATCTTTTCTGACATCCTTGCCCAGCTGACGAGTTTGAAAACAATTAGCTAAAGTGGATCCCTGACGTCATTATAACATCAAATCCATTGTTCAGAAGGCCGCGCGAACTCAAGAAGACTAAGTAACTGACTTAGACGACGACGAAAACGAAAAAAAGCGCATTTTACGAGACGGCGTGACGTGCGTTACCGCACGTGCGCCACCTAACAAAAAAGAAAAATACAAAAGAACAAACCTCTTCTCTGTCTGAAGGAATTTCGTGCTTTGACCAGTTGTTGCACTTGAATCTGAACTCCACTACCCTACCTCCGTCAGTTTCTTCCACCTATCATCAAACACCAGACGAATTTAAGAGCATCAACAACAACAACAACAACAACACACTTTATTTGCATTCCCAATTACATATGGTATTGCAAAAGTATAGGAAAATAATGATAATAATAATACGAATTACATCTAAAGTTCTGTTTTTTTTTCTGTTTCTCTGGCTAGCCTTGTCTTGCATGGTTATATGTAGTAGTGAAATAAATTCAGCCTGATTCTTATATGCCATAAGCCATAAACCTACCAAGTACATATCTAGTTATATACCACTGACAAAGTAAAACAATGAAGAATAAAATAAGCAATCTAAGGCAATCTACAACCTGGCAGAAATAAGTGATCAAAAGCAATCCACAATCTAAAGTGTCTTGCAAGCTTGCTGCAAGAATGGTAAGCATGGTGGCATTAAAGACCTGAGATACATGTAGCTTATAACACCCACAGCAGAGGTTCCCATACATCAGAATAGCATGCCAGGCAATACAGCAGCAATAATCCTAGCATGCCAGCTGCACACGAGAAACAAACTTTACAGGTCAAACATACTTGAAGACTTCCGGTGTGAGGTTCCCTTTCCCAGTCGCTGTAACATAAGGCCACAGGCTCTCCTTCTTGTACAGTGATAGCAAACATGAGCTTGGGTCTTAATGGCCTTGTGATGTTAGGATCAAATGGTGCACGGCATTCAGTAGCCTCAATCCTACCTGGTGATGCCTGTAAGAAGAAAGCAAGTTTGTTGATATACTAGCCACAAAGTGTAATGGCTAAACTTTATCTGCTGGATAGGAATTCATCAACTGGATAAGTGATCTGCCCCTAGAACAACCAAGGACAGATTGATTTTATTCGTCTGTAGCACAATCACCTAAGAGAGTAAGCATCAGCAATAGACAATAATTTTACATGAGTGATATCACCTTAATATGAACTAAGCCACCATAAGGATCTATATTACATTTCCAGATACCAAGTAGACAACCATACTTGTACAGCACTGAAATAAAAAAAAGACAAACATAGAGTATGATTAAAGGTTTGAACCCAGGAGTCGCACAGTAGTCTATAAGAGTAATCCTGAGTAGGAGTGTTGTCTGTGACATTGACTGATGCTTCAATATCCTTAACAGAGGTTATTTACAGACTGGAGTCAATAAGCCTTAAATAATTAACTAAAATGCCTTCTGTTTTGAGGTTTCCATAAAGTAATGGCTAAACAAGCAGAAAGAAGAGGGGGCATGAGTCCAGTATGAGAAACAAAATGTTTAGAACTATCTTATAGTAGATCCCCATCTTCATTTCCCCTGGTGGTGAGATGGCAAGATTTTCAGATAACGTGAAGTTCAAAATAGCTGGATACTGACAGTAAAGTGCAAGGCCACTAGTCAAGGCTTCAAAGAAAGTCAAGAAGCCAAGCATCAACTGTAAAAACCTACCAATAATGTACAGATCACGAAATGAGGTGAAAGGCCATTGATCCAGCGATGACACACCATAATCTAGAAACAGTAGGATAAATTATTATTACTGAACATTATATCACCTCACTGTTCATTAGACATCAGTCAAACTGTACATGTAAGACTGTCACTGTAGTAACGTTTGTCACTAATCAAACGACGTACGTGTTAATCTCATAATAACAGTGTCAGCTGAAATTATCAATTATTGCACTGGTCAGGCTGGTCTACATATTGTTGAGTTGTTTCCTAACAACAGACAAGAATCATAACTTGGCACTGTCTCTCGACACGTATGTGTGTAAACCTGACTTCACCATAACCATCACCACAAGAGATCACCTTTCCTGATTCCAAGCTACCTGTAAGATTTTCTGAAGTCTGACCGGCTAACCATTACCCCATCACTGGTAAGAAATTCTAGACAGGTTCCCAAATTATAGGATCCTAATAGGATTTTACAGGATCCTAACCTAGGATCCACAGCAAACCTGAATAGGATCTTCCAAGATCTCACAGGGATTGATTAGCACTGCTGTCATTTACTGAGGATCTTAAAGGATCCTACAGGACCTACAATATTTTCCAGTGCAGGATTTCCAGGGTTTTCAATAAGGGCTGGCAGCCAGCGAAACTCGCCGGTTATTTCACATGAACTTGCCGCCTATTTGATTGAGAAATTACCTCATATTTTACGACTAACATGAGAAACATTGGCCACAAAACACGAGCATTGGATCGGCCAAGAAATTATTTATTCATGAAAAACAAAAGAATCTTGCCTGAATTCTGAGTAATTTCAGCAGCAATTTGTGTTTCCTGTTCTGTTCAAATACCCTAATTCTTGCTCCAAATGTCAATATTTTCTGGGGGAGCATACCCCAAAGCCTCCCAGAATCTCGCCCCTTCAACGCGAGTAGTTCATTCTCCACCTACTCCTAAAATTTTGCCACCTACTCAGATTCCTATTAAAAACCTTGGGATTTCTACCAGGGACCATGCCTATAAATACTAGTAGACCTAATGGGCCTCTCCCGTTATTGTTCAAAGAAAATATGGCCCACAAGGCCAAAGCTTTTTCCTTTCAACTCATGTATTAACCAATTCAAATCTTTTTTCAATAACTTTCAATGCCCTCTTCATTAAATGCCCACCTGAAATTAACATTCCTTAATCAAAATATAAGTAATTTTGTGCTTCTGGGGCATTTTATGGAGCAATTAATTTATTCAGTTACTTTAACTAGATTGTAGAACCTGTTTTGCTTTTTATGATAATTTATAATAATTTTAAATTATTATTTTGAAATTACTGCCCCCTGAAAGGAAGTAAGTTTTTAATAAGATGAAGACGACAGCAGTTATTCTAGAAAAGGCAGTATTGTAAATTATTGATATTGGATGACTATATAAGTGCAGATGTTCTAAACTGGAGGCCTTTGTCAATTAGCCAGCCCCCAAGAAGGTCTTTCTTGGCTGACAAAGCACAACAGCTGCATGCATACAATTAAATGCCCTGGCACACATTCTCAAAAATACAGGACAAAATTTCTGCTCTATATCCCCACACTTAAATCGGCATATATTTTCCTGTCAATAAGTGTTCATTTTAGATTCAGATTTAAAACCATCTCCTCCTCTCCCCTCCTTGTACTAAACCCAGTGTTCCATATAAGACTTAGAGTCATGGATCTCTCCAAACCATTATCACATTTGCTGGACTGATCATCAGGCTAGCTTCACCATGTTCTTATTTAAGACCCCTGTCCTATCTGGATCGCTGCAATAGGCTTGGATAGATGATGCCAAAAGAATTTTGAGCACCAACATCCTTTTTGGTCACTCGCCAAAAAACACCTACATGTAGCTCCCCGCAGAAGATCTTCAGCATAACATTATATATTTTCCAGTGTGTGCCGCTTGGGGCAGCAGGAATCCTGTGAGAAATGATTTAATTTTAAAGCCCCTGTATTTTACTCCATATCCAAAAAGAGTAAAACAAGAATCCCTTTTATTCAAATTTGCTTTAATATTCAGACCAAACAAAGCTAACGTGTTAATGCTCGTGACGCAAGCTTCATCGCTACATGTGTGCCCAAACAGAATCATGAGCATAAGCAGTTTTTATGACCACTGGCTAGCAAATTTAAAGCTGCCTTCACATGTCAAACCAATGCTGGCCAACTCGTGTCGGCAAACTCAAAATTGGTGTGTGTGAACGACAAAACAACAATTGGTTAGAGCGCTGCACCGGTATCGCAGAGGTCAGGGTTCAAATCCCGGCAAGCCTGATTTTTTCAGGCTTTCTTTTCGCAACTGCATAAGTTGCGTTAATAACTGCGAGGATCTTCTTTACATTTATTTCTTCATTCCGCAGTTCAAATATATGAATTTCATATATTCATCATTTCATCTTCATCTCTCCCGGGTATATCACGAACCAATTTAATGACCAGCTCCCAGTTGGCTTGTTAGCTCAATTGGTTAGAGCACTGCAACGGTATCGCAGAGGTCAGGGTTCGAATCCCGGCAAGCCTGATTTTTTCAGGCTTTCTTTTCGCAACTGCATAAGTTGCGTTAATAACTACGAGGATCTTCTTTACATTTATGTTGGCAAACTGTTGGCGACAAATAGAACTTGTCTCTATTCTTGCCAACAGTTTGCCAACATGTTGCTGTGTCGTTCACACAAACCAATTTGAGTTTGCCAACACGAGTTGGCGAGCATAAGTTTGACATGTGAAGGCCGCTTAAAACTTTTCTGATAGGTTAAAGTGCTACTATGATCAAAAAATCACTTTTATTTTTTCTTCGGATTTCGAAACTATGTTTGTTAAACACTCCCCAAGCGAAATTATAAGCGTTAATTTTGAGAAGAAGACCGTTAATTTAAACTGCAATTTTCCGGTTTAATGGTCCGCCATTATTACACCAGAAAGGATACAATGACGTCATATACGCAAGAGCTGTAAAATGTAGTGTGTGAACGCGGCTTACAAATTATGCAAAACACGAGTTTGAGAGTGTGAAAGCTCAAAACTCCCGTGCTGCATACTAAATAAGGCACTTTCACACACACTGCATTCTACATCTCTTGAGTGTATGACGTCATTGTATCCTTTCTGGTGTAATAATGGCGGACCATTAAAACGGAAAATTGCAGTTTAAATTAACGGTCTTCTTCTCAAAATTAAGGCTTATAATTTCGCTTGGGGAGTGTTTAATAAACATAGTTTTGAAATCCGAAGAAAAAGTAAAAGTGATTTTTTGATCATAGTAGCACTTTAATGATGAAACTGACGCTAAAGCTGAAACTAGAAACTGAATGCTGCTCCACAATTTCATAAAATAAACGTTGTAGACCAAAGACTAGAATAATCTTGAAAGGATGTTGAAATCTATAAGAGGTTTTAAAAAAATTCTAGAAATTACAATTTGTTAAATTTACAAATTATGAAATAACAAGCGGAAAGAATTTTTTCAACAGGACTTCAGCGCCTTTGAAACTTAAACGTGATCAACATTGATCTGAATTGTGCAAGATCAGCTTTCAATAAGAAATAACGTTGTCCAGTGAAAAAAAATTCCTTAAACAGCCACAAATAGTTATAATTAATCCTCTGGATAGAATTTTATCCACTGTATGAGTTTGGAACGAGAAAGTGTTCCTCTTGCATAACAAAGCAAGTCGCCTCTGGTTTGCAAGTACCGCATTTCATTGCAAATGTTGCGGACGAACATTAACCTAAGTCTGATAAAATAACTTCTGCAGTTAATTTAACCTTCATTTTTCTTACGCTTAAAAATACCCAAAATACCCAGACAGCATACCTCTGTAGCACAGATGTTGCCAAATTTGATCTATAAAGGAGGCAGACCTGAATCTTTGGCATGTCATCGCCACGACACCAAGCTCACATCCGTTTAGATGCTTGAAAATGGAGGCCAAGACCTCGTTGGCTAGGCTGAAAATTTTTGCCATCTAAGTCATTTTCATCTGCCGAAAAAATTCGACGGAGACGAACGCGTATGAACCAAAACAAAACACTTCCGCCATTACTTTCACTTGTTCATGCGCCTTCCCACGTCTAATCATATCCTTCTCTGGATCCATGTTGACACACCATATATAGTCGCCTAATCGTCGCCTAATTTGTTGGTTGGCTACGATTGCATTGTGGGTTTGTAGCTCCCAGGACAACGCGAATCAAACATTTCGCGCGAAGAAAATAACAATTTTTCACAACAGGCAACTTTGCTGTTCAATTTCCGAACAGTTAGACCGTGTTTAGCTGTCTTTTAATCGCGATGTCACAGCAAGGGGCGGCGTTGCAGACGTACAACAACGAACTAGTTAAATGTAGGTATTCTGGGGCGAGGAAATTTCTGATAAGCAAGAAAATCCGACAATGATGTCATGCATAATTCTGCCGCCATGATGATTTATACTTTTCACAACAGTACAAATTGAAGTGTACTTTACCATTTCATTTCATTTGCAGGCATAGAGGATCTCTGCACGAAAAGAGATGAACTCCAGAAACAAATACTCAACGAGGAGGAAGAAAAGTCAAAAATCCAAAACGACATTCGCATTCTTAGCGAAAGGCTGGCAAAAATCAACGAAAGTCTTGCTAAGAAGATAGCATCCAGAAATGAGTACGACAAAACAATCGCCGAAACGGAAGCAGCTTACATGAAGGTCGGACTAAACTTCCAAAAACAATCAAATGGCTTTAATTTACATACATACTGGTGTCCTGCCTAGAGGGCAATTTTTTGTCCTGACACAAATTCTGCCTCTCCCCTTCCTTCCTGTAATACTACATGCTATTCAAAGGTCTCGATCAGCCACTGGAATTTGTTGCTTGCTATGCGACCTTTGAAATGAAAAGTCATAATGAAAAATTGTTCATCATTGTCATCATCATTTATTTGCCTTTATATCTACATATACATGTAGATAAGAAATTTAGAGCATTGGGCTATTCCATTTAATATCCGCACCCCCCCCCCCCCGGTTGAGGACTCTAGTGGCCTTTCCCTCTTACCCCTAAAGAATTCCATTAAAAAGTGTTACCCCCTGAAGACTTCCTTAAGAAATGGGTTTACCCCTGAAGAATTTCACTAAAAAAGCATTTACCCCTGAAGAATTCCATGAAATCTCTGTTTACCCCTGAAGAATTCCACTGATAATATGGGTTTTACCCCTAAAGAATTCCCCAGCTTCTGGCCTTTACCCCTGAAGAATTCCACCACTTTTATCCCTTATCCCTGAAGAATTCCACTGTTCCTCAACCGGGGGGGGGGGGGGTGGATATTAAATGGAATAGCCCATTGTAATTTTGGTAAGGAGACCTCAAGAAACCACTGGGCTATGGGAGAGGCTAGACTGCAAGCAGTTTCTCTTTTGCTCTAAATTCCATGTGACGAACGTGAAAATAGAGAGCACGATATTCGAGCTGTGAGTTGGGCGGGAACTTTTCGCTCGAAGTGGTGCCCACGCAATTTGTGGCTTTGCTGCTCGAATATCGTTCTCACTATTTTGGCGTTTGTCCCACGGAATTTAGAGCAAAAGAGAGACTGCCTGCAGTCTAGGGAGAGGCCATCTTGAATGTCACTATGTTTGCAAATGGGTGCTGCACATGTGGCCCTATTTAAGGATTAAAAATTCCAAAATCAATATCCTAACTAAGAATTTTTGTGAACAGGTCGTTTTTACTTATTTTCTTTTATAAAATCACCTTAACAGGTAGTTCAGTTTTAATAGACCATATTTTTTTTGTTTAGTGGGGTGTTTATGTGGGGCAATTCTATCTAATACAAAAAAGGTACCCTATCGCAATACTTTAGAGACAAAAATGGTTACCCTATTTGAGGACTGAGATGCTTATTAACCATACCCTATATACCTTATATACAGGAGTACCCCCCCCCCCCCCCGAGTTTAAGGTCACCAAGCAGGTAATAGGTTCAAACTGCAAAAATCACATCAGAACTTGCATGGCAAAAGGCACTGTACTATTAGAAAAGCCAGACAAAAACTTAGCTAGCAGGAAAAAATGCCTCTAGAGTGGGAAAAAAGTGGGCTAGTGTGCTGCAATTTATGTGGCCTGACAACAGTCCATCAAATTTGGCCCTGACAAAAAAATGGGTAACCCCGTGATGGCAAACTGCACAGCATCTCAATGCTGCAGCTATTTTATAGGTTTAGATAGCTAGGTGGTTGGCTGTCTAAGGTGGAAGTTGTTCTTTGACTAGATGTATACCTGATAATATTGACTTTTGTTCTTCCAGATTCTTGAAAGTTCCCAAACTCTGCTGCATGTGTTAAAGAAAGAGACAGCAAAAGATAAACCCCAACCAAGCCACAGCCAGGCATCAGTGCGCGACAAGACTGGAACACAAGCAACATAAACTTTCTCTTCACAAGCATGGATATGCATTCTGAATCAAATTTTGTATGGCTACTCATCAGTACAGTTGTCATTTTCTGCAAAAGAATCTTCTTTCCAATCTACAAGTTAAACAATTTTCTTAAGTGCATTAACTTCTCTTTTACTAACATAGACAGAACTTTCACAACTTCTGTGTACAGTAATGTTGTTAATGGGTTGTAAATAAAAAACCCTGGGTTTTGTATAAATGTGTTACCTAGTAACTTAATAGAGAATTGAAACCAAATGATGATAGTGCCAGATTTGTAATTATATGATATGCATAAAATAAAATTGTAGTTGCAACTTTGTGTCTGTTTGAAGCATTTAAAAGTATACTAAGAATAATCTAGTTCTGCAGAGGGTACTTATGGTTATCAACATTAACGATTTATTGCAGAGAATTCATGACAGTGACAAAAAACATTTTCAAGGAGTAAACTATCCCTTCCATATGGGGTGTAACTTATCTCTAAAATGAACAAATGGAGCTATTTATTTTTCACAAAATTAAGAATCAAAATGTTCACTAGTAAATATTAAAGATAAACTTAAAAAACCTCGATGTTTCGACGTTGTCATGATGCCATTATCAAGAGAAAGAAAATTATTCTAAGATTGCGAGAAGACCTATTGAAAGTTGAAAAATTAGCATAAGGTATTAAACAAAGACCTTGGTGCAATCATAGAATAATTATCTTTCTCTTGATAATGGCGTCATGACGACGTCAAAGCGTCAAGGTTTTTTAAGTTTGTCTTTAATATTTACTTGTCTCTGCTTCAGCAAATCTCTCTTGATTAAAACGTTCACTGGTGTTTAAATTATTTTTTTTCAGATGTTTATAGAATACTCCGAAAAGGCTTTCCCCCTGATGACTTTGCTGTCTTTCGATGAATCATAATTGAATTGTTACTTTCTACACTGTAGCCTGGTTTCTTTGCAGTTTTGAAGCAAGCATAAGCATCTTCAGCTGAACCTGAGCCTACGCTTGCAGTTCACACAACATTCAGTTCATTATTACTCTCACTTCATATAGGATAACCTAAGTCAGGACGGTGGTGGGGGGGGGGGGGGGTGCTGGGGAGGTGGGAAGAAGATTCTTCTCACAGCTTATCATCCTCTCGTTGGTTGACATCCTCAGAGAGCCAGGGGCAGTGGGACGAGGGAAAGTCGGAACAGGCGAACAAAAAAGTGGGTGAAGAAAAGTCGACTTTCCCTTGCCCCACTATCTGCCCCTGGGTCTCCAAAGATGTTTGGTTGATGAATTGTGCTTTAAAATGGCTTTGTCAGTTACCAGATTAGGTTATCAGGGCTTTTCAACTGACTAAAATGAAACAACAACAGCAAGAAATATTGAAATGATGTGATAATTTATTGTTCTATTTTGTTTGAACCAGTCTTTTCTATCCTAACATTTTCTGTCTTTACTGGTATGCTCATCATAATCCCATTCTCCCATTTAGTGTAGTCTTGCTCGGCTACTTCTGGTGTTGTTTCAGAAAGTTTCTTAGGACATCATCGTCATCATCACTGCTTTGAATTCTACAAGAATTCATACTGCAACTGCACTTAGTTGGGGTGTCCTCTACTCTACCTCTATGAAGAGGACTTTTCATCCACGGGAGTACAGCTTTTTTTCCTTGCCAAGCTGTCATTGTTTGCCCAACACGAGCACCACATCGCCATGTCCGCCTGCTTGAGCATGTACTTTGTCAGTTTTTCAGGGAAGTCTACTCTATAGGCATCCTGGTCCACATACCCAACAACCTCGTCCCCAGGGTCTTCTGGCTTTTCAATATGGCGGCGGCTCGGGAAGAAGCTAGAAGACCCTGGGGACGAGGTTGGCATACCCAATTGTACTAAACAAGCCTAGTAACCAGGCATGTCAAAAGAATCTTAAACTGGACTGTACGTTCAGAATGTTATCGCTGAAAGCTGCACCCAGGCTGCTCATCTGTGTGTTTTTGCATTATGTAATGTTACTGTGTGTTACGCTCGCCTATCTATATATAATTTCTTTTCATAACTTTTCAGTTTACACCTTTCCACTATGAAGTCTCATGCTTACATGTAGATTTACAGAAGAGTAAAATCATAGGACCGGATTTTTTAATGAAGGTCTTGGCATCTCAGCAAGTGCCGGGTTTTACCATTCTCCAGCTTTTCCTTCAGTTTTGCCACAGTTTTCCTCCAGTTTTGTGTAACTTCATCACCCTGTACATGTTACCAAGTGCATTGCCTATTTATTTTCAACTGCTGGCCACCCTTAGGTATTAACACAAGGTAGCAAGTGACTAAAATTTATGCAGATGTTGTAAATGCTACTTGCTTTCCTCACTGGAATGTTTATTATGAGATGTATTGTCAGTAGACATTTCTGTCATCTTGTCTGTTTGCCTCTTCCTTTACTGTGTCGTTCTTGCTTCTTGTATGGGTGTGTCCTTGTTTTCTCACTCTGAACAAGGAGAGGATGTTTCCCTTGTGATGTGGTTTGACTTTCATGTCCACTCTCCAAAAGCTTGAGCTTGGCCTCAATTGCTTTTATTTTGGATTCACAGCTGAAAACAGACAATAGAAAGGATCTAGTTAGTAAGTAGTTTGAGCCCAGGAATTTCAGTTATCTGTCTAGTGTGATTGTCCAGGTGAAAGTAGTAATGAGAATGACTGTTGTTGGTGACATTGACTAATGTTTCAGCAACTTGAGGAAACGTCACCTTCAGAGTCAAGTAATTAGAGCCTTCTCAGTTGATGGACAGGGCTCAAAATAGCAGCCTGTCAATGGCCAACATGCAAATTCCCAGAACATTGAAGTATACATTAACTTCCAGTATCTTTGGTGAGTATGGGACCAATGTAAAAAAGCCAGTTGCCTCTGATAGCCAAGAAGAAGGATTAAATAAAATATTGTTGCACTCAGGATCAAAGTTGTCTTGAAAGTTCTTGGGCACTTAAGAGACATACAGCTGTAACTAGTTAGCCCAACAACAATATTAATGGGTGGTTCCAACACTCAGTCAAATTTTGACATTTCTTCACAATGTAGTGTTCTCTTCAATGACAGTAATAATAATTAACAACACTTCTAGTAAAAGACACAGCAGGAGGATGGAAGAACGAATCCGCGTGTCTTGAGCCTGGGCATTTCTTCTGACAGTCTAGGATGCAGCTGAAATGCAGGAACATGAATCTCCAAAAGTATGCCTGCCATTATTTGTCTGAACATAAAGCCTTTACCTGGGGACTCTGAGGACCCTTGCAAGTTTGCACAGAAATTTGCTCACTCTCAGAAAGTTTTCAACTTTAAGTATAGTTAGAAAATAAGATAGGTATGTCACAGTGTTTGTTTTGGATGTGACTGGAAAAATACATTGATTTGGACAAATCTGCTCCTTGCAACCTGATATAGCTATCTGTCTTACCTATTTAATGAGCTTCTCGATGAGCTTACAGATGGCACTGCACTCTTTTCTCCTTGTTCATTTATACCCTGGACAAAGTGAGAACATGGCATAATTAACCATATTTTCAACGTCTTGAAAGATATTTTATTTTACGTTACTGCTCAAATGTAAGGTAACAGTCTCAAGTTTCGATCATTGACCTGATTCTCAATACTCAATTCTTGTGAGAATCGAGAATTGAGCATGGAGAATCGAGTCAAGAATTGAGTCTTGCAAGAATTGAAAAAAAATGAGTTTGTCGCTTGACTGATTCCTCGATAGACTAATTGCACAAAAGAATCACAACTCCAACAACTCATGATAAGAATAATTGGAAGTGCTAAAAGAAGACAATTGAAAAAGTTATCTTCTCATTTGCAAACTTGTGCTTTAAAGCAAAACTTTCTGAACTTTCACTAAAAAGGTCTTGCAAAGAAATGACTTAAGTAACACTCAACATATTATAAAAACTATGACAATGGATTTGGTCTACAAAGACAGGATAGTATTACCATTTCAGTCACCACTACACGGCTTGTAGAAACATGTTTGCCATGTAAAAAGGTGATCCCCCCTTCACCTTCCCCTTTACCAACCTCAGGGCAATGTACTGTTTCCTGGCAGACTCTCTACATCAAATCTGATCAAATCTGTGAGTTTTGTGTAAACAAAAATAACTAGAAGCAGTAAAGAAGCAATTATTCTGTATGCATAATTTATAATCCACTCACTGTAAGTCCTGTTGGTTTCTTTGCCCAGTTTACAACAAGAGGCTTAGACAGGGCTAGTTTACCATTCAATCCCTGCAGAGCATTTTCTGCTTCCTGTAAAAAGAAAACGATAATAGTTAAAAGAAAATAGTACTTTGGACACTATATTTGGAGGAAAATATTGTTGTGAATGACTAAGCAGTGCATGTTCTATATTCATTTTACAATAATGTTGATCCTGTTTAAACAACATTAGCTGCAATTAAGATTCGTAGGTGATCAATATGACACAATCTACATGTGAATGATAGGTTCATCCTGGCATCTGATTATGTTTTCCTGATGGATTGCCATTACCCATTTCACACAGCCAGGTGTAAAAAAAAATTGATAGTGGAGTTCTTTTTTGCCAAAGAAAAACCACAGTGGCAGAGACCAGAGTTGAAATGCTACCTTCAGATCAAATGGGCACCATGCCAACCACTAGGCCTTCCCAACTCTTTAATGAAAACGTTAAAGGGACATATCTATCCACAAGTTTTCCCTGGAAGAGATATAAGTGGCAGTTGAAATACTCATGTGAATGAGAATACAAACTTGTTAGGCAGCAGCCCATGGCAGGCACAGAAAAGAAAAGAGTTTTTTGAGGGCAGTTTTCCAGCTCATATGTGCATGTTTCACATCTTAGTATAGGGGGGAAGGATTGGGGGGTGGGGGGGTTGAAATTTGCAATTTTGGTAAAATGTTATCCAGCATTTTTGGGTAGTGACATTCTGCTTTTACCATTTTGCTTATCCCTGAGCAATTGGAAAGAATACACGTAGTCTCCTCGCATAAATATTAAGGAATTCATTTTGAATGCTAGTTGTTTTGTGTACCACAGGGGAGTGGGCTTTTTTGCACCTCTAAGTAACAAAAAGGGGGAGGGGCAGGGAAGGGGGGGAACTCACCTCATGTGTCATGAACTCAACAAAACAATATCCACATGGTTCTCCTTCTTTCACACCTGACTTATGAAAAAGAAATTCAAAGCTCTTTATCTCTCCAAAACGCTGGAGGATTTTCAGCAGATTATACCTGTAAACACAGACAACACTTATAATAAGCTTAATAACAAACCTGCAGTAAAAATTATGAAAATAAGTTAAGTTCACTGGCATTAAAATAACAAGAAAGCCCAATCAGCATGTTAAACCTCTGTTGTGCTTATCCTCACCTCCAGGTTAATAATAATTGCTAAATAAATGCAGCTCAACAAATTGATGACTCACGTGTTTGATGCATTCAGCATCATTGCTCCCTACACCTTATCCCTATCTCTGTGATATTTTGCCCACTTTGATCTAACAACCCCCCTCCATAATATTTTGACTACAGAAGTACTTGATAATGTAATGTTGAAATACTTATGACTCAGCTTGTCTTTAGTATCTAATTTTGTTGAAAATAAAACAAATTCAACTCAAAAATTGAACGCCAATATAAATTTGTCCACAACTGAGAATGTTCACCCCAAGACAATGAAATATTTACTGCTGAGCAGGCCAGTAAACATAGCACTAAAATCAAAACATAACTCTTGATAAAGACAAGCACATCGTCAGAGTCTAGCGAAAAATCTGTATTAGTTAAAAAAAAGAGTCACCCCTCTACACTCAAACACCCTTGTTAAAGCATGTCTTATGACGTAATCACGCGATAGTGTCACTGTGAACCCACTTCAATAGCTTGACTTGCACATGCATTTTATGAGACACATATGGCTACCACAAAACTAACAGCGGTTAGTCTATGACGGATAAATATGTCATAGTAACATGGACGACACAATGTCGTCACTTTGACTTCATGACATCACAATAACGGGACAAGAAGTTTATGACAACTACTTGTTGGTCGAGTGAGAACTAAAAGTCTCGGTAAGTAACCTAGTACAAAAAAATGAAGAACATTGGCGACGGCCGGCCAAAAAACTCGCCAACCTCGTCCCCAGGTGTTCTCCTCGTTCAAAATGGCAGATCAGAGAAACCCCTGGCCAAGGCTGCCAAAATGGCTCCAAAAATTCATAACGACTTTGTCACGTCAAAACGATGAAATGTCTTCATTTCGTTTGAACAACGGTTTTAGATTGCAAGAAAACAAACAGGGCTGCCAGATGCTGGAAAAACCTCTGAAAAAGCCATTTCATGATGTGTCATGTGACAAAATTCTCCATGATTCTTGGAGTATTTCAGCAGCCTTGGCCAGGGTTTCTCCGATCTGCCACTTTGAATGACGAGAAGGCCCTGGTTACGAGGTTGCCCGGCATAACTAATTGATCAAAATCGATTATCGGAAAGCTGATCGTTAAATCGATATTAATCAATCAGATCGGTGGATTATTATCGATTAATATCGGTAATCGATTAAAATCGATAGTCACAACTTTTCCACTGCAAACAGTATCAGTTTTTATTGATTTTTAATGAGAAGAGTGTGGCCCCAATAGCACTATAGACTCGGTTCGAATTACAGAGTTGTAATCAATTGTCAGCATGTCTCGATTGGTAGTGCACGGCCGTGTAGAGACAGCGAAAATGACAAATCATTGTGTTGTGAAAGGATACCATGAATGTTTGTTTGATGTAGAGGTCGGAGAGCATTTTGAGCCAGGGGGGGCTGGCAGCTACCTTTGATCTTGCCGCTTTTGGCCTCTACATGATTGCCCCAGTAAAGAAATCTGTCAATCATTCGAAAACTCTAACGAGCATGCGCGAAGTGCAACGAAGTCTCGCGCGAACTACTCGAGAATATGTGTTTTTTGTTCGTGGTGACTCGATTGTGGAAAAGGAATTCGTTTTTTGTTATTGTTTATTTGCTGTTAGTATTTTTGGCGACAGTACAGCGTTTGGGCACCACATTTCTCTAAATTCTGGATCTGTGTACACTCCTGCTGTGTATTATGTCAAGAACATGAGCGTGATTGTGTTATCGAAAACATAAACCTTCGCGGTGTCAACAGCCACTTGACCTGGGAAATGGCATTAAAGTTGCAGCTTTCGACCTTCCATTTCGATCCATTTCTGTTTCTGAGACCATCAAAATCGATGGAATGAAGGACCAGCTTTATTTTAGGTTAGTAGAGCAGTCAATATTGAAGATGCAAGTGACAAGTTTCGGCCTGAGATTTTCCCAGTTGAGTGTTGAACAAACTAAGCTCAAATTATAACTATATTGTAGCAGATGATTCTGGATTTTGTCATCTCAGGAAGATTTATAAGAATCTTTTTACTGTGGAACCTGTGGAATCTTCCAGCCAACAAAGCGAAAAGAGGAGATTTCGATTGCGAGTCTTCTTTTAAGTCTGTTTCACAATGAAGACACAAAATCGAATGCCGGGGGCTTAGAATGTATCAAAATGGGCTTGAACTTTCACATGCACTTATCTCAAGTTTTTTTCGTGTTATTTACAGCTGTAAGCGTAATTACGTGTAAAACACCACGTTTATTTTATGGAATTCTTTTTTTTTTGGCTTGAGTGTTTCTTGGCGGCAGTTGTTTCTGCGAATATATTGGTTGGTTGCAGTTACAAGAAAAATAAGAACATTTGAGATGATAGAATTTTGCAACTGGAAAGGATAGCTTATAAAGGACAACCAACAAAAGAAGAATGCTTAACCTTACAAACAGAGCTGTCTGAGGTTTGCTTGCTTTGATAAGAGAACTTAAAGAATTGGCAAATTAAATACACCTAGGTTTAGGAAAACTCCCTGGTTCCATATATTGTACTTACATGCTAAGTTTAATTCAATGGAAAATGCAATGAACTATCACATTTCCAAGCATTTTCCCACATTAAGCATGCAACTGTCCAATGAGAAGGTTTATAAACATTTGCTAGGGTAATCTGAAAAGATTGAAGGATTTGCAATTATATGATTTTTTGTCTTTTGCCTGTAGTCTGTACAAGAAGCTTAATTCAAAGGAAAGACATTCGGGCCCATTTCTCTTAAGTGTCAGTGAAAAATTTGTAGTTTGAGTTCAGTAACACCAGGTGAACTATGCAATAATGGAGTATTAGACAATGCAAAAGTTCTAAACTGTCCCTTCTGTTAAAAGAGCAATTGACTTCTGCTCACACCCTTTGTACTTCTGATGAGGAAACAGTTCCAATTGCCAAGGAGAATTCAGTTTTTTTGAAGATGGATACATACGAAATAAATCAGGTGTGAACTGCCTGATGTAACAAATGTGGCCATGAAGGGCTTGCAGTTTTTAAATGTTTTCAACTTGAGCAGTTGAAAAGGCAAATTTGATCCTGGTCGAGACTGAATTTTTTCAAGTGCTCAAGTTGAATGCATTTAACTGTGAGGATCAATATTTCAGAACTGTTACCGATAAGGTATGGGAAAACAGGTCAAAACAGTGTTGTATTGCTGGGTGTCAAAATGAGGCTGGCATGCATTCAGTAACTGTTAAAGGACATGTGAAATAACCCCAGAATGGCTGATCAACCATGGTTGCTCTAAGTGTGCAACAGTCCTTTTGAAGTGTTTTCAGAAAATTAAGGATTACCATAGCTGTCCATATATATATGTCATCAGTCAAAGTCCCTGTACAACCAAACCCTTTGCCCAAAAACATATTTATCAACATGCATCTTGGATAACCAACGCCTGCCAGATCCAAAGTGATGGTGTGTTTGCCAGAGTATCTTTACTTTACAGACTGTCGGAACCTTTGCAAACTCCACCCCCAAATGATTGTTTTGTTTGTAAAAGCTGTTCAACATCAATTGCACTGTCAAGAAAAATTCAAGTCCCTTCAGAATTCAAATGCCAATTTTCCACAAACCCATTCATGGTGAAATATATGAAGCCAAGGTCACCAAGTAAATATGTGAAATGACTGGCTGAAGTATTGCTGTCAGTTGAGCAACCTGGTCCCTTTAAATTTCAGTTCTCACCCCAGAGGTGTGATAGAGAAAATCTAAATGAAAAAATATTTTTCTCCAAAATAATCAGAGAGCTTTATTATCAGGTATACCTACACACTGTAGGCAATATCTGTGACTCACGTGGCGAAGTCAAAGAGCAAAGTGTTGTAAACATCACCTCTCAGCTTTTCACCATTTAAGGATTCTAGAGAGCTGTACATGAAAAAATCTCTTGTGGACTGTAAGGTAGTAACATAACTTGAGCAAAACAGAAAATAATTTGGATCAACAAAACCTCCACAATTAATTGTTAACTCCTCCTGGGTAGTTCCTATAAAGAAAGAAAAATCTACAGTGTATGTAAATGAGACAAGGACAAAGTCTCGAGCGACAATTCTTAGTGAAAGAGGAGAGCGAATCTGGCCGCTGTGAAATGTGTCAGAAAATGCTTCAAAACTCGTAAAATCAGTACCAGAAAAAGCAGAAAGGGCAATCAAATCAGATAGAAACAAAGATAAAAAAAGCGATCGAAACCTTCCCTTGAATGTTTAAACTTGGAATAACGGAAATAATGCTGAACCAACACAAACGCACGTACACCAAATAACGGCTAATTCGGCTAATTCGGCTAATTCTCCTTCCTCGCCACCGCCATGTTTGTTTGGAATAAAATTAGTACACAGTCCTACTCGGCCAAATTTCTTTATTGGGGCGATCATGTAAACTCGGTTCCAGACCTCGCTGCCAGCCCCCCCTGTTTTGAGCTATCTAAAAAAATCGGATCAAGAGGACAAGCATTGAAAGTTTGCAATAGCAGAGAGCAGCTAGGCCACATTAAAGGAGCACTTGTTCCATTTCTATGGCCCATAGCTTACTAATCTTGTTCTATGTTGTTGTTTCGCCTCGAGTAACATCTTGTTGACAACAGAAAAAAAAGCAGATAATTACGATATACATGAGTGGAGATGAAAGCCAATGAAATCGATATTAATTAATAGAAATCGATAATAATTGGCAAAATCGATAGTCACAACCGAAAATGGTATCGATTTTTATCAATTTCCAATAAAAATCGATTGATTAGAATCAATTAATATTGATTAATATCGATTTTATTGGGCTATCGATTTATCAATTAGTTACGCCGGGGAGGTTGAAAACTCGCCTAAATACGCAGAGTGCGGACTGTGTGCAGACTATTGTTTTCTCGTTCTTGAAACAATGGGACTTTTGTTGTCCCCCGCTCATTTGCATAGTGAAAACAATAGTCCGCAGTCTGCATTTTACACTGACCACCTCATTTATTGACCGGCTGTCGCCATATTGGCGACAGCAGAGTAAGTAAAATTCTTAATTTTAGGTCGTTTTACAAGCTCCAACATCAACATTATCTCTCTAGTTTTTGAACTTCCATCATAAGCACTTATTCTCATCGAGGATCAAAGCGATATCTTAACTAATTACCGTCTTGGACTCAGCGTTAACAAATCCTACTTATAATTTGGTAAATTGTGATCGTCCGGGTGAGTGTAGTCCTGAGAAGGACTGTTTGAGGTGACATTGACTGACGTAAAAGCTTTGACTGACGTTTTAAAAGCAAACCACAGAATCGACTGGGACGCTGCTGAATGCGTTACCTACACCACCGAACCGTTGCCAACAGCTACCTGCACCTTACAAACGACTGATTGCCGACAATAACAAGACAGACAAACAATAGACAAACCGACTTATTTGACTAACAATAGACCAACGGACATTCGACTAAAAAGAGACGGATCGAAACGCACCAATCACGCGTTTAACAGTCTTCACAGCCAATAACATCATGGCTTAACTGACAGATGACCAATAACATCACGAGATCGTCAACCAATCAGGACAACGACCAGAGACTTATAACATCTACTGACGATTTACAGTTCACTTGACTCTGATGATGACTTCCGCTCAGGTTGTCGAAACGTCAGTCAATGTCACCTCAAACAGTCCTTCTCAGGACTACACTCACCCGGACGATCACAATTTACCAAATTATGATATGACTCCTGGGTTCAAACCATTTACAAATTCTACCTACTCGCTTAATCGCTTGTCCAAATTTCCAACCCACAATTTGTTATTTAGATTTTCATCTTGGCCCTAAAAATAATGAACGGAAAATCGATTGAAAAAATTCGGGAAATACAACTGATTGCTTATTAGATAAAACCAGTATGAGACACAGCAAAATGGCATTCAGCAAACGGTGCCAAAAAAGACAACAGCTTGTATATGGTACTTACTTTCCCGTCGCTAGAAGCCGCCATATTTTCAATTACATGTTCAATGATTCTTACATGAGCAAGTTACTTTCCTTTGCTAGAAGCCGCTGCTCCTTGATCCATGCCCTCGCGTCCAGTATTCAATTCAAAATGGCCGACGATGATGAAGAAAATCGTAGCAGGAGAAAAGATTCTAAGAATTTACACGTTGAAAAGGTAAATTTAGTATTTACAACGTATTTAGCTAAAGCTAAAGTTCGCAATAAGCTTGCCTGAATTTTTGGATCTTATGAGATGGTGGACTCTTTGATGGACCCCAGTAATTTCAATTTCTCAGTATTTCTTCAAATGCTCATTCAAACAATTAATGTATTGTCTGCAGACCCTTGAGCTTTGTTGAACAAAAATTGAGTAAAATCAGTGAGCAACAAAACTGAAAAGAGCTGCCAAACTTTGGGGTCTTTTTTGAAGATTTTATTGAGCCCCCTAAATCAACCTTCAAAGTTAAAGCTCACGCCTAGCCCGTATATTGATGGAAGATGAAAGGAGAAGATTTGTCGTGAACTTGTCAGAGATTCAAATCTCTGTGGATTTTTAAAATTAAAAAAAAAAACGCTACCAGTAGGCAGGCTCAATTTCCGCTGCTCTCTCAAGTCTGGTCCTGATCTTCGTTCCTCCCCAAAAAGAGGGGAAAGGAGCGCTGGCTTGCTTGCCTGAGGCATCGTCTAATAATCAAGCCTACCAATAACTTAATCTAGCATCATGAATCAGACCTTTTGTGTGTCATTGTATCATATTGTAGGGATCAAGGAAGTCCAGAAAACGCAGCCACAGTTCTGAAAGCTCTGAGAGTTCAGGAACATCAACCAGTTCCAGCAGCCCTGAAAGGTAACAGAGTAGGATGATGTCTACAAGGGAGAAAGGAACTTGTCCCATGGACAAGTCATGTAAATGATTTACTTCTCCAGTTCAAATTTCTACTTGTTCTCGACAATCAGACATACATGTAAGTTTTGGTGCACCCCGAGTTAGTGGCAAGTAATCATTTTTAGGTGGCAAAACTGCAAGCTGATGGCACATTTTGACAGGGCTACATTATTATATCCAGATAATATATGCATAAAGATATTTATTTTGTAGGAAAAAACCAAGAAAGTCCAAATCAAAAAAGAGAAGAACAAAGAGAAGTCCATCAACAGAAAGCAGTAGTAGTGATTCTAGTGGCTCAGAAAGAACCAAGAAAAGACATAAGAAAGCTAAGAAGAGTGAAGAAAAGAAAAGGAAGGTACCTTTTTAAATATGGGAAGACTAGTAAGGATGAAAGGACATTTGTCACTATCCAGAGTAACAATATTCAGAAGAAACTAACTGGCTGTGAACATGATTTTGCCCATCTTTTTGAGCATCTTGTTAAGAAGTGAGATTAAAAATGTATTTGCCTGCTTGTGAAAACCAAGAAATAGACTAAAGGTATTGCACAATAAAAAAGATATCGATCTGGGAGCACTTGTTCATCTTGCTGTTGTGTATCCCTGTATGTTTCTGGAAAAAAACAAGACTTTTCTTTTGGGCGTCAGCCAGGGTAAACATTAAGCTCTCCAATTTTTGCATTATTTTGTACAGTGTACTTGCAAGTTCTTCAATTTTCTTTCTAAAATGATTTGACTAACATTATTTTGTAGGATAAAAAGACCAGAAGAAAGAAAGACAAATCAAGGAAGAAAGAAAAGAAATCCAAATTAGCTGTCAACCAACAGAAATATGGTAAATATGGAATCTTGATGGAGAGCGACATGTTTAACAAACAACAAGAATTTTACCTGTGGCTTCAAGAAGTAAAGAATGTCAATCCAGAGGTTCTTCCCAGATTTGAAATGAAGAAGATGTTTGATACCTTTGCAGAGGATTATAATACTGTAACATTACCACACAAAAAGTAAGGATATGTTTTGAACTTGAACTTAGATTTTCTCCTGACCTATCCAAGTACCCCTCCCCTACCCTCAACCCACTGGGTACTTGTCTTAATTGCTAACTTTGGTGCAGAGATTGGATGTTACTCATATCCTGTGTGTTGATACTGGCTGTTGTGGGAAGCGTTTGATCCAAGTTTGCTCATGAGGACAAGGCACTTTAAAAGACCAAGTTGATACTTAAACAAATTCTTTTTTTTTTAATTTTATAATTGAAATTAGTAAACGTTTAGCTATTATCACAGCCTGGTGCAAATGGGAGTGAGAGCCTTCTAGAATTGACAAGAGTTCAGACTTTGCGAGAGCACATGAGTCAGTGAGAGTGTGAGATTAGAGGCCAACTGAGAGCATGAGTTTGAACTTCCATATTTGATTTTAATGAAAACTTGAGGAGATTCAAACTCTTGATGGTTCTATCAGACAACATGACAAGGCTTCATAGCAGGGGCAACACACTGGTATTGTGGATGTCATGGGTTTGATTCTTGTTGTAGCTTTATTTCTTTTTCATTCATTTCATATTTAAACCACAGTTTAGATATGTCTTCCATATATTCATTATGTAATCCATTCAACACGTGTGATATTGAAACCCAGAACTGAACTGCTCCTAACATAATTTTGTCGTGGCTTCACAGTTCAGTAGAGCAAAGCACCAGTACCACAAATGTTATGGATTTGAGTCCTGTTTTAGCCTTGAAATATTTTTTTCTGCCGAAAAAAGCAACAGTGTAGCCTGGCCTGGGCAGCTGGCAGTTTTGTTGGGGAGCATGTGCAGCGAGCGATGAAGCTGCGAAAACGAGGGGCGAAGCCGCAAGGTGAATGGAGAGGAGCCCCAATGAAACCACCAGCTATGCAGGCTACCAACAGTACTGCTTAAATTGCTTACATGCCATGAAGATCATTCCAAGCATCAGACACCTAGCTGTGACTTGTTATTGTCTAAGCTCCCCAATTCCCCCCATTCCATGACATTTCCTATTATTTCTCCTCTAGTTGACAATCCAGTTTAGAAACAATTTACTAAACAGGTAGTTAATATATTTATCATTATTTTGTAGGTTCTATAATCTTGAAAAATGGGAAGCCAAACAAAGACAAAAAGGAAGGATAAAAGCTCTAAAGAAAGCACAAAAGCAGCACGTTTCCATTGAAAGTGATGAAGTACAACATAAATCTCTACACTCAGGACCAGCAAGACCTGGTAAGGAACTATGGGAGAAAGGGAGGGAAAACAGTTCAAAGTGATTTATCTTAGGTTAGATTAAATTTGAAAAAAAAAAAAAACTATGATAAAGGGGCTACCAAAAGGTTTTCTTAGGCTCTGTGTCCTGACATGGCAGGGAGACTTTAGATTCATTGCAACCCAGATCTTTGTTGGTGGGGAGCTTTGTTCTCCAGCCAGGCTCAACCAAGCCAGATTGGTCGGCAGGAGAGTTAAAGAAAACACTGAGTACACCAGTCTTCCAGGTTGGGGTAATTAATTTAGGGATAACAACACTGCCCCATAAAAACTATTAATTGTTCCTGAAATCCACTACATGTACATGCGAGGTGGTATGTGATGGTGGCATATGATGACAAGAGATGAGCAAGTGATTTTGGCCAAAGTTACCTTCAAGTTGCCTTTTATTAACATTCAAACATAGTTGCATGTTTTACCAGCCATCAATCATTGTATCAGGAGTAAAACAAAAGGCTGGTTAAACAGGTTTAAAAGGACACATTCATGTGCTGTGGGTTTGATGTGCTTTGTCAGTTTCTGTTTGCTGTGGCTTATTGGTTAGTGACATGATGATTGATGGGAGTAAAAAACGTACAGTCAAACCTGTATTAAGTGGTCACACATGGGGAATGGCTAAGTGTCTGCTTAATACAGGTTCCAGAACATTTCATGTCATGCTTAACTAAAAGAGCATTATTTCTTACTTTTCAGTTCGTTCATCAGAGACACTCGCGCGGATAGGATCCGTGAGATACTGAAGGATCCTATAGGATCCTACAGTATCTTGTCTAGGATCTTTGTAAGGTCCTACAGGATCTTGTTTAGGTTCCTGTAGGATCCTATAAGATCTTGCTTGAGTGGCTTCCTGGAAGATTTTACAGGATCCTGAGTAGGATCCTTTGAAACTTGATTAGGATTATTGCCATTTAGGATCCTGTGTGATCTTACAGGATCCTGTAAGATCCTGTATAGGATTCCTACCAGGGTCATATTAATGTGTACTGTATACATGTGGTCTTTGGTTTAACTTAAACCACATTTTGTTAAAACACATTTGTGGAAAGAATTTGCACAGTTCCATTAAAATGTTCTTGAATTATTTCCTGGTACAAAGTGATCGTTTAAATTCACTTTAATACAGGTTAAACGATAGAAACAACTCTATGGGACCTTGGAAAGGGTGACCCCAACTGGTTGTTAGCAGTTCAATTAATTACTTAATTAATTAATTAATTAATTAAGGGAAGTGATTTCTGGGACTTTGACAAGTGATGGCTTAATAGAGGGTGACCTCTTAATACAGGTTCACTTAATACAGGTTTGACTGTAGTTGTATAAATCCCTTTAAGCCCTGGTATCATGATTCAAATTCTCCTTACTGGTCTCCATACATTTCATTGAGTACTAATTGGGAGAACTTGTTAAGACATCAAGATTAATCACCTTTGGTGATCAATTCCCCAATTCTCATGACCTTTATGTGTTATAATGCACTAATATGGTGAGGAGAAATTTGATGCTGATCACTACTGGGGCTTAAAGGGTTAATGGCATTTGAAGTTTAGAGTTCACATGTTATTGAAAGCTGTGTACAGTAAATAAAAAATTAAAGTAATGAGCTAGTTTAATTTATGTTGCTTCATCTTTTTTATTACAGGAATGAGCAGAGAGGATTTGCTTGAGATGCAAAGAGTTATGAGAGAAAGACAACAGGAAGATTACAAGAAAAAAGCTGGTATGAAAGTGGATGATAACAAAGGTGTACGATATCAGACAATCCTCCATTAAGGGCCCACTGCCGAAAATAGTTATATTAAAATAAGTTAGCCCTGTAATTTAGGGCTTGTACATAATTTCATAACAAAAATATCAAGAGTGTTACAAGGCATGAGACTTGACTTAAATAAATTTTTATTTAGCCATTGTTAACACCTTTAGTTAGTAAATAACACTGATAGTTTATGTGTACCACATTACTTTTCACCCCTTTAGAAATTACCCACAGGTTACAACAGGTCTAAAATACACATTATCTCCAATAAATTACCCTTCTGTAGCATATTGTTTAAGACATGAATTGTTTGCTTTTTTGTGTGATTAAAAAATGAGCTGAAATGAATGATGTTACTTGTTTATTTAAAATATTTCAACAAATTCTAAATAACAAGGGTATTGTCTTTTAATTAGTTAAATGTGGGTATGAGTTACAGACAACTAAAAAGAATACCTAGCAAATATTTAACCCTTAGAGCCCCGATAGTGACAACCATCTAATTTTTCCTTACATTATTTTTACTACTTGATCAAAGATACAGGTCATGAGAATAAAGGAAATGATCACCAATGATCAAATGTCTTGATTTTTGATTAAATTCTCCCAACTAGTAACTTACATGTAAGAAATATAAGGAGAATAGTGAGGAGAATATGGATGTTAATATTGGGGCTTAAGGGTTGTCGCGCTAATTGTTTCTGCGCATCCTTACTGCGCACGCAATTTTCTTCGCAATGTTATAAATGTATGCCATGTCATACATTGAGCGCGCGCGCTGTTGAAGAAATGTGGAGATATATAGCTCTAGTGGGCACTTAAATATCTATGAATGGGTGTAACTCCTTTAATGTTCGGTGACCCCATATTTTCATTTGATAGATCACTTTCTTTGACGATTATCTACGTTTTGTGAAAAATTCAAGAAAATCTGTGTTGTAGAAGTCTGATTTTTTTCAACTTTTCTGCCCTCACATCATCGAATTCTACTATTATTGTAGCTGCACGGTGTTTGCAAAAGTCTGTCTTAGAGGTCGAGTTTAACTAAAAGGATGACTCCGGTTCAAATTATTTACTTGAAAGACCCACTTAAATAAAATTTGACAGAGAAAGTGGGTCTACAGCAAAACATTTTTAATATTTTTCAACTAACAAGCACTGAGGCCATGTCGAGTAACGAGGACCGATGTGTCAAAATTTGGGTAGTTTTTCAAGCGTTTTATTTCGAAAACGAAGTCAGTGACCCCCCAGTTTTTTTGCTTTTCTGACATAGGTATCTCATTATCTGACTGTAGCCAAAGTATGAAAAAATCTGTGTTGTAGAAGTTTTTTGCGCGAACATCCTTAAAGGGTTAAAACTGAGAACATGACACTCAAATGCACTTGAACTTCTAAAATAGAGACTCCAAAGGGTAAGGAATGAGTGTCATTGTGGAGCTGTCTGTATTGCAGAGGTAGTGTTCTGTGAATTTTGGTCTCTTTCAGAGCAAATGAACTGTCCTTCATAAGACAGTTGTGCATATTAAAGAGGTGTCCATTAGGAGAGCTTCAACTATATTATTAATAATTATAGCTTTTTCAAGAATTGTAAACCCTAGCAAAACTTTTTTTTTAAAGAACATAGGAAGACCCAATTGGTGTAACATAAAACTTGGTCTTGATTAGCCTGTAAAAGAGACCACTTTTTGCCTGTTCTTACTCTGCAAACCAGATGCTTTTATGGGTATGGTATTAAGCACCTAGTGGACTGTCTAAAATGAGATGCCAGCATCATTGTGTATGTTAAAGAAATAACTAATTAAGTTGATTTATAGCAGCAACCAAAAAATGTGAGGATAACATATAGCCCTCTTAAAATATGACAGCCATTGATTATGTACAATCAATTGTATTTTTTTGCCATTTACTTAACACTGGACCCTTACTAGACAATGTTATCCAACCATTGCTGCCAACTGCTCCTGTTAGTAGGATCTTAACAACTAGGACCAACCAAAAGGTAGATTTCAAGCAGTCTCTCCACTCAGGGAATGCTGGATAGTCAAGCAAAAACTCATGCTGGTGATTTACGCACTCCCTCCTTGTACTTTTTGCTCAACTGTCCCTGAGCAGAAAGAGAGACTGTTTATACCCTAACCAAAAGACGTTTTACTTTCTTTACTGCTGGGTGACTTAAACTGTCCATTTACTGAGTGTCCAGGTTTCACATTTCATCAATGATAGACTTGTGCACTTTATTCAGGTGGTAACTTGCAAATAAAGACTTGCATTTTGCATTGCTTTTGACTTGTGGTGACTTCTCTTCAGACATTGAAAACAAAGATTTATGCTCATCAAGTTCAAGTGTGTCCAAGTTCAGCAAATCTTCTTTGTATCTTTTATCCAACCAGTCTTCTGGTAGCAAAACAGTGTCCTGATCATCTGCATCTTGCACCAGTGGGACTACAGTTTTCAGAGTTCCTTCAATTCCTCCAAGTTGAACTGATCGTCTTCTTTTAGTAGATGCACGTTGTTCATCAATTTCCTTAAAATCTGTCATTTCAAAGCTCCTTCTCTTGTAGGCTTTGCTGGGGGCATCAGCCTCCCTAAATGTTGGCTTCAATTTGTTTCCTTTCTTACAAGAGGGCGAAATATAATGTTTTACCAAAACAATCTTTGCCTTATCCGTTGGCTTCAGCGCTATTGACTTCTTTGAGGATGCCAATTCCTGGAGTGCAGTTACTTGAAGTGCCATTGGTTAAAACATCAAGCCATGGTTGTCCACTTAAAATTACTGTTGAGATTTCAGCTTTCTGGAGTTTCTTGTTCACACTGAGAAGAGTGATATGTGAGAATTTTAATGCTATTCTTAAATCTTATTGCACCTTTTAGTCTTAGGGAACCATGTTTTTTAGTTGATTTTACATTGTATTGTTATTTGATATGCTAACCCTTATAGCTAGGAGGCAGTATAACCAGAATGATGTTTTGTTGCCAAACAGTGGTGGGTACATAATGAGATGGTTTGCAATCAAAATTTCTATCGATTTAAAAGACAATTGCATGGTGGCCATGTTGGATGACACAAACAAAAGGAGCTAACAACTGAAAGAACCTTTTTTAAATCTCATCCAACATCAGTAGTTGTGAAGTTGCCAGATGAAAACCAAGAATAACTGGGGGACTTATAACCGGGTTTTTATCATATACCCATACTCCCTTTATTTGTTCTATAATAATTTTATTAAAAATTGGTCTCCTTTAAGGCAGTTTTGCAGGAGCTTTTGTATAAGGAGAGTGGACTGGCAGTTGATAGGTCCATGAAAAGGAGATTTATCTGAAGGAAATATCTGGTAGGATTTTGCCATAAGCTTAAATTTCCTGCCTCAAGCTCTATTGATGTGAAGCAGGGTGTGAAGACTCCTGATTCTGGGATATCGATAGTTTGAAGACTTTTTGAATGTAGTTGAATACATAATCATTATTGTCAAGTTTTCTTTCTTAATAAGTGGGGCTGTGCAAAAAGTTTACCAAATATCTGATTTTCTCTATAACTATATCTAAATGGAATCTACTCAGCTAAGTAAGCTTATAGCCAACACGAGCTTACAATCTGACGGAAATACAGTCCCTCTTTTTCGTTCTATAGAGAAAAAGGGAAAACAGCGAGAGAACATGGCGGCGTGGAAAGCCTGAAACTCACTGGAAGAGAATGGATTTTCTTGTTCAAATTCGGTTAAAATTATCTACTCTTACTCACTGGAACTTACCCATCAACTGTATGATATTACAGGATAACAAACTGGAAATATATTCGTTTTCCCGATATGTTTCGCCGATATATTCATACAAATTTCGCGCCCACATCGTTTTGCGTGATTTCCAGTACTAATAGGCTTGACTCGGTCGAGAAAGCTGGGAACTAGTAAACATTTTCAACATGGCGGAAAGAAAGCTTGCTTCTCAGACCTTACAAAAATTCACGGAACTAGAGGAACTTGCTGAAGAAATTATGGAAGATAAACATCAGGTACAAACTAAGCATACATCGTATCAGTAAGTGAATGAATTTAATTCATTTTCTAGTGAAGGAAAAGAAATGATTCATACAATCACTGGAAACAAGAAGTGTGCATCTCTCTGTCAAGAATTTTGAATCAAGAATTTAGGGGTAGGCTGGGGTGGTAGAGGACTAAAGTAAGCTTAAATGGTAGAGGAGATGTATTATTGGGGTAAGGGAGGGCAAGTTTCAGGACTCGGTTGTTCGAAGACCAGGTCACGTTATCCAGTTATCAAATTCATGACCAGATTTATAAAAAAAGATTGGGATTTATTTAATAGATAAAAGATTTTTGTTTGGTTTGCAACAAATAAATTATTATGGTGTGGCTTGGTGGTGGAGCAAATGAAAAGAGCTGATGAGAAGTCTTTTAATTATTTCCACCAATACTGTGCTCATTTCCTGATCGGCAAACCAAGATTCTGCTTGTGTGAAAGAAGCTTCTGCCCCGCCAGGGGGTGTAACAGTCATATGATGGTATGTATTAAAAGCTAAGGCCTTGTGTCCTACACCCCATCAGAGGAGTGTATTATCCCTTATCCCCACTGCGTTAGGAGACAGTTATTCCTTATCTCTACATTCAAACAGAAACAAACAGAACCTGGTAGCATTAGAGTTAAAGAGGGATTGACTTTCTTATTTCTTATCATTCTTTCATTAGATTGTTGAGCTTGACAAGAAGAGAAATGCAAACCGTGAGGCAATGCGAGCAGTAAAGAAAGGAGATACAAATTGTGGTACAGTAAAGGAGCCTTGTACATTTGATCAAACAATGAATTTTGTCTAAGTTTATGCAACAATTCCCTCAAAAAGCCCTGCTATCAACATACAAATTCTCCTCGCCAGTCTTAGCTTCAGGTATAATAGTTGCTATTTATCTCAGGTAACCATGTGTGATCTCCATTCACTGGAAAAACTACTTTAAGCAAATTAAATTTATGTGCAAAGAGAGCAAACTTAAAGAATTTTACTTCAAACTCGCTCATAGGATACTTGTCTCCAAAAAAGAACTTCACCTCTTTGGAGTATCGAGTAACTCGGACTGTACCTACTGCGGCCAGCCAGATTCGATAAGTCATACTTTCATCGACTGCCACCTTTCTAAACAATTCTTTCATAAACTTTTACAACACTTCAATGAAGAAAACGCCACCTCCTTTACGCAAAGTGATGAAGAACTACTCTTTGGTAAATTCCTAAACTCTGTTCAACTGCAACGACACCCTCTACAAAAGAAATTAAATTATTGCATGCTATTGGCAAAGTACTACGTTTACAACAGATGATTACTATCAGGGAAATGAGAGGTTCCATTTGACCAAATACTGTAATACCAAAACATAGGTCGGTAAATTATGGTCGTCCAGGTGATTGTAGTCCTGAGAAGGACTGTTTGTGAAGACATTGACTGACTTTTGGAATGGACCTTTCCAGAGTCAGAGTCAAGAGCCAGCAAAATTTGCCTAAATGGCACATGTTCATACTAGACCAAAAAAATCTTACTGTATTTTTTTCAGTCACCAAGTCCTGGGTATGTATTGGAAACCTGTTCATAAAGCTTCCAAACTCCAACGTACAAGCAATGTTACAACAAGGTTAGCAAAGAATTAAACTTGATGTTAATGTCACAGTTCCTTTTAATAACATAGAGCACAGAGATGCAAACATAATAGACAAAATGACAACACAATATTTGGCGTTAAAGGGGGGAACACCTCTCAGCGATCGGCGTGACAGACGACTTCCATTGCATGACCACACGGCTACTTATCTCCCCAGTGCCAAAACCATGCTGGATCGGACAAGTACACAGGTCAAAAGCTAACAGGATCTATAAGCCTAACTCAGATAGCACTTTGAGCTGACCTCCAGCCAGCATCATGCTAGAGTTATGACTTTCTCAAGCCTACTTATCTCCCCAGCACTATGAGCCGACACTGCCGGCACATGCTGGATCAGACCATACAGAGCATTTGATACAAAAGTGCTAGACAGTACTGCAACATTGTTCAGTGAATCCAATGGTACTCCATTGTACATTCATGAAGAGAAAGGGAATAATGGTGCATTCATGTCACCTACATCTTACATGAGTTAATTTAGTTAAATGTAACAACACAAGCTCTAGTTCGTCTTGCTCCATTACCGGTAACTGTGTTTTACAGATTGCTGTAAAGCTTTATTAATCAAGAGTGCATTGTACATCAGTTACTACCCTTACACAAGTGGTGTTGGGGCACTAACAAGTTGTGATTTCTTTCTCTTGTATAGATCAAAAGAACTTAGATGAGGAAATCACCAGACTAAGAGAAGACCTGAAGCCCAAAGTTTCAAAGCTTCATGAACTTGAAGGTTGGTTAAAAGGATCTACCGTATTTATTCGCCTATAAGCCGAGCGATTTTTACACAAAGTCAAGCCAAATTTAGGTAAAATTTAGGCCAGAAAAGGGGGTTCGGCTTATAGCCGAGAGTTTTTACTAAACAAAACTTTCTCCAACATTAGGAAATTGGCATTTATTCACGTATAAGCCGAGCGAATGTATATACTGAAGTTTGGTCTTTGACTCAAGGGTTCACCATGAAGGTAGCTCGAACCGCATTGGGGTCTCATCCACGCTGAAGATTTTCACGAGTGGATACTGCATTCGCTGTTTGGCTGCTATCACGAAGCGGTGAAACTGCAGGATCTTATTTTCCAAGTCATCGGGCAGGCGTTGAGCCAGAGTTGTCTTCGTTCGAAGGCTTACGGAATGGTGCCGCTTCCAGTTTTGATACCATCCGAGGGAGGCCTTGGATCATTTGCTAGTTCCTTCGCTTTCAGACGTAACATTAATCCCCTCACGGCAATACCTAAAATGACACAAGAAATAACATTTAATTCACTGTGGAAAATATAAATCGAGCGAGCTGAATGTAAACTTTGTTTTGACAGCATTGTTTTGACTCCGCAAGATTCCAACCAATCAGAAGTGTTGGTTCCCACGAGTGAGTTGAAATGTGATACTATGCAAACAACGCTCGAAGTCAAAAAGTTGCGTGACAAATTCATTTCATTTTGGTTTCATCCAAAAAAAAAAACCACAGACATGACAAATGAATTCTCACCTTGACTTCTTTGCTCCGTAAACCACTCGAACAACTGTTGATCGAGCTCAGGATATTTTGGGATGTAGCGGTCCATCGTCTTTTGTCTGGCAGACATCTTCAGCTCATTGAATAGGACTCCTTGGTCACGTCTCCAGAGACGGACCATCGACTCGCTAAATATGCCGTAATCTCTTGCGATTTCGGAGTTAGCATTTCGATCATGTTTATTAATCAGCAACTTTAGAAGATATTTCCTTAGAGGTACAGCACTTCAATCGTGTTTATTATTCACTTCAACTTGAATTTGTAAGTTTCCTAGGAAATTTGCGCAATATTTTTTGTGTTTTATTCGAGTAGATTGCTCAATTTTTGGGTCTCGGCTTATAGCCGAGAGTTTCCTGAATTTTTTTTGTCAACATTGGGTTAGTATTCTGCGTTACAAGTTAGGGTCTCGGCTTATAGCCGGGATCGGCTTATAGGCGAATAAATACGGTAGTTCACTTCCTGTACTTCTTTCCAGTAGATTTTTCTACATAGTTATGGGGGAATAGGAAATCAGTGGTGAGAGAATGTGAAAATAATGGTAAAGGTACTAGCCTAAGAATTCTAACTCTTGTACACAGGTCTGGTTCTATCATGTTTTTCTTTCATTTTACAATGTTGCTTGCTCTCAGTGGTTGTTCCATTCAAATGGCCATTGTGGCTATGTTGGGTAATTTGCCTATCCATGTTACACCCTGGTGGTGGTGGTGGAAGGTGGGGGGTGGGGGTGGGGTGGGGGCATACCCTGGCAGATGTGGGCACCTGGGCCCGGTTGTTCGAAGCAGGATAAAGCTAACCCAGGATTAACATCAATTTTGATTTTAGTTTTGCAGCCAAATGATACAGATTCCTGTAAATCTTTTTTTTTGCTCTAGATTTTGACTTTGGTTGCTTTCAAATGGCCACTTGAAATCTCCTGTAAAAACGCTTTTGAATAAGAGAAACAAGAACCTTGATTAAATTTTAATCCCATGCTAGTGTAAACAGGCTTTTGAACAACCAGGTCCTGATGTTTCCGAAGAATTTTTCACCAAACTTGCCTTGTTGGGTACAAGGTCACTTACAAGAAATTCTAAACACAACTGGGGAGCAGGGATGATGCAGAGATGAACAGACTTTCCTTCCACCATTGTGGCTGGCGCTAGAATCTTGGACTTGGGAACAAGAGTGGGTTAAGTTTGTTGTTGGTTCTCACGTTTTTCTCCACGTTCTCGGGTCTTCCTCCCAGCAAAAACAACAACAACAACAACAACATTTCTTGATTCCACTTTGATGGGGAATCTGAGGTCCACAGGTTTGTCAGTCATGTGGCTATCATTTGCACATATCAGCCATCTAAAAACCTGGCAATCTCAAACTTAAACCTGTTTTCCTTTGGATGTTGTGCATTATGGTCTCAGTCTCTCATCTTCTGAGACAATTTGTATTTCGCCTGCATGTTCGAGATAACAGGGTTTACCATGAGTGTTTTCCTTGGTAACTAAAAAATGATTGAAAGTTAGTCCTTTAGGATAGTGTGCTTCAGAGAGACTTAACTGTATTCTTATGAATGTTTTACTTTCTAGGGTTACCTGAGGTTAAAGGTTTTGACTTAGCTGCATTAACACAAGATGACTGGCAGAATCTGAATCCATAAGCCTTGACAACAAAGGTTTAGATCTCTGAGTGTGGAAGTGCCAAGAGAGGCTGAGCATCACAGACACCTGTGCAAGGCAGCTAATTAAAGATAACCAATAGGAGTACTGGTACTAAGACTGGATGCTTTAATGGTACAATAGCCTCTGAAAGTTGATCAGGCTTTGCTAATGAGACTGAACCAGGGTTGGGTTCTGCATCTAGAGGAAAGGTTCCACTGAATGAGCACCTTCTTTCTTACAGTGAGGAGTAGGGATAAATGACGATGATCATGAGATAGAAATAGAAATCACATCTAAAGACCTAAAGGATACACTGAACAGCAATGACTGAATGTTCTTTCAATTGATGAAAAAAATTATTCGTTTAAGTCTCTTTATGAGTGGCAAATGGAAAGTGCAGTGAGAAAGAAGCACATTCAGTGATTCACAGTTACAGAGTGCTGAAAAAATACAATCCCAGAGTGCATCCCATACAAAGCAACAAGGCAATGACAATGAAGTTATCATTTTATTTTGCTTCAGAACACAACCTGTTGATCTACTTCTTATGCCACGCTGTGTCAAATAAACACTGTACGTTTAAAAATACCATAACAAAATTTATGGTACATCATCCCAGTTCAAGATTGACAGAACTGTACATACTTTTTGTACAAGAAAATAAATATGTTTTTTCACATCCTAAGTTATGATAACTATGCATTTAACTATTACATAAATTACAATATAACAAATTTTAATATATATATAATGGCGTAATAAATTATTGTAGCCTAAGTTGAATTTACCGACCCGATACCACAGGCTCACCACTTGTTTGACTGGTGAACTGTGCTTTTAGTCAATATCAAGTAAACACGGAAAAGCACAATCATCCACTCAAACATAGAGTGGTAAGACTTTGCTGATGCATGCATATATTGCACAAGGACAAACTGACGTGAATCATACCGCCAATTTTTAGCAGTTTTTTGACAGATTAATAATGGTGGTGGTGGAGGTGGAGATCAATGACAACCTGGACATAAATGGAAGTCCTTGAGGAGGGAACAGAAAAAATTAATAGGAAAATTTTAGTATTTGATGCAGAATGAAACGAGTTAAAACTTGTCTCATTTCCTCATACCTTTGCTGACACAGTGAGGAAGGCACACTTTTAGCCAGAAATTGGAAAGTTGCCATTCTGGAGGCATGTTCCCTTAGAAAATTTTTAAGCCTTTGTGAAGTTTCATGAATTTCTACAGAACTGGTCGTTCCTAGGACATCCTCTGGGAAAAGCTTGCTGGTTATGGCCTTGAGGAGTGCTACTGTAAAGCCATTTCCTTTAACCATTTACGTCTAGATCACAAGACACAATATCATTCTTCTTTGGTGTCTCGAGGGTTTTAGTAAAAGCTGGTTACCGGCAGTCTACCGCCACTTATGATGTCTCTTATCGCCGTCTATTAAGAGTTAATTTATAGGAGAGGAAAGGGACCTTTTCGTGGTCGCAGCCGCCTATTCCCCCTTCAGCAGCCACTTATGAAAAAAGTTATTGAAACCCGTGTCTGTGTATTCTTTGAGCCTTGTAGAGTTTCCATGTATTTCTACGAACACTGAGCACCCATAGGACACCAGGATACCCTTCTGACAACAGCTTGTTAGTTGAGGCCTTCAGAAATGGTAGTTTTAATGACTGAAAAGCGATTTCCATCATCTCCTTTTTTATGTACACGTGTACACCACAAGATACAATATCATGTCTTCTTGACTGTCTGTGCATTCTTGAAGACCTGCTTCAACTGTTTGTCACGATCACTATTATCACACCCTGCGAGGAGATAAAAATTAACTGATTAAGCCATACCAGGAGATACTCGTTTCTTGGAAGGGAGTGGGACGTTTATTTCTTACGTGAACTGAGCTGTTGATAATATTACCTGAACTGACATGCAGTGAACATCTTAAAACCAAAACAACACTAGTGACTCATCGTCAATCCTCTACAAAGAAATGACCTTCCAAAACCCTAATTTAGATGAACCACTTGTAAGCAACCACCCAAAATGCTGAGAAAGGTGATCACCTAGCTAGGGGAGCTGGCCACTCAAGGGGAGTTCAACCGTCAGGGGCTACAGTTGTATCACACAACTTTCAGTTCCAGGGGGACATAAACAGCTTAAAAAATTTCGGTCCTTCCTATTTCCAGTTCTGTCCTCAGCTTTTTATCGAACAGAGGCAGACCTTCGCAGTCCAATATGCAGAATTTGAACAGGACAAATGAAGAGATTGTGATGCTTTCTGTTCAGTGTTTTCAAGCTGTTCAGTAGTCAGGGGCACCGTTTCGGTGAAATATCTGCTCGGGGGACCTTAGTCGCCTCAGAAATTCGGATTTACTTGATATCCAAAACTAGAGTTTTCTTCGGCAAAATGTCAACTCGAACTTTCGTTACATGGTAAAATCAATTCCTTTTGTTTTCGAAGAAGACAAATACCTCGTTTAGAGGATGAAATAAGGTTAGCTAGCTAGCATTTTCGGCAAGCCAACAGCAGCTCGGAAATTCAATGAATGAGATTCTGTTCCCTAAAATTTTCTGCGACTTAAATTTTCACCTAAAGAATCCGAACAGATCAGCCTGTCTTAGCTTTCAAAAAATATCCCTTTGAAAGGCCTTAAAACAATCTGAGTAACCAGGAAAAAAATTTGAAGTATTCTGTTTAAATTTTCTCGTTGGGTGCCCCTGAGCAGTCCCGAAATTTTCTTACAGCTTTAGCATGATCAAAGTCCGGCACACCTGGCCCTTAACTGAAATCCTCACGAGGCTTTGCAGATTGCTATCAGTAAGACGAGATTTGATCCTGTTTTGCGCGGAAAATCCACATTCACACGCAACGCTTCAGGGGAGAGTTGCATAAAACCTAACGCCGGGCGTAACTGCTAACGTCACACGTTAAAATAGTGACTGACTGGAGTGAACATCTGACGTTAGAAGTTACGCCGGACGTCAAGTTTTATGCATTTTGCCCCAGATTGGCAACTAAGAGCATTTTTAGCAAGAGTTGTAACTCATGGAAAGTTGCCACTCTGGTTGTTAATCAACACTTCACGGAATTTGCCAGTGGAGAAAATCCTGTCGAGACTCATGGGCGTCCCATATAGATCACCATGCACAGACTCATTCCTCTCATTTCCGTAATAAGATACGCCAGACCAAAATTTTTATAGATCTGCCATTCAAGCCACGTTATCAACGTTAACGTCATTGAAAGTCTGAAACTACAGCCTTACAAGAGAGAGCAAATATCGTGAAGGATCTGTATAGCTGTTGTCGAGCTTTAAGTTCACTCTATTGCCATTATTAGGTCCTGAGGACGCAACAAATGACTAAACTTTCGGTCCCAAAGCGTAAAAGTTGAGTAGAAACCGAAGATTTTTGCGTAAGTGTAACCCCTGACCGTATATGAATTAGACTTTTAAGAGGTCCTAATCAAAGACTACACCTTGCTAAGGAGGGTTACACTACTGCATGAAGTCACCCCTCCCGATCGATACTTCCAAAATAAATTGGACTCCTGTTATGGGCAGTTCACTAGGTCTCAAAGAGACAAAAAAAAGTCTTATAAATTCTACCTCTGTTGTAAAGAAACCTCTTTCTCTGGAACTCAGCACTGGCGCCATTGCCATCAGCATGAAATAGGTTCCCCCGCAGTCTTACAGAACAGTTCACCGTTTTATCACATCAAGCAAACTATATCTCGACTTAAAACTTTCAATCAATAGCAACGGCCTATCTACCAGTATGTACTACAAACCTAAAGATTCCCACAGTTATTTGTTACATTCATCCTCTCATCCTTTCCACGTCGAAAACTCCATCCCGTTCTCTCAGTTTCTTAGACTTCGACATTTATGTGGTGATGACTCCGATTTTTCCAACAAACCAGAGGAAATGTGCCAATTCTTCAAGAAGCGTAGCTACCCTGATTGTTGTCAACGCGGCTCAACACCGTGCACAACAGATTGATCGACAGTCAGCATTGCAAACGTCACAGAAGGAAAAGAACGAGAGAATTCCATTTACGCTACCTCATCACTCACACAACCTCGCAACCAAAAACATTATTTTAAGTTTATTTAAGTCCTCAAGTCCTCAGCTTCTACGTTCGTGGTTTTGGAGATCAACTAGATTTATAGACGTTTAGGAGGAGTAGGTTGTGATCGCCTTTATTTACGCATGAAAAAACCCGCAATAAAAGTAGCGATCAGTATTGAGAGGTTTCCATTGTTCTCCATATAAACCAACAATTCCTTGATTCGCTCTGACGAGGGGCTAACGCTCGAAACGTCAGCTTTCAATTTCTCTACGGTGGCCAACTTACCTTATCAACTCTGTTGATAAATCCAATTTTTTTAAATTAAAACTTAGTTATCAGATCCAGAAATGACATACTCTCGGACTGGTAAAAGCTTTACACTATTTCTATCACCTACACCTGGCTACATCAGGTATATCCAGGTATGTGGAGTCAGTGAAAAGAGTTCAAAATATCGCTACAACCTACCTAGGAACGTATTTGTTGGATATGAAGGATTTGGAATACAGTCAGCACCACTGGTATCATCCATGTACACTGGTCCGTCATTCCACATTAAGTCAAAGCCTCCAACACGCTTCTCACGCCCAGTTAATCTTAGGGTAGCAAAAATTAGGCATAGTTAGGGGGTTTAAATTTTGTTCAAGATGTATTGTCTGAATTCTTAAACATTATTGATCAGTTTTGGTCTGGCGTATCTTATTTGTCCCCAATTATCGTTGTAATTGGTCAATTTTCTACTAAGCAGTCTGGTTTGAGTAGCTTGTCTGTGATAGCTTAAATACCTGTTTTCCATGTCTATGATGTGCAACATGTCCTCCAACAAACGGCACTTGAGCTCATAATCAGACTGACTACTGGCAGTCAGTGACGGTGAAGCATTCACCTCAATCAGCCATCTGTGAGAAAACGCTCATGTTTTAGCAAATGGTGTGATAGCTTGTCAACAAAAAGTTCAACAAGCATATTCGCATGCATCTGCAGCACGGATTCCACGCATGACCGAATGCAAATGTATATTTATATATTCAGGAATGTCTGCACGCAACTGCAGGTTTGTCTGCATGCCGACTGCATGTATATTTGCAGACGTGACAACGTTCCACTGTGGGCACATTTGCGGCATGTCTGCATGGATCTTTAGGTATATCTGCATGTTGGCATGTCTGCATGCATTTGTATTAAACTTATATTAATTTTGCAGGCATGGCAGGAATCTGCAGGCGCATTTGCGTGACTGCAAGCATCGGCAGGCATAATTGTAGACATGTCCGCGTCCGCATCCATCTGCAGGAAACTTTGCAGGCAAAACTGCATGCAACTGCGTGCGGGCACTTTCAATCATGTCGCCATACATCTTCAGGCGTGTTTGCATGCATCTGTAGCCATTTCTGCATGCAAATTCATGCAGGAATACTGGTAGGCATGTCTGCACGCAACTGCAGGTATCTTTGCAGGCATTGCTGCAGGCATATGCATGCGTATTTTCAGGCATGACTGCATGCATCTGAGGCATATTTCAAGACATAACTGCATGCATCTGCAAGTATACATTGTATCTAGAAAGAATAACTGCATGCATCAACAGGCATGTTTTCAGACACAACTGCTTGCATTTATAGGCACAACTGCATGAACATGATAGCAAATGCAGGTAGTAGATATATTTTAAACAACCCCAGAAAATATAAATGGAGGTCAACTTACGGTTTTAGTTTTGAGTCAAGCAGAATATCATAACCATATCTGCAAGTTGATGAATTTTGCCGTGTTAAGTAAAACAACCAAACGAGCACAGCGTGATTGATACAATTCAAACTTGTCCTTCACCTTTTTCATGCCAATCTCAAATTATTTACTCTTCTAAAAGTAACCAAGCAACTAGGATTATAACTGCTTCACCCTTGAAAGATGGCAGCCTACTGCAAATTTCTCCTATAGAGCATTCAGGTTTATACCAGGTGGCTTCATCTGTTTGCTGATACCCATTTATACGCCAAGTCAATGTCATCAGACAACAAAAATTACAATATTTAGGCCATACAAGGGCCAATAGCCCGTCAACAGCAATCTTGCAAGGAACAGTTGAGGGCTGTTGATAACAGGGTCACCCAAGTCAAGAATGGTGCCATTGAGGAATGGACGGAAATGTCAGTCGCAGAGTGCCGAGGTGTTACAGGTCATGGTCTTTAGCCTTCACCTTTGTGGATGATGTTTTTATACGACTAAGTAGCAAGCATGGCCTTCACCTAGAAAGCTCTTATGTTACACCCACCAGGAATATGGAAAGTGTTACGTGACATGTGGTCATTTTTACCTTAATTAAACCTTTTCACTAGCAGAGTCAAACCCCGTGTCATGTGATGAATCCTAAGTGAGGTAGTAACATCTTGAGGTACTGCAGACTTTGTTGTGAAAGGTGACTCTAACTTCTAAGGATGTGGATGAAATCATAAAGTGTGGTCATTGAAATGAAACAGTTGAGGAGTAGTTTCCTGTGTTAAAGCTTGTTTTTTTATACACTGAAATACGAATTTTGGGATGTTTTTGTTTTTAACATGAAACTCGGGTAGTATTGGGAGCGTGAACTTTTCTTATTGATCACACCTACAATCCTAACAAGTCTTCCAACAACAGAGATATAAAAGATACAACTCAAAGCAGTGTTTGTCGTTTATCATGACTTTTTGTACAGCTTGAACACTCTTGATGTAGATGTTATCCATGTCTCTCACCAAAGTCTCAACCTAGGAAAAAATTTGTGAATAAGGGGTTACATAAACCACCAGCTAATGCAAAGATTATTGATTTACAGTTCACAAAAGGAAGGAAACATGTTGGGAAGAAAGCGATATGCATTTGCTTATACCTTCTCTATGCCATGTTTTGCTACAAGATATCTTCTTAGCTGCTGTAAAGACCACTTGCAACCCTGAAAATCGTCAAAGTAGACATGTTCATGTTACAAAGAATTACACATGTTTAAGGACGGTGCCTCCTTTTAGTACTGCACATACGTTCTGCGCATCTCGGGATGGTCTGAAAAACTCGGGTCCTTATGGACGGTACTTATTAATACAAAGGAATTTTTGCACAGTTTATGTCTTTGTGGGAAAAGCAGATCTTAACAAGGGCTGTTGGAATCTGAAAAGAAAATTGGCGGTAACCACACATTTTTTGAGTTTAAATTTGGAAAGAAAATGCCCTACATTATTATGTATTTTACAGCTTTCTTAGAATTACGGTTGCTTAATTATCTCTTAGATTCCTATAGCCCTTGCTAAGATCTGCTTTTTCCCCTTAGTCATAACCCGTGCAAAAAGACCTGTGTATTAGGAGGCTACTCCACTATGCAATGAGCTGATGCTAATTTGTTCTTTAGTCCCCTAATCTGGCTACAACACATATCATTTTTTGTAAATGGTTTGAACCCAGGAGTCATATCATAATTCGGTAAATTGTGATCGTCCGGGTGAGTGTAGTCCTGAGAAGGACTGTTTGAGGTGACATTGACGTTGCCATCACGTTTACAGTCTTCACAGCCAATAACATCACGGCTTAACTGACAGACGACCAATAACATCACGAGATCGTCGACCAATCAGGACAACGACCAGAGACTTATAACATCTACTGACGATTCACAGTTCACTTGACTCTGATGATGACTTCCGCTCAGGTTGTCGAAACGTCAGTCAATGTCACCTCAAACAGCCCTTCTCAGGACTACACTCACCCGGACGATCACAATTTACCGAATTATGATACCATTTTTTGTTGGAATTGAAAATTACATTCAAGGAAAAAACTTTATTCACTTTGCGACTGAATTGATGTCAAAAGATAAGAAATGTTTCCTGACTGTTTGTCACTTGTATTCACCTTTTCAGCATCATAATCAGGAGCAGTTTTCTGAATGGCAACATTGGTGAGATGCACATCTACAGTATCCAAATGTCAAGGATTGATTTTTATCAAAGGGGTTTTATTTGTTCAGTATTATAATTGTTACTATCACTATTATTATTCTCTTTATATTTACTTATCAGGGAAACGAAGGCAACAGAATGATCGATGATTTAGCAGTACCACGCTGTGCTGACTACATATTTTTATCTAGCGACGGTGATGTAACTACATGTAAAGAAGATGATTCTCGCAGTTATTAACGCAACTTATGCAGTTGCGAAAAGAAAGCCTGAAAAAATCATCAGGCTTGCCGGGATTCGAACCCTGACCTCTGCGATACCGGTGCAGCGCTCTAACCAATTGAGCTATCAAGCCAACTGGGAGCTGGTCATTAAATTGGTTCGTAATATACCCGGGAAAGATGAAGATGAAATTATGATCATGGTGATGTAACTGTTCGTTATTTGTGTAAATACCTTGTAACAGTGTGAACTACTTTAACGTCCTGTGATTGTGCGTGACTTTGTTACACCTTGTGACGGTGTACCACTACTTGTAATTGTAACATCCTGTAGCAATGCGCAACAACTTGTAACGTCTTTTGTCTGACTTTTGATTACTTGAAACGTCTTGTGATGGTGTGTAAATAATTGCGAGTGTCTTGTGAAGGAGTGTATCTACTTGTACCATCTTGTAACAGTCTGTAACTACTTACTTTTGTAACGGTGTGTTAACTGTAACATCTTGCGACGGTGTTTAACTTGTTTTAACAATTTTAGACGCATGCTAACTACATGTAGGGTCTTGTGATGGCGTGTAACTACATGTTACGTTTTTTGACGTTCTGTTCCTACCTTTGACGTTTTGTGGCGGTGCTTAACTACTTTTGACAGTATATAACTATTAAATTTAACACCTTGTGACTCTATAATTACTTGAATGTCTTGTAAAGGTCTGGAACGACTTAAAACGTTTTTTGACGGTGTGTAACTATTAATTTGTCAGTAACATCCGGTGGCTTCTTGTGAGAATTTTCCGCAACATTTAACTGTAGACATGCGACGTTTTGTACCTACCTGTAACGGTTTCGTGACGGTGTGTAACATTTTGTAACGTCTACTGACGTCCTGGGACGGTATTTAACTACTTGTGACGTTTTGTGACGAAGTGTAAGTAATTGTAATGATTTGTGACGGTGTGTAACTAACTGTAACGTCTTATGACGATGTGTAACTTCTTCTAACGTTTTGACGTTAAACGACTACTTGTAACACTTGAGTTGTAGTGTTGTTCAGTCTTACGTGTTGTAATAATGGTGTACAGTTGTAGTGTTGTCATAGTATTGTACCTTGTTAGTGCTGTCGTAGTTAAGACAGTAAAACTACAGTTACAGCAAAATTACAGACACTGGAGGGTATTGTGAGACGCCTCTGAAATCAAAATACGCTAATTACGAGACGAGCGACAACAAAATTCGTGCTGGGTTTATCCTTAATGTGATAAACAAGTGAAGAGTTTTCCCCCTATTAATGATGAACAAGCTCAAGGTTGCTTATAGTAAATAGTCAAAACGTTTTCAGAGCTTCCTCAGAAATCTCTGACAGTCGGCGGAAAACTCCACACCTTCCGCCCTGCAGACTCAGGCGCCATAGAACTTGAGCTGACACTCTCTTGGCTGGCAAAGGATACATGTGTCATCTATTGAATCCAAAGAGAATCTTGTATTTGAAAATCTCGCGAACCCCTCTCTGTAGAGCCAGGCACACATTGGAGTATACTGAGGAGTAGATTTATCAGTCAGTGAATGGAAAAGACCAATAAGTTTGCTGACCTAAAATTAGCTAATCACCGGGAGAAAACAAATGAAGGACTTGGTGCAAGAGGGGCGTGGAACGGCTCTCAATGGAGTGTCCAGAGCAAATGCGTTCTTTTTGGTTTTGTTTTACTACGAGTTATGACTGGTTAACGAACGTGCGCCACTTTCTCGACCAATCAGTAGTAAGGCAAAAACCAATCATGACTTGCTGCACCCGTTTTCTTACATGTATTAGCTTCGAGTTCTGACACCCAATTGAGAAAACATTGTCGGGTGAAAAGCATAAATCAATGACGATGAGACCCAGTGGAGCTCTGGGAAGCGTGAAAACTTGCCTCTATTCTTAGTCACGTGCACATTATAATAACTTAGCATGCCTCAATTTACTCTTTAAATTATCTTGGAAAGAAAATATTTTGAATATCAAGAAACGAAACCCAGTAACAAACTTGCTCGTGCCATCTTCCCAAAGTTCCATTGTGCCACATTGTCCATCGTTTACACGTTTCACCCGACAACGTTTTTTCAAACAGGTGTATACGTATGGACCAACAATGCCACAAAAAAGCGGTCTATTTCATTGTAAATAACTACGAGAGTTTTCATAAAACACTAAAAAAACTTACCGATGTTACGAGGACATAGACTCTCAAGTCAAACTTTCTACCTGCGTTGAACAAACAAATCAACGCAAAACATAAATACAGTCGAAGCTTTCGTAAGCGACCACCTCGGGAATTCAGAAAAGTGGTCGCAACAAGGGCTATGTTCCACATGATGGAACAATAGAGGGTGGTCGCTTACGAGAGCTTTTAGCATAAAGCTCGGCATATGCTGATGGTTACTAATAGTATTGTATTAAATATATTTGTATTAAGTATTGTATTTCATAATACTAAATAGTTTTTTAAAATTGCCTATCACAGAAAAGGTTCCCGTATGTACAACGCACCATAAACGCTCAATTGTTTTTGTATTGCTCTAAATTTGAACAAAAAGTGTTGGCTAAGTAGTCGCTTACGAGAACTTAGAAACAAAGGAGAAGATCAGTCGGTACTTCTCAAAGTGGTCGCGGTCGCTTATGAGAGCGGTCGCTTCAAACGGGGTTTCACAATGCTGGTCGCTTACGAGGGAGGTCGCAAGGAGAGCTTTGACTGTAAATAAATCTGAATTAGTGTTCAACTGCACTGGTGAGTAGAATTCGGTTGATTAAAACCGCTAGATGACCTAAATGAGTTCACCTTAGAACTGTCTATTCAGGTTGTCTATTGACTGTTTGATTCATTTATATTTGTAAATCGATTTTAACAACATAGCCAGCAAAGCCAGTGATGTCAATGCATGGGGAAAGTATCCCGTCCAGTCGATGCAATGTGCTCCAAAATTGCTCTGTTGGGTTAAATATTCTTTTTTTTTTCTCTCTCTCTCTCAAAAAAACAGCCACCAACAGCGACGTGAAAAAACAGCACGATGCAAAAGAAGAGAAGTTATGACAGAAAAACGCCGTTAAAATTAGTTTGTTGGAACCTACATAGATAGGAATTTTCCTTTTGAAAGAGCAATAAATTTACAAATTAAGATTGCAATTAATTAGCAACACAAACTGAAGTAGTGAAAGGGGCTTGACATACAATGGTTCCTAAAGGGCTTAGGGCTCCAGGGCTCCAGGGCTCCGGGCTAAAACATACAGGTCTCCAGGGCTCCAAGACAGAACATTTGGGGCTCTAGGGCTCCATGGCTCTACTCTGGAGCTCCGTTTAGCCGTAATCACCAGTGTTGCCCGAGCTCCAGGCTGAAAAAGGCTTGAGGCTCCGAGCTACACCGCAGAAATTTCGGGGCTCCTGGGGTCAAAAGTCCCCCTTTTTGAGACCCTGACTAGACGTACGGTAACTGAAGCCAGCCCCCTTGTTTATGAAAGAATTCCGGTTCGTATTAAGACGAGGGGTGTTAACTCTAACACTTGCTGTTTGAGCACCACTCCACAGCAGTGAAGGTCGTCCCGAAAATCTAGAACAACCTCCCGTTTTTTGCTATGAAGCTCCCACAAAAATTAAATGATATCGAAATTGAAGTTGGAAAAAGAGACCGAGAAGGAGATAAAAGGGAGTTCAGTCTCTCCTGACAGTCTCACCCGCTTTAACTTTTTGTCCGCTTCCACATTTCGCCGATCTTACGCGCACTGCATTTCCCCCGTCTTTTCTGGTGGCTTACTCTTAGAGGTAAGCAGAGGAGACGGCTGACATTTAAGCCACGTTCCTACTAGAATAGACTATGGGAAGCTAAAAGAGGACAGCCAATTGTTTCATTGTGTTTAATAAAGTCGAGCTGACTGTGTTAGCAACCGCCGTCAGTTCTAAACGAAGCTGTTGAAAAGTAAAGGCTTTCAGAAAAATGGTTAATCACACAGCCGCATTGAAAATTAAAATGTCAGAAATAAGTTGCTAAAGAATGTGTGATGCTGCTTCGGTGGGTCCGGGAACGTATCACTTCAAATTGATAACAGCTCGAGTTAAAATGAGATAAATTGGTCACTGTAAGGGGATTCAAATACTTAAATGATGTTTGTTTATTATAAATCTTTAGCACGCTCAACGGAAGCACCAGACAGGAAAATGTAAGCAAAACACATGAAATGTCATTTTCTGTTTTCTCATATTGTTTTAGGGCCTTTAAAATGGATATTAATTTAAATACGGTAACACAGATTGTTCTGTTCGGATTCTTTCAAGTCACAGAACGTTACAGGAGACGAAATCTTATCGGTCGAATTACCGAGCTGTTGTTTGCTCTTTAAAAGTGCCACTTGACTTAATTTCTTATTATAAACGACATATTTGTCCCTCCAAAACCAAAAGGAATTAATTTCCCCATGTTGAGATGACATTTAGGCAAATATTTTCCCACAACTGACACAGCTAAACCCGAATCGAATTTTTGAGACGGTTATTATCTTCCGAACCGATATTCTAGAGAAATAACTCGTTGGATGCCCTGCCTGACTCAAGGCGCGGCCTGTGTTTTGTGCATATCTTTTGTGAGACCAAGGCCGAAGACAGCATAGATTTCTTCAGGATGTTTCTTTTCTATGATCAGGATCAGGTGTAAACACCTGTAAGTCGTGTAAACTTGAAGCAAGAGTGGACTTACTTTCGATGTTTCTATGCGTGCATTTCGTAAAGACAAGCTGAAGGAGACAAACGGGTCCATTTTGCACACGCGGCTTCTGTTAGACAAAAGGTGGCATGTTTCATAATTTTGGAACTGGAGTGAAATCGGTATTTTTCAATTAGCCTTGTCGAGACTAAAATAGCAATCGATCTATTGTCATTTTGACGCTGGTGATAAATAGCACTTAAAGTTCAGTGATTCGATTCAGGTGAGTTGCTTAATTAGAGTATTTTTCGGACCAAGGCCCAGCATCTCGTTTTATGGGCACGGCTTGTATTCCTTTTTACCCTATAAAGTATTAAATCTGACAAATAGTTATGTCTCCAGTAGTATTTTTCCCGGATTCTACCTTAAAAAGAGCGAAAATAATTCTGCCTATAATTTTAGATTTTTAGTGCCTCAGAAAAAGTGCTCACAAAGGAAAGCCGATTTCTAGAATATCTTTGGCACACAGCTAGGCGACAGCATTTGAATTATCCCCCAAGGGGAGTTGAAACTACTGTTAAATACTTTTCACTACTTAAACTTTTAGGGCCAAATAGCCGGCCCTGATCTAAACCACGATCTTAACCAATTTCAGTGTGGCCAACCCTGAGATTCCAAGGTTGTTTATAGTAGACAGGGAAAAGCGTGCAGGCATATAGCACAGAGAATAACTTAAAATTGACCCACTTACGAACAGAGCTGGGGGGGGGGGGAACAGTCATTGTCTTACTGCGACAGTCTTAGTTAGACCTCGTTTACTGAAAAACCGGCCCAAAAAGGAGAAGATTCCAGCATCGTAATTGATTCAGAGCCGAGAGCCGACAGAGCCGAGTAGTGTATTTGGAGATCCTGTTGTGCACCGTTGATGTGCACAGTTTAACCCAAGTTTACAAGTTTGACCGATTACTCGGTAAAATCTCGCGTCATTGATTTCTCAGTAATTAGAGGAGATTTTTTCTAAGATAGTACGGCGGATATTTGTAGCTGAAGGGTTCACTTAATCTTACAATTTACAACTCTCAGACAGATGGAAAAGTCTTCTGAAATTGATGCCCTGAACATAATCCGTAAATTCCCGATATTATTTGCAGTTTTCCGAATAATTTCTCGAGGTTTCCGATTCCCGGCAATATCTTCAGATTCCCACAAAATTCTTACAGTTGGCACCCCCCGTTGTTAAGCAATCCACGATGAAAACAGACTCTCTTTACAAAACGGTGTCTTCTTACAGTGATGTAAACACTTTTGAAGTCAACTAACTTCATTGCAACAACACATGCCATAAATATTTTGCTTTGTCTTTTATTGTAATATTCAATAAAATCAACGGCCCTCGTACATGATTCTACAAAACATTTTTTGCATTTTTGTGGTCACACAGGCGGGACCTATTTTGTTTTTGTAAAATTGTTTACTTTGATCTACTGCACGTGATTTACGACAACCAATAAAAACCTCTGTGATTTGACATTTTAGTGGAAGGGATTTTACTCTTTGGCAAAACAAACCAGCCACGCATCTCAAAGCAAAAATTGCTTGTCGTGCAACCAAGGGACTCTATTATACGCTTACAAGTTCGTGATCCGTTTTTGAAGAAGTACGCTGTCGAAATCGTTTTTGTGGTCCTAAATTTCAAACCGTGTCGTCTAAAGTTCAGCTCAAGGAAGTACAAAGTATAGCTCAAGGCGCGAAGAAGGTAAGAGGGATAATACGAAGAATTCAGTTAAAATGTACAAGGAACACTGAACTTCTGAGAGGTCAGGGTGCTGAAACTCAAGCACTAAACTAATAGTTCGTGGGAGTAACTTCAGAATGAAAACTTTGTCGGTATTTCAAACGTGTTCGCTCGTTTGTGTGAGGGGCTCATTACGATTACGCCGCAATCGTTTTTTTTTTTCCCTTCTTTTTCGCGGATAAGAGAAATACAGAACGAAGGAAAATGGCGGCGCCATTTTTACGCTTTGGCCATAGGAACGACGCAAACATTTTGACATCACTTGAAAAAGAAAGTCGTTTAAAGGACTGACACCAAACTTTAAAATGTTAAAATATACACAATTTTCGAAGGGTGGAAACGAGCAAACGAGACTACTCTTTGGCATTCAACTATTCTGTAGTTAAGCCATTTTATACCCTTGATGATAATCAATTCGCTAAGGAAAGTAACCGCACGTTACTGATGTTTCGAGAATTAATAAGATGTGAACCGCAAAACGTGATAAACAGTCATCATAGAAGTAAAATAGTCGCAAATACATGGTGACGGGATTATATTTCATGCCTATTCGTGAGCCGCCGCATGAAGTCCAGTTCCAATCACAGATGCATTTTAAAGACAATTTCTTACTTCGCCAGGGCAATGTCTACAGAACTGGCATTCACCGCTGCTTGGGGAGGTGCAACCATGGGCCTCACACTGAGTACTCCCGCTGGATGGGTGGCAGTTGGAATAGCTGGAGCAGTTGGTTTATTTGGAGCACTTATTGCCGGTGTAGTTGAGAATGGAAAAACACAAAGAGCGAAAAACAATAGAGAGAAACGTTCGTAGAAATATTACACCGCGTGGGAGGAAGATACGTAGAAGTGTACGCTAGTAGATAGCCGTTAATTAGCAGCCAATTTCAATGCAAAAGTAGGAAAAGGAAATGCATTTGATTACAATAAAATGAATTTACAAAGCGTTCGCACAATAGACCTGCATCGAATATACAGCTTAAGTTTTTTGAAGACAGTAGTCAATCGCTGCATGATAAGAATAAACACGTGAACTTCAATGTTGTGTGGTGCTTTGGAAGAAAAAGTATATGCCTGTTACAGCAGCTGCCCCACAAAACATAGGTATGCAGTGCATGCAGAACTGGTGACGTTGAACTTGTTCAAATTCTTCATGAGAGTCGATGAGAGTTTTCTCTCGTTTTTCCCTAGACTGCGAGCAGTCTCTCTTTTGCTCTAAAATCCCTGCCAGAGGAGCGGCGAGCCGCGAGCCGCGAGTAGCGTGGGCTTCCGCCCACGCTACTCGCGGCTCGCGGCTCGCGGCTCGCGGCTCGCGAGCTCATGAGAGTTTCATGAGAGTTTGGCGGTCAGCGGTTGCCTTTTTTAGGTCAGTGGGCTCAAAACCCCTTTCTTTCTGACCAATTCTTTGTTTTACCGCTTTTGACAGTAGTTTTTCTTCAATCACATTAAAAACGCACACCCAGAGGTATTCATTTTGCTGACTAACACTTACAGCCCGTCATGTTCGTTTACATTCAAAATGTTGCGGTCGTTGCGGGGTCATATTAAAAACTACTCGCCGGACATTCACTCCCAGGTCCAAAAATTACCAACTCTCGTCTTCCCTTGGCCCCTGTTATCGACAGTCACCGAGAGTTGGAAAAACTCTCGATCAACTCTCATCCTTCAGCTCTTGGCAATTCTCGTTTTCGTTTGGCCCGGCCTTAAAATTATTTTATCTGTATATACCTGCGATCTCACGCATCGAGGACAATTTCTCACGCCTGACTCACAATTCCGGACTACTTGTTCATCAGCCATTAACGTGAAAAATTCAATCCAATTTCCACCCAAAATAGTCTAGTGAACGGCGCCAAATGTCCGTTTGAGTCCTAAATAACAAGCAAACGAGATCGCGCCGAGATTTCGAGCTTCGCACCGCGACATTCGGCAACCTTCGGAAATCCTCGGAACATATTCGGGGATCGTCGGCAATGTTCGGAAGTCGTCGGGACATCTTCGGTAATGTTCGGACGTTGTCGGAAATTTTTCGGAAATTCGGGTATTATGGATACGAAAATCTCACGCATTTGACTTAGGAAAAGTTGGCAGGTATATCTGCACAGTCTGTAAACTTGCTACCTACGAAACAACGACTGTACCAAGAACCTATTGCTGCTGGGAAAACCCTTAGCGTTTTTACTGTATTTTTATTTCTTAAAGTGCATATGACAGATTTTTTTTTATTTGCCTGATCGAATCTAAATGACATCCTGATATGAATATCAAAAATTATTTTTCGATTTCGATTTTCCTTCCCCGCGCTTTTGCCGTTTAAAAACGTGAAATTTGACTTCCGGTCATGTCAAAAACCGCGCAAAGGGAGACCTGGGCATAGTCACGTTGTGACGTCATACCAGGAACGGAGTCGATGCCAAAACAAGCTACATGGGCCCGCATTGCGGAGATCTAATACATTTTGTTTTTCTTTATTCCGCAACTGCCGAATTAAGCACGAAATTATGTGAAACTGCTAATGTTACAAGTAATCTGGGCAGTGATTTGGAGGTTTTAGAGTCCATAAAATGCGAATCGCCAACCTCTGAAGTTGAAAGCGAAACAGAACTCGAGATCGAGAAAGAAGCTATTCAGAACCAGAAGATCCTTACATAGACAAGGCACTTGCCGATGAATATTGACTTAGAGAATACTATCAAGAGAAAAAGGAGGCAGAACGAATAATTCACTCGCTAGAAAATCTCTTTGATGGCACCGAAGCGCTGGAGACATGGCAAGAAATGCAACGATTTCTCATCTCTAGGTGTAAATATTAAAGCGAAACAGAACTCGGGAACGAGAAGGAAGACTATTCAGAACCAGAGGGTCCTTACATAGACAAGCCGCTTACCGATTAAAATTGACTAAGATAATACTATCAAGAGATAGAGGAGGCAGAACGAAGAAAACAGAATCTAGAAACCTATGTGATGGTACCGAAGCGCTCGAGAAGCGGGAAGAAATGCCACGATTTCTAATCTCCTTGGTGTAAATATTATAATCGTGCTCGGCTAAATAAACGCCTGTTATGCAGGTTATACTTTCATACTCTTACACGTGCAGATGTAGTAACTGTGCCTTAAACCATCTGTAAAACGCCGTAGATTGTCTTTGCTGCAAAGAAGTTCAGAAATGTGTCGAATCTCCCGAAGCGCTGTTGTCTCGCGCGAAGCCGCGAACTAAAACAACAACAGGATGTAAAACAATGCACCCGGGATTTAATGTTGTCTGAACAGATGGTCGCTACGATCAGATGCAGCAAAATATAATGCAATAGACGGAAGAAATTGTTGTCAGATTAGTTCGGAAGGGAAGTGAGAATTTGTCTGCGTTCTTGTGGACTCTCTGAAACATTCGTGATGCATTTAATACGTCTGGGCAAATTGACACTCGAAATTTCTGCACTGTTTACTTCCGATATACTGACCAGTGTTGATTCATAACTGAGGTAAAGATTATAACATCCCTCATTTTTTCACAACTGGACTACGGATAATTATAAAATTATGATGAAAACATGGCTCACTAAGCTTTGAAAGGAATGAGCAAACTCTAATCTTCATTTAATAATCTTACTGCAGCTTATTCTTATTGAAAGACCTGAAATATCAATCAGATTTGCTATTGCACAATTTACATAGACATAAAACAACAACGTTTCAAAGAGTCCACAAGAACGCAGAGAATTACGCACTTCTCTTCCGAACCAATCTACTGAACGATACTTTCTTCCATCTATCGTATTATATTTTCTGCATCTGATCGTAGCGACCATCAGTTTTAAAGTCAGGCAACACTGAACAGTGCCGGGTAGGTTGTTACACATCCTGTTGTTGTGTTACTTTTAGTTTGCGGCTTCGCGCGAAACATACAACGGCGCTTCGAGAGATTCGACACATTTCTGAATTTCTTTGAAGCAAAGACAATCTACGACGTTTTGCAGATGGTTTAAAGCACAGTTACCACATCTACACCTGTAAGAGTATGAAAGTATAACCTGCATAACAGGCGTTTATTTAGCCGAGCGCGAACAAGGTTTATTTAGCCGAGCACAATTATAATATTTACACCGGGAGATGAGAAATCGTGGCACTTCTTACTACGTCTCGAGCGCTACGGTACCATCAAATAGGTTTTTCTAGATTCTGTTTTCTTCGCTCTGTCTCCTCTACCTCTTGACAGTATTCTCTAAGTCAATTTTCATCGGCAAGAGGATTGTCTATGTAAGGACCTTTTGGTTCTGAATAGCTTCTTTCTCGATCTCGAGTTCTGTTTCGCTTTCAACTTCAGAAGTTAGCGATTCGCATTCGATGGACTCTAAAAGCTCCAAATCACTGCCCAGATTACTTGTAACATCAGCAGTTTCACACAATTTCGTGCTTAATTTGGCAGTTGCGGAATAACGAAAAATAAAATGAATTAGACCTCCGCAATGCGGCCCATGTAGCTTGTTTTGGCATTGACGCCGTTCCTGGTATGACGTCACAACGTGACTAGGCCCAGGTCTCCCTTTGCGCGGTTTTTGACATGACCGGAAGTCAAATTTCACGTTTTTAAACGGCAAAAGCGCGGGGAAGGAAAATCGAAATCGAAAAATAATTTTTGATATTCATATCAGGATGTCATTTAGATTCGATCAGGCAAATAAAAAAAAATCTGTCATATGCACTTTAAGTTTTGTACTAAGCAGCGGGGTTTCTGGTGCTCTCGTCCTCATTATCGTCTTTTATCGGCAGCTATTTTAGAATTAGCGTTAACAGTTTAGAAAACACACGCTGATGAAGACTGGAACCGGTCGATGAGTCAAAAAAGGTTCAGAGACAGAGCATCCAATTATAAAATCTGAGACTGAAACTTACAGACAGGTTGAGATGTTGCAAGACCATTCTAGATATCTATTAATTAAGAACCTGGATGATTTGCTCCAAAAAAAACTGACACTAGAAATAAAAGAAGCCGATAAAACTAAAGCATGAATCTTTGGAAATTACTGTCACCTCGAAACTCTTGCGTACTTCAATTGATGTAAAACAGGACACCATCCCTCTGGGTTTTGTTTCTTTCTGAGAATGTTGTTTCTTGTTTGATCGTGTGGAGTGTATAGCATGTTCTTTGCCCACGAGAATTTGATCAGGTTTACGTTACCAGAAAATAAATGCACCGAAACACTGAAGTTTATGAAATAACACTCGTGCTTATAACTTACAATGGAATCTTACACCAAATATGACGTATTCTATGGGAACCTGTATAACGCGGACAATAGGGCACTCAAGGAAGGTGTCCACGTAATACATGGACCATAATTCCACATTGTAACAAAAGGTACTTGTGCTATTGGACTTAGGGGGCCTCGAAGCAGAGTGCTTCTTCAAAGGGGCCCACATTTGACAAAAAGCATACTTTCTTGCAGGTACCAGTCTCATGCACTATTTCCAAATTGCATTGACGTAGAACCATATGCGTACTTGTCTGGATTTGAGCTTACTTTTCTACAAGGACCAAAATGTTATTCTTGGATGTGCCGTAGCCCTTTTTTCACGCATAGCTCATTTTCAAGGACCCAAGTCTCAACAGCCACGCACAAAAACAGCTAGAGCTGAATGACACGTATCACTTGTTACTAACTACCAGTAATCCTTATGTAATCAGTAACATTTTCCACCTTAACGAAATGACATTGGTAACAGATATTTACTGGAAATGCTGGTCAATCAGTCTAAACACGTAGAATGCCAACTGCATTTTATACGCTTTCACGTGATACCAACCAGCAACGTACCTCCTATTAAGTAAGGATCTTCCACATAACGCTGTACCACGTATGCCTCTGGTGCTTCTTTGTCATCTTTCTGCACATAAGGTTTTTAAAAAAAAGGATTCACTCAGATAAAACCAAACTTGTAAACAAGCAGCAATCGAGCGTTTTGGTCTGTATCTCAATAAGTGATGCAGATTATTTGTTACTACTCATTTCTATGAAGTCTTGATGAACCCAAACTTTCAGCCTGTGGAAAGGCATGTCATGCCATACAAGTTTCTTTACCTGCAGTAAACTATTCAAGAAGTGCAATGAAAATGGTACAAAAGATTCACAACAATATGTTACTTACTCTGTCATCTGACATGGCAGCACGATAAGGATCTTCCTGAAAATTACAAAAAATAAGCATATTTATAATAAAATAATCTTTCTATCAGGTGACCAGTCACTGTAAATGCAGTAGTTTATATTGCGACCCTAAAAAAACAAGTTGTAAATTTTCCACCAATCTACAGCCAAAGAGTAAATATAGGTCAATTACCAAACTGAAAGGTGGTCGCTTACTAGAGGTTAAAAACAACAGACAATGTTCTTCTTCTCGTTATTTTTCTTTTTAGTTAGCTTTGCCATAATTAAAGGACAAAAAACAAGTATGGCAGTTATTGCAACAGCATGAGTCATCAGCCCTAAGACTGTCGCTGTTGCTTTCAAGAAGTTTTAACAATATTATTGGTGATTCGACTGGGAAAATTTTGGTGTTTTGGAAAAGTGGTCACTTCCAGTTACACGAGGTCACAAATGACAGGTGATTACACAGTGGGGTTTGAATATATCGTAATGCTGTAAATACATGTAGTTTACTCCAAAATCTTATTCAGCAATTAATTGACTCTATTTTGTTACATCCTGTCTCAAAATTTGGATGATTACTGATAACCTTTTTCCAATCCATGATATCTTTTAGTTTTCTGAACAGGAAAATCCCCTTTCCTTGAGACTTGCCCACCTGCAATACCAGCAATAAATATTACATACTAAACTAAATTATTTTTAAATTGTATAAATTCCTTGATGCATTGCCTGATAGCACAGATGCAAGTTTAGACAACTGCTTCTACTGATTACCCCACATGACAATTTTAATTAGAACAGAACAGTATTTATCATAAACTTTGGCATTTGTTATAAAAGACATCATCATCATCATCCTGCCATCGATCATCATCAGCATCATCATCATATCACAGGCTTACCATCCTCTGTTTGTGTGGTGGGCTGTGCGTTTGTAATGGCTGTGTCGGTTTATCAAATTAGCAAAACTAAAACCGAAATTTAGGAGTTTGAAAACTGAGGAAAATGAAATAAAAACTCATAAAATTGCTGCCATGGTGTTTTGATTTGTGTTTCTGTGTTTATTTTGGTGATTAAAGGCTCGTGAAAGCGATGTTTTCAAAATAACGGTCGGACTCACTGAGCGAGTCTGATGATGTCTTTTAAAACTGAGGAAAATGGCTGTGTGGTGTAATGGCTGTGTCGGTTTATCAAATTAGCAAAACTAAAACCGAAATTTAGGAGTTTGAAAACTGAGGAAAATGAAATAAAAACTCATAAAATTGCTGCCATGGTGTTTTGATTTGTGTTTCTGTGTTTATTTTGGTGATTAAAGGCTCGTAAAAGAGATGTTTTCAAAATAACGGTTGGACTCGCTGAGCGCTAAAACTCCTAAACTTCGGTTTTAGTTTTGCTAATTTGATAAACCAACACAGCCATTACAAACGCACAGCCCACCACACAAACAGAGGATGGTAAGCCTGTGATCATATTATAAATTTTATTGCTGCTTGACACTTCTGACAGTAAAATGTTGTTGTTCAAAAGGCCAAGAGTCAAGACAGGAAATAAGAATAAAGGAAAATGTAAATCCCTAAACTATAGAACACATGTCTACAGACTGCTCAGAATTAAGTTAACTTCATTCTGTATGAAAAAGAATTTATGCGATGTTTCATGTTTTAGACCACTAAAAGGGGTTAGCAATACTGTGGACCTTGTTTCGAAACATCTGGAGGCTTTGCTCCAAATTATGCTTATTCCTCCATTTTTAAGATTAATCCCTTGTCAAAAACAAACTTAAGACTAAAAAAGTTTGAAAAAACTCACAGGCTTCATAATCCAGGTTGTACCTGGATTTCTCTTGAATTCTTCTACAAATATGTGGTACTCCATCTAGTGTGAGTAATAACAGAGATAAAATAAACTTTTTCACACTGAGATAAACTAATAAACTCAATAAAAAAGAGAAGAAGAAATTATAATTTTATGTAAACATATTACACTACTTGACAACTTCAGTTTCCAAAAGATGTGACTGATTGCAAAGAACTTTATAAAAAGCTAACACCGTACAGTCCCCTTAAATGCAGACACAGAGAAAGAATTACTGTTCCTAAGGCCCCCTCAGAAAATATCAGCTTTTAAAATCAAAAATTTACTGTCCAGAGTACAGTAAGGACAAGCAGCTCTTGAAAACAGAAATTCTTGTTTGATTGTCAAATTATAAGTTTCTGTTTGTTATGTTTTGGTGCATCCGAAGGGTAAAAAAATTTATGCCACTCCCACAAAAAAGATTATAGCTGTACCATTCAGGGATTACTTTCAAAACTTCCCAAAAACACCCCTGTCAACTTTGAAACTTTGATATCCCCACCCTACCCTTCCCCCCATTCTGGATGTATAATAAACTTACTGGAAGTTCAAATGTGGTTGGAAAAAAGTCACACCTAAAAGAAATGTGTTAAGGAATTACAGACTGGTTGCCTAACAAGACCTTGTGCACATGTATTGGTCTAGCAGCTGTATTGCAGTGTTCTCAGGCTGAGCCCACAGGTGCCATTTTGGTGCCTTTTTGTCTATCCTTTCCTGCACCCATCCCCCTTTTTACGTTACCTTATTCTCACTTAATTTTGTGAGTACTAAATTTCACGATTTTCGTGATTTTGAAAAAATCATGAAATTTAATACTCACGAAAATATAGGACACGCGAAGATTAAAAACACAAAATTTAATACTATATAATATCAATAAAATAGTGAAATTCAAGCTGTTGCTTTATTACTGTTATGGACCTCCATATCATGTCTGACAGAACATGACAAGAACAAAGTTTATCAGAGTGTACCTACCCAATGTACCTATCGGGTATTTATACTGTGGAATACCTTATGCTTTGTTATGTTTAGCTTGTTTTGTTTGCTATTGTTTTATGATCATATTAATTATGTTGTTGCAGTTCTGAGGTCAAAGCTACATATTGAAGAATAGAAAAAAATCGCAAAATTTAATGCACTCCAATTCTAATTTCCTCTCAAAATCGCGAAATTTAATACTCGTGAAATATGGCTCTTAATTTTTCACGAAATTCAATACTCACAAAATTTAGTGAGAATAAGGTAACTCAATGTGATAGATGCCAGCTGGTTTTCCATGGGAGCCCATGGCTGGGTTACAGGGATTGTGAGCCATGGGAGTGTTACTCTGTCTAGTAGTGGCTGTGTGTAGCTACCAGTGGAGTAAGGTCCCCAGGTGAATAGCCCAGGTACCATCTGCTATTGTGATATACTGTATTGCTATTTAAAGAAATATATACTTGTTTGGACTTTTGGCATCTCTAGGAACAGAAAAAGGACTCAGGATGTATGATAATTCATACACTTTGCAACATATCTTGGAACATCTATGGTTTTTCTGGTACAAAACCGAACTGTTCATCGCTAATTCTAACGTAGGTCTATCATTCTCCTTAAGAAAACAATCGAAAATGAAAAAGAATCCACCCGGGAAAAGTCTCAGTATCATGTTAACTTAATAAGAGAAAGATTACACAAGGATACTTTGCAGCCTCATTCTTTCCAAATTCTCTTTCCAACTGCTTTTTCAGTCTTTTCAAATTTTTGGCCATCAGATTCTTTCGGGTCAACTGCAGTAACAAAAATGAAAAGCAAACAATAATAATAACCAACTATTAGAAACTAATTAAAAGATATTAAATAAATAAACTCCAAGATATTACCATATAGTTATGGGATGGAGAAGCCACAATAAGTAATATTAACGACAAGTTATTTTCCTTTCATTTTGCTTCATTTATTTCAGACTCCACTTGTCAGCCAACTAGCAGATATTTACTTGCTAAAAGTAAAGAAACTAAATTGATTGACATGTTAATACATGCATTGGGCAATGCAAGTGCCACTGTGTTGACCAACTTGATCATGTACACCCTACACTTCCTACATGTTCAAGGAAAGAGATATATACCTAGATTATCACCTCCTATACCTGCTGCGACCAAATGTGGTCAATGAATACTCAATAACAAAGTGAGCTGAACAGCTGAAAGTTTTTTCCCCATGAGCAACCAGGCAGTAAGAAAAATGGACATGAAAAATCACTTTGCAGCAAATTTAAATTAAGGAGAAATTCCAAGAGCATCACTGAGACACAAACCAAAATGTTCCGAAGTGATTGAAGGTGGCTTCGTTGGTACAAGTATAAGTTAGTGTGATAACACTCAAAGATATACTACCAGCCAACTAGTTCAAAACACAGCATTTTTCAATGATTCAAACATGGTTAAAATTTAGATTCTTTTATTAATGTACCTCATAGTGATTCCTGAAATGGCAGATCTTGACATGTTCCTCCATGTACATATGATCAAAGTTCTCTCTCATCCACCCCACGTCACACCAGTAGAAATCCCATTCTCCTTCACTGCCCCCACAAAAATAGGTACATAATAATTATGTGGCATTAGTTAGCACTGATCACCAAAAACATTTCTCCTAAACTTCAACATGGTCTGTGTCTATGATCATCACAGGAAACTTCATACAAAATCATGATTTTCTTCTTTGTGTGTGTATAGTAATAAGGCATGTTAAGCACAAGTAATCACAAGCAAAGCAATTGGTGTAGTGGGCTTTTTAAAAACATGCTGCCTGCAACAAAACTGTACAGTGGAACCCTCCAGCACTAAAGGGTCATAAATATCTGGGTGAATTTATGGAGACAGCTCTAGTCGACCACTACACAAAACATCTATCCATATTTATGAGGTCAGCCTAGCTGGTACAAAAGCTATCTGGTTTTTAATAGAACACAAAATAAGCATGCTAACAAAGAATAGGTTGTTCAACCATCAGCACATCAGTCAAAAAGTGTAATTAACAGTTAGCATAAAATCATTTATCTGTTGCTATGGCAACTAGTTTAATACCATTATGATATAAGCTTACTGCTGGAGATTATAAGCAAATATTTACATTGAGATGGTGCATCACACAATATTGAATTGATATTGAAATGAAAACGTCAGCTTAACTGAATTGGACAAAATAACTTAGAAAAGACAAAACAAAACAAAAACTTACTCTCGCATTTCCGTCCAACCTCTGGAGCGAAGAACATCTAAAATAGTATTCTGCAGGGAGCATTTGAAGCGGATTACACGGCTGTTGTCACTTTCAATGAAGAAAAAAATAAACAAATAAATAAATATTTCCACATTCCATGGATGTGTTTACAAACTCTAAGCAACCTTAGCGACCCATGTTAAACTTGAAGAAGAAAGCTTGATTTTTTAATACTTACAACGGTTTCCTTTGGAACGGTTTCCAGCTGAAGGAATTTTGCTGCAATTGAACATTAAAGCAAATATTAGCAGTTAGAACGACGAAAACTGAGATTGAAATTTTTGCGTTTTGCTTTTCCCACCTTCTCTCGTTTTGCTGCCATATTGAAAATCCCACACAAATCCCACAATGCAGCAGTGCTGACTGTCATTCCCAGACCCTCTCGAGGTGATCGCTTGTTCTTTACATAAAATTTGCAAGTTTTGGAATGAAAACTTCTCTAGTGTCAGCCGTATAAACATGAAAATGCGTTGTTGTTGACAAAGAAGAAATACTGTTGGTGATCAAGAAGGAAAATGCATCGAGCGTACCACACTCCCGGAGGCAGCATTAGAGAAATAAAGCTCTGTCTTCTTGGGGTAAGGACAATATAAATTTTCAAATACGTACAAGGACTTGTGGTAACCGCACTTTTTCCTTCAGCTTAAGCTTACCTTTTCTAAATATTGACGAAGGCAGTTATTATGGTAAACTAATCGATCAACATTTTGTATGTTTTTGTAGGATGCTGGTGTCGGCAAGTCCTGTTTGGTTCATCGGTTCGTCTCTGATTCATTTAATGCCTCTTCACCGCCAACCATAGGGTTAGCATGGTTCACTTGTTTATAAAAACTAATTAATTCATATCTCGCGGCATGGCTGTTAATTTGTCGGTGTTCAGACTAAACTGCAGAATACAGGGAGCTTTAAAAGTGGCCCTTTTTTCTGCAATTGCTTAATTTCATAGGGCACATTTCAATCAACAAATAATACACAACCTTAATATGCAGTTTTCGTCCATTCATGACATTACTCATGCGTGCTTCCGGTTGGAAAATCAGATGGCACGCCTAGATGTCATTTGGTTTGGAAATTTTCACAAACAATGAGCTGTGATGGCTTGGAGCACTCAAACTTTATGCTCCTGTTAGCCTGTCCAATAGGTGCAATATCTAAGATCTTTTCTCGTCAAGTCAACCACAAGTCTCCCACTGTGGCTAAGTAGTTTGGGGCATCTGATGGTGAGTGTCTTCCTTGTCCCAGGCTTGTGACAATTTGAATATTACATCTTTCTTAACATTTGTTGTTTCACATTGGAAAAACCAGTTGGGTGTAAGATGAATAAAAGCAAGCTATGGTGGTGCAGTTGACTCCCGATAACTCAAACCTTCAAGGGGAATCAAAAAAAAGGTTTGAGTTATTGGGTGTTCAAGTTAGTGAGGGTGAAATTATAAAGAAAATTACATCAAGCAAAAAACATTCACTGAGGGTTCAAGTTACCGAGGCAAGTCTTATCCTTACCCTTACTAATAATTCTTATTGAAATGGTACCTCTTCCACACACCTAGGTTAAGAATTCCACCTTTTATACCTCAAAAATAAGCCAAAAATGGTCATTACAAGTTCCAGTCACTTGTAGCTTTCATATATTTTTGCATTGTAATGCGCCGATCAATTCGAAAGTTCAACATCCCCCCCCCCCCAGGCAACCCCCCGGGCATTTGAACTTTAGAAGATTGGATTGTTCAAATTCCCTCCCCTCGAGGCAAAAAAGCCGTTCAAATGCCCCACCAATTAGTACTGAACTACCTCTCCTCAAAGACAGATTTCGTCTTCAATCAAACACTTTACACACCTTTCAGAGAGAGATATGCTGTAATGACACCTTCAAACTTCTTTTAAAGGCCCCTTGAAAGAGTTATTCACTAACAAAGGCGAAATTCTATCTTGTAAATCCGTCAAACCATGCAAAAACCGAAAAAACTCACAAAAGTATTACATCAGAACAAGAGATAAATCCAGTTCAAATTCCCCACCCTTCCAATGCAAGGTTCAAATTCCCCCCTCCCCGGGCACGATGCAAAGTCAAATGCCCGGGGTGTGCCCGGGGGGGGGGGGGGGGGGGGGGAATGTTGAAGTTTCGAATTGATCGGCGCATAATTTCTGCCTGAAATTTGAAACCTTTTAAGTATTTAGACTCATTTACAGTCAATTTCAGTTCAAGACCCCTTGAAAATATACTGGAAACTGTAATAAATTTCATTTTGTGCTAAATGTACCGGTAGTTCTGAGAGGACAGTCTCACTCACAATAATAATTCATCACCATCTTCATCATTTTCATCATCATTATCATCAACAAACTTTAGAGTACCAGATGACAGAAATCCTATTAATAGTGTTTCTCTGATGGACACTATTTTGAGGAGATTTCAACTAAACAATGGTGCCTGCCTTAATTTTTAGCTCCAGTATGTTTTTCTGTGGGAACTAACATGTAAAGCACTATTAGATGGCAATGAAAATAGAGCTTATATAAAAGTGAATTATTATTATTATTATTATTATTATTATTATTATTATTATTATTATTATTATAGCAGAATTCACGACTGTATGCTAAAAGCTAAACTAGCTACACAGGGTGCATAGCGTAACCTGTGAGCCTTGGGAGTATATTATTATTATTATTATTATAATTATTATTATTATTATTATTATTATTATTATTGTTATTATTATTATTATTATTATTAATTGCTTCCTGTTATTTTAGAGCTGCTTTTATGACAAAGATGATGCTTGTGGGTGATCAAGCTTTCAAATTCAATATATGGGACACTGCTGGGCAAGAGAGGGTAGGTTGATTTGATTCTCCGGTTTTAGAATCTGTGCTTTGCTGTGATAATTCTACATGCATCCTTTGTTAGCACATATTTAGTTTTTGTTTGTTTTATTCAGTTTAAGAGTCTTGCTCCTCTGTACTACCGAGATGCTGCTGCAGCCATTTTAGTTTATGATATAACAAGTGATGTGAGTTGATTGTTTTCCATTTTTTAATTTATATAAACGTTCTGTTGCAAAGAGTAATGCCAGCCTGGGGTTTAGCTTGTTAACCATCCAATCTGAAGATCAGAAGTGTTGACGTCTAGTCTCTGCTGTCATCGGACTTTTTCCCCACTTTCTTTCACCCTAGCCAGGGTATACAGGGTTGTCAGTAGGAATCTGAGTAGGTGGCAAAATTGTAGGAGTCGGTGGAGAATGAACTACTTGCAACAAAGGTGTGAAATTCTAGGGAGGTCCGGGGGTATGCTCCCCGGGAAAATTTTGAAAATTTGGGACTCTTAGAATGCATTTCCTGCATTCTGGAGCAAGAATTAGGGTATTTGAACGGAAAAGGAAATGCAAATCGAAGCTGAAATTACTCAGAATGTAGGCAAGATTCTTTTGTTTTTCCTGAATAAATCTTGGCCGATCCAAGGCTTGTGTTTTGTGGCGAATGTTTCTCATGTTAGTCGTAAAATATGAGGCAATTTCTCAATCAAGTAGGCGATGAGTTTATGTGGAGTAGCCGGCGAGTTTCGCCGGCTGCCGGCCCTTATTGAAAAGCCTGCATATAATGGCACCTGGCAACCATTAAGAAAAACCCTACAATTGGGCTAGTTTAAGCATCCGGTCTAGGCTTCATGCTGCCAGAGCAACCAAACACCCTTTCATAGACAAGGCACTTTACTTGACATTGTCTCTCTGCTAAACTCAGTCGAAGGATCAAGGGGTGGGTTGGGAGGGTGGCTTTTAGTTTCTTCAAAGGGTCCATAAAGGCCTTAACTGTCCTGAATGAATAAAAGAAATAAGTTACATTTATTTAGGATGTCTTACCAAATTGCATTATACTGAATATAGTAGATAAACAAGTTATCATTAAATTCTTAACAGAAAGGTGGAAGCAACATTATTTTTGTCTACTGGTTTTAGAGTTCATTTCATGCTTTAAAGACGTGGATCAAGGAGTTGACACGATATGGCCCACCAGATATCCTCATTGCTATTGCCGGGAACAAGTGTGACAAAGCTGATCAAAGGGAGGTGAGCTTGCATGACAACTCTCCAAGAATTCCACTGAATCAGATATGAATTGTGTGGTCACCCTTGTAGGGTTATAGAACGAGAAAATCTGAGATGCTGAGCTCCTTGTTTAAAAGTTCAAGGCTCAGATTTTTTCTTTCAATCTGATCTGAACCCAAGGCCCAGCAGTTGGTGGAAAATTTGGAGCCAATGTAAAGAACTTTTATAATTATTTAAATACTTGAAAAGCTTTATTCAACATGTTAGAAGCTTGAAGACCACAGTGGGTCACGTCAATATTGTTCTCTTGACTGAACGCATTTTACATTTTTATGCTAAACTCTTGGAAGAAATTGAAGCTCAAAACATCAGTCATATCAATAGTGACTGTCCTTTTCAAGATTACTCTCACGCAGGCAGTTACACTTAAGACAGACTACTGAGATTCCTAGTTTCAAATTAAAGTTTCAAAGTCTAAAGTGAAGGTGAAGAGAACTGATAACTAAAAGGAGAATTAATATTCTGATCTTGTTTCTCAGGTTCTGGAAGAAGTAGCAGAGGAGTTTGCAGGCAGTGTAGAAGCAATATTTGTAGAGACAAGTGCTCGCACTAACAAGAATGTTCACTGGCTCTTTGAAGAGTTAGGTGAGGGACAGTCTCATTGTGTTTTTTCTCCTCCCTATATTTGACATCTGCTGTGACATCCTAATGAAAAATAAAACAGCTTAAATTTTAAAATTCTTTTGTTTTTTGTTTTCTTTTGTTTGTTTGTTTGCTTTTTGTGTTTTTTTACATCTTTAAAGCCTTGGACAGACAGGTTCAAAATGTCCATTCAAGGTCAATAAATAATGTTGAAATTATTGTTTGTTGTCATTAAACGTTTGATTGCTACGTAACGTGCATTCCAGTACCATTCACTGGTAAATATAAGAGAATGATGAACTGCTTACTTCAGGACTGTACAATAAATTGTTCTATTACCAGCAACAGTCACCATGATTACTACATTTAGTGACCTTCAGATGAAAGAAGGAATGTGAGCTTCAAGTATGAGTGACGTTTAAGCTCTAGTGGGCATGCTTTAGATTTCACATCTCGCAACAATCGTGTTCCTAGAGAACATGACATTTTGAACTTCAAACGTCAAATGTGGCTTAATATCCTACTTGCAGTCTGATCTAAAGGGAAATAATCCTCCCCCCTCCCCACAGAAGATTCTTTGGGTTGACCTCCCAACCCACCCTCTGGAAATCCAACCAAGCCTCATACTTTCCTTCAAGGAAAAATTGGTTCTTGGACACCCCTCCCCTCAGTATTTCTAATGACCTTCCTTAAGGTGGGTATGGATAATTTCTGGAACCAAACAATATTATTATGCCTTCCTTTTTGCTTTTGGGAAGTCTTTTTTGTTATCATACAAATTCATATTATCCTATATTTAGCTCGGCGACTCCCTCAGGAGCAAGCAGAATCCCCAGCTGGAAAGCCCAGCATCGTTCGCCCAAAACCAGCAGAGGAACATCCAAAAAGATCTTGTTGTTCAGAGAAGCAACCACCATCACCTTCAGAGTATTGATTCACAACATAGTAGATCATCATCAGCTTTGAATGGTTATGGGCTATTTCAGGTCATGCGATATTCTCTGGAGAATTGTCCCTTTTTCGTATACAAACCAATGACTAAATTTATAAAGACAATTATTTTCCAGAGTACAGTTATTTTTTATTACCTAACCTTTGAAACAAATGATAGCAGTGCCTTCTAGACACTAAATAAAAATATTTTGACTTGTTAAATTACTCTGTGATCTATTTCACAGGTTAAGTAATTAAATCATGGCTGATTATTGTCACATGGTGTGAAATGGGGCAACAAACAGTGGAGTTGAATGGCTATGAGAAAACTTAATTAATTTGTTCCAGGCATTCAAAGTGTGGGGAGTGAAGCACAGATGGCTCATAAGGAAAAAATGTTCGCCCAGTCCGGGAAAGGACTAATTAGTAACATGTTTTTTCTTTGCACACCATCTTTCCTTCACTCCCCCAAATGAAATGCCTGAAACAGGATAGAAGACTCTGAAAATCAAATTGCAGCAAACGTCCTCAATATCCAAAATTGTCACTCTATAACATTGTGACTAAGTGTCTGTATACAGTTTGCCACAATAAATTACAATCCTTTCAAAGGTCGAGATTATAGCCATTAAGCTTGTAGTGTGATGAAAGGATAGTGCACTTGTAAACAGGTAAATAGTAACCAGTAAACATCTTTCAGAGAAATACATTGCACCATTGCTAGTCAGTTGAAAAATATACAGCCACTGAAATAGCTATTCATCATTTGAGACCCAATTTTCCTTGACTGGTTGGACAGATTCAAAACAACATCAGAAACATCCCATCTTGTTATACCTCACAACTCAAATGTATTTTCCAATTGGACAAGAACATGTCAAACTTCCTAGGGTGAATAAAACTCATTTGCTCCCTAGGGAAATATCAACTTAAACTTTCGACTCTCACGTGATGAGTTCATGCACCTTGAAACCACGGCAAATGTGTGTCAGTGGCGCGTCAAGCAAAGAATTGATAATTTGTTCTATTTTTGAGTTGTGAGGTATAACAAAACGCTTAATGACTGGCCCCATGGGAAACAGTAAGTTTTGTTTCCCCTCCACCGTCATGAGGCTCTCCGGGAAACAAAATTTACTAGCGTGTTTTCCTTGGGGTCAGTGATTAAGTGCTTATTGTGAAATCAATCAAAAAAACTCTGGGGACTGATTCTTTAAAAGCACATTACATTACAGCTAGGTTGGTTGAAATTACTAAACATGATTTATAGAATTTTTCATTATTTATAAAAGTACAAATAAATCGATGGTTGCATTGAATTTATGCTGAACGTTATGTTGGGAAATATTATGGAATATGCTTAAAGGGGCATAGTCACGAGGATTTCGCAGATTTCTGGTCAAAACTGTGCTAAAATTATCGGTAGCTAACTTTATCCATGCCCAATTGTGTTTGAACATTTAAAGGAACGTATTAACTTAATTTCATTAAGAGAAAACAAACCATGACCATTAAATATCGATTTCATGTCAACACGCTGAAAGAATTTGAAAAGTTTAGCCTAATTTTTTCAAATTGCAATCCATTTCCATCCGTGCCATCCGCAGCCACAGACGACAGAAAATAGTTTCAGTGAAGTAATATAGTCTTTGGTAACAAAACTAGACCATTATTTGTGGGCATTCATTGACGTGAAGACATATTTTTGATTTTTAAAGTGAACTAAAATACCGTGACCATGCTCCTTTGAGAAAAACTAATCAGTTGGACAGACTGAGATGACAGCTTCCAAGTGCGCAGTCCACTATCAATAGTTTTCTAACTAATCTACAAACATAAAGTCATTCAAGCGTACTTCACAATGTGCCGTCACTACAAAGATGCCATTAATCACATTTGGCAATACATTTTTCTCTCAAGTTTCTCTTTTCTTTTAGAGATAGTCATTCATTTAGAGACTCATTGTGAAATAGGGAGAAGGCAATTTTGCATGCCCTGATGTGTCGTGCTTCTTGATCTGACTGTCTCGAAGAGAAGAGGAACCCACTCGTAGTCAAGAGCTTTAAAAAATGAGGAAGATAATCATAGGTCCAGGTTTTGAAAAAAGGAAGGACTTTTTGGGGACACACTTCACCAGAACAATGTGAGTGTAGTTTTTAAAAGGAGGGTTTCCTGCAAGAAGCATTGAAGCCCCCTTCAAGCCAGCAAGAGGGTATGCCATAGGGTAGATGTGACTGCAAGCAGCAAATCTATTTATGTTCCCCCATCCCTACTTTTGATGTAGTTTTACATTACAGTTTTAGCATGCGAGATACTGCAACATTTCTTTGTCAGGTCCAGTCTTGTAGTTATTGAATTGAATGTATTTTGTTGCCAAAATGATTGTTCATCAGAATCATTAACTGACTTGCATTTAGCCTCTTTAAGAATACAAGGCCTGATGCACCAACCTGCATATGAAAATTAATTTTGTTTGCATGTGAGTGAAACTCATTGTCATGTGAAAGGCCAAGCACCAGGCCTCGTTTTGAATAGGCTTAAGGCAAATCAGAAGTATGTTATTCATTTTATTTTGTTTTATTTTCTTTCTTTTTTTTGGGGGGGGGGGGGGCGTTAACAGATTCAGTAGGTCACAAAGGTTATTTAATTATTAGAATTCTTCCACACAAGGGTAACAAAACAAAGAGCCCAAAAATTCTGGCTTCAGTTTTGAAAACTTTCAGGTTGGGGGGATATGACAAGCTTGCACAATTTTCAACACTTGTCACAAAAAACCTGTTTCCCTCTCTAATAGAATCAACATGGTCAATTCTTAGCAGGAGAAACTAGGGTTGAGTAGGAAAGCCTATAAAATTTTTAGTCGTTATTCATTTCCTGAGAAAGAGAACAACCTCACAAAAAATGTGGAGATTTTTGAAAATTTCTCACCTGAATTTTTTTCGTTCCTTTAATGTCAATACAGCACCTCCTTTACAAAAACACAAGCTGCAAAGCAGGCACTTAAGGGTTACATAAAGGGGGGATGATTCACTAGCATGAAGAGCGAGATGCAGTGGGGAGTGTGACAGGAAGGAGAATGGTCTGTGGTTTACACTAGTGTCTCGCATGTCATGTTTGCAAATAATCTCCCCTTTCAGCAACCTACCATATATACGTGCTACAAACACCTCTCTGGTGCAAATTTAAACTTCTTTCAGTATTGTCTCATGGCTAGTTAGAGAATCCACTAAAATAATTGTTTCAACTCAGCCAAAAATTGTACCGTTTTTAACCCCACTCTTGTTTCAGACGTTATAGGACTCATGGCAACAGTGGTAGAAAACACACTAGTTCATTTGGAGTTGATCACAAACTTGTAGTGGTAATGGCTAGGCACCTTCTGTAGTGAAACCTGTTTGACATATTTGTCTTGACTTTCTAACAATTAATGTGAATTCAAGTCCTCTTTGGTTGAAAATGTTAATATTTAGAACATGAACTGTTGTTTGTTAGTATCACCTACACATTAATTTCACAGTTAAATTCCATTAAAATGTTACTTAAAGTAACTTGTAAAATACGATAGAATAGTTTTATATACAGACAAAAATTAAAAGAATAATGGGTCGACTGTTGTAGTTTATGTGATGTATTTTTAGTACAGTAACACAAATTTTAAGACTGAAATATCCAGTCTTGTTCCCTGACGTTTCACCTTCAGGCTAAAATGCAGACTGATACACTATGGATAACTATAATGAAAAACTGTGCAGCAATTATTGGAACCTCTTGTGGTGTTGCTAATTTTCTGCACAATGTGGTGTGCTATTCTTCTGGACCATGTGGTCTTGGCCATATGGCATTGCTGAGGTGTTGCTGATTGTCTCAACATTAACATTGACGCTATGGTGTTGCTGATTGTCTGAACAATAATGTTGCTGATTGTCTGGACAATGAAGCCGATTGACTGGACACTGATGTTGCTAATTGTCTCAACACTGTGGTGTTGCTGATTGTCTGGACACTGATGTTGCTGATTGTCTGTACACTGGTGTTGCTGGTTGTCTGGACACTGATGTTGCTGATTGTCTGGACACTGGTGTTGTTGGTTGTCTGGACACTGATGTTGTTGATTGACTGGACACTGGTGTTGCTGATTGTCTGGACACTGATGTTGCCGATTATCTGGACCTGTGGTGTAGCTGATTGTCTAGACACTGGTGTTGCTGGTTTCTGGACAATGATGTTGCTGGTTGTCTGGACACTGTGGTGTTGCTGGTTGTCTGAACCTGTGGTCTTGCTGATTGTCTGGACACTGGTGTTGCTGATTGCTTGGACACTGATGATGCTGATTCTCTGGACCTTTGGTGTTGATAATTGTTGGGTCCATTGGTGTTTGTGATTTCCTGAGAGTTGGCGGGACTGCTGGTGTCTACCACAGACACTAGGCACAAGCTGGAAATGGCTACTGAGGCCAACAGAACGTCATCAACTGGGACACCATATTTTGAAACTAAAACGAACCAGCCACTCCTCTGACCAACTGGGAATGATAGGCATCCATACTACAGTATTTTCTTGAGATCTGATGAAGGAAAAACACAGTCAGTGAATCTAGTCCCAAGAAACCGGTTCCACAAGATACCCCTATGACCCTTTGTTTCCGCAATACACCTGTAGGGCCCTTTGTTTCCATCCAAAAAAGAGCAGACACCTTTGAATTGCTCGAGGTCACCGTTTAGCAGCAGCAGCAGCAGTAGTAGTAGTAGTAACAATAATAATGATAATAAGCAATGTCTTTGTTTCATAAGATAAACACCTATCCTATGTTACAAAATTATGAGTGTAAAAAGCAAGCTACAGTACATGAAATAATAATTCGTATTTAAAAGTTAGGCGGTTAAAGAAGGAACTCATAAAACGCTTCGTGTTTACTTAAGGTTTCACGGCCAACTTTCTTCTAAGCTGGTAGCTGGTGTTCTTAACCTCCGGCAACATGTTATACAGCGGGTGACCCTCTAAGCCCATAACAATTGCACAAAGGCAAGCTGCTAGAACAAGCTCTGGACAAGACCCAGTCAACTTGCGCCGCTTCATTGTGAATTGTGATGAGGCAGGATGGTGGAATGGGCCACAAACATAACAAAAACCCTTAATTTTCTCTTATTCTAACACCCTGCACTTTACTTCACTCGCATCCAGTCTCTCCTCATCTTAAATGAAAACGACCAAATGCTTCAGCCTGGTTTCCACACGATGCAAACGTAAATGCAAGGACAAACACACTGATCACTTATGATGCATATGCAAACGAAAACGAAAGGGTACCACTCACATCGAAGTCACGCTTTGCTTTCTTCCGTTTTCAAATGTTCTTCTGTCAAACAAATGTAAATGTAGGAGTTTGTGTTTCTGTTTGCTTTAGAATTCGCATTCGCATTGACGTTTGTCCAGCATGAGAAAACCAGGCCTAAGAAGAGAGCTGTCAGACACCTCCTATCAGCAGAAACGGGAATGTTGTCTTAAAGGCGTCCATTTATAGGAAGTCTAACCGCACAAACTGGCATTCTTTGTCAATGGTCAAGGAACGAAAAAGACGACCGGTACAATTGTGCGTCCCCACAGATACGTGTATACATACGCTTTGAGTGAAACGTAATCTGCGCTTGACCCAGGCAGAATCTGTGCGTGTTTTGCATAATTCTCTTCACCAGTTTTCATTATTCCACTGTTGTGTCATTTTACCCGTACAAGGGCAAGAGAACGCGCAAAATATGACAGCGTATTACACTGTACAATCCCGGTTCGACCGTCTTTTTTTTTTTGTTTGTTTGTTTTTTTTGCTGAAGGAGGGCGATGCAAAAACAAGATGCACAGGAACAATAACCTCTTATTCGGTGTTTTGGTCGATAATAGCGCGGACATTTTCCCGGACATTTTACACATTGCACAAATACGCAACGCATAAAATATCCGTGCGTATACCTATCGAAACACCGAATAAGGCGCACACCATCATCAGCATCAGTCACGTTACCAAACAATACCTTCATTTATGAAATCGCATTTATTGCACAAATTACGCACAATGTTTTCAGTGTACTGTAACAGCTGTGGCAGATGGAGTGATTTTACTATACCCGTGAAAGCTGTAATGGAGAAACGCACCTTTTGATTCTCTAAATCTTTTGTTCTTTTTATTTTTCTATCTATTTGGGTCGAATAGACACTTTTTCTCTCTGCGTCAGGGTTAAGAAAGTTCACTCATACCAATCACAAGATACCATGAAAAACTTTTAGGTTACCATGCAGCAACAACACGAATCAGACAACTTACAAAGTTAAAATTACGGTGATGACGAAAACTTTAAACGAAGTACAATGTCGACTGTTTTGACCAAAAACAAAAACACGACGTTCAGTGCAGGAATTTGACGCTGTAGTACCCAATTCTTTTTAAATAAAATAATAAAAGTTAGCTTGTAACGAGCTTAAGTATACAGCTATTTCAATTAACGTCGCCGGACAATCTTCGCGACAAGTCTGCAAGGTGACATGGGTAATTTATTAATAAATTTAACAAACTAGGCTATTGCTCACACCTACAGAAAATACATCACATAGACAAGTGTTTATGGCACTTTTACCCATCCTATGGCAGTGACAGGCGTAAAATTACAGCCGAATCACAAGATGTACAGCTACCCATACTAACTTTCGGTCTTGTCACGTAAGCTCGTGGCTCTAAAATCCGACAACGTTAATTGAAATAGCTGTATACACTGTACATTTTACTCCTAGGTAATAAGAAAGTCCAACATAGGTTTAGCAGAATGCAAAATGGGGCTTAAAATCGAGGATGCCGGATTAGGGACCTTCAGCAATGAGTAGGCTGATGTCGCAGGCGGCCTGTGACCAGATCAAGCCACAGAAGTAAAAAAGAACTGACGCAAGACGTCTGGTTGCTAACTAAAACGTCTGGGACATCAATGTTCTCTTTGCTCAAGGTCCACATTATGAATTTTGAGGGAAGGCTGGGGGATGAAAATGGCAAGACTGAACATGTAATCTGATCTGGTTTGTAGGACGCCGGGAGGCATTGAAAGCTGCGCAAGGAAAATGGATAAAAAACGCAAAACCTCACCTCGGGTAACTTTAACCATGTCAAAGTAAAATCAGGGTAAGGATTACGACAACCACATAACGGTGGAATCTTCCAAAAACTTAAAGTAATAAGTTGGACTGAAGAGCTTATTTTGGACCCTCTAACAAGACTACAAATGAACATCCTTGGATGTTTAACGATTGACAGTTGCCTTGATCTTGGCACTCATAACAATAAATTACTACAAGTAAAACCATGTCATCACTTGATATAAGCATGGTAATAAGCACAAGAAAAGAAATGCGTTCATTTAGTCCGTGGTTATGCTTATGACATCACACTTATCCCAAGTGATGACATATTAAACATAAGCTCGTGAAGAAAGAAACTATTTCGCTCTCTTCATTCGCTCTCGTCACTTACTTATGTTAACAGCTGTCGTAACAAGGATTACGCTTACGCTTATGTGGCAACTGCTTATGTGAATGTCACTACTGAAAATTACCTTTATGATCATATCAGCTGCAATAATGAACCCTTTAAGCCCTGACATGAAATGCATATTCTCCTTACTGTTCTTTATACATTTCTTATGGAAATAGTAAGGAGAATTTTTCTAAATATCAAGTCATCTTATCCTTGGTGATCACTTCCTTTATTCTCATCACTTGAATGCTTGAACAAGTAGTGACAATGTAAAGAGAAGTTTCACTTTTGTCACTGTTAGGGCTTTAAGGGTTAACACAAAAAGCTAAATCATGCTATGGTAACGAAATGGTGAAGAAAACTATTTACAAAGGTTACTTTTTCTTCTTAGAGTTATAACAAAACATTTCTGAAAATGACATTTTTGACAGCTATGCAATGTATTAATCTATATAGCATCGTTTCAAAACTACGTGGAATCTGGGAAGTTGATTTCATTCTACCCTCAAAACGAATAGATGATCCCGACTTATCGAGAAGGCTTCGCTTAACCCTTCCAACCCCAATATTAGGATGCAAATATTCCTCACTGTTCTCCATACATTTCTTATGGCTTTAGCTGGGAGAATTTGCTTAAAAATCAAGGCGTTTCATCTTTGACGATCATTTCCTTTCTTCTCATCACCTGTATGTGTCATACTGCACTGATATGATAATGCTGATATTTGATGTTGATCACTATTGCGGCTCAAAGGGTTAATCGAACTACAAATCTCTACTAGATAACATTCTTCAAATTACTAATAAGTTTTTAAAATATTTCTTGAACACCAAATGCCATTTAAAATCTACCATGTACATGAACATGCCAACTGCATGATAGAGAGACATCAACGCTTTTAGACATGAATGCCAACTTAACACAGCATCTCAATTCTTCAGGCCATAGATTTAGCAAGAAGGATTACCATGAAGGGATAGCACCCTCTAAATTCACATCTTCTAGACGTGACTGACATTGTCCAACCAAGGGAATTTAAGCTATTACAGTTCACCACTAAATTTTCTCAGCGTCCGATTGGTCTAAATTAACCATGTGATGTTATAGTGTTCATCAGCAATGTGACACTAAGGTCCATTCAGTGAGAATATCTGGATAGAAATAATCCTTGCATTGCTGCATAACATTTTTGATTCATTAACAAGATGCTTTCTATGTATTTATATCGTGTGGTTTTTCATCTTTTTTCAATTCCGCCTTTTGCCTAAATGGTCCAATTGGTGAGCTGTAAATGCGAAATGCCAGTTTCAGGAATTTTTTATTGGAAGAAAATTTACAGGTGAACAGTAGGAACAACAGAGAGAAGTGCTCACGTGATGGAACTATCGGTCTGATAGTTTTTCTTGCACATTTGCTTCCCTCTCAAAAAATACTAGACTACAAAACAAATATTGGCCTGTAACACAAATTCAAACCTATTCTGAGGAAAACAGAACAACCTTAATGTCTAACTGACCTACTTTGTCAGTCTCACGACAACTGAGGTACCAAAGAAACGGGAAAGATTTGTAATTTTGTACAGTTGTTCTCAGACAGGTTAGAATTTTGATACTACAGTGGCAGCGTATGGACTGCACTTCGAATATCCTAGGAAAGGATTGAAGTTCTCCAACGCAGCTTGTGTTCCTGGCTTTTCAGCTAAAATCGACGTGGGACTTTCTGAGCACCCGAGGGCTCCTCATCGGCTGGCCTCTTAGAGGTGTCCGACTTTGTGTCCTTAATAACTGACTGCAAAAGGGAGGACTTCATGCGGATGTACAACTCTATGTGCTTCATTCCTTTTATGTGCAAGTTTTTGGCTGTCAGTGTGTTGAAGTAACACTTGCACAGTTTGCAGAAGAAATTGGCCGTCCCACTTTCATGTACGCGCACAACGTATTCTGTACCAATGGCATCTTTGGGTTGGGAACACAAAATAGCTTCTTCCATTTCTCGATAACGTTCTGATTCGGACTTAGCACTGGCTTCTTGTCCTGGGTTCTGCTCCGTCTTCTCAACTGCTTTTGGAGAGGAACCTAAAGACCTGCCAAGCAAAGATGTCTCTGGTCTACTTGTTGGCTGGTTTCTCAAATGAGCAAGACGCTCACTAACGAGCTTTGTCCCCTTGCCTTCTGCCTGGTTGGCTTTTTTTAGAATGGACTTGAGAGGCCTAGCGTCTGCTGTGTTCTCTTTCCTCGCAACATCTGGCACAGCTTTGGCGTTGTTGTTTAAGGTCAAAGGCTCTTGATTATAAACAGGTTCCATCACCTCCTCTTGTTGCTGTGGTTCAAAACCTTGCTCAGCATATTGGCCCTCTTCCGGTGGATACGTCTCTGCATAATACTGATCCTGAGCCAGCTGCTCATTGTATCCCTGTCCTTCACCTGCACTGTAACCCTCTTGTGCCAAAGCTGCAGCTCCCTCAGCAGCATATTCCTGTCCGGCAGCTTCAAACTCATTTCCCTGACTGTACTCAGTGCTGCCCCATCTTGACTCAGCTCCAGGGTAACTCTCTTGGTACTCCTCCCATTGTCCTTCCACTTCACCCTGTCCCCACCCTTCTTCAGTATGGTAAGCAGCACCTTCCTCATACTGTTGCCACTCTGCACCTTCTTCGGCATACTGATAACCATACCCCTCCTCAACATACGCGGCACCCTGTTCTGGATCCACAACTTCACCTTCTTCTCCACCCTCAACATACTCTCCTTGGTACTGCTCATAACCCTCTCCCTCAACAGGATAATACAATCCATCTTCTCCGAGGTAATATTGTCCATCATACTCAGCACCAGCTTCTCCTTCAACACCTTCCTGAGGATATTCACCTTCATACCACTCTTGATACTCTCCTTCTTGGTACTCTCCTTGTGCTTGGTCACCAGACTGCCAGGCGTCTTCTTGTGGATATGACTCATACCCCTGTTCATAACCTTCACCCTCAGCTCCCTCTTGGTAATAGAATTCTCCTACTTCTTCCTGCCCCAGAGCCCATTCTTGTCCAACATCCTCGCTACCTTGATACGTACGACCATAATCTTGCTCACCGTGAACATTTCCAGTGTGAAACTCTCCAGCAGATTTGGCTGTTTCCCAATCAACATTGGGGTCATTCTCAGTGTAGGAAATCTCAGAGTAGGGCGCATCACTACTGTCACCATCCTGTTCTACCTTGTTCAATAGATAGTCAAGCCTTCCCTGTTGGGGAAGGGGAGCACCTCTGGCATTTTGTGGAAAGCCACCCCTTGGGTACACACCTGGTTCTTTAGGCAGAGGAATGGTAATCAAATTTTTCCTAGTTTGTGCATTTTTCGAGCCCTCCCCTTCTGACAACTTCCGACTGTTTGCATGACTTGAATCAGAGTTATTGCGCTTGGCATAATGCACGGTAATCTTGTTGGAATCATAGGCTCCAGAAGAGAACTCTACAATTCTTTCATCATTAGGGTAATGCAGGTCCTTCGACTTTTCATCATAATTGGTAAAGTACTCATCTTGGCCGGATATGCTACTGTACACTGATTCATCCCCGGAATCGCCACTATCTCTGCCATACTTCCTTTTCTTGGACTTTTTCTTTGCCTTCTTGGACTTCACTTTTTCTTTGTCCTTCTTCTTTTGTTTTCCAGGAGGGGATTTGGAGGATTTCTTTCCTTCATCGACACGTCTTTCATCCTCTTTCTCATTTTTCTTCTTCTTTGTGAGATCGGAGACATGTTCAGGTTGATCAATTGTTATCTTCAGTGAATCGATTTTTATCTTTGAACCCGATTTCTCATCAAGGCTCCTGTCTCCTCTCTTCATCTGTTCGCTCACAATCTTGACTTCTCTGGCAGGAGACTCTTTCTCTTTCTTTATGACAAGGGGAGACTCTTTTCGTCTTTCGCTTTTTAAAACCACTTCCCTGAAATTGCCTGCCTTCTTGAATTCTTTCTTATCTTCAAAAGGACTTCTACTTTTCTCATCTTTCACAACAACATCCTTCGAAGAACCTTTCCAGTCTTTGAATTTTCCACCTTTTTTCTCGTCTTTGATATCTGTTCTTGAGACATCTTTGGTACTTTTCGGATCTAGTTTACCTTTCGGCATAGCTTTTGAAGACTTCTGCTCTGACATCTTGTCTGATGGTCTCTTAACTGTAATATCTTTGACATCCTTTTCTCCTGGCTTCTTAACTGTAATATCTTTGGCATCCTTCCCAGTTGGTTTTTTAACTGCAGCAGCTTTGACATCTTTCCCAGCTGGCTTTTTAACTGTAGTATCCTTGAAATTCTTTCCTGATAGTTTCTTAACCGAAGTATCTTTGACATTCTTGCCTGTTGGCCTCTTGACAGTAACATCTTTGACATTCTTTTGCTCTAACTTCTTTTCCATATCCTTAATATCAGCCTTCAGCTTATCTACCTTTGTTGACTTTTTCACCGTCTCCTCTTTAGTAGACATTTTTCCTTTGTGATGGTCATGTTTCTTTTTCTCTTTATCTCCCTTTCCTGAGAGACTGTCGACACTTATGCTACGCCAGCTGTGACACGTACTACAGCTGCAGGTGCTGCAATAGCTGCTGCTTCGGCTTCGGCTTCTACTCCCCCTCCTCCTCCTACTCCTTCCTCGACTTGGACTTCCAGGGGACCTGGAAGATTTTCGGCGCTTTCCTTCTGCAGGACTACGTGTTCTACTTCTTCGGAAGATGTTTCTTACCGTTGCACCAACTGGAGTTGTACCAGGTTGGGATATACCCCTACCTCTTCCACGTGGCACAAAACCTCTTCCTCTAGGAGTGAAACCCCTGCCTCTATTGCCTCTTCCTCTGACATTGCTTCCTCTGCCTCCTTGAAGAAGGCCAGCACCTCTTCCACGGTTATTTGCATTTCCCCTTCCCCTTTGTTGATTTCCTCCTCTACCACGGTTTCCACGGTTATTGTTACCTCTGCCACGAGTGCTTCCCATAAGTGGAGGAATTTTCAAAGTATCCTTTTGTTTTGATTCCTCTCTAATGTTGTTACTTTCCAAGCCAGACCAATTCTGACTCGTGAATTTCCCTTTACTGGGAGGTTTAACCTCTCTCTTTGAACTGCTGTTACTTCCAAGCCCACTTAGATCATCACCTCTCTCGGAACTTCTGCTACGTGACCTTGACATTATATCTGTGTTTCTTGGAAAGTAACCCTTTTTTCTTGGTAACAAAGGTGGCGACTCATTTCCTTTATTCACTCCAGCTGTCTGGGAATTTTTTCCAACTGGTACTTTCACTTGTCTCGGCATAAATCCTAATGGAAACAGGAGTTTTGCACCTGTTTTAGGGGTGTTTAAGGTAGAACGTTTAGAACTACTACTCCCAGGTAGTTTACTTTTTGTTGGTTGACCACTTAAAAGTTTGCTGCCCAGACGATCTTTTATCATTTCCTTTCCACCTTGCTGTACCGAAAAGTCACCATTGCCAAAAATGTCACGAAAGCTTTCATCTCGTTGGTCAGTTAGTGGGTCAGCAGGTGCATTCCACATGCTGTCTTGCTTGGGTTCTCCAACAAATTTTGGGTCTTCCCAACCTGACGAAAGACAAATGCCATAGTTAACCATGGAATATGGCACTTATACCAGCCCTATCTTGCTTGCCTGCATTACGCTTTAATTGCAATAAAATAATCATGCTTCTTAGTTCAAGCAAAAGGCTTATAAGACCTGATGAATTAAGAACCCTGAAAAAGTACACACTGACTAGTAAGGGGAGAAGTTGAACTCAACCATATTGGCATGTCAGTTGACTGACGCACCCCATGCAACTGCCTTAGTTCGCAAAACGTTACAGTCTGCTTGCTACTGTGTTTGCTAGTTTTCTTCCATACTGTACATGTATATCCACTTATATTAAGCACTTAAAGCATTCAAGCATTTACTCAAAACATCCAGCTATAAGCATGCAAATACCTTGTTCCTTTCCTTGATTGTCTTTCGCAAGTCCAAAAAATGGTCTACCAAGTTCAAAGCCACTTCTGTATTTTTCGCCTGCCTTTTCTGCAAGCTCTGTCAATGAGAGGTCTCTGAGAGTGTCACTTCTCAAGCTTGAGCCCTCATATTGGGTCGAATCTCTGTACTGGTGCAGCAAGTCCCCAATCTCTGCTTCATTTACACTGTCACGGCTGTCCACCCTATATCTAGAGTCTCTTTTGTCCAAGTCACTACTAAGACCTCTGAAAAGACAGAAACAACATTCAGCAACACAAAGAATACTGTCAAGGAAAAAAGTACATGCATACTTGAAGAAACGTAATGTGTAAAATGCATTCTTCATCACGAAAGAAGGAGATGGGGAGACTAGTGTTACTCAACCTTCTTAGAAGGGGAGATCACAAAGATCAATGCTGTCCGCTACAAAACCAACTGCCTAATGCACACATGGAGACCAGATCTTGCTTAAATATGGGAGTGGCAAAGCATGTTTCAGGGAAAATATCGACAAGAAGGTTTCTAAAATACATTGAATTTGTCTTACTGTTGTTCCTAGATCTAAGCACAAATTGCATGACAATCCTAAACCACATCTTTCCTAACCAGCTCCATACCTTAGCTCACCATCTAAGCTTCCTCTTCTATCTTGCCTACTAAAGCTGTACCTGCTGCTGGAATAGTCTCTGTAGTCTCTGCTGTCCCTGTCCTTCCCGCTCTCGCCATAGGTCTGTTTGTCTCCTTTCTGCTGGCCCTTGTCTCTGTAATCTGTACTGAAACCAGTATCAAAATAGTCTCTGTTGTCACTCCGTGGCTCCAAAGGAAGAGACACGAGAGTTCCTTGGCTTGACATGGTAAACATGTCACTGGATGATGACACACCAAGGCTGTCTTTGCTTCTTTTACGGTCGTGGTTACCACCACTGTCCTTGCTATCATATCGCTTTCTGCCTTTACTGGTATCATTATCATCATCCCATTTACTCTTTTGGTGTTGTTGCAGCACATTTCTGAGATCATCATCATCATTACTATGACTTCTACCAGAATTCGTGTTGCGACTGCACTTAGTTGGGGTGTCTTCTCTACTCTTTCTGTATGATGAGGACTTTTCATCCCTGGGACTATAGCTTCTTTTCCTTGCAAAGCTGTCATCAGACTTTCTATACTGCTGGTCTTTAAAAGTGTCTCTAAAATCCATCCTCTCAGATTTTGAACCACCGCGCAAGTCATATGCATCCTCTGAAAACTCATCTATAATTGGGCCTCTGAGTCCACCTCTGTCACCTTGCGACAGGGCAGCTCTTGATATTTCTTCCTGTAAATCCTTAAGCACAGCATCACGGTCTGCCATCTGAAAAGGATTGTACTTTGATTGACTTCCCTGCAAAAGACAATTTCAAAAGAATTACAGTTGCCTATTTGATGTCCACAAAAAAGCAAGTAAAATAAGAGAATATCCTGGCAAAAAGGAAGGGAAAAAAAAGATACAGGTTAATCTCCCCTCTATCATCCTGAATTATTGTTGTTCCTGATCGAAAGGTATAAGTTAAGGACCCATTCCTCTACGTTTAAAAGCCAAATCATGTAAGGTTTTATGCGTTCACATTTTTCCTCACAACAGATTACATTTCAACATTGATTACAGGGACTCTTTGCAGAAAAAACACCGCAATAATAAGCACTACATTTCAAAAAAATAATCAGGCTGCCCTTAAACAAATTAAAGCTATTAATCAAGAAAGTAGAAGAAAGTAGTACAGCACTCTAAATGATAAGCACTTATGGCTGGTATTAATTTAAAAAGGCACAGAGATAATAGCCCAAATCTCCTTTTTTTTTTCTTCTGTAGTCACTCAATACAGTTTCAAGCCTTGAAGGTTAATCACACAGTGCACTGTGTACAGGTTTAATTTTAAAAGTCTTCATCCAAAGTTCTAAATTTACAATTAAAAAACAATAGGCTTGGCCTTTTGGTAGTCTTTCATCAACAGGCAATGATGGAACGATGCAGACAACAAGTGCACTGTATAATGCTATGTCAATTTCGTTTCTGCAAACATGGCAATCTCTAAATTTATTTCTGCAGAATGTAGTGTTTGCCTGTTTATGTTTAACACACTGGACATTCAAAATGCAAGTAATACCTTGAGTGTTCAAAAGTAAAATGCAAAACAATCAATACTGGCTACTACAAGCTGTTAACTTTATCCTTTATGAAAGCTTGCATAGCACGGAAAGACGGGTTGATTCATGACCCATTTTCCAAAATAGCTCATTAATATTTCCTCATGTTTATGTCCTTCCATAATAATCTGAATAATATAACTAAATTTCTGAAACAAGAAAAAGAAACAATTTGAGTCAGCAATGTGATCATAAAAGGAAGGCAACAGATTCTCACAAGGTAGATAATGAAAGCTTATGTGTATTGTAACAGCTTGGTTATGTAAATTATGTAGGTCACGAAATTAGCTGGTATCAATAATACCACTATCAACAAGCAACATCAACATCTCTTGGTATCACCTCATGCCTTCAGATTTAACAGTGGTCAGCACAAGTGCTTTTTCTGTTCACGCACAATATTTTTTAAAACAATCCAATACTAATTATTGTGGCCTCAGAAAACAGATGACATTTGCAGTACCAGACACTCAAAGGACCTTTAGGTCCTAGCACCATTAAAAGACAGGGAACAGTGGTTTTACTTAAACCGTGAAACAATATCTACCAATTAGAGAGTAATAGTGAAAAGTAAACAAAATAAAACAATGGAATTAGTGTGTAACAGTGTCTAATTTATTGTTCAGTATCTATTCCACGAGTTAAGTAATATCACTCAGGTTATGTAGTACGACTCTAAAAACCCAGCGCACATGTTTTTGACTATCACATCTCATACCAGTCATGTTCTTACTAGAGGCACAGAAGAGTGCTTTCGTCTAAATGTGACAGGGAGGTGCAAATGAAGGTAAATTGTACCCCCTCCCTTAAAAAAATGCCCAGACCAAAAATTAACCCCCAAAAGTACCCTTGGTCTGATACTTACCGCCAAAAGCTACCATGATTTTTTTCTTAGAAAATGTGTGGTTTAATACCCACATTTTTCTTTTAGATTTCAATAACCCTTGCTAAGATCTGCTTTTTTCCCATACTCATAACATTTGCATAAATACTTTTGTGTTAGAAGCTTGTATACAAATATTCAAGTCTCTGGTTACTGGCCACATTGGCAGTTGAGCTTAATGTGTATTGATATAATAAAGACTATAGATATAAATTATTGAAAACCATTTCCTTTCTGTCACCTGGAATATAACAGCTGGGTGCTTAGGCCAAGATCTCAAGATGCAATTGCAATACTCTCTCCAAATTATAGATTCTTGTAAATGAAACTGAGTACTGGGAAAAGCAGTCATTAAACTACTGCTTCCACCTTCTCCATCTTCCACTTCTACGATCACCTTCTTCAAACAGTTTCTTGGTGATGACGCCGTCAGTAGCTCTGTGTACAAGTCATCCAACAACATGCTCCATTCACGTGGAAGTTAGCACTGGATCACTGATAAACATTTTCCTGTTATCTTCAGTAGATGCTGGTTCCTGAAGAACTAGCAGACAAAGGCTTTTGAGCACAACAGTTGCTATGTCTTTCACAGCAGGCTTAAGACACATGGCTCAGAAAATATTTCCTTTTCTTGCAATGATATCTCCAGTTGTTGCTTGTTACTCTTGTTGTGAAGCAATGCAATTTCTTTTGGACAGGCTTCTCTCTAGAATTCTCTGACTATTAACTTTGGCTTTCTGTTAGACAACGCTCTTCAATGCTGACAGGATTGTTCAAGTCATCTCGAGATGGGTTTATGTTCCTGCCAACAGGTTGTTTAAACAATGGTGGATTTCTCAGTATCAGGGCCTCTTAAACTGTGTATGCACTTTGCAACTGCTGGAACAAGTTCTTCAAAAACAGCTGCTGTAGGTAAAAACTCAAAACTCTACTTTCCTCTGTGTTCAATTTCTTCCATGTTCACTGGAATTCTTTGTAAGCTTTCTTGAGACTGTTTCTGGATCTTTGTTCATGTGCTGACTTGCCATTTCATAAGAAGAATAGCATACTATAGTGAAAGTCACTGAGGTACGAGAGACAAAGCAGTGTCCATTCCAAATGACTGAACAAGCCAACAGGTTTGATTGTCGATGCTGCTATTTATCTTATTAAGCACACGGGAGCATTACAACTCCCCCTACATGGGATGCAAGTCAAGTGCAAGATCACCCCCCCCCCCCAGTATTTTATTACATTTCACTTGTTGTTCACTGGTAACCATTTAATATTCAACTGAGTGGGAAAAAATTGAAGATGAAGTTTCCTGTTAAAGAAAACAGCACCATGAAAGACACCAAAATTAATGACCTTCAGAACAAAATTCCGATGAGCTATCAAGATCACACCTATCCTCCATGTGTCTTCAGATTTGCTGCCCACCCATTTTGGATTAGACCCAGATACAACATAAGATCTGCATAATGATGTTACAGTCCATTTTTAGCAACTCTTTTACAAAAGAAAAATGAAAGGAATGCTTTATGCTTAAACAGCCTAATGATATCACTCAAGGGAGTTTGGATAATCCAGGACCACTTATAATTCTCCCAAATTCCCTCTCACCTTTACACCAGGCTATGTAGCCATGCCCATCCAAGAAACATGGTTAGGAACAATGACAGGCTCTTCAGGTTTCATTTTTGTATCAATCGAGTCTGAATTAACAATGACATAACTTAGTTGTGGCAGGGGACAGGTGGAAAAAAAAAAAAAGAAAGGGAGTGGGAAGTCTATGCCAAGCAGAAAAAGACAACCCAAGAAATAGGATTCCCAGGGGTGTGAGAAGTGGGGATAAGGAGAGGGAAGTTAGGATTTCATTATCCCCCCCCCCCGGTCCCCTGCCCTCTCAGTTGTAGCGCACAAACTACTAAGTACGGCAGTTCTGGCACTTAATCCAAACTCTCACACCTACATCATATTGAACTGCTCACAACATTAAGACTTCCCGGGAAGACACTCCCCTCACTTTAACCGAGAAGACCATATCTTAGAAGAAAGACCAGTTGCGGTACAAAAAGTCTGTGTAGGGGGACTTCTTTGTTTTCTTTTCTTTCTGGCTTATTTGTTTGTTTTTACTTTAACCTATTCACTCCTAAATGCGTGAAACATCAATGTTCAAGAAAAGTCCAAAATTTCACTGCGCAAGCACCTTTGAAAAGTACCACTGAAAAGTTTTAATTTAAATGGTAAACTTCTTAGAAATTCATCAACAGACTTCTTAAGCCTGTCAAAGTTAACCCTGTCTAATCCTGTTGTAGTTATATTAAATATAACCACATTATTAGACTTCACTTTTATTTCTGTCATTTCTAAATAACTTGTATACTTTCATATGATTGAATATCCAGTTTTAGTAGAATTTGACTGCAGTTTTCAAGAAGTCCATTCAAGGGCAAAAGTTAACTTTAGTTGGTTTTGGGAGCCATTCTTCAATTCTCACTGAAAAGTCAACAGCACGTGAACTGACAAATTTTCATTACAAGTGGCTACACCTAAACATGTTTTGCTGGAAGCTTTGGCCATAACAGTGAAAGAGGCATAAATTTAGGTCAAAAAATGTGATGGGTCACTGAGGTTATTCCCTAAAGACTAATAGTTTCTAGTATGCCTTTTTGCTCTGGTAGAGCTACAATTCCAAATAACTTGTACAAGCAGGACAACTACTGATAGGACATTTTTTGTAATTATCAATTGTTGAAATGAACGTAAGTGCCAAGAGACAAATGAAATGAACTTGTAAAAGTAACTCACAAACATGTACATTGTTAGAATCAAATCATCACTTTACAAAATTAACACCATTTTAATATAAGCCAACAACAAACTGTTTTTATTTTTTTATTTCACTGATTGCCAGCACTGTGGAAAACTGGATGGTCCTGAGGCTAAAATCCCATTCCTCTCTCAAGTTTTGTTGACCCTGTGTTACAGAGGTTGACAGCATTTTGCTTTTTGGGTTGAAGGGGCGCAAAAGTTTTGTTGTTCTTCTTCTTCCTTCTCTGGCATTTTTGCCAGTTAAGCCTTGTTTCTCTCTAGTGTTTTAAGTATCTGCTCCATTGGTTGTGATGATGCGACCTTTTTCATAACTTTTTTCCCCTGGAGAGATTTTATTCATCTAAGTCGTTTTCATACCTCATAGGCCCTCGACACTTCAGTTTTCACCATTCTCAAAATCTGAATTATACAAGAATGTTGCTACAGTTTTGTTTTGATTTTTGCTTGGGATGTACAGTGGTCATCATAAAATTCGTGTTATAGCAACAGGGCTTTCTAATACTTCCCAAACATGAGTATGGCTTTGTGAAATGAAGTTAGCAAGTCTGAAATGATTTTTTCATCATCAGACAACTGAATCTATAGTCAAGAGGACAGTAGAGGATGAGGTAAAGTGAATAGATGGGGATGCGGGGGGGGGGGGGAACAAATAAATTGTGGGAGGTTTATTTTCGAACAGTTGACAAACACTGACAAGGATAAGAAAATTACCACAAACATTGATGGGTTAAAGCTGTATAACCTTGACTTGTAACCTTCGTTTCTGATTTGGGAAGAAGAAAGATCACATGAATTATGTGACTCTTGACACACTCAAGCATAAGCTTTAAATATGACTTACCTTTGACACATTCGATATTACGGGTATGTAGCGGTTTTGCTTACCTTCCAGCTTTTATGGAAGTCTCTTACTGACTGTTATTTCTGTACAAGGAGCTTAAACTACGTCCTAACTCACCAAATTCTCTTCGTCCCTCGACCAAAATGGTTTCTTGTCTCGGTCTCCATTTCCCCGACCTCGCTGATCTCGATTGTCTGTTCCAGGGTTGGACGCATTAAGCTGACTGTACGAATCCCTGGCTCTTCGGGTGACAGTGTAGTCAATAGTTTTCTTGCGGTTCATAGTATCTCTTTAAACAACAGAAAAGTTCAGACTTATGCCTAAGTCAAATAAACAGAATACAGGACCACAAACATGGCTGACTTACCCGAGGGAAACAAACCGCTTCTTAACGAGTTCTTCAATTTCTCCTCTCAAAACAAAGTAGTTACCTCAAACGCATTTCCTATACTTCAAAAATACGCCAAATAGCTACATGGTGAAAGATCAATGGCGAAAAAAGACACTAATCTTCGACAAATTTCTTTCGAGAAAACCACACATGGATGTCGACTGCACACTATGCTACCCATAATGCACTGGGAAAGCCTCCCCGAGGGAGGGGGCCTGGGAGAGAAAACTGAGATTAGGAGTGACACGAGATGTCGTAGTTGATGTCGTGACGACTTTGCGGGGAACTTAATAGCCCTGCACCAGGGCGGGAAAAGGTTGGCAACCTTTTTCCGCCCTGCCCTGCACTTTTGGACTCCCACACCCCCCCATCCCCACCCCCGCACCCCGCGTTGTTTACAAAGGAGAAATTTTTAAATCATGGGGAAATCAGTAGTAGTAAATTTTTTGGACTAATGTGGGGATCGAGTGGGGAAGTGATCCAAATCAATTTTATCTAGGAGATTCGGTAATATAAACCATATATGAGGCCAAGACTTTCAGTCCATATCCAGAGTTCTACGTGTATTAGTCTGAAACAAATTGAAAAGTTCTTGCCTGTACACCCCATCCAAAATTCAAGGGGCACACCCAGGCCTTATTATCCAGAAACTGAACAATGGGCATCTTTGAGGCATGCCACCAATAAGCAAAGATTTTAAAATCTAAGAATTTCCTTGGCTATATCAGCGAGATAAAATGCGAAAGGTATTTCTAAAAGTTTTTGCAAATTGCTCCTTCCAGAATTACTTCTGAACCAGCAATTATGTGGGGGGGGGGGGACAGGGGGTGGGAGATGGGGAAAAAAGGACCCATTATGAATATTGATCTCTCAACAGATTGTATGCAGTACAATGTTTATTGCATGTAACACGTTAGAGTTAAATCAAAAGCATACACTGTACACACTTTCCAGTTTAACACTGCATCTACTTACACGAAAGAATGGGTGGGTCTTTCAAACACAAGCTACAATACTTACAGCATTTATAACAAGCTGCATGTATGCACCTCAATCAAATAATTATGTTTTTTAAGCTATTTTACAACAATAAGATGTTAATTTGCAAAAACATTAAATGTGTTCATAATTTACAAGGTATGCATAAGTAAGGAAGTAAAATGCATCTATTTAAGACTCCAATGATGGGAATATGGCTATTTCCAATATGGCTATGGGAAAGGCCACTGTTTCTGTGTTCTAAAATAATTTATAAAGGTCACTCCACCTAACTTGAACCTTCAAGGTAAATAAAAAAGGTTTGAGTTATCGAGGCTACATGGATGCCGTGTACGGCGCATTTGATCACATCCACATGCTAATTTGTATCTTACATGTAATTAAATTATAAAGAAAGCGACCTGAAGGGGAAAATCATTCACGTCGAGCTAGTGGGAGGTTTGAGTTACCAGGAGTCAACTGTATTTGCAAAATAAACTGATGATAAAGTTTTAACTGTGGCAATATTTACATGTAAACTTGTTATTTACATTTTAAAGCCTTGTACTATTATCAATTTCATGATGAAATTCTGTTTCACTGGTGTAACCATAACATAGGTGTAAACTTTGTACACTTAAAGAAAAGAATTACAAATTACGTACAATTTTATTTCTTACTGTAGATTGGCATGGTTAAGTACAGTTTTGAACTTTAAAAACCCCTACCACTATTACTATAAACCACAAGTAGGTATTAAACTTAGGATTTCTTGTCCTGTGCTTTCTTGATCTTTTCCAAATTATCAGCAGCTTGAAAGAATTTGTCGAAGAAGATCTCTAGCTGCAGAAACCAGATGTGTTGCTGGTCAGGCTGTTCAATTTGACTTATCTCTGCTGGGACACCAAGGCTTGGGCTTCGAACTTCAGCTAAAAAAGGAATTGAAAACTTCTTCCTTTGAAGGGTTTGTGCAATACTATGCAAGTGACTTTTTGTTGCCAGAATGACCTTCACCTAAACAGGGCTACACTGCAGAGGGGAGAGGAACGGGCAGGTAAATATCTCATCTCCCTATTTTTTAACTCATTTTTCTCCCTCCTCCCTAATTTTTTGGCCGTTTCTCCCTCCTCCCTGATTTTTCACCTTTCTCCCTGATTAGTGCTTTAACGGGTTAATATGACGTAACACTACACTTGCAGTCTAAACTTCTTTCAATATTATCACTTTACTAAAAGAACTTTGTGCTCTTTGAAGACTTTGAATACCTACAGACTACTAGATTAAAATTTAACATCTAGTACCAGCTTACTTTGGTAGTACGTAAAATGACAGGCCAAACACGACTCCCGCTAGTCGCTTAAGTTATTCTAGCCTTCAAAATAGAGCTTTCTGAGTACATTCGCAACAGCTTTGTCCCTTTGATCAGGATGATCTGAGGGCGCCACAACTGTGTCGGTAAATTGTGTGGTTGACCTTTTGATCAAGAGAGTACTCAAGCTGTGATATAAACTGTTTGGAGGGTTTTATGTTACGTTCTTAGAGCCGTTTTAGTCTGTGCTGTTGTGCGTGCTAGCTCTTTGGCAATTAGTTAGCTTTTTGGGCTCAGATCAATTGCAAGATTTCTTAAAGCTGCTTAAAAGAGTGATGTTTTCTGAAAGGATCCCAAGTTTCTAAGTCCGTGATTAGATGTCTGCTTGCGGTTATGTGCAAGACATGTAACTTTCTTTATCGCGGATGAGGTATAGAGTGTCTAAAGACTCTAAAGGATCCAAGTTATTCCACAGGTAACCCAAGCTCTATGGGAGATATATAGACCGTGTGAACTTTGTTCTGCGTTGTGTGAGTGTTGTAATATGAGCGTAACGGCGGCCGTTGCGTAACAGCCCGGGGGGGGACTCCCATATGAAAGTGACGGGGATGCTCGTCGGAAAATTAGAATTAAACCCCTAAAGGAGACCCATCTGGGCGTGGTTCAGGCGTTATTTGACCCCTAAACGAGACCATGCTAACACAGACAACCAGATAAGAGCTTCAGTGATTTTAAATGCGCTAAACATTGACGCTAAAGATTGACGTCGTTTGGTTTTTTCGTATAGATATTTCTTTATGCATACCCTAAGCGATACCTGAATGGGTAAAAAAATTGGCTTTCCTTCCTAAAAACCCTAAGCGAGACCAAAATCTGCAATTTGCAACCCTAAGCGAGACGACGAGCATCCCCGTCACTTTCATATGGGAGTTCCCCCCCCCCCGGGCGTAACAGCGAAATTATAAGGATTTGTATGGGAAAAAACGATTTCGACTTTAATTTAAAAATACAAACGTGTTTTTAATTAAAAAAACCCTACCTGAAGTCCTCTGTCTGTTGTTCTTTCTCCTATGTGGTTTTTGGAGTGATTTAGCGCGATTCCAGTGAGTTTTAGAGGCGGTTTTAGAGAAAGGCAGTAGAACTAAAACTCACTGGAATCGCGCTAAATCGCTCCAAAAACCACATAGGAGAAAGAACAGCAGACAGAGGACTTCAGGTAGGGTTTTTTTAAATTAAAAACACGGAATCGTTTTTTCCCATACAAATCCTTATAATTTCGCTGTTAGGCAACGGCCGCCGTTACGCTCATATTACAACACTCACACAACGCAGAACAAAGGTCACACGGTCTATATATCTCCCATAGAGCTTGGGTTACCTGTGGTTATTCTGAGACTATTGCAGTCTCCTTTGATCATGTGGAAGCTACGGCTTCTTGCGCTGTCGTTTTAACTCCACTTTCATGGTTGTGGTTCTAGAAATAGAATTGCTTGGAGTTAAAACATTGCACCTCCATTGTCTTGTGGCATTACTAGCATCCAACACTGATACATCTCCAGCAGTTTAATTGCGCTTGGCAATTCTGAAAGAGGTTATTGTTTCATCTTTCTGTGACGGTCTGTTTGTAAATCGTACACGATTTTCTAAACCTCCATTTGTTAAGCTTGCAGCAGTTAAAATGCTGGTTCGAAAGACTCAAGGATGCTTCACGTGAATAGGCTGTGTATTTCTCAAGCAAGACTCGAGTTTCGGTTTTTCAGTGAACCTGATTTAGAACGAGAATCACTTCGTGAATTTTACCGGGGCACATTTACCTTGGCAACCCACCTGAACCCACGTTTACAGTAGCACGCATAAGGGTCGTTTAGATCAATGGGTTTGTCGCGCGACATAAAAAACTAATTTATGGCACATATTCTTTAGAAAAAACGTGTAATGAATAATGTGAAAAGAGAAAATGTTCGGGAATCCCATATTTTGAACACTTGAGAATTTTCAATTCTTGCTAATGTAAATATTGCGTGACAAAGGTTATTTGAAACATTCAGTTTTGTCGCATCATATTAAAGTCAAAGGAATATTTTTACCGTAATTGCATTGATTCCTAGGAAGAGTTGTTTTAAAAGCACAGGGTGCCCGTGTTTTTAAAAATAGTAAGCGATTACAAAATTAAATTGTGGATATCATTAAGAATCAGTATTTTGATTTAATTTAGGTTTAATGCCACTTTTTATGCGAGAAAGCATAGGCACCCCTTGCCGGCCTGATCGAAATGAATGCACAGGCAGCTCAACCAGATAATATATCATTTTTTTAAATTTGTAAACATGTGTTAAATAATAAAAGAACGCGCTCATTGCATTGTTTGAAAAATGTGCAGGTTCGATGTTATGTTAACGCATGTGTAACGCTCCTTATTAATTGATGTAAAGATAGTTTTGACATATGTTCGCTTTGACTCTCGATAAAAGGTTCACTCTTAAGTGGTCGCTCGTAAATACGTCTCTCTAAATATCCACTCTTAAGTTTTTGCTCATGAAGTAGTCTCTTGTTAAGATTGGGGAACTTGTCGTTCCCCAAAAGGTTACAATCTTTGTCTTGAAAGCCCTCCATTGCCTCGTGCTTTTCGCAGTTCCCCAAAAGGTTACAATCTTTGTCTTGAATGCCCTCCATTGCCTCGTGCTTTTCGCAAAATGGCGAATAAGAACTCAACTGAGCCAGCGATACATCTGAGGAAGTACAGTTACTATGACAACGATTTTGTCAAAGCGGAAAGGAAAGCGGTGCCCTGGAAACGAGACTTTGAAAAAACGATAGGAACGGACAGCATTTTATAACCGTGGCTGTGCCCCGGTAATTATTCTGTTGAAACACGTGTTGTTCGCCGCTTATGTTCTGCAAGGAGGATCGAATGTCCTGCTTTCTCATTGGCTCGTTTTATTTTGACCAATCGGGCAAATCTCATTTCGATCCACGTTAAGTTGTGTTTTTCTGGAAGGCTTTTTATCGTTTTTTTGAGCATCTAAACTCTCCTCGGACGCGAAAAGTAGTTTAACTAAGGTCGTACGAGGGTGGTACGTAAAATGACAGGCCAAACACGACTCCCGCTTGTCGCATAAGTTATTCTAGCCTCCAAAAGAGAGCTTTCTGAGTACCTTCGCAACAGCTTTCAGGTTCCTTTGATCAAGATCTGAAGGCGACACAACTGTGTGGTTGACCTTTTGACCAAAAGAAGCGCGAAAATCTTGTAACAAGAGACCATTCATAATACCGCAAACACCTGAGCTTACGGGCTCAAAATAGTCTTGGATACCCATGGTCTACCCAGTCTTCTCTCGATATAATTGTTTAGCGGGTCCTAGCGGGGAACAGATCCGTACAGTTTCTTGTATTACGATCTACTCAGTAAGGTTTTAAAGACTCATGCCCTTTCTCCTTTCTCCCTCCTCCCCCTATTTTTTGGGCCGTTTCTCCCTCCTCCCTAAACCGTTCCTCTCCCCTCACTGCAGTGTTTAGTGGCCAGGCAGGCCAGTTTCCTTAAATTCTTTGTGGTCCAGGCCAAAATAAAGTTGCCCTCAAATAAATGCCCAACAGTATTTATTGAAAAGTGTTCACAGCATTACATTGAGCGATCAATACTCAACTTTTAGTGGCCCTGGCCAGTTTTAAATCACTACCGGCAACCGGGTGACTGCCAATTTTTATGTAAGAACCAGAGTTGAATGTTGACAATTTTTTTCAAGCCATCAATAATGCAAACTTTTCTTAAGTCAAAAATGTTTTGTGTCCCCCCCCCCCCACTCCAAACTTTGAGCTATAAAGAGTAAGGGTTTCTTAGAAGACTTGTAACCAGTCTATAGGCAACAATTATTTGAGGCAATTAGAAAAATAATTTTTTTTTCCGTCATGCATTTTATACATGAGCCTCTGGCTCAGATATTTGGAGCAACCCCATCCCACGCATTGACGTTAATAAATGGATTGTTGTTGATTTATTTCCAGAGTAAGTAAAACAAATTGGCAGACGGTTGCCCTTGAAGTAGGTTGCTTGTTACTCTTGTAATTCCTGAAGACAAAAATGTGCCACACCCCCCAAAATATTTTCTGAAAAATATATAAATGAATAAACCAACCTGCAAGGTTGTCATCTTCTCCTTCTCCAATCCCTGTTGGTCCAGCAGACTGCTGTTGTTGCTGCTGGAGATTTGCACTGGACTGGAGTGACTTGCTCTTACTCCCTTCTTGGGAGTTACGTAGAAGCTCTGTGCTTTTCCCTGGTAAACAAACAACTTTCAGTCAAAAATGACAACTGTTTGCACATTCAGAAGTGATCATATAAAAAGATCACTTGCTGCAATCTTGCAGTCATTCTTACCTACCAGTTGAAACATTTGCATATTCACCTAATTTCCATTGCTTGCCATGACAACTACAATTATCATTGCTGAGAACTTTTTTCAGTGATTCATGCAGCCACTGCAGCAATCATACAGTAACCAGGCTTAAGGAGTTAAAATAGAAAACAGAGGATCTATTCTTACCAGAAGTGGTATGTGCTGGGAGTGGAGCTTCTCTACTTTTTGTTGGTGATTCACCCCCTAACTTGGCTTCCGATACTCCAGACATGATCCTGGATGCCCTTTCAGGTGATTCTCTCTCTGCAGGGGTCTCGGCAGCTGAGTTGACGGTATTACACTGGTCTGATAAAGAAAAGAAGGCCATTACCAAAAACATTAAACTCTCACTGGACACAATTTTCAGATTTATAAGAGTATTTAAAACACTCACATATTGCAATGTCTTGTTAAAGATGGTGCCCCCTTTTGTTACTGTGCATACCTTGTGCGCATCTCCGATCTGATCCGAGATATTCGGGTTTCTTGGTTGATTTCCCATTAATACAACGGTATTTTTGCACAGTTCACGACTATGTGGAAAAAGCAGTTCTTAGTGAGGGGCATCAGAATCCAAAAAGAAAACTGGGGGTAACTGTGCATTTTTCAGAGATAATTGTGCTTAAATTTGGAAAGAAAATGCAATACAGTCTTTGTATTTTATAACTTTCCTAGAATTATTGTTGCATTCTGAAAAATACGTGGTTACCCACATTTCTCTCTTTAGATTCCAATGCATGTAGGTATTGCTAAGATCTGCTTTTCCCCCTTAGTCATCACCTTTGCAAAAATACCTCTGTATTAGACCCCACCATCCTTAGCTAGATTTGCAGTGACAATAGACGTTAAACTAAACCAAATGTCAACTCAAGTGGCATTTAGCCTACCTTCATCTGGGCTTTCCATCCCTGGTTTTGATGTGGCTGGTGTAAAACTTGCTGGACTCTGGGATCTTGAGGATGGTACTGGAGTTGCTTTTGGAGAGAGATGCCCTTTGATGACTGCATCTGTAACATACACTGTAGCACAGTCTATGAGGGCTTCAAAAAACTCCAAAAATGTCATCTCTAGCTCAAGATTACAGAAATCCTCTTGTGCTAATTCTGGGTTATCCTTGGCAAGAACTTTTAGTACCTCCTTCGGGCTCAAATCGGAGTTAACCAGATGGAAGTCGCTGAGCATTAACATAAATTGCCTGGACTTAAAAATCGGTTCATGTGGGTAGTGCACATTAGGCACACAGAGCCCACAGAATATATCCCAACACTTGGACATGTACTTGATAGCTTCGGCAGCTCTTAAGGAGTCAGCAAACAAGCTTCCACCAACCTTGCAAGGATGCTTGAGAATGTTTTCAGTAATGAGCTGGGAAACGCACCAGGGAAGAAGTTGCTCGCTGCCATGGTGGTCTTCATTGTACAGATGGTAAGCAATGATGACAATCGCATTCAAAAATTCTCGCATGAGGACTTCATGCTGCGGTTCATGGACATCATTTGATTTCTCCTGGGCAATGGTGCGGTCTAACTCTGATATAGTAAAGCCACGATGATGGACTTTACAGTCCTTTAAGAATCGCCAGAACTGAAGCCGGCTCATTACAAATGTGTTGTCCACAGAATCCTGCTGGCCGAGACAAGAGTAGAAACTGTAGATTTTCTTCAGTTTGCTTACGTCCCGCAGCAAGACATCAGTGACACGCTGAAGTTCCTCATCTCGCTCATACAAATCAAGATCCCTCTCATCAAGGAGAACATCAACGCTCAAATTAAGAGGATTTCCAGAATTTTCTGCAGTCAGGAAAGGTGACGCAGATCGCATTTGAGTGCTAGGACGAACTGGAAGACCAGAGTCCATTATGTCTGGGGTCATCATGCCTGATGGGTTCATGTCAGGGAAGTCCAGCATGTGATCCAGCTCAAAAGTACCTACAATGTAAGAAACAGAAACTGTGGGTGACAAAGAGGTTGCAATTGAAGTCCAGATCAATAACAAACAAATAGAATGAAGTTGAACACTGGGATAATGGTGCACTCTTGTTCAATTTGGTAATTGTAAACCATTACACTAGCAACATGACAGTCATGCATTAACATCCGATAGAAGAATTAGTTTGTGCTTCAAAAACTACAAATGCCTGGGGAGGGAGGGGTGCTTTATTCTCCCTCTTAGTTTTAGGTGCATTCAAAAGGGAAGCATAGGAGATAGGTCTATAAAGTTAAGCACCAAAGTCATAAAGAAAATGGGGAGGATGTGAGTTAAAGTATTTTTATTCCTTCTGGTTCTCCTACGTGGGGGCACAGTGGTGAAGTGGTTAGTGCACTGGAATTCAGATCTAAAGGTCGGTGGTTCAATGCCCAGTCCCTGCCATCATGTCGTTTCCTTAGACAAGAAACTTAACTCCATTTTGTCTCTCTTCAACCAGGTGTATAAAATGGGTACTGGCAACATACTGCTGGAGTTAACCCTGCGATAGACTAGCATCCCATCCAGGGGGAAGTAGCAATACTCTCAGTTGCTTCATGCTATAGAAACCGGGATAAGATCCCGCCGTGTGGGCCTCCTTGGCTTGTGTGCGACTTTACCTTTACCTGATTCTGCTACTTAAAACATGCGACCTCTATTCAGATAACTTGTGTTAATAAAGCTGCAGCTAGACAAGCAATTTTTGCTTGCGTAGCAACAGCTTTACAAATGTACAGTTGACTCCCGGTAACTCGAACCCTCGGTAACTCTAAGCTCACGCTAACTTGAACCAAAATTGATTTCCCCTAAATTTGTTTCATACATTTACTGTAATTTTACCCTAAAAAACGTGAACCCTCGATAACTCGAACCTCCAGCTAACTCGAACTGATATCCTATTCCCTTTTAGCCTGTTCCAGGCTCCGAGATAGTGGGGAAAGCGTGAATTGAGAAAAAGAGCGCAACAAAAAGCAAAGGGGCTGGGGAGAGACAAGGCCGCGGAGCCTGTAAGCATTTTTTTAACGGCCTGTTCCAGTATACCAGCTCCTAGTATACCATCTGATTGGTCAGTTTTGACAGCTGACCCCAACACCTCGTAGTGAGGGTCATTTGTGACAATCAGAAAGATGGTTACTGCAAAGCACGCGCATGATATAGATGAGTCCACGTTATCTACCACTCCAGTGGACTGCCTGTGCAATTTTCCGAACTTAAAGGAGATTAGGAAGGAGCAGAAGACTTGTCTACTAAATTTGGCTTGTGGAAAAGACGTTTTTGCGATTCTGACAACGGGTTTCCGCAAAAGTTTGTTTTTTTAGCTGTTTACACATCTGGCAAAAGCTGCTCTGAATTCAGAAGCTACGATAATAGATAATAGTTTCGGTGATGCAAGACCAAGTGCAGCGGCGATTGGGAAATTTGAGGACGTAGAAAGGATCAGAAAAAAAGCGCAATTAAAGTGCTGGAGATTTCAGAGATTTCTCTGTTGAATGCTAGTAACGCAATAGGATGATGGAGGTACTATGTTTTAGTTTCAAGAAGGCAAAATTCAACCATGACTACAAAGACGGAGTTAAACAACAGTGCAAAAAGCCTAGCTCCTATACGATCAAAGGAGACTACAACAGTTTCAAAATAACTTGGATGTTTTAAGCATTTAATTAAGATATCCGTGGCAAACTAACCGCAAACAATAAACATCAATTCACGGCCTGAGAAATCACTGATCCTTTTAGAAAGCTTTAAAGTGGCTCCAACGGAATCTCGCAATAAAGGCGAGCTAGACAACCAAACTAATTGCCAAAGAGTTAGCACAAACGATGGCATTTATAAATAAAGTTTTAAACAGCTCTAAGAACGGTTAAATCCTCCAGACAGTACATCACAGCTTGAGACTTCCGTTTCTTGATCAAAGACACCAAAGGGTCAACACAATCTACCGGCACAATAGAATAAATTCGGCGACTAGCGGAAGTCGTGTTTGGCCTATAATTTTACATAACTATCATGAAGAAATCCCACCGGTTTGACTGAGCAACAAGTTTTTGAACATTGCATAAATACAGGTTAAAATTTTCGAGCAAGTTAAGCAGCTAACTCGTGCTTATGGAGCACTGTCCAATCGATTTGACAACGTAAACACCAACAGTACCCATAAACACCAGCAGTTCCTTTCTTTTCACCACATCGAGCAAGGAAATTCGAGGAACCTTTGTTTCAATACATGTTAGAATTTTGTTTTCGCAAAATCTGAAAATCAGACGTTCTGGAAGGCATGAATATTTCCTCGCGTTCACATGGTGAGATTGCGCGAAAACTCGTGCGAGAAATTTGAGAACGGTCCCAACAAATTGACATTTCGACAGTCTGACAGCCGAAATCTAATTATCTAAAAACTTGCTAAAAGTGGGCGGAAGAGTGTCGTTAAAAAAATGTTTACAGGCTCTCTCCCTTCCCTTTCCCGCCACTGTCCCCATTTTTCCAGATCCTGCGGGTCTTATTTTCGCGTTCCCTTTCTAATTTCCATGCCGTCCCAACTATCTGAGAGCCTGGAACAGGCTAATTCCCTTTAGGTCATTTTCTTTATAATTTTACCCTCAATAACTTGAACCTCGTTTGTCAAAGTGCAATAAGACAAAACATACTCCAGAACACTGAATTCAATTTGAATCAATTTTTGAAAAATTGAGCAGCATTGTAGTTTTGAAGCGTCTAATTGTCCTTTGTGTAAATTTCTTTAGGTTCCTGGTGTTTTGGTACACAAAACGTTCCAGTTCTTCCGGTGAGAATATGTGTGATAAGTGGTGTCAGCAGGAATCCTATCCCCCGATAACTCGAATTCCCGATGACTCAAACCTTTTTTGATTTCCCTTGAAAGTTCGAGTTGTCTGGAGTCAGCTGTACATCCAGTTGTTAACGTACTGTATCTTACCTTCAAAAACCAAGCCATTCTTGAATACATACTTTCCGTGTCCATGTTTCATGTTATTCATCCACTCTCCCACGTGCTTAGCACCTGTGGCATAGTAAAATGTTCCATGGCCATGCCGCATCCCACTCACCCACTCCCCAACGTAATAATTACGTAGAGGATACTGGGATCCTGGAATGCGCTTCAAATACCAGGAATGTTCTCCATGGCCATGCTGAATCCCATTCTCCCATTGTCCCTCGTACCTCTCGTTCTTATCATACCAGTGCATCGTCCCTGTCCCATGCCGAACATTGTCTCTCCAGTCCCCTTTGTATATATTCCCAGAGGCATACCTCCTCATTCCAAACCCATGTCTCTTGTTATCCATCCAATGCCCATCATAATATGATAAGCCTTCTTTGTCATATCTGAGAATCCCTTCTCCAGAGCGCTTGCCATATTTCCATTCTCCAGTGTATGAAGAAGGAATTGTACCGCAGACATACGTACCCTGGCCATGCCTCAAACCGCCCATCACGTCACCGTCGTAGGTGCTTTCATCCGGCCATGTGTAGATACCTCTTCCTTCAATGCTGTTGTTCTTGAAGTCGCCCTCGTATTTAATGCCATTGGACCAAATGTATTGTCCTGTACCATCCATC